>JARTUT010000436.1:7500000-10000000 GCA_030674115.1 Micraspis discolor
CGTAAGTAACTATATTTTTTCACTCAGATCCGTTATAATGAATTAATGTTTGTTTGTAAAATTACCACGATAAGGGAAGAGATTACCTTTTTAATTTATTTCCTTTATTTTTTTACAACATTCTTCAAGCAGGTAATGAAAAATATCATTTGAAGTTTACGAAAACCGATTGTTATGTCCATGAAAGCAGAAAAGTGGAGGGGGTATAACGGTGTCGCACAAATTACGCAAAGAAAAGACAAATAAATATTGCGGATTTCGAACTATCAAAAGTGAATATTTGCATCATCCATTAACCCAGATACATCAACTAAAGTAGGGATATGTATATTCCTATTAATTAGGATAAAAATAAAAGACGTCCCTTCCTTTATCTTCATTAATATATCTAAAAATTTAGTCACATTCCTAACAACACATCTGACATAAGAGATTGTTCTCCTTAAAAATAAAATTCACAACGAGAAAATTGAAAGAGGCAACATGCATTGACATCAATTTCCACAAGCTCTCCAATTGCATAATTACAGAAGTGTGGAAATTGTGGAAATCTAACACACCTCAAATCACAAACTAGTAAAAAATCAAAATTTTGTAATCAGTTTTATAAATTGAATCGTTTTGAGTTATCCTTTCTACAGAAAACAAAGCAATTTGATTTGAAACTGGTATAAAATATCTACCGAAACACTGGTTACATGAACATCAATAAATGTGTGTGAAGTTTGAAGAAATTTTTGCAGTGCTGAATTGTGGTAGGTTTCTGCTGTTCGATTTCTTCCTTATTCTATGTGGTTTTTTTATTTTTCACAAAATGAATAAAATGGACCAGCCTGCCACTTCTGTTTTTTCTAATCGAAAATGAAAATAAGTGTAAATTTGTGCTATAAATATTTTTATGAAAATACCTCATATTTTCTGTAAAATCCCAAAATTTATAACAAAACATTCGATTTTTTTCAATCAAAATATGTGGAAAAAATGGTGCTTGACTTTAGTGAAGTTGTGCTATTAATTAATCATTCGGCAAAAATCACTAACTATCGAATAAACTGAAAAATCGGAAGAGTTAGCCCAGTTCTTCCGATTTTTTTTATTCGAGCATTGTTTGTTACAGTTGTGCTACATTTGTTCTGATAATATTTTCACAAAACTTCAAAACTGAAAAATCAGTAGATTGGTTGATGGATAGTTTGAAGCACCGATTATTCATTTCATTCAGCACGATTGAATATTGCCTTTTAAATTATTCATCTCCAGATAATTCGGTTTTTCTACATTTGAAAAAAATAATAAAAGGTTTTTGGAAAATTGTATGGGCACAAGTTTACACAAATAAAGCAAAACTGTATGATATTCCAGTTTATTCGTGAACCAGCTTGATTTTTGCCAAAAGATTAACAGAACAACTTCACTCAATCCAAGCAAAATTTTTTCCACATATTTGATTGAAAAAAAATTGCTGGCCTGGCTGTTAGATATTTTGGAGATATTCCGGAAAATGTGAGGTATTTTCATGAAAACACCAGCACCAGTCAGTACAAAAGTACCACGAATTTTTACACTCACTTGCAATAAAAAAAGGGTTTTTTTTATTAATTAATTTTCCGGAAAATTAAAAGAATTATTTAAAAAATTCGGGCAGCACATCTTGGTAGGCAATTCATTTCAGTCGTCGAAACTCAATTATTCTAAAAGTGCTTTATTCATTTTCTCAAAAATCTAGAAAACAAAATGGAATAAAGAAAACTGTCGAACATCACAAATCAGCACAAACCAAGCACAATTCATCACAGCCAATATTTGTGCTGGGCTGACTTCATCAATCATCCAACAACCATTTCACACTTTTATTTTTATTTCAGGAATGGCTCATATTATTATAAATAAACTCGAAGAAGATACTATAAAACTATTTCTATCCCGATTTTTGATCTGCCCTCATCTCGTGGGTGTCCAAATATTTTTAAAGATATAATAAAGGAAATAACCATGCTTATCATTCATTGTATCGCTCTATCAGGCAGTGTTGGTTAGCAGTTTGTTTTAGTTCGTTTACAATAATTGGACCAGTGGGTCTAGTATGAATAGCTGCTCTCCGTGAACTGTTAAAGAAACTATGTTGCTGAGATGGATTACCAAAAATTTTTTCCCATACTGTCACTTGATGAAATTTCTAGGCTTATTGTGAGTAGATTCAACGTAATGTTCATAGCATAACCGAATTTTTCTTGCATATTTGCCTCGATTATCCGGATACAAAAGATCATCTCGATCAAATTATTAATTCATTTCATATTTTGGATTTCATAATACAGACAAAAAAAATTTCAACTGTTTGGCCGATTTTGTGGCGCCAATGCTATTTATTTGAATTTAGAGATTTACGATATTGATTATAATAAAAATATTACCTGTGCGAATTGAAAACTTGAGCAAAAGGGAGTACCTTTACAGATCAGTGAATCATATAACAGCTTAGGAAACAAAACAAAAATGAAAAACCATCATGAGTTGTGATTTAGGGACATCTTTTCTACAACATGAAATTAGAAAATCACTGACGTAAGTTCAGGTGCTTTTGTGGTTGAATCCTAAAACGAAAATATTTACTCACCATTAGAGTCACTTCTTTGGATAACAAGAGCTTCTAAAACTGTATATAGTTCATAATCTAGAATGATCGTGAACACTTTTGTGAACCCTAAAATTAAATCCTTCAATTCTGTCTGGCAAAAATTCAAAACGTCTTGTTTATTATAAAGGGTCATCCAAAAAACGCGCCTACATGTTGCTTTGATATAAAACACAAACTATTTGCATTTCAAACTGTTTTTTTTTATTAAAAGTATGAATTGTAAGTGGAATAGAATATCATTCAAATGTCCACCACGACTGCGTCTGCAGGCATCAATCCGAATATCGAAATTTTCAATGACTTTCCTACATGTTGCTGGTGTTATTATTTCACGAATTGCAACTTGAATGTTGTTCTTTAGATCATTAATTGTTTGTGATTTGTTAGCATACACTCGACTTTTCAAAAAAAATCGAATCCACCGATCGTGAAATGAGCTTCGTCACTACTAAACAAAATTTTGCTTAAAAACAATGGATCTGTCGTTCGTTGTTAAATAATCCAACTAGCGAAATTACGACGTTGTAAATGGTCTCTTTTTCTCAATTTCTGGGTTAACTGAATTTTATAAGCGTGTTAATGGAAATCTTTATACAAAATCCTCCAGCCATAAGATATGCCGAATTCTTGATTGATGTTGTCGGTTCATTTTCAACACTTCCACTAACAGCCAGTGCCGGATTAACCTTAAGGCAGAGTAGGCGACTGCCTAGGGAGCCCCGCGTCAGCTGGGGGCCCCGCACCAGCAAGGGGTCCCACAAAAGTTAAGGGTCCTAACAGATTTTTGGAATTACATTTTCAACAATAAATAAAATATTCATTGCAATGTAATTTGTCTGGTTGTTACAATGGTCTACAGGCTCATATTAAAAAAATAAATAATCTCGCTCATTATGTTCCATGTGCAGCGCACTCACTGAATTTGGTTGGAGTACGTGCTGTGGAGAGCTGCATTAGAGCAATTACATTTTTGGAATTTGTACAGGCATTACGTAACTTTTTTTTCGACGTCAACTCATCGCTGGTCAGTTATGCTGAAACATATTGGAAAGGGTTTAGTGGTGAAGAAAGTGTCTGACACAAGGTAGTGCGCAAGAGCGGATGCAACTAAGGCTTTGTCAGAAGGTTATAATATTTTCAGAAAGCTTTGCAATCTATTGTTGATGATAAGACTCAACCAGCACAAACGATTCACGAGGCTCGATGTCTAATAAAGTGTTCTGATAGAAAGGAACATGCAGTAATGGCAGTATTTTGGGCTACCATATTGGATAGAATCAATGGTGTCAGTATGTCTCTACAAAAACCTAGCATTGAGCTTCAAACTGCAATTGGTCTCTTAAAATCCCTCTTGGATTTTTTGCAATCACAAAGAGAATTATTTGATGATTATGAGATGAAGGCAAATGACACCGATACTGAATATAGTGATGAAAATCAGCGTTTTCGAGAAAGAAAGAGGCATCAGGATGAAGGATCAGCAGAAGAAATTGGGAACAGTGGAAAAAAGAAGTTTAAGTTGGAAACATATTTACTTGTAGTAGATATGCTTTATTCAGAATTGATGCGTCGAATAGAATCTTATAGAGATATTGATTCTCTGTTCGGATTTCTTACAGATTTCTTGAAAAGAACCGACGAAGAAATCAAAAGTGCTTCTAAAAAATTCAGGGAATACTATTCCAATGACATTGAGCCCGAGCTTAAGAACGAGATGGTGCAATTCAAATATTTCGTATTGCAAGTAAACGATGCTAGGAGTACGGGAAACGATAAAATTATGCCTGCCGAAGAATCATACAAATTAATTTTTGATAATATGATTCAATCAACTTTCCCTAACGTAATGATAGCATTACAAATATATAGGAGTTTGATGATATCAAATACAACAGGGGAACGGAAATCTCAAAATTAAAATTAATACAAAATTGTATTCCTTCATCAATGACTCAGAAGCGTTTGAATTCTTTATCGATAATGGCGATCGAAATTGATATCAGTTTTCAAGATGTGGTGAATGATTTTGTATCCTAAAAAGTTAGAAGAGTTGATTTCAAAATTGATCATAAATCATAATCAATGAAACAATTACCTATCTCCTTTTTTTTTGCATTTAATAACATAAAAGTTAAAGTGAAAACGCCAAAGTGGAAACTATATTCTCTTGATTAAAGTTGAAATTAGATAGTGTTGTCTTTTTTTCTTTACTGTATGTCTGTATCCATATTACATCATACACACTACACGAATAAAAACCTTAATCATATCTTATAATATCCATTGAAAACTTTTCTGATAGGCGAAACATAAAATTTATGTGAGTAAGAAATCAGAGAATCAGCGATATGATAATACTGATGTATACAGGATGTCCCACCGGGAATGCCCATCAGAAATTTATGGATAAAACATTACTTCGAATACTTCCAAATTTTGTGTGAAGATATGAGTCGATAAGACCTTCATTCATGATACCTACCTATATTTTTAAATTTCAGTGACTTCCGGTTGCACCGGAAATGGTATCAAATTTCTTATTTATAATGGAACACCCTGTATATTACGACTTTTTCGGATATATCTTAGAATTCGACATTCATGTTATGTATCATTCCCTAACGGCATCTTCAACCGTTTTCGAGTTATTCACTATTTTATTACGCTCGTAGCTAACAGTTATTCCTGAATATCTTGAAAATGGTGCATTTTAGATATAGAGAATTCTTATAATATTCCACTTATTTTTTCCTTGCAAATCTTTATTTGAATGAAAAAACTACTGTTTCCATTTGAAAAAATTGCAAATTCTAATGAGCACTCCCGGTGGGATACCCTGTATATAATGTATGTATGTATGTTACTACTATCCACTAATCAACTTGATAAAATGTGAGGATGGTTGAAAAGGGGCCCCGAAAATTGCACTGCCTAGGGGCCCCACATGGTTAATCCGGCCCTGCTAACAGCAGCAATAACTTCATTTGTGCGTACAGTTTTTGGTCTTCCACTTTTTGGTTTAGCAGTAACACAACCAGTTTTTTCGAATTTTTTCACTAATCTTTGAATGGAAGATTGATTTGGCCGATTATTTACACTAAAAAATTCACGAATTTTGCGATGGGTATTTTTCAAAGAACGCCCAATTTCATAATAACTTTAAATGATGTAAAAGCGTTGTAGCAATGTGTGCCTGTCCCTGGTTGAAACTGTACTACCTTCTAATAAAACAAAATGGCTTATGTTATTTGAAAAGATGTCACGTGTAAAAATTATAGAGTGCTGACAACTAGGCGTCACATTTGGATGACCCTTTATAAAACACATTTTTTTCTCGAATGCACTGGATAGACAGATTCAATCTTCTGGCTGATTTCGTCTTATTCCGATATCTTTCAAAATACTTCAAGAAGAAAGTTAGCAGTTGATAAATATCAGATATACTAGTATGAAATGAGCGTTTTTTGTGAAAATAAAACACTATTTATTAATGGGAGAGTAAAAAACATTTCATTCAAAATATTGGCCATTGTTGTCTACACATTTTGACCACTTTCTGGCAATTTATGGATACCACGCCAATAAAATTGTTCGTCTTTTTAAGCAAACCAACCAGATACCCAATTTTCGACCTCCTCGTAGGAATGAAAGTGCTGTTCAGCCAATGCGTGTCCCATCGATGAAAACAAATAGTAGTCGGAAGGAGCCAAATCTGGTGAATACGGCAGGTGGAGAAGCAGCTCTCAGCCAAGTGTTTTGATTCTATCCTGAACCGGTTTTGCTTTGTGTGCAGGTGCATTTTCAACGAGCAAAATTACCTTGCCGTGTCTTCTGGCCCATTCTGGTCGTTTCTAGATCAATGCATAGTTCAAATTGATAATTTGTTGTTGGTAGCGATCAGTATTGACGGTTTCACCAGGTTTTAGGAGCTCGTGGTACACCATACCTTTCTGGTCCCACCAAACACACAGCATTGTCTTCTTGCTGAATCGATCTGGTTTTGCAGTCGATTTTGATGGTTGTACCGGATTAACCCATAATGTTTTCCGTTTAGGATTCTTAAAATAAATTCATTTTTCATCTCCAGTAACAATCCGATGCAAAACCGATTTTCTTTCATATCTTTGAAGCAAAATTTCTCAAGGGTTTTCTAGGTTTCAGATCTGTCTTTCATTCAATTCATGTGTCATTTTCCGCACTTTTGGATCTTTCTAATAGCGTTTAAACGGTCAGACATTGTTTATTGTGCAACATTCAACATTTCTGCCATTTGTTTCTGATTCAAAGTGTCATCTCCATCCAATATCGTTTGCTTCTGATAGAGCATGATCACCATATGCCTCGTCAAGCATTCGATGCGACTCTGCAGCACTTTTCATCAAATGAAAACAAAAAATTAATGCTTTCCGCAAATCATCAGTTTCTGGTAAAAAATTGGACATTTTAACACGATGAAAAAATATGATGTTGTCTGTTCAATGACTTGATGTATACTAAATATGTTTCACAGATGTCATAGCAAACAAGCAAAAAATAAAGGCTCGTTCACAACAAATGTTCCCTATCGAGACATTTGTATCTCGATCTCATACAGTGCTCATTTGCTTTTATGCAAAATAGACTGATCTCATGACGTTACAGTCTACTTTTTTCCGTATTGCTTGTAGAGCCTATACCACACATAGAAAATACCACACAGTTTCTCTCAGTGGCATCTCCACGTGAGTTGACGGTCCACCATAAAGTGGGCAAAACCTTTCTTATGCAGGGCATACACGCTACGGTAGACCGAGAGGAAAACTGTACAGGTATACCTGCGCAGGTCTGCCTTGAGTGTGGGGACGTTCCGGTAAACCGGACGGGTCGTGTGTTCGTTAGCAGCGACCGTACGGTGTCAGTACACTGAGTCGTATCTCGAATTTGCTCCGGCGACCTGTGTAGGCTTGAAAAACTACAGCACACACGCTCCGGTCAACCTGTACAGTTTTCCTCCCCGGTCTACCATAGCATGTATGCCCTGCATTACCGTTGAACAGTTAGAGACTTGAAACTGAATATTTATGGATTTTGGTCTTGCTTTGGCATCAAAAATTATGGTCTTAATCTTATTTGTGCATGATTAAATCCAATTATTTTGATGCTATTCATTTAAGATCTGTATTGCCTTGATCAGCCTAGAAATCAGATCAGGCCTATCTGTTGCCGCCGCTAAAACAATGTTGTCATCAGCTCAAATAAAGGTTGCAATGATCTATCCATAAGTAAGGAAGATTATATATATTATATGTATAAAGTGAACAACAAGAGGTCCAAAATAATCCCCTGGGGTACTCCAATATCCACATGTATGTCGTTCGAAACATACTTAGAAGATTCCATAGAAGTCAATACCCTTCGTTTCCATTCTGTGAAATCTCCTGAACAGCTGAAGCGTAACATCCGTCAAACCCTACATGATTATCTTTAATTTTGTTTGATAGCCGGGTTATTTTAACCCGGAAAATAAATGGAAAACAATTCTCAATGATTACAACAAAATATTGGACACTCTGACAAAGAAGTATATGAAATTCCACATTTAAATTGCCCGTGTTGAGTATTTTCAAGAAATTGAAGTTTCTGTATATTGGTAGGATGTTTGTGACAGTTGTTGAAACCAGTGGAAGTCTGTGAATGTTACAATGGAAAAAACATCGACAAAGAGTTTGTCTCAAATTTTAAATTTTGAACGAAATTTCGTGTGCTGACTCTTTGCGAATGCTGGAAAAGGCTTATGGCGACTCAGTTTCATATAAAACCCAAGTGAACGAATGGTACAAGGCCCTTAAATAGGGAGATCGTCGAAGATTTACCTCGACCAAATCTAAAGTCGAAAACATCATCATGCCAGTGTTATAGAGATAGCTCGTGATCTCTCGTGAAACCGCTCGTTTGATTATTCGCCTGATCTAACTCCGTGTGAATTTTTTCTTTTTTCCAGATCGAAATTACCGGTCCAGGCAACCATATTTGACGTCATAAAAGAAAATTGACTGAAAGAGCTCAAAGCCATCCCAAAAAGCTACTACAAAAAATGTTTCCGTGATGTAAAAAAACTTTAGTACAAGTGTATCGCTTCAAATGAAGCATATTCTCAAGGAGGTTCAATTAATATTGAAAAATGTTAATATTTTTCCGTTTCATTTCGAAATTTCGGATACTTTTTTGTCAGAGAGTAAGAATAGGTTATCAGGGAAGATTCAAACAGAACCACTTTCTAAAAATAATACCTACCGGTCAAGACTTGATTTCGAAGTTTCTACAGGGCTTTGAAAGGGATAGTTTTATACAAAAACGACAATATGACCTAATGGGTGTAAACGATTCAATGAACATATCTTAAAATAACAATCAGAAACGAATTTTCAGACCCATTTCATACGACGAAAAACTGAGATAGCTTGACAATAAATTAATTAATAAATATTAATATTAATTGATTAATTTAATTTAATTTATAATAAATATAATAACAGTGTTATGAAGTTGACCAAAACGTTTGGATTTTCGAAATAGATATTGTTATGTTGTTTCAGTGCATACGAATATCAAAATATTTATAACAGCAGGATCTTGCTGCTGTTACAATCGAAAAATCAGTTTCCAATCCTCAAATATAACCTACTATACAAGTACACCGAATCGAAGCCTGTTAAGTTAAGCCGAGATGTGAAACGTTATATTTTCCCTGAATCTCTGAAACTAATATACTCGTTCTACAGTGAACGAATCACCCTGTATATCAAAAATTTCATATTCAAAGAGAAAGGGAAGTACAAGATGTCGAATAATTAAAAATTAATCAACTAAATAACGGAGAAATCATTTCTAGTACACTTGAAGCATTCGTAATGAAAACTCAGATTTGGGAATTTTAGAGGTTACTTATTTCGCAAGAATATTTTCACAGAAAGAGAGAAGAAAAGTTTCCAATATCTCCTAGTCCTGGAGCAAGGTTGAACGATATTGATCAGATAAAAGCAATAAATAGATTACCATTTACATTGCCTTCTTTCGCAAATTTGGTTGTACAGAGATAATGAGTATCTGTCATCATCATCATCATCAAGACTTATGGCACAGCATTTAGTCTCAAATCTTTCTAGATACCATATCATGTCGTATACAGATAAAAAAAAGTGAAAATTGTAGAACAGAGCATCAGAATAAATGAAACTTCCTGTAATATATTAAGTTTTTACCATCTGAAGAAAAAAAAGTAAGTCTTACGATTATTATCGTGAATATTCTTCCATGCTGGACGGATGACAGTTTACATATCTTTATTTAGTTCAAGCTTACGAAAACTCTGAAATTGGACTAAACACGTAAAACTAACAAGAATAACTTCAAAATTATCCTTCATAATCAACGTTTCGAACTCTACACATAAGTTTCGACAACTCGTTTTTTCAACAAGAAACCGAACAATGTATTAATCACCGTAATGAGAAAGCACCGAAAACATATTTTTTTTACATTAAATTTCCCCTGAAAATTCATTGGACGATTTTTTTTTCAGGAGAAGATAGTCTGTAGACGGAGAATGAGGTTACCTCTCACCATGTACCTCATTATATTCGTAAGTGCATCTGTAGTTTTTTATCAATATCATCTTTCTAAAGCATGGATGATCTCGCATAATAATTCACAGCAATTCAGGGATCTAAGTGCTAATCCCATAGAAAGGGGAAATAATTACACATACTATGCTTCCAAAAATGTAGGACAAGCTATTTCGGTGAGTAAATTTTATCAACTAATTAATTATTTCTAGGATATTCGATAATATTTCATTTGCAACTAAAACCAATTACTATTTCCTGCACACTCAAGATATTTTTTAATTTGTTTTGTACTGAATTATCTAGAACGGAGAACATAAATCCTTCACATTTATTTTTCAACATAAATCATAATGTCGCAAATTTTTTTTGAGATAGCACTGGAATACTAGAAAAATCAGAATGGCACTCATGTGAAGGGAGCATTCGTTCAAATATGAAATAAAATTATAATATATATATAATAATAAATATTTAGTTTAGAAAATTATATATTACAAAATGCTGAAACGCGTCAACTTTTGAATTCAAGTATGCATTATTAAAACATATATTTAAATGTACAGGGTAAATCCCGCAGGTCAGCTATTTTAGATGTCCTGTTTTTTAATGGGATACCCTGTATACCGAATATCCCGAAACTAAACTTCAAGCCAAAATGGGGTCACAGGATTGATTGTAAGCATCATGAAAAAAATCTCATGCAGATTGAAAATTATGAGCATTTAAGTGAAACCTAGAAATATGGTCTATCAATATTTGTCGATTAGTCTGGTTAATTTTTATTATTTTTGTTTATTTAAACTCGGAATCTCAACCCTAAATAACATTTCTAGAATCACAGTCGAAAATAATGACTTTGACTTTGAAAGGTCCTCCTTTAACAGAAATATACTGAGGTACCTTTTCAAGTGCCATTTGGAGTTGGCCCATTTAATAAGGATTATAAAACGATGCGATACTTGTTAGTTTCATACAAAAAACGAGGAAAAAAATGAAACCTCAGGAAACCCGATTTTTGCTAACCCGCTTTTCTCAGTTGTTGTTTTTATTCACAAAAGCTCTTGGAAGATAATTTTGCAACATAATAGCGATGGATACTGGACATGTTTGTCATGAGCAATCGATACAAATAGTGACACTTCTTTTACCAAAGTCAACAGTAAAAAAGTAAAAATAATAAAAAAACTTGAACTAGTTTAGTTCATATTTATTGGAATGAAAGTCAGGGAAATAACTTGCTTTAGTACAACAAATGCTCACCATTATTTTAAATGTAGATTCACCTGATCAGAAAATTTTTCGGATGAATTGCATGAATGATGCAGAAGCAATAGCCACTCCTTCGAAAGTCGAATCTTAAGTCCCATACTTGGGACCATTTTCATATATCATCGATACTTCCGACATATCAGAAAATGAAAAAACACCATAGCATCTTTTGCTGACGATATAGCCATATTTGCATCTGATAAAAACTTCGAAATAGCTTCCGACCACCTGAATGACCTTGGGCAGTGTCATTGAAAATGGCGACTCAGCATCAATGAGGCTAAATTTACTACAAGAAGAAATACATGTCCCCCTGTCAAAATACTCGAAATTAAAATACCAGTCGACACCAAAGCAAAGTATCTCGGCATACATTCAGACCAGCGCCTCAACTGGAGACAACACATCAATGTTAATGAGGAAGGAAAAAATCTGAGATTTCGAAAAATGGAAGTCCAAATTGATTGAATCTTCAAGATAAATCACTTATTTACAAAGCAATCACCAAACCAATATGGGCTAAGACTTCAATTTAAAATACTTTGTTAATTGGTTAATGACTCTTGGTAGGTCTTCAACTACACCATCCATGAGGATCTAAGGGTGCCATATGTCACTACAGAAATAGAAAATCACTGACAGAAGATCCATTCAGCTCATGAAGTTGAAAAGGACCTGGTCAAACGACGTATCTGGCAAATCATAACTATGAATCTATCAATGTTCAATACTTTCTCTTAGTTTCTACGTACAACACATTTACTTAATACTTTTGTAAGTAGACTGTGAATCTCAGTAAATTCAACACAAATAAAAAAAATTTCATTGTGCATCTATAGTACTGTTCTAAAGAATGAAATCATTTCAGGATAATCTTGAGGGGGAAGACTTTGAACTCGTTTTACGTGAAACAGAATAATTTCAGCTCTTTTTAAAATACGATGTGCTGTACTTTTCCCATTCTTCCTTCAATTGGTGGTCAGAAACATCGTATTGAGAATTATCGCCCTATCAGCATATTATCATCCTTTGCTAAACTTTTCGAGTCCATTATTTATAAATCCATGTTTCACCAAGTTAAAAATCTGATCATCGACCAGCAACATGGTTTTATGCCAGGTAAAAGTGTTGAAACGAATCTCGTTTGTTTTCTGGAGAATGTTCAGGATAATCTTGACTCGCGCATTCAGGTCGATTCGGTATACACTGATTTTAGCAAAGCCTTTGATAAGATATCTCACTCTTTGTTATTTCGTCGCCTTGCGGAGGTGGGTATTTGTGGTAGTCTCCTGAGATGGGTAAAGTCATACGTTTTGAATCGGTCCCAGTATGTTTCTATTAATAGTTGTAGGTCGAGAACATTCAGAAGAACACCTGGGTATACCTCAGGGCACTCATTTGGGAATTTTTGTTATTCCTCATTTATATTAACAACATCGGGACATAAATTTTCGATACTCTAAATTTCTTCTGTATGCTGATGACTTAAAGTAATTTTTCAGACCAGTGAAAACATGGAGTGATTGCCTGAAGTTACAGCAGGTATTATTCGCGTATAAGATGTATTATTAGAGGACGGTTTTTGACGTCGGAAATTTTGAATTTTATATCTCTAAGGGTTCCAAATGTGGGTTTGAGATCCTTCGGTACTTTCTATGGCACTATCAGAAACACTAATTCGGCACAAGACTCCCCACTCCATAGAGTTATGACGACATGTAATGCCCTTTGTGTGAACGTTGATATTTTTCACGATCCATTGGTAAGGTTGAAGAAAACTATCAGAGCCAATTATGAGGCCTCTGATCGATAATTTTAGGATTTAATGTAAGCCTGTTTTGTTCATTTTTCGGGTTGGTATTTTATGTTATTTGGTATTAGATAATAGGTTCTTGTTATTTTGTGAATGTATGATTTAGGAATTTCCTTTTGTTGGAAATAGTTTGTATATATGTGAATACTGTTTCTGGGCGAATGCCTGTATGTATTCCAATGTGAATAAATAAATAAATAAATTGCACGAACGGAAATACTTGGGTCGTCTGCGACCTCCTCCATCACTTCTTCCTCCAGCCCGTATCTGATTCAGGAAATGGCCACCCTCCATCAGTGATCCGGATAGAGCTCTAAATTTATTCTTTTTAACGTTGAAGTCTAGCGGCGGCACTTGTGAATTGGATCGAGCGTAGGCTTGGTAGATAACAAGGATGCCAACACTAAAGTCCAATTCCAAAAGAGAAAAGCCAAAGTTGCCGATAAAAGAAAGGCCTATGTAGTCCGTACTAAATTAACACAAGCGAATACGGAAAGATGCGCAGTAGACGAATAAGCGAAACGTACTAATGATGTCAGATTGGTACGAGTAATGCGTCTGTAGCGTTTCATTCGCAAATGTTTGAACGACGCATATTCGTTTGAGATCTGTCTCGCTCGCTCATAGCAAACATGGCCACTATCATCATTATTTTTGATTGGTTCCAAATTTTGAACCAACAAAAAAATTAAAATCAACCGCAATAATCGAAAAATGATTACAGTTTGGCCATATTCCTAGGTTTTTCTTGAATGCATATCAATTTCGAACTGCATGAGATAAATTTTTTTCCTGGTTCTTCTCATGATGGCTACAATCACCCTTGTCGCCTCATTTTAGCTTGACGGTGAGTTATGGGACACCCTATATGACAATAACAATAACAAAAATTTTATTTCCTGAATCTCCTATGAAATATACACAGAAATGAAGAACCGTCAATAACAGCAAAGGAAAATTATCTGCTAAACAACATCCCAGAGTTTACAACGAAACGGAACAGTACGTTTAGTGTTATTGACATTTCTTAAGTTCTCAAAATAATGGTGACAGGTTTTCACTAAAAGGATGCACTCCAAGACAAACAATTCGTATAAAGTTAGAATTCCATTCTGTCTAAAATGCCCTCTACACGACTCTCCATATTTAAGATCAATCATAGATCGTAATGCTGACTTTTGCAGCACAAATAGCTTACTGCAATCAGAACCTCAACCCAAATTACGATTCCGTACCTAAGAATAGATTCAAAACTCGCAAAATAGATGGTTCTCAAAAGTGCCCTTATCATATATTGGACACCAGGTGATAAATATGTTCTCTCCAACTTAATTTATTATCTACATAAACTCCTAAGAATTAAGTGGTATGTGATATACCAACTGTGGTGTTGTTGAAATCTGTCTGTATGTTTTATGAGGGTATTGTGGATATTTTTGCTTGCAAATAGGCAAGCTATTCTGGACTCACATAGTGTGTGATAAAACTGAGACAGGCGATCTTCTTTCTCACATTGAGGTTTTCAAATTGTATTTAAAATTTTTCATGATGTTCATTTTGTTTAGTTCTGTATTTTTGTTAAAAATACTTTAGAATATACTAGTAAACTTGTCATTCTGTAATTGGCTTCTGTCGTCGAATGGTGTATTTCCAATTTCCAATAAAAACTCGATGCTCCACAAAAAGACAATAGTATGCAAATGCTGTATCCCAAAGTTGTTTGCTTAGTCATCTAACAGATAACAATTACGACAAAAATGTAATGAAGAATAAGTGTGAAATCATCATATTTATAATCACTTATCTTTGTTTAAACAAGGATACTTGTTTCGGATGTTCTATTGAATCACTTCACCTTGATGATGCTATTGATCGAGAACGATAAAACCATCAGGATTGAGAGCCTCTGTTATTCAGGTCACCGGAAAAATCTAGCGAAAAATAGGTTAATTCGCCAAATGAATAGTTTTTAAACGATCGTGACATCGCCCAGGAGATGGGAGTTAGCCACCGAACCATTTTAAACCATCTGCAGAAGGCTGGATACAAAAAAAAGCTTCATGTTTGGGTGCCGCATGATTTGACGCAAAAAAACCTTCTGGACCGAATCAAAGCCTGCAATATGCTGCTGAAACGGAACGAACTCGACCCATTCTTGAAGCGGATGGTGACTGGTGACGAAAACTGGATCACATACGACAATATCAAGCGAAAACGGTAGTAGTCGAAGGCAGGTGAATCGTACTAAACAGCGACCAAGCCGGGATTGACGGCCAGGAAGGTTTTGCTTTGTGTTTTGTGGGATTGGAAGGGAATCATCCACTATGAGCTGCTCCCATATGGCCAGACGCTTAATTCTACCATCTACTGCGATCAACTGGAACTCTTGAAGCTGGCGATCGACCAGGGTGTAATGTTCCACCAGGACAAGGCCAGACCAAAAATTTCGTTGATGACTCGTCAGAAGCTACGGGAGCTCGGATGGAAGGGTTCATCGCATCCACCATATAGCCCGGACAGAGCACCAAGTGATTACCACCTGTTCCTGTCCATGGCGAACGCCCTTGGTGGTGTAATGTTGAACTCAAAAGAAGCTTGTGAAAAGTGGCTGTCCAAGTTCTTTGCAAATAAGGAGGGGGGCTTCTACGAGGGAGGTATTATGAAGTTGCTGTCTAGATAGAAACAGATTATCGAACAAAACTAAATCCGATCACTGTAACACTTTTTATAAAGCATTGAATAAAGAGCAAGAAAGCGGAAGGGAGATATTTAACAACCTATTATATATATATAAGAAGTGTAATTAGGAAAAAAAACTCCCCGAAACTAATGGGTCGATTTGGCTGAATAGCGAAAGCATCCCTCAAACTTATCTTGAAATTTTCATATCCCCAGCTCATTCCGTTGTACATAATCCTGCCGACGGACACTAATGATCCTTAATCAGTGAATCCAAATAAAACGGTTCGTAACACTTTTACCCAAATACGAGAAAATTGACCATAATTGACAAACGAATCAGAATTTGTGAAAACACTCAGGACAGGTTGATTTTTTTATGACAACGGGTGATGATCTTGTTTCTTCTAGCAACCTCCTGGACAGGGTTGCAACTGCACCAAGAATTCGAAAAGGAAAAGTGGTTAGTTATGTAGCTTAAACGTATGAATAGATTCATTCATTTCGACCTGTCTGAGTGTCTTCACAAATTTTGATTCGTTGTTGAGTGGACACTCCGTTCAGGGGAACAAGAGCACCAGAAACTGTATTATAATTGATCGAATGGGTACCATGAATGAAAACGCCATAATCCAAATACAGTTGGCCCCTCTGTGGGTCTTGGAGCAAATGGGTTTTGGCGTGCATACATGAATATCATCAACATGAAATTTCCCGAGGAAATCGATTAGGTTAGGACACTATTTAGTGGCACAGATCATGCATCAGATGGTGAACGTAAAGCTTGATAAACACACGCTTTCATGTTCCCTAAGATATTGAGGCACGCGAATTTTACCGTCCGATAGGAAAAACATGTTCCTCTTATAGGCACAGAATCTACAGAAAATAATGATTTCTTTACCTTCGAGTCAGTATAGCTTTTTCTTTTTCAATACTACTTTTCTATTAATAATACACCATGATTGGTGTGTTTACGAGGGTTGTCCGGAAAATACGTGTGAAAGTGGAATAATAATTTTATTTTGGAATTAGTATATACAGGGTTGGGATAAAGTTTGGCACCAAATTAATATCTTTAGTGTATTGGACCACAATGCATCTAATGAGCATATTTTCATTAAAGAGATATTTCTGGTTCAACCGGAAATGATTCTATGTAAAAAAAATTTGTTTTTCATTTAAATGGGACACTTGTATATTTCTGCAGATTCTGAAAGTGCACCTTGTTTCGTGAGAAAAAATGGTCATTTCGGTTAAACCGGAAGTATCTCATTAATTAAAATATGCTCATCTAATGCATTGTGGTCCATTACACTCGCCATTTCCTGATCGAAGATTACTCCACCACGAAACATTCTCGACGACTTATCGACGATTAAGAGAGACTGGAAACTTAAATTTTCAAGAGCCTCAGGTCAATGTGAGGCAACACCATGTAGCAGTTGACTATCAACTACTTCAAGCCTTTGAAGACCCGAGGCTCTTGAAAATTTAAGTTTCAGTCTCTCTTAATCGTCGATAATTCGTCGAGATTGTTTCGATCAGGAAATTTGGCTTGATAAATCCTTTGAGCTGCACGAGCAACACCATCGGCCTGGCCATATGCCATCACCATATCAGCATACTCAGCGTTGGTGAAATTAGGCATATCAACAACCAAAATTAAAACAACAGTAGCAAAAAATATATAAAAGTAACAAAACAAAAAAATACAAATTTAAAAAACTGAACAACGCGGCACAGACACTTCCAACAGCAGAGACAGTTAACTCTCGAATGACGGTAGGGTCAAGTCAGCGGCGACTAACCCAATCCAACCTAAGGACAGAAATAGTAATAATAATTCACACGCGTTTAAAACGGGCAGGTAAAATTTCCTTACTCGCTGTGTTGTGTCGAACTCCGTACTTGCATTTAGGTGCGACTCTCTTCACTCTTCTGACTAAAACCTTATTTGCAGTACCTATTATTTTTTTATTGACTTACGTAAATAGCATATGGTTAGCAACGTTATAAACCAAAGAACATTTTAAAATAAAACTAAGTTTGTAATAGCTGTAACTTTTTTTTAAATTTCAATAGGAGTGGAGATGTTTTCATACTTTCATATTTTTTTTTAATAAAAGGCCCACGTGTTAATTTTGTGGTGTTATCTGTAACAATAAATACGTTTTTTTTTAAACACACACTCATGTAGACTTAATACAATAAAAAAAAATGCATGTAAAAGCACACGCAAAAAAAGTTGTGGGGCTTCGAAGGGTACGTTTTGGGTAATTTAGAAAAACCTAATAAAAAAATCATACCTCCGTAACCGTAATACTAAGGACCCAGGTTCCACGACTGAAAAGGTAGTAAATGACCCTACCAACGCCCCAAAAAAATTTGACGGTCCATGTGCCGAACACCCTGTATAGTCTAACGTTGGAATCTTTCGATTAACAGTTATTCATTTTAAATTTTTCTCTTCAAGATGAGACCAGATCTGTTAAGTGATTTTTCTTTTCAGCGCAACGATTTTTCAGTAAGCAATCCAGATATACCTCCTTTATACATTATTACTCCTACCTATAGGAGACCAGAACAACTTGCAGAATTGACCAGACTAGCTCATACTATAATGCTCACTCCAAACGTACACTGGCTAGTGATAGAAGATGCCGAAGAAAAAACTGAATTAGTAACTGACCTCCTTGAAAGAACTGGCCTTAGTTATGATCATCTTCTTGGTAAGTAATATACGCAAACTAAAAATGTTATATGTATAACTGCCACCAATGAACTCAACTTTTTTTTTAGCACCGATGCCAGATATATACAAGAAGAAAAAGAAAGGTCCAAAGCCAAGGGGTGTTTCAAACAGAAACAGAGGTTTGGCTTGGATTCGAGAGAATGCAAAGGATGGCGTTTTTTACTTTGCAGACGATGACAATACTTACGACCTCCAACTGTTCAGAGAGGTAAGAATAAATATTTATTAATTCAAACATCTGACAAACTGATACAATGTTCATTTCTTTTAATTCTTCAGAAACAATCAACTATTATAATACAGAAATTAATTCGTTCTCGAAATCCAGCTAAAAGTTCGCACTCCGTCACTGCTTTCAATATATTATAGTAGTGAAAGATTCTAACCTAAATCGACTTTCAACTAGCTGATAATAGAATAAAACTTATTTTATATTGAATTTAGTATATTGATAAATACAGGGTGTCCCGTAATTCAACGTCAAGCGGTTACTGGGCGATATGCTAGGTTATACCAGTTCTAGCAAAAAAAAAAAAATTCTACGTCACTTGGTTAAGTGGCAATAGGTATATTTTTGAAAATGTTGAAAATTGACACCCTACACTACATCCTTAGGTTTTGTAGTCACAAATTTTCCTAATATTATATATTATATTATATTATTATACTAATATTTTTTTAAACGTAATCCGAAAGAACCATGCTATTGATTACAGTCATAGTACATTGTTAGGTACAATTGTTTTAGTAAAAAATATATAAGTTTCGCTGAGACATGGTTAAAAAATATGTTTTCGGCTAACTTTGACAAAACATCTTTAAAAAAACTGTACCTTACTACCCTCGGCAAGTTACTTTGAAAAATGGCCCATTCAGTCAAGATTACAAAATGGTATAATACTTGCTACTTATCCTTCCATAAAAATAAAATTACTGGTTGATTTACAAATGTCCCAAAACAAACAAAAACTTTTACCTGATTACTGTGAATAATAGGTACTGTTGCGCGATCAAAAATCGCCTGTACTTAGATAAGTAAGATGGCCAGATGTAGTGAGATAGAAAGTGAAGCTCTTCACCGCGAATTAGAGTGAGACAGATTAACGTTTCTAAGAAAGAGCGGGACTGATAGTGACGTCTTGCTAGATTTTTGGTTGCCCAGCGCATTATGCTCGCCCCATACGTGACTATTTAAAAAATCAATATCCTGATAGGTGGATTGGGCGCCTTGGTTCAATTTTGTGGCCTCCGCGTTCTCCAGACCTACACCCACTTGATTTTTTTTACTGGGGCTGCATTAAAGGTTGTTCAAAACCAATAGAAAATCTCGACCAATTACGTCGCAGAATTGTAGAAGCAGCAGAAGAAATAAATACCAGAAGATTTGCACGTTTTGTGAGAAGATCTTTTCTGAGGCGATGCAGAGCATGTATTCGTGCCGAAGACAAACAATTTGAGCATTTATTATAATTTTAAAGAAAAATAAATGTACTACAAAATTTTCTCGTGTTTCATTATGATTACATCTAACAACAATACAACCATTACATCATACTTTCAAAGTTTAATTGTTCGATAATCAGTTGAAAATATTAATAATATTTTTTATGAAAGGTAGCTAGTAAGTATTATAACATTTTGTAATCTTGATTAAAAGGGCCATTTTTAAAGTAACTTGCCGAGGGTAGTGCGGTACATCTTTTTAAAAATGTAGTGTAAAAGTTAACTGAAAACATATTTTTTAACCATGCCTCAACGAAACTTTTTTTTAATAAAACAATTGCACCTAACAATGGATTTGTGACTGTAAGCAATAGCATGCTTACTCGGGATTACGTTTAAAAAAAAATCACAGCGAAATTGGAAAATTTGTGACTACAAAACCTAAGGAGGTAGTGTAGGGTGTCAATTTTCAACATTTTCAGAAATATACCTATTACCACTTCACCAAGTGACATAGAATTTTTTTTATTTTTGCTAGAACTGGTATAACCTACCATATCGCCCAGTAACTGATTGACGTTGACTTACGGGACGCCCTGTTTATTAAAAATGAGTTGTCAAAAAAATCTGGAAAAAATATTTTTAATCAATGTTGCAATATCAAGATAAAAAGGAAAATTTTATAGTGGACCTGAAGTTTAAAATATAGAATGTCAGACGAATGTTTTTCTATAATTTACCTGGAAAACTAATAGGCTATCATCAGGTACAAGCAGGTCGATCTAAAAACTGCCTAAAAAATTTCACTTAGTACAATTCAGAATATTTGTATTTGTACTAAGTGAAATTTTTTTGGCAGTTTTTAGGCATACCTGATAGCCTATTTGTTTTCGAGGTAAATTATATACCATTCATAATTGTTTGTTGAAACAGGTTAAGCATAGAGAGTCTAGGAACAGAAATACCTGTTTATACCTGACAGCGCAGTAGTTTGTCCAAGTGGATTATAGGCAACTCTACGTCTGAACATTCTATATGTTTTGTATTTAAGTAGAGTTTAAATAAAATTTTCTTATTATTTTGATTTAATGGATATTTTTTTTATTCAAAACATTTTGCTTGGGATTTTTTTGTTGATAACCGGTTTTTAATACATTTTCTAATATACTAAATTTATTTAAAAATGAGTTTTCTTCTATCAGCTCGGTGAAGGTCTATTCAGGTTCGGAACTTAGACATCACAATAAAATTCCAGATTTCATGTATTGAATTTTTTCAGATCAGATATACGAAACAAGTTTCTATGTTTCCAGTTGGTCTAATAACAAAATTGGGAGTAAGCTCGCCTATTGTACGAAATGGTAAATTTACTGGCTTTTACGACGGATGGATGGCAGGCAGAAAATTCCCAGTTGATATGGCCGGATTTGCCGTTTCCGTAAAGTTTTTGTTAGAACGTCCTAAAGCCGAAATGCCTTTCAAACCTGGTTACGAAGAAGATGGATTCCTGAAGAATTTGAATCCATTCGAGCCATACGAAATCGAACTTATGGCAGATAATTGTACTAAAGTAAGCATTCATTCGACAACAGCAGTATACTTCAAGTGAAAAAAATAGCATTGGATATGAGAAGATTAATTTAATTGCATCACGGCATCATTTTGTAAAGAAATCTCAAAACTTCTCTATTGATCCAAAAACACGAATTTTTCTTTAATGATATTTGTCGCCTACCGAATGCGCTGTTCCCTCAGCCAAAAAGCTCAATTATCAATTTGAACCCCCATTCTGTATTTCCTTTTAAATTCTAGAAAGTCATCATGAGAGCTTATGAATCAGAGAAAATACGAAGTTGGATAGATATATAAGTACCCGTGTTAGGCAACAGATGGAACTGTAGGTAAAAAAATTTTTAATGCCATCCTTCTAACGACATCTGCCAAAACTCTCCAGGGTCGGACTGGGCCGGAAAGGCCTGGGTGACTGATAGCAATCCCGAGGCCCGACACTAGATCATGGTGATGAGATACTATCGTAAAATATTGAGATACACAAATTGAGATAAACAAACTATAAAAAATCAGATCATTGTTTTCTGCGTGCATCAAGTCTTGAACATCCGATGCAAATAAACTTACAGCTTTGAAAACATCATCAAAATATCTAAATATCTTGGTACATCCATATCTAAACCTTTAATGAATCCCCAAGCTTTAAGATAATCCAATGTAGGGGTTTAGAGATATTGGCTTACTGGGGTTGATAGGTCAAACATTTTCTTGAACTTTGAAGGCTTGTTACGTGCTTATTCAAATAAAGATCTAAATTTCAATTCATGCATTCAAATGTTTCAAATTGTCAGGTGTAACAGAGGTGACAAGCCAGCTCACTCAGGGTGGGTTTTCCCTCTTGAGCCTGTATAAAATTGAATGTTTAAGGGCGCCAGGTAATTTGAACGCCTGATCACCTATTTCTAAAGTTACCAAACTTTTGACAATTAAATTGATAATAAATCTGAATTTTTGGTCGGAAATAAGATGTGGTAAAATTTAATGACGAACTCAAAAATCTTAACTGACATCTATATTCCCAAATCAACAATAAATTGAGATTGATGATCGTAACTAAACCTATTCACTCTTATTATCTATTCTTATATACTAATCTAGGCCGATATAAAATGATTTAAATAATTATCAGTTTAAATTTACACATATAATTGGGTCCCCTGTGGGGTACTTATCCACACAATTATTATGTTGGTAAAGTTGTCCTTGGATATTATGACCATCCAACAGAAGTTACAATAGAAACGGGAATTTATTTCCCCCCCAGGCAAAAGATGGTATCAAATTGGATTGTTATCCAATGTTGTTGTTATCCAATGTTATATTGTTATACAGGGTGTCTACTATAATAGGTGCCAAACTTTAGTAGGTGATAGTACAAGTCATTTGTAACAAAAATGTCCTATAACACTTGTTCGAAAAGTTGATGGTTATCGAGTTATTCAACACTTCTTGGTCTTTCGGAATTTTTTGCTTTCCCCTTTAATAACAGGAATATCTCTGTTATTCTGACAGCTACGTCAAATCTGACCATATCATCCCAAAGGACTGTAAAGGGGCTATAAAATAGGTAGTTACTAATGTTAAAGAATGTTTTATACCGGGTGTTGTAAAAGGGTAAACGTAAAAATTGAAAAGAGTGCAAACTTAGTGGTATTTTCTTGTTTGCTGTACCATTGAAAATTGATGAACAAGTAGTAGTTTTTTTTCTAGGAAAAACTAGTACATGTAATAGACTTTTAAACGGTATATCAACTTTTCACTTAATCTTTTGTTTTTCAACAATATTACGGTTTTAAGTCAGAAAAACAAAAAAATCAGAAACGCAAATTTTATGATAATTCTTTTCAAAACATAGTAGGTTCAAAACAGTTATAAATATTATTAATAGTAACATAAAAACAGCAAAGTTGTAAACAGAGGTTTGAGGAGGATGCGGGTTGGTGCGTATCTAGCGGCCCCGCAGGGGCCGCCGGAAATGAATACCACCAATGAAAATGAACAACAACTTGACATTTGCATGGGTTCGAGGATATGCAAATTAACTTAAATTTTATAAAATTTGTCATTAAGTGAACTTAAGAAAAAGTTCATTTACTTTAACGAATTAATTCGACTTATACATCTACATATACGGGAGTAAGCGTTACGTTTCTCCAATAGACAACAACCTAGCAGAAAGGCATTTGTAGAAGTTTTTAGGCGCTCTGGTGAAACTGGATCGTTTCAAGGTTTACGAAATAGAGAAGGTGGTCGAAATGCTCAGCACTGGAGGCAAGCACCAGTAATACTTCGCGCTATTAGAGAAGATCCCACTCGGAGTGTTGGTGCCACATTAGGGCTTCACCATTCCACAGTACACAGAATTTTGAAACAAAATAATTTACACCCGTATCATTTAAATAAAGTCCAGAATTTGTTACCTATGGATGGTGAGGTCAAATTAGAATTCTATAGGTGGTACCTAAATAAGTTGGAAGAGTGGGGATGTGATCAAATATTATGGGAAGATGAGGCAACATTCACTAAAAGTGGAATAATAAATTTAACTGTTTTAACTCAATATCAGCATCAAATAAGAGTCAATGTTTGGTTGGGATGCATGGGAGGGCGGCTATTCGGGCCGGTAATACTTCCGATCGCCTTAATTCCAATGAATTCACAAATGTACTACATAATAACGTAGTTGACATTCTTGAAGATATTTCTATAGCGGATAGATATGAACTTTATTTTCAACTGGACGGATGTCCTGCCCATAATAGTCGAATTGTGAGGGACTAGATGAATCAATGCTTTGGGGAGAAATGGATTGGAAAATATGGTCACTTGAGATGGGCACCGATCTTACCCCATTAGATTTTTATGTTTGGGGCACTTTGAAAAAAAATGTACATAAAATCGCATTAATGATCAATGATCACTAATAATCAACAGAATTCAGGAATGTTGTAAATGCGTCGAAAACTTAATGAACTTCGAAAGGCTGTGGATTCTGTACCAAAAAGATGTATAAAATGCATTGAGCAAATGGGTAGGCGATTTGAACAGTTTTTATAGTTCTTAATTCGGTTTTGAAATAATATTGATTTTTACGTTCATTCGTTTCATTTAAAGTTTATTTAATGTTCTTATGTTACTATTAATGATATTTATGACTGTTTGGAACCTACAATGCTTTGAAATGAATTGTTATAAAATTTGCGTTTCTGAATTTTATGTTTTTCTGACTTAAAACTGTGATATTGTTGGAAAAACAAAAAGTTAAGTGAAAAGTTGATATACCGTTTGAAAGTCTATTACATGTACTAGATTTTCCTAGAAAAAACTACTACTTATTCACAAATTTTCAATGGTACAGCTCACAAGAAAATACCACTGAGTTAGCACTCTTTTCAATTCTTACATTTACCTTTTACAACACCCGGTATATAACATTTTTAACATTAATAAGTACCTATTTTATAACGTGTTTACTGCTCTTTCTGATGATATGATCAGATTTGATGTAGCTGTAAGAATAAAAGAGATATTCTTGTTTTCAAAGGGGAAAGCAACAAATTTCGAAAAACCAAGAAGTGTTAAATAACTCGATAACTATCAACTTTTCGAAAAAGTGTTTAGGACATTTTTGTTGAAAATGACTTATACTATCACCTACTGAAGTTTGGCACCTATTATAGTAGACACCCTGTATAAGAAAGCCAAAAAATTAAAACCCTAAAAATGACACAAAAAAAGATCAGAACATTCTCTCTGGAGTACAGCAATAATCATCTTACCCTTGATGGTGTGTGGAGTTGATGTGGGGTAACAATAACTCCCAATTATTAAATCCTCGAATATCGAGTTCAGCCAGAGAACAACAAAAAACAATCCTAGATACTCTCAACTATTATATAAGGAATTATTACCTGAAAAGATTTATTAAATCCTCAAAAGAAATCTTGTTCATAACGAAACTGATATTTCTCTCCTCTTTGTTACCGGAATAATGACGCGACGTACTAACTCCAGAAAAAACATTCGGACAAAAAAAAGAAATAAACATATTATAACATAATCTGCTCGAACTCGGCCACTCGCTCAAGAGAATATACACTGCTAAAACAAATTCGGTATATACTACTCAACCCGAAAAATATAACGAGGGTAACAGGCTGTCAGGATTGTTTCGAATTTCAAAAAAGAATCCATCAAAGCCTTTGCTTGGAACGAAACCTTTGGCTCGAATTCCATGCTCGATGATATGGCACTTAAAGTTTGTATCAACGCCACATATCGGGTTTTCTCCATAACAGTGGTCAAGGCTTCAGCTTAAGCCCACCATCTTGTTTTTCCGATATTCTATAGTCGTCGCAATTTGTCTTGTCAAGCTGTTAATTCTGAAATTTTCTCCACCTATAGAGATATGCGCTTAAATGATTCATGAATAAACACATTGGTAGACTCCAAGAGTCAAAACAAATTCTTGGCTTCAGTACAACTTGACGTAGCACCTCCCAGCACTAAGTTTAAAATATGTGCATAACAATGTGTGAAAATTAATTTTGGCACTTCTTCCTTCCAGTTCCAAAATTTATAGCAATATTTAAATCTCGAGAAATTCCATTAGTATCTTTTTCCTCTGCCCTCTATATATCTCATATTTCCCTCCACTTTTCATCTGAAGTACACATTATTTTCGGTCAAACATCTTAAATAATTTTTATTCCAAGTTCCCGCATCTGCGCTTATACGTAATAACGCAGCTCAGCCAGCCGAGCCACAGCTCTCAATTTATGATTTCATCTAACACATACGTCGCTCGAAATTCCTATTATGGAACTCTACAATACCTCGACTGTGACACTTGCGAGGTCGGCCGAGAAGACTTGGCCGTCGGCCGTCCCTATGTGAAACGGCAGACGGGTGAAATTATTATCGATGTTTATTTCAAATATCGAATTAAAAATTGTACTTTAATATCGGACATCTTCATATGTTTATCCTAGATTTGAGATAGAAAGAGAAATCATTATGTATTTAAAATTTTGTCACGTATCCTGTTAATAATTGAAATTTTCTCCCTCAAATCTTGAATGACTATTATCATAAGTACTTGAATATCATTTCAATTTCAGAAAAAAGTGTATTCGTACTGTATGGAATAAATTTTGTGATTTTCTGAACATAAAAATTCATTCTTATTAACTGTAAATAGCAAAACAGCAACGACTTGTTTATTTTTCAAAGACTAGGTCGGCCAAGATACCCTTGGGGAGGGGGTATATGAAAATTGCATTGCGTGTGTTTACACTTTGATTATCAGAGTTCAGTTCTTTAGGTCAGTAGTTTGGAGTAAGATGTTAGTGTGTAGGGCTTAGGGTTGAAGTTGAATGTGAGTGATCCAGATGGCAAGTGTAAGAGAGGTAGTATCAAATTGCGGTGATTTGATTAGTTTTTTAGTAGATAACAGGTTTTCTATTAATAGAATAAAAGATTTCGCCGCCTGGATTTCTCTAACGATTTCTTGTTTAACTTGACGTGCATATAATTATTTTTAGTGGTTTTTGATAAAAAGGTAACAATCCTACCTCGACCCTTTTGATTAGGATTAATAATAAAAGGTGACAATCCTAGTCCTATTGAGGTAGACTTCGTGAAGTAAGATGCAGTCACTTTGGATAAAGCTTCTCAAACTTCCACTGATGAATTGTAGAGAATTTCAACTGAGTAATTCACATACACAATGAACTATGGTAGCTAACTGACCCGAAAACAGATTATTTTGAGAGATTTTAAGAGGAACTTGTAGTTCTGAGTGCCGTTATAGACTGGTGAAAGTAAATTGGTAAAAAAGAACTTACTGGTAGAACTGTACACCTTGGTAGTTAAAAGAGAAGTGTACAGAGAGAATGTTCTTGAATAATTGAGAAAGGTCGGACATGTCGACAGGTAGTACAGGTAGCTAAGCTTAGGGATTCCCAAAATTCCGTCCGATAGAAAGGGTTCTTGGAAGCAACGGCCGCTGCCCTAAATTCCAAGAACTGTCCTTTGTTGCAAGAATATCGCAACACTTACCTTTTCCTGAGTCTTTTCTTTTTTTACTTTCAGTAATTGCCTTGGACATGTGGTCCTTAAGAAATGGATCATACTTCGACAACAGGACAACTAAATTCAAAATGTTTCCATGATTCTGGTTGTCTGCGATATCCGCCTCACTTTTTCCACGATAAGCAATGCCTTGTTTTGATATAAATGGTATTATTGTATAAATTATTCTTTTCAGGACTAGACGCCTATTGGAAATCTCTTGCATATTCTTTCGCTGTTCCACATTTCCTTTTTTTGGACTACGGCTAACTGATGACTGTTTGACAAGTTGCTCATAAATATGTTTTTTGGATGGAGTAACGCCATCAATAAATGTACTTCTTCTCCTCCTTCTTCTTTCGTGGCATCAGACGCAAAACACATGCAGGCAGTACAAAATATCTTATTTAATTCGAGAGAATAAGAGACAGATTCTCGTCGAATTAAAGTTCCTGTTGGTAACTTTCGATAGTAAATTCGATTTGCATCGAAAGGCAAACTGTTTTTATCACCCCAAGATTGGATAGGGTGAACAAATAAGACACTTAATTTCTCAGTCCTATTATATTTATGAGGGTACCTATTGCATTTATTAGAGGACGTAATTTTATTTTTCAGGAACATGTATGCTTGGTGGGTTCAATAAAAGCTTGACCTCAAGTTTTTTTTCGGGCAATCTTGAAAAAGTCCCAGGGTGAAATCATGACAGATTCCTCTAGGGTTTTTCTATGCGTATTTAATAAACGGCGGAATAAAAATTATTATTATGTCATAATTCATAAGAAAAGCAAAATGAAACTCCCATTTTGCCTACAAATAGCTTGACCTCAAGTTTTAGGGCCATCTTGAAAAAGTGGGTGAAAACACTTTTCTATGCGTCTTATAAAAAATTCGTTATGTCATAATTCGTAGCAAATTTTGCCTACAAATCTGTTTACATAAATTTTTGTCCTTAATTAAAAATTAGAGAAGTTATACATAAGCAAAAAGGTTTTTTTATTTTTTGCTTATAAGTTCTTTAATCTTTAATTTGGGGCAAAAAGTTATATTAACATATTTGTAGGCCCAGCAATTTTCTACAAATTATGCCTGTACATTTTTTTTGTACGACGCATAGTTTCCGCGACATGCACGCGGGCAACCCAGGCCCGTGGGGGGCCCGCGCAGGCTGGGGCCCGGCTGGCAAATGCCACCTCGACTGTATGGCCAGTCCGACGCTGCTCTTCTCTTCAAACGCGGATACTTATCGATCCATCTTCGTAAACAACCTTTCGAGCAAACGATCATTGAATTTTTCATGATAACTAAAATTATTATTAAAACATTAATCGAAGAACAATTCGATTGAAGTTTCGAGTTTTGAAAACAAAAATTTGAACATCGTTTGCATAGTTGTATTTGTACTGCCAAACAATATTTTTTTGATTGAGTTAATTCTGGTGAATCTTTTTGTTTCAGATATGGGTATGGCACACGCAAGCTAAAAGAAACGAACCATCTCAGCCACTAGATTTTGCCAAATATAATAACACAAACCTTGTTTTGCTCAAACATATCCTTGTATAGCATATCTTTATTTATTTCGAATAGACTTTCCAGGGTGAAGTGATTATATAACTTAAAAACTTTTTTAATATTTTATAAAAAGAGAATTCCTTACTGTTCAAACTAAGGATTAATATGCCAGAAAATTTCACCTAGTATTTACTTTATTTATGTTTCTGATATGGATATTTCATATTATTACTCCTAACCTCTATAGGAGAATACACGTTTTTAAGTTCTCCTAGGAGAAGTTACTTGAATTTTCAACTTTATTTGGTCTAACAGCTAAACAACCGAGTATAAGGCCATTTCGTTATTAATCCTTATGCTTTCACCTAAAACACGAATTGGTTACCAATTGGTTTTTACGTAGAGAAAAAAAAGTACGAGATTCAAATTGAAAAAAATCTCGATAATTCATCGGTTGAAAGACACAAACTAGACAAATAAAGTTGAACAGACAGAATTCTAGTTGACGTTGACCGCCAACTAAATTCCAAAAACAACTTTGTACAAAAAATATTTTGGAATATTATAGCTTTTTCATTTCTGTTGGGGAGTTGAAATTGTATAGTTTCAACTCAATAATTGTGATACTTTTTTATGAAAAAAATTGTTTTCGCTTTAAAGTTTGTTTGATGACAAACCTTTGGAGGACAGGGGCTGTGGAGATTTTTTTACCGTACACTTAGAATAAAATAACGAAACACAATCATAAAACGTAGGGTCTTTACGAAAAATAAAAACATACTTGAAGTCTGTTTGTCTTATTCAATTTGCCTTCCCAGATAATGCAGTTAAAATTTGACAAAAATCTAGGAATTTGAGATAACAGCTGAATTTTTGTATCAACTTGTATATTGGCATTTGAAATATCTCGAAGCAGTGTCGTATCCAGAGATTGAGTTTGGGGGGGGTAGCGGCAAGTTTTTGGGAGTTGACCTGAACTATCAATAATAAGATAATGATCTTGAGCGAAAGCGCTAGGAGGGGGATTTATTGTTGCTCATCTATAATTTGACAGTTTTTATTCTACATTGAGAACATATAAAACAAACAATTGCGAGAACAGTGCATACAATAATCATCATAAAATTTGAAGAAATAAAATATAGGTATATAAAAGTCAAGAAATAAAATATATATAGGTAAAAAAATATATAAAAACTCAATAAATAAATCATTCGAAATTTAAAGGGAAAAATATAAGAAATATTAGTGAATGTTATATTAATTAAAACATACCCGCTCCTTTTAGCATCAAACATGATTCAAAAATTACAAAACGAAATCAATCCGCCTCTTTTCATTATTAGCAAATCTACTTATAATATTGTCCACCTTTATTGAAATATCTCTATGTATAAATAGCAATGATAGCCCATCTACTTTATCCTGACCAATTGTTGAACGAAGCCAGGTTTTAAGACGCCACAGTGAGGAGAAACTCCTCTCAGCGGAGGCTACACTAACGGGCATTTTTTTATAAGTGGAAAGATACTTTCATCGCAGGACGAATATAACGCCATACCATCTGTTATGTGTTCAGTCATGATTTTCCAAATACTGAATTCTGCTTTCAATTTCAAAAGCATCGAGTCTTTATTTTTGACATTCTCAAGGTTATTTATATACTCCGCGACTATTCCAAGTGAAAGATTGATTTCTGTGTCCGTTTTCGTATTGAAAATTGAAGAAAAAAATATTAAACTCGTAAGCTTTCAGAGATTCTTCGTTAAATCGATATTGTAGATCTTGTAAGATATAATCTAACATAGGAATATAAACATTGATTCTGAAAAAACATTCATCATTTTCAGTAGGTATATTTGAGCGGTGTGATTGTCTCTGTGTTATTCTTGGTTTAGTAATTTCTATATTTAATTTTTTATGAATATCGGCTATCAAAGCGAATACATTACTAAAATGAGTTTCGGAGTTTTGACGTCTTTCTTTTAAAACTGTGATAACATTAATTATTAGCATATTTGCATACTGTTTATCAACTGACTTGGCTTGCAATATCTTACTCAAATTGACGGTTAACGCTAAGATATCAGACAGAGAGTATAATGATACTATAAAAACGGAACAACTTATTGCGTTTTTTAAGCATTCTGCTTTTGAGGACGAGTTTCGATCTTTCCAATGAAAAATAATGTCAAGAAGTTTTATAATGGTTTCAATCGAACTCTGAAAGTGAAGCACTGATTCGTGACGTTCAACCCATCTTGTCTCACAAAGACTTTTTAGCTGCCTATGGCCATCTAACCTCGCCTTGAGAAGAAAATTCCGTTTAGCCGAAGCTGTAAAAAATCCACACACTACTTTAATGATGCCCATGGCATTTCTTACAACTTGCACATTCGATGTTTTCGATATAGCGAGATTCAACGAATGACTGCTACAAGGGCTTATAAGGGCATTCGGTAATTTTTTTTTTAATTCAGTAACAGCCCCTTTCTTTTCACCAAGCATTAAGTTGCAAGTGTCTGTTCCGATTCCTGTACACTTATTTGGATTCAAATTATGTCTCTCTATGAAATTTAAAACAGTCCGAGCCAAAATTTCACCACTAACTGTAGGTTCCATTGTTTCCTCATCGAACATTGCGTGACAATCAATGAAACCCACAAAATCTTCATGTAAACAATTTTCAAAACAGTATCTCAAAATAATTGCCATTTGTGACTTATGACTTATGCCTGTAGTTTCGTTGAAAATTATGCTATAGAATTGACTTGTCTCTGCTCGATGCAAAATGGTTTCTAAAATCTCCTCACCACATAAATCAATAATCTCATTTTGCGTAATGCTATTGATATATGTGGCACGACACATATTGTTTTTATTGTTAAGTGTTTTCTAAATGTTTTTTCAACAAAACATCACCACTGTCTATTCTAAATTTAAGAAGTTCTCGAAAGTTGCCTTCATTATTTACAAGATTACCCTCATCTTCAGAGCTTTCTTCGGCTACAAGAGGTCCGTGATCTCTATGACCTCTCAAAGAAATATTCTGACATCCCAAAAATATTATGGATTTTATAATCGGTACATACTAACCTTTCTTTATTTTCTAAAACCTGTCTGTGCCTTGTTTGATCCAAGGTGTTTCTTATATCTTTTTCTGGATTTTCAAAAACTTTAATAAAATTATGTGACTCTATCACAGCGTTCGCTTATCTAGGTATGATCTATCTAGATTCTAGGAAATCATTTAAATTAATTTCGTTTGTTTATTTCTTTTTTCTTTATGCTATATCAGCTACGTGGAATATCGAATAAAATGAAATAAACTTTTTTCATTAGTTTTCCTACAATGTTTGATATATTTTAAATTTCCATTGTCATTCGAGGATTTAGTGGTGGAAACTCTTTTCTGGGGGGGGGGTTTGGTAATTACCCCAGTACCCCCCCCCCCGTGAATACGCCCATGTCTCGAAGCCTACATATGTTAGGGCACTTGCGACTATTGAAATTCGAGGATAAGTTACAAAAATCAACGTTTTTATTTTTCATATTTTTGGACAATATGTAATGTAATTTTTTCATAAAATTCCAACACCCTATATCTTTTGAACGGGGCCCAATTTGGAAAAATGTTATAGGAAGAAAATGTTTCTTTTGACGTCAAGAATCTAAGGTTGAAATTAACGCAGTGGTCAAAGACTCACCCTGTATAATAAACATTTGGATTTTTCATATTTGAACAATTTGTGCACTTTTAAAACTGTTCAGAAATTCTTGAACTTCCTGAATGTTTGAAAGGCCCATACATTATTAAAAATTTCATATCGAAGAGTACAGAAACATTGAAGGAAGGATATTTTATAGGGAAATAGAAAAATGGGATTTCACATTAATTAAATTTATTTTGATTAGGAGTCTGTATGGAATAACGTTCTAAAATAGACAAAAATCTACTGGTAGATGATCAATTATTCAATTCCATAATATAATTACAAAGCGATGAATAGTTCAACATACTAATAAATCATCACAACATTTGCAACTAAATAGGTACTCTACTTTTCGAAATCTTCCTACCACAGTCGTAGTTTTAGTGTACTCAACTCGGAAAATAAACTAATTCATAATTAATATATTCAGAGCACACCCAGAAAAACTATTGATTATTGTTGCGTTATCATTCACATTGTTTTACAAAAAGCTTTAATCAAAAGTCTGCAAAAAAGTATGTTTAAAAATAAACTTTCGACAATAAGGGAATCTTCATGGTAACAACTATTTCGAACAAATTTTGTGCTCACTTATTCTATTGCCAATAATAGTAGTTAGCTATGTATTTGTTGCAATTCCATATTATAGCAGCTTAACATCTTATCTTATATATTTTTAAGCATATATCATTTCTGTTTCACCTTTTGCTGAAAGTTTCTTCTTTCTTCTACTCTTCATCCTTTCAGTCAATTTTTCGTCTTCATGCACTGATATGTTTCTTTATGAATTGAACAGACCAAGTTTTTGACAAGATGCCAAAAAAAGATATGTTTTCTGTCGTTCCAAAATAAATTTCATAGTACAAACAAAAGTCAAAACCATGTTTTTCAGTGACAAACTACTCATCTGATAATCATATCACATATAAACTCAAAATATCACATGCAAATATCCGTTACAACAAATACAAACAATAAAGAATAATCTACTAAGGCTGGGAATTATTTCGCATGATAATAGTTGTGTTATTGCTTGTGATTTCAAATATCAACAAATTCAATGAAATTTGGAAACTCTACAGAGAGAACTTTCTCACTATATTGTATCTCCTTTATAATAAGCCTAATTTATAATGAACTACCTAATTTCAATAGACCCGCATTCTATAAAAGGCTTGAAAAATAGAAGAGCAAATATGAATATATATTAAAACTTTTAAGAATATATTAGAAAATAAATACTGTCCAACTAGGTAACAAAGAAGGAACTTCGTTTATATAAATGGGAAATTTCACAATTAACAACAGAATGACTTAAATCAACTATATTTTCCGATATCTGGTTTTTCCACCAAAGTCAGTATGAAAAAAATTTCAAACATGTAAACTTTGTCTTTCAATTTTCCCAAAAATACGCAATCATTGATGTGTGAGCCATTTAGTTCGATATAATATCCCATTGGTTTTTGTTTATACATAACATATATCTCATAGTACTTGGTAACTATACGAATTACTGGAATTCAACAATAATTCATTCCATATCAATTAGCTACAATTCTATAAAACGAGAATTTGTAAATGTATCCTAAGTGAAAGACTTGAGTTGTTTTATTTTAGTATCCCGATACTTATACATTATAAAAATATCAGAAAAACAGAACAATTTCCTTCTCAGATGGCATAATTTCGTACCTTTGTCTCCACAGAATTCAGTAAATGAATGAGTTAATTCCTTTTCAAAAATAATTATTATTAGTATCAAATTCGAGGAAACATGAAAGATGGTGAGAGGAAATTGCACAATTTTCTGATATTTACACCACAACAATTCAGATAAACTATGGCAGTATCAATTCCAAAATCAATTAATAATTTTCAAAGTATATTTTCATGGTCCTCAATAAATAATTTGGAGATCTTACTTTTATCAAAATTGAACCATAACTCATTTAAAAGATCATTCATGAAAATATACAATAATGAAATGAGGAGGTAAAAAGGTACTGATTAACAATTATGACAATCCTAATAATACGGACTTCTATTGAAGCAAACATTTTTTTTCTGTATCCTAGCTATCCCCCAGAATTTCATTTGGAACCAAACTATTCTGTATCAACCAAATGTGTCAAAATTGTATAATAGAATAAATTCTTCAAAAATGAAAAATTTGCGTTTCCACCCAGCAGTAAAAAGCATCAAAGTATATTTTCACCCAGTGCCTAGTATCTTCATTTTTATGATGCTCAGCTACTGTCAGATTCCAATCTTCACAAGTATAGTGACGATCATGAATAACTCGAATTTAGCGAAAATGTGACTGAAAAATTAGTTGAAATTTTCTTACTCCTGAATTTTCAACAGTTGCACAATTTTTTCCAATTTTGACAATTCATTCCTTCAATTACTAAGAGTTCAGTGAACACACGTTTACATATAAATGAGTCACTATAAATGTTGAAAATTGATTGAAATAAATGAATGGTGAATAAAATTGATGTGAGTGGATTTCCATTATTGTATTGTCGAATTTTAAACTTACCTTCAATCAGATAAGTTACAACAAATAATAACATTTCATTACCGTTAATATGACTAGGTGATGTTATCTTTCCGTGCTGTGAAAGACACAATTGAACGAATCCCTTTCACAGATGTCTGAAATGAAGAAATCATCTGATTTTAGTACTGTAAAAATATTTCAAGGTCAAAATTATAATTAGGTTAAACAAGATTATAACATCCTTCTAGTCTGTTCGTATTCAACTAAATGAGAGATGCAGTCCTAGCACATAAGCACATGACCCTAATTGACCATGTCATTGAGGAGTGCAACTACTACATCACCAAATACACAAAAATGAGCCTTAACAGATGGTAAATCTCGAAATTCACTGTTAGTATCAAGTGAGTCACCCAATTCACTGAAATAGATGCAAACCACCGGAACATATCGCTAACTGAAAGCTGAGAAGGCCACATGGTTGGGAAGCCCAACCGTTGCGTCACCTAATTCAGCAGAATTCAAGTGAATTGTTGATATAAATAATTCCATCACCTAATCCGCCAATATGAGCACAAAAAGCTGGTATATATCATACATCACTGTAAGCTTGGTTAGTCCATCTTAGTACGGTTTGAAACCATCCCATTCACAAGAGTGAGTCTTAACTAATGGTAAATCTTGAAATTTACTGTTGGTATCAAGTGCAACTGCTACGTCACCTAAATCACCAAAATTAGTGCAAACCACAGTAACAAATCGCTTACTGAAAGCTCAGATAGCATCATTGGCAGGAAGTAGGACCACTGCATCACCCAATTCACAAGAATGGGCACAGAGCTATAATACACATTTTATTCCCCTCAGTGGAGGTTGGTTAGCCTGCATCACCCAATTCACCATAATAGGGGTTAACCTGTCTTAAATACAAACTTAGCCTAATAGTCATGTCAGCAGGAAGTGCAACTGCTTCAACAGGTTGTATTGATGACTAATTTATTTGGTGAAAATCTGTATCCAGCACCTGAAGATGGTTTAAAAAACCATAACTGGTTTTTGATCTCTTAGTATTAAAGTAAAAATGAGACAAAATATTTGTTTTATACAATAGTTACAACTTTATCAACCAATTCACCTGAATCGGCGTAAACCATTTGTACATCTCATAATTCACTGGAAGCTCTAACATAAAAGATGAGAAGACAATAGTTGTTTTGTAAACAGAAAATTGAGCATGAGCTATGAAAAAGCTTGTCAGGAGAAGTTAGTAGAGCTTGGTTAGTAATGACGTTGGATACAACCTTTAAATCACAATTCCAACTTACTTTTATGGCATATCCTATGGTAAGCAAAATAGCAATCATCAGGTCACTGAGGATGCCACAGGCATTGTAGAACCCATTTGTCAGCCTAGAAACAGTTACCTTTCAACCCTCCACAAATTTTGTTGGATACACCATTTAAGCATGCTGGGATTGACATACTGCATCCATAATACCAAAATGATTTGTTCCGAAATACTAATAATACCAAGCTCCATAAGACTTCAGGACAAAGGCTTTGACAAAGAACAATAAATTCATGCCACATTAACATTGTTTGGTCAGGAAATCAAGGATACACAGAAAACAATAATTTATGAAACATAGAAACTAACATGATCATATACAAGACTTTTACTGGGTACATTAATCTGGCCCAAAAATAATTTTTTCAAAGCTGATCTTCATCAATTGAAGCATAAAGTGTACTTTTTTATCACAAATAAGAAAACTACATAGTATCGAACAAGTTAAAACACATTTACGAAACAAGGATCAGATATCAGTCAAAGCTTAGGACCATGCCAGCGAAAAAGGACTTAGCGTACTAGGACCAAAGCTTTTTTATGTGTTGCCAGGACATTTTTTTTTCAAGTCATTGAGAATGATTAGGGAATTTCTACGCGAACGAAAGTAAACTATTTATTTAGTTAGCGTTGGATATGCATATCGGATTTTTTTTTATGTTTATGGATTTGTTTCAGATTTTCTAGAATTTAATTGCCTGCTTTTATCTTCTAATGCCCAACGTATAAATAGGCGGGTTGATTCAGATTGTTATTATGATATTATTTTTGCTTATTTTAATATAGATTAATGATAATTCTTCGACTTAGTGGTTTTTTTTTTCTATTTTACTCTTCGAAAAATTTTTTTATTTGTTATGTTTTTGAGCTTAATCCTATTAATCATGAAGCATTCTCCCAATTTTCCAAGCAACGTTCCTCATTTGGTAGAGATTTAGTTCAATGCCATTTCATTTAACTTCTCAAAATTTTCACAGTTTCAAAAGATGTTTCATTTGTATTAGAACGAGCTATTTCTAGGTAGATCCAGAACTAATTGCTTAAAAGCATTAAGAGCATGGTAATTTCAATGTTTCATGAAATACTTCTGCATTTCAGTATCATCATGATTGGATATTATTTTACTAGTACCTTTTTCTTGGATCCATTCAAGAAATCTTTGTACATCTCTGAACGGAGGTATCTGGAGTAGCTATCACTCTTCATCAAGTGATAAACATGAGCCTAAAAATTTTTAATATTGATTATAGACCTAGTGAAAGCTGACTCAATCTTACAGCAGAACAGTCAAAGCTCCACCTATCCAAACTTTCCATATTCTTTTTTGTCACTTCATACGATTGACAGTCCACATTAATGGGACAACTTGCATCTGGCGCTAGGAATTCAGCCCAAATCTCAGTAACCTTACTCTGAACATCACTCTGAGGCAACGACTTCAGCTCCTGAACAGCCTCCCAAAACTTCAAATTCTCACTGCTGAATTCTTTATCAAGAAATTTGATAAAATGTTCTCGACCAATTGGGTCCTGCAAAAGTTCTTTCAAACTAAAAGCCCAACGTTTCACCCTACGCGCTGATATGTCTTTGGCTATTCTTTCCTGTTCCCACAGCTCTGGATTATCGCTTATCCAAGGGTTTTGGAATTCGGGGGCCACGAAGAAGCAATCATACTCTAGATATTGCTCGTAATAAGCTATCAGTCTGAAATGAAGAAAGAGATCACTACGTTATTGCTATAAATTATTTGTTGCAGGAAATTTTAATAGCAAACATACTCTTTCACACAAACAACTACAACTACTGAAGGACATACAAGTGGATCATATAATATGGATGTGTGCTATATGATGTAAAAAAATTAAAACAGAAATAAACTTATTGTAAATAAAAAAAAAACACTTGGCTAATTATCGGAATGTTTGCCATTTCACACTACTTACGATTCTGCTGCTTTGGAGACTTTAATGTTTCTCCTATCCAACCTAGCCTTCAATAGATCGACTTGTTTCTGAAGAATATCAGTTGATGCTAAATTTTCCATGCCAGAAGTAGATGGTGAAATTTTACGGGAATCCACTGTCATACTCTTCATGCCATGAATTGTTTTATTCATTTGGCATGCCTTTTTGATATCAATTTCGGTAGTGTTCACACATCCAGGCTGATAAAATAAAAATTATAGTGTTGTAAGAATTTTTTTATCTACGGTTGAAGTTATATCGGTGGTTTCTATGCTCATAAACAACCATCGATGTTAAAAACAACAATTGATGTTGATAAATTTCTTTAAGCTTAGGTTCGCTGAGTGAAAATTTTATGGGCTTGATTGGAAAAAGTTACTCCTTTTTGAAATAGAAAATTATAGAAATTGTCACTTATAATAGAATAAATAGTTGTCAATTATTTATAGAGGTTTTTGAAACATATCTAAGAGCGTTTGAAAACTTGCATTCACATAGCTTTGTTAATATTTTGATCGTTTTCTTTGGCACCCGTTGAATATTTAATTTAATATGAAGCTAATTGAAAAGTACCCGACCTGACGCATAGATGGCGCAACTAGGATGAGTCCAAATGTTTAATATTTGGAGAAAAGAGAATCACTCTTATGGAACAACTAATCAAAAATTGTACATCAAAATTGCAGAAGTATAGATGTTGCTCTTGTCTTCAGGTTATCCTATTGATTGTTGTCAGTAGCTCTCATTCATAGGAGATCATTTCCTGACATTTCATACTGCTGTTATGAGGAAAAAATCAGTTGCTTATCACAATGACTCAGAACTCATGAATAATTTCATAGCTTGAAAATCCTTTGCGTTTTCAATTAATTTTTAAAAAAATTCAAGACCACAAACACTTGTTAGAAGTTGATTCGGTTAACAAATAAATTTCCATTCTCCATCTTCACTTTTGACTAAAAACAAAGGAGGGTTGATGATTCTGGCCAGTTTTTGAATTTTGTCAAGAGTTTTTGCGTCATATGTGACAATGGATGAAATATGGTTACATCATTTCATTCAAATGTCCAATTGGAAGTCATTCGGTTATGGCGTTATTGGATGGTATGAAGGACAAAATCGACGAAGTACGTCTGCATATGAAGGTAAAAAAATTGCTGTTTCACCAAGATAATGCACCATGTCACAAATCAGTGAAAACGATAGCAAAATGTATTAATTGGGCTTATAATTCCTTTGTCCTTCTCATTGGGAAGAAATTTTCATCAAATGAAGACTGATCGAAATTGAGGTCTATTTTGAAGCAAAAGACAAATCGTACAATAAAAATGATATCGACAGGTTGGAATGTCACCATTAGAAACCAAAAAACTAATTTTGCCAAAAAATATGTTTTACGATGGTAGGCTGAGAACTTTTCAATCGATATGTTAATTTATTGAAGAGACATATGTTTGTTGACAGTCAGGAAACTACTGCGAGAACAAACCTTTAATGATTGATACCCAAAAAGTTAAAACTAAAAAAAAATTTCTCACCATGGGTCTGTGAACATCCCAGAAAGCTCTTTCTTGGCTGTCCAGAACCTTCCTTTCCAATTTATCCCTCTTCTTATCAACTTTACTTTGAGCTTCAGCTTGCATAAAAATGAATTCCCATTTCCTTGAGAACATCTTCTGCAGCCTTGCTAAATTTTCAGCCTCATAGTCTGCCAACTCTAAACGTGTTTTGTTCTGCATAGTTCTTTTACACAAATACACAGCTAAAAAATAAACAAATAGAGTGAAAGGTAGACCAGATGAACAGTGAAATACCGTAATCTGTATTCTCTGGTTCCCAACAATTTGATGGCCAGAAATACGGCGTTTGAAATCTGTAGAAAGTATTATCATTTTTTACAGTTAACATGTGATCATCAATAGGAAAGAAGTATCCATGCCCTGCCATTAAATGTGCTAGATGCAGAGCCTCCTGTTGATCCTCCACGTCCAAATTCTTCATCATCCACATAATAAGATCACAACCAGTGAATACAGATGGAATTTTCGACATGAAACTCTTGACCGTTTTGACTGGGACTCCAGTATTTTCATCTTGCATTTTTTCCACGATTTTCTCCATCTGTAAAAACGAGGGTTTGTAAATCTTGAATATTTCCATGATTATAACATAAGTATATACGCAGCAAGACAACTGCAATTTTTTCAACACAGGGAATGATATGTAAAATTTACTTAAATTTTTATATTTTTATACCTAATATCTGATATTCACCACAAATTACATTGAATAATAAGATGAAACTAGCTACTGGCTAGTAGACTTCAAACAGGATATACCAGAGTAACCCACAACTGTCTAATCACTTCAGAATATCCACACAAATGGAAATACTGCAACAATACTTGTCTATTACCTGCTATCTAGCTGTTCCCATTACAAAAAGAATCGTCTTTGACTAAACCTTAAGAAATATTTCAAAGAAATCATGAAATCAACTAGTGAAATTGAATGTAAACTTTCAAGGGCATATAATCTTTCATGTTCTCAGACTGTTCTTGCCTATACTCGCTCTTTCCTAATTCATTTGTACTTACTACATATATGAATATCCACTGTTCTTCGTGACAATGGCCTAGATGTCTAGACATGTTAATATTAAATGAAAAAAAAAATATGCAATTTTCAAGAAAAGTCCAAAATTTCAGTATTGGCTCTAATTAATTCAAGAGGTCAGAACTTATGAAAGACTATATCAATTCAGCAAATCAATTTTAACTTTGAACTTGCAAGAACCAAAGATGTGACATGAAATCAGCTGCAAAAAACCTAATTCTGAGCAATAACCATACGCAATTGGTTCAATTTAAAACTACTAGCACATGACTATTGGTCCTAAACAGGTTTCCCGTAATTGTGGGAACGAACAGCAAAAACGATTTCATAAAAGAAAATAAAACTCTTCATATCAAAGAGAAAGTGTGGCAACATTTTATTCCAAATTATGTCATAGAATTCGAATGTAGAAGACTACCTGAGGCACGATAAACAATGTACTGATTTTTGCAAAGAGCAATATAATAAATCTCCAAAGCAATGTTACATGCATTTATAAAGGCTAGTATCTGAACAACACATGAATATAATGTGAATACAGGGCATTTGAGGAAAATGACCATTCATACCACATGATCTTCAACAAACAAACTTCTAAGTAACACATCGGTCAATAAGTCCCAGGCCTAGGTAGGAAAACAAAATTTTAGGCCAACATTAATTTTTATTCATTAATTCAATCTCCTTTTAGAGTGATACAATCATTCAAACTTTTCTATAACTCTTTGATATCACTGGTATAGAACAATGTATCAAGGCCTTCAAAGTATTCCTCAGTTTCAGCAATCACTTCCTCGTCTGAACCAAATCACTTTCAATAGAGCTTCTTTTTGGGTTCTGAGAAGAGCCAGTAGTTGTTGAAGGCCAGATCTGGAGAATTCAGTGGGTGCGGTAGCAAATTTAAAGTCAATTCCACCATTTTCGCAGCTGCTTTCATTGACTTGTGACACCTAGCATCGTCTGGAGATTTTTTTCTTTTCCAAATGAGGCTTATTTTGGGCAATTTCAGCCTTCAAATGATCCAAAAAACTGATATAAAAGTCTTTGATTATTTTTGCATGCTCCGGGTAATCAATTCCATATGCATCCCAAAATACAGAAGCCGTTACGTTCCCAGTCGAAGTTTGGACGCTTTCGTTCGTCTGCACTCCACTCAATGTGAGCAAACGCGACAACCCTTTGAAAACCAGCTTCTTCATACTACAATGTTAATGTATGATGGTGTAAACACTACCTTTCGATAACTTTAGATTGTTAGGTATTTCTTGCAACTTGAATTTGCGATTGCCCATTATGATTTTCAAAGTTTTTTCAATGCTTTCCAAAATAACTGCCTCATTAGGGGGGTAAGGGTGTTCACCATCATCGTTCAAAATCAGTTTGATGGTGTAAAAGTCTAGATAACATTTTTCACGCTAAGCTCTGGCTTAAATGTTGTTTTCCCTCATCCTAAAGCAATATACACAGGAAAAACATTTGAATCCCTCATTTTGAAAAATTACGAAAGTACTGTCACTTAAAGCACTGTAACTTGATGAATAATCAACCAAACGTCGTGGAATTTCAACATAAATCTTTTGATGGTTGACAATTTCAAAACTATCATATAGAAATTTGTTAGAGGCGTCATCTGGTAGTTAGGCCTGAGACAGACCTATTTAAGTGCTGTATAACCACAAAAAAATTTCAAACATTATGTTTACCTGGATTACCAGATATAACCTTATCTAAAAAAGCACAGGAAAAACATGTCATTGATAGAAAATTATGTTCTCAATACCTTCTTCAGAACCTTAATCCTATCATTTTGGAAGAGACCTCGATCTGGAAGTATTTCTTGCCTTTCTGAACTGTATTCTAACTCACTACCCCATGATCTAGGTCTACTTTTTTTTCTTGTATAAGTGCTCAGTTTCCACATCATAAGAATGAATGAAGTTGGTATTAAAACAATTCTTTCCAACAGAATTGATTGTTCCTTGTAGACTTATCGAAGGTGACTCAAGTTTAAACTATCAGTGTGAATCAGTTCATTGTTTAAGGATATTCAGTAACACAAGTTCTGAATTGAAGCATCGAATGACTCATTAGCAATTCTTGCAAGGAACACATAAGAACTGAATACATACTTTGCGGTATAGAAGTAGATTTGGGGAGTCCTCTGCAGATGTTGGATGATGAACAACTTCTTCGTCCACACTTGTTCCCATGCATGATCCATTGTTTGATTCAGGTTTGCGCTTAGCAGCGGCTTTCTCAGAATTCATAGTGACCATATCACTGGTCGTGAAGGGCATCCATCCTTAATTGCTAAATAAAAACAAAGATGTTGAAGAAAAGACAACATATTTAATATCAAACAATAATTGAAATAATTTGCAGGAAGATATGTGAATATTGAGATCTAAGAAAATTATGCTATTGAAATAACATGAAACAACTCACATTACAAGGATCAGAGCAGTCAAAACCAGAAGGGCATTGATGCATTTTTAATTGGTAGAGAAAGAGGATTTATATTGCATTATCACCTAAATACATCCCCAAAGAACCGCCGTGAAATATATCCATACAATGTGATCCCTAGTCACCTGTAGATTATTCAATGTCAACAATCATTTGAAAATAATATACAGATTCAATGAACACAATCCATCACTTCCGACCTTAAGGTCGAAATTCAATTCATCTGTTATGCTGTATTTATTTCAATAACCTGACAGAAATCAATGGATCACTTCTTGAATTCCAAGAAGTAAGAAAAACAACGGTGGGTGTTGAATCCAAAAAGCACAGATAATCATTTCCATCTTCAATAAAAACAACGGAAAAGAAAAGGATGTGCAATAATAATAAGGCTAGGTGTCTAGGACACTTCCGAACTGCGGAGATGAGATAAATTATCAGGGATCATAGAGCCTTGCGTCTAAGTAATTAAAATCGATTTTAAGCGGAGGACTGGTCATTATTTTGGTCTTTCTATGTGTCGTGGTATAGCATCTTCTAAGAATAACCGCTAGAAGACCAAAATAATGAACGGTCTTATATATTCAGGACCTTGTCCATTGTCCATATCGATAAGATAATTAGACCTTGTTTGTTTTCCATATTGTTAAGCTATTTAGAACCTTGTTTATTGTCCATATCGCTAAGTTATTGAGAACCTTGTCTGTTGTCTATGGTGCTAAGGTATTTAGGACCTTGTCTATTGTTCGTATTGTTAAGATATTTAAGATCTTGTATATTTTCCATATCGTTAAGATATTTAGGACCTTGTTTATTGTCCATGTCGCTAAAATATTCCGAACCTTGTCTGTTTTCCATATTGTTAAAATATTTAGGAGCTTATTTTTGCTCCTAGCTAAGATATTAAGGACCTTGTCCGTTGTCCATATCGCTAAGATATTCAGAATCATGTCTATTGTCCATATCGCCAAGAAATTCAGGACCTGGTCTGTTGTCAATGTCGCTTTGATATTTAGGACTTGTCTGTTTTCAATAAAACAACCGCTGCGAAGAATGTGAAATAATAAACAAACTTATATATCTTAAATTAAAAATAACCACCTATTGTTTTCCTTCAGTTTTGATTCAAGCTCAAATTCACTTTCTCGAAATCAACCAAAGGAATGCATATCTTTCCTTTAGGAAAAGATGGATTAATTTTCAAACTCTATACCCATCTGAAATGTGGGAAAATGGTACGATTATTAGAAAATATGTTATCTGATAGAAGGTTAGGTGTTTTTATTGACAATAAGAGTAGCAATTTCAAAACATTGAAAAACGGCCTTCCTCAAGGATCAGTTTTAGCTCCTTTACTTTTCAATTTATATCTAAGTGATTTACCCACGACATCATCTCAAAAATTTGTTTATGCTGACGACATTGCTATTGCTTACCAACACATTCGGATTTCCATACTCTGAAAAACATACTGTCATCTGATTTGGAAATTTTAAAGAATTATTTTATTACAATTTATCCCAACAAAACAGAAGTATCTTGTTTCCATCTGAATAATCATGAAAAATATAGGAAATTTGCTGTAACTTTCAATGATTCTACTATCGAACATAATTTCTATCCAAAATACTTAGGAGTTAAATTAGATTCATCTCTCAATTACAAGGCTCATTTAAATGATCTGAGCCTAAAACTGAAAACTAGGAATAATATTGTTCAGAAATTAGCTGGATCGTCTTAGGGTGCTGATGTTTCCACTCTTCGCACAGCATCTCTAGCCCTAGTTTTTTCTGCAACTGAGTATTGTTGCTCTGTTTGGTTTAATAGTGCACATACACAAAAAATTGATGCATAATTGAATACATCCATGAGAATAATTACTGGCACCATAAGATCTACACCGGTTCATTGGTTACCGATTTTGTCTAATATTGTTCCTCCCCATATTAGCAAACAGACTGCAGCTCTGAATTCTTGGAACAAATATCATTCATTTCCCAATTTATTGAATAGCCAGCCAGATCGCCAGATTTGTCACCACTAGATTTCTTTCTTTGGGGCCACTTGAAGAGTAAAATTTACTCTACACAGCCCGATTCCATAGAAGATTTAAGAAGACGTATAGTGAACGAATGTCGTCAAATCACTCCAGAAATGCTGCAAAATGTGCGTCATCGTTTCGAACAAAACTTATTTCATTGTATGGAAGGTAATGGTGAACAATTTAAATATTCAATTAATTGATGTGAGTTTTTGATAAATTATTAACTTTACTTTGAAATTCTTATTTCTTAGATCAATACTTCAAATCGTTCTGATACCGTACAGTTGGAAAATGATTTCAGTGAATAAAACAGCTAGTCGAACATCTGACCCTAGTAGCATTAACACATACGGTATGACTTCATTTGCCCAGTGGTAGATGTTTTGCAATTTCAAATACAAGTACAGAAATTTTGGTGTTTCGGAAGCACGAAATGTAAATTATTCGCAAAAAATTAATTTAAATGATAAAATTAACTAACGCATGAATATTTCGAGAACTAATGCATAAAAAAAAACGTTTACTGTGCTAAAATAAGTATAAAAATACCTTTGAATTGAGGTATCACTCAGCCCATCTTCCCTATTCAAAAATTGGGGGTGGGGGTTGTAGCAGCAAGGGCTGAAGCGCTATGCGTCCGTAACCTACATCTCAAGTTGTCCCCCTCGAAACAGAAATCGACCTGTCCGAGCATTTCTATCGAAAAAACTTATTTCGTCTGTAATATCGTCTGTTTCGTTTTCAAATGGCCACCCTGTATATATATGAAAAGTTGTTCCTTCCTTCCTTCCTGTAAGCTCTTGTTTTATGAAATAACTTATTTATTCATGTCCGAATTACCAAAAAAGAGTATGAGATTTTTCTTAAGAAAATTAAGTGTGAAACTGAATTGAAATGTATATTCTGATCTTCTTCTATATAATAAAGTAATAAGATCGGGGACCAGAGAAAATTTTGACAGGTGGTCCCGTTAGGGACCCGGAAAGCGTAGCTTTGAGCAGCCCGCAGGGCCGCTCGAGAGGGAATCTTAAAACAGATCGAAAAGGCGTATCCTGTTCTAGGAGAAGCGACCCCGAAACCACCCCCGGGCGCTCTTAAAGTGCCCGAAATTTTCGAAAGAAAATCGCGAAAAACGTCATTTTCGCGAAATCGCCAAAAGTGCCTCAGAAAAAAGGAAATAGGCTCCGAAGCCGAAACGCCCCGGGTCCGGGACTCGCCACATATTCCGAGAGCGAGGACGTCCGGTTTCCTTAGAACCTATTAGAATTCCGGAGCCCCCCTATTTCTAGGCTAAAATTTCGTAAGTAAAACGGCAATTTTTAGTTTCGCCAGCCCCGCGAAACGTCAAAATTACCCATGATGCTTTCGCTCAGTGCGGGCGTTACGAGCCTCGAAACGCCCTTTCGGCGGTAGAGTATGAAACTTGAGGAAATTCCCCATCTCTGGGTACCAATTTTCATATCCAAGTAGCGAGATAAGGCAGCGAATTCTTCATTCGAAATTCGGCAATAACTACGGTGAAACGAGGCAAAATGTCATAATTTCTCATACGATTCCGATGATAGCCGAACGCGAGCTCCAAATTTGAAAATACGGCATCAATTTTTCGCTCGATATAGGCGGTCGAAGAGTTTTCAGGCCTTCCAAGTGCTCGATTAAGAATCTACAGGAGATTCCGAATCTCTAGAGACCACTCACGTTTCACGAATCGCGAGAAAAACACCTCAAATATGCGTTTGAAAATCGTCATTTCAGGCTCTATTTTCGCGCTAATTCATTTTCGTCCTTGAAGAATGCACACAGATCGCGATGAATCGCTATACAGGCTGTGCTATCTCGAAAAAATCGCTATACAGGCTGTGCTTATGGAAAGCACTGATTTTCACCAGATTCTTTCTTCGAGAGATTTTCCGTCTGAATTTTTTATGGAAAAAGCACCCACTGCGAACCAATTTGAGAGTGGGATCTAATTTCGATAAAATGTCATACAGGGTGTGCGATTTACAATGAATTTGCGATCATGTGATATACGAGGTGCTCAATTCACAAGTTAATTTGATTTTTTTCGCGCAAATTCGAGTTTTTTGTGTTCCTTCGGTGTGTTTTGGTTCTGAATTCGATAAAATATATTCGATTCATATACAGTGTGTCAGATCTGAGTAGTGCTGACATTCACCAGAGTTTTTCTCTAGCTTTCGTGCTTTTCCGCGTAAGGGAGCTGATTATGATAAAATGTCATACAAGGTGTGCAATTTACAATGAGTTTACGATCGGGTGATATACAGGGTGTGCAATTTAAAAGTTCTTTCATTATTTTTTGCACGCTTTCGGTTTTTTGTGCTCCCTCGGGGTTTTAAGCTTTCTTTCAGGTTTTTTTGCGCGCTTTCGTTGATTTTGTGCTCCTTCGGGGTTTTTTGAGTTCCTTTGGATTTTTTTCGTTCTTTCGTGTTACTTTGGGTTCTATCATGTTTTTTCGTATTTTGTCGGGTTCTTTCTTGGTGGAATGCACTGAACTTGAAAAGATAGAGTTATAAACGATATTCTTTCGGTTTGTTTTTTATGATGAAAGCACCCACTGCGAATCAATTTTATACGGGGTGTCCCATATGCATTTTTCTTCAGGTTTTCTCGCGAATGAGAGCTGATTTCGGTATAATGTCATATAGGGTGTTCGATTTACAATGAATTTGCGATCGGGTGATATACGGGGTGAGCACATTACAAGTTCTTCTGTTTTTTTGCGCGCTCTCAAGTTTTTTGTGTTCCTTCGAGTTGTTTTACGGAAAAATTATTTTCGAAACATATACGGGGTGTTACATAGGAGCTCCATAGAATAATTTTGATACTTCCTTCGTGGTAATTACTGAACTCGAATAGATGGAGTAACAACGATATTCTCTTGGTTTTTTTTTAAAGCTAATCAATTGTATACTGAGTGTCTCATATGCATTTCTCTTCAAGTTTTCTCGCGAATGGGAACTGATTTCGATAAAATGTCATACAAGGTGTGCAATTTACAATGAGTTTACGATCGGGTGATATACGGGGTGTGCAATTTGTGTTCCGGGTTTTTTTCAGGTTCCATTAAATTTTTTGTGTTACTTGGTGTTCTTTCGTGTTTTCTCGCGTTGTTTCGTGTAATTTCGGTTTCTTTCGTGTAACTTCGGTTTCTTTAGTCTTTCTTCGGATTCTTCCGTGTTTTTTCCAATACTTTTATGATTTTTCGCTTTCATCGGGTTTTTTGACGTGTTTAGTGTTTCTGCGCGCTTATTGATGTATGGGCCCTATTGATCTATGGTCTATATTGATCTATGGTCTATATTGATCCATGGGTCAATTGAACTACTGGCCTATGGATCTACGGGCCTATTGATCTACCCGCTTACTAGTACTGTGATATTCTGATATTGTGTCAACTAACTCATTGATCGAGCAAATTATATTCGACAAATTCGGATTTTTTGAATGTTTCAATAATCGATCTCTAATGAATATCATTGATAAACACAATGTAAATCAAAATTTTCAATCATTAAATATCTTTATATATTGAAGAAAATTAGCTTTTTAAAATTCGATGGTACAATGGTAAAATTCAAGGATAACCTGGATATCATTGAACTTGATATACTTTCCAAAGTTTGTGGATCTCCGATGAATCTTCTGAGACATCATATCATGTATTGAATAAATTTTAGGAATTTTCTACATTAAAATATCTTCCAAGTCATAAGTTTATTGAGATGGATATTCCAGGATTAATTGAGGAAACCAAATATCAGATGCTCATAACTGCTGAACCATTAGACGGATTTGGCCCAGTAATGAACTTTGACCGAGATATTTGAACAGTTAACCTATTATGAAAATATAAAAAAATTAGCTCATCTCCTTCGGATGATAGAGAGTATAAAGCCGGCCGGATATGTTCAAGTTTGATCCTGTATTCTTCATCAGAAAGTAAAACCCAATCAATTGAGAAAATTACAAACATTTGGGAAAACGATGGCAAGTAGTTCAAATAGTTTTTGAATTCGAACGAGCGCACATCAGAGACTTGCTGGACATAGATAACGAGTGCTCAAGACATATTGGTGAATTTCTTCTGATTCTGAAATTCTTCATTTATCAAAATAATAGTGTGAAACCAGTAGGATCAAATTTCTTCTGAAACTAGAAATTAATCACAAACATAAAAAAAATTATTCATTGAGTATAAAAGTCAATCGAAATCCTACAACAATCAATAAGTTTCCGGCCTAACAACCAGATGGCGCCTGGCGTACGATGCCCAAGGGTTGGAGCAGCAATAAATTGAATCACGAATGATGTCGCCGTCCGCATGATGGAAGTCGTGTCGTAATGAACACCATAACAGAAGACAGAAGCATAGAATGGGTAGAGGAGTAGGGAGTTTTTCGAAGACCGTTGCAATGAATAAATTATTCATTATAATAGGATCGTTATTAATGTCTACTGCAGTGTTTACAACATGATACACGAACTTTCCGGTATGAAAAAGCTTTTTCAGCGTTTGCTCATACTCGTACTAGAGCCAAAACAACAACGACTGAATGATTCGGACAGACTTCTCACAAGCCTCTTTTGAGTTCAACTATACACCACCAAGGGCGTTCGCCATGGACAGGAACAGGTAGTAATCACTTGCCGCTATGTCCAGGCTATATGGTGGATGCGATAAAATCTCCCATCCGAGCTCCCGTAGCTTCTGACGAGTCATCAACGAAGTGTGTGATCTGGCGTTGTCCTGGTGGAACACTACACCCTTCCTGTTGGCCAATTCTCGACGCTTCTGGTCGATCGCCTGCTTCAAGCGGTCCAGGTGGTCTCAGTAGATGGTAGAATTAAGCGTCTGGCCATATGGGAGCAACTTATAGTGGATGATTCCCTTCTAATCCCACTAAACACACAGCAAAACTTTCCTGGCCGTCAATCCTGGCTTGGCCACTGTTTGGGATGATTCATCTGCCTGCGACCACGTCCGTTTTCGCTTGATATTGTCGTATGTGATCCGTTTTTCGTCGCCAGTCACTATCCGCTCCAAGAATGGGTCGAGTTCGTTCCATTTCAGCAGCATATCGCAGGCGTTGATTGGGTCCAAAGGTTTTTTTGCGTCAAATCATACGGCACCCAAACATCAAGTCTTTTTTTTTGTATCCAGCCTTCTGCAGATGGTTTTAAATGGTTTGATGATTAACTTCCATCTCCTGGCCGAGGTCACGAGATGCTACATGGCGGTCTTACTCGAGGTCTTCCGCCGGCTGGCTTATCCATGGTGTCGTTTTCACCGGCTCTGAATCGTCGAAACCATTCCTCCGCGGTTCGAACTGATAGAGTACCATCCCCCAAAACACCATTAATCTCACGGAACGTTTTTCTAGCGGATTTGCCTTTAACGAAGGAAAACTTTAAAATAGCGCGAATTTCGGCGTTAGTGAACTCCATGTTTACACGTCTATAACTGTTGAACGCAATATCCAAACTAATCATGCATAGCGTCGTTTTGTAGGTTATATCCAGACATTTTAAATTATGTATAGTATTGCCACAGTATAGGGACCAAGCAGTAGTCGCACTCCGTGAATTTTGAACTGAAATCGCCCAGTACCTCCAGTACATCCTCCCCGTAAATACTCCCCTGCGCTAAATATGCTGAGTGTTCTCTGGAAAGGGTTCCCTCATTAAGGTGGGAAAAAAATTAAAAACCTATTGAATTATTGTTATATATATATTTATTATTGTTATTTCTATTTATAAAATAGAAAATCATATAGATACACACACAAATATATATCTAAAAAAATTTCACTCTTCTACATACGCATTCAGTAGGCGTAAACCTCCTGAAATTCCATTGGTTCCTGATATCTCAACTAATCGTAAAGAAATGACGATTATACTAATCCTGCTGTATGCGTAAATCTGTTAAAACTCCATTGGTTCCTGATATCTCAACTTATCGTAAAGAAATGACGACAGTAGGCGTAAACCTCCTGAAATTCCATTGGTTCCTGATATCTCAACTAATCGTAAAGAAATGACGACAGTAGGCGTAAACCTCCTGAAATTCCATTGGTTCCTGATATCTCAACTAATCGTAAAGAAATGACGACAGTAGGCGTAAACCTCCTGAAATTCCATTGGTTCTTGATATCTCAACTAATCGTAAAGAAATGACGACAGTAGGCGTAAACCTCCTGAAATTCCATTGGTTCCTGATATCTCAACTTATCGTAAAGAAATGACGACAGTAGGCGTTAACCTCCTGAAATTCCATTGGTTCCTGATATCTCAACTAATCTCAACTCATTGAATGAAGCACTACTCAAATAACGGAGCTTTTAATAAACAACATTTTCTACAATACTATATGTATCACTCACCTGTCGGTGTCTAATGGTATTGAGAAAAAGAAAGTTTGGGATTATTGAAACTATTGTTTTTGCAGTTGTATACGCTACAATTGTTAATCATTTTGGAATTAATTTGAAAATAACACAAAATTGAAACAGAATACTTACTGGAATGAAAATAAATGATTAAATAAATGAGTTTTGCTGGTTCATGGTAGATTTTAACTCAAAGAAATTCCACTGAATTATAGGTTAGGTTGTATTTATTTCTTCCACTTCTTCTTTGAATTTTAAATAGATCTCAAAAAAATATATTATCCAGATCTGGACCCCAGCGATTACTGGCTGAACTGAAAAAGATGCTTTGTGGAAAGAGATTGGCTCAGATGAGGAAGTGATTGCCGAAATTGAAGCATATTTTGAAGGTCTCGATAAATCTTCTACACTGATGGCATCGAAAAATCAGTGTAAATGGAGATCATATTGACAAAAAAAAAGTTGTTTCCTACATATCCATGAGATTTATTGACCGATTCGTTTTGTAATGCAATTTTCGTGTATAAATAAACTTTTTCTTTAGATCAAAGGGCACTTATCGATTCCGGGTAATCATCATGAGCTTGAGAAACCTTGAATGCGGAGTGAGGAAGAGCAAAGATATTTTAAGGTACAATAATTCTACACCTCTTATTATCGGGTATGTAATCTGATAAAGGTACTCAGAATAATGGTGACAAAGACTGAAAGTTAATGTAATTTGGAGAATTCACATTATGAACATATACTGTGGGTGGTCTTGACTTTCTTCGTGGAAGTTCCGACTGTCTGCCGGTAAGTACGATATTACCACAGGGGCGTGTAAGCAAATACGACTCGATGAAATATCATTTCGTAATGAATGTAATTTGTAAAAGTACAGAGGGTGTCAGAATGAATCATAAAACACTGCATAAGGAAATAATTCATTCCTGCAATTTCTGATTAGTAAAATGAGACGAACAGATATTGTATAGCTATTATTACAACTAAGGAAATATGAATAGTATATTTCCCGAGGTTGTCGAATAAGAAGTGTACTCTTCAGCCTGTCGGCAAAAATACCTTTGGAAAAATTTCGAGTGAGTTGCTGAATGGTTGGGTTTAGATAATCCAAAAACGCATACAGGCCATTGTGGAAGACCAACATCCGCGATATTTAATTACGTTTGTTTTATCATTCATGGAAGTACAGTGATCTAAGTGATGCAATTTTGTGTGTTGATATATTCTCTGAAAAAAAAAGGATCTGGAAATTTGAAACGAAACACAAAAATATCATACTACTACAATATTTATTGGATCTTCTTCAAAATATGCTCAATTTGAAGCGATACACGAACGACAACGTTTCCTCTAATCATGGAGACATTTTTATAGGCGCTTCCAGACCTTGAGCTCCTGAAGATTTTATTTTATGGCATCTATGGAGTCAAATTTGGATCCCTGGAGTGGAAATTTCAATCTGGCGAAAATAAAAATGTCTCACGGAGCTAGACCAGGCGATTAAGGTGTTTGGTCATGAAATTTTCATTAATCGTGGCACGATGAGATGATGCGTTATCGTCATACAGAATCCAACAATTGTTTTTTCACACATCTGGCCATTTACGACGAATATCCTCAAGCAAACAGCCCAAAACAGTTTAATTGATTTTCGAACGACTTCTCAAACCATTCCGATGATTGTTGGCTCGTTTGTGTGTCATGCTCATGGACCCATATCTCGTCTCATTAACGTGGAATCAAAATTCGCACGATCCAACATATCTGCAGCTACCTGCATCCGGTACTGATTTTCAAGAAAATTTTGCTCTAACGAGCCGAGCGGCGATGTGCTGTATGCCTAATTGGTTCACTAAAATCAAACAGGTGGTATCACGAGAGATGTTGAGATCACGAACTATCTCTCTTATAGTGCCATGACACTTTTCGAAACAAAATTTTCGACGATATCCGACCGTTTTTGAAGGCCTTTACCATTCGTATACTCTCCATAAGGCATTTCCAGCATCTGCAACAGTCAGCATACGAATCATCGTTCAAAACATTTCAGACAAACTCTTTGGTCAATTTTTGTTGTGTAACATTGGCAGACTACGGCTTAGGTCGACTGGTTTCCTCAGCTGTCGTAAACAAACTAATTGACACATCACGCCCATGTTTGGCATGGTAAGTAAATGGAGCTCCTAACAGATCGATGATTATTTGTTTCAAAATTTGAATGGTATAGACCAAGAAGTGTTTTGCAGGGGGTGGGAACTCGCCTACTACAAAGGTGGTCACGTTTTTCTTCGACGAGCGGCAGAGACATCTGTAGTCATCTCCAAAGCGGATCGATAAATTAGGAATTCTCAGTACCTAGTGATCGGTAAAAACGGATTTTATCGAGCGTAAACCTCCTGAAATTCCATTGGTTCTTGATATCTCAACTTATCGTAAAGAAATGACGACGGTAGGAGTAAACCTCCTGAAATTCCATTGGTTCCTGATATCTCAACTTATCGTAAAGAAATGACGACGGTAGGCATTAACCTCCTGAAATTCCATTGGATCCTGATATCTCAACTAATCTCAACTAATTGAATGAAGCACTACTCAAATAACGGAGCTTTTAATAAACAACATTTTCTACAAAACTATATGTATCACTCACCTGTCGGTGTCTAATGATATTGAGAAAAACGAAAGTTTGGTATTATTGAAACTATTGTTTTTGTAGTTGTATACGCTACAATTATTAATCATTTGGAATTAACTTGAAAAAACACAAAATTGAAACAGAATCTTACTAGAATGAAAATAAATGATTAAATAAATGAGCTTTAGCTGGTTCATAGTAGATTTTGAACTCAAAGAAATTCCATTGAATTATAGGTTAGGTTGTATTTATTTCTTCAACTTCTTCTTTGAATTTTAAATAGATCTCAAAAAATATATTATCCAGATCTGGACTCCAGCGATTACTGGCTGAACTGAAAAAAGATGCTTTGTGAAAAGAGAGATTGGCTCAGATGAGAAGTGATTGCTGAAATTGAAGCCATATTTTGAAGGTCTCGATAAATCTTCTACACTGATGGCATCGAAAAATCAGTGTAAATGGAGATCATATTGACAAAAAAAAAAAGTTGTTTCCTACATATCCATGAGATTTATTGACCGATTCGTTTTGTAATGCAATTTTCGTGTATAAATAAACTTTTCTTTAGATCAAAGGGCACTTATCGATTCCGGGTAATCATCATGAGCTGAGAAACCTTGAATGCGGAGTGAGGAAGAGCAAAAGATATTTCAAGGTACAATAATTCTACACCTCTTATTATCGGGTATGTAATCTGATAAAGGTACTCAGAATAATGGTGACAAAGACTGAAAGTTAATGTAATTTGGAGAATTCACATTATGAACATATACTGTGGGTGGTCTTGACTTTCTTCGTGGAAGTTCCGACTGTCTGCCGGTAAGGACGATATTACCACAGGGGCGTGTAAGCAAATACGACTCGATGAAATATCATTTCGTAATGAATGTAATTTGTAAAAGTACAGAGGGTGTCAGAATGAATTTGGAATTATAAAACACTGCACAAGGAAATAATTCATTCCTGGAATTTCTGATTAGTAAAATGAGACGAACAGATATTGTATAGCTATTATTACAACTAAGGAAATATGAATAGTATATTTCCCGAGGTTGTCAAAGTTACGCAAGGCGTTCATAGGTTCTTCGTAGCTTATAGGAATAAGAAGTGTACTCTTCAGCCTGTCGGCAAAAATACCTTTGGGAAAAATTTCAGAGTGAGTTGCTGAATGGTTGGAGTTTAGATAATCCAAAAACGCATACAGGCCATTGTGGAAGACCAATATCCGCGATATTTAATTACGTTTGTTTTATCATTCATGGAAGTACAGTGATCTAAGTGAAGCAATTTTTGCGATGGATTCAATTTTGTGTGTTGATAAATTCTCTGAAAAAAAAGGATCTGGAAATTTGAAACGAAACACAAAAATATTATACTACTACAATATTTATTGGATCTCCTTCAAAATATGCTCAATTTGAAGCGATACACGAAGGCCAACGTTTCCTCTAATCATGGAGACATTTTTATAGGCGCTTTCAGACCTTGAGCTCCTAAAGATTTTATTTTATGGCATCTATGGAGTGGAAATTTGAATCTGGCGAAAATAAAAATGTCTCACGGAGCTAGACCAGGCGATTAAGCTGTTTGGTCATGAAATTTTCATTAATCGTGGCACGATGAGATAGTGCGTTATCGTCATATAGAATCCAGCAATTGTTTTTCCACACATCTGGCCATTTACGACGAATATCCTCACGCGAACAGCCCTAAACAGTTTAATTCATTTTCGAACGACTTCCCAAACCATTCCGATGATTGTTGGCTCGTTTGTGTGTCATGCTCATGGACCCATATCTCGTCTCATTAACGTGGAATCAAAATTCGCACGATCCAGCATATCTGCAGCTACCTGCATCCGGTACTGATTTTCAAGAAAATTTTGCTCTAACGAGCCGAGCGGCGATGTGCTGTATGCCTAATTGGTTCACTAAAATCAAACAAGTGGTATCACGAGAGATGTTGAGATCACGAGCTATCTCTCTTATACTGCCATGACACTTTTCGAAACAAAATTTTCGACGATCTCCGACCGTTTTTGAAGGTCTTGTACCATTCGTATACTCTCCATAAGGCATTTCCAGCATTTGCAACAGTCAGCATACGAATCATCGTTCAAAACATTTCAGACAAACTCTTTGGTCAATTTTTGTTGAGTAACATTGGCAGACTACGGCTTAGGTCGACTGGTTTCCTCAGCTGTCGTAAACAAACTAATTGACACATCACGCCCATGTTTGAAGGTGGTCACGTTTTTCTTCGACGAGCGGCAGAGACATCTGTAGTCATCTCCAAAGCGGATCGATAAATTAGGAATTCTCAGTACCTAGTGATCGGTAAAAACGGATTTTATCGAATCTCGGTCGTGATGAACTATTCTTTGACGAGCATGAACTTTCATGTTATCTATGTCAGCGCCATTTTTTTCCTATGTCGTGTTCTAGGTTTATTCCATACATAGACTACTTATTTTTAATTCAAAAAGTAGTGTTATTCAGCTAGAGAGGTATTCATTTTCAACTTATTCAATTTAATTTAATTGAAATGGTTTATTCTTGCTGTGTTCCCAATTGCTACAGTGATAGTAATGTCAAAAGGTATGTGTTGCATTCATATAAGTAGTGGTTTTGGATTAACTTATAACTCACTAAAAATGTACTGTGAATTAATATTTTCTGTAGCAATTTCATATTCGTGTAGTAATTTCTGATTAGTAAAAATTTGGGACAGTTTCTAACACTGTTTTCTTTCTAGGTTTTTCATTACACAAGTTGAGGGTGTTAGAAATGTTTGGTTGGAAAGAATCGGAAATCCATGTCTTCATTCATCCAAAAACGTTATTTGCATAAAGCATTTTCATATGGATTGTATAGACCCACATGGAAAGCTAAAAAGATTTGTTCTACCAACACTTCATATGCCAAGTAATTCATTCTACTCCCTATGATTATCATTTTTGTAATTTCAATAATCTTTCAGATTATGTAAGCCGCCCTCATAATGATGACATATTTTTCTACCCTCCAGAACTCCTGAAGAAACTTTGAGGCAACAAGGTATTTATATATAAGTGAACTGCTCATGGTCATTGATTATAGTTTTGGGTATTCCACTGATAGTTGGTTTCATAAAAATCGTTTATCAGAAGATTCCTAGAATACTTCAACGGATATGTGAGATTTACCGTTGAAACGCCAAATTCATGGAATTTCAGTTAATAAGTTTATTGATTTTGCCATGAAATTAATTCTGTACTTTTATGACAGAACTATTAATAAAATTTTATCGGGAAAAAAACAATAAGATCTTATGATCCAATAATGAAGATGGCATTCGAAAAAGTATCTAAAAGAAAAGAAAATAGACTTTTAGAAATTGTTTCTGTCATAAAAGTATAAATCTAATGCATTTCATGCTTAAATTGATATATTTGTCACTAATATTCTAATTTATTCTTTTAATGTATTTTCATAACTTGATGAGTAATTGTTGCATAATTATTGTTGGTTCGTTTATTCTTTCCCTCGATATTGAAATTATTGTAAATTGATTATTTACTGCATTATATATATATTTCTGAAGTTTCTTTTTTGTTTATTTCCTTTCATCCTCTAAAGATTAGTATGTTCTTTGATTTGAAGGGCAGATATATTTGAAATTACCATAATTCTTTTAATCTGCTGCAAATTGTCACAATTTTCTGATCAAATGATATTTTTTTATTGAAATTGTGACAATCTTCAGCAGATTGAAAGAATTATGGTCATTTCAAATGTATTTGTTTTCAAATCCAATAAAAATATGGGATTCAACCTGCGCTTGCGTGGAATCCTATGATAACTCATATAAAATGCACTAGAGGGCGCCACGAGACGGAACGTTGTGCGAATGGAATCTGTAATCAACTAGGCGATGACTAAAGATGGCGCTGTAAGTTGAGCTCTCGAAGCCGGGACCAAAATTCATGCCAGAGTTGCCTATCTATAGGTAGTCTATGATTTTCATTTGAACGTGCTTAATTTCATTTTTAAGTTCCATCACTCTAAAAAAACAACCTATACGTGGTAGAAGTAACCAAAATATTCAATGTGGCTCTTTTGAGATATAAAGTTGATTTTCTACGTAAACGCTTCACTAAAAATACTAATTTCTCGCACCGTTATGAAGAGACTTCAAGAAATATCACTCAACAACTTTCCCCTATACAATTTCGAGGGTTTAAAGCGCCCCCTATTAGGGGGCACTCGATAAATAGCGTTGACCAGCCACCTTATTCGCCTGATCTAGCTCCATGTGACTTTTTTTTCTCCAGCCTGATATTACCGCTAAACGAAACCAAATTTGACTCAATAGACGCCATAAAAGAAAATTTGCCTATAAAAATGTTTCCATTAGTGGAAAAAAAAAACCTTGGCACATGTGTATCGCTTCAAATGCAGCATATGTTGAAGGTGATTCAATTAACATTAAAAAAGCTTAATATTTATGCGTTTTATTTCAAATATCCGAATTCTTTTTGTCAGAGTACCTACGGGGTGACTCTTTTGAGATGGAACACACTGTATTCTAACGAACTATATTCGTGGAACACCCGGATGTAATCATAACAAGTACCAGCATCATCATTACAATGAATTACTTTGCTATTCGTTAAACTCGAAAACCACCAATTGAAATAGTTTCGGAAAGTGAGCTTATTGAATAAAGACCTTATACTCCATATGTGGATTTCAAATATCGTTCAAACAAATACCTTTAACCGTTTAAAATTTTTATTTGGATAAATGAACCGCTTACTGTGAGATGTGATTGATGCGAGCGAGAGTGAATGGAAAATAGAGACCGGACTCGACCAATCGAAAAGTGTGGTTATGTTGTCGCACGAACCTCGTAAATATGCGAGATGTGGCAACGCGGCTCGGTAGTAGGACTATGTAGTAAAATAGAATCGGCAGCATACGGTCAGTTTACTGAGTGAGACGACGTAAAGAAGGTTGAGATTCGGCTGGATTCGTGAGTCTCCCGCTTGTCAATTGTTTATATTTACAACGCCGCCAAACATGCTTAAGTTAAGTTGAATGGACCGTACGATAGTGAGGTGTAGTGACACGAAAACGATAATATCATCCCTGGTTTGTTAAGTCCGGGAAGTAAATTCTTGTACGATGTTCGTATCACCAGTGTTACGTTTATATGGATCGAAAATATCGTTCTTATGATGGAATGCAGAGAATGCCAGTGCTGGTAATGGGAACCAGAATGTCCGGGGCCTAGAGCCAGAATGGCCTCAGTGGTGTCTTCAGAAGCGCCCCAGGAGCTCACAGATCGCCAAAGGCACGAATCAGATCTCTACATAAGGCCTGGGTGGGTGGATGCCAATGTAGCCCTTGATCAGCTGGACCAGGTGAGTCACTACTGTCTCTCCATCAAATAGGTCCCATTTATGGGTACAATAACACACACGTGCACTTTGCCATGTGCCGCGCAAGTTGAATAAACGATTGACGTTTCCAACCACGTTGTTCCATTTAAACCGACTTGTTTACCTCTTTCCTACAACATATGCGAACTCTTCGAATCTGCCATGCACCTCAACAGCCGATTTTACCAATATTTTAAGGCCATTTGATGAAATTCGATTTTAAATCTACTTTCTCTTAACCTCTGTTATGCATTATTGGACTCCCAGTTACTTCCTGAACATATCTTACTCTCAAAGCCCTTCTAATCTCATTCAGCTCGTTGATTCAATGAAAATAGTTGTCAAATTGTGGAAATTTGAAATTGAAACTCTGTGTATAGGTGTTGAAACTTCAATTCCATCTGCTGTCTTAATTCCTTCCGTCTCCCATTTATTCTAGTTCTTCGTGGAGGTCCGGTCCACCTCATAAGTTCACCGAATATAAATTCTGATAGGTGACAAGTGAAGATACCTGCTACGCCAACACCATCAAATTTCAATTTCTGAGCACAAATTGAGATGTCCGTTAAAGTATTTTATGTTCCGTCATTGTTGTAATTGAGTCGTTTCAAAGAAATGAATGGTTTAAGCACTTTCGGTTCACGCAAGTCTCCCATTTGGCATAGACGTCTCCATTGATTCGTCTACCACCCACGAAGCTGAATAATTTCCACATTTACAATCTGTGCCCGCTTTCTGGGATTATGGCTAATTTACGATTGAGAAATTGATGGCAAACTTGACTTTATCGGTAGGTAGGCGCATCCTCCTCAGAATTTAGTATTTTGCGGCAGGAAAAAACGTATTTGATGTAACGGAAAGGTTACAACCTGATCAGGTGTGATAGATGGATCTATAGCCAGACCTGATCTCAGAATTCTGTGGGCGAAAGCGAGATGTGCCGAAGAGTTACGCTAGCCTTGGCCGCGCAAAGACCACACACGCTGCGATCTTGGTGGTCCCAGGCTAGCTAAGCTGTAGCTTTACCTGCCCCTCTGTACCCCACCCCCGCATGTGACGGGCGCGCTGCCTCTTTTGTCCCACACTAGCATTTCCGGGCTATAACACCCTTTCGTCTATACTGCTCGTGGTCTGCGTGGATTAGGCGAATTGGGTCTTAATCTAGCCGGCTTCTGTGCGGTTACAGGGCAGTGACGCGCATCGTGTCACTTCACCGCGTCTGCCTCGTCGCTATTATTATGTCATGAATATTAATTTCAGGAAATTGAGGCAATTGAGTTATTACCAACATTAAATTGTATGCTGGTTCGGTCGAATTAGATTGAAGAAATCAGCGCGATTCGAATAATAAAATAACTATTGACTTTCGGCAGCAGTAAAACTTTTCTAACGTTATTTAAGTTTTAGATTCGCTTCTCAACAGAGCGAACTGATTTTTCAATTTGATCTTTCTTCGACATGGATGACTTTCTGAACAGATAAAAATAATTAGAATTTATCTCTGAATTTCTGACTAAAATTCAATTTGAAAGACAAATTCAGCGATATGACGTAACTGGGGTGAAAACTTCATGGTTTCATGAGGATTCATGTGAAAAAAATGAATGAATTATTATATTTAAAATGTAACTAATTAAAAATTTTTCACTGAAGAATTATGCATGAATTAAATTTAGTTTCGTCAACTAGAATTTTTCTCTTTACTACAAATTCGTTGTAGCATGAACAATGATCCAAAACTTGCCTGCAAAACTGCACATTCGCGCGTAGTAGGGAAAATAATGCGTTTTCCTGATTTTTTTGCTTTCCCTTCAATTTATACTAATTGCAATAGTACAAGTGTATTTTACGGACAACGTAACATTGAAAATTGAAGTACTACAATTTCTTTCCAGCTCATCATTGAGTTTATTGTAAACATTATTATGAAGTTTCGCAATAACTAAGGGAAAAAGGCTGAAAATTTTTTCGTGACCCCCGTTTGCGTTATTGTATTCCAAAGCAAAAAATTTTTAAATATTTCCTGTGAATTTGAGAGATAAAAATCGATTTTGAGATCTCTATTTTTTCCTGTTTTTCCATGATTTTTCCAATCTTACTGACACGAGGATGGTGTCGCACGAACCTCGTAAATATGCGAGATGTGGCAACGCGGCTCGGTAGTAGGACTATGTAGTAAAATAGAATCGGCAGCATACGGTCAGTTTACTGAGTGAGACGACGTAAAGAAGGTTGAGATTCGGCTGGATTCGTGAGTCTCCCGCTTGTCAATTGTTTATATTTACAACGCCGCCAAACATGCTTAAGTTAAGTTGAATGGACCGTACGATAGTGAGGTGTAGTGACACGAAAACGATAATATCATCCCTGGTTTGTTAAGTCCGGGAAGTAAATTCTTGTACGATGTTCGTATCACCAGTGTTACGTTTATATGGATCGAAAATATCGTTCTTATGATGGAATGCAGAGAATGCCAGTGCTGGTAATGGGAACCAGAATGTCGGGGGCCTAGAGCCAGAATGGCCTCAGTGGTGTCTTCAGAAGCGCCCCAGGAGCTCACAGATCGCCAAAGGCACGAATCAGATCTCTACATAAGGCCTGGGTGGGTGGATGCCAATGTAGCCCTTGATCAGCTGGACCAGGTGAGTCACTACTGTCTCTCCATCAAATAGGTCCCATTTATGGGTACAATAACACACACGTGCACTTTGCCATGTGCCGCGCAAGTTGAATAAACGATTGACGTTTCCAACCACGTTGTTCCATTTAAACCGACTTGTTTACCTCTTTCCTACAACATATGCGAACTCTTCGAATCTGCCATGCACCTCAACAGCCGATTTTACCAATATTTTAAGGCCATTTGATGAAATTCGATTTTTAAATCTACTTTCTCTTAACCTCTGTTATGCATTATTGGACTCCCAGTTACTTCCTGAACATATCTTACTCTCAAAGCCCTTCTAATCTCATTCAGCTCGTTGATTCAATGAAAATAGTTGTCAAATTGTGGAAATTTGAAATTGAAACTCTGTGCAAGGTGTTGAAACTTCAATTCCATCTGCTGTCTTAATTCCTTCCGTCTCCCATTTATTCTAGTTCTTCGTGGGAGGTCCGGTCCACCTCATAAGTTCACCGAATATAAATTCTGATAGGTGACAAGTGAAGATACCTGCTACGCCAACACCATCAAATTTCAATTTCGAGCACAAATTGAGATGTCCGTTAAAGTATTTTATGTTCCGTCATTGTTGTAATTGAGTCGTTTCAAAGAAATGAATGGTTTAAGCACTTTCGGTTCACGCAAGTCTCCCATTTGGCATAGACGTCTCCATTGATTCGTCTACCACCCACGAAGCTGAATAATTTCACATTTTACAATCTGTGCCCGCTTTCTGGGATTATGGCGAATTTACGATTGAGAAATTGATGGCAAACTTGACTTTATCGGTAGGTAGGCGCATCCTCCTCAGAATTTAGTATTTTGCGGCAGGAAAAAAACGTATTTGATGTAACGGAAAGGTTGCCAACCCTGATCAGGTGTGATAGATGGATCTATAGCCAGACCTGATCTCAGAATTCTGTGGGCGAAAGCGAGATGTGCCGAAGAGTTACGCTAGCCTTGGCCGCGCAAAAGACCACACACGCTGCGATCTTGGTGGTCCCAGGCTAGCTAAGCTGCTTAGCTTTACCTGCCCCCTCTGTACCCCACCCCCCGCATGTGACGGGCGCGCTGCCTCTTTTGTCCCACACTAGCATTTCCGGGCTATAACACCCCTTTCGTCTATACTGCTCTATGGTCTGCGTGGATTAGGCGAATTAGGTCTTAATCTAGCCGGCTTCTGTGCGGTTACAGGGCAGTGACGCGCATCGTGTACTTTACCGCGTCTGCCTCGTCGCTATTATTATGTCATGAATATTAATTTCAGGAAATTGAGGCAATTGAGTTATTACCAACATTAAATTGTATGCTGGTTCGGTCGAATTAGATTGAAGAAATCAGCGCGATTCGAATAATAAAATAACTATTGACTTTCGGCGGCAGTAAAACTTTTCTAACGTTATTTAAGTTTTAGATTCGCTTCTCAACGGAGCGAATCGATTTTTCAATTTGATCTTTCTTCGACATGGATGACTTTCTGAACAGATAAAAATAATTAGAATTTATCTCTGAATTTCGACTAAAATTCAATTTGAAAGACAAATTCAGCGATATGACGTAACTGGGGTGAAAACTTCATGGTTCATGAGGGATTCATGTGAAAAAATGAATGAATTATTATATTTAAAATGTAACTAATTAAAAATTTTTCACTAAGGAATTATGCATAAATTAAATTTAGTTTCGTCAACTAGAATTTTTCTTTACTACAAATTCGTTGTAGCATGAACAATGATCCAAAACTTGCCTGCAAAACTGCACATTCGCGCGTAGTGGGAAAATTATGCGTTTTTCTGATTTTTTGCTTTCCTTCAATTTATACTAATTGCAATAGTACAAGTGTATTTTACGGACAACGTAACATTGAAAATTGAAGTACTACAATTTCTTTCCAGCTCATCATTGAGTTTATTGTAAACATTATTATGAAGTTTCGCAATAACTAAGGGAAAAAGGCTGAAAATTTTTCGTGACCCCCCGTTTGCGTTATTGTATTCCAAAGCATAAAATTTTTAAATATTTCCTGTGAATTTGAGAGATAAAAATCGATTTTTTGAGATCTCTATTTTTTCCTGTTTTCCATGATTTTTCCAATCCTTACTGACACGAGGATGGTATTCAGCGGAAAATTTTACATGGAAAATGATGTGTTGGATATTTTTTTGAAGCAACTGAAACTTAATATAATCAAAATTTGTCTTGTTGACTATTAAAATAGTTATTTTTATAATTTTTTAAACATTTTCCAATTTTTTTTGAGGGACAAGTTTATTATTGTGTTGTATACATGGTGTCCCGTAACTAAACGTCAAGCGGTTACTGGGCGATATGCTAGCTTATACGAATTCTAGCAAAAATAAGAAAAAATTCTATGTCACTTGGTTATGTGGTAATAGGTATATTGATTACAGTCACAAATCCATTGTTAGGTGCAATTGTTTTATTTTTATTTATTTATTTTTTTAAATAACCATGCTATTAATCAGAGTCACAAATCCATTGTTAGGTAGAATTGTTTTATTTTAATTATTTTTTATTTTTATTATTTCTTATTTTTATTATTTTTCAATTTTTTTATTTTCGCTAGAACTGGTATAACCTAGCATATCGCCCAGTAACCGCTTGACGTTGAGTTACGGGACACCCTGTATGTCAATTATTAAAGAAAGAAATCGATATTAGATTGCTGGTTATCACTAAACATGGGGACGTAAATTAAACATCTTCTGTGTGTCGGACTGGGAAAACTTTCCAAGAATTTTGTCGGACTATGCGGCACTTGTGTTTTGAACGGTAATACAAAACTCTCCAAGAAAAATCATCCGGCTGGTAGTCACCAGATACAAGGTCACCATATCGACATATTCAAAGTGGAGGTATGCTTAAGTATCACAAATTTTGGCGGACAAGTTTACCGGGGGTTTAAAAAACTTTCACTTTGAGGTAAAAAATAATTGCTGGTCATTACATTATATGTTTACGCCAAATTTACATGTTTAGCTGAAAATCACCGGAAAAGTGACTACTCCCGCATTTTCCTAATGGTGACATCTTCGGAGACACGTCAAACCTAACCCATGTGCAAAGTTGCAGCTTGCTGGTATTCATTTGTTTTTGTACGTGGGCCCTCGGAATACGATTGGCCAATAAATACTATTTTCTTCATTTTATCAATGTTTTTGTCTGTTTTGGACGTAAGCCAAAAGTTGTAGGGGTCTTCAAATATTTTCAGGAGGAAGACCGTTGTCTCAAACTACAACATGTAAATTGTCACCTCAAAATTAAGATCATGTTTCTATAAACGTCTAATAGGTCTCCATTTGTGATACACCCTGTAAATCATGAATATTCATTTGAGAAATGCGAGTTATTTTAACTCGTAATTGAAAAAATAAAACTGGGTTCTGCGATCGGAATGATTTTTTTTATTTCGACACTAATTGACATCCGACGACTTACTCAAAAGAATCACAGAGAAAAAGTCGTAAATAGAATATCTCGTTGAACCTTGACGATGATAAGACTCCCTCGGCTATCAAATAAATTTTACTCTTCATCTATAAAAATAGTTTCATCAATATGTTTACGTTCGATGGAATGGAAATGACCAAAATCTGCTATACAGAGTATCGAGTTCAAGTGCCTATTAGACGTTTCAGAATTATATATTTTCGCGAATACCTGCGCAATTGTTTGAGATAACTCGAATTTCAAGAAAGATTAAACAAGAAAAGAATGAATTCCGGAATTTCTAGAACTGAAAAAACAACATTTGTAATTTTGCCGGAGGGTTGAAAAAAACGCCCTCTCGGATGTGCACCTTAATGAATAAAAACATTATTTAAACTCATTAAAAATTAAATATCAACAGCCTCTTATAGAATAAATCAATGAACAATAAGCCATTGTCCAAAAATTTTAATAACGATTTTCAAATTCGTTATTTATTAGTTACTCGAAAAAATTTTTTAGTATTGAATGATTATTTAGGCTATTACCATCATCTATTGTGGATGTAATGTTTTCCGACGTTTCGATAGACATCTTCTATCTTTATCAAGGAGGAAAAGTAAAAAACCTTTTGAAAATTATCAATTTTCAAAAAGTCAATATGACAGAAGTCATGAAAGAAAAATGAACAATGTTATATACTCATCTGTGATATGATGATCTTTTTAAGTTGGATCGAACTATCGGCGTCCAAACTTCTGGCAGATCTATAGATGGAGCACTTATGGAATCTGGTGTTATTTTCATAAATGCTGCTTCTTTGATTTTTCTTCTTGCAAGTTTTTCTTCTTTGGATATTATTGATGCTTCATCCCATTTTATACGATGATTCTCATCTACAGCATGTTGGACTAATCTGGATTTGTCGCTGTCTAGTACTCGTAGAAGCTTCTGATGTTCTTTTATTCGTGCATTCAGAGGGCGTTTAGTTTCTCCGATGTAAGATCTTCCGCACTCGCAAGGTAATTCATATATGCAGTTCTTTGTCCTTTGTGTCTCATTATTAGGTTTAACTTTTGTAAGTTTAGCTCTGATAGTGTCTTGAGTTTTGAATGCAGTCGTTATGTTGTATCTATTTCCAATTCTTCTCATTTTCTCCGACAAACCTTTTACATAAGGAATTACGGTTTTAATGGTCTGATTTATATCTGTTGGTTCAGGTTCACTTTCTCTTGTTCGTTTAGCTTTTTCTAATATCTTTTTGGGGTAGCCATTGCTTCTAAGAGTTTTCGAGATGTTATTTATTTCTTCATTTTGGTCTTCTTCAGTGCAACAAATATTTATTGCTCTATCAAATAAACATTTTGCTACTCCCAATTTAGTGTTTAGTTGGTGGTTTGACTCAAAATGTAGATATTGTCCTGTGTTCGTTGGCTTTTTATACACAGTGGTTCTTGGTATTCCATTTTGTTTATGTATGAGTACATCTAAGAATGGAAGTTGTCTGTCCTTCTCGATTTCAATTGTGAATTTAATTGATTCCTCTTGATTGTTTAGATATTGAAGGAATCCATCTATAGTGTCTCTTCCATGTTGCCAAATAATGAAAGTATCATCTACATATCTTTTTCCACACTTTGGGTTTAAGTACATATTTTTCTAATGCCTTCTGTTCGAAAATTTCCATATATAAATCAGCTAAAATTGGTGATAGTGGTGAAACCCATGGCCATTCCGAATTCTTGTTGATAAAAGATGTCTTCGAATTGGAAATATGTTGTTTCAATACAAAGAGAAAGCATTTCCATAATTGCATTGACGCTTAGTGTAGTTCTTTCACTAAGGGTTTGATCTTCTTCAAGCTTTTTATCAGCCTAACTATGATAAGTGTTTTATCTGTCGGAATAATAAACACTTATCATAGTTAGGAAAAAGCTTGAAGAAGATCAAACCCTTAGTGAAAGAACTACACTATCGAAACGTCGGAAAACATTACATCCACAATAGATGATGGTAATAGCCTAAATAATCATTCAACACGAGCTCCATCATCAACAATATCTCGTCATCAATTTTTAGTAGTTGCAATTTTCAGTGTTGGTTTTGTTCGAAACCTGGATCACAATATTCAGAAGATACGAAAAAGTTTCGACATATAAAGCATGTTGACAAGACCAAATCGCCGCATTCAAATATTTTATTGTTACTGTTGAGAACATAAATGTCGAGTACTAATAAAATAATTTTGCTGTTGATTTATACATTATTTAAAATTAATAAATATGAAAATTAAAAATAGAAAAAAAAATGGCGCCTACAAAAAAACACCATCTACAGGATATGGAGAATTCTCCAAAAATATTAATCGCTATATTCTAATCAGTTATCCATTAGTTAATCGTAAATTTTTGGAGCAATTGCAATTTTTAGTGTTAACGTCAGTCGAAATCTCGATCATAATATTTGGAGAATACAATAAAGTTTGAACCTCAAAAACTTGCTAACAAGACTAAATTACCGTGTTCAAAAATTTTATTTCGCAAGCGACATTAAGTGTCAAGGAAAATAATTTCACCTTTGATTTATGCATTATTAAACTTATAAATTATGAAAATTAAGAATTGAAAAAATCACCCGTCCACACTATAGATCAATGAACAATAGCCCATTGTTCAAAAATTTCGATCGTGATATTTCAATAAGTTATCCATTAGTTAATCGAAAATTTCTTGGAGCAATTGCAATTTAATGTTATTATTTTATTCGAAACCTCCATCATCATATTCGGTAAAAACGAAAAAGTTTTGACCCAGAAAACTTGTTGCCAAGACTGAAATACCGCATTAAAAAATTTATTTCAGACGAAAATAATAAATGTAAAGTAGTAAAATGATTTAACCTTTGGTTTATACATTATTTAAACTTATCAAATATGAAACATGAACAGTAATTGTTCAAAAACATTTCTCGCTATTTTTCAACTAGTTATCCTTTAGTTAATCGAGTTTTTTTGTAGTAAATGCACAAAATGATATTTATCCAAAACCTCGATCATAATATTTGGAGATAGGAAAATTTTTTGACCTAAGTAGCTTGTTGACAAGAAATACCGCATTAAAAATTTCATTTCAGGCGAAAATAATAAACGACAAGTAGTAAAATAATTTTACCGTTCCGTTATATCTTCACATTAGGCAGTAATAAATATTAGATGCGGTTAATGATTATGACAAATAATAAATTCCTAATAAGTTTATTACGAACTGCTTCTTTGTGGGCACCATGATCTAAATAATAGAAAATGATTCTATAACCATTTGAACACATTGAACTTCACGAATAGATTTACGTTAGCCTAACTGTATTTCTAGGGATCCTTGAGATGTGATTTGGTTTTGGAGTTCAATGAATTTGATCTTTTCATAGCATTACTCCAAATGTATTCAACAAGCATGTAATCGAATTGTTCTTTATGTTTTATATGCGGATTTGTGCTACGAAAAATCAATTTTGAACTGGGTAAATAAGTTTCGTAGTAATTTATATGAAGCTTAAGACGTCAGCTTTCTATGTTTGTACTTTAAATTTAATTGAATTTGAAAAATTGAGGGATCTTTGAAATAGGTTCGTTTCAGAAAAGAAAATGTTACAGTTCGAAATTAGTGATAGAACTAAATTGAACATCTTACTACGCATGAGCAGCAAGTGGTGACATTAATATCAGTCATATATTTTATTTATTGGGACATATCGCTGTTCTGTTAATGAATCCAGTTGAGTTTTCTGTTTGGTTAGTTTAACTCGGTTTTTAGCAACATATGCTTGAAGAGGAAATAATGAGCCGCGGAATTTAAAAATTTAATATCAACAATAACAACATAGAATGATTGTTTAATTACATTATTATGAGTGAACAAATGTAATGACATTTGATATTTATCAACTGCTTTAACACAACAGTAAAAGTTTAAGATTAAATAAAAAGATTTCAATTTTGATAACACTAAAATCGAATAGCATAAATTATGCTGGGAATCCTGAACAATAAAAAAAATCAATAAATTAACTCCAAAATAAATACATAGAAATAAAATAACGAAAGATCATAATCAAAGTTTCATTGGTGAAAGCATTAATAATTATGAATTAACATTAAAAATATTTATTTTTCCTTTATCGTTATTATGATTGTTGTTATTCTATACAACAGAAGGGAATAAATGCGTTAGGAAAAAGGAATTTGTTGAGCTATCAAAACACGCTGTATGGAAAGAAATCTTTAAATCCTCATGCTTACCGGTAATATTACTGTAATTTTCATGTTCTTACGACGAACCTAATATCACAACAATTTGTCATTTCGAATCTATAGCTTCCTAGAAATTGTCTTTAGAAATGAAATAGCCCCACCCTAAGCTGGGCGACTTCAGTAATATTTCGTATCGATCATTCATCATGTTTTATTTTTCTTGGGTTTTGAATTTCCGTTTATTTAGCGAGATCCGAAAAGAAGAATCTTTTCTGCAGGCACCATATGCGATTATCTCATCTCCAATGTGTTTTGCGGAATATAAGCATAACTTTCTGGAATGTAACCTCCCCTTGATACCAAATGAGAGGGATTAGGTCCCTCGCCATCTGTTTCCCTATTAGTTGCGCTGTTGCCAGATTTCCGCAATTCCAACCTGGTGAAGTTTTCGATATTTGGTATCGCAGTTTGGCTGAAATAGTTTTTAAGCTTTGAAAGAAAATAAAGTTCCTTTATATTCGTAGTTTCATTATCCAATTGAAATCCTGAAGAAATTTTCACATTTGCTAGTGATAAGTTTGAAAGTTATTTGTATATTGAAATTTTAAAAATCCATTCACTATTCTCAAGTTAATATCATTTTTTTTTAATAATAAATACGTTACTTTGATATATCTTTAGAGGCTCAGCTCATTCAACATCACTCAACGGTGATTACCTTGTGGATTTTTTAGATTTCCATCGGTAACACTGCGCAAGTGCGGTTATCCGAGGGTGGCAGGTTTGCATGCCATCCTTTTGAGATAAAAAACACAATGAATCAAATTGAAAATTATTCATTGTGTATTTATTGTCGTGAAGCTCAGTGTAAAGACTTTAATGAGAGTTATGTTAATGTTACTTCTAGATATACTCGGTCTTCATAAATTCCCTGGGTCGGTAGACCACCTTCGATTACTGAGTCAACGAGCCGTATAGTTCTTGCCAACTATTCAATTTTTACCGGGGTGATGTTAGCTCCCGGCTGGTCGGCTGCAAGTGCGTCTATTCCACCACGGTGACTACTGTCGTGTGGCAGAAATTGATACTTTTCACTATTGATACAAAACGGAATTGATGAATTTTATTCTGGAAGCAATGAAGGCTACTTGAATATACTCAAATAATTTTTAACTTCATGAGTTCCGATTCATCCATCACTGTCTTTTTCTTTACGATTTTTTTTCTTTTTCGGTTAATGGTTTTATTCATGTCGTTATAAGAATTTAATTTTTCTGCAAATTCGGGAAATGCTTTATCAACACCGTCGTTCAGATATATAGAACTTCGTTCTTTTGTTTCTATTTTTTATCTTTATTTTTGCCCAATATATCCATCAAAATTCTTGATCTGCCGAGGCGTAAAAAAGGTTTAGAGATTCATTTGAGAATACTTTTGTATTTTATCGAATCACTCTAACAAAATTTCTTGCCTTGAATCCTTGAACAAGAAAAAACATAGTTGTAATAACGGTCTGATCTTAGATTAAACGATAAACTATTGAGTTGGAACCTTGAAGATGGAGGTGAGAGGTCACAAAAGCGAATTTAAATATTCATGTGATGAACAAATTCAATAAATGCTTTTTAGTATGAATGAATACCCGGCCGAACTCAACAAAATTTCTTTACGTGTTCGATATAGTGAAATGTAAATTTTCTGAGATCAGTTTGGACTCTCGGTTACACAAAATTGATCGCAAATTGTCTCTAGTAAAATTTGTGATGAATAATCAATTTTTTTCATCGGATTTCTTTGAAATTAAAGTTGCTTGCTGAATGAAACTGATCAGCGGTGCTCTCACCGTGGTGGAATAGACGCGCTTGGAGCCTAGAGTTAACATCACCCGGTCAATTTTTACTGGTGCAAATGAAGGTGTATAAACTGGACCTCCAGTGAGGTGTCACTTTTGAAATTCCAATTAACTCCTAATTCTCATAAAGTTGTTTCACAATTTTATCGGTTGGGAGGGGGGGCTTCCTTAGCGGTGACTTTAATTGAACCGTCTTCATAACAATGAGTATTCTTGTTTGTAAATGTCCCACACGGAGTCGGTGTAGGTCGAGGAATCTATTCACCATTGTGCTTACCGTACAGGTAGATTTTCCTTCTTGGAAACGTTGCTTAGAAAGTAACATCTCTCTCTAGATCTCTGACAGCAGAACAAATTATACCGATTTGTCCTTTTACAGATTCGTTGGCGTTGCCAAGATAGGTTATAGCCATCGATCTTTGATTTATAGAGCGGTATTTTGGTGTTTCTAATCGACCTCGCAGATTATCGATCTTGAATATCTTCTTTATTGTCCTAGGAAAAAAATTTGGATATCGGAGATTCCGGTAGAAGCACTAAACCTAGAAATTCGACATGAATATTCAGGACATAATAGTTCCTGAAATATAAGCGCGTTTCTTTTCTAAATTATTCATATTGCTTTCATTAATTATTTCGAATATGGGTCGTTTTCAATATACAGTATATGTAAAACAAAAATATAATCTCATTGACCTTGAACTCGAAAGATCTGTTATCTGAGCATTTATCTAATCCCGAATTTATTTTATTGAGTAACAATTTTTCAAAATATAACACTACAAAAAATTATCAAATTATGAATATTAAATAGCAGATTCAGTAAGTACGAAATCATTAGTAATTTCAAACTATTGTTTTAAAAGGGTTGTCGACGAGAATTTTTAATGGCCATGGGTTCACCACGATCTCCTATTTTCGCTAATTTATATATGGCGAATTTCGAACATAAGCTCCCGACTAAATCACAAATTATGTATATGGTACTTTCATGATTTGGTAAGATGGAATGAACACTATAGATGGATTCCTTCAATATCTTGATAATCAAGAAGAATCCATTGAATTTTCTTCTTCAATTTTATGATGTACTTGTTCATAAGCAGAATGGGATTCCAAGAACCAGTCTGTATAAAAACCCCACAAATACAGGCCAATATCTACATTCCAACAACCATCAATTAAATGCTAAAGCGGGAATGGCGAATTTTTCTTATGATCAAAAAACAAATACTTGCTCTACAAGATGAAAATTAGGCGTAGAATTCCATCACAACAGTCGGAATTAATATTGGAAAGAACTAAACCCGTAATGATACAACACAAATAGATATGAGACAAATTTATAAAGCGCCATTCCTTATGTGAAGGGTTAAAAAAAGGGAAGTAATGGAAATTCATAAGAGAGATACTGTCAGGTCAAATCTAACAAAAGTTGATCCTGATAATGAAAACCAAGTAACGAAAAATGATATGCCATGCAAATTCGATAGATCTTATATCGGAGAAAAAATTCCCTCTGAAAGTAAGATTCAAGGAACATCAGAAGCTTTCTGAAGTGTTAGACACCGATAGAACGAAGTTGGTCTAACATGCTGTAAATGAGAATAATTTGAAAAATGGAGTGATTCATCTTTAATATCAAACGGGAGAGAAATCTTCTACTAGAAAAATCAAGGGAGCATTATTTATGACACAGATAAGTCCAAATTTGAGTTTCAGAGTTTTGTCAATCTTGACAATGAAAATTCAGTGTTTTAATCATCATGCTTTTTTAAATTCTCATTTCCCTTAAGATAGACGATGTCTATCGAGACGTTGGATTTGGTGGATAAAGCCCAAATAATAAATTATACGAGAGACTGGACGGAGGTCTACGTTGGGAGTAATAAAAAATAGGCGACCACAATCATAGGTGGTGGTGTATGAAAATTAATATAGGCAGATAATATTTTCAGCGAATAATTATTTTTACTTAGTATCAATTCTAACATTTTTTTTTTCAAGAATTAGTAGTAATGTGAATGTGGGGGTCAACGGGTGCAGTAAAATTTTGAAAATAGTCTATGGAACCACGAGAGTTCGGAGGTACCTCTCTCAAGATGAACGAGGTTTTAATCGTTCCATTTTCACTTATGTCGTATTTTTTATCTGTCATCTGTCAAAAGATGGCATCTGTCCAGATGACGAGCAAGTAGAGTCCGCTTCACTTCTAGAAATTCCGCAAACAACAGTTTTAACATGAGGGAAGTTGAAGTTTACTTCTGATGATGATGGCCGAAACCTGTCCTATATAACATAAATCTTCGAGAATAAAATCCTTAACAAAACCCCACAGCAGGTTATCTGACATCTGACTTGGTGTTCTCGTGGCTTTATTCTCTACAAGGTGTCAGTTTCTAGGTGATTGAATGAGAAGATTCTTAGAAGTTTCGAGACACCAAGGACTTAATTGAATGATATAGATTTGATGGATGTGTCAATACTATTTCAACATTCTGAGGAAAGTGAATCGGACAAACACGAATATTTTCATGAAAACTACAAAAGCAACCTATCAGCAATGAATAATAAATGAAAGAAAAATAATCCAAATATCATTTTCAATCATCATTCAATTATTCTGATCGGGCTCTTTATGACAAACAAAGTAGCTGATGATAGAACATGAAAATCGTTAATAGCATACAATGGATGCAATAAAATATGTCATAAAACTTTAAATAATACAACGTGAGTTCCTGCACAACTCAATTTCAAGCGTTCGTACCTTTGCAGTCTTCGAGTTTCTCCTTGATTACAGTTCGATTGAATTAAGTGAATTGAATGAAAGTTTAGGAACACTGTATATCTATAAAAATTTTACTGTATGCATAGTAATTTCATAATTATAGATAGAATTCAATTTTATTGAATTCGAACATTCAAAGAAAAATTTCATGAATTTATGTGTTATCGATCGCTTAAGTGATTTTTATCGCTTGAAACAAAAAAATGTAAAAAAATAGTCATTTGTGCGTCAGGAATAATCAGAATTTTTTTCGTATTATCCAGATTATTGTTAATATTCAAAAGGATTATTATTATTAGCGATTGTACAGCAGCATTTGATGTGCAGGGTTTAATTTTATTTACACTGTAATATAATTCGGCGACGTTTCGGGTAGTGAACTTTTTTAACCCTGTAAAAAAACATTATACGCAATATAACAACAACAAAAAAACGAACAATCTATAAGCATCATAAACTTTAAAACATTCTGTTGAATAGAGATCTAATTCTTATATTACCTTCGGAAATCATTTATTTCACGTCATTTTCCAACTTATTTTGTTGGTTGTGATTGATGTCGATTTATTTTGGAGGTGTCACGTCAAATTTGATTTCATCCTTGGTTTTTGTTGGTCTGTTCATTTGAGATTGTAAAAAAGAGTGGAATAAATGTTGTATAAGTTTCTTATATCTGTTATGTCATTAATGGACTTCTCATTTTTATGTGGATCATCTCGAGAAATTCTCTGGAATTTTTATTTGGCTACTGTCTTGTCCTAATTGAATGTATGTTAATTTTTGGTTTTGTGTTTGCAAAGTGCCCTCGGTATATTGGCGTAATTGTGCCCTTCAATCTGTCCTTAAATTTTCCGTCTCCTATGTTTACACCCTCACAATTATTACAATTGATCTTATATACCACATGTGATATTTCGTTCACTGGTGTTGGTGATTTTAATTTTCTATATAGGTGTTTAATTTGAATGTGTGGTTTGTGAGCTATTCTGACGTTGCTATAGGGTTTCAAGATATTTTCTATTTTTTCAGATAGAGAAGGTACGCATGGTATCGGTATGAATGTGATCTGTTTTTTCTTATTTGGGGAATTTTCGGTGTTTGTGTGTACGTTGTTTTATTATCTTTTTTATTTGTGATAGAGGATAGTTATTTTTCATGAAAAGTGAGGTAATGTCCTGTATGATGGTACTATATATATAATATATGCTATAAATCCTTATATTCGATTATTATTAGATGTTTAATGGTGAGAACTAATAATAAATTTCAGTTGCTGGGATTAATTTTCAAAAAATTCATCTGCTTCGGAATTAGGTAAAAATATATAAATCAAGAATATAATTATCATTGAATAATTTGTGAGTGTTGAGGAAATAGAATTTTCCGTTTGGGGACCTAACTCCATCACTGTGTTTGTTATTTGGTGCCGATCCAGAGTGAACTCTTTCAGTTAAAGTAATTAAATCGTTATGACATAGAATCGTATTACGGTAATAATACAAACGTCTTATTTGATTTGCGAACCAGTCTGCGACATTCTTCTCAAAAACGCAATTCCGGAAACGCTGCGGACGCTGTTGCCAGATGTTGGTATCTTCTGAAGTGTGCGTAATTCAATTCAATTAACAGAGAATTTCTTATTTAATTTTGAATAAAACAAAAACAGTTCTTTTCACTTCATACCTCATAAGATATCTTATCTGTACATATATGGACTTAACTGATATCTTCCATATCCTCATTGTCGTAGCTTTCTATTACCTACTAGAAGATATAAAAATTTTTTCATTTAATTTAAGTCGAGAATTCACAGAAGTTCAGTTAATTTGAGGTCCTAGAGGTTGTCAGAATTGACAACCCAAAATCGTGCTCTGATAAACTTTAATGGAGGTTTTAGAATAATCATAGCTTTTGAGTAATTTGGATTTGAATATAAAAGGTATTTCAGAGGAAAAGTGCTAACTGAAAGAAATATATTTTCAATGGTTTTCGATTTACCTACTTTTGGTTGGTTTTTAAGAAAAAGGAATTCGAGCTTCGAACAAAACTGAAGGAAATTTGTGAATGATTATTTTTAATTTTAGATATAGCTCTGTTCAATATGGATATAGATATCGAATGTGTTAAATGTAGGAACATTGTCCAAAACATTTTGACTTCGATTAATTTTTTAAGTATTCATTACCTTTAATTCAGGCGTGATTAAGTTCTTAAATGAAATCGATTTGAATGAGTTGGTGTTCCACCAAGCTCAGTTCTTGGACCGCATTTATTGTTAATTATTCCTTAACCAGAACCTGTGTGTTATACCCAGTATAATTGTTTTCATGGCTGATGATTTGTTAACCATATATCTTGTTCAGATATCTTTTCTTTTTTATCACAAACTGTCTGATGTTTGAATATTATCATTGATAACTAATTGATCGTACAAGTCAAGTTTCCGGTTTCATCATTATTCATATCACCAGTTCTCGTGAGGAACAAAATGTAGGCGATTTCCTCTGGACATAGCTAAATAGCTAAATCTACTTCTGAAACTCACAAGCCGGCAACGACGCTGCCTCTAGGTTAGGTACACGGGAAACTAAACTGCTGTGCGATTGACGGCGCTTGGTCCTTCCTAGAAGGACCACGGAGAGAGAGGAGCTCGATGATCTGTACAGCACAGCCTGGGTGGTCCCCGTGACGTCACTGGCTGCATCTTGGGTGGTCTACAGGGCCGTATCGAGGGCGGGGCTCGGGTTATTTTGAAGGCGCCAATTCAATTTCACTTACAAACAAAATAGTTTTACTGTTCGGTTCCGCCATAGTGGTAGCCCTCGGTTATTCCTTCCATGTCGACAACTAATACGGTGGTAGTGGCGAACTCAATCATAACTGCCTTCTCGGACTTGTCAAAAATTCCGGGAGTGCCCGTTTTCGGATGTGCAGTTTTTGGATATGTACAAGTGCACGCTTGAGAGGTGTAATGGGATAGATCATACAGAGGTTCGTTGATTGATTCAACAATTATTGATCGTGTTTTTTGATTTTTGTAAAGTCTGACTCTGTATATTTTTTTATTGGAACATGGGTCTTTCTGAGAATTACTTTTTTACTTATAATGGGTATTAATATTGCTCCATATTCGCGTGGATGTTAACATTGACATCTTTCCTATTTCATTCTACTTTCGACAACTGTCTTTCTCGACAAGGTTTGTTTATTTTTATTATTATTTCCAACGTTAAAAAATTTTAATTCCCTTTATTATTAAAATTTTTTAACGATAGAAATATAAACAAGGAAGATTAATAAAATAAACAAACCTTGTCAAGAAAGACAGTTTTCAATTTGGTTTGTATATCATTTGTTAATATTCCTTGTTTTTATTATTGTTGTAATCCTTTAAATTTTGTATTGTTGTTTCGTGTTTTAGATTTGTTGAAATTGGCTGGTGATCAGAAAAATTTCTCATTTGAAGGCAAATTTAACTTCATTCAAAAAACACTTTAATTTTTAAATTAAAATAATGGTTTACGCATTTGTTGATAAAGGAATTATAACAGATCACTTGACCTGAAAACAAAACAAAGACAACGTTTCATTTAAAGGTACGATTTCATTTTGATGAAACTATTTACATAGATTTGCAATTTAGTTCCTGGCTGTTTTAAACCTTCTGTGCATGAGGTTTGCCTTCTGAATTGGCGGTTTTTCATCTGTGTGAAATAATTTGCGCCCTTTTCGTAACAGATGTGGAGTCTTATTATTCAATTATAAGAATAATAATTATAGAAAAGAGCAAATAAAGAGGTAATTGTATATATTACATTCGTTAAATTTGTGGAATTTTTTCATGATTAATTGTAATACGTAAATTTGAAATTCTCATAAAGAAATAAATATTTCTCAAAACGTTGGGTGAATTTAAAAATTCAAACAATATAATGTCAACTGTATCGCCCACATTCCACAAAAATCGTACTCACAAAAACAATTTTACATTTCAGATTTACTTGCACTTACAGTGCAAAATTATACCAGTAATTTAACCAACCATCGCGAGTATCAATTTAATAAATCAATTTGTCATATGTCAAGAATCAAACCGGTTAAAAAAAACAAATAGCACCGCACTCGATTGGCCTCAACAGTTAATTTTTTTTATATTCTACCTCTTCTATAAACTATCCTAAAGAAATAAGACAGCAATTAATTCTAGCGCTAAATGACGCTAGCTTCTGATTGACCTTTATCTGCCTACTTTATCGTTGTCCTTATTCTTCGTATGGTTCCTTTTCTTTCAATGCTTTCAATTGGTTGAATATTCAAAACTTCCTCATAAATTGGCAAAGTGTATGTATGTGGAATAGTTTATTTCGTTATAACTTTAGTTTTAGAAATATTTTCGAAAAAATTCCTAACTGATTCGGCTTGAAGAACCTGCTTCATCTACGCTGAGATAAAAGCTGCAAAATTTGAAATTTCAAGTGCTTATTTAGTCATAAGCATCAGGACCTATCGGGTACGGCACTGTTTATCTAAAGCGTTTCCGTATTTTGTTACAGGGTAAAGCACGCGGAGACAGAGGCGTCCTATGGTTGCGAGGAAGATCGCAACGGCAACTGTACTCGCTGGGAACTATCTTGGACAACCACGCGGGAAAATTTCTCTTTGTCAGTCTACTGGCAATCGCCACCTTTTCCGTAGGCCTAAAGAGCATGATGTTCCACACCGACATCGAGCTTTTGTGGGCGGAACCTTACACCACCCAGGAGATGCTGTCAACCCATCAGATGATCATCCAGACCTCCAACGATCCTGATGTGAATCTGCTCCAGGAGCACAGTCTGCTGGAGCACCTTGATCTAGTCCAAAAAGCAACGCAAGTCACAGTCACCATGTATGAGATCACGTGGAGGTTGAAGGATTTCTGTCAGTCTCCGAGTATACCTAACATGGACGCGCAGTATATCGAGCAGATATTCGAGAATATGATGCCATGTTCCATCGTAACACCTCTGGACTGCTTCTGGGAGGGCTCCAAGCTGCTTGGACCCGATTATCCTGTCACGATACCGTGAGTTTGAATTTTTTTATGATGATTGCTTTCCGACTGTGGTTTTCGGAAAATACCCTTGCTTGTTCACAAATTTGTTGTTCCTGGTGTGAAGCAGTGCCCAGTGCTACCAACGCTCGTTATTTTCCGTAGCTCCAAAGGATTTCTTTCATGTTTTTTTATTGTCGCATCGTCAATAAAGAGCTTCCTCAAAACCTGGTGGAATATCAAAATATATCAAACCGTGCTATATAGAACTTTGACAATTGCTCAATTTTGGCGCTTTGGAGTTTGCTCGAAATCGAGTTTCAAGCTCTCGGCGTAGCGTTTTATCCTACCAATTGGTTTTGGTCCCCTCAAAGCGGTAACGCCTGCTCGAACACGTAAGCGTTAACGCCATAGAGAGCTCTTTATGGACGGTATGTCAATTAATGTTAAAAATTTATGCCTAGACGCGTCGTGTTCAACCAGACCAGTTATTCCATTACATCTTAAGATATGATTCTTAAATATTGTTAAATGCTTCCAATATACACCTAGCCTTTATTTTTGGAACGCAGTGAACAATTCGTGATATAAGCTGTTGACGGCGTTTATCGGCAAGAAAAGAATTCGAAATGCGGTCCTGTTTCATTCGCGAGAAGAGCAATCCATAATTTCCGCAATTATACGAGTCCTTTTTTCATCTAGAACTACCGGAGTTTTCGAGCTGAAACGCAAGATAATGTCTTCATTTTGGGTTTCCACGAAGGGCACGAAATAACTCTCGCCTGTCAGTGTCCCTTTCTGGACATGACAGACCGACAAGCGTCTTGATCCCATTGTAGGCATTCATCAAATAAATTCAGCGAACTCGTAACGCCCTTTAGAAAGGCCCAAGACGCGTAAAAAATCGAAACGAATCCGCATCCACCTCCCATTGTTGAACGAAGATCGTAGGGGTCCCAAGAAATAAGTTGGAAACTGATTATTCCGTAACTATTCTATAAGACGAAAGCGGTCGCCGATCGGCCTCGGGATACATTAGGGTGGTCGTGGTAAACACCTGTCTTTTATGGCTTTGGTAAACGTGCCACCAGAAACGCTGATCGCTAACAACTCTATAAACGCATTGGCAGCGAACTACACATTTTCAGTCTCTAAGATTCAAGCAGTAAGTCTAAGATAGGACTGCAGATTTAGTGCACTCATCGAATTTCTGCTAAATACTAAAATTTTGCCCATATTTATATGATATATTTCATCGTATTCTTTTATACTGAGATGATTTAGCTGATAAAACATGAATTGTTTGTCTGGAATCATATAAATGGCATTTAATGTTTATATTCAGGATATCTCTCAGCCAAACTCAATCTAGAGGTCTTCTATCCATAATATAGATCCACAGAACACTTCGTCATCTTGAATATTCTTTATACCTAAATGATCTTGACTTGTTTAATTCATTTTTCTTCTCTTCCTTCTCCTGTTTCTCATTTTGTTTCTTCGTTTTTTTTTAATTTTTTTTCTTCCCGGCCTTTTCTTTATCCCTTCCATCTCTACATAAGCTACTGCTTTCTTATCTTGTCTTGATAAACGCACTGTTTTTACAAACGTTACTATGGTACCTATGAAATAAATAAACATCTTTCATTGACATTTTAAATTTTGTTGACACGTTTGAATATCTTGGTGAATTTAATTTCAATTTCTTTTTAATAAAAGTAAAACATTAATTCCTTTATTATTTTTTTTCTCGAAAACGGTTATTTTCATCAACAATGAGCAAGAGTACCTTTTCTTTAGCTTAATGTTCAAAGTATTCAAAATTATTTTTTTTTACTCCTTATCATACAGGGTGTTAAAAATGTAAGCAATAAAATGTACAACCTAGTCCGCCCTTGATAAATTAAACAAGTTAATTATGTTTTAAGGGCAGTATTGTGAGAGGTTCTTATTACTCTTTATCGTATTAAATTTTCATTAAATAAGATTAAGTAGTTTAAGAGTTATTCAAGAAAATTGATTACCAGTGGCGTCCTTTAGGAAGCAGTACCTCCGTAGGTAGGGCCGCTAGGAAAAAAAATTATGGGAAGTTGTCATCTTATTTTTTAATGTTCTATCTGAATCCGAGAGATCTCCCACATTTTCCGGACACCCTGTATATGGATACCTTGTTGCCTCAAAGTTTCTTCAGGAGCTCTGTATGAACGAAAAAATATGTCATCATTTTGAGGGCGGCTTACATAATCATAAATATAATTGAAATTACAAAAATGATAATCAAAATGAGTAGAATGAATTACAAATTAACTGTTGGTAGAGCAATATTTTCAGATTTCCATGTGGGTCTATTCAATCCGTATGAAAATGCTTTATACAAATAACACTCATCAGAAATCACTACAAGAATATGAAATCACTACAGAAAACAAAAAATAAGTTGAAAAAGAGCCTGATTGCCTCTAGCTGAATTACAGAACCTTTTGAATTACCTTGAACCTTGAAAGTTGCCCATATCGAATATGAAATAACAAGACAAAAGGAGAAAAAAGAAATGAATACAAAAAAACGTATCAAATCTTTTTGAAAGTTATAACCAATTCCAAGAAAGAATCGGAAACATCATGAATAGCCCTAAAAACCATCTTGAAATTTCTATATGGGACAATTATTGATGAGATGAGATATTGTTTCTTCTGCATATCTACTTTCACAACTTGCGCTTGGAACTGAGTTCCATCTGAATACAACCATGACCTGTTCTCAAACGATTAAGAACTGTCCAATTTTTCTAGGAATATCAAAACCCGGAACTTTTTCAGGAGGATCAGAAATGAGATTTTTATTTAACATTTCATGAGAGTTCCACACAATCTTCCATCATTCTTTATCGCTAATGTTCATATTGAACAATGTATTATACCAGAATGGTTTACGTGACTTCAATCTGGGAATTCTATTTTGTGCAATGTATGAAATAATTGGAAATATATAAGGAAAATAATGATATTTGTTCCGAGCAGAGGGACAATGTTAGACAAAACTGGTAACCAATGAACCGGTGTAGATCTTATGGTGCCAGTATTTATTCTCATGGATGTATTCATTTGTGCATCGATTTTTTGTGTATTGCACATGCACAAAAAACATTAAACCAAACAGAGCAACAATAGGTACTCTGCTGCAGAAAAGAAGGCTCCTAAGTACTTCGGATTGAAATTATGTTCGATAGGAGAATCATTGAAAGTTACAGCTCATTTCCTATATTTTTCATGCCTATTCAGATGGAAACAAGATACCTCTGTTTCTTAAAAATTTTCAAATCAGATGTTAGTATGTTTTCCAGAGTATGGAAATCCGAATGCTGGTAAGCAATAGCAATGTCATCAGCATAAACAAATTTCTGAGATGATGTCGTGGATAAATCACTGAGATATAAATTGAAAAGTAAAGGAGCTAAAACTGATCCTTGGGGAAGACCGTTTTTCAATGTTTTGAAATTGCCACTCTTATTGTCAACGAAAACACGAAACCTTCTATCAGATAACATATTTTCTAATAGTCTTACCATTTTCCCACACTTCAGATGGGTATAGAGTTTGAAAATTAATCCATCTTTCCAAATAGTGTCATATGCCGAAGATAAATCAATGAAAGCAGCTCCTGTTTTCAATTTATTATTGCAGCCTGATTCTATGAAAATTGTAAGGCTGAGAACCTGATCTGAACAATTTCTATTTTTCCTAAAGCCTCTCTGGAAATTTTGTAAGCATTTTCTATTGAAGATCCAATTCTAAAAAGAATTAACCTTTCTAATATCTTGAAAGGAACACTCAATAAGCTGATTGGTCGATAACTATCAGGATCACAAAGATTTTTTCCTCGTTTCAAAATACCTATTACTTTAGCGTTACGGAATTTGGAAGGAAATTTTCCTGAATTCAGAATATCGTCATAGAAAGATAAGACCTTTTCTCCTAAATGTTTGATGAATTCAAGCTAAATTCCGTCAAAACCTGCTGCTTTCCGAATTTTGGTACTTTGCAGCCCTCAAATTATGTATATTGAATGGATATGATACATGTTTTAAAGTAGGAGCTGATCTCTTGATTATGTGTAATTTTTTCTTCATATTCTTCATTTTAGATTGGAATATAAATAGACGGATTCAGATACATCAACTAAGCGCCGAGCGATTAATCTTGGATCAATTTTCGATGATGATGAAGCAAGGGGTGTAGCTTCACCTAATTTTCTCAATATATCCCATTTCTCTTTTCCGGCTTGTTTTGATGGAATTCATATGCCTTTAACATTCAGCAAAGGATGGTGATTATTTTATAGTCCTTTTATAAATTATCGGTTTCTTCGACCAACCTGGAATAATAATCGTTCAAGAAACCTCTTGGAACGAACGCCTATGAATCTGTGATAGTTATCGTGAGTGGGTTTAATCTACCTAATATTACTGTCTACTTTCTTGACAAATTCAATCCAATTTGCTTTCTTGAAATTCCAACGAGGTCTTTTTAAACATTCAGCGTATTGAATTAAACATGTTCGTCATACAAGGAATTGCTTAGTCCTCAAAATGCCCATGATAGGCCGAGATTCGATAAAATCCATTTTTACCGATCACTACTGAAAATTTCTAATTTACCGTCCCGAATGTTGGAAATACTCTGAAGATGGCTCTGAAGTTGCTTGAAAAATAAACGTGACCATCTTTGTAGTAGGTCAGTTCCCACCCCTTGGTCTAGACGAAGAAGCGCTTTGGGCGTGCCTCAAACCGTTGAAATGAATACAGGAATTGTGAGACTGCGAAATTGGTACTAAGAAAAAATGTGATTATTATAAAGAATAATGAAATATTCGATTGATTTTTCTCCTGTCCATAATTTTTTTTGAGCCTCATAGGCCAAGCTGCCAATGGACGTATTAACTTAGATTATTGAAGGGCATATGGCATTTCAAAATCATGAAAATTTCTAGGAATATCTAAATCGAATTACAAAATGAAATGAAAGAAGGCGATAACAAATTCTTTGTGTTGTCAGAAGAGTGTGAACTAAAAACTGATCCGTTTCAATCAATTCAGAGTTCTCTGACTGCGCTCGCATTCATATGGGGCCCTGGCTAGTCATAACAATACTCTGTAGTTCCTGTTTGCCTGGCTTTTCATTCCAATAACGTCGCGGAGGCCGAAATATTCGACGCCTCGAAATGCTTAGGAACCCTGATGGACATTCACCTGGTGTTACGAAATTTTCTTGGAATTTATAATGCGAAGACGCCATTGTAATTCGAACAAGTTGGATCATATCGAAAAGTGACTTGTTGGAATCGTACTTCTGTGTGGTCTCTCTGTGTTAGCACAAAGAAATTACGTATGCAGATGTGTATGCAATCGATTCACGTGCCAATTTAGCCGTCTATGCGAGAAATTATCATCCAATTGACATGTTACTTCGACAATGTTTCCGTAAAGCAACATCTACATTTTATCTTTCATAATAATAGAGGTTCGACTATATGGAATGAAATTGTTTATATAGTACAACAGCATTTGATATGCAGGGTTTAATTTTATTTACAAAGTAATATAATTCGGAAACGTTTCGGGCACTGACCTTTTTCAAGCCTGTAAAAAACATTATACACAATATAAAACAAACAAACAATCTATAGGCATCATAAACTGTAATACATTCTGTTGAATAGATATCTAATTCTTATATGACCTTCGAAAATAATTTATTTCAAGTCATTTTCAAACTTCAACAGATTGTTTTACAGTTTATGATGCTTATAGATTGTTTGTTTTTATTGTTGTTATATTGTATATAATGTTTTTTACAGACATGAAAAAGGACATTGCACAAACTTTGCCGAATTTTATTGCTTTGTAAATAAAATTAAACCCTGCACATCAAATGCTGTTGTACAATCACTTATTTTACAGGGTAAATACTTATATTCTATTCTTTATATCATCATTTTAGAAAATTATGAAAAATCCTGAAACACGCCAACTTTTGAATTCAGGTGTGCGTTATTCAAATATACATTGTAATGTACAGGGTGATTCACGGAAGTCTGCCATACCCTGAGTCTTTTTTTAATGGGACACCTTGTATAAGTTATATCACAAGAATATCTTCCATATAGCTTAGACTAGTATTTATTATATACTGGGAACCATTCGTGAAACATAGCATCTACATTTGATCGGAAAAAAAACATTTGTCCAAATAATCAACAAGTTGTTGAATAAATATAGTAAATATTCTCAAGTTTCGTCGTAATAAGTGATGTTTTGTTTAATCATAGTTTTTATTTGCTGATTAAAAAATAATGTTGAGAAATAATTAGAGAAAAGTATCATTGGATTATTATTCTTCAACTGGCTCTTATATTCTAGTATTTTGTTGTCTGTACACAATCGCTGCCTATTGATTTTTTTGTTTAGTAAGTTATTTTAATCGTTATAAATTTTCAATTGAAATAGTCCAGACCTGTGTTTATTATAGAGCGTGCATTTATAAAATAAACTTCACATCATTATGTTAGTAAATTATAACAAATGCTGAGGCAAGAAAATTTTTTTATTCAAATGTGCGTTGTTCAAACGTGAATTTAAATTAACAAGGTGAGTCTCTCAAGTATCCAGGTTCGGTGTCTTCATTTTTCAAATGGGACACTCTGTATTTTCATTATATTTTTGTATTAACTGATCTTAATTTGCTGATTTCAGCAAACTTCATTGAATGGTCTATTATGAATAATACAGGGCGAAAAAATTACTTCAGAAATATGAATTTGTATCTAAAACGTCGAAACTGATCAAAAATCTAAACTAATTGTCACTTGTAATTCGAAAAAATTCGAAATTTAATAAAACCTGGTACGTACATGAATTAAATCACAAATGTCTAAGAACCAATAGAAACTTCATTAAATGGCGAAACTTTTTATATTTTCTGTAAATCAAAAATCGAACATCAGAAATACATTGAACTAAAAGTCCACACATCATCAACTGACAGAATAGATAACATGAATTCATGGTCCTAACAAGTTCCAAAACAATGCATTCCAAAATTTCACACTGTATAATTCATAATTCACTATTTAATAATATAGTTTGTTGAAATCAGGTCACTAAGTGGATTTAAAAAATAAACAAGTAAACAAGGTATCCCTTGAGAAAAAAAAACGCAATTAGTATGGCATATTTTAATAATTCATCCTTCATCTTACCTTTAAAGTTATGTTCAAATAACGCACAGATTAATTCAATTGTTGACTTATCTCAGCATTGTTGTTTTTTTCAGCTGCTTGTCATTACAATTCAAGGTAACAAAAACATTCCAAAACTGCCATTTATTTGAGTCAGTTATTTGCCAAATTCCATTGTTTAGAATTTTTTTCAAAGTGGGTATATTGAATAAAAATAATGTTTTCACCTTATTTTAAAGGGCCGTTACTTGAAGGGATAAGGATGTCGAACAAACCTTAATGTCTGTTTAAGAATCACTCTCTGGAAAAATTCGTACTAATTTAGAAACACTCTGCAAAAATATTCATATATCAAAATTGAAAACTCTCAGTATATTTCATTAACCGAGCTTTAGAATTTTTGTGTGCTTTCCTATTTTTGCGAACTCGCGAGGTTTCGGGTTATTGCACGCTTTCGGTTTTTTGTGGGCTTTCCTACTTAGTAAGGACCTTTACAATAATCTCATCCTTTCACAAAGGAAAGATAAGGGGACGCAGTTTAACGTCTTGCCCGGGACGGTAAATAGAGGTTATAACTGGGGTAAGACAATCTGAATCTTCAATATATCATCAATGATAATCATTTTCAACATTTCCATAACTATTAAATGAAAACTCTTCCTTTGAATGATAATAATATAGTAAATCTTTGTTGCAGTTATGGAATAGGAGACAAAGTAACGTGGAAGAACCTGAATCCGGACCAGCTCGTGCATAAAATGAAGCAGAAACAGCCCCATTTCGACTATCACTCATTGGAGGATTATTTCAAAAGAGCAGGAATAACATCCGGTTACCAAGAGAAACCCTGCTTGGATCCTCTGGACGATGATTGCCCAAACACTGCTCCGAACATGAACTCCACAAGCCATTTGGACATTGGCGCCGTTTTAACCAACGGCTGTTATGGTTTCGCTACAAATTATATGCACTGGCCTGCGGAATTGATAGTCGGTGGCATTTCGAAGAATAAATCTGGTCATATTAGAGAAGCCAAAGCATTGCAAACTGTTGTTCAACTAATGGCTGAACACGAGGTATACGAGTATTGGTCTGGTCATTATAAAGTCCACCACATAGGATGGACGCCGGAAAAGGCGGCTATTGTGCTGAACGCCTGGCAGAAAAAATTCGCAGAGGTAAGAACTATCGAAAACCATATCCGAAATTTTTTTATTAACAATTACTTCTTTCAGGAGGTGGAGCGATTCCAAAGAAGCAAAAGTCCCTCATCTTCCTACGCTTTCACATCATTTTCAACAGCAAATTTGAACAAAATACTGAAGGAACATTCGAAGACCGATTTAATTAAGATCGGCGTCGTTTTGGCAGTTGGTGTGATCTACGGCTGGATGGTGCATTCCGGACTAGCAGGAATGGGTGTTGTTATGTTGGCAGCATCATCTGCAGCCGCTCTTGGGGTATGCAGTCTGATGGGATTGCCGATGAATCTCCTCAGTACGCACGTTCTTCCCTTCGTCACAGTGGGATTGTCCGTCAGAGAGATGTTTTTGATGTTGTCAACGCATACAAGGAATTTGACACCTGCTGAGATATTGCAAAGAACTGGACCGACTGTAATAAGTACGGCTGCTATAAATTCTGCTGCTTTCTTGTCTGCAGCTATTCTACCTATTCCTGCCTTACGTGTGTTCTCTCTTCAATGTGCTGTGATGATTGTATTTCAAGCTGCCTCCTTGCTGATTGTCTTTCCTACACTTCTAGCATTAGAACAACGGTTCAAGAAAGCTGCAGTGCCATGCTTCCAAACTGAAGTCAAAGTGCCACCTAACCTGAACAATAACGACCCGGTAAGTTCACACATATTTTATTCAATTCTCAGAATATACAGTGGCGATTTTAGCTTTTATACTTAATGACTTATTCAAAAAATATGAATTTGATGTCATCGTATGAAGTCTTGTTATCACATACCATCATATTTGCCATCATTAGCATTTTTTTTATCGAAATGTTTATGCTGTATTGAATTCTTTCCTTTTGTGAATATGTCAGTTTGTCTAATCCAAAATATTTTCAATATAACTCCTTATGTGTGACATACTCATTTGAAATCTGTTCTTCATGATGATTCCATAATATTAGACAGCTCTTATATTTGTGAATCTTATTTTCTCAACACTAATTCAATTCGGATTTTTTTTTCAGGAGCATGGAGCCAATCTTCTGACAGCTGAAATGGTGTGCCAACAGAAGAAGAGCTTTCTTTGTTGGTTGGTGAATCGATATTTGACCTCTGTTCTACTGCAGCCTTTCATGAAGACTGTTCTGTGTTTAGGTTATGCCGGCCTGATAATATTTTGCGTATTCAATGGACTAAAACTGGAATTAGACTTACGATTATCAACCTTCCTGCCCAAAAATACTCAAGAGTACAAATATTTAGAAGCACAAAATAAGTATTTTGGATTTTACAATTTTTATTTGGTTACAACTGAGCTGGAGTATCCACTGAATCAGCCACTCTTGTATGAGTATCATAATTCGTTGACACAAGTGCCTCATGTTCTCAAAGACTCAAATGGCGGTTTGAACATGAATGATTTCTGGCTTGCGAATTTCAGAGACTATCTGATGGATCTCCAAGAGGAGTTCGATGTGAACAAAATGAACTATAGTTTGAACAATGAGAAATGGTTTCAGAATGCAACAGAGAAAGCAGTATTAGCCTTTAAGTTATTAGCTCAGACTGGAGTGGTGGAATTTCCAGTTGATAAGAGTCAAATATTCAAGAAAAGACTGGTTAAAAATGGTATTATAGATTCTAAAGCATTTTATAACTATTTATCGGCATGGAACAGCAATGATCAGATGTCTTACTCAAGTTCTCAGGCAAATTTTTCCCCCAAGCCTTTCCAGTACTACAGTTCCAAAGCGGAATACGATTTGAAAATTCCTAAATCTCAGCCTTTAGTATACACTCAGATGCCGTTCTACCTCAAAAACTTGAAAACATCCAGAAGCATTGTGAATACTCTGAAGCAGATAAAACAGATCTGTGAAGATTTCAATAGAAGGGGTCTCAACAACTATCCTGTGGGGCTCATCTTTGCGTATTTCAACCAGTTCCTAATGCTAGATCAAATTCTCGCCAGTCAATTGGGTTTGACATTGATTGGAGCAGCATTCGTAGCTTGCCTCCTTGTGCAGTGGAGGAAACTGTGTTGCCCGGCTATTAGTGTAGTCTCATTTATGTTGTTATTGACATTTGTGAATATAAACGCTTTGACGGGGACGATAGGTGGGTTACACTTTATAATAATCACGAGAAACATTTTACTTCTCTTAACAGGGTTCCTCAGTGCATTAGGTAGTCGAGAAAGAAGGCTGCGAATGTCCTTAGAAATAAGTTCAGAAGCAATAATAAAAGGTGATGTAGGACTTTTAATTTGTGCTTCAGTATTAGCTACCTCTCAGTTTGAATTTATTCAATCTCATATATTTTATGCTTTGTTAATTTCTGTTGGAGGTTCCTTAGTGAATTCCTTGATATTTTTTCCATTGTTGCTTGCCTTAATGGGTCCAAAGTCAGAATTACAACCCATTGAACATATTGATAGGATATCAACCCCTCCCCCAGCTGGTCCTCCACCAGCTCCCATTAGAACCCCCTCATATTCCAAACCTCCAAGGAGGACCACAACCACTAAGGCCACTCGGGAGCCAAGCCTGACTACAATTACCGAGGAAAGCTGCAATCAGAGCATTGTGGTTGAACCTCAGGTGACTGTGGAATATAGCAGCCCCGAGTCGAGTTCTAGCGGTCCTTTCACTACCAAAGTAATGGCCACTGCCAATATCAAAGTAGAATTAGTTGCCAATGTACATAGATCGAAATGCAGTAAATGTCACCGTTCAAGGTGTAGTCGAAGAAGGCAGCAGTGCCGATGTTGTAAAAATGATTCTGATAGCAGTGACAGTAGTGCTGATCCAGACCATTGTCAAAGTAGCTAACATTTCGTTACCATTTAAGAATTTTTGTAAATTATGTTTATATTGCATATATGTGTACCATTCATTTATTTATTTAAACCAGTGTAAGATAGAGATTAAGTTAATTGTGTAATAACGATGGTATTATTTATTGATGTAAGTAAAAAGTATTTCAACAAACAGTGGTTTTATTTCCCAACAAAAACATATCTCAATCAACTATACATGGAATCAATTAGATCCTTGTATTTTTCGATCACAATTCTCCTTTTCAGCTTCATCGTAGGACCTGAAAACATTACGAAAATTATTGATTGTGATTTCATTTTTACTTTCTACAAAATAATTGAAGGATGACTTGAGGTCAGATGACTTTGGCGCTCTCGTTAATCTCAAGGTATGCATGATATTCATTTCAGTTCAGAAAATGTCAAGTTTGAAAATTTGATTTCACCTGGTATTGATCTGAGGATTTCCGGATTAGAAATATCTGTCTCAACCTCTTATCCATCAGCCCATGGCAGATAGTTATAAGATTAGCAAAGATGAACTCAAGCGAGTAATTATTCAAAGGAAGATTATATCGAATTTGTATCAAAAAAACTTTATGACAAAAAGTGGTTGGGGCAATGTTTTTCGATCTCACCAAGGATTAGATAGCTTGAATTTGAACTAAATGCTAAATACTTTGGGATTTCGTGGAAAGGTGTTATGAAATCAAATCCATTCAAATGAAGCGACTGTAAACTTGGGTGTTCCGCAAGGATCTACGTTGGGTCTCCTTATATTTATTTTATTTCTTAATGACCTGCCACAGTTTTTTCGGATGAAATGTAAGATCGTAATTTAGGTGGATGATTTTCCATTGTAATCTATAGCGATACCCCTGAGCAGCTGGTAAATAGCCTCGGTGTAATTTATAAGAGGTTTACCGAGTGATGCTTAAAGAATCAGTTAGTTTTGAATTGTGGAAAAACAGTTTTTATAAAACCTTGAAGTGCGAATTATGACATCGTTCGTTATCGACTCATCACTTTGTTTGAAAGCGTATACAGATCATATTTCTAAGAAGACAGGTGGCATTTATTATGCAATCCTACAACTGAGGAATATATACTCCCAACATCAATTAACGAATATATCTATTATGCGATGACATACTTTCATCTATCTTATTATTTATTTTATAAGGTGCGCCTTAAATTCGCGCCTCCTGTAGAAGATATTTCCGTGCAAAAATAATCTTTACACTAGCCTGTATTTATATTCTTAAATATTGTTTATTTCTGCGGTGTAAAATTTGAATGGATTCATCAGAATTGTCGACAAACATAGCTATAATACACGACATGGTATAATCCTTCACATACCACCTCATTAAACAACATTCTATGAAAACAGTCCTTCCTATAATGTCATAAAGTTTTATAATAAACTACCAGTATCTATAAGAGAAAATAAAAATATAAACAGATTCAGAAAATCGCTCAAGGAACTTCTACTACAGTGTGATTGAATTTATGAACAGTATTTTTAATACTGTTGTACTGGTCTATCGGTTTTTTATTGTGTCATAGTTTGTTTTGTCTGACTTTTCAGATATCATGTAAATGTTTTTCATGGAATTAAACTTGATTACTATTGTCATCTCCGGAAATATCAGATTATCGATAACAAAAATGATATACATACATTTATTCGTATGTATATAGAATATTTGGACAAATCTTCAATTAATATGTCCAGGTGAACAAGAGCGGCAACAACGCGATCGAAAATAACTGGAGAAGCTCCTCACACAAGCTACAGTTACCTCAAAGAAGATTGATATAGTTGCTTACCCAATTCACCAGTCTGTACTGAGAAATCAGATGGAACAATCCTAAATTTCTGTATTTTCTGGGCGTTGGATGTAGCTTTTTTGTTAACTTCATCTAAACCTTCTTGAATAGCATTCAAGAGTTTGGTGTCTGGACCATCCTTCATTACGTCATCGATAGTTTTAGCAGGACATCCTAAATCATTCAACCAGCTTTGTACATCAGCAGTGAGAATATTAGTAGGCGCACCAGTTGAGGGCTCAACCTCCAATTTTAAGGTTACAAGAAGCGATAAGAATTTCTTTTTATCGCCTAGAAGCATGGCATAACTGAGATTTGGCAAGTAACTCAATACCAATTGTTCGATTGGTACAGGAGGAACGTTTTCACCACCAGCAGTGATGAGTAATTCTTTTAATCTTCCGGTTACATACACAAAGCCTTCTTTGTCTATCTTTCCCAAATCTCCACTATGTAACCAACCTTCAGAGTCCAAGGCTTCCTCAGTTTTCTCTGGTTCATCCAAATAACCCATGAATACATGCCTTCCATACATGCAAATCTCTCCTTGGTTCTCTTCATCCATGTTGAATAACCTTGTTTTGACGGCGCCAATCGGTTTCCCAACAGTTTCTAAGTTGAAAGCGGAAGGGATGGCTAAACAGTGAGCGCCGCCGGATTCTGACATTCCAAACGCATCCATCAAAGGTATATCTAGACTGAGGAAGTATTTCTTCACATCTAAGGATATTGGCGCAGCTGCTGACACGAACAAATCGCATCTATCTAAACCAAGAGCTTGCTTCACTTTGCTCAGAATAAGGCTCGAAGCTATGGTGTAGCCCCAACTTGAAGAATTCTCACTGAAAGAAAAAACCTGTAGTGTGCAATTTCACACCTAATTACGAGGATGGATTGATAAGTACCCGTGTTTGGAAAGAAACAACCTTTCACCGCGATACACTTAGCTCAGCGATATTCTAATTTCGTCATGCCGTTTCAGCGATAATCTCCTCGTTTGACGTGATCCGCTTTCCGCCGAGACATGTTTTCATGTTTGGAAACAAAAAGAAGTCACACGGTTCAATATCTGGTGGATATGGTGGGTGAGGCAGCAATTCGACCAATTTTGGAGTGGCGACAGCTGATTAATGAGCCGGTGCTTGTCGTGGCGTAAGAACAATTTTGTTCTGTACGGAAGGGTGCGTTTTTGCTTGAACGCGGCGTCAAATCGATCTGCAGCATTGCACTGTTATTGTATTTCCCTTATGCAAGTAGTCAATGAGGTTTATTACTTGGAAATCCCAAAAAACAGTGGCCATAACCTCTTCGGAACTCGTTCGCCTGGAGAAGTCCACTGCTTCGACTGTTTCTTGGTTTCTGGTGTATAATGGTGGATCCAAGTTTCATCAACGGTTACCAATCGCCTCAAAAACACGGTTTGGATTGGGCTTAAATAGGTGCAAACAGTCCGTCGAAGTTGTCACACGATTTCGGTCCATTGTCAGCAAAAGGGGAACCCATCTTGTTGGTAATTTTTCATCTCCAAATGTTGGTGTAAAATACTGTGCACTTGTTCGAATGAAACGTTATGCATCTCGGAAAGTTGCTTACTATGAAATGTCGGCAAATCACTCGATGAATTGGTGCGTCGTTTGAAGGATAGCGCTAAAAGATGGCATACAGTTCCCTTTGTTGCCAAACACAGGTACTAATCAATCCAACCTCTAAAATGCTCCACAAAATGAAGTTTCGAAAATTTCAATACTTATAACTCGTTTTGTGGAGCATCGTATTTTTGTTCACCAATTTACCCATTGAGTTTCTTGAGATGGTGGTCCAACGCTTGCGCTTTGGCCCAACTCGCTATAGATTTCTTCAAATAACCACTTTGTTTGCCTATTTGCAGCATTTTCTCCTGTATTTTTTCCCACACCCGTGGCACTGCAACGAATTTTGTTGGTCTCGCCTCTTGTAACGTTTTTACTAAGGACCCTTTAAGAGCATCTTTGTCAGCGAAATATATACAGGCTGCTGCAGTTGTCACCACATACATATCAATAAGTTGAGCTGCGACATGACTTAATGGTAAGTAGCTGACTAAGACTTCTTTCGGTCCTAAATGAATACGTTCACAGATAGATCTACTGTCGAATACCAGGTTGTCATGACTTAACATGACAGCCTTTGGATTACCTATAGTACCAGACTGCAAAATAATAATAGTTATGAAATAGGTAACCTTCTCTTCTATACTGATGATGATATTTAACAAAAATCGCAAAATTTATTGGTGTATATCTGAGGAAAATGATTTCAAGAAGTTATAAGGTTGCTTCTATATCACATCGGATAGTAACTCCCAGGCAAAATTAATTTATTATAATTATAATTGTCTATGGTCATCATTGCAACTACTAAAAATTTTATAAAAACACTTCAAAAACCTCATATTAATATGAATATCTACTTATATGCAACGTTGCCATTGTTTCTTCGTATGTCCTCGGAATTCGTTTGCTATGATAACAGAAGTTATAGAAAAGTCATACGGATATTCTGTTGGCGGCGTCATCTAGTAATTAGGCCAGGGATTTATTAACCGATGTAATATTTATGTTCTGGATTCCTTAAAGCCATAAAATTTCAGAATTTCGAATTACTCACAGTGAAAATGAGGATAGCGCACTGATTAATAGCAACCCTTTTCAGAGCATTATCAAGCAATGTATCATCTTGTTCGGCCCCAATTTCCATAAGCTTTTTCCACTGTAAAATATAATGTTTCGTCAAAAAATATGCAGATAAAAGTGAAGACGATACTCACACTCAGGACGTCAGCATTTTTAGGAACACCACTATACTGAACAACTGCCTTTAAACTAGGTAATTTATCACGTATTTGTTCAATTTTCTCATATTGCTTTTCGTCTTCAACAACAATTATATTGGCTTTACTCAACTTGGCACAATGGAGGCAAGCTTCTGGAGAATTTGTGGTGTAGATACCTGTAGAAATACCTCTGAAAATTTTTAAATTTATTCAAGGTAACTATTTCTTTTTTTTTATTCCATACCCGGCAAAGATAGCTGCCATATTTGAAATGATCCATTCTGGTGAATTGAAACCTATAATTCCTACACCGTGACGTGGCTCCAGGCCAAGATGAAGGAAAGCCTTCGCACATATCCGTATTTGTTCAAGATATTCTCTGCAAAAAAAATGGATGATGATCATCGATTGTAGATTCTCAAGATTCATGGGACGGGAAGATTGACCAGTCACAAGCACCTAAGAGACCTAATGGGCTACCTCATAATATATATGATGTGCGACAGATCTAGAAATCATTTTCTCTTCCACCTATATGACTCACCAAAAACAAAAAATGTGAGGTCAGGAACAATGTCTGGAATAATGTCAATGCTCGATGTTCTCATAGATTGACATCGGTCGGACTTACAGTTGGGGAAAAATTATTTCGATGAAATCGTACCAGTGGCGGCTCGTGAACTTTAATCTAGGGTCGGCAGATATATATAATATATATATATATAATATATATATATATATAGATTTGTTTGACCGCCTACACAGACCCAAATCGGTATACTCTACCGACTTTTCGGTCCAAAAGTGACGTTGTCAGACCCGGCTCCGGGTCTGACAACGTTTTTCAATGGAATCATAATCAGGGGGTCAGGGGGGTTTGATATGAATTTTGAGCCGGGTCCGAAAAATCGGTGAAACATCATATTTTATACAGAAATACTTCGGGAACGGCCAGTGCGAGGGCGCTTCAGGCGACCTAGTCTTGCTGTATGTAAACGGTATACTCGATCAACGTCTCCAATCCTAAATCTGGCAACGCTGTGCCTTGTGTAAAAACCCGAAATTCTCATTTTTTTACAACTTATACAAACCCGATATAGGAGACCACCCTCCAGAAGATAGTTTATTCATTTCTTCCAAGCGGACCGAAAATATGATCTCATCTCACTGATATTTTTCTTCAAACGAGTATAGTTGAAAGTCATAAAATGGGGTACAATAGCTCGTCGTTAGAAGAAAACTACCTGAAAAATTTTTCGCATAAAAATTTTATTATCATTCTTTGGACAACAACTGACTTACGAATCATATTCATAAGAGTCATGGAAATTTCATTCACCCTTTATAGGGAATCGTTACGGAAAATTTTCGATATTTTTCTGAATTTGACTTTTGCGAATTTTTTTTATGTTCACTGAAATGAAATGAATCTGGACAAAATTTTATTTGAGAAATGTACAAGAATATTGGATGAATCTTAAAAATTTTAGAAAAGCACTGACGTGAGGTCATGAGCATCAGCGTGCTTATTCTTAATGCTGATGAATATCTTACGAGATATCAAGTATTTAGAATCGGTTTCTATGAAATTTGACAAACTTCTTTGTTTAAACGTTATCCGAACATCTTCCTAGTTACAAGTTTATCTGGTGGATATGTTAGTATGTTAGGAAATATTGAGGAAACGAAATTCCAAATGCATAATTAATGCAGAATTATCCGACGTTGTTGGCCCATATATTTGGACAATGGACAATCAATCGAGATTCGAAAGATACAGGCATTTGAACAAACGATAGCTCGCTGTTCAACTAGAAACAAGCGCGCAAAAATTCCTGCCACGCTTGTTTACTGAATTTAAGATACAAAGGTGAATTGATTTTAGAAATTGAATGCTTTCCTCATTCGTCATCTTCAAATCTCAACTACAATTTTTTTCAGTAAATACTGATTCTTATCACTTTTTTTACTATTGCTTAATGTCACTATTAAGAATAACTGCTACTTCCGTGAAAACGATAGAGCTAGAGTTGAAATTTTCAGAGTAGATTTGAGTTATAAATATCTGGGCGGAGTTCGTTATTCGCATAAATCGGTAGAATAGTTTCGAAGTAACAAAATAAAATTTTCCAAATAAAAAATTTTTATGGTGAACTTTTATCAGGCGTATACACCAATACCGTTTTCGACTTTGACAAACCAATAGTTTCCGAGATATGATTTTTCAAATTTTGAATAAATACGGGTGAAACTGAACTCTATCCTCGTTAATCATCTACCTACTCAGGGTCCAAGGGTCAGCGCTCTGGCCTGTAACGCGGAGTTTTGAAATTCAATATATCCCTACATGCTGGTCACAAAAACCAACGGTATCACTATGAGATGTTAAACCATTTCTGTTTTTAATACAATTTTACATTCATGACAACTTTCTTGGACTCGGTAGAGTGAAATATCCCCATAGGAAATGCAAATTTCAAACGGTTTGATGCGATCTTCCTGATAAATCCTAAAAGAATTACGAGGGTTATTGCATTTGGTTTCAGGATATTAATGAGATTAGGGTTTATTACTATTGCTTGGTTTTTCCAAGTAGAACAGCAAGCTATTGTTCTACCAAAACAGATAAACTTTTCGACTAGCGAGTCAAAAATATTTCCAATCGATTGGGTTCATGAAGATATAAATAAGGTCATTAAATTTTATCCCAATGAAACAATTTTTTCGATATAGCTTAGAATAGGTCATTCCGAGTGCCTATAAAGCACTTCTGAAGAACTTAAATTATTTGAAACATTGAACATTAAAAACTTCAACACCTGATGAATTTTCTTGAAGCCCGAATACTTCTAGTTATCCAGGTGAAAAAATGAGTAATTTGAAGAAGATATCTCTCTGATGTTTTCTCTTCGTAAATGATATTTTAAAGATCTAGTTTCATATCAGCATTCGTCAAATTTTTTACAAAATATCGAAAACAAACTGAAAAACTGCAAAAATTTCTCAATTACTGAAATTTTCAAACACATCTTAGTGTGTTCCAAATATTGAACCCAAAATTGTAAAAAATATCACTCATAATTTTTGTTTTTCAATAATGAAAAAGTTTTATATTATTATTATGTCGTAAAATATTGAAAAATTTTCTTAACAAAAACCTTTAGAGATAGTTTTAAATATCTATTATAATTGTTTTTCAAATATGATTCATATGTCAGTTGTTATCGAAAAAAACTTTATTATGCGGAAAATACTGTCTGACGATGAGCAATTGTACCTGATTTTTATGAACTTCAATGATAATTCGGTTGAAGATTTAAATACCAGTGAACATGAGTTATTTGATTATCGGTCCGGTTCGAAGAATTAAATAAAGCAATCTTCTATACGACGGTTCTCTCTATTGGGATTGTATAAGTTGTAAGAAGCGATAGATTTTGGGAGAACTCAGTGGGTACATTTCATGTGACCTTCTACTGAAAAAAGTAAAAGATCCTCGTCAGTCACTTCTCAACATAAGATATGCAATTAGAGTTATTTACGGTATAACTAACCGACGCGATCAGTCCCAACGATCTGACAACACCGCAGGGACTGAAAAGGTTTGGAGAACATCCCGTCGGCGTATATGTGGGAATGAAAAGTCGGTTCAGGATATCGGGCTTCAAAACGTGAATCAAGTATATCCCTTTTTTGAATGAAAAAATTTTTTCCCCTCTAAAGTTGCCTGAGGAGTTATATTTCCTTAAAGCAGATTTTCCACATATATACACGCAAAAACCATCTGGATCATACGGGTCTCAGGTAGCCTGTCGCATGTACCGGGACTGAACACGTCTGTTAGATAAATATATATATATATATAATTTTTCTGCTGATTTTTTTTTACAGCACACATATATATATATATATATATATTTTCAATATCTCAGCAATAATTCCATTTTCAATAATATATATTTTGCTTTTTATATATATAAATATGTAGGTCAAAAATGTTTATTTTTCTATTATGTTTTTTTCAATTTTCCATATCTATTATGCAGGTTTCCACACCACCATGAGGTACTGCACTCGGTGCGTTACTTTTTATAGTGGAGTTTCGCCTAAGTTTCAGCCCTATTTGCCACTAGAGAAATAAATATAATTTATGACGATAATAAAAATATAAAATATAAGAAACAAAATATAGAATATTAGAAACAAAATAAAAAATACATATTCTAACGAAAACTCAACAAATTAATTTCACATTTTGTAGTTCAGTTCTATACGTCGATCTTTTTGTGCAGCAAAATGGTCAATAACGAGGTCAAAGAATTTGTCATCTTCACTCATTTCTTTCACTAACTTCTTCTCAATGGAAATTAATGATAAATTCTGAAGTCTAGATTGAGACATTGTGTTTCTAGAATAAGTTTTAATTCTCTTCAGAGCTGAGAAAGATCTTTCAACTGATACGGTCGTCGCTGGAAGGGTGATAACTAAAGATAAAAGCTTATAAATTTCAGGTACATCCGATTGAAGAAAATGATCGAAAATAAAAAGCAAAAGATCGTTTAAATCACTACTGGTACCAAATATATCGGGATCTGAATAAAGAATCCGCAATTCGTTTTCCAATTTTTGTTTGTCGAACATTAAGGGATAATTTTTCAATAATATATCCAAGGAATCGGTTGGAAATTTTTATTTTTATTAAAATTTTTGAATTTCGATTTATCAACTAGTTCACAAAATACTAAATTACTCAAATTATGGAATCTTAAACGAATTTGATTAACCACCATATCTAATATTTCGCAAAACAAGCGTTTGAAGCGCGTTCTTTCGTCCACATTATCCGCAACCCGTCTTCTTGTGGGAGGTCCTATTACTGTCACTGTTTGTTCAAATAGGTCATCAAAAAACCGATCATCATTTCTCAACTCACTGAGATTCATCAGTAAATTTTGAATTCGCGCATTACAATATTGTATATCACTCCTACTACTCTGGAGAATTGAAAAAATTATATCAGTTTGTTGAAAAATTTTATTGAACAATAACAAGAAAAAATGAAAATAGAATTTATTCAATATAGCTTTGAGTGTACGAGCTTCTCTTGGAGCATCTTTGTCCTTCTCAAATTCTTCATTGTTTAAAATGAAATCAAATGTCTCAATCAAACTTCGCCTGTTATTCAAGACTGTTTCAGTGATTCTGGATTTAAAATTCCATCTAGTTTCTGAATTTTTAGGGAGCCTTTTTACAAATTTCGTCCAATACCTTGGTTCGTTTCGTACTTTTGGAAAAAATGAAGAAAAACCTGATATATCGGAAAAGAATAATCTACATTCCTTAATTTTAATAGACGTATCTTGCAATATTAAATTTAGTCGATGAGCATAACAGTGAACAAATAAAGCTTGAGGAGCAATGTCTTTGACTTTCGACTGTAGCCCGTTTAAATGCCCTGACATGACTGCTGCCCCATCGTACGTTTGTCCTACCAATTTATGCTTTATATCGAAGGGCTGAAATTTTGAAGATAACAATTTGAACAAATCATCTGCTGTGCGACCTTCGCTGACGTTATGAAAACCAAGAAAGCGTTCTTCAACTTTTCCTCCAAAAGAATATCTCACTACAATGGACAATTGTGAAAAACAAGAAATATCAGTAGATTCGTCAACTTGCCATGAGAAACATACACAATTCTCCAATTCGTTATTAATTTTTCTAATAACTATTTCATTTATTGAATCAATCAATTCGTTCTGGATAGTTTTTGACAGACCTGTAAAAACTGAAGATTCTTTCAAAAATTCCTCAAAGTTTCATCATAACGCGATAAAAATTTTACTAGTTCAAGAAAATTCCCTTGATTGAAAGACGTAGTTTTCTCTTCATGCCCCCGAAATGGTAACTCCTGATAGGCTAAATACAAAATTATCTCAATCAGTCTTCTCAAAATTTCGCGGTTTTTTTTAACTAATTTATTGTGTTCCTCAATGTTTTGCTGGAAAGCGTTATCGATCGATTCCTGAATATTTGATTTACCGAAAAGTTTGAATTTTAACGCCGAATATGTATGGTCTCGGGAAGCGTCATGCTTGCTGAGTGATCTAGACAGTTCTTTAATATTATCATAGCCCGTTGTCACCCATGGACTTTTTTATTGTCTGAAAATAGCAAGCAATACCAGCAAAATAATTTATTTCGAGTTGTACTTCCAGTTAACCATGCAAATTTAGAAAACCAATTATCGTTAAATGCTCTATTCGACTGATTTCCCGATCTTTTCTGCACTAAACCACTCATGTTTGGGCAAGGTCTAGGCATATTTTTCAAAAACAGCCTATCCTCGTGAGATAAATTTCTCATCTTTTCAATTAAAAATTGACAACATCTGAATTTTCATTAGAAACTACAAATTCTCTGACCTGATTATTGTCCATTGCGAACAAAAGAAAACTTTCCTTAGTTGAATTTATCGAGTCACTCACTCGTCACGAAATAAACACGCGCACACGAAAACTTTCCGTTAAAATCTGAAAACATCGCAATCGCAAAATGGATTCAACGCAATATCTGGAGCTGCAATGCGCAAACGTAAATGACAGAGGCAATCGAGATATTCCGATCATCTTCGTGTTGAAACGAGGCATAACAACCTCGTACACGTTGAGGGTCGGCAAATCAGGATTTGCCGTACTTGGAATATATATTGAGCTTGCTACATGAGTTCAATATTCAGAGCTAAGCTTTTTATTTCGAAAAGTATCAGAAAATTTACGGAAAATTAAGAGTACTGCGTATTTAGCTTTTACATTCATGAATAGTACGAAAAACGACAAAAATTCGTTGTTAGTGCTAGTAGCATTGAACTCTTATACTTAATTAGTTAGTTATTTAGGGCGAAAACAAACTATTTTCGAACATGAAAAACCATTAAATGAGGGGGCGAATATAATATTCCTCATTACCAAAGGAGATTCCAGCAGGCATCAATCAAAATAAAAATATTTCATCTTATTTGTATTCACAATGCATCCATAGGTACGGCATGCCTACCCAGACCCAGTACGCTCGAGAATACGCTCTTCCCGGGAAAGGGAAACGGTACGGGGCGCGTATTCATGTCTACGGACTGAGGAACGGAGATTGGAAGAGCGTATTTACAAGAATTTGAGGATATCTAATACCTGATTTCTTTGATTTTTATATAGAATTTTATTCACAGATGTATTGGGAATATAAGTATAATCATTATTACTCAATTCTTATTAATTTTAAATTTAGGCCGAACTGAAATTTTAGGGTCGGCAGTGCCGACCCTGCCGTCCCTGACGAGCCGCCACTGAATCGTACGTTGTCAAAATTAAGAAAAGCGCTGATATAGGTTTTTATGAGAATTAAATTTGAGCTTGGAACAAAACTTGATGAAAACTTTGAGTTATTATTTTGCTTTCATTGATTTATCTTCGGCATATGACACTGTGTGGAAAGATGGATTGAATTTCAAACTCTGTACCCATCTGAAGTGTGGGAAGTTGATTAGAAAATATGTTATCTGATAGAAGGTTTCGTGTTTTTGTTGACAACAAGAGTAGCAATTTCAAGACTTGAAAAACGGTCTTCCACAAGGATCAGTTCTAGCTCCTTTACTTTTCAGTTTATATCTCAGTGATTTAACCACGACCTCATCTCAGAAATTTGTTTATGCTGATGACAATACTATTGCTTACCAACATTCGGATTTCCATACTCTGGAAAACATACATTTGGAAATCTTAAAGAATTATTTTAATGTGTCGATTATGTCCCAATCCCAACAAAGCCGAGGTATCTGGTTTCCATCTGAATAATCATGAAAAATATAGGAAATTAGCTGTAACTTTCAATGATTCTCCTATCGAACATAATTTCTATCCAAAATACTACTGATGAAACATGAATGAGTGAATAATTTTTTAGAGGAAAAATAATGTTTTTAAACATCAGATTCAATAGTGGATGCTGTGGAAGGTAATTTTCAATCAAACTAAACTGGACTACAGAGGTGTATTGCCCAATGTAAAAACTTATAACTTTTTAACGCAGCTGAATATTGAAAAACGGTATGGGAAAAAATTGTTTGCTTTGATCTCAAGAATCTGTGGTTAAAATTAACGCAGTGGTCAAAGACTCACCCTGTATATACATATATAGGTTTTTTTCATTCTTCGTGGCCGATGTATTTGCATCACATTGCAAAAACAATTGCGCAAAAGCTTCTAACCTTACGTCATTGATATTTTGAATTTTTAATATCAGCATTAGTGCTTACAGTTGTAGGTTGAAATTTGAAAGAAAATGGAATTTTTATTTATTGGTTGTTAGTTTACTTACTTATATGTGACCTTCACTGCTTTACCCTCTAAATTTTTATAGATGTATGCGAGGTTTTCTGGATATTTTTCTGTAACATTCATCAGTAATCCTGGGATAGACACCGGTTCGCTTGTTTCTAAGGCTGTACCTGTTTTTGGTATTCTCAATTTCACGCACTCATTTCTGTCAGTTACAATTTCGTTTGTCGCTGGTAAAACCTGGCATGGACCTGACGAAAAATTGAATATAAAATTCTTTAATCAAGGTTATGGAAATTTAAACCATTGAAAATTAATTTTCTCAAAAGATTCCAGAAAATCATAACAGAAAAAGCATGAATTTTTCGGGTGCATTGTGCTTTCAGGAAGCACCATTTACGGAAATTAGATTTGTCTGAATGCTCCAGTGTTGCCGGAAGTTTTGAGGCAGGTTGTTCGATCTAACTTGAAGAAATCTTCAAACCACAAATGACAACAGCAAATTTGAATAATTCAAATATAAACTAAAATCACGCCGTGACCCTAATTTTATGCTCGGCAGTAAATTCAACTTCATTATTTTACCGACATTACAGAAATCCGTTATCAGTCAAGGTCATATCCCTCAGAAGTCACTATATAATTTTTGAATACAATGAATCAGGATGAATTTTTGATTAGATGAAATGGTTGATGTGATTCTCACATTGGGACAGAGAAACTGTTAATACCTAGTGAGATTTACGCTGTATATGGATATGAAAATTACGAGTTTTTCGAAATGATAGATTTTGCGGGAGCTTTCGGAATTATGATTAAGTGGATAAAAGTTTAAGAAACAAGAAAGAATTAGGATCATTAACGAAGACAAAGCAATATAAGAGTTTTACTGGATTCTTATTCAAAAGTGACAACTCTCAATAAATCAACAACGAATCAGAATTTGTGACAACCTTAGTCTAAGGCGAGAAAAGTCAAACAGGTCCATTTTATTGACAGGGGGACATTATCTGGGATACAAAGCTTGTTTTTACTAGTAACCCTCTGAAAAGAGGCCAGGTTGTCGTCCATTAAAAATTCTGATAGTAGCCCTAGCACAGTCATTGTTCAGGAAAAAAATTACGTTCCCTCCTCCAACGTGTAAACCATTTCTTAATTTTTATTTAGAGCTGATAAAAGGCACCTCTAACATTACAGCTATCAGAATATCGAAACGACATTATCTAAAAGCTAAAATTTCTTTGCGTATGGCCTAGAAGTTCAGATTCTGATAACCATGAAGTGTTTTATCGGTACCATAAATCTTTAAAAACGTTGTAACTTTTTGAATAATTCACTTTATGAATACAATCTGTAAATTCATTCAAATTTGAAACTATGCATACAATTATGCTAAAAACACTTTTCCAATTCAAATTATTGATGGGGTTGCAACCAGTGACGGCTCGTGCCCTCTAGTGGGTCGGCCAGACCAAGCATATATATAATATGTATATATATAATTTAGAAACAATTTTCTTCGGATTAGAGCACTGGATTGAAATTAGGATTTCATTTTTTTTTATTAACTTTACTACATATGTTTCGGCGTATATTGAGCCTTTTTCAAGTTTACATGTTACAAATACAGTGACAATCATATCTAAAATGTATAACTGTCCAACAATTCATCTTAAAACTTAGTAAAATTAAAATCATATTCATCATGTTGTGAACGCTGCCAATTAGAATTATTCTAATTATGGAAAACCTGTTATCTACTGAAAAACTAATCAAATCACCGCAATTTGATACTACCTTTCTTACACTTGCCATCTGGATCACTCACATTCAACTTGTAACCGAAAACGAACGAAAACTCGTACAACCCTAAGCCCTACACACTAACATCTTACTCCAAACTACTGACCTAGTGAACTGAACTCTGATAGTCAAATTGAAAACACACGCAATGCAATTCTCATATACCCCCTCCCCAAGGGTATCTTGGCCGACCTAGTCTTTGAAAAATAAACAAGTCGTGGGTTGCTGTTTTGCTATTTACAGTTACTAAGAATGAATTTTTATGGTCAGAAAATCACAAAATTTATTCCATACAGTACGAATACACTTTTTTCTGAAATTGAAATAATATTCAAGTACTTATGATAATAGTCATTTGAGATTTGAGGGTGAAAATTTCAATTATTAACAGGATACGTGACAAAATTTTAAATACATAATGATTTCTCTTTCTATCTCAAATTAAGGATGAAAATATGAAGATGTCGGATATTGAATTACAATTTTTAATTTGATATTTGCAATAAACATCGATAATAATAAACAATTTCACCCGCCTGCCGTTTTACATAGGGACGGCCTACGGCCAAGGGTTCTCGGCCGACCTCGCAAGTGTCACAGTCGAGGTATTGTAGAGTTCCATAATAGGAACTTCGAGCGACGTATGTGTTAGATGAAATCATAAACTGAAAGCTGTGGCTCGGCTGGCTGAGCTGCGTTATTACGTATAAGGACAGATGCGGGAACTTGGAATAAAAATTATTTGAGGTGTACTTCGATGTGTTGAGTGGAAATATGAGATATAAAGAGGGCAGAGGAAACGATACTAAGGGAATTTCTCGAGATTTAAATATTGCTATTAATTTTTCAAATAAGTTTCGATTAAAAAAATATTTATTTTCACCTTCTCTGTTTCGGTTGCGTTTGGGTCGGGTCGGCCGACCCTGCCTACCCTGACGAGCCGTCACTGGTTGCAACCCTCTCCTGGGTTTACTAGTAGATCATGTCCCTCTTCAAAAATCGACATATCTGAATCCTGATTAGTTGTGGACTTTTGAGGAGGAACACTTCATTATATTTATTATGTGAAACTCTTATTGCTTTTTTTTCGTTAATGATCTTTATTCTTCATTTATCAGTATAATTTCTTCAAAGCACAATAAACTAAATTCAACACCCCGGTTGCAATCGCTTCGAAAAATGAAACAAAAATTTTTAGTTACATCATATAAAGAAAATATTTTCAATTATTTTTAATCAACCGCTTTCCTCAAGAACGCATCAAGGTATTGCTATTTATAATACTACTCCAAAAAACTTCATGAAAGGTTTTATAGCACACATGAAAAAATTATTCTTCAACCTCAAATTTAAGTAACATAAAATAATATTCTTTTTTGATAATTTTTAAACTGACACGGGGCCCTCACACATATCCGGTGTTGTAGCACTAACCCAAGTATTCTGAGTAAGTTATTCCTTCACAATACTGTTGCCAGTTAGAATTTTAATCAACCAAACTACTGATATGTCAGTTTATCTCCATTTAAAATGAAAAATAGAAGTTTTTTGTGAAAATATCAACAGCACAAATGTAGTAAAACGGTAAAGAACGATTTACACATAATAAAAGGGAGTGCTAGGCCAACTTTTTCCCAATTTTCCCGTATTTCCGGGGACGGCTATGTTCATATTCAGGATCTCAAAGCAGATAATATTTATGAGTTGTTATCTAGTGATTTTCTGTAATGTCGAGTAATTTATTAATTTGAAACATTTCATTCAGACTAAAGCCATTTTTCAAAGATATGATAATTTTTGGTATAATAAATTTATTTAAGTTTTCTACTCACCATTCAAGAATTGCGTCTCTTCCATTTTATTTCTTCAAATGATGGATTCGAAACACCTGAAAATTAGGAACATTTAAGACGAAACCGAAGTAAACGTAGTTAACGTCGCCTCGAACATATTTGAAGCTGAATATTCAAAGAATTTGCGTTAAATAGGTAGCGTTTTTCACGTTATATCTAAACATTATTAAATGTACTTAGGAACATACAGAGAATATAAAATCGACATTTTAACGACTCGACTTGCCAGCGAAATTGTCATAACCGATTGTTTTATGTACTTTCATTAAAATTTATTGAAATTTGATTGACGAACGTAAATATTTCGCGAATTGGGTGCGTGCATCATAGGCGACGACAAGTTTTGGAAAGAGGGGATTATATTATTATCCCTTCCACTTATAATCGACCACGAGGACACTTGAGAAGGAACAGCAAACAATTTTACCAGATTTATATTGGAGAACCGTCAGTGATTACGGAAATACTCTAAAAATGTACCGTATGGTTAACATAATACTGAGCACACTTCACTGGTTTACTTAGCTTAGCACGACATCCAAGATAAGATGTGCTCTTGCGCTCTGAAACAGGAGGTCACCAACAGATGCCCGTCTTGTTTTTCATGACGGTATATCAAAACGGGTTCATGACATTAGAAATAAATAGTAAAATATGGAAATTACAAATCGCATACTTAATCTGCAGTGTTTTGTTTTCAAACGTCGAAGTCCACATTCAAAATAATCAGAATGTTCTCAACAATGTATTCTCAAGAACGCGTTAAGGTATCGAACTGAAATTTATACCAGATACTCGAGTCTACTGTCCCTTTTAGTCCGCGGGTCCACGTACAAAAAAATTATTACCAGCAAGCTGCAACTTTGCACATAGCTTAAGTTTGACAGTGTTTCCTGAGATTTTCAGGAAAATATGTCGATTTGGCGTTAACACATTATGTAACGACCAGAAATTTTTTTAACCTAAAGTGTAAGATATATGCTTTTTAAATCACCGCCAAAAATTGTGACTTTCTGTTTATAATTTTTTTGTACGTGCGCCTGCGTTTCATTAGGACCTCGAAAAAAAAAGATTTGAACCAACCCAATTTGAAGATACACAAATTCATCACAATTCAGCAAAACAAAATTTTTTCGAAAAAAAAATAAACAACTCACGTATTACATTCCAAGCTTGAAAAAAAAACTCTCTACGACTAGGTATTTGAACACGTTAAATAAAAATGATCCGCAATCGGTCAAATCATTACACAGATAAGTTTGAAAAGGTCAAGATTTCACTCACTTCTAACGACTATTGCTGGAAGATTATTTTTCAGACATGAAAAATAATAATCAGATATCGACAAAGACAAATGAACTGAGAGCTAAGCTGTTTTATCCGGTTACTTTAATGATTTCGTTTATCAGACACGGTCAAATATATCATTCGTACTCTTTATATCTTGATCCCTACATTATCCTCAATATTTGAAAAATTTATAAACGAGGTATTGAATCCTCTCGAATCGACTACCACAAATGAAGAATGAATTTGAAAAAGTGTAAAAAAAAAACAGTTATGTGCAAGGCCGGTATTTTTTGTAGAAGTACAAAATTTTTTACCACTGAAGTAACTGGCATAGACTACCTATAGATGGTAACTGGTACAGTTACAGTGAAATTATTATAACAATGAGTTGATGACGAGTTTGATATTTTTGCGTTTTATTTCAAATTTCCGGATGCTTTGTTGTCAGAGAGTACGATTTATACAATTCTTCGTTCTTTTGTATTCATTATCAGGTTCAACTTTTCATAGGTTGGACCTGTAAGTATCTTGCGTCATTAATGCGATTGTTATAACGTATTTGTTTCCAATTCATCTCAGTTTTCTGATAAACCTTTCACATAATGATATAATATAAGCTGATACAGAACAATCCATAGGAACAGTCATTCCTTCGCTGAAAGGTTTATCAGAAAAAATGAGAAGAATTGGATCTAAATACAATAGAACAACAGAAGTTTTCTAAAGTGTTGGATACCGATTATGTTATCGCAATCTTGAATAATAATGAAAATTGAAACATTTTCTACTATTCCACGAAGCTAATTCACTTTGAGAATATGTTTTTCGAAACATTGGTAGAAAGAATAATAACAGATGATGAATATAGCTCAAATAATCATTCTTTAATTATCACAAATCTGAAAATTGTACATGCAAAATAAGAGAGATTCTAGAGTGTATTTTTAAACTTTTCTGATGACACTCCCTTTATAATTTTCTAGCTCTCTCTCTAAGTCATTTCATAGTGTTTCTTCCTGAAAAAAAAACCTCAAATGATAGTTGAAAGGTGCTCATTTGCCTTACTGTAGATATTCCGATATCAAATATTATCCAATCATACTATCGGGTTTTCACATGGGGACTTGACAACTTTGTGAACGCATCCTTAGACCAATCATCGAACTGTCAACGTCAATTCATTGAGTAAAGTGAACATTTTCATCTTGGTGAAGTACACGAACGAACAACGTTTGCAAGTTATAAAAATTTACTAACGATATTCGGAGACTGATGTGAAAACAGCCGAGTAAGATAGCCGAGTTTTGTACAGAATTTTTCGTACGCCACTGGAATATTCGGCGGATACCGATGCAAAAAATTTTGATTCGCCGAGATAATTTGGGATTTTTCTATTTTCACGTTGGAATTTGGAAACGGTACGTTCTCTACTACGATGGCCCATGATAAATCCATCACCAGCACTCATTCCACAGCACCGCCGGGTCGAATATGCCGAATGACGAACGAGTTTTCAATAAAAATATTCTTATCTGGCAAACTAGACATAGGATTTGGCAATAGCGTCCAGGGAAATAAACAGATATTAACTTCATATGCCACTTTTACTTGCAACCCCAGGGGGGCCAGTAGGTAGTCGGCCTGATTTTTAAAAATTCATAAAAAATCAACCATAAATGAGAATGCCATCAAACTCCTGCAGAATTATCAACCTGTCGATAAAAAAATAATTAAGTAGTTATCTCTGACTTGCAACCCCTTGGGGGACTAAAATAACGGCTTAATGATTATTAAAGCAGATATGAATATCTCGAGAACTAGACATAGAATCGACACGAAATTTGGTATGTATTCTTCTCTCCAAATACAAAGAATAATTCTATGACTCACTGGGGAGGATAGCCGAGTTCCAGCCGAGTTTTCTGTGAGTAATTCATACCTGGAAAACTAGACATAGGATTGAGGTCAAATTTCACAATACCATCCAGAAGCATCAACTCACGAAATCTGCATATGCCACATGCAATTGCACCCCTCAGGGGGGTCATTAGGTACTCAGCCTAATTTTTAAAAATTCATAAAAAATCAACTATACATGAGAATGCCATCAAACTCCTGCAGAATCTTCTACATGTCGACAAAAAAATAAATCAGTAGTTATCTCTGACTTGCAACCCCTGGAGGGCTAAAATAATAATGATTATTCAAGCAGATTCGAATATCTTGAGAACTAGACATAGAATCGACACGAAATTCGGTATTTGTTCTTCTTCCTATATACACAAAATAACTTTGAGACTCACTTCCACTGGCACCCCTGGGGGGGCTAGGGTGTGTAGGCTAGCCTAGTTTTCTGTGAGTAATTCGTACCTGGGAAACTAGACATAGGATTGAGGTCAAATTTCACAATACCATCCAGAAGCATATACTTATAATTTCTGCATATGCCACATTCACTTGCACCCCCCAGGGGGGTCAATAGGTACGCCTCCTGATTTTTAAAAATTCATAAAAATCAACCATACAAGAGAATGCCATCAAACTCCTGCAGAATCATCTAAATTACGACAAAAAAACAACTCAGTAGTTACCTCTGACTTGCAACCCCTTGGGGGGCTAAAATAACGGCTTAATGATTATTCAAGCAGATTCGAATATCTCGAGAACTAGACATAGAATCGACACGAAATTTGGTATTTATTCTTCTTTCTTAATACAAAGGATAACTTTATGACTCACTTCCACTTGCACCCCCTGGAGGGGGCTAGCCGAGTTCCAGCCGAGTTTTCTGTGAGTAATTCATACCTGGGAAACTAGACATAGGATTGAGGTCAAATATCACAATAACATTAAGAAGCATCAACTCACAATTTCTGTATATGCCACATTCACTTGCACCCCCCAGGGGGGTCAGTAGGTACTCAGCTTAATTTTTAAAAATTCATAAAAAATCAACCATACATGAGAATGCCATCAAACTCCTGCAGAATCATCTACATGTCGACAAAAAAATAATTCAGTAGTTATCTCTGACTTGCAACCCTTAGGGGCTAAAATAGAGGCCGTTTTGGCTGAAATGTGTTGCCGTGTCATCGAAAATTGGGTCCAGAGAATTAATTGACCACTCTGCAAACGGGCCCGTGGTGGCCATATGAACGAAGTCGAGTTCCATTTATAAATGTCATGTTTGTACTTCAAGCCAATAATAAAGTTTTTGAAATATATCGAATGTTTTGTGTTCTATTTAGATTCAAAGTTGTAAAGTCTCTATTGGAAAACCCTTTTCTATTATAAATGCGAATGTAAGTTTGTTTGTTACGCTTTCAGGCAAAAACTACTTAACCGATCATCATGCAAATTTGTACATATACTATTGAAGGTATTAGAATTAACAGGATATTTTTTATTAAAAAAAAATTTAAGAAAGATAAGAAAATTGTCAAAAAATCGGCAACTTAAGCTACTTCAACGCCATCTAGCATTACAGTAATGAAGTTTCAACTCTGAATACTGTAATACCGTCCCACTGTATTACCGACGGTGGCGACAATGTCTAATTCAATTGACTATAGTTTCAACTGTTTCTGATTTTTCTATATTTATTGTTATTTTCTTCTGTCGTTACATGCGGTATAAAACTATTAAAATGTTTGAGGTTATCCGTAATTTCTGTGGTTAGCTGTTACTTTATTATTCTAGATCTTATATATAATAAATATATTTTAACATTTGTTGTTGCATTTCAATAAGCATATTTTAAGGTGTTGAAACTTCATTGTATGTAGTAATTTTTAAAAATTGTTGATCTCAGCCAAGCAATAAAATTCAGTTAATTCATTTCTATTATATCTTTTATCTCTCATACTTATTTAATGGCTCCACAGCGAGCGAAGCCGCGGGTAAAAAGCTAGTTCTACATATTTCTGCTGAACTCAGTTTAATAGACAAAATGAATTGTAGAAAAGCACTGACATGAGGTCAGAGGCTTGTTCTAGAGTCATTTTTCGGACTCGGAAACACTAGAATACAAACAAACAATAATAAATTCAGAAAAGCATTGACTTGAAGTGACCTTTGCTTGCTCTAGAGTCTTCTCCTGCACTCTGGAAAAATGTGATACAAATACAACAGCCACGAAGAATGAACAAACCCATATCTCAAATTAAAAATAACTACTTATAGTATTCTATTTAGTTCCATCTTAAATTTCCTTCTCCAAAAACTCACGTCAATGCTTCTCTAAATTTTGACAATGTACATTCTTTTCATCGTTATAATTTTTCCCCAACTAAAGCGCCGACCGTTGAAAATTCTGACGGACTTTTTGACATTTCTGTCTTCTCTTAAGTAAATAAAAAAATTATGATATCTTCTGGTGGAAGGGGATGCGGCAATGAAAATTGAAAATATGTAAGATATCAATAAAGTCCATACAAGAACAAAATTTTGTTTAAATATGTCGGATATTTTATGATGTGAAGAGTATTGAACAAGTCTTTAGTTTTTCAATATTTTTTCTAGCGCGACGATTTCTGAGAAATTTAGCGAGCCGTTTTGTTTCAGCCTCCTCAACAAAATTTCAAGTATCAACTTGATCGGATGAATATTGTAGTAATTATTGAGGAAAGAAAATTTCAGATCCTCATAACTACTGAACCATCCGACGGATTTGATCGAGTTATTTGGACAGCTGACCTGTTCTGAAAATATGAAAACTCTAGCTCATCGCTTTCAGAGGATAGAGACATACTCAAGTTTGACTCTGTGTTACCATCAGGAAGGTTTTCCTGATTTTTTGAAAGACAACTGGCGAACAAATGGTTCTGTACACTCAGAATTAACTATTCTGCATTATTCTAGTGGTACGATTGCGATATGTCCAGTTTTTCCGAAAAATCAGATAGTATTTTAGAAGCATTTCTTTCGCCCAATCGACATGAGCCTTTTTTGAGCGATTGACAAATTGTGAGGGATCCTACGCGAACAAATATTTTTGACGGTCGAATGTTCATAAAATATTGCATGTATGCTGGTCTAATGGCCAAGGTTGTCTCAATCTCACGATAGATCACATGACGATCTTGCAATATCAGTTAGAGCACAGCATCCATGGTTTTCGGAACAACAACTGATTTTAGATGACCTTCACGATATTCGTATTGGAGTGAACTACGACTTCGAATGAATTCACCATATCATCAATAAACACTGGTCCTTGATGGAGCTTCATCGCCAAAAATTTAATTAAGTTCTTCGATGTAATATTGTTGAGTTAATTCACGTCGAAAGTTTTAAAAATTAATCGCACGAAAATGTTCACTATTTAATTCCATTTTTCGGGCGAGATGCATCTTTCAAGTTACTCTAAACAACACAAATAGTATGTCAAAACGTTCTCACCACGTATAACCTCAAAATGTCAAGCTCTACGATAGAGCTGTCAGTTGGCAGATTGCAACATTAGGGTTTTCCAATGCCGAAATACAGGGTGTTCGGCACATGGACCGTCAAATTTTTTGGGCGTTGGTAGGGTCATTTGCTACCTTTTCAGTCTTGGAACCTGGGTCCTTAGTATAACGGTTAGGGAGGTATGATTTTTTATTAGGTTTTTCTAAATTACCCAAAATGTACCCTTCGAAGCCCCATAACTTTTTTTGCGTGTGCTTTTACATGCATTTTTGTATTGTATTAAGTCTTCATGAGTGTGTGCTAAAAAAAACGTATTTATTGTTACAGATAACACCACAAAATTAACACGTGGGCCTTTTATTAAAAAAAAAAATTATGAAAGTATGAAAACATCTCCACTCCTATTGAAATTTAAAAAAGTTACAGCTATTACAAACTTAGTTTTATTTTAAAATGTTCTTTGGTTTATAACGTTGCTAACCATATGCTATTTACGTAAGTCAATAAAAAAAATAATACTGCAAATAAGGTTTTAGTCAGAAGAGTGAAGAAAGTCGCACCTAAATAAAAGTACGGATTTCGACACAACACAGCGAGCAAGGAAATTTTACCTGCCCGTTTTAGACGCGTGTGAATCATTATTACTATTTCTGTCCTTAGGTTGGATTGGGTTAGTCGCCGCTGACTTGACCCTACCGTCATTCGAGATTTAACTGTCTCTGCTGTTGGAAGTGTCTGTGCCGCGTTGTTCAGTTTTTTAAATGTGTATTTTTTGTTTTTGTTACTTTTATCGACTTTTTGCTACTGTTGTTTTAATTTTGGTTGTTGATATGCCTAATTTCACCAACGCTGAGTATGCTGACATGGTGATGGCATATGGCAAGGCCGATGGTGTTGCTCATGCAGCTCAAAGGATTTATCAAGCCAAATTTCCTGATCGAAGATTACCCCACCACGAAACATTCTCGACGACTTATCGACGATTAAGAGAGACTGGAAACTTAAATTTTCAAGAGCCTCGGGTCAATGTGAGGCAACACCATGTAGCAGTTGACGATCAAATACTTCAAGCCTTTGAAGAAGATCCAACTACAAGCATTCGCGTCGTTGCTCAAAGACTCAACGATTTGGAAAGTTTGGTCAGTACTTCGGGATGAAAATCAACACGCTTTGAAATGAACTTTTTTATTGATAAATTTGTCCTTTTGACTACGAAAAAATTGTCACAGACTAATGAATTTTATTAATTGTTACAGGTCTTCATGAAGACGATCCTGCCAGATGGTTGGAATTCTGTAGATTTTTGCTGCACACAGATGTCGATGACAACTTTTTTCTAAAAAGGTATAAAAAATCTGCACAATTTACATCACTGGGCACATAAAGATGAGAATCCCCATGTGAAAAGGCAAATGAGTTTTCAACAAAAATTTAGTGTTAACGTTTGGGCTGGTGTGATAGGAAGACATCTCATCGGGCCACACTATTTACCGGCTCGACTAAGTGGGCCTGCTTATTTGCATTTTTTGCAGAATGCTCTGCCGGAGCTACTAGTCGATGTTCCGGCCTTCGATGAAGACGTGCCGATTGTGTTCCAGCATGACGGTTGCCCGGCACATTTCCTGAGAGAAGTTCGAGATCACCTCAACAACTCTTTTCCAAATTCATGGATAGGCAGAGCCGGCCCCATCCCTTGGCCCGCAAGATCTCCAGACCTAACACCTTTAGATTACCATGTCTGGGGTAGAGCCAAAGAATTGGTTTATTTCACAGAGGTACCTACAAGAGAGGTGTTGATTGAAAGCATAAACGCTGCATTTGTGGTAATGAAAGAAGAAATGTTGCTAGCCACTACAACGGTCGAAATCAGAAAAAGGTGTCGGGCGTGCATTCGGAGGAGTAGAGGAGAACAATTCGAACAGAATTTACGTTGAAGAATCGTGTTATTTTACTTTCTAAATAAACAATCATACAAAAACTGTATTTTACTAAAATCTGTCCTTACTTTGGTATTTTACCTAAAACACTATTTGTAGTATTTTTTATTTATTGACTAACGTAAATAGCATACTTTTAGAACCGCGATAAACCAAAGAACGTTTTAAAATAAAATTAAGTTCTGCAATAACTGCAACTTTTTTTATTTCTTTTAGAAGTAGACATGCTTTCATACTTTTTTTTTTTTTAATAAAAGGCCCTCGTGTTAATTTTGTGGTGTTATCTGTAACAATAAATACGTTTGTTTTTCAAACACACACTCATGTAGACTTAATACAATAAAAAAATGCATGTAAAAGCCCACGCAAAAAAAGTTATGGGGCTTCAAAGGGTACATTTTGGGTAATTTAGAAAAACCTAATAAAAAAATCATACCTCCGTAACCGTTATACTAAGGACCCAGGTTCCAAGACTGAAAAAGTAGCAAATGACCTTACCAACGCCCCAAAAAAATTTGACGGTCCATGTGCCGAACACCCTGTATAAAAGGCAACTCTAGTAATTATGCTTCCTCGTCATAAATTGTCGCATGTCAAGAAAGGGCATGAGCTACAGAATTTTTTGAAATTCTGTATTGCTCTTCGTTTGGCAGTAATCTATAATCTTGCAAAGTTTTAAAATCATTGTAAAATGAGGAACATTTTTAGTTTTCATTGGCCTGTTTTATTGTTCTACTACTCCTGTGTTGAAAAAAAATATTATTCAGGTTTAAGAAGTAAGAAAAAAATTTTCATTAATTTTCTGTCTAAATCAGAAACTAAGCAAAATATGTGTAATCGGCTGATTCTCAAAAACTATAAGGTTAAATTATCTTCTATGCGCTTACATTATTTGAGAATTCTCAGGAATGATCAAAATGCGAAGACTGCTCGATATTCGACGCTTTCTAAATGTGCATTTATCATAATGATGACATTGGATCCACCTTCATCATGCCAGTGTCATGTTGGATATACTTGAATACGTAGAAATTATAATGATATCATTATCATGAACAACCTAACAATTTTAATTTTCGACATAATATTCTTAGAAAAACATACCATATCATCACCTAAGATGATTTCTGGAAGAGATTGTTGGAAAGTGTAAATCGTCTTCGACCCACCACGATCACTTATGGTTTAGTACTATCGAGGGTCTGATAATATTCAATATCAATCGTAAAACTTACCACAAGGAAATTATTACACTTATGTATGCACTGTGATGTAGATAGTGAATTGTGTGAATGACAAAAACCAAAATTATATGATTTTCATTTAATGATCATGCCTATTAAAAATATATTGTGAAAAAGTTCTCATCACCTTGTATCATGAACTTAACGTAAACTTCGCTCTCATCTACTAATTAGTTAACAGAATTTTCCGAGATGTTAAATCAAAACATGTCTGTATGATAATGAAAATTGAAGGCGTAGTCTTTGATTATATTTATATTTTATATTCGGAGGAGCATTCTTACACCTAAGTACATACCGTTATAATTAAAAGAGAGCACTAAGCACCGGCGTACCGATATTGTTCATGATAGAGATGATACAAGACTGCTTCTAATGTTGATAAACTGAAGGTCATGTTCAATTTCGAAAATGTAATCTTAAATGTTCACTAGAAGTACTAAGCAGCAATATCACAAATAGTGATATAATAGACTTTCGCTCATTTCAACTGGCTGGGTTAAAATAACTGAAGTTCCATTTCTACGCAAACTATGGCTTCTTTAAGACTGTGTCTCTCGCAAGATTGAAACAGAAATCTTTCATTGATTTTGGCAGGTATCAGTACTACAAAGATATAAAATGAAAAATCGAATTTACAACCAATTGGAATCAACCATAAATTCATTCACATAAAGAAAGATTTTTGGCCAATATATCATTCACGGTTTTACCATATTCTCACCTATTCAGTGCCCCCTAGGTGGTACTAAAAGCACATTATCTATAACAAAACATTATACAGAAACCCAATAAAAAAAAATTTAGAAACCACTGACGTGAGGTCAGATTGCTTTGGCGCTCTTGTTGAGTAAATATTCAAACCATAACAAATCTATAAGCACTCTGATCACGTTAACAATAGTCTTTTCCCGTAGTATGGGACAATGTGATGCAAATATGAACGCCTAATGAATGAACAAACCTATATCTCAAATTAAAATTAACTACTCATAATTTTCCCCAAGTTTTGTTCGAAGCGATAATTCCCTTCCCCTTAAAACTTCAGTGCTTTTCTGAATTTTGACAACGTATATTATTTCAGCCATCGAGATTGAATTCTATCTCTATGATTTCCCGTTATGAAAAATTTTGATTAATATTACGCCAACTGACTTTGATTAATGAGCCCGGCATTTGTCAATCGAATATCGATCTGTGGTGGCAATCGTTCAGAAAAAATCACCGGGACTTCATGATCATATCTTCGGATGGAAAAAAGCTACGACAATGAAATTTGAGGATGAGTAAGATATCGATCAACTCAATATATTAGCAAATTTTTATTGAAATACGAAAAATGTCTTATGAGATATTGAGTATAAAAAATTTTTTTTTTTGGGAATTTTTAAAAATTTTCTAGAGCGATGATTTCTGAGAAATTTAGCGAGCCGTTTTGTTTCAGCCTCCCTCAACAATATTTCAAGTATCAACTTGATCGGATGGATATTCTAGTAGTTATTGAGGAAAGAAAACTTCAGATGCTCGTAACTACTGAACCATCCGACGGATTTCGCCCAATAACGAACTTGATCGAGATATTTGGACAATTAACCTATTCTGAAAATATGAAAACTCTAGCTCATCTCGTTTGGATGCTAGAGAGGATACGGCCGGATTCTTTATCGGGGAGTCGAACCCAATCGATTGAGACCATTTTCGGCTCGAAAATTACAGACATTTAGGCAAAATGATAAGCACTCTGTTCGGGTGAACAAGAGCACCAAAAAGCGAAAATATTAAACTTCTTCCATATTTATTGAATCTTCTTCAATATATGCTCCATTTGAGGCGATACATATGTTCCAACGTTTTTTCCAATCATGGAAACATTTTTTATAGAGGCTTTCAGAGTTGGTCTCCAGCTCCTTTTACGAACTTTTTTAAATGGCGTCTATAGAGTTAAATCCGGTTCCCCGAAGAGTTAATTTCAGTCTGGAGAAAAAAAGTCACACGGAGCTAGATCAGGCAAATAAGGTGGCTGGTCGATGGTATTTATCGAGTGTTATTGCACTCTGTTCAGGTAAACAAAATCACCCAAACGACTGAAGCCTTGCTTTTCTATCCCACATACACAAGTGTGCAGTTCTTTACGATACACTTGTAGAAAAAAATAATCCAACCAAAAGCATTCTGTAAAAAACTAGCCAAGTCTCGATGGAGTCGCTTGTTCATCTCTAAAAAGTAATGAAATCTAGACAAAGTCGTGCAATGTCCTTATACTGCAATTTCTTTATTATTATTATCATTAAATTTGTGTGACTTGGCCGTTGAACCGCTACCCGTTGGAGATGAAAAATTTTGGCGACAGATTGGTGCAATAGTGGCTTGCACCCTTTTGTACCCTTCAACGTCCAAGTCACACAACAATAACTATAATAATACAGAAATGGGCACGACTTTATCCATAGATTTCATTACTTCTTAGAGATGAACAAGCAACTTCATCGAGACTTGGCTAGTTTATCACAAAATGTTTATGGTTGGAGATTTCACTTATTTCTGTAGAAACTTTTGCTCATTATTTATTCTTTTAGGCGGTTTAAGATCATGTCAAGCACTCTAATATTTGGGCTGGGCTTTTGTTTCTAACCAGGGTCACCAGGTACACCAGATCTTTGATTATCCTAGTTTTTATGGTTTTCCTTTTATATGGCCATTAAACCTTAACTCTGCACTTCGCTTTCGCATAACTTTGGAATTAAATGACTTACAGACTTGAAATTTTAGATTTTAATTTGAGACAATAGCTTACTGGATGATGAAAATGGTCTCATCCAGAGGTTCTCAAATAGGGGCCTGAACATGCTGCAAAATGGGTTCAGTAAAGGATGGTACAGCAGTGTTTGCTTCGCCCTCGATTGAAAGCACACACTTGTAGAAAAAATAATTTTCAAATGATCAAGATACATGTTTATCGATTGAAATTTGCTGTTAGAAGATCACCTTGTAGAAAGCTATTAGAAATAACAACGTATAATTCCAAGGATAACGAACCAGTATCTACTCAAGGAGTGTAGAACAAAAAGAAATAATCAAAATTCGTGTTTTCGACGAAACGGAAATGAAACCCAAATAAAAATTGAATAATTTCCAATGAAAAATCATAGACTTCTTTCCAGGAGTTATTCTTGATATCAAAACGTACTATATATGATTGTTTTAATTATTTACACCTTATGTTCAATTTTTTGTAAAGAGAAAACATTTCCCATCATTGAACATATATATTGAACAATTTTTTTAAATTACACAGCAACACGAGCTGGATTAAACTCTCTAATGATAGCAATTATGAGTTTACAGGCGTTATATTTCGACAGAATGTTTCCAGATTGTCAAAAGACCCTATGAAATATCTTCATCTAATATATTGTTGCCAATGTTTAAGGAACAGATCGAAAGGATCTATTTTAAGCTCCTTGAATAGTCATTCGTGATTACCATAAGTTCAAGTATCTCTACAGAACAAAACGGTTTTTATGAATTATTATTTTTTTTTTTATTATATAATTTCCGCTTCGACACCTGGGTCATTAGCGGTTGTGGTACAATATGATATTACATTTCATCAACAAATCATACACACATATATTTATATATATACATACACAAAATATTATGGCCACAATTTGTTGGCGAATCATATGGTTTTGCTATATCTTGACACCAATTGCTCTGATGAAATGTAGTGTGTTGATTGCTTCTGGTCTGCAGATATTAAGGGCATCATCTATTTTGCGGCTAACTGAATTGGATCTTCTTTGTTTTTCATAAAGGGCGCAATTCGTTAGTACATGCTCAACTGTAACTTGGACGTTGCATGCATTGCACTGTGGTGGGGGTTCTTTCTTTAATAGGTATGAGTGTGTGAAAAGTGTATGTCCAATTCTAAGTCTTCTCAATATTACCAGTTCATTTCTTCTCATCTTGATAGGATGGATTTTGCCAGTAGCATGGTCAATGCAGGAGAGTTTTGATCTTCTTTGGTGGAATACTGTTGCCCATTTCAGTCTTACTTCTTTTTATATTTAGTGCTAAGATCGTAGGTAGTCATGATTTCTTCAGGATGCCCTCAGATATTGCTTTCTTTGCATGTGAGTCAACTTTTTCATTACCTTCGACACCTGAATGAGAGGGTATCCACATAAGGGTTATTTTTGCCGTTGTTAGGTTTTCGTTCATTAAGTCCGAGATATTATTTACGATTGGATTTTTGGAATACATATTCATAATAGCCTGTATTGAGCTCAGAGAGTCAGAGCAAATGAGTATGTTTTGAAATCTTTGGTTGACTGCATATTCGACAGCTTTTTGTATTGCCATGAGTTCGGCAGTGAAAATGGAACAATCTGTTGGTAGTTTAAACATTTGATATTTTTTATTGGAAAGATAAGCGCATCCGACTCCTTCCGATGACTTAGCTGCGTCCGTGTATATTAATTGGTAGTTTTTGTAATAAGAAATCATCTCTTTAAAATGTTGTTGTAATATCTCTCTTGGAGTTTCATTTTTATTGTATCTTGTTAGATGTAGGTTGATGCTGAATTTCTGCTTCCTATTGATCCAGGGTGGTTGAGTAGGTTCTTTATATATAATTGTAGAGGGAAGGGGGGATGTCCATGAGTTGTTCACTAGGTGATATAACGGTGGGTTAAGGTTTTCGTTGTTATGATATAAGCTTTTGTATTTCTGGCTGATAAGCTGATTTTGGCTTGGGTTTTGGTTGTCTCCGGAAATTCTTGCAGAGTAGGTTAGTTGTAGCATTTGTCTGCGAAATGCTAATGGCAATTCATCTGCTTCTTTGCATAGACTATCTGTAGGGCTGGTAATATGTGCACCTAATGCCAGTCGGAGTGCGGTGTTTTGTATGACATTGAGCTTTTTTAAGGATGTTTTACTAGCTGTGGCGTACAATATTGATCCATAGTCAATCTTGGAGCGGATCAAGGTTCTATAGATCGTCAGTAGAGTTTTCTTCCGCTCCCCAGTGGTTATTAGATAAAACTTTCATGATACCTAGTCTTCGTATGCAGCTTGCTTTGAGTTCTTTGAGATGTTCCTGCCATGTAATTCTTGTATCGAAAGTGATCCCGAGGAATTTGTGAGATTTGACGTTTTCAAGAGGAGTATTATTGAGATTTAAAATACATGGTCTGTAATGCTTTCTAGTGAATTTCATCACCTTAGTTTTATTATGTGAGAAGCGGAATCCGGTTATATTTGACCATTTTTCGATTTCATTAATACAGCCTTGCAATAATTTCTTTGTTGTTTTAGAATTTCTACCACGACACATTATAACAATGTCATCAGCATATATTGACAGTTTTATAGGTGATCTTATTGATGAGACTACATCATCTAGGGCTATCAGGAATAGAGTTGTGCTGATCACCGAGCCTTGTGGAAGTCCATTTTGTAACGTGTAAGATCTAGATCTATTGTTGCCTAGTTTGACTCTGAAAGATCTTTCGCTGATGAAGTTTTGTATATAATGTAAAGTATTTCCATCAATGTTTTTTTCTTTGAGTTTTTGCAGTAGACGGTGCCTCCATGTTGTGTCATATGCTTTCATAATGTCGAAAAAGACTGCTATCAATTCTTCTTTATTAGCAAAAGCGTCCAGGACTTCTGTATGTAGTTGTACTAAATTATCCAATGTTGATCGATTTTTACGAAATCCGCTTTGATACTTCGATATTAATCCTTCCTTCTCCAGCACATACCATAGTCTTTTATTCACAATTTTTTCCATGACCTTGCACATAGTGTTGGTCAGTGATATAGGACGATAACTTTTAGCTTCTGTTTTGGGACACTTCGGTTTGAGTATGGGTATGATAGTAGCTTCTCTCCAATTACGTACGAAGGTATTCTCCATGAAAATTTTGTTGAAGAGTTTTTGCATGATTTCCACACCTGGGTCAGGAAGATGTTTGAGGAATATTGCTGGTATCTGATCTGGTCCTGGTGAGCTATTTTTGCTATTATCGATAGCATACTTCAGTTCTTCTATAGTTATTGGTTGGTTTATTGGGTTTGAATCATCTTGATTTATTCTTATGTGTTGAGTGTGTTCGACGCTTTTTTTATGTTTCAAGAAATTTGATGTGTAGTTATTGTCTGATGAATTTGCTTGAAAACCTCGAGCCAATAGTTCAGCGATCTCTTTTTTGTCTGTGATGGTATTTTTATTTTTATCTTTGAGTGCTGTTATTTCGAGACCTTTCTTTTTGCCTTTAATAGAGCTTATTTTTTGCCAGACTTCTTTAATGTTTGTATTGGTGTTCAGTTGAGATACGTAATCTTGCCATGATTGTTTTTTTGCTTGTTTCAAAATTCGTCTTGTGTTTGCTCTTTGTTTTTTGAAATTCACGAGGTTTTCAGGTGTGTTTTTTCTTTTTAGTTTATATAGCAATTGCTTGCTTAGTTTAACGGCATCTTGGCAGTCGGAATTCCACCATGTATTATAATTTTTTCTGTAGGTATTTTTTCTTTTTCCTACAAATATCTCAGCGGCTTCTTTGATCGTATTCGTGTATTTTTCTGCGAGTATGTTCACGTCATCATCTATTTCGAAATCCTGGAATTTATTTTGTAAATAGGTAGTGTAAGAGGTCCAGTCTGCCTGGTTTATCTTCCAGCTCTCTGTTAGCTCTTCATCTTGGTCGTTTCCTGTTTCATATATGATTTTTATAGGAAAATGGTCACTATCATGTAAAGAATCTAAAACCTGCCAATCTATATTGGTGCTAATACTGGCATGTGACAGTGTAAGGTCTAATGTGGAGAAACATCCAGTTGCCTCATTAAAATATGTGGGGTCTCCATTATTATGGAGTATGAGATCAGATGATGTCATAATATTCTCAATGATTTTTCCTTTTTTATTTATATCTTGGGATCCCCATATGGGGTTATGTGCGTTGTAATCACCCAGGAAGATCATAGGTTTGGGAAACTGATTCATAAGATCATCTATCTCTGTTTGTTTAAGATCGTATTTAGGTGGGATGTATATGTTGCATAGTGTGATCTTATTAGGAAAGTTTATGGATATTGCTGTAGCTTCCAGGTTAGACTGAATGTTCAAATGCTCCGTGTAATGTGTGTTCTTTATAAATATGGCAACACCTCCGCTGGCTTTTTTTGCGTTTGTTCGGTTATAGAGATAAGCTACGTAATTCTTTAGAGACGGTATGTGGTCATCCTTTATATAAGTCTCCTGTAGACATAGTATGTCGGGGTCATGCTCTTTAAGGATTTGTTGATTCTTTCAAGATGGCTGTAAAAGCCGTGACAGTTCCATTGTATTATTGTGAATTTTGTGAATGAATTTTGTTATTCTGTTCGGTTTCATCTGCGTCTTCTTCATCATAAGGTTCTTGGGAGCTAATGCTGATACTGCTGGACATATTCTCTTCTTCAAGTTTCAATTGAGCTTTCAGTTTATTCAATATCTTTGTGAACTTTGTTTTTGAGGTTTTACTGGGCAGGTGTGTGTAAATATTTTCCATTGTGTGAATGACCAAATCGACGTTTTCGGTTATATTGTATGCATTGCTGAGTGGATTTTTATTTGTGATGCTGAGGTCGATAAATTTCTTGAAATCATGGAATTTCAACGGAATTGTGTTGTATCTGTCTGAAAACTTCTTCGATTCCGTCTAAATTGAGACTGGGTTGGGAACTTTGTGTGGTTTTATATTTTTATTTTTATTGGTGTTCGATATATTTGACATTGAGATTTGAAAATTGGTTCTGGTTCTTCGGAACTGGCTTCTGTTTCTTGTTGTAGTAAAGGATTAATGATTTCTTCTGTATTAGGTGAAATTGGCAGACTTGAAGAAGCTCGACGTTTTTTTCGGTTGGGGTTTTTCGATACTTCAGTTGTAGGGTATTCTTCTTCCATTTGATCGTTTTCTTTTTCTGCTCCTGGATTTCTCCGGTTAGCACGCGAAATTTCGGAGGACTTATCACTCTTTCGCAATGTGGTTTCGGGTATATTTGGGCATGTGCTGGCGATGTGTCCTTGTTCTTTACAATTATAGCATACCAATGCGTCTGAGGCGAGAAATATTCTGTAGGTCGTTTGTTCATGTGTAAGAAAGAAAAGATGATGGATAACCTTCCTCTTCAGTTTCCGGAGGACTAATGTAAACTTGTCTTTGAAACTTAATATATGGGAAAATTCGTCGCCCTCTATTCCAGCTCTAAGAAAATTCATACTGGATACTAGTGTAAGTCCGAGTTCTTTCAGCTTTGCTTCAATCGTCGCATGCGGTATGGAAGGGCATGCATTCGAAATAATGATTCGCTTGGCAGGAGTTATGAATCTTCGAATATGTATATCATTGCCACCAATGTTGACACTAGATCTATTTTCTAACAATTTGTCTACCGTTTTTACATCATCCAAAAAGATGCAAACTCTTTGGTTGGAGAGACGTGAGATGAATCTTATGCACTTTGGTCCTATTAAGTTACCGATAGCTTTTATGTAGTCTGAGTTCCGGAGATCTTCAATTACATTTAGTACGATTGCTTGTTCTTTTTTCGGAAAATTCATGGTCGGATTGGATTTTATTGCATTTGCGTATGATGTTTTAATTGCTTCGGCATTATTTGCTTGAGATGTGGATGGTTCGTGTGTGATTCCTTTATTCATTGTGGTTATCTTATCTGTCATATTATTCGAGATAAGAATTAATCATCGGCATATTCACTCGTGTGAAATATACGCCAGCTCGATCAGGTGAATCAATCCCACCGAGACAGAGCTCGCCGGGATGAGTATTAAAATTCGTTTAAATTGTAACAATTAGCTTATATAAAGATATTTCCAAGATGAAATTCTTTTCGATGTAAATACAAGTTATACTATTATATCTTCGCTCACCGTAGATAAGAAGATTCAATACGTGAACTATCGAAGACAGCACATGTGCACTCATCAACAGATTTTCACCGAATGATTTTTTTTTTTTTTTATGAATTAGAATAAGGACAGATTTTCAGTTTTTCTCATGAAAAACATTTTATTGTATTCCGAAATATGTTACGTTAAAATCTATGTGATTCAATTGAAATCTTTTCTCCCAAGATAGTTATTTTAAGTTTGGAGGCGTTGTGAAATCTGTTTTCAGAAAATATTTTCCAGATTGTCAAAGGAACCCGAAACTTTGTATTGAGACTATGAAATTTCTTTATCTAATATATCGCTGCCATTGTTGAAAGGGAATTTTTTGAATTTGAAATTTTAAATAGTCATTTTTGGTCACCATAAGTTCAAGTATCTCTTCAGAAGAAAATGGATTTCATGAATCAGAATAAAGACACATTTTTATAAGAAGTCTGACAACTTACAGCTTTTTTCATAACAAAAATGTCATTGCATTCCAATATAAATTTCGTAGCTTAAAATATTGGTCATCAAGTTGAAATCTGTTCTCCCAAGAAAATTATTATGAGTTTGCAAGCGTTTGGAGAAAATTATTCCCAACATTGTAGAAAGAAACCGAAAATTTTTATTGAGACTATGAAATATCCTCTTTTAATTTATTGCTACAGATGTTGAAAGAAACAGATCGAAGCAAATATTCTGAACTTATTGAATAAAATCTATGTGATTCTGTTGAAATCGGATCTCCCAAGATTATTTTAAGTTTGCAGACGTTGTGAAAGCCGTTTTGACAAAATTTTTCCTTAATTGTCAAAAGAAACCGAAATTTTTTATTCAGACTATGAAATCTTTTCATTTATTTTATTGCGTCCAATGATAAAGGAACAGATCGGAAGAGCTTTTTCAACTTATGGAATAGTCATTCATGATCACCATAAGTTCAAGTATCTCTCAAGAAGAAAATGGTATTCATGAATTAAAATAAGGATGTATTTCTATAAGAAATCTAACTACTTACAGTTTTCCTCATGACAAAAATTCCATTGCATTCCAAAATATGTTTCGTAGTCTGAAATATATGTGATCCAGTTGAAATCTGTTCTCCCAAGATAGTTATTCTAAGTTTGCAGTTGTTTTGAGAAAATTATTTTCAAGATTGCCAAAACAAATCGAAATTTTTTGTGGAGAGTATGAAATTTCCTCATCTAATATATTGATATCAATGTTGAAATGTCGAATAGTTTTTCTGATCATCATAAGTTCAAGTATCTCTTCAGAAAAAATGGTTTTTATGAATTAGAATAATGACACAGTTCTATAAAAGTTCCTCTCAGGACAAAAATACATTTTACTTCAAAATATTCTTAGTGATCAAGTTGGAATTAGTTCTATATGAATCTAAACGTCATATTATTTTTTAACGATTTATGATCGAGTTCGTGTCGGTTCATAAGTGTAGAGATATTTCGGGGACGAAACCTTGATCTTGATAATACGTTCTCACAAATTCCTGTTCTGATTCAATCAATTAGAAAACAAGTGCTGATTTCTATGGAAGTATTCTCGATTTTTTTTTTATTTCATGGATCCATTCAGTATTCGTAGATCTATCCGCTAGCCTAATAACCCAAATTGAAATCTAAAAAAATCTCGTAATAAATATTTGTAAAATGATTTCAGTGAGTAATGACAATTCACTGAATTGTCCCATTTGAACGAGTCGGAAGATTGCATGAGATTGTATATTTATATTTCCATAATGATATCTCGTATGATAAGAGCAACACAGGTAATTTTATCGCGATATAGGAAAACAAATTCGATTCCGTAAAACATACCATAAACTTATTCCAACTTAAAAATGTGTCAAGATATAACTCATTGAGGGAGTGCAGTAGCCATGAGGGAAATAATCCAGATACAAGCGGGCCAGTGTGGCAACCAAATTGGATGTAAGGTGAGATAATGAATAAATAGAATAATTGAATTGTAAGGTGATTTCGCAAACTCTGATAAAACGTTAACATCCTTTTTATAGCCCAATGAACTTTGTTCTCTCGAAACACACTCGATTAAGAAAAGTTATTACTGATTCTTTCCGACAGAAAATTCACATTTTAAATTCAATTGCTTACTTGTACTATCGATACAAAGGTCAAACTCCATCTTTTCTAGAAATTTTACTACCGAATTCTGAAGAAATTTGTTCAATCCGGTATTCCTACGGAATATCAAGAAATTCTCCTACATCATTCATTTCTAAAGTCAAAATGAAATCTTTATAGGATCACTGATCATTGAAAACTCAATTTTTTGGAGTTTTTTATATTTATTTCTCAACATAATCTTCTTTTAGCTCGATACACTCAGCCTAGCGATATTCCAATATTTTTTTAAGTTTGGAAACAAAAAGAATACACACTGTGTCAGATCTGGTGAATATGGTGGGTTAGGTAGTAGCAATTCGTAGCCATATTCGACCAATTTTGGAGTGGCAACTGCTGATGAATGAGCCGGTGCGATTTCGTGGTGGAAGAGCAATTTTGTTCGGTACGAAAATCGATTCAATACTTCACTGTAGTATTGTCCTGTTATTGTCTCTCCCTTTTCCTAGTAGTCAATGAGGATTATTCCTTGGGAATCCCAAAAAGCAGTGGCCCGAACCTTTCTGACTGAAGAAGTCCAGTGCTTAGACTGGTTTCACCTCATTCGGAAGTCCTGGGCGGTCCTTGTCGAACACTGATGATCAGCCCCGTTTGAATGCATCGAACGAATATCCCATTTTCAATAATACATTTATATCTGTTTAATTTCAGTTTTGGGAGACGATTTCGAAAGAACATGGGATCGATCGCAATGGATTTTACGAAGGAGATAATGTGCAACAGCTTGAGAGAATTGACGTTTACTTTAACGAAGGACGTCATGAAAATTATGTGCCTCGTGCTATCCTTGTAGATTTGGAGCCAGGAACCATGTCAGCCGCCAGCAGTGGTCCTTATGGCAAGCTTTTCAAGCCGGACAATTTTGTTTTCGGTCTGAATGGAGCGGGAAATAATTGGGCGAAGGGTCATTACACAGAAGGTGCGGAGATTTCAGATGCAGTACTTGACGTGGTCCGAAGAGAAGCGGAGTCAAGCGAATGTTTACAGGGTTTCCAACTGACCCATTCCTTAGGCGGAGGTACAGGTTCTGGTTTCGGTTCACTCCTATGTTCAAAGCTTCAAGAGGAATATCCTGATAGGATTATATCAACATTTAGCGTAATTCCATCCCCTAAGGTATCTGAGGTCGTGCTAGAACCTTATAACGCTGTTTTGACAGCACATCAACTAGTCGATTGTAGCGATTTAACTCAATGCATAGACAACGAGGCTCTATACGATATTTGCTTCAGGACTTTGAGGCAAAGCAACCCTACATATAGCGATTTGAACCATTTGATATCTTTAACCATGTCAGGAATAACTACTTGCTTCAGATTTCCAGGACAGTTGAATGCTGATTTGAGAAAATTAGCAGTGAATATGGTTCCATTTCCGTCGCTTCACTTTTTCGTTCCAGGATTTGCTCCTTTAAGCTCCAAATCGCTTATGGTTTATAGGAAACTTTCAGTTAAAGACATAACCGAACAAATGTTCGACCCAAATACCATGATGGCGGCCTGTAATCCATTGCATGGAAGATATTTAACAGTAGCCACAATATTCAGAGGTCCCGTATCAACAAACGAAGTAGAAGAAGTGATTATGAACACCCAATACAAAAATTCTTCATATTTCGTCGAATTCATCCCTCATAATATAAAAGTTGCCGTTTGCGACATAGCATCGCCACATGCGAAACTTTCAGGTACTTTGATAGCGAATACAACCGCTGTACAAGAACTTTTCAGAAGAATCCATGAACAATTTGTAGTGATGTTCAGAAGAAAAGCCTTCGTACATTGGTACCTAGGAGAAGGGATGGACGAAATGGAATTCACTGAAGCTGAGAGTCATCTGGAGGATCTCATATCAGAATATCAACAGTATCAGGTAAAATGAATTGTCTGAATATCATAACAATAAACGAATACTTTCTTTCCATAGATAATAGTTACAATATTTCAATCATTTCAGGAAATAGAAAGTGACGAATATGATGAAGAAGAAGAAGCTGCAGAAGAAGTTTAGGCCTAGTTGAGTAACTGGAAGAAATAAATTGGCGGAATTCTCGAAGGACCACTTCTTGACAGTGAAGTGATAATTATTACTGAAATAAATAAATTTTTCACTAGAGAAAGCTTTCATTGACACATTAAGGATGAAAAAAAATATATAATATTCTGTCATATATAGGGTGGCCATTAGAGAACTAAACAGCAATTTACGGGTTGAATGGCAACATTCGTGGAACACGCCTAATCAGGTCGACTTTTGTCTGTAGTGGGACACCCCGCTAAAGTAGTGGAGCTTTCATTTCTAAAAGTCAATTGGAGGACGTTTCCTTCTTGACAGTGCATCCGCCAACTGGAATTAGGTACCAGATGTTTGTGGATCGTTTGAATAACATGACGTACGGTAAAATTCTATAGTGCAGAGGTAATTTGGCTTTATTCAGTTTTGTATTACCAATTTTGACTTGGAACAGATTTTGAATTCGCAGAGCTGACAAACAATAATGATGTTCTATATTTTTAATAAGGTTCCCATTAAGTTAGGTATTTTTTTGCAAAAGGAATACATCTTCCATAATTTGGGTTTTAGTATACCTATATTGGTGGAGAGCTTTTTGCTCGAAATTCTCGGGTTTTCCAATGGGGACTTGACAACTTTGAATTTAATTTGTGGACGCACCCTTAGACCAATCATCGAACTATCATCGTCAATTTATACAGTAAAGTGAACATTTTCATCATGGTGAAGTACACGAACGAACAAAGTTTGCAAGTTTACTACGAAATTCGGAGTCGATGACCGCTACTTCAAGAGCCTTAACTCCAATTTTCGGTCGTAATTCGCGCCCTAGTAAACAGGCAGTCACAAGTTTGATGCAAAAATTTGAGTCTGCATATTCGCTGTTGGATGTTGTCGGGCCAGTGAGACAAAGGACCGGGTGAGGTAACGAAAACATCGCTGCCGTTCGGGCCTCCGTAGCCGACGACCCAAATCAGTCAATTCCACGGCGTTCTCAAGAATTGGGCATCAGTCAGACCACTCTATGGCGAATTTCGCGTAAGGATCTTGGTTTACACTCGTAAAAGATCAAGGTTAAGAATTGAAGCCGTTGGACCATTTGAAGTGACGTACGTTCTCCGATTGGGCTCTGGAAAAATCATCTTCAGCAATGAAGCTCATTTTTGGCTCAATGGCTTTGTCAATAATCAAAATATGCGTTACTGGACAGGCAGAAATCTAGACGTGATTCACGAGACTCAATTGCATCCCCAAAAAATCACGCTTTGATGCGGTCTTCACGCTGGCGGCATCATTGGACCGTATTTTTTCGTTGACGCCAACAATCGTCACGTTATGGTCAATGACGATCGCTACCGCGCCATGATAACGTTCTTTTTTGCCCCAATTGCAAGGTATGGACTAGGCCAACATGTAGTTTCAACAGAACGGTGGCAATAACCACACAATACACGTAACAATCGGTTTATTCAAGTAAATGCTTTGTGAGCGTGTAATTTTGAGAAACGGACCCGTCGATTGGCCGCCTCGTTCATGCGATTTGACGCCTCTGGACTATTTTTCTTTGGGGCTACGTCAAGGCACTGGTCTATGCTGACAAATCGACGACATTGCAAGACCTCAGAGTCAACATTGAACGTAAATTAGCGGCCGTTTCGGCTGAAATGTGTGGCCGAGTCATCGAAAATTGGGTCCAGAGAATTGACCGCTGAAAAAGGGCCCGTGGTGGCCATATGAACGAAGTCGAGTTCCATTCATAAATGTTATGTTTGTACTTCAAGCCAATAATAAAGTTTTTGAAATGTCTCAAGTGGTTTGTGTTTTCTTTAGATTAAAAAGTGTCAAGTCCCTTTTGGATAACCCATTACTTCGATCTCTTATTTTAGGTAATATATATATGGAGAATTTGCAGCAAAAACTCTCGACCAATATACAGGGTGCGTCTTTGACCACAGCGTTAATTTTAGCCATAGGTTCTTGAAATCAAAAGAAACACTTTTTTCCATATTTAGCTGCGTTAAAAAGTTATAAGCATTTTAAGTTTTCACATTGGGCAAATACCCCTCTGTAGTCCAGTTAAGTTTGAATGAAAATTACCTTCCACAGCATCCACTATTGAATCTGAATTGTTTAAAAACATCATTTTCCCTCTAAGAAATGATTCACTCACTCATGTTTCATCAGATGATTATATCGATTTAATTCCTTTCAACTTCAGATATCTAAAAAATGGTGCAATTTAGGAAAAAAGATAATGAATGATTTTATCTGCAAAAAAGATTAATGATTCTAGGAAGTACAAGATACGGACCTTTAGTTCAAGTGATATTTGTTTTTCATGCAAGTTAACCAATCTGTACGGTAGTAGTGAGAAACCCACAAGAAATGGAATAAATATATTGATGCCAAAATATACATGACTGTTATCAAAAACCATTTCAATTGATATTGTCGTTTGAATATTACAGGTGCAATTTTTTTTATAAAATTTCAACACCCGATATCTTTTGAACGGGGCCAAATTTGGAAAAATGTTATAGGAAGAAAATGTTTCTTTTGACGTAGTGAATCTATGGTTAAACCTTCATCAATCGGCAACATGGAATGAACACTAGAATTGATTCCTTCAACATCTTAACAATCAAGAAGAATCTATTAAATTCATAATGGTAATCGTGAAAGATAAAAAATCTCTCATTCATAAATGTACTTGTTCATAAACGGAATCCCATGAACCAGTGTGTACAAAAAAAACAATAAACACAGGTCAATACCTACATTAGGTATAATTGCAACTATCAACTAGATACTAAATTGGGAGTGACGTAATGTTTGATACAGCAACAAATACAGGGTGTTCGACACATGGACCGTCAAATTTTTTTGGGGCGTTGGTAGGGTCATTTGCTACCTTTTCAGTCTTGGAACCTGGGTCCTTAGTATTACGGTTACGGAGGTATGATTTTTTTATTAGGTTTTTCTAAATTACCCAAAATGTACCCTTCGAAGCCCCATAACTTTTTTTGCGTGTGCTTTTACATGCATTTTTTTATTGTATTAAGTCTACATGAGTGTGAGTTTAAAAAAAACGTATTTATTGTTACAGGTAACACCACAAAATTAACACGTGGGCCTTTTATTAAAAAACAAATTATGAAAGTATGAAAACATCTCCACTCCTATTGAAATTTAAAAAAAGTTACAGCTATTACAAACTTAGTTTTATTTTAAAATGTTCTTTGGTTTATAACGTTGCTAACCATATGCTATTTACGTAAGTCAATAAAAAAAATAATACTGCAAATAAGGTTTTAGTCAGAAGAGTGAAGAAAGTCGCACCTAAATAAAGGTACGGATTTCGACACAACACAGCGAGCAAGGAAATTTTACCTGCCCGTTTTAGACGCGTGTGAATTATTATTACTATTTCTGTCCTTAGGTTGGATTGGGTTAGTCGCCGCTGACTTGACCCTACCGTCATTCGAGATTTAACTGTCTCTGCTGTTGGAAGTGTCTTTGCCGCGTTGTTCAGTTTTTTAAATGTGTATTTTTTGTTTTTGTTACTTTTATCGACTTTTTGTTACTGTTGTTTTAATTTTGGTTGTTGATATGCCTAATGTCACCATATGGCCATATGCTATCACCATATCAGCATACTCAGCGTTGGTGAAATTAGGCATATCAACAACCAAAATTAAAACAACAGTAGCAAAAAGTCGATAAAAGTAACAAAAACAAAAAATACAAATTTAAAAACTGACCAACGCGGCACAGACACTTCCAACAGCAGAGACAGTTAAATCTCGAATGACGGTAGGGTCAAGTCATAGCATATGGTTAGCAACGTTATAAACCAAAGAACATTTTAAATAAAACTAAGTTTGTAATAGCTGTAACATTTTTTTAAATTTCAATAGGAGTGGTGATATTTTCATATTTCCATAATTTTTTTAATAAAAGGCCCACGTATTAATTTTGTGGTGTTATCTGTAACAATAAATACTTTTTTTTTAAACACACACTCATGTAGACTTAATACAATAAAAATTGATATGGTGATAGCATATGGCCATATGGTGACATTAGGCATATCTACAACCAAAATTAAAACAACAGTAGCAAAAAGTCGATAAAAGTAACAAAAACAAAAAAATACAAATTTAAAAAACTGAACAACGCGGCACAGACACTTCCAACAGCAGAGACAGTTAGATCTCGAATGACGGTAGGGTCAAGTCAGCGGCGACTAACCCAATCCAACCTAAGGACAGAAATAGTAATAATAATTCACACGCATCTAAAAAAAATCATACCTCCGTAACCGTAATACTAAGGACATATACCCCCTCCCCAAGGGTATCTTTGCCGACCCAGTCTTTGAAAAATGAACAAGTCGTGGGTTGCTGTTTGGCTATTTACAGTTACTAAGAATGAATTTTTATGGTCAGAAAATCACAAAATTCATTCCATACAGTACGAATACACTTTTTTCTGAAATTGAAATAATATTCAAGTACTTATGATAATAGTCATTTGAGAAAATTTCAATTATTAATAGGATACGTGAGAAAATTTTAAAAACATAATGATTTCTCTTTCTATTTCAAATTTAGGATAAACATATGAAGATGTCGGATATTATATTACATATTTTAATTTGATATTTGCAATAAACATCGATAATAATAAACAATTTCACCCGCCTGTCGTTTCACATAGGGACGGCCGACGACCAAGGGTTCTCGGCCGATCTCGCAAGTGTCACAGTCGAGGTATTGTAGAGTTCCATTAATAGGAACTTCGAGCAACGTATGTGTTAGATGAAATCATAAACTGAAAGCAGTGGCTCGGCTGGCTGAGCTGCGTTATCACGTATAAGGACAGATGCGGGAACTTGGAATAAAAATTATTTGAGGTGTTTGACCGAAATAATGTGTACTTCGATGTGTTGAGTGGAAATATGAGATATAAAGAGGGCAAAGGAAAAGATACTAAGGGAATTTCTCGAGATTTAAATATTGCTTTTAATTTTTCAAATAAGTTCGATTAAAAAATATTTATTTTCACCTTCTTTTTTTCGGTTGGGTTTGGGTCGGCCTGGCCGACCCTGACGAGCCGTCACTGGTGAGGATCTAAACAACATCACAAAAACACTTTTAAGTAATGGCTATCCCAAAAAGATATTGAAAATAGCGAAACAAATAACATAAAATCAGCTTGAACCCCATAATGATACAACACAAGCAGATATGGGACAAACCATAAAAAGCGTCCTTCCTTATGTGACATTCATCAGAAAAAGTGAGAGGAATTGGCTATACGACAAAACAACCGCCTTCCAGGGACAAAATGCCATCAGGGCTATTCTAACAAGTTGAACTTGAAAATCAAAGAAAGAATTGCATACATGAAATACAATGCGAACGCGGAAGATCTCATATCGAATAAACAAAACGCCCCTTGAAAGTAAGATAAAAAGAACATCAGAAGCTTTCTCAAGTGTTAGACACCGATAGATCCAAGTTGGTCTAACACATGGTAGAAATACACAGGTATGATCTTTAAATTTCTTAGTTTCGTCCGTATCCGCACATCTTATATGTGACGTCATCTGAGTCGCAAAACAGTAAACAATTCTTGGTTTTGAGGATAATATCATGTCAGAAAAATATTTTTCAACTTCATTAATATCCAGGAAGTAGAATTAATTACCTTTGATTAGTAAGAAGAATACCTTATTATCTTTATTGGCAGCCAAAATCCGTAACTAGCAAAATGCTTCGTTTTGCGACTCAGATGACGTCAGAATGTGAGAGGAACTTCTTCAATGCGGAAAATCATACCTATGTTTTTCCACCATGGTCCAACATGAGAATCGTCTATCATATCCGAAGAAGAGGAACCAACAAGAAGAAAAAAAAAGAAGGCAACATATATGAATTTTGTCAATTTGACACTTCATGAAGTTTTAAAATTTTCAAATACTGGCAGCTTTCTTAAAAGCTAATTTTTTGCCTCGAAAATATTGAATTTATTGCCAAATAATAATTCTACAAAGGTTCAATTGTCAAATGGAGATAAAAATGTTGAGAATTCTCCAAACACCAATTTTGTACCAAAATAAATAGGTCTTTCCATTACAGAATCGTGTCACACACATCTCAAGGCTCTTTTGATGAAGAATTCACAAAATTATAGTTATTTGTTCAAGTGTAATATGAACCACCATATGAAACTTTCATTGCCTTAAACGAAAAAAAAAAACATGAAATATTTATAAACATTCGATCTATTCACAAAAACATATTTTGTATCAGTACAAAATTTAACTATTGCAAACAATTCATAGTTATCTTCATTCAAGTTGTTTGTGTACAAAAAAATAAACTAGAGCTGAAAGCATTCATTCAGCTTTGTGTTAAACAACATCAGTCACTGTGAAAATTGGAAATATACAAACTATTCTTTTTTCTCAGACTTGTTTATGGAGAAATCTAATCTCACATATATTATAACAGAAATGAACAAGGCGAATAGAACTAATGCTACTGAAATAGGTTCATGAATGAGCATTATCGTGTTCCATTCATAAGTGATTTCTAGATCTTGTATGTGCTGTTCCACCAAATTTGTTTTCTTCAAACGTACAACAACACGACCAAGATTATCTAAATATTTGAATGCCTTTCCATCTTCCAAACGTTGAACTTCATAAGGAGTTGACAGTCTGACATTCTTTACACCAACAGGGAGCACTACATCTGTTTGGAGTTCCTCTACATGCATATCATCATAAATGTGATCCAAAAGTCGCATAGATAGAACATATTCGTTACCTCCTTTCCTATAGAGGTACTGGTAGCTCGGAACGTTATAACCTAAAGTGTAGGAACTTTTCCATCCTCCGAACAATGGAAATCTAGGTCTCAATTCTAGTTCGATCCAATCTTTTCTCGGACGAACAGTTGATGTTGAAATATTTCCATTGCTGTCTCTATAGTAAATATTATAAGCTGCAGCTGGTAAAACTGTCTTGTATGATTTAATGCTATGATGGTTACTGCTAGTATCTCTTTGATAATCGTATCTAGAAAAGGGTCCTTTCAATTTTGCTCCGCTGTGTACAACATCAATATTTTCTTCAACGGCAATATTTCCCCAGTGTGATATTTCAATCAATCTATGCAAATGAGTTACAGTCATGAAAGGTGAATTGTTTTCGTAATGAACATTAAGTTCGTCGATACTGAATGGTGCAACATCATTGTATGGTCCATAATTAATTGTAGTATCAGACTGAGATACAGGTTTCAACTTGCTGAAGTTCTCAATGTTTCTAGAACTCAATGTAACGGTGGTAGTTTGTTTAACTGTATGGTAAGGAGTGTAGAAGTAATGGTTTCCAAAATATCTTACAAGTTGTTTGTCTTTTTGTGCGATTTCACTTGGATGTGGAACTAGGACTCTAGTCAGTACACACTCCAAAGATAATACAGTTGTTCTGGATGCTCCTATCGCCTGTTTCAAGTGGACATTATAGAAAACCTTATCTTTCTGTCCAGCAACAACTACTGCTTTGATTTTTAACTCGTCTTTTAGAGAATCCTTCACAGAGATGAAAGAAAGATTACCTGCAGTATCAGGCTCAAGCACAAGAAGATAATTTGAAATCGGCGAAGTTCCAGTGTTTTCTAAGGTTATAGTTGCTGTGATTTTGACCAAGTGAGATGATAAATCAATCGAACGCTCTACATTTTTGTTAACTAGCTTAGGTTCAATCTGGGCTTGTCCATTTGTTAACAAAATATATGACAAAACCAGGACGAAAATCCTAAGCATTTTATTAATCGTCATCACTTCACACCAAGTTCCAACAACTTGATTACAGACCGGCTCGATCACAGAAATTTCATTTTACATTGACAGTTGTTGAGATATCGGCTTACTTCTTTTTTAGGAATGAACTTATTTAGTGAGAAGTTATCGATCGTTTTCTATAAGGATGGGTATCGACTTGTCGATCAATAGGAAAAAAGCGACGTTTTGGTAAAAATATCGAATTTCCCATGGAAGATTTTTGCCTGGACGAGGTCATGATCTTATCGTGGTGTACGTGTCTAAGTAGTTGTGATGATTCTTAGGATAAGCAAAGAAACCAAAGATGACCTCTATTCGATGCCCCTTCAATCCAAGGCCAATCAAACTTGAGCAGAAATGACCTGGAAGACACTTAAGGCGAGGTAAAGACCTCAAGCGATCAGTATGAGGTGAACTATGGTTTTATTGACCCCTAGAGTCCACGGACATGGGATAGATTCAAAAGTTAGCATTAGTACCAAACGCCAAGATCAACTCTGGCTCAGTTAGCCCCTGAGACCTCTGGTACAGGGTAGAAAATAGGAAACCATGACAAGTAGCTTACACCGAGAGCCAAGATCGAAGAGGTAGAGTACCCGATTCTCACCTGGGTTCTACAGATCTGGGGGAACAGTCGTGGTAATATCAGAATAACTATGACTCACTTTACCCTGGACAGGGAGAAGACCTAAGAAGTATTGTTGATACCTCACAGAAGCTGCCCACTCAAAGCTTAATACCCGATTTATCAGGACAAACTCTCTTCTAGATAACTATTTCGGTAAGGCAATATGGAGCTGCCTAGACCTTTCGAGGACAACAAAAGTTTATAGGAGACAAGTTCTTCGTGAGACTACAAAATTGAAACTCAGCTGGAGCACTAAAGTATTATGGAATCCTCTAGAATAACAGCTAGTAGCTGCCTAGTTATTGTATTGAATAAAAAATTTCGTGCAAGTCGCTCACTAGCAACTGAGAATATTTAGCTATTGCTCGAAGTACTTAAGAAATCTCAAGTTTGAGTGGATTGCGCTACCGTTTACTTTGAACAACAGATAAATAGTCTCAGTTGCTAGTGAACGCCTTGCACGAGATTTTTTTATTCAACACAACAACTAGGCCCATCAATCATTTTCCGTTAAAATTGTTTACACTTGTGAGAGACAAAACAAGAATTAAGAGTATTTATTATGATTTTACATTTCCCTAGCTGAAATTTTCAGCTCGAACATTGCCACGTTTCATTCTTCAAATACCTGAATAATTGACTAGTCTTGCAACCTTGCCGCATATTGTAAGGGATGTCCAAAGCTACATGACGAGAAGTCAAGATAACCGACATAATGGGATACGAGTAGAACTGTTGAAGCACAGAACACATCTCTATAGAATGGAAACTGCCATTATAAAATTTGGTCACTGCTTTCAGCGACCTCATTATTTATCTTAAAAATTATAATGTAATATTTATAACAGAATTGATGGATGCAACATGAACTAACGTTTAAAATGAATATTGGAACTGTTACCGAAGTTTTTGTAAATGAAATAATGTAATACGAACGTGATATAGTAATATATCAGCTTGAAGAATCTTTCAGGGAGTTATATATTACCTATCTGCACAAACTCCTTCAACACTGACTCATAAGACAGTAAATGAGAGTTCTTTCATATTCATTATTAAACGATGGCGTTTACTAAATTTATCGTTGCATTTGTTTGATGAACGAACAACATTTGCGTTTTTCTTTAACGATGGCGTTTCTAAATTTTGGGACATATTGAAAGAAGAAATGTCGAAAAACTTGGAGAACTCAGAAGCACTTGTTATATCCACGAGGGATCAAAATAGAAAAGACGAGGTTATGAAAGTATCAACAAAGCAAAAATCGGAGAAGCCAGAGACACCATACGGCGGCGCAAAGAACTATTATTGTGAACCACTTTGCCTATCTCAGTTTCCACTCTATATGTAATTACTTTATGTGTTGAAGTTCCGTTTCAAAAATGATACGAAAACAAGAACAAAGGACAAATAAAACGAACTCAAAAAAGTATCTGTGATTCTGATATGATTTTCGGTGATTCAGCTCTTCTCTCTCTAACTTGGTCCACTTTCAAATGTCATTTTGTACACTAGTCAGTATACTTTTATTTATCTATGACTGCAGTTTTGTGGTTGTAAATATATAGATATAGAAAGTAAATAATAAAATAAGTTTTTATACCTTACTAGCAGCATTTATTGTGTGAATTGAAGGATATCAATATAAGTTGAAATTGAACTTACAAATGCATTACTAAAATCAGTACTACTGATAGCAGGGTTCAATATAAATCATAAAAGGGAGTTTGAAAAGAATTCATCACATAAAGAATGAAGAGTTGAGAGAGTAAATTTTGAATTCCTGAAGAATTTGTACATATTAAAAATGAGCCATTTGTCACCTTTCCGTTTGAATCCGAATCTTGGGCCTGAAATGGGGGGTGCACCACCAAATCCCAAAAAGAGAAGAAAAAATTCCCAAGTACCAATACAAACTCCCCCAAATGTTCAAGATCTTTTACCACCGCCTTTGTCAGGCTATGGTGATACAATAGTTGCTTCCAATCCCTTTGATGATTGCCCTAGCAATGTGAACTCGATGGGTTCTGTTAGAAACAACACAAATATGGGAATGCCCGGTAATATGCAAATGGGCGTGAATGCAATGGGTATGTGCAGGCCAATGGGTGAGTATTGCTTATTCTGAAAGCACCATAAATGTTCCTAATGATTATATTATTAAGGCCCAGGTATGGGAATGTCTCCAATGATGCACAGTCCAAATGCTCATCATGGGATGATGAATAATCAAGTAATGATGAATAATCCACGAATAAATGGGCCAATGGGAAATCATATGGGTCCTCATATGATGCACAGTCCAAATGGTCCAATGCATGGAATATCTGGTCCAATGCATAGTCCTATTGGAAACATGAACTCCGGAATTCAAGGCCCACATATGCCTGGGAATGGCAGCTCGATGAGTGGCCCTGGTGGACCAATCAATAATGGGCCTATGAATGGTCCTATGAACGGTATCAACCCTGGTATGGGAGGTGGTATGCCGATGAATTCTTCAAATGCACCTATGGGTATGTCGTTCTAATATTATATTAAAATACCATTTTGACCGTAAAATTTTCAGGTCCTTCTTTAAATAATAATTTTATGATGAATAATATGTATTCAAAGCCGATGCCTGTTAGTGCTGGTAAAGTGTATCCCGCAGATCAACCAATGGTGAGTATAATTCAGTTATTTCAGTAGTAGCTAGGAAATTTATGTGGTAAATGTGGATTTGACTCGAAATTCAGAATACAGGACTGGAAAAAACAACGATTTTTGGTATCATATATTATTGGAGAAAAATAACTGATCATTTGATGCTATGCAACAGCACACAAAAATTCATACAATTAAATTAAAACCATTCTAAAGCATTATGGGATATTGCATCACTGCTAAGAAATATCAAGAAACCTTGCAGGGGTATAAAATAGACAGAAAACTAAAACAGCTTCAGTTGAATAATAATTAATATATACATTATTTTAGTAAAATTATCGTAAATCATACAAGATGATGTTACGGAGTAAAGTACTTTAATCAGTAATGCTGTCACAGACTAATGCTATCAGAGGCACAGGCTGGTATAGCTGAATTAGGTCCCCAACCTAAAAAAATGTGAACGACACTATTGTTTTGTTTCGAGATGATGTTGAAAAACCTGAAAGAAAAGGTATCATGAAGTAAATGAATTTAATGAAGTAGTTTCAAACTCACCATAAATCCAGAGAAGACAAAATAATTAATCTTTGCTGAAAGCATGATGAGAATTTAGGAGAATTGTAAATTAATGCACATATTAAAATTATTAAAGCAGCCACAACAAACTATTTAGGAATCGCCATTGCTGAAAATCTAAAATGGTTTGGTCACTTGACTTTTTTTTCGAGAATGCCCGGGGCATCCTTTGTAGATGGATCTAATCAGCATCTGTATATCTATGATATACTGGTAAAATCTGTATGCGAGGTCACTTTGTTTATATCTGTTTTACTGAATTATCATCAGTCAATTCTCTGTTTTACTCAAAACTATATTTTTATTGTTACGAGACAATTATCAGGCGTGATATTGTTATGTGTGGAAATTTTTTAATGTAACAACTCTTTCTATACTGTAACTTTATGAATAACACACTTCATTTCTAGGTTTTCAATGCACAAAACCCTAATGCTCCACCTATATACCCTTGCGGGGTTTGTCACAAAGAAGTCCATGACAACGACCAAGCTATACTATGTGAAAGTGGCTGTAATTTCTGGTTTCACAGGTAAAGCTTTCTTTCCTTCAAAAAATTAAATTTTTATTTGTTTTACAATCTATTTATGTTTGGTATCTTCAATTTTTTTCAGAGGGTGCACTGGATTAACTGAAACAGCTTATTCATTTCTGACAGCAGAAGTTTATGCCGAGTGGGTGTGTGACAAATGTCTTTCCTCGAAAACTATTCCTTTGGTCAAATTCAAGCCATAAAGAATAATTGAACATGAAAATCTGCCCAAAGATGTCCTTCAATAAGACTGAGAGTACTTTACATGACAGCCACTGTTTCTTAGTCTTTGAATCTCAGGTGGTTGTGTGATATGGAGCTTCAATACTTCATTCCAGTATTTGGATATTTAAATGACATTAGATATAGATAACAATGATTTAAATGAAACTCTCATCAAACTTATTCATTAATATTGTAGATTGGAACGATACTCGGATACTCATAATTTCATGTCCTTCTGAGTAATGCTTTCATGGGAATACATCTATTTGTGTCTGACAACATTCTGTTTAATTTTCTCAGATTATATTCCAAATTCTAGATTTGCTGTCAGATTAAACTTCCAGTTAAATAGCTTAGTTCAATATTTAGAAAACTAATATTTCAAATTCCTTCTGGAAGCTGTATGATATCAATTTGTTTAATAGGGAACAGAGACAAACACACTGAGTGCAAAATAAGTGAGTGAATTTTAATCAAATATGTTGATTGAAGATAACCAATTATGAAAATAGGTGGAGTATAATGAAAAAAAAATTGTCATAGTACGGAATCCATTCATGTACAGAAGAACTTTTTTTCTCTATTGGGAAGTTCAGATTGGAAACTTTAAATTTTTTTCTAATTGTAGATTCAACTAGAAAATGTAATTATTATTGTACAGACTTGTAAAGATGACGAAAACTTGTGAAACAATCTTTTTTTCCTCAAAGTGCCTGACCTGCAGGTGAAAAATGTCAATTACAGCAATAATCCCCAAGTTTTTAACTATTTAGTATTGCCAGTTATTTCAATTAGCTATTTCTGTTCAGGAAATAGTATTACTTCCATACCATTGACTTATTAAGAGCTATGTGTAAAAATTTGACTCATGAGTCGAAGATAATTGCAAATGTGAAATAGGTAAATTTGTAATATGTATGTTATTATGTATTATAACCTCTATGTAGAATTGAAATATAAAAAAAAGATTTCATTCAAAGTATGTTTCAGTTTAAATTATTGGATGGTGTGCCTCAAGAGAGCATATTGGTCCTACTGTCATGAATATTGATAGTGCTAGAATCCATTTGTTCATCATCGAGTATTCTCTATTGTAAATAAAATGAAAGGTTGGAGATTTCGCCTTCTTCAAGTATCCCTTCATTGTGTTACCATTCTCCTTGAAACATCTTTGCTTCATCTTGCGTCATGTGACCTAGCTTCCAATCTGAAGAAGACTCTTGGTGGTTTCAGATAATGTTATTACCCCATGAGTAACCATGACATGACCGTTTTCTCCATTTGAATAATTCTCTAGTTTCGGCCAGCTCTGGACACTTGCACACCCACAAGGATAGATCCAGATTCTTTGTCATGGGTTTCATATAGGTGATGTGCCATATTCATGCGAGATAAAAAAAAACATTAGACCGCATAGATGGCTGTATTCTGAGGACAACTTGCCAGTAATTATTCAAACTTAAAAATATATTATATCAAAATAAGTACTAATGAGAATGATATATGTTATATGTATATTCTATTGAACTATTGGCTTACAAATAAATGTTAGCTGGGGTTGGTGACGGGGTGCCATACATTTCGATATATGATATGGAAGCCTGTATTTGAGGGACTTATTTCTTTAAGAGTGGTCTTCAAATAATCAAGTTGCACATATCGAATCTGAAAATAAAGAGATAAAAGCAGAAAAAACCCAATACAAAATATGCGTATCAAATTTGTTTGAAATTTATAACCCATTCCAAGAAAGAATCTGAAACATCGTGAATAGCCCTAAAACCATATTGAAATTTATATATGGGACAATCATTGTTTCTTCTGTATATCCATATTCACAACTTGCGTTTGAAGCTGAGTTCTATCTGAATAGCATACTATTGGTACTACCATCACCTGTTCTCAAACGATTAAGAATTGTCCAAATTTTTCTTGGAAGATCAAAACCCGCAATTTTTTCAGAATCAGAAATGAGATTTTTATTGAACATTTCATAAGAGTTTCACTTAATCTTGAGGAATGTATTATACCAGAATGGTTTACGTGACTTCAATCTTGGAATTTTATTTTGTGGAATGTATGAAATAACTGGAAATATGATATTTGCTCCAAGAATTCAGAGCTGCAGTCTGTCTGCGAATAAGGGGAGGGGCAATGTTAGACAAAACTGGTAACCAATGAGTATGATGGAACTGCATAATGACAAGTATTTTATTTGAAGAGAGTAATTCGAGAAAGCATCAGTAGGTTCAGCATACATTCAATATTGCATGAACATTTAACCGTAAAAAAATTGGTTCTGTTGAATCCCCACAATTTGTCAATCGCTCAAAAAAAACCTCGTGTCGATTGGTCGAAAGAAATGCTCCAAAAATACGATCGCGGTCCTTCGAAGCGCGTCTATGACATCGTGACAGGTGATGAATCGTGGATTTACGCGTATGAGCCCGAAAGTAAACAGCAGTCGACTGTATGGGTGTTTCAAGATGAGCACGAAGCACTTCCAAGCAAATGGTCTGTGGATAGCCCGTGGTATGTCCCTAACGATAACATCTATGAGGACTCAAGAGTCCCATATGTCTGCACAAAAATAGAAAATCACTCGTGAAAATATGGTCAGAAGCAACAAGGACATGTAAATCAACTTATCGACCAACTAATAGATAATCCATTCAATTCACTATGGTTGAAAAGTACCTGGCCAAACGACCTATTTCAGACCTGATAATTTACTTCAACTGGGTTAGATTTATCGAATTATTTTGATAAACCTTACCCCATGCAAAATAGTCAAACGGGTTAAGGTCAGGGCTTCTGGTAGGCCAGTTGATGTTACCCCTTCGCGAATTGACTTTATTAGGGAATAATTCGCTAACAACTTCTATTGAATCATTAAGTGGCTCCATCTTGCTGAAACCATGTTCTTCAGTTGAAACCTGCTAACTCCTGTAACTCTGGGACCCAAAAATTTCGCAACATGTCGCATTAATTGCTCGGCCTCGTTGATTTTCATGAAAATAAGGACCAATTATGCTTTTAGGAGACATAGCGGCCCTAAACCCCCGCTATGCAGGGGTCGTTCATGCTTTCACCTCGGATTCTCCACTGCCCAGTACCGACAATTCTGCTTGTTAACATGACCATTCAGGTGAAAATTTGCTTCGTCACTAAACAGTATGTTGTTAAAGTTGATCTGCAGCATTTCGTTCGGAAAATTCAGTCGATTAGCATAGTCCGCATCCTTCAATTCTTGAATCAATTGAATTTTATAGGCTTTTAGATGTATCGAAGTCTTTCTTTAAAATCGAATATAAAGACGATTTTTTGATGTTCAACACTTGGCTTCTCTTTCGGATGGATGAAGACGGGTTTTGACGAACCGACGCCTCAATTCTTCAATTGTTTCTTCATCGCGAACTGAACGGGGACGATCAGAGTTTTGAATTTTAACTGTCGCAACTGTATTCTCGAACTTCCTGATCCATTTCCTACTACGTGGCGAGTACGATATTCCGCACGATAGAGACGTTGAGCAGTCACTATTGAATCATCATTACGATAATACGCTCGTACGCAAAACACGCGATGCGTCCCCGAGTGCTGTTCCATCTTGACTAAAAGTCAACAAAACGGCGGACGACACGAACCCTTTTAGACGCCCTGTACCGAATATGGCTCGAAAACAAATACCCGATACTCTTTCTGGGCACCTTGTACAAACATTGACTGTCCACTAAACATTCACAAAATTTACTTTTGCGCCCTGAACACAACCAAAGAACCTGATGAATTTACCGTTGAAACAAATGCCATATCTTAATCGAGATGGGACAACTGGCTAAAGAGGAAAAAAAAGAACACAATCTCGAAGTTTGGTCAGTGTTAGTTTTCACCGCTCAACTTGGACCTTGTCGACATGAAAAACATTGCGTGAATAGCGATCCCTCGACATTTGTCCGAGAATCCTCACAGCTACTTAACCCCTCACACCAACGACAAGGTGCTGACCACGAGTGAGGGTTATAACTTTCGTTATTGGATCAAATAACCCAGTAGTTTTGGCGAACTGAAAAAAATACACTTTCCGAACAAAATTCTTTTTGTAATAATTCCCGAGATGTGATCTTTCAAGGTTTAAATAATTAATTGCTAGGATCTGTATCAATAAATTTCATACTTATCAACTACCTGGCTCTTGCTTCTCGCCCACAGTCCTCTGTGCGTTAGGTGCACTTGAAGTTCCGGATAAATATCCTCAAGGATTCTTACGTGACCTAATTGAAAAATATTACTTAAAGTGAAAATTAATTTTATGCATATACCCTATTGTACTGATGAAATACAATTTGACTATAATGGCTTACCTACTCATAAAAGAAAGATATATGGTGTGGCGGAACTTCTTCAAGGTCTATTTTGGATAGAAATGTTCTCTGCACATTATACAGGGTATTACAAGTTCGATTGCATATTAGACGTTTATAGATATCGTTCGTTATAGAGCTAAAATATTCTTGATGCCAGGGCACTTCCAAATACAGAGGTTATGAAATAACCGTAACAGAGCACCCTTAAATTCTCCCGATTATTTGTAATTTTAGAATGTCTGGGTAAAAATTGTGTCAGTAATGTTAGCTAAATTCTCATGACTTTATATTGAATTTATTTCATTATGCAGTTCAATCATACTCATAAGTTAGTATTTAGCTGTTATCAAATCTCTATCAAATTTGTTTGAAATTTATAACCCATTCCAAGAAAGAATCTGAAACATCGTGAATAGCCTAAAACCATATTGAAATTTATATATGGGACAATCATTGTTTCTTCTGTATATCCACATTCACAACTTGCGTTTGGAGCTGAGTTCTATCTGAATAGCATACTATTGGTACTACCATCACCTGTTCTCAAGCGATTAAGAATTGTCCAAATTTTTCTTGGAAGATCAAAACCCGCAATTTTTCAGAATCAGAAATGAGATTTTTATTGAACATTTCATAAGAGTAAGTGAAACTCTTATGAAATATGATATTTGCTCCAAGAATTCAGAGCTGCAGTCTGTCTGCGAATAAGGGGAGGGGCAATGTTAGACAAAACTGGTAACCAATGAGTATGATGGAACTGCATAATGACAAGTATTTTATTTGAAGAGAGTAATTCGAGAAAGCATCAGTAGGTTCAGCATACATTCAATATTGCATGAACATTTAACCGTAAAAAAATTGGTTCTGTTGAATCCCCACAATTTGTCAATCGCTCAAAAAAAAACTCGTGTCGATTGGTCGAAAGAAATGCTCCAAAAATACGATCGCGGTGCTTCGAAGCGCGTCTATGACATCGTGACAGGTGATGAATTGTGGATTTACGCGTATGAGCGCGAAAGTAAACAGCAGTCGACTGTATGGGTGTTTCAAGATGAGCACGAAGCACTTCCAAGTAAATGGTCGCCGGTTTTTTTGAATAATCAAGGTGTCGCAAACATTCGTCTTTTTCGGTAACATTGGCGTGAACCGTCTGTAGATAACTGGTCTGTGGATAGCCCGTGGTATGTCTCTAACCATAACATCTATGAGGACTCAAGAGTCCCATATGTCTGCACAAAAATAGAAAATCACTCGTGAAAATATGGTCAGAAGCAACAAGGACATGTAAATCAACTGATCGACTAACTAATAGATAATCCATTCAATTCACTATGGTTGAAAAGTACCTGGCCAAACGTCCTAACTGGTTTATCATAACTATGAATCCATCAATGTAGATCTCAATAAATTCAATGAAAGAAAATATTTAAAATGATCCACGAGATTTTTCTAAACGATATGGACGAATCCTAAGCAATTCTCTTCCACTAGTGTTTACTAAGTGTATGTCACTATTTGTCTCAAATGTTTGTTTGTTTGTTCTTTTACACATATGAACACGTTTCTAAGATAAGCCACTAAGTGTATGAGCTTTCAGATCTCTAAAGTATGGCTTACATTACACAAGGTGTCCAGATAGGGTATTTGTAAGTTCAATAAAACAAAAATATTTGTGAGCAATAAAAAAGTTTATTGTTTATTATTGAAATGTGAATTTGAGAATTATTTGGATGATGTTATCCAAATGGTGACCGTTGCGTTTCTGGCACTTTTTTAAACGGGAACGAAGATTGGCCATAACACGTTGACGCATAGCTATTGATATTGCTGCCATTTCTGACCTGATAATTTTCTTCAACTGGGTTAGATTTATCGAATTATTTTGATAAACCTTACTTTCAAGGTATCCCCATGCAAAATAGTCAAACGGGCTAAGGTCAGGGCTTCTGGTAGGCCAGTTGATGTTACCCCTTTGCGAATTGACTTTATTAGGGAATAATTCGCCATAGACTACCTATAGATAGGCAACTCTGACATGAATTTTGGTCCCGGCTTCGAGAGCTCAACTTACAGCGCCATCTTTAGTCATCGCCATTCTATTGGTTCCTGATATCTCAATTAATCGTAAGGAAATGACGATACTAAGCCTGCTGTAGGCGTAAATCTGCTAAAATTCCATTGGTTCCTGATATCTCAACTTATCGTAAAGAAATGACGACAGTAGGCGTAAACCTCCTGAAATTCCATTGGTTCCTGATATCTCAACTTATCGTAAAGAAATGACGACAGTAGGCGTAAACCTCCTGAAATTTCATTGGTTCCTGATATCTCAACTAATCGTAAAGAAATGACGACAGTAGGCGTAAACCTCCTGAAATTCCATTGGTTCCTGATATCTTAACTAATCGTAAAGAAATGACGACAGTAGGCGTAAACCTCCTGAAATTTCATTGGTTCCTGATATCCCAACTAATCTCAACTAATTGAATGAAGCACTTCTCAAATAACGGAGAAAGTTTGGGATTATTGAAACTATTGTTTTTGCAGTTGTATACGCTACAATTGTTAATCATTTTGGAATTAATTTGAAAATAACCCAAAATTGAAACAGAATACTTACTGGAATGAAAATAAATGAGCTTTGCTGGTTCATGGTAGATTTTGACTCAAAGAAATTCCACTAAATTATAGGTTAGGTTGTATTTTTTCTTCAACTTCTTTGAATTTTAAATAGATCTCAAAAAAATTATATTCTTCTAAATATTAAACGAATTAATCATACAAAGGAATTATTTAAGATGTCTAAAATAATAATAATGACATTATTAGAGACATCTTAGAATTATTGATGAAAACAATGAACAAGGACCAAAATATGAGGTTAGAATCCCTGCGAGATGCGCGAGTAAGACTTGGTGTAAGAAAATCCATGGAGTGCGACTCATAGACTACCTATAGATAGGCAACTCTGGCATGAATTTTGGTCCCGGCTTCGAGAGCTCAACCTACAGCGCCATCTTTAGTCATCGCCTAGTTGATTACATATTCCATTTGCACAACGTTCCGTCTCGTGGCGCCCTCTTGTGCATTTTATATGAGTTATCATAGGATTCCACGCAAGCGCAGGTTGAATCCCATATTTTTATTGGATTTGAAAACAAATACATTTGAAATGACCATAATTCTTTTAATCTGCTGAAGATTGTCACAATTTCAATAAAAAATTATCATTTGATCAGAAGATTGTGACAATTTGCAGCAGATTAAAAGAATTATGGTCATTTCAAATATATCTGCCCTTCAAATCAAAGAACATACTAATCTTTTGAGGATGAAAGGAAATAAACAAAAAAAAAACTTCAGAAATATATATATAATGCAGTAAATAATCAATTTACAATAATGTCAATATCGAGGGAAAGAATAAACGAACCAACAATAATTATGCAACAATTACTCATCAAGTTATGAAAATACATTAAAAGAATAAATTAGAATATTAGTGACAAATATATCAATTTAAGCATGAAATGCATTAAGTTTACACTTTTATGACAGATACAATTTCTAAAAGTCTATTTTCTTTTTCTTTTAGATACTTTTCCGAATGCCATCTTCATTATTGGATCATAAGATATTGTTTTTTTTCCCGATAAAATTTTATTAATAGTTCTGTCATAAAAGTACAGAATTAATTTCATGGCAAAATCAATAAACTTATTAACTGAAATTCCATTAATTTGGCGTTTCAACGGTAAATCTCACATATCCGTTGAAGTATTCTAGGAATCTTCTGATAAACGATTTTTATGAAACCAACTATCAGTGGAATACCCAAAACTATAATCAATGACCATGAGCACTTCACTTATATATAAATACCTTGTTGCCTCAAAGTTTTTTCAGGAGTTCTGGAGGGTAGAAAAAATATGTCATCATTATGAGGGCGGCTTACATAATCTGAAAGATTATTGAAATTACAAAAATGATAATCATAGGGAGTAGAATGAATTACTTGGCATATGAAGTGTTGGTAGAACAAATCTTTTTAGCTTTCCATGTGGGTCTATACAATCTATATGAAAATGCTTTATGCTAATAACGTTTTTGGATGAATGAAGACATGGATTTCCGATTCTTTCCAACCAAACATTTCTAACACCCTCAACTTGTGTAATGAAAAACCTAGAAAGAAAAAAGTGTTAGAAACTGTCCCAAATTTTTACTAATCAGAAATTACTACACGAATATGAAATTGCTACAGAAAATATTAATTCACAGTACATTTTTAGTGAGTTATAAGTTAATCCAAAACCATTACTCATATGAATGCAACACATACCTTTTGACATTACTATCACTGTAGCAATTGGGTACACAGCAAGAATAAACCATTTCAATTAAATTAAATTGAATAAGTTGAAAATGAATACCTCTCTAGCCGAATAACACTACTTTTTGAATTAAAAATAAGTAGTCTATGTATGGAATAAATCTAGAACCATAGAGTAAAGATACCTCTATCTTTACTCTATGCCTAGAACACGACATAGGAAAAAAAATGGCGCTGACATAGATAATATGAAAGTTCATAATCGTCAAAGAATCACGATCGTCAAAGAATCACGACCGAGATTCGATAAAATCCGTTTTTACCGATCACTAGGTACTGAGAATTCCTAATTTATCGATCCGCTTTGGAGACGACTACAGATGTCTCTGCCGCTCGTCGAAGAAAAACGTGACCACCATTGTAGTAGGCGAGTTCCCACCCCCTGTAATTCGCTAACAACTTCCATTGAATCATTAAGTGGCTCCATCTTGCTGAAACCATGTTCTTCACTTGAAACCTGCTAACTCCTGTAACTCTGGGACCCAAAAATTTCGCAACATGTCGCAATAACGATCACAAATCACATTAATTGCTCGGCCTCGTTGATTTTGAAAATTTGCTTCGTCACTAAACAATATGTTATTAAAGTTGATCTGCAGCATTTCGTTCGCAAAATTCAGTCGATTAGCATAGTCCGCATCCTTCAATTCTTGAATCAATTGAATTTTATAGGCTTTTAGATGTATCGAAGTCTTTCTTTAAAATCGAATATAAAGACGATTTTTTGATGTTCAACACTTGGCTTCGCTTTCGGATGGATGAAGACGGGTTTTGACGAACCGACGCCTCAATTCTTCAATTGTTTCTTCATCGCGAACTGAACGAGGACGATCAGAGTTTTGAATTTTAACTGTCGCAACTGTATTCTCGAACATCCTGATCCATTTCCTACTACGTGGCGAGTACGATATTCCGCACGATAGAGACGTTGAGCAGTCACTATTGAATCATCATTACGATAATACGCTCGTACGCAAAACACGCGATGCGTCCCCGAGTACTGTTCCATCTTGACTAAAAGTCAACAAAACGGCGGACGACACGAACCCTTTTAGACGCCCTGTACCGAATATGGCTCGAAAACAAATACCCGATACTCTTTCTGGACACCTTGTACAAACATTGACTGTCCACTAAACATTCACAAAATTTACTTTTGCGCCCTGAACCCAACCAAAGAACCTGATGAATTTACCGTTGAAACAAATGCCATATCTTAATCTAGATGGGACAACTGGCTAAAGAGGAAAAAAAAGAACTCAATCTCGAAGTTTGGTCAGTGTTAGTTTTCATCGCTCAACTTGGACCTTGTCGACATGAAAAACATTGCGTGAATAGCGATCCCTCGACATTTGTCCGAGAATCCTCACAGCTACTTAACCCCTCACACCAACGACAAGGTGCTGACCACGAGTGAGGGTTATAACTTTCGTTATTGGACCAAATAACCCAGTAGTTTTGGCGAACTGAAAAAAATACACTTTCCGAACAAAATTCTTTTTGTAATAATTCCCGAGATGTGATCTTTCAAGGTTTAAATAATTAATTGCTAGGATCTGTATCAATAAATTTCATACTTATCAACTACCTGGCTCCTGCTTCTCGCCCACAGTCCTCTGTGCGTTAGGTGCACTTGAAGTTCCGGATAAATATCCTCAAGGATCCTTACGTGACCTAATTGAAAAATATTACTTAAAGTGAAAATTAATTTTATGCATATACCCTATTGTACTGATGAAATACAATTTGACTATAATGGCTTACCTACTCATAAAAGAAAGATATATGGTGTAGTGGAACTTCTTCAAGGTCTATTTAGGATAGAAATTTTCTCTGCACATTATACAGGGTATTACAAGTTCGATTGCATATTAGACGTTTATAGATATCGTTCGTTATAGAGCTAAAATATTCTTGATGCCAGGGCACTTCCAAATACAGAGGTTATGAAATAACCGTAACAGAGCACCCTTAAATTCTCCCGATTATTTGTAATTTTAGAATGTCTGGGTAAAAATTGTGTCAGTAATGTTAGCTAAATTCTCATGACTTTATATTGAATTTATTTCATTATGCAGTTCAATCATACTCATAAGTTAGTATTTAGCTGTTATCAAATCTCTTTCGGCTTGCTTGTTAAATTGAAGACTCAATATGTTTTCGATAACCAAAATGTTGTTTTGAAATTAAGTCAGAAATGATGATAATTGTTCGGATTTTTAAACATACAAACTAAATAACCCCCACAAAATGCTATAATTGAAATTCTGACCCCTCTCGACATCGAACCGATGGATTCTGCGTAAGAAGTGAAAAGCATTCTTATGTAGGGCATACACGCTCCGGTCGAACGGAGAGGAAAAACTGTACAGGTATACCTGCGCAGGTCGACCGGAGCGTGTGTGCCACAGTTTTTCAAGTCTGCACAGGTCGACGGAGCAAATTCGAGATTCGACTCGGTCTAGTGGCACCACAGTATAGATACCAACCAGTAGTCGCACTCCGTGGATTTTCTTACACCAAGTCTGACTCGCGCAGGGAGTCTAACCTCATATTTTGTTTTCATCAATAATTCAGACGTCTGGAATAATGAATGTCATTATTATTATTAAACATCTTACATAATTCTTTTGTATAATTAATTCGTTTAATATTTACAAGAATATAATTTTTTCGAGATCTATTTAAAATTCAAAGAAGAAGTTGAAGAATAAAATACAACCTAACCTATAATTCAGTGGAATTTATTTGAGTCAAAATCTATCATGAACCAGCAAAGCTCATTTATTTAATCATTTATTTTCATTCCAGTAAGTATTCTGTTTCAATTTTATGTTATTTTCAAATTAATTCCAAAATGATTAACAATTGAAGCGTATACAACTGCAAAAACAATAGTTTCAATAATCCCAAACTTTCTTTTTTCTCAATACCATTAGACACCGACAGGTGAGTGATACATACAGTATTGTAGAAAATGTTGTTTATTAAAAGCTCCGTTATTTGAGTAGTGCTTCATTCAATTAGTTGAGATTAATTGAGATATCAGGAACCAATGGAATTTCAGGAGGTTAACGCCTACTGTCGTCATTTCTTTACGATTAGTTGAGATATCAGGAACAAATGGAATTTGAGGAGGTTTACGCTTACTGTCGTCATTTCTTCACGATTAGTTGAGATATCAGGAACCAATGGAATTTCAGGAGGTTTACGCCTACTGCATGCGTATGCAGAAGAGTGAAATTTTTTTAAATAAATATTTGAGTGTGTATCTATATGATTTTCAATTTTATAAATAGAATTAACAATAATATAATCGAAATTGATTTATCGCTTATTCCTTGGTGAAACATGATTTTAATATTTATAAACGAAAATTGACATAAATCAAACACTTGACTGTACGTTTCACAAATTCAATTCAAACATAATTGTTGACATGCATGTTTCGGGTTTTATCCCATTCTCAAAACTGAATACAAAACAATAACGGTTCATACAGTGCACATATTCGTATCAAGTAACAGTAACAGACTACTGGTCCTGTTTACCGGAACGTCCTCACACACGAGGCAGACCTGCGCAGGTATACCTAAACCTGTAGATATCTGAAAAATATAAGATTCACAATGTCGAACTTGGAAAGATATCTCGGGAAGCACAAGTCTGTCGAAAATGGAATAGTATTAATGTATTTGTATGACAAAACTATATAATATAAAAAAAACTATTTGAGAAATGTGACCTGAAAATTTTTTTTCTCGTTACAGCGAAACTACTAGATTGATCTGTCCGAATAAAAAACTAACGCTATGCTAGGTACTCGATAACTATAAAACTTGCAGATACAGATCTTAACGATTAACTTTCCATACTTTGAGAGATCAAATCCCTGGTAGTATTAGTTTGTCGAGAATAAAAATGGTATCAATGCATCACAAAAATAAAATTTTTACTCCGAATAACGAACTTAACCGAGATATTCATTCCTCAAACCTAACTAGCACATTTCAGCTGTCTAGCTCATTTCATTCGGACGTCATCGTGCTCACGGATGGACACACGGAGGGAATCGATTATGACCACGGATTCACTTTCACCCAAACATCCGAAAAATACACAGTCAAATATGTTCAGGCAAAATATTTCAATTTTTCTTGATCAATATTAGGTATATTTTTGAAATACTTTGAAATTTCCAGTGTTGCCAGACATATGGAAATTTAGCAACAGCTTTGTTATTTCAGATGGGTCCTGCATATATTTGATCTCCACGATGAATATAGTGTTTGAGTTTTATTAATCCTGGGTTCGAGTTACATCATACAGGTTGCTTATGCTTTCTTCATGTCAATGCGTTAGGTTTTCCTTCTAAATGAGAGGTCCTAGTGTTGAAAACATAAATTGGTCGCTCGCTCTTGTTTGTGTACTCCTATTATCTATTTTGTCTTCTTACCATCTCCTTATTCCTAAGGTGACCTTGCCCTGACGAAGCCAATCAGCAGAAACACGTGTCGGCAAGTACCATCTTCATTTGTTTCCTTCTGCTACTTGTGGATTCACCCGATATACCTTTCCTACATATTTTTTATAACATTCTACGTGGTTAATCCACGTCAAACAAAAGTTCATCGTTGAACTTGGCGATGAAGCTCCATCATGGACCAGTGTTTATCGATGGTATGTGAATTCAACCGAGGGCGTAGCTCACTCCGAGACAAATTTCGTGAAGGTCGTCGAAAATCAGTTGTTGCCCGAAAACCATTAATTCTGTGCGCCAACTGATCGTGAGATTGAGACAACCTTAGGCATTAGTGGCACCAGCATACATTCAATATTGCATGAACATTTGACCGTCAAAAAATTTGTTCGCGTTAGATCCCACATAACTTGTTAATTGCTCAAAATAGGCTCGTGTCGATTGATCGAAAGAAATGCTCCAAAAATACGATCGCGGTGCTTCGAAGCACGTCAATACCATTGTGACACGTGATGAATCGTGGATTTACGAGTATGAGCCCGAAAGTAAACAGCAGTCGACTGCATGAGTGTTTCAAGATGAACCAAATTCAACAAAAGTTGCTCATGCACGAAGTACTTCCAAGCAAATGGTCGCCTGTTTTTTCGGAAATACTGGACATGTCGCAATCGTACCACTAGAACAATAGTCAATTCTGAGTGGTACACGACCATTTGTTTGCCAGTTGTCTTCCAAGAAATCAGGAACACCTACCACCGAAGACAGATCACCCTTCACCATGACAATGCGAGCTCTTACACATCGGCTCAAACAACTGCATTTTTGAGCACTCAAAACATCGATTTGATGAGTCACCCGCCGTACAGTCCTGACTTGACACCGAATGACTTATTGTAAATACCGTACGTAAAAAATAAAATGAGAGTTCAACGTTTTTCGACACCTGAAGAAGCGGTTGATGCGTTCACAATTCATGTTTTCGAGATACCTTAATCAGACAGTGGCGGCTTGTCCTATGAGGCAGGTGAGGCAGTGCCTCATCAAAAAAATTCTGAACCGTATATTTCTTCATTCCCTTTCATCATCACTTTTTTCCTCACTATTTTTCCCAATATCACGTTCCTTGTATATTCATAACAAATTAAATCCTCTTTGACTAAACGGTTGGAGGCATGCCTAACGCAGGCTTCTTTGACTGAATTAGCGTGTTATCTACTTCGATGACCTACGAGAACGTAATGGAAAGCCGTTCTAGGATTAATCCGAGGCTGGCCTCTGCGCGATCTTAGCCGATCTGAGATCGTTTCGTTTCTGCGATGTCCAGAGGGTTATCTGCGTCGAAGCGGTAAGAACATATCTACGGCTTTGAAGGCGGCTTCTCGAGGAATTAGAGGCTGGCCTCAGGTTTTTATTCGAGTTAATCGGGAAGCGGGAAATAGAGAAATAGGGTTAGTTCACTTTGTCGTTATTTAGAGGTATCGCGTTTGCTGTGTATCGCGTATGATTATAATCATTTTTAGGTGAATTTTTTCTGAAATATAAATCTTTTTTATCGAAAGTGACTATGGATTCAGCGGGACCTAGTAATAGTAAATCTTTTGAAATTCCTAAGGAACATATTCGGTGTACTTGTGATATTGTTAATTTTTTAATAAATAAGCAACATTTTCGACTCATTGGTATGATGATAAATTATATTGAATTAAGGAAGTTAAGCGACCTGTTCCAAATTTGAGTAAATCTCTAGTGTCTAGTGGTGGGGTCGGTAAATCAAATCGGGGATTCCAAAATACGTGGTATGACAAGTACGACTGGCTTACTGGAAGTATTACTTTGAAAAAAATATTTTGATGGGCGTGCATTTCATTCTCAGCAACTGATGGAAATTCCGACAGAGTGTGGTCGAAAAGTGGTTTTAATGATTTGAAAAATTTATCTCGGGGTCTATCGCTACAATAATAAAAGTGTATTTCATCTAATTGCAAGCTTACCGTTATGAGAAAGCAAAAACAAAATATCGCCACAGCAATAGACAATGCGCGTCAAATAGAAATAGAAAATTTCAATGCTAGATTCAAAGAAAATCAACAAATTCTAAGAAGTTTAATAGATATTACGATGCACCTCTGTATGCAAGAGTTACCTTTTAGGGGGCACGATGAATCGAATGAGTCTTTAAATCACGGAAATTTCAAAGAATTGGTAGGTCTTATTAGTAAATTTGACACGAATTTAAAAACCATTTTAGAAAATGATACCAACAGTAAATCGGTAATTTCTGGTACATCTAAAACCATTCAAAATGAATTAATTGATTCGGTTGCTTTTGTTGTGAATAAACAAATCGAGGACGAAATATATATTACATTATTAAATTTTTTTTCATATGTGCCTCACCATACTATATTGTCACGAGCCGCCACTGTAATCAGAGTGGCAAAAGTGCTTCGACAATTGGGGCACACGATTGCAAAAATGTATAGATCATAATGGGGAATATTTTGAAAAACAATAAAGTGATTTTCGATTATAAATACACTGATCAACAATTGCTAGGGATCACTTATGAACTTCTCTTCATTTGTATTTTTTTCAAGTTCTCGTGAATATCTGTACATTATATGTACTCTAAGGAAAAATTAAGATGTTTTGAGTTGATTATATTAAATTTTTTCCTCACTTCATCGGCTCTTGTTCACAAAATAGATTATTATCTGTAGGCTGTTACAGGTGGAGTGAAAAGCAATGTGGTATTTGTTATTAAATCTGTTTTTTTCTCTCGTTCAAACAAATAAGGTGATAATAATTGAAGAAATGATAACAATATCAGCTTATCAGTCATGCCGAGAAGACGTTTGGCTCCTGTGCAACTGGACCAAATCATACGGTGGATACAGGAAGTGTCCCGGCGGTTGAATGTTTCGCAAAGTGTTGTGAGTTGGGTTTGGAATAGGTTCATCCAAAACGACTCAGTAGCTTATGTTCATGGGGGAGGTCGGCAGCGCAGTACAACAGCTGCCCAAGATCGTCTTTAGATCCTCAATGCAAGGAGAAATCCAACTTACCCGGCGTCGCGGCTCAATAGATCACCGAGAGTTGCAACAGGAGTTCTAATTCCGAACCAGACTGTAAGACAACGACTACATGTTCGTGGTTTGAGAGCACGTAGGAGGGTACAACATCCCCGTTTGAATAGGGAACACCTGGTTCATCGACGGCGATGGGCTGAGGAGCACCGCAATTGGACAGTTGAAGATTGGAGCCGATGTTTATTTACGGATGAGTCTAGATTTCGTTTGGTCAACTCTGATGGACGTATTCTTGCTTGGAGGGAAAGAGGTCGAAGGTATGCAGAACAGTTTATGGTACCCACAACAGCTTTTGGCGGAGGTTCTATATGTGTAGGGGGAGGCATTTGTTTGAAGAAACGCACAGAGTTGGTTGTTCTGCAGAACACCACAATGACCAGCCAGAGATATCACGATATGATTATTAAACCCATAATTGTTCCGTTTGCGGCTGCCTTGGGCGAGAATTTCATTTTAATTGACGATAATGCCCGTCCACACCGTAGTCGTCTGGTTAATGAAGCGCTAAAAACTCATGCTATTGATAGGATGGACTGGCCAGCTCGCTCTCCAGACATGAATTGCATCGAACATATCTGGTCTGAGATGTCTAGACAATTGTCAACCTTAGAACAACCGATCAATAACCTGGAGGACCTTTCTAACGCTTTACGGGATATTTGGACGAATTTGCCCCAAAATTTTATAAATCGTTTGATTGAAAGTATGCCTCGTAGGGTAGAATGCTTGAGACGAGCTCGTGGGGGACCAACTAGGTACTAGGTTAACCGAAACTTCAGCCTTCTTGTGGTTTCATCATAAAATTTTTATGTTATTCAAACACAGAATTTTGAGTGTTCCTAATAAAGTCTTTTTTTCTCTCCAACTTTCCATTTTTTCATTTTTTTCCCAAGTGAACCATATTATCAACTGAAAATACTCTGATATCTGACTAAATTTATAATCTTGGAGCGAATATTTCAGAAATAAATTGAGAAAAAGTAAGTTATCCCTATCAATTGTTGAGCAGTGTATTTGTTTTTGTTCTCTGATCTCGAAATATAAAAGGCAATCCGTGTAGTATGATTTGCAACTCCGTTTTCGAATCTTAGTTGTGGGTTGTTCTTATTTTGAAATTGAAAAATATACTGAGTGTCCAATTGAAAAAGCAGATTTTTAACAATTTTGTGATTTGACAAATGTTGATTGTTTATAACTGAAAAGTAAGATAAGAAAACGTAGCGCAAATCAAACTATTATCTAAGATCATATTGGGCGAAATATAGTCGTTTCGTAACTCTTAATTAATTATTTTTTTTTAATAATTTATACCTCAAAAATTGTTGCAGTAAAATATGGGAAACTGAAGTAGATTAAATGAATTTTTTTAATGGAGAATCATGAAGAAAATATAAAAACGGGGTGTCCCATTTGAAATAACAAATTTCCATACATCTGGCAACACTGAAAATTTGAAGGCAATTAAAAAATGTACCTTAGATAACCTTATAATGATTTGAAAAATTTGATACATTTTGCATAAATAGTTTCCATATTAATTTAATAGGCCACCCACCTTGGGACACCCGATATAAGCATTCTGTTTAGGTGAACATTAGCGCCAATACCCAATGATAATAGAATTATCGCAAGAAACCGGGCTGAAATGGTCTATGATTTCACAAAAATTTTTAAACACGTTTCAGAATTAACGACATTGATAGGTCGTGAAAAGCATCTTGAAAGAATGTTTCTTTCAATTGTAATTAAACGTTTACATGAAATATGAATTAGCATCTTAATCAAATTAATCAAGAATCCAAACAAAGATTCCTTGATAGAGAACCGAAGTATATCGTATTCACTATAAAATCTGTTGATAGCTGATCAATCTACAAATAATTCATTTCAACGAAAAGGTCGAATGTCAGAAACAATGGTAAAACAGAATTATCATTATGACAAAAGGCGGAAACAATCGTAAAGGCCTAGAACTGAAGATAGATTATATGTATACGATCAGCCTACGAAATACGGGAATTTCTAAGAAGTTAAAAGAAACTGCTCACTTATTTATACTATCATTTCTGATCAGAAACGAAAAAAATCCGAACACGAAAATTTCCTCTATAACAATAAAGATTTCATTAAAATCCACTTCATCATAAAATAAAGAGTGGGGGAATTAATTATTGTTAATTTATGCTGGTTGAATACTAGGATCATTCTTACCTCGTTACAATTCAGTATTGTCTGTAAAAAGTGTTCTGGTTGTGAAAATGTTGGGTCCTTTAGTGAGTGTTGAAGAATGTGAAGAAATCGACGGGAAAATTCAAGACATCATTTCAAAAAGAAGAAAGCACAAAAGACTAGACCAGAAGAGCAAATTCGAGAGAGAACTGCAGGGTAAGAAAACTATGACTTTTCGAAATTGGACTTATTATAAACTTGGTGTATACATTTCCCATGCACACCTTCTTCATTTCATTGAAAGCAAATTGAAGTCATGTCTAATTCAAGAATTAAGCCGAAATTTCCGAAAATTTTGAAACGATGTCCTAGTGAAATTTCGCATGATCGTCGTAAATTATGACCTAATGACCTACACATTTGAAATTCGACATCCAAACAATTGAATAAGGTGAGATGTATATTTTGTAATGAATTTCAGATGTGGTTGTTCGAGAAAATCCCTATTACAGCGAAAAATACAGAAAACTCTACGAAAAGGCAATACGCGATCCTGAAGAATTTTGGGGAGAAATAGGGAATTGCATTGAATGGAGCAAACCCTGGAAGAGGGTTTTAGATGATAGAGCACAACCGTTTACAAAATGGTGAGTTAGATTCATCCTACCATAAATTTCAAGAGAAAAAACTCATTTGCGACCTTAACAGAATGAATTGAATTTGAAGAAAACCAGTGTGAGATATGAAGACTTTTGATATCGAATCTCAACTAGATCAATCACTTGAATAGCAACCAAAAATTTGTTGAAAAGCACTGAAGTGAGATCAGGGTCGCTTTCTCTACAAGTCATAAGATTATATTACATTTTTGTACATGCACTAAAGACGTTGTATAATTAACCAAGCTCAAGATTTTGTCCTTAAATGTCTTCACCTCAATATAATTAGTTTTGCCCAACTATTTTCAACACTGGGGTGTGAAATAACTTGTACTTTACATTCAAGTAATATTAATTCAACTAAATTTGAAAAGCTGAAACAAAGAGTATGGAAGTCTCAGAGTGGTCCAAATTGGAAATTTCTGATAGGAAATACCAATTTCTAGAGGAGTTAGAAAAAAACTAGCCTATATGCTATATGTAAGGTACTTTATTCTTCCCCATACGTAAAAATTAAGATCTGGGGATTTTGCCGATCAATAACAGGACCCCGGTTGCCATGCCAAATATTGTTCGTAAATATTTAACAAACGCCGCTATGATGTGTGCGTTATGACATGGTGCTTCGTCTGTTGGAAGTATACGTCTCAAATTTGGTTACTGGTTCAACAAATTCTCGCAACATTTCCAAAAATCGCGATGCCGTAAGGTTACCCTCATACATAAAGGGACTTATAAACCTTCCTCTAAAAATACCGACTCAAACATTGAAGCTGTATCGGCCTTGACTTTGAGTCTCCACTATAAAAATAGGTTGCCAAATATCTCCCTTCCGCTTTTTTGTCTTTTGAATTTCGCGGCTATGTACAAAGCGCTACAGAGCTCATAACTGGCATTACTATACATCATTTCAAAGGTCTTGATAACCTACAAAACGACGCTATGCATGATTAGTTTGGATATTGCGTTCAACAGTTATAGACGTGTAAAAATGAAGTTCACTAACGCCGAAATTCGCGCTATTTTAAAGTTTCCGCTAGAGCAACGTTCCGTGAGATTAATGGTGTTTTGGGAGATGGTACTCTATCAGTTCGAACCACGGAGGAATGGTTTTGACGATTCAGAGCCGGTGAAAATGACACCATGGATAATCCAGCCGGTGGAAGACCTATGACGACAAATACCGATCAAATCATGGAATACATCGAGTTAGACCGGCATTTGGCATTTTAAACAATCTGCAGAAGGCTGGATACAAAAAAAAATATGTTTGGGTGCCGCATGATTTGACGCAAAAAAACCTTCTGGACCGAATCAACGCCTGCGATATGCTGCTGAAACGGAACGAACTCGACCCATTCTTGAAGCGGATGGTGACTGGCGACGAAAAATGGATCACATACGACAATATCAAGCGAAAACGGCCGTGGTCGAAGGCAGGTGAATCGTCCCAAACAGTGGCCAAGCCGTGATTGACGGCCAGGAAGGTATTCCAGTGTGTTTGATGGGATTATAAAGGAATCATCCACTATGAGCTGCTCCTATATGGCCAGACGCTTAATTCTACCATCTACCTACTGCGAACAACTGGACCCCTTGAGGGTGATCTACCAGAAGCGTCCAGATTTGGCCAACAGGAAGGGTGTAGTGTTCCACCAGGACAAGGCCAGACCACACACTTCTTTGATGACTCGTCAGAAGCTACGAGAGCTCGGATGGGAGGTTTTATCGCATCCACCATATAGCCCGGACATAGCGCCCAGTGATTACCACCTGTTCCTGCCCATGGCGAACGCTATTGGTGGTGTAAAGTTGAACTCAAAAGAGGCTTGTGAAAAGTGGCTGTCCGAGTTCTCTGCAAATAAGAAGGGGAGCTTCTACGAGGGAGGTATTATGAAGTTGCCGTCTAGATGGAAACAGATTATCGAACAAAACTAAATCCGATCACTGTAATACTTTTTATAAACCTTTGAATAAAGATAAAAAAAAGCGGAAGGGAGATATTTTACAACCTATTATGTAGATTTTCCACAGTTCAATTGTAGGAATTGTATTTATGTATTAAAAATACCAGAGGTCAGCGTATACTTTATCAGTCCATATAATATTCTGTCCAAAGTTTGTGTTTTCATCATAATTGCCTAAATACCATTGACAAAAGTTTAGCCGGAATTTTATGTCATTTGGTAGTAAATTGTGAGCTTTTTTCACTCTATACCATTTGAATTCATTATTTTTAGCACTAGCATTGCTGTAGCCTTTGGAAACTGTCTACGTCGAAGTGAAATATTGGGTTAGTTTTGTATTTCCCCTAAAAGCGTTATCTATCTCTATTTCAGCCTTCATAAACTTTTGTCTATGATTTTGAAAAATAACCGTAATTAACTAGGATTTGCTGCAATCTAGTGAACATTTTCCGAAACAGTTGTCTCTTTTTAGGATATCGGTCAAACTAATTGCTGGCAGTCTGAGCGTTTTATTTTCTATAACACTATGAAATCATATTTTTACTAATATTCATACATTTTGAATTAACAGGCACATAAATATCCTAGAACGTTCAAAACTCAGTTCGAAGAAGAATAATTGTTTGACAGTATGCATAGACTAAGGTAATTTGTTCCAAACTATGGTATGGCAGCCCAGATTATAAAAATATATATAAAATAATTCGAACACAGAACACAGCCACAAAACAAGAATGTTTCCACTTACGGAAAAAAGTATGACATTATTTTAGAAAAGTATAAAAATGAAACTTATTTAATCAGAGGTATCCCGAATTGCCTAATATTTCACAAAGTGTCTAAAATTCATGCACAATTCAGAGAACTTGGACATGTCAAACCATTAAAAAGAAAACCAAACTTCGTTGAAGATGATGTGGAAGTGAATATTTTGTTAAGTGTCGAAGAGAATCCAACTTCAAGTACACGTCAAATTGCCCGTGAAAATAATGTTAGTCATACAATTGTTCCAAGGTGTCTTCATAAAGAAAACTTCATCCCTACAAATTGACTTTTGTGCAGGAGTTAACAGAAGACGATCCAGATCGTAGAATGGATTTCTGCTAAAGATTGATGAATAAGCTGAACAGAAATGAGATAGCTCTTGGTACCATTCTTTTTTCTGACGAATCAACATTCACAATGAATGGGGAGGTAAACCGACAGAACTGTAGATATTGGTCAGCGGAGAATCCTAATTGGATGCGTGAAACACATACTCAGTACCCTCAAAAGGTGAACGTTTGGGCCGGTATCATAGGCGACCATATTATTGGTCCTATATTTATAGATGGAAATATGACAGCTGAAAAATAGTTAAATATGCTTACAAATGAAGTTATTCCTGCGTTGGCAAACTTATATCTCAACGCAATAGATCCTAGCTTACCGAATGAAAATGTTTGGTTTCAGCAAGACGGGGCAACACCCCATTATGCTTTAATGGTAAGAACTTATTTAGAGGAAATCTTCCCCAATAAATGGATTGGACGAAGAGGTACTATTGAGTGGCCAGCTAGATCGCCAGATCTTACACCGCTGGATTTTTTTCTATGGGGTTATCTCAAGAACAAAGTATATGCAACACAACCAACTAGCATTGTAGACCTCAAAGACAGGATAACTACAGAAATAAGGAATATTTCACCTCAAACAGTAAACAAAGTTAAGGAGGAGTTCTACAGGAGACTGTGCTATTGCCAACAACTTGGTGGAGAACATTTTGAGCATTCATTTTAATGTGTTAAAATCAAATACATCAGCTATTTTATGTATGTGTTTAATAATTGTAAAAATAAAAATTTCACCCTATACAATTCATAATTGACCATACATATTTAGTTTATTGAAATCGGTTGATTAAGGGGATTTCAAAAATATACAAATATACAGGGTGTTTCATTAAAAAAAGAGAACACTGACTATATCAGACCTACGTGAATCACCCTGTACATTTAAATTTATGTTTACATAACGCACAACTGAATTCAAAAGTTGACGTGTCTCAGCATTTTTTATAATTTTCTAAATTAATGTCATAAAGAATTTTATTCCATAAGTGGTTTCCACACTGTATATATATATATAATTAGATATTATCCACCCTGTTTTCTGATTATTGCAACAGTGTATTAATCCATTAGGAAATGCATATTACCTTGTTGTATTTTGTCAATCTTGTCGCTAATTTGTTGTTTGCGACGCCTCTCCACAATGCTCTCATTGCTCCACAATGTTCTCATTGTTCTTATGTTTCCAAATAAAGTATATAAAAATACAAGTTTGTCTCAAGTTCAGGGAGTGTTCGAGTATTAGACGTTTCTGGAGAACTAGACATATTTTAAATCTGAAAATTGGGATTATGATATTGTTTGAAGTTCTCTACAGAGCTAAAATATTTTCGAAGCCCAAAAACTTCCGGTTATGCAGGGAGTGAAAATAAATTCGACGAAAAATTTTTTTTTCAAGTTTTCCATTCCATATGATCGAGTATTCAATAGTGAATACATTTCTGTTAAAACCACTGTATTGAATCGAACAGTTTTCAAAATATCTAAAAAAACTGGAAAAAAAGTCGAATAAGTTCAGTCAGTAATATGTTCATTATTCTTATTTTAAATATCCTGAGCGTAAACCGTTTTTACAACATCGAAGAGGAAGGATGTGAAAAGGTCATGCATCTTTTGGATTTCAAAAATATCATCACAGGGTGTTTCAAATTTTGTGTTGAAAATTGTGATCTTAAATTGGCCATAACTTCTGGTTTTCAAATTAGAACCCTATTTTTTTATAATTGTGTTGGATTCTGCGGTCAAAAATAATGATAGTTTTCTCACATGATTATGCTCCTAAATTCAATAATTTCTGGGTTATTTGAGATTTTCTGGATTTTTGTAGTACGTAGAGTCAGATTCTTCGAATCTGATTCATAAGGATATTCTGTGAGCATAGAAGATAAATCATCCCATTTATAATTCACAAGTGTCAGACATGTCTTATTGTTAGTCGTTATGAAATTTTTTGATTTCACAAAATGAATCGTTGCTATTCTAATAATGAGATTTTGGATTTATTTCTTATATTGTTTTTTTTTTCAATTGTATACGCAATACACATTCAAATGCACTTAATGATATTGTTTATTTCAAATCCGTGGTGGATGACACAAAATGTTGAGTACCCAATGAGAAGTATCCCCATTTTTTTTACAATTTCTGGAAAGATGTTTCAAACTTTCCAAATTTTGGAATGTAAGAGCCCCTAAAGAACACACAAAAAAGGGCAGTTGATGAATTTAGTATTTCGACTTATTTCGAAGCGAATGAGGGCTCATCATTTCAATAAGAAACACATTAAATGGATTCGCTACTTCAGTACACCGAATTATGATTATAAATAAATTATCATATTAAAAATAAAAATTAAAAAAGGCCCGGCAGGTTCTACTAATAATTCTGTCACATTCACCATGTTTATAAAATAGATCCATAATTTCGTAATTAAAATAACGGTCATTTTGTTAAATCGAGAAATGAAGATAACGAATAACAATAACACCTGACACTTGTGAATTATTAACAGATAATTTATCTTCTATGGGTACAGAGTGTTCCCCTGGTTTCGAAAGAATATTCATTGAATTTTTTTAGATGCAATCAATTTGATTCTACGTACTACATAAATCCAGAAAATCTCAAATAACTCAGAAATTATTGAATTTAGGAGCATAATCATGTTAGAAAAATATCATTATTTTTGACAGCAGAATCCAACACAATTATAAAAAAATAGGGTTCTAATTTGAAAAACAGAAGTTATGGCCAATTTAAGATCACAATTTTCAACACAAAATTTGAAACACCCTGTGAAGATATTTTGAAATCCAAAAGATGCATGACCTTTTCACATCCTTCCTCTTCGATGTTGTAGAAACGGTTTACGCTCAGGATATTTAAAATAAGAATAATGAACATATTACTGACTGAACATATTTGACTTTTTTTCCAGTTGTTTTTGGATATTTTAAAAACTATTCGATTTAATACAATGGTTTTAAAAGAAATGTATTCACTACTGAATACTCGATTATACCAGGAAATTGAAAACTTGAAAAAAAATTTTTTCGTCGAATTTATTTTCATTCCCTGTATAACTGGAAGTTTTTGGGCTTCGAGAATGTTTTAGCTCTTTAGAGAACTTCGAACAATATCATAATCCCAATTTTCAGATTTAAAATATGTCTAGTTCTCCAGAAACGTCTAATAGGCACTCGAACTTGAAACACCCAGTATATATCAAAAAAGACTTTTATTTCAAACAAAAATTATAAAAATATGGGGGCTTCAAAGCCATATTTTTTAATAAAAATTACATACATTCCTTCCAAAAAAGTGCCTGAAATATAAAAAAATAAATAATGGGGTTGGGTCAGAAATGCACTAAATTGAAAAACACCTTGTGTTTCTTTCAAGCAAGTCAAGACATCAATGTGCAGTTTTCGGCATTCGATTTGTTGGGCATTTCGGCCGAAATGTTTCTTTAATTCTTATTTAGATATACCGTGATGGGAAATTGTGTGAAACCAACTGAATATCTCTGGAATTATTAGAGATATCGAAATGAAATTTGGGAGATGGATACTGCAGTAGGTTGCCTATTTATTTTCATATTTTTTTAATAGTTTTTAACTTCTGGTTTCACCGGGAGTAATGTCAATTTTGCAATTTGCAATGGAACAACCTGTATATTATTTTAGCTTCTGATGAAACATTTTATTACGAGATAAAATGTCGGTTTTGATTCTTTTTAAACTTTAATAAGCAATAACAATCATATTAATTCATCCATATTTTGGGACTAGATTGGTTCCTTCATTAGGATGTTGAAAATTACCTGACAAAATAATTACAATTATTGTTGTATTATTTATTATTATTGCTGTATTTTTTAGCCTAGTAATTGTTTTTTCTAGTAATTTTCAACATCCTGACGAAAGGACCAGTCTAGTCCCGAAATATAGATGAATTATCAAATGATTGTTTGATTAAAATAGCCCTCAATGCCGAGTACTCAAAAATATTCCATAGAGTATATTTTTTATTTCAATACCTACCGAGGTATTAACAGAAAAGTATCTAAAGAAAGTAAAAATCTAATATCTATTAAAGAAATAACTAATCATAATTATAAACTAAAACTAAGTGATTTTCAAAACATTGAAACTAAACTTAATGTATTACATGTTCAAACTAAGCACAGTTTACTTCTTGACAATATGCAAGTCGGTTTGTAAATTCTCTAGCTGTTACTTCTGGTGGAATTCCTGTATCTCGTGAGTTATTCCTGCAGCTAATTCTTGCATATTATTTGGTCTATCAATATAAACCATAGACTTCAAATAACGCCATAGAAAATAGTCCAGTGCGTCTTCTTCCAACCCATCTGTGATGAAATTTAAATAATCTCTAACAATGCGAGCATAATGGGGTGGTGCTCCATCCTGTTAAACCAGATGTTATTTGGTAATTGTCCATTTACCTCCAATGCCGGAATCACTTGGGTCTCTAACAGCCGTAAATACCTATCTCCGTTTAAAGTTTCTTGTAGGAAGAACGGCCCCATGATTCTGATTTTATAAACGCCGGCCCAAACGTTCAATTTTTGAGGATGAGGATGTTTGTGACCAGTAGCGGTAGTTATGTCGATTAACTGTGCTGTTTAAACAAAATGTAGCTTCGTCTGAAAACACCACATTTCTTATAAAATTATTGTCATGGTTGTAAATATCCACAATCTTTTAACAAAATTGTAAACGTCTGTCGAAATCGTCTTCGTACAGTTCTTGAACGAGGCAAATTCTGTATGGATGATATTTTTCTCGCCTTAATATTTTTCCTACTGAACGACAGCGAATTCCATCCATATTAGAGAGGTCGGTAGTGGATAAATGAGGATTTTATTCCAAAGATATAGCAACATTTTGAGCTACACCTTCATTAGTTGCACTTTTTAGCCGTCCACGTTTTGGTACATTGCTAACTGTTCCACTTGTATCGTAGCTTCGCAAAGTTTTCGTCACTACTGAATGGAATATTTGTGCATTAGGATGAACAATGTTAAGAAGGTCATAAACTTCTTGATGCGTCCTTTTCGTCACCCCAATCATCATTAATATTTCTATTCTTTCTCTGTCACTTAATTCGGCCATTTTACGATCAAATTAAAACAATATAAATCTTTAACATTCAAATTCACTTATAACTTATTTTAACAACTACTGTCGCTTCTACAATGAATTTCATGGGCTACTAGATAACATTATATCTTTCCTTCCTTTAGTTACTTTTTTGTTAATATCTCGGTAGGTACTGAAATAAAAAATATCGAACAGTATATATAACTATTTTTGTACTCGTAATGAAATATTTCATCAGAAACTAAAATAATATACATGGTGTTCTACTGCGAATTTTAAAATTGACATTACTTCAGGCAAAACCGGAAGTTCAAACTTGTTAAAAAATGTGAAAACAAATAGGCAATCTACTGCAGTATCCATCTTCCAAATTTTATTTTGAGATCTATAACAATTCCAGAGATATTTATTTGGTCCCACACATTTGACCATCACTGTATATTGAGGATATGTAATTTTTGAAACTTTGAATAAATACTCTCAAGTAGCTTCAATGAGAGCGCTAAACCCATCTGACCACGTGTCAGTGCTTTCTAAATTTTTTCTAACATAAAAAATATGCAAGTCCCACTCTTCTCTTTATAACTGAAATATTATTTATTTTTCTGTTTTAAGGTTTGTTGGAGGTGAGACAAACGCATGCTACAATGCAGTAGACAGACATGTTGCGGCCGGAAATGGCTCTAAAGTTGCTCTTATTCATGACAGCCCACTCACCAAAACTGTGAGAAAAGTGACCTACGCAGAATTACTGGATGAAGTTTCACATCTGGCTGGTTGCTTAGCGAAGCTTGGAGTCGAGAAAGGAGATAGAGTTTTGATTTATATGCCTCTAATCCCAGAAGCTGTTTTTTCAATGCTGGCAACTGCCAGATTGGGCGCCGTCCATTCAGTTGTTTTTGGAGGTATGCTATTTCATGTAGATGTGGTACAAAAAAATGTAGCTCAATTTATTGAAATCAATTCGCATTATCCAATGAGCTAATTATAGATCTATTTTATATTCATGGTGAAAGAAGTGGAAATACAAAAGGTTTCGGCCAATTATCACACACAATGACAATGTATGGAGTTTCTAGGAATTAAGGAAATATTTTCACATTCTTGCACCACGAAAATATTTTATGCTTATGATATACAGTGCGTTCCTAAATTCATGTGACAAACTTCGGAAGGTGTGAAATTAAGTGGGTCTTTCGTATAAGCGTTTTGCATATTTTTGATATGAGACATCTGGTGGCATAATTACTGGGATAACATCGTAAAAAGGTTAGTTTTAAAACTAGATTTCCTTGAGTTTTTCATAGTTTCTGGGATATTTTTGTGGATTTGGTCAGATGAAAGATGATTTCGAATTTCTGAACTTATCATTTCTCTGAGAAACTGGGAAGAAAGATGGTCATGTAATCAACATCCATTATTTCTCAATTAATGATAAAAATTTACATCAATTTGATTCCTTATGCTGATGAAATCCTAGTTAGTATCTATATGACAACAAGTGAAAGTGGGCTCTGCAATTGTTGAACCCTTACCCAACTCATTTTCAGTTCATTTCTGATCAGAGATCATTTGCAATTGAATGAGCAACAATAGCATTGCAAGAGAATGGATTATCACAAAAAAAATTCTACGGTAATTTAAATCAAGACACTAATTAAAAAAATTTTCCATGCTCACGGAAAACAAATTAATTTTTTTTGTATATTCTCCGTGGTTACTTTCGATGTAATCTCTATTTATCATAAAGAACAATGGTACAAATAAAGTCATCAAAATGTTGTATAATATGTTATGTGTTACTGCAACTCGTTATTGTTAGTTAAGTTCATTTATTTTCTGTTCCAAAATGCTTGTTCGTTTCGTGCGGCCCACGTATGTTCATTTCTTTGTCTATGGACGCGTAACATATGTTGGAGATATATGACAGTGCGAGACGAAAGTGGTCGTAATTCGAATACACACATCGACGCTCGTTCGGTGCAGTGCAGGACTTTTCTTCGTTTCTTCGAATTTTCTCGTTAATTTCTACAATTTAAAACTCTGGTGAAAAAGTGACTATTTCTCGCTCGTGAGTGACACATTGATGTGCTGTAAAACCAACAGGTACGCAATCGTCGATACTCCAACATTCGCCTTTCTTTCGAGTCATTTTTTCATATTTTTTCAGAATTTCATTATTAATTTCTTTTGCTTTCATTTAATTTCAAAGGCCGTGTCGTGCCATTTTGGTCCTTCTTGAGCCGCATATTTTCGAACCGCGTTTTCAAAATTATTGCGATCAAGCATTTTGGAATTTTTTCATTTAGTTTTTCATTTGCATTTATTTCAATCTGTCATTATTCACGTGACCTCGAAAACTTGATAAGATATCGAACACATTCATAAATCCTTTAATATCTGCGCATGTTAAAAGAATTTAGCTTTCATTACCTTTCATTTGTTTTTCTCATCTATGCTCATAACCTTGATTCAAAACATAAACAAACATCGACATTCTTGTTTTTGTTTATTTACATTTCATTATTTTCATTTGTTTATTTTCAACTCGATTTTCAATTTAATAGATTCAATCTTAATTATTTGCTTTATTAATTAATTTAGTTCTTTTCAATCGGTTAGTCTATTTACTCTTTTTCGAAATTACTCAAAACGAAATTCATATTGTTTTCTGCAGTATACCTTGAATAATAATAATGGCGACAAAATTGAAACAACTCAAAGCTCGTCGTCAAATTGTTATTGATGATCTCGAGGAAATTCTCAATTTAGCACAATTCGCTGTCACTGATGAGAGTTTACATGTTAGATTCAAATTAAGATGTGAAATACTTGACGATATTCTCGTGGACTTTCAAAATTTACATACGTCTATTGTCTCTATGATAGTATCTTCCGAAGAACCCGAATTGGACACTGAGAAGGTTATTCGAACAGCCTTCATGGATAATTATTACACCATCAGAACAACTTATGTTAATTTATTTCCTGTAGTAAACATTCCAGTAAAAAAACCAAGACAGTTGCTCTATTAGTTCGCCAAATGTTAAACTTCCAAAGATAGTATTGCCCATTTTCAATGGGAATTATAAAGAGTGGCCTACTTTTTTTCGATATGTTCCAAAGTTTGGTACATGAAAATTCTAATTTGAGTCAAATAGAAAAGTTTCAATACCTCCTTAGTTCACTTTCTTCTCATGCTTTAAATTTAGTTAAAGGATTTCCATTGACTGCTGAAAATTATGAAAGCGCTTTTCAGACATTGGCGGAAAGATATCAAAATAAAAGACTTCTCGCTAATACGTGTTGGAAGGAAATCTGTAATGTTCCAAAGCTACAGGGTGATTCAGCTAAAGACCTTAGGCGAATTCTAGAAGTTTTTGCGGAAAACTTATCGGTATTAAGGAATTTAGGTTTACTCGTTGACCAGTGGGACTTCGTTTTATTTCACATTCTCATTCAGAAATTAGATTCAGCAACGATCAAACGTTTTGAATTGCAAGAATGTTCAACCGATATTCCGTCGTTTGTCAATTTGCGAAATTTCCTGACAAATCAGTGTATAGCCTTGGAGGCAGTAGCTCTTTCTCTTCCGTCGAAAACTCATTCAGTTTCGAATTCTCAAGTTTTGAAATCTAGTTCTCTCTCAACGAATAAAAGAAATTGACTTTTCTCGTTCAAACGGAAACTGAATCATTCAAGAAACGTATAACCTGTAATTATTGCAAGTTAGCTCATAGTATTTACAAATGTCCATCATTTTGGAACAAACTGTTCAAGATCGGTTCAAGATTGTGAAGAACAAAAATTGGTGTATCAATTGCCTCCATTCTGGACATAAGATTAACAATTGTTCTTCAAGGTCAAATTGTCGTACTTGCCACGGAAAGCATCATACCCTGTTGCACATGCGCAATAGTGCGGAGAATGATTCTTCATCAGAGACGTTTCATTTCAATGCTGCAAATTCATCGGATTCAGGCTCAGCTCAGGTTTTAACCAATGTTACTTCAAATTCTACCGTTCTCTTAGCAACCGCTGAGGTTGAAATTCGTGATGCTTGGGGTAGATATCAGAAGGTCCGAGTTCTGTTAGATGGAGGCTCTCAAATAAATATTATAACTCAATCGTGTGTAAATAGATTAGGCTTGAAAATTTGTGATGCTTCATTTTCGATAAATGGAATTTGTGAAAGCTCATCTTCTGCTAATTGCAGCACTGAATGTACTATTCGTCCATCAGGTAAAATAAATCCATCATTTACATTCGATGCCGTCGTGATTCCGAAGATTTGTGCGGAAATGCCGAGTTCTTTCGTAAATTATTCGTTTTGGAATTGTGTCCATAACAAGAAGTTAGCAGATCCGAACTTTTCCATTCCGAAATCAATAGACCTTCTCCTCGGAGCGGATATATTCTCTTTAATAATTCGACCGGGTCGTATCGAGGGTAACGGTTTAGAACCAACAGCACTTGAGACAGTGTTTGGTTGGGTTTTCATGGGAAAGATTCAATCACCTAACATATCAGTTAACAATTTTCATTTGTCATTGTCTGAATCAGGTTTAAACTCCTCGTTGAAAAGATTTTGGGAACTTGAAGAAGTTTCAGAGAATGTTATTGTATCACCAGAAGATCAATTTTGTGAGAACTTATACACTCAGAACTATTCTAGAAATACATCTGGACGGTACACTGTGGCATTACCATTTAAACCTGATCAGTCAACACTTTCTTTCGGTGACACATATTCTCTCGCACTACGTCGTTTTTTATCCCTTGAACGTAAACTTATTAAAAACCAGAATATATACCGGGAATACTCTACTTTCATGCAGGAATATTTAGAAAAAGATCATATGTCATTAATTTCTACGAGTTCGGATTGTGAGAATACTTTTTATATCCCTCACCATTGTATAATCAAACCAAACAGTCCATCTACAAAGTTGAGGGTTGTTTTCGATGCGTCAGCTCATGTACCCGGTCATTTATCTTTAAATGATGCTCTATTGATAGGTCCTAAATTACAAAAGGATATTATTGCCATTTTGATGAACTTTCGTGTTCATCGGTTCGTTTTCACAGTTGATATCAAACAACTGTATCGTCAAATATTAGTCAAAATTCTCGGTTTGAGGTGGTTTCCTTCGTCGGACGAATTTTCTTATTTTGCGGAAACTACTGTTCAGGTATGTACCAAACGTACCATACTTTCAGAACTTTCTCGAATTTTCGACCCTTTGGGGTTCCTTTCTCCATTTGCTTTTCTTGCTAAACATTTGATCCAGCATCTTTGGACATTAGGTTTGCAGTGGGATGATACACTTCCAGACGATGTCAGCCGTCGCTGGAATCAGTGTAAATCCGAATTAACCGAATTGGGTAAATTAAAGATACCTCGGAAACTTGCATCGAAACCATTTTATCGTTGCGAACTTCATGGTTTCGGAGATAGTAGTGAGCGTGGCTACGCAGCCGTGGTATATTTCAAGTTTTTCAATTTTGACGGCTCCATTGACATCTCTTTCGTAGGTGGTAAATCAAAGGTCTCCCCATTGAAGAGAATTTCACTTCCAAGACTGGAATTGTGTGCTTGTCTCTTATTATCAAAACTCATTAATATGGTTTTCTCTGTTTACCAATCAGCCTTTATAATAGATGACATTTTTGCTTGGTCTGATTCAATGGTAGCTCTAACATGGATTAAGTCTTCTCCTCATCGATGGAAGACATTTGTAAGCAATCGTACTACTCAAATTCAGGACTTAGTTTCAACAGAAAATTGGTATCATGTTCAATCGAAAGACAATCCAGCTGATTGTGCTTCACGCGGCTTAACGCCAACCGAACTGTTGAACTGCTCTTTGTGGTGGACAGGCCCTGACTGGCTTCGTTCCAAACATCTCACCTTCGCAAATGATGAAATAGAGAATTCTCTTCATCTTGTACAAACAGAAGAGCGTCACCTCTCTTTGTCAACTTTCATTTCTCTATCGTTTGTTGATGATTTGCTCTCCAGGTATTCATCTCTGTCCAAGGTTCAAAGAGTGGTAGCTTACATTTTCAGATTCGTTAACTTCATAAAGAACTCTAAAGCTCCTAAGATATATAGATTTTCCGCAGTTCATCTCAAAGATGCACTTTTTTTCATTATAAAGCAAGTTCAACGGGTTGTGTTCAGGGAACAGATCGATAATCTCATCTCGGGAAATCCCATATCTAAATTACTTCGAAAATTGAATCCATTTATTGGAGAAGATGGTGTTCTCAGGGTGGGCGGTCGTCTGTCTTTTTCTGGTCTGGCTCTTGATCACAAACACCCAGCTTTGCTTCCTTCATCTCATCGTCTTACTGAGCTCCTTATTCAGCATTTCCATAGAATATATCTGCATCCAGGTGCCCAGACTTTGCAGTTCCTTCTGTCTCAACAGGTCATACAGGAGTTTTATACAGTCCACTTAGAGATTGAGTCTGTGCTCAATTCTCGCCCTTTATGTCCGCTTAGTAATGACCCGAATGACATATCTGCACTGACACCAGGACATTTTCTTACTCTGGCTCCATTAACTGCTATTCCTGAACCAGATTTATCTCACCTATCTATCGGTCGATTATCGCGTTGTCAGCTTTTATTAACTCGTATCCATCAGGATTTTTGGAAAAGATGGAATTTAGAATATCTGAACACACTGCAACAACGAAAAAGGTGGTTCAATAGCGACTCGCCACCTTATTCAATAGGTGCACTAGTCTTGATAAAAGATGATCAACTCCCTCCATTGCGCTGGCGACTTGGACGCATTGAGAAATTGCATCCTGGCGCTGATAAAATAGCTAGAGTAGCTACTGTTCGGACTACTCAAGGTGTACTGCAGAGATCAGTGGTTAAATTATGTCCATTACCTCTTCCATAGTTATGACATATGTTGATGTATATATGTATATATTTTTTTTCGCTTTATGTTCGATATCTTCTCAATTTTTTATTTGCTTTGTTTCATAAAATATTCTATTTTAGGTGGGCGGTTATGTTACTGCTACTCGTTATTGTTAGTTAAGTTCATTTATTTTCTGTTCCAAAATGCTTGTTCGTTTCGTGCGGCCCACGTATGTTCATTTCTTTGTCTATGGACGCGTAACATATGTTGGAGATATATGACAGTGCGAGACGAAAGTGGTCGTAATTCGAATACACACATCGACGCTCGTTCGGTGCAGTGCAGGACTTTTCTTCGTTTCTTCGAATTTTCTCGTTAATTTCTACAATTTAAAACTCTGGTGAAAAAGTGACTATTTCTCGCTCGTGAGTGACACATTGATGTGCTGTAAAACCAACAGGTACGCAATCGTCGATACTCCAACATTCGCCTTTCTTTCGAGTCATTTTTTCATATTTTTTCAGAATTTCATTATTAATTTCTTTTGCTTTCATTTAATTTCAAAGGCCGTGTCGTGCCATTATGTATAAGGAACATAATGATTCTTGAGGCTGAAATTCAAGTAAATTGATGTTCAGGAATAAATTCCACTTATAATCAGCTCTTCTGAAAAAAATTATAAAAATTTAGAAAGCACTGAAGTGAGGTCAGTATGCTTTGGCGCTCTTGTTGAGCTACTTGCGAGTAAATATTCAAACCATAACAAATGTATAAGCACTCTGATCACGTGAACAATAGTCTTTTCCTGTACTATGGGACAATGTGATGCAAATATGAACGCCTAATGAATGAACAAACCTATCTCAAATTAAAAATAACTACTCATACTTTTCCCCAAGTTTTGTTCGAAGCTATAATTCCCTTTTCCTAAAAACTTATGTCAGTGCTTTTCTGAATTTTGACAACGTATATTATTTCAGCCACCGAGATTGAATTCTATCTCTATGATTTCCCGTTATGAAAAATTTTGATTAATATTACGCCAAACGCCATCTGACACTGATTAAAAAGCCCGGCATTTGTCGATCGAATATCGATCTGTGATGGCCATCGTTCAAAGAAAATCATCGGGACGTATGTCATTTCTCTTTTCTCTTGAGTAAATTAAAAAAATGATCATATCTTTAGATGGAAAAGAGCTACGACAATGAAATTTGAGGATAAGTAAGATATCGATCATCTCAATATATTCATGAATTTTTATTGAAATCCGAAATACATCTTATGAGATATAAAGGATGAAAAAATTTTTTTTTGGGAATTTTTCAAAAATTTTCTAGCGTGACGATTTCTGCGAAATTTTGATAGCTGTTTTGTTGCAGCCTCCCTCAACAATATTTCAAGTATCAATTTGATCGGATGGATATTCTAGTAGTTATTGAGGAAACAAAATTTCAGATGCTCATATAAAACTACTGAACTATCCGACGGATTTGGCCCAATAACGAACTTGACCGAGATATTTGGACAATTAACCTATTCTGAAAACTCTAGCTGATTCCTTTTGGATGCTAGAGAGGAATTGAAAGTTACGTGCCAGCAGAGTAAAGAAATTATATTTCGAAGGAACTTCATATCCGTCATTTTAAATCCACGATTAATTTAACTGTGATGTTGATACATCAAAGTCACCCTGATAATTTCAACTCTCAACTCTCAAAAGAAATCACAGCTCCAAGTGTCTAGTTTTTAGATTAGAACTGTAAAATTTGCAGCCAGTGGTTTTCGAGTAATCTTCGAAATACGAGAGCCAAAACATTTCTTTAGGTTCTTTTTTTGTCCAGGAGCTTGGAAAAATTTTTGGCCCTCAACCACCACGAGGATCGGATACCTTATTTATTCATGCCTTTGATTCTCGATATATCAGGTATACCGGTATGAAATGAGCGTTTTATTTGTCAAAATGAAACACTAATTATTAATGGGAAAGTAAAAAACATATATTCAAAGTATTGGCCATTGTTTTCTACACATTTTGACCACCTTTCTGGCGATTTGTGTATACCACGCCAATATAATTGCTCGTCTTTCAAAGCAAATCAACCAGACACCCAATTTTCGACCTCCTCGTAGGAATCAAAGTGCTGCTCAGCCAATGCGTGTCCCATCGATGAAAACAAATGCTTTATAGTATCTTGAACCGGTTTTGCTTTGTGTACAGGTGCAGTGTCATGGAGCAAAATTACTTTGCCGTGTCTTCTCGCCTATTCTGGTGGTTTCTCGATCAATGCATGGTTCAAATTGATTATTTATTGTCGGTAGCGATCAGTATTAACAGTTTCACCAGGTTTTAGGAGTTTGTGGTACACCACATCTTTCTGGTCCCACCAAACACGCAGCATTGTCTTCTTGCCGAATCGATCTGGTTCTGCAGTCGATGGTAATGGTTGTCCCGGAATAACCCATGATTTTTTCCATTTAGGATTATTAAAATTAATACATTTTTTTATCGCCAGTAACAATACGATGCAAAACCGATTTTCTTTCGTGTCTTTGAAGCAAAATTTCACAAGTGTTTTTTCGGTTTTCCATCTGTCTTTCATTCAATTCATGTGGCACCCTATTTCCACACATTTGGATCTTTCCCATAGCTTTTAAATGGTAAAAAATTGTTTTTTTGTGCAACATTTAACATTTCTGCCATTTGCTTCTGATTCAAAGTGTCATCTTATCCAATATGGTTGGTTATCTTCCCTTATACTGGAAACAGAGCTTTATCGTCCGGTAGTGAAGATGACATTCTCATTAGTAGGTTTTTATTTTTCATTTTCCTAACATTCTTATGTAACCAAATCGATATGAGAAAAAATTAAATATTGTAATCAAAAATTTAATTACCGAAAAAACCTAAATTGTATAATGCTTTATACTCATTATAAATGAGGTCAATACTTAAGTAGGACCCTTATAATTTACTCTGTTATATATACCATGTATTAATTATGTAAAGTCCTAAATAAACTTATTTTGATTTGATTTGGTAGTAAAAATGACATCAGAAACTACCGTGGTATTTTCTTTTCCAAAGCATTTGATAGGGTTAATCATAATTTATTGACGGCCGAGCTTGACGCAATTGGTATATCGGGGTCATTGGGAGGGTGGATTAGAAGTTTTTTATCGGGTCGTACACAGGTTGTTAAATACAAAGGATTTTATTCTGGGCTGATACATGTCAGTTCGGGAGTTCCACAGGGGTCTCACCTTGGACCAGTTCTGTTTAATATTTTTGTTAATGATGTAAAGAAGGTTTTGAAAGTTAAATTTTTATTGTATACCGATGATTTGAAGATTTTTGTACCTTTCACTGATCATCATCATCCTATTTCTTCAAGAGCAGATCAACGGTTTTTCCAGGTGACACAAGCAAATTGTATTGATTAAATATTGATAAATGTCAGATTATATCATTTCATAAATATCGATCTCTATTAGATTTTGATTATAATATCAATGAAAAGAGCCTTAAGAGTGTACAGCGTTCGTGATTTGCGAGTGATTTTGGATAACAATCTCGATTTCAAGGAACATGATGAGGATATATCGTCCAAAGCGTGTAAAATGATGGGTTTCGTGATGCGGAACTCTATGAGTTTTGGTGCTCAATGTTTTGTTTGGTCTTGATACTCTAGAAAATCGTAGAAGGGTATTCGATGCTTGTCTGATATACAAACTTATACACGGTCTAGTACAGAGCTCTGAATTCTTGGCCAGAATTCCATTTAATATCCCATCGAGGATTACAAGAGACTCTGTTTCGAATTTGGACTAGATTCACGAATTATGCAATCAATTCGGTTTTGCATCGTTGCCTTTGCTCGATGAATTGTGAACCATTTTCTGTTTCTCTGCGGACATTTAAGCTTAGAATAGGGTCTATCTTACGTAGCATACAAGTGGTTGAATCGTTGTTTGTTTGAGTTGGGCGAAATTCTTTTTTGGTTTGTATAAAATTTGTCCGATTAAAAGTGAATTTTTCAATTTTGGGTGTTTCCCGTATATGCATACATCTGTAAATTGTTGTACAAATTGTATGTTAAATAAATAAATGAATATCGTTTGCAATTCGGCGTCTTCCAACTTTTTTGGTGGTCTTCCACGCATCTTCTCGCATCAAAATCATTATTTCTGAACCATTGAAACCATCTTTTGCATATTGCTTCTTATAGAGCATGATCACCATATGCCTCGAAAAGCGTTCGGTGCGATTCTGTAGCACTTTTCTTCAAATAAAACAAAAAATAAATGCTTTCCGCAAATCATCATTTTCTGGTACAAAATTCGACATTTTTAACACGATAAATATGATGTTGTCTGTTCAAGGACCTGATGTATACTAAATATGTTTCACAGATGTCATAGCAAACAAAAAAAATAAAGGCTCGTTCACCATAAATGTTCCCTATCGAGACATTTGTATCTTGACGCTCACTTCATACCGGTATACCTGGTATTTGCAACCAATTATCGTACAGAAAATTAAAGGTGGGTTTCACAAACCTGAATAAAGACCCTTCAACTGCTGGGTACTGCTTTTTCGGGTATGAATGCCTCATAATTTTTTAAGCATTTCCGCCGCTATAATCCATTATTTCACTGATCTTTTGTAAATCAAATAAAAAAAGTTGATATCTTTAAGTAAATTTCGACTTTTACCACTCGCTTTCAGAGATTGTTTTTCTATACTTTCCTTAAAACCTTTCAAAATCGCCCAATTAAATAGTTTTTTTCGAAATTAATCCGTTTGCACTGAAAATTTATTTTAAATCTTTTTTTATTCAATAGTTCATCGAAAATTTACTGTCTTTAGTAAAAATATGGAAAAAGCTCAGAAATTTTGTTTTTTCATTTTGTTAAAGATTATATGAGCTTTTTAAAGCAAAAAACGTAATCCTGTATCTTTTTCAAAAATTGAGTGAAACAAAAAATGGCTGGATATAATTAATAGGATCATCGACGGGTTTTGTGGACATATTGAGCTTACACTTAAAATTATAGGTTTCCTCAATAATTTCGATGCAGAGCTTGATTTTCCAAGAAAACATCAATAGTCTTTTTTGTTGTATTTTAAATTCATGTGACGAAGAGAAAAAAATTGCGGAAAAGCAATGCGTTAAGGAATATTTATCCCAGTTCCTAAAAACCGCCTTTAACTTTCTGTGCTAGTTAAGATTTATTTTCTTCATTCTTTGAGATTGATGGCTTATTTGCCAGTAGATTTACATACACAATTATCTCAACCTTTGGGAGTTGATAGGAATGAATTCATTCTAGAGATTTTTTGAATTTGTTCATTCACTGTGGCGGATCTATCAGTATCAGACTGTTCCAAACCGCGGGAAAATACTTCACATCAATCACTCTTCGACAATTTTTCAAATTTTTAGGGGTATCAAAATCTGGAATCACAACCATAAAACCTGTTGATGACAAAAGCGTTCAACTGATGAATTTGTTAATTGACAGTTTCATAAACCATGAAGTATATTTAAATAGAATTCATACATTTCAAAATTGTCCTTCTCAACTTTCCATAGTGATCAATACGTGATGCAGATCAGTTATTGATATTAATAGGTCAAGGTTGACTACCTTTAATTTAAACAATGGAACTTTTATTGATTTGGAAATGAAGCCAATAAAAATTTATTTCGAATGAATAATATTTACCAATTTTCTAAGAAAGTACGGTAAATATTTAATTTCGTTTAGCTTTAAATTAAATATTCTTAGACTTTATATTTTTGCCTCAGGTTTCGCATCTAGAGAACTAAGCACTAGAATTGTTCATTCCGAACCCAAAGTTATAATAGCAGCAAGTTGTGGAGTGGAACCACATAGAACAATAAGGTGAGTAAAAAATTGTGGCATACACCACAGCTTGTATTTGAATTTGCGAATACCAGTAAGTAGAAACCTCACCTGCTTTACCCTGAGGTGCAATAAGATAGGTAAGCAACTCATTTCTATCCGAAACATCTGGTCAACTAACGTGGGGTGATCTAAAAGTAATAATAATAGAAATAATACAGGGCAAGTTAATTAAAAAAATTATATATTTTTCTATGTAGTATAGTGACAAGGCAATACATTCATTTAATATATTTTTCTCAACCTAGGATACATATTCAAATTCACTTGATGAAATCATACATATAGAAACTAGATGTCTAACTGTGTCACTAATCGCCCCTGAAAAGTGAGGCATTTAATTGACAAAACTGACAAAATGGCCGACGAGTTTTGGTCATAGAGAAATGATTAACATCTATGTTTGAGTGACGATTTTGCCATAGATAGAGAAGGTTTCTATATCTATGTGACTTCACTAAGCTTCTCAGTAAATCAGATATCTGATGTAGAGAAATGGGTTGAATGAAAAGATTCAATTGTTCGGCCATTATAATAACTTTTTCAACGCTTATTTATTCATTTCAATTTTTTCTATTGTGCAAATTATAAGATACGTTTTGTTCTTTAGTAAAAATTTTTTTTCATAGATGGGATTTGTTAATGAAGAACTTCATAATCAAAATAATAATTTTTACTATTAATGCATACGTAAATATTGGAATTACAAATAAGACGGTAAAATGGCTTCACCAGTACCTAGGATATTGAAATTCATTTTATTAATTTGAAATCAATATCAAGTTCTTGTGTCAATACCTTTTCGACGTGACATTGATTCTGCCCTAGTTGCCGCATATAGTCTGACCTTATAGTATTCATTAGCAATCTAGTAAATATGTTATTCAAGGCCAGTCTTTTTTTAACTGAAAATATTAATTGATTTTGTGATTTTGCATCAGAAACTTTGCAGTTTGAAGCAACCAATGTCCTTTCAGATTCGGAAACCACCTGAAACACATCCTTCGAAACATGGATCAAGCCATCTCAATTTCTTATATGAACAAGATGAATGTGTTCATCAGGCATCGAATATTTTCCGTACCATAAAGCCTTATATATAGAACAAAATGTTCTATGTAATACTTGTAGTACATGGAGGTACAAGAAGCTCATCTTCACTGTCACGATCAGGGGAGCTCCTCTTCATAAGCATCTTTCAGCGCAATATCAAATTTATTTATTTTTTCTCCATTGAAATCAAGAATACTTTGCACTGGGTCACTATCCACATAAATCCACATAAGAGCTCCAGGTTAGGGTCTGTTGATCTTTTTTTTTGTGATGCAATTAGAGATCCCAGTATTTTTATCGTTTTTTTTTTCTCCTCAATATTCTTTGTCTAAGGCATTTATTCTTTTTCAATAATGATTTAATCCTAACATTATCTGGAATTTTTTTTCTTTCTTTTTTCATGACTTCCAGATCTGAATGAGGTGCAGAATCTCTAGTCATCACAATATTGTGATTGAGAATCTTCAGAAATTCTGCCTTTTTTTTGTAGGAAACTGATAATGCTCTGAAAAGGCTGGGAGAACTGACGGTACAGCAATCATTTTTAAAAGCAATCTGGCAGTCCAATTCCTGATTCTTATGGGGAAAACTGGAATAGATAAGTGAAATTTCAATACAATACGAAATAATGTACTTTTTGACATTAATTTTACTGAAAGAAGTGATCCATTTCTGTATTAATTTGAGCAGTCAAATACAGAACAGCGCACCATCTTGAGAAAACCGTAATCAAAAAAGTACTACACGAAAACACCACCGTAATTACAATTTAACTTAATCAATTCGTTCGAAGACATATCAACAACAACAGACGGCCGCCATTTTGTTAGTTCAATTAATTGCCTCACTTTTCGACCTCGAGTTAGACATCTATGTTTTCTATATCTATGAATGAAATCTTCAAACCACAGATAAATACAAATTTGATTCAGTCAAAATTAATAATGGAAATCGAAACATTTTCTAATATTGTCAGGTTTTTTAAAAGATAATTTTTTGTCCCGAAAACGACAGAACATGTCGGTCGAAACGTTGGGAAGAAGAAAAATAAGATATTCTGCTCATTTCCCAAATAATAATTTTCTGGTTAACAACTAATCTGTGGTTGATTACTAGAATAACTATCGTTACTGCAACTGCGTGACCGACTGAAATGTATACATTCTTATTTAGTATCTTAAATGAGTTATTTTCATTAAAACCATGATTTATTGAACTCAAGGTATAAGGATATACTGAATGAAGCGCTAGAGATGTCTTCGCACAAACCAAATAAATGTATTATCTACCAGAGAAGAAACGTAGAGACTTGTCCTTTGGATGTAGAAATGGATTTGGTTTGGGAAGATGCGCTCAAGTATGGGGGCCCACATGACTGTGTACCAGTGGAAGCTAACGATCCGCTCTATATATTATATACCTCAGGAACTACCGGTACAGATAAATAAAGTTTTTGTAAAGATCTTGAAAACTGATTATTCCACCTTACAGATCAACCGAAAGGCATTCAAAGACCAGTAGGTGGTCACATAGCTACCTTATGCTGGACCATGAGTGTGGTTTATGGTATGGGTCCAAACGATGTCTGGTGGGCAGCCAGCGATCTTGGCTGGGTTGTAGGTCATTCGTATATATGTTATGGCCCCCTTTTAGCTGGCCTCACGACCGTTATGTATGAAGGAAAACCTGACAGAACTCCAGACCCTGGACAATATTTCAGGTAAGCATATAAAAATCACAACCGTAGGATCACTAAAATCTAAATTTTTTTTCAGAATCATCAGCGAACATAAAGTAAACGGTCTTTTTACCGTTCCTACAGCGTTCCGTGTTATTAGACGTGAAGATCCAGAAGTGGAATTCGGTAAAAAATATGACACCAAGACTCTTAAAATCATCACGGTAGCAGGAGAACACTGTGATTACGAAACCAAAAAATGGGCGGAAAAGATATTCAATGTTCCCATACTAAACCAATGGTGGCAAACGGAAACTGGCCATGTTATGGCTGCTCATTGCATCGGATTCGGTCATAGTACATCACCTCCAAAGCATAGTGCTGGAATGGCATTTCCCGGGTATGACATACGGATTCTACGAGAAGATGGTTCCGAAGCAGACGACAATGAACTTGGTAGGATAGTAGTGAAGTTGCCTTTACCACCAGGAACCATGAGTACGCTTTATCAAGCCCCAGAAAAATTTTGCCAACTCTATTTTCAAAGATATCCAGTAAGTTGATTCAGTTTTAATGGGAACACATTTAAAAAAATCATAGAAACATCGAAGAGTTGGGAAATGTTAATCGCCCTGTATGTGGGAATGAAGGAATATATCTTGCAGGGTTACTATGACACCATGGATGCTGGTTATAAAGACGAATATGGTTATATTTACGTGACTGCTAGAGATGACGATGTGATAAATGTGGCAGGACATAGAATATCCACTTCAGCCTTAGAAGATGTAGTTCTTGCTCATCCAGATATCGCGGATGCAACAGTTGTGGGTGTTCCCGAACCAACTAAAGGCGAAGTACCTTTGTGTTTGTTCGTTCTTAAAAAAGGTGAGTTGAGGGAACTTTTTTACCACCACGAACATTCATTTTGAATAGGATGTTGTTTAGGTTGCTCATACATGTAAAGATGTCAGTTTTTATAATTTCACAAGTAGGTGCATAATTTCTAAAAAAGGAAACATTCTTAAACGTTTCCTTCTTCTTTTTCTTCAGTAAGGCATTATGCCTATTTTGTGCGAGTTATCAGGTTCATTTCTTTCCGGATATTGACTGCCATGTGTCTTTCCACCGTTTTGATGGTCTTCTTCCCATCGGCGTTCCATTTCGTGCTATTTTGGCGAGTATCCATCATTCTATTGAAATGCTCTCTTTCTTCCTCTTTGTTGATGTTTTCAAACTCCTCAAGAGATGCCATTCTTTTTTGCAAATCAGATATGATACATTCGTTTTTAATAAGGTAAATTCTGGCGTTTACCCCGCTTCTTACTCTGAAGCAGATTTGGTAAGCCCCTCTTGTCTGTTTATTTTTGTAGTTATTTCGAAAAATTTTTGTTTGTTTTGGTTATTGCTTTCACTTATCGGTAATGCTTGGTTTCACGTTTGGTTTGCTATTAATATTCTGTGTATGTTGTTTTTCAATAAGCTTCAATATTTTCTTTTTTGAGTTGTTTGCTATGTGTTTTTTCGAGCGATTTTCGTACTGGTCTTTTAGTGAACATTCCTAGTTTACTGAGGACCAAGCTGTGATCTGAATCAATCTTCGCTAAATTAGGTTTCTGACCTTATGTACCATAATACCCTAATGACAATCATGGAATAAAAACTCATACCAGTATCCTGAGATCCTCTAGTTTCGTGCAAATATATGTAGAAATAATATTTTTCGTGGATTGCGAGGTTGGATTGATAGGTACCCGTGTTTGGCAACAGAAGGAACTGAAGTAAAAATTTGTATACCATTTTATAGTTCCATCCTTCAAAAAAGATCGGTCAAAATTTCGCATCTTTCATTGGAAAACCCATTCTACAGGGTGGGCATATTTCGAAGTTTTTGTACAACAACTTTTAAACCAGAGGAAATTGACAAAATCTGAGACCCCATTCTTGTTGTCTTTTTCAGAAATATTGACAACAGTAGTATTCAGTTTTGGTTACCTTCTTCTGTTTCGAGTTATAAGCAAAAATTGGTAAAATGGCGATATAAAAAAAATTATATCTCCGCTAATACTGATGGGAGAGTTCTGAAATTGAAACATTATATAGGCATTTTTCAGGTAGAATCCAGTGGCGTGCTTCTCCTTTTCGCGCCACTTCAAATTACGAAGGTATGACGAAAGTTATGTTTTTTTTTAAATAAAATCACTATATTTCTGTACCATCTTCAACAATCTTAATTTTTTCTGATTTCAAAAATGTGCAACATTTCACTCTTCTGCATACGCATGCAGTAGGCGTAAACCTCCTGAAATTTCATCGGTTCCTGATATCTCAACTAATCGTAAAGAAATGACGACAGTATGCGTAAACCTCCTGAAATTTCATTGGTTCCTGATATCTCAACTAATCGTAAAGAAATGACGACAGTATGCGTAAACCTTCTGAAATTCCGTTGGTTCCTGATATCTCAACTAGTCGTAAAGAAATGACGAAAGTCGGCGTAAGCCTCCTGAAATTCCATTGGTTCCTGATATCTCAACTAATTGTAAAGAAATGACGACAGTATGCGTAAACCTTCTGAAATTCCATTGGTTCCTGATATCTCAACTAATCGTAAAGAAATGACGACAGTAGGTGCAAACCTCCTGAAATTCCATTGGTTCCTGATATCTCAACTAATCGTAAAGAAATGACGACAGTAGGTGTAAACCTCCTGAAATTCCATTGGTTCCTGATATCTCAACTAGTCGTAAAGAAATGACGAAAGTCGGCGTAAGCCTCCTGAAATTCCATTGGTTCCTGATATCTCAATAATTGAATGAAGCACTACTCAAATAACGGAGCTTTTAATAAAAAACATTTTCTACAATACTATATGTATCACTCACCTATCGGTGCCTAATGGTATTGAGAAAAAAAAATTTGGGATTATTAAACTATTGTTTTTGCAGTTGAATACGCTAAAATTGTTAATCATTTTGGAATTAATTTGAAAATAACACAAAATTGAAACAGAATACCAACTGGAATGAAAATAAATGATTAAATACGAGGGCCGTTCAGAAACTAACCTCCGGTTAATTGAAAAAAATACACCAAGTTAAGTAAAAATATTTTAATATATACATCTTACAACTACATCTTTGCACTATTTTTCGACATAGTCTCCATAACGATTGAGGCACTTATCGTATCTCTTCACAAGCTTTGAAATTCCTTCTGCATAAAAATCACCAGCTTGTGCCTTGAGCCAGCCTGTGACCGCATCTTTGAGCTCTTCGTCGTCATCAAACCGCTGGGACCCGAGCCATTTCTTCATATGCATGAAGAGGTGATAATCGCTTGGCGCCAGATCTGGGCTGTAAGGTGGATGGTTGAAAACGTCCCACTTGAAGGACTCAAGAAGGGCTGTTGTTCTGCGAGCAGAGTGAGGACGGGATCTTGCTGTCACTATCTCGTACAAAAGAGTCTTAGAAATCTGTGGAAAATTAGTACACAACTCCGCCACTGTGAAACGTCGATTTTCACGAACTTTTGCATCAACTGTCTGAACGAGTTCGTCAGTCACCAATGATGGTCTACCACTCCTCTCTTCATCATGAACGTTTTCTCGTCCATTTTTAAATAAACGTACCCATTCACGGACAACTCCTTCACTCATAAATTTTGGTCCGTACACGGCACAAAGCTCACGATGAATAGCTGCTGCAGAGTATCCTTTGGCTGTGAAAAACCTTATAACAGCACGCACCTCACATTTGGCGGGATTTTCTATTGCAGCACACATTTCAAACTAAACTAGCGCAGGTATGATGTTCACTCGACTACGGCTTGATGCCGACTGACCTGCTGAGCGCGTGAATGCACAGATGGCGCGCTACTCCCCCCCATTACCCGCACTGTGACCAATCGGAGGTTAGTTTCGGAATGGCCCTCGTAAATGAGCTTTGCTGGTTCATGGTAGATTTTGACTCAAAGAAATTCCACTGAATTATAGGTTAGGTTGTATTTTATTCTTCAACCTCTTCTTTGAATTTTAAATAGATCTCAAAAAAATTATATTCTTCTAAATATCAAACGAATTAATTATACAAAGGAAATATTTAAGATGTCTCAAATAATAATAATGACATTATTCCAGACATCTTAGAATTATTGATGAAAACAATGAACAAGGACCAAAATATGAGGTCAGAATCCCTGCGAGATGCGCGAGTCAGACTTATAGCCTTTTCTGCTTGTTGCCCTGGTGCGCACCAGTGCTGCACCGTTCGAGTGTATCGTTTTCTGCTTATGATTTCGGTGCGAACTTTTTCAGAGTTGGCGTTTTCTGCCTACTGTCAACTTTTTCGACACTGGCTTCAGTAGTCAGTGCATCAGTTTCAGTGCAAATATGGCGGGCAATATGAACCAAAACAATCGTTCAATTCTAGCTGTTTGTGAAAAATTTATAGAATCATCTTCATCTTCTAGTGAAGATTTTCTATTTTTGACCAGTGAGAAAGCTGATAAAAAACCACGGATAGAACGATTTCGACATCTGGGTGAACAAAAACGAAATTTAATTTGGTCCATTTTAAACGATGTTTGAATGTCAAGTTTTAATTATTAATATCATTTTGAAATTAAAAAAATGTTTGTGTATTCTTAGTTTAGGATTGAATAAATAAATCTGTTAACTTCAACAGTGTATTACTTAATCAAAAAACAGTTTGAACAAAAAATAATCCTTTGGTGTATAAAAAATATCAAAACTATATAAAAAAAATATATCACATAAATTAACCAATATAATTAACTAATATGATCTAGAAAAAAAACAAAATAAATTATCAGTCTTTGGCTTTGTTATTATTCAGGCTATCTTTCCATTGTTCTTCCAAGGTCGTTTGTTTACTTTGAAATTTTTTGGAGGTGCGTGAATTTATTTGAGAGACCAACAAAATATTCTCATCTCATAGCTATATGAATTGAACTGTGGATCATGTTGGTCTTTTCATTATTTCGTATTCCATTTTGAGTAAGAAAAGGTTAAAGGTTATGAAATAATATATACATGTTCGAATTTTGTAGAAATTAATTGAAAGCATAGAAATAATGAGATTGGCGGAAGAAGACTGCTTTTGTTATAGAAAGCTAAATTCTTCTGTGCGCGTCAACAGTTGGAACCATAGATATATTGAGACACAAATAAAGAAAAGTTTTTGACCACTTTCTATCACTTATATTTATACGAACCATACAATGTTGCACATTTTTGAAATCAGAAAAAAAATTAAGCTTCTAGAAAATGGCACAGAAATATAGCGTGCCTATTTAAAAACATATCTTTGGGTCATAGCTTCGTAATTAAAAATGGTGCAAAAAGGAGAAGCACGCCACTGGGTTCTCCGTAAGAGTGCCTGCATAATGTTTTAATTTCAGAGCTCTACAATCAGTATTAGCGGAGATATAATATTTTTTCTAACTTTCGCTTACAACTCGAATACAAAAAAGGTAGTCAAAAATGAATACTATTCTTGTTAATTTCTCAAAAAAAAAAACGAGAATGGGGCATCAGACTTTTTTATATATCCTCTGGTTTAAAAGTTGCAGTACTAAAACATCGAATTATGCCTACCTCGTACTGTGTGGATTATCACATTGAATAAAATCTTTTGGTCCTGGCCAGATTCTCTCAAAACTGAAGCAGCAGTTTGTCGAGATGTGATCAGGATGGTACGGGAACTGGTTGGACCAATTGCCGCCTTCAGATTAGCTGTTGCTGTAAAAGGCTTACCTCGTACAAGATCAGGAAAGCTCTGCAGGAAAAGTATAGCCGACTTAGCAAGGAATAAAGAAATGAGAGTAAGTACAACGCTTATCGGTTAATTCTTTTAAATAACTTTATTTTCATTAACAGAATTCTTATATTTTCTGCTAGGACCTTGCTTTCTTGCCAGGATCTAGGTATCAGAAAAATAATGTAGAGGGTTATTTCGTTAAATTTCAGGTTAAATCTGTCTGACAATGCTACAGTCTGCGTAGAATTGAAATAACAATAGACTTTATAATTATTAAAGTACAGGAATATTCTTGAAGTTATACAATTTTACAGATACCTGCGACAGTAGAAGATGCTTCAGTCTACAAGGACATAGAATCATCCCTGCAGAGGCTTGGGTTTGCTTGTTCATTACCAGATTTTCTGTGAAGTTCCTGATACTTGATGTTAGAAAATACTTAATTTATTGGTTTTATTACATAAATTAAACTCATCAATCTGAAATGATTTTTCGACAAGATTCGATGAAATTTTTGGTGTAGTTTTTTTAATACAATAAATCAATTTGAAGACATCAGTGGTCAATTTTTTATGACAGGAGGACGTGATGTTTGATAAAAAGGTTCTTTGTACTAGCAAACCCCTGGAGAGGGTTGCAGATCAGAAATTTGATTAAAGAAAGTTGGTAGTATATTCACAAAATTAGTTTTTTTATGGAAATGTGGTACCGATAAAACTAAATTAATCAGATATTCTAATTGATCGTATAATGATGAGCGCCTGTCATTACATTTTAGGCAGCGAAACTCATTAGTTCTCATTGGGATATTAATCATATTCTTTAACAAATTATCTATTTCAACTTGCTTGTTAACTATAACAGTTAACACGTGTCCGACAAATATTTTGTAAGTTTCAAAAATTACTCGCAAAAAGTTAAACAAGACCGCCAAAGCCATCTGACCTCACCTCACTTTTTTACGAATTGATTCATGTCCAAGAATATTTACGTTACAGAGTCAGGAGTTGTAACTACTTGTCGAGCAAAAAGTTGAGAAATACCCTGCTCAATCCGAATCTGCATTGAAAAAGAAGGGTATGCAAGATCCAATCGATTACCTGAGAAAAATAACTAAAGACCCCAGCTCAAAAATATGAATTTGCGCATCCTGGTCAGAATGAACACCGCGGATTTTTTGCGCAAATATCTGCAATTTTCGAATATCGGTATTTATCGATTGGGTTTAACTTTCTGTTGAAGAATACACGTTTAATCTTGAGCGAGTCCGTTTTGCCGGCTGTATACTCACTATCTTCCCAAATAGATGAGCTAGAGTTTTCATATTTTCAGAATAGGTTAACTATCCAACTTCTGAACTATGGTTCAGAAGTCATGAGCCTCTGAAATTTTGTTTCTTCCATAACTCCTTGAATATCCAACTGTTTAAGTTTTAACTTGAAAGATATTTGAATTAGGTTGAATCAAATAGGCTCGCAAAGTTTCGCAGAAATCAGCTCGCTAGAAAACTTTCCAAAATGAATTTTTAAAATGATATATACCTCATAAGACATCGGACGTATTTAAACAAAATTTGTGGATGGACATTATGGATATCTTACATATATACTTTTACACATCCGATTGACATCGTTCGGACTTATTGATGGAATTTCAGTTGGGGAAAATTAATCGAAATGGCTCATTTACGTTGAAATAATGTACGTTGTCAAAATTTAGAAAAGCACTGACCTGGGTTTTTAGGAGAAAGGAATTTGAGCTTCGAACAAAACTTGAGGGAAAACTAATAATTAATTGTTTTCAATTTGCGTTTCAGGTTGTTCATTCATCGGGGCGGTTGTATTTATAGTACATTGTTCCAGATTACAAAGAAAGACTCTAGAAGGACAGAAAGAAGCGTCTTTTTCTAAGGAAACATGCGCTGATAAATTAAAACAGTTAATACATAAGACAAATAACAGAGACAGAAAAAATCAAAAAGAATTTATTTCACGAATAAAAAAGAAACAGGAATATAAGGTGAGAGCTGAGGACCAAAATACACTCGGTACTTTTTGTGTCCAAAATGATATCACGCAAGCTGATCCAAAAAATATAATAATAAAAAATTAACTAAAAAGAATTGTTCTTGAATCTCAAGGAATGTCCCGAATTGAGTGACATTTCTTGAAAAAATTAGGAAAAATTGAATTTAGGTTCTCAAATGAAATTACACAAAATTTATATGCGTCATTATATTTTAAAATCTATATTTAATATGAAAATATTAAGAGCATTTTGTGAAATGTCCAAATTATATTAGAGTTGAAGAACAAACAGTATTCGCTGAAAAACTAATTACATTTCAAAATTATTTATAGGAAGGTCGCAACATAAAACTACAATAAATAAATTCATTTACAAATTATTGTTGAATAAAACTAAGAAAACTGTAACAATATTATTCACCTCTCATATTGGAAGTTATAATTTCTGTATTTATAAATTATCAAGGAACGCACAGCTTCAACTGAATTTATATAAACTAAATGGTCTTTGTTTCACGGCAGTCCACTTCCAAGCGGTGGACATGCCGTGGAGCTTTTTCACAAAGGGCAACAACGGTAACATATAATAACAATTTTATATATTTATAATTACAAACAGCAACATTCAGCTGTAGGCTCTACCAAGTCAATATAATTGACTCGCTTATCATACAACTAAATGAAGATTATGTCTACTAAGTAATCAAACTTGGGTTTTGGATGGTCAATACTCCAGACAGAATAGACATACCAAAGGAAGTTCCAGGATAAATTGCTCCACAGTACAATCACAGTTTTGAAACCAACAATGTCAAGAGCAGATATTCTTTGAAATTTCGATACTCAACATTACTGATAGGTGATGAAAAATAAGAGTTTACAGTTGTGAAATTTAGCAACATTATGGATTGAAATAAGCTTATACCTTATAACGACTAGAATAGGCCGCCTGATTTCAAGACTGACTACAGCTACAGGGATCGAAAAGACCAAAATCAAACGTCTGATCAATAAGGTTGCATTTATGTACTATCTATATCTTATATTCTAAGGTATGTATAAGTAGTCATTTCACGAAACTATTTAAATTTCAAATAGATAGGAAGAATGAGAATAGTATGAACTAAATAAAGTAGGAGTTGAAGAACACCAAGAATATTCCATGGCTTTGCTATGTAAGTCTGGATAACCATTATGAATACTTTATTAACCTAAAACTAAAGAACTGTGCCTTTGATCAAAATACATTCTAATACACAAAATCGTGTATATACAATTGTTTAAATTTCCCTTATTAAAAGCCGTAGGTTTAAATACAATAAAATTGTACAAGAGGTGGCAGTTACTCAAAACGAAAACAAAACGTACAAAATATAAATTTGTATGGCCGAGTTATATATACAATGTGAGACAAAGAAGCCCGAGAATTTGCATCTGAGTCTTGTTTTCAATTTGGTGTATCAAAATAATGAGGGGACTGACGATAAACACGAATTCTAGGGCCTCTGGGAAGATGTTAGTGTGTACTCTAAAGAGTCTGCCACCTCTCTGCTATTGGTTAGAGGACATCTGATGATACTGTTTAATGCGAGTCGAAACGAAGATGCACAAGGCCAACCCGTCCAAAATCTGGCCGCAACGGTAGTGCACAAATCGGTACGGCGGATAATGTCAGAGTGTAGAGCGTCGAAACCCCTTCGTCTCCAAGCGGAGCATATGTTGGCAAAACTGTTCACTTGGGTCATGTCCACAACGTCAGAAATTGTAGCAGCCACTCTCTATTATAAAATTCCACTAAATGTGTCATTATTTTCAAAACGCCTGAGGTGAAGTCAGGTTCAGGTCGCGCCACTAGTTACCTTGACTATTGTTAAAATTTGAACAGATTCGAAAAAGGACGGGAGTGATTTGAACGAAAGCTAGACAGCTGTCTCGGTGTGACTGTGAGAGGACAACCGCTCCACGTCTATCTCAGGAATTGTCAGTTCGTCTGGGATGTTATCAGCGTATTCAATGGAAGAAGTTTGGGACAGCCTCTTAGAGAGAGATGTTTGTTTGCGCAGTACCTCGGCTAGTGAAGTATTGCTATGCTCGCCGTATCGAGCATCTAGGCCCTGACGAAAAGCGTTAACTACTCGTATCTGAAATGAACAAGAAACAAAAAAACAAGAGGAATTAAAATCAGGACATTCCCGGTTCGAAGTAAATAGCAAAACTCAAGTATGCCACAGCCTAAGGTCCGATTATCGCGGTTCCCAATCAACAAACCATGCATCAACGCTTTCGTTTCAACTAAACCCACCAAAACTAGAAGCTCCCATAACATAGAATTCGTACACCTTTACAGTAGCATTACTATTTTCATAAGGTTTTGCCACTCCCGGCATATTTAATCTAGAGTTTAATAACTTCTTATTGACGAATTTGTTATTTCAAATTAGTTCGATTGGTTTCTTCTTTTATCATCATTATTAGCAAATTTGTATAAATTCGAAAAAAGATTGGCATGCAACATGTGCTTGGGAAAATTAAAATCGAACAAATTCATCAATGAACAAACTATGATAGTCCGCAGGACTACCTAAAAAAAATTATTACCAGCAACTTTGCACATAGCTTAAGTTTGACGAGTTTCGCAAGATTTCACCATTGAAAATGCTGGAATGCTCACATGTCAATTTGGTGTGAACATATGAAATATAATGACCAGCAATTTTTTAAAGATATCCTTGCAAAAATTGTTGCACTTTAAACTTTAATTTTTATAATACACTCAATGATGCGCTTGAAAGAATTGTAGTATGTCATTTTTTAATGCTAAACTTTCCGGAAAATACTAAATATAATATTCTTTCTTCCTCGGAAGTTGTCATGAAATTACCCAGTACCGGAGTTTTACCAATTTTAAAAATTCACGGCGTGTTTCTCTATTTCATTCTCAAGGTCAACAGCTGCTGTAGCTCTAAGTGGTTTAAAGGCTCTCTAGCTCCAACGTAACTAGGAAATTTTCAAACGTCATTTTGAGTTTATAATAGAAAATTAATTTCAAAAGAATTTTTGTTGGTATGGTGAGTTATTTTAGTTGGGAAGTATACTATAATTCAATGTATAAAAAAATATAACTTGATTACTTATTTTAAAGTACATTTTAATTCGAGCTTGAGAATTCTGCCGTCCTAGGTAAGTATAAAGTTATAAATAAGCACTCCTGGATTACCTTAATAGAGAAATTTTGGAAGATTCGTCAAAATTAAGCTATGTGCAAAGTTGCAGCTATGGGGTAATTTCATATTTGAATGGGCCAAAAACTTGATTATTGTTGATGCCAGAAACTTGAGATTGCATGGGAGTAACCAAGAATCTCTTAATATACAAGAACAGAATTTCAGATTGGTTTATGTTAACAGATGCTTTTAAAAGTTCATCATCAACCTCTCGAGGTCTAGATGATAGTTTCATTCAATTTTAGATTATCTTACTCAAAAGTGAGAATTGTCTGAATTTAAATTTTTTTCTCTTCTTGCACCAACAACATATTTTCTTATTCAATAATCTTCAAGGTTAAAGAATAAAATCTTAGCAAATCTTTTCAACATTTTTCGAAAAATATTCTCCAACTGTAAAGCTGAGATCTTTATTATTCTGAAATTAATAATTCTCACCTCATACGAAATTTGATTTATGACTTACAAATAAAAAATATTTAAAGATCGACCGACTTGGTCTCATTATTACTAACCTCGAAAAATTCTCGCTTAACAAAGATTAAAAAAATACATGCTTGAACAGATAGAACAATAAAAAACTGAGGGTACGAAGGGGTTAAGCATCGTAATCTCACACCTGTGAAAAATCACCCACAACATCCTATTTCATTTGTGGGAAATAACGAAAAATCCAGCATGTTGCAAATACTCACATCAACATGCAGAATTATCCAACTGAAAAATTAATTATGAGAGCTTCGCTTGGGAACCGGAGTCGAACGAAAAATTCCAACTTCAAAAAGAAAAAAAGAGCATGCAAAGATTCAAAAAACCAGTCTATATACTGACCAAATGATTCATGGTAGCAACATGTGTAAACTTAACAGTTCAATATACAGCACTGCCAGAACAAATGTATTGGTGTTTTTTTTTCATGCCAATGTATTTTGAGCAGGTTGAAGCTGAACATTTGAGATAATTGCATACTAATAAGCTGAAATCTGTTGCCTCAAGTGAATCTAGAAATTCCCAGAAGTCACTCTTACTTAAATACCCAAAAATCAATTTCTAAAACTTCAAAATTATTTAAAATCGTCGATGCGCTATTGGAATCTTCATGAAGATGAATTTATATATATAAAGTGCAGACTTAAGTTCAAAATAAGAATAAGAGCAAGTGTTTTTGGTTTTTATTGTAAAGGAAAATACTGACAAAAACAGAACTAAAAGCGAAAGCAAGCTCTATATACCAATCTGTCAGGTCAGTATCTTCTAAAACACCTTGAAGCATTTTTTCAATTAAATTATGGTAATTTTTAATCCACACATAATTAGAATTATGATCTGAAATAATTGGGTAAAAACGTTGGATTTTTTTTCTGATTTCGATAGAAATCAAAGCACTTGAAGCGAAATAGAGCCCACAATGTTTCCTCTTTTCCATTATAAAAAAACAAGCTTCAAAATACTCAAAATTCGATATTGTTTGAAGATCTTTTAAGGTGTGAAACGAAGTTTGGTTTATTTCAACCAGTTTCAGTGAAACTGATTTCAGTTAATATGTGCAAATATTTGCTATATGCTGGAAGATATCTCCTCCTTGAAGTTTATGGTAAGTTCTGAATATATAGATTCAACAAAAGAGGTAATTTGACACTGCGACCTTCAAGATCTTTTGTGCTTTCAACCATGGCAGTAAATTATTTCTAATATTTTAGATTGATTCGACCAATACCTAATCAAACTAATATTTAATAAACTATATACCGAATACTCAATGCATTTGATAGAAACAAGGAAAAAACTCTTTCATTGCACTAATACGGAAAGATGAAAAAATAACAACTAACTAAAAAATAGCATTCATCGGTAAGAATACAAGTGAATATGGTTTTTCTGTTGATTTTTCTGTTTTATGTGAGGGTGTTTCCTAAATGTTGAGCCATTTTTCACATGAAATAAGGGACTTTATGAACTAAGCATGGAGTTTCATGAAAAACGACGTTAGTTCGAAAATCCTCATACTGAGCAAGTCATGGTTTAAACATCTAACATATAAAATGATATTTGAGAAGAATTTTAGTTGAAAGATGTGATTTTTTTTCAAACAAAATCGTAAGTTTTAAGTCATTGATCAAAACTGAGATATTCATATGGTTGATTTCTGCGTTTTTCGCAATCGTAACATAACAAACTAGTTGACCAGATGGAAGTCGAATCCAGCAAGATTCAACTAGCTCAACGGTGAAAATAATTATATTGGGGTATGCAGAATAAGTTAGTTAGAGACCGTTAACATAGATACATATAAAAATGCTTACTTACGGTTACTCAAGCTACAAATCACTGAAAACATAGCTGAATCGATCTCAAAACAACACTGAATTTTGAGTACTCAATAACATAGCATTGGAAAAATTGACAGATCGCTAGGAAGAGTAGTGCACGATAATTTCAATGAGGGAGTTTAAAAACTACAGAAAAATAGATAAGATTCTACACAACATTTCACTAGAGTTTGTTATCCTAATGAAGTAAAATGCAGTAAACAAAAAAATGGGTGTTAACCGCGAAGACAAAGAATATAAATCAACCTACCATGAAGAAATTTCAGTTTGAATACCTTACCCTCTTCGGTGTTTAGTGGTTTATAAGTCAAAACGGTATATTTTAACGCATTAATCGTATCTTCACTCGAATGATTTACACATTCAATTTGTTATATTATTCTTTATAATATTTGACCCAGCTGTAATGGAAGAATCGCATAAGGAGAATTAAATTTAGCGAACCATCGACTTAAAATAAAAAAAAATAGCTTAAGGTTAATGAAGATATTTCTGAAATAGGCAATAGCTATGTTACACACAAGTTTCACGAAGAAATTATTTACAAACTACAATCCATGTTGATGCTTAATGATTATGAGCATGAGTTGTACATGTAGATAAGATTGCAAATTATCATTCTAGACGTAGACTACATTTTATGTTTTCGTGTTCGTAAGTGGCATTTAAAACTGCATGTCCCTATTGCAGCTTGACCTCTGAAACGTTTTACACGTTTAGGTTCATTTTGAAAATTTACTAATGAATATTGAAATTTCTCATTTTCCCAAATAACTTTAAGAATATAGAAAAATGAGTTATAATTTCATTTACGTCGAAATTTTCGATTTCAGAGATGAACATGCGGCATTTCTAAGATCAATGATTACAATATCGGGTGCCTGAATGACGGTGTCCTATTAAATTATTGCGAAAATGCAAAATATTTCAAATTTTATAGATCAATTTATGGAAATTTCTGAAATTTCCGTTGTTGCCAGATGGTGTTTTAGATGGGATGTATTTCTTCTTTTTATTATTCCTCATAAAAAAATAAATTATTCTACTTGACTTCACCATATCTATCGGTTTTTGAGTTATAAATCATTTAAAAAAAACTTAAATCAATTTCGAATCTCGAAAATGAATGTCTATCGCTCAATACTCGAGATTTCCGTTCAAAATTCGGCATGAACTTAGATTATTATCTTAGATAACGTTTCGAATCTTAGTTATCAGTTAAACAAAATAGTGGTAAAAAATATTACCATTAGTCAACTCACAAACTTGTTAAAAACTCTGTTTTTAATTTTCAGAATGAGAACAACCCACTCTATAATTTTTCTATACATTACCTATCACTATTTTGTTTGGATTCGAAGTTATCTGCGTTTATTGAATTTCAGATTGATTTATTAGGACTTAATTTCTTTGAATTGATATTTTCTCTGTGGCTTCTATGTAGTCTATAGATCGAAATATCTATAATTCAACTAGATCCATAGAAAGCCATTATTCAAGTTTACACGAAAAACAACAAGTGTTTTGAAAGTTTTAGTATAAATATTCTGAAATTCAACAAACGCAGATAAATTAGAATACAAACAAGATTGGTATAGAAAAGTTGTGGAGTCGGTTGTTCTCATTCTGCAAATAAAAAAAACACGCTGGGAATTTAATTTGAAAAACAGAGTTTTTACAATTTTGTGAGTTGACAAATGGTAATTTTTTTTATCAATCTGTATAAGTAACAACTAAGGTTCGGAAACGGTGGCATAAATCAAGCTATCATTTACGGTTATGCCAGATTTTGACCTGAAATCATAAATATTGAGCAAAATATTGACATTTGCGTGACTCTCGAATTTGATAAAAAATTTAAAAAAATAATTTAAAATTCAAAAAGCGATAAAAATAGGGAATTGAAAGAAATTAATTTAATTTTTTATGGAGAATCATAAAAAAATAGAAATACGGGGTGGGATGTCAGATTCATATTAATAAAGCTGTTGCCAAATTTCTATAAATCTGGCAACACTGGAAATTAGAAAGTATTTCGAAAATGTATCTTAGATAACTTTATATTGATCTACAAAAAAGAAAATATTTTGCATGGATAGTTTCCATAATAATTGGGACACGTGATATATGCTACTTAGTAGATTATTGTATAAATTGACCTTGTTAAAGCTCCTCGGTGGTTAAATTGAGAAAATTACGGTTAGAAGTTATCGAGTGATTAAAACACATAAGGCATCTCATGAAATCGTGTACACTAATCTTCTAGCGAATTTTAAATTTGTTAAGTGACACAAGTAACATTCAACAGAAAGAATATGTCGATTAGTTGAGAGTAAACATTAATAGAAAAATTTCATAGTGATTTCAGTGAGCGTGCTAAGCCTGAGTGACTCTTTTTCGTCATCGGAGCAAGCAAATCGGATTTTTTCATACTGGGTGACTTGAAACATTGAACTTGCAAATGTTCACAACTCAACACAATTTAAATTATCTGAGCACCACTTAAAACACACACGTATAACAATGTCAAATACATACAGTCCTTTACCAGATATTGGTTACTTTGCTTACGTGATTTTGCCCCACCTGTATGTATGTATATGGTGGAATTAGTACACATAAAATTTTAAAATGTATATCATAAACACATAAAAAAGAAGAGCTAGTAAACATGATCTAGCAAATATTCAAAATAAATAAACCAAAGAGGGATGTGTTAATTCATATTCAAATAGCTTTCATCTAACACATGTATTTAGTATAAAAAAATAATTGACAATTGGCTTCGAACATTAATTTTAGTAGTTCCAAGGAATAAAAACAACCTAACAAGCCTTCTACAAAAACGTTACACACTAGAGCTCTACGCATAGAGGCCAGAAAAACTCAGGAAAAGCGACAGGCATTGACTCTTCAAAAGGAAAGTATTTTATACCGTAGAATATTATCGATAAGTTTAGAATTTTTTCTAAGAAGCCACACTTACAGTTCCTTAGTTATCAACTCTCAAACCGTAAGAAAGAAAAACGAAAATATGTTAACAATGGGATAACCAAGGAAAACATCTGAAAGTGAACAGCTTTCATTTCACCGACATCTGAAAGGCCGCTAAACTCGTTTTGAGCGATCTTATGCATCTGTGACTAAGTGTAAGGGTTTGAGGAGCATGCATCGTGCCAACAAAAAAAGGCGAAGTCTAATAATAGATAAAAGAAAATTTTAAACAAAACTGAAATGATAGAATGTTTCACTTCCTCCACATGCGTCTTACCGAACCAAACCTTAAATACAAACATTTTTAAAACAATTTTGTATAGCGCTGTTATCTGATTGTTCAATATCTCATGAAAATCGAGTTTCAAGTTTCAAATTTTGTCGTTCAAAATATTTGCACATATATGTTGATAAATTACAATCGAAATGCAATTTCGTCGAATAAAGTAGAGAAGAAAGAACAACTACTTCATAAGGAAATAATGAGATTAAATAAACTGTTGAACGTTTTCATTCACTAAGTGCATTTCAATTGATAATGAAGCTGTCTAATGTAATGATAAATTCTAAATGAATGTCAGAACTAAGATTTTGAGTACTTTCGATCAGGTTGGCTAAAGGTGGCTTGTATTTTACTAGCATACCGCCATGTGAAAGCAGTGAAATTCGGCCAAACACAAACAGCAGCACACGGTTATATAGCGGACAGAAAGATGTAGGAAAGAAGCTTACAGCTTGGTCAGTGGAGCTCTTGCTGTATGGGACTGGAATCAAACGTTCTTGCAATTCACCACCTATCACCTTCAAGAGTAAAGGGTAATTCAAGTTAAAAAGAGTGGTATGATAGATTGGAAGATACATAAAAATAGACAGTGCACAGAATGAAATAGATCAGATACTACTAGGTCGAGATAAATTAAAGACTATTGAGGGCTGTTTCGTTATTCAACCGTATTACTTATTTGAATCAAATCCACGTTTCATATCAGCTGATTTCGTTACAACCCTCAATGGCCGCGTTCAGCAGAAAGATCAAGTAGCGTTAACCGCTACAGTAGGCATCGATATAGGAATTTGCTGAATAACACTGCTCCTTTTGTCCGCACATCACAGATAGGATGTGGGTTAAATATTAAAACCTCTTAGTCTGATAATAATTTTTGCTGTGGTGCTTTGTGATATTACAATTTTATTCTTCATTACATGTAGTCAAGATATTTCACAAAATGAATTTCAACGACTGAAATAAATTGGGCTGTTGAAATAAATGGAAAATTGAGAAAAGAGTTAGAAAAGCATTTTTGTTTTTTCCAATCGAAAATTAGTGTAAAAATTTGTGCTGTAGATATTTTCATGGAAATCCTTCACAATTTCCGGAAAATTCCCCAAATATATAACGAATCCAGTCCAGCACTTGAGCACAAATGTAGCACACATTGTTTCACCCTTTTTTGTTTAGAAAAAAACAAAAAAGCTGGTCTAAATCTTTTTTTGATTTCCCGAGAAATCAAAAGAATTATCTAAAAAAATTAATCACAACCCAATAGGCATGCATTACAATTTATTTCAGTCGTTGACATTTACTTCAATCATTTTGTGAAATATCTGGAAAACTACATATGATCAAGAAAAAATTCTGATATCACAAAGCAGCAGAGCAAAAATAATTTTGGATGTGAAAAATTGCTGGAACAACTTCACACAAATAAAATTGAGTGGTATGAGTATTCAATCATAGAGGGTTACTAAATCTATCGAATCTTTAGTAGATCTATGGATTTGCTCAATTATCTACATTTAAAAATAATATATCGAAATAGATAATTGTACAACAGCATTTGATGTGCAGGGTTCAATTTTATCTACAATGGCAACTATTCGGGCAGTACCCTTTTTCGAGTCTGTAAAAAACATTATACACAATATAAAAACAATCAAACAATCTATAAGCATCATAAACTGTAAAACAATCGGTTGAATAGAGATCTAATTCTTATATTACCTTCGAAAATAGTTTATTTCAAGGCATTCTTCAACTTATTTTGTTAGATGTCATTGGGGTTATGATGCCAATTGATTTCAGAGGTGTCACATCAAATTTGATTTTTTCGTTTCATCATTTAAGATTGTTCAAATGAGTGGAAAACATAACAAATTTAGAGAATTTCTCGAGATGATCCATATAAAACAATTTGACGTGACACCTCTAAAATCAAGTGACATCATAACCCCAATGATTTCCAACAAAATAAGTTGGAAAACAGTTTATGATGCTTATAGATTGTTGTTTGTTTTTATTTTTATATTGTGTATAATGATTTACATAGGCTTGAAAAAGGGCAATGCTCGAAAGGTTGCCGAATTATATTAAATTTTAAATGAAATGAAACCCTGCACATCAAATGCCGTTGTACAATCACTTATTATACAGGGTAAATACTTATTTTCTAAAAATATAATGACGCTTATTGACACAATTTTTTTTTAATTTGACTTATAAAGAGGAGTTCAACTTGTTAATTTATCCGCATTCATCGCGAATGTAGAAAGAATGATACTATGTCTTTTCCATTTTCCTAATTATTATTAATTTGTTTTATTAAATCTATGTCACAACTGTCAAACTCATGACCTTTTTTTTGCTTCTCTAAATGGCGAAAGATACCAAAGGGAGCGTACCGTTCAGCAGAAGAATAATCGAAATGTGCCAACTGCTGGTTCTGCTGAACGCGACCAATGTAGTCGCAAGATCAGGTGTTGTATTGATCTTGTAGTGCTTAGAAGTGTTGCGATCAACAGGCACACGATTGCTCTAAACGCTTATCTTATATGGCCCCCAGTGCCGGATATTCATATACAAAAAATCGAATCACAAGCGTATATTCACAAATAGAACTACCCGTGCTAATCGTCCTACCTATCTTGATTGCAAGTCCCCAAACCTGTACTTCATAGATGGAGGCATATATTCAACAAAAAAATATTCAATTGGATTCTGCGTAAATAGCGCTGCATATAGTGAAATTAACTCGAAACCGAATCCATACAAACAGGTTTTTAACACACCGTGTTTAGTGGATAATATGAATTAATGTGCTTAAATTGTCGTTGGTTTAATATTAACATCTAATATCACAGTAGCTGAAACAAAATATTGATATGGAAACTTCCAAATGAAAAATAAAGAACAGTTTCTCATAAATATAATCCTGTTTATTGAATTAGTTCGAATATAACGATAAAAAAAACAGTTAAAATGCTAATTCACCTTCAAACCAATCTTAGACGATAGATTTCGTTTGATTTAAATAACATTTCCTTTTATAATTTACATACAAAGGAGGATATATAAAAAGTTTTCATATAAGTAGTTTCTTGGGAGTATTTGTTTTCAAGAAGTGTTTTTCTCACATGTCCTTGATGATTTACACACAATACAGTTGACTCGCAGTTTTTTTCTTTGTGTCATGCCAATCGAGTGTATTTTATTTTCATTACCACTAATTTCAGATATCTAAGACTACCTAAACTGATCTAAAATATACATTAAACGCTACAGTGTAAAAATAAGTAGTCAAAAAAATTATCGATACTTTTGTCAAGTAGTCTACTTAGTGCTATTCTATATGGAAAGAGGGGAATACGAAAAGAATGAGAGGAAGAATACGAGAGAGAAGAAAAAGATCAGAACAACAGGATAAATTGGACCGTATCCAACCGGAATCCAACATAATTCATCTTTCTTAAAATCGAAAAATTAAAAAAAAATATAACTTCAACAGGCCAAAAAGCCTCAAAAATAGAATTCAACAATAAACAGTCGGGATTAAAAAAAGATTAATCCATGAAGTATCCCACGGCTGGAGACAGGCCCATCAATCGAGAGGATGAGAGGATATCTGAGTAGCGTTTCGATTAAAAAAAAAAAACAAATCGTACGCATGCGTACAACATGACACAACGTCACTAAATGCGAGTCTCATGCACGGGTTTGGGCAAGTCCGAGTTAGCGGGGAGGTGATAGGGCGGGAGCCTCAAAGTGTTGGGGGACAGTAGACGATGGTGATCATCGTTCTTCTGGGCTGATTGTTTCGGGTCCTCGTCAATGTAAGTGATGTCTGATAGAGGTCTGGGCGGCCAGGGCCCTGTGTGACTTCGCGAGCTGCGTAAACTGTGTAAGCTGTGTAAACTGTGTACAGATCGCCGCTCCTCCAGGTCCTCCAGCGTCGACTTGAAAGCTCTGATAACTCGAAGCTGCAAACACAGGGAAGCAGGCTATCATGAGGCTGGGAATAGCATGCATTCGCTCACGCCACTCTCTCTTTCATTTTTAACCTTTTTTTTTTTGCTATTAATGCGTTCACACAGAGTTAGTAGCCCCTTCACCAAATCCACTTTAACCATACTGGCCTTTTTTTAAATCATGGCGTAACATTGATCATTGCCTAACGCTAGCCCATCAGAAGATCAACTCCCGCTGTTACCTTCTTAGTTAGTTTATAAAATGAAGCTGAATAACGCGAATGTTGTTTTCACCACATGTTCGAAATACAGGGTGTCAGCCGGAAAGATGGGTAAACTACTTTGTTGAATGAAAGTTCTTACCCTGTATACTGGTAGTTCAACATTATTTGATTTGCAAGGTTCAATTTGATTTCAATATTATATAATTTGGCGACGCTTCTCTTCAAGTCTGAATATTCACAACGTTACAACAATCAAAACAAAACAAAAATCAATAAGTGACATAGATTTTAAATTCTAATGTTGAATAGAAACCTGATTCTCATCTCAAGACCAATGTACCAAAAAATGGCTGCGAAACAAAGTAGTATACCTTTCCGGCGTACACCCAGAATATCAATATTGAAATAACTGGTAGAGCAATTACGGATCCAAAATTATAGAATTGACAACAACTCAATAAACAAAAATAAAAAGAAAGATGTAAGAGTTAACATTTGATTTCACATAAAAAATCATTAATTCTTTACCGACAGTTTTTAGAACAGCGTTGTGCAATCTATATTTGGCAACATTCCGCTGATTTTTAAATTTTTCAGGACTGATGATGTTTCTTTTCCAAAATTACGACGGAAACGTTTCACCCTAGAAGTTTGAGATTTTATATCCGATTTCCCAGCTTCAATAATCCTGGAGTACCTTTAGAAAAACTGAGTGAATTTGTGGTTACTTTATTTCTATTACAAATGAAATATTCCTCAAACCAGAAATTTTGCGAAAAGTTGCTAACTATAGATTGAATATGAAAATTTTCTGCTTTCAACATAATAGTTTCTCGAATTGACAAACCGAGAATAATATTCTGGGATTTTTCCTAGCAATTTACCTAGCATTGAAACCCATTATTCGTCTTTTTTCATCACGTGCATAGCAATGTTAACCCACGATAAAAGAAATGGCCTGTAAGTAACCATCGCAGGCAGTGCATCATAAGTTTCCCAAACTGCAGTCGAATCCGAATTATGTTTCTTGAAAACCAGATAATCACACATTCAAAACAATTCATTTTCTTGAGGAAACTTTTAATATATTGCCTACGTTTGAATCTCCATGATATAATAATTTCTTATAGGCGACAATGATATGGGGATTAATTATGTTAAATCTCATGTTAATGCAAATTTTCTGATTATTAAATTATTCCCTAATTTGATCACAAATTTTGTAAGAAAAAAATTAAACAGGGTTAGTTAATAAAAAATGTACATGTACTATGAAAACATCATATTTGTGAAACATTTCTATAATACTCTTCACAAAATTTCCAAAATATCTCTGAATTTCAAACGAATGAATAGAAAAAGATCAAATAACTGTGATAACACATATTTTATTTAGAAAAAGTGACAAAGACCTAGAGTATTATAGAATCAAATTTATCCAAGGTACTATTAATTCGCGAGCCCACGTACAAGAAAAACTTTGCACATTGCTTAATTTGACGAGTCTCCCAATATTGCACCATTAGAAAAATTCGGCAGTTTCAACTTTTCCGGTGATTTCAGGTGAACATGTTCATTTGGTATAAACGAATAATGTAATGACCGGCAATTTCTTCCTAATTTAACTGAAAGATAATTTTTTTTAATCCCCGCAAAATTTGTCCACCAAAAATTGTGGTATTTTTAAACTTGTCCTCTACTTTGATTAAGTCGATTTGCTAACTTTGGATCTGGTGACTACCAGCTGGCTGATTTTTGGTATTACATTATGGAAAACAAGTATATCATAGTCTGACGAAATTCTTGGAAAGTTTTACTAGTCCGAAGATGTCGAATTTACGTCACCATGTTTGGTGACAACAAGCTGTCTTATTTTGCTTGTCCGACAAATATGAAATTTTTCAAGACATGTAAATCTTTTCCCATCGTGTTCCCATTCAACGGTAATATATTGTATATCGTTAAAAATAAAACGAGGAGATATACAATATGAAAAAAGTTCCTTGTAAATACAGAATATCAGTTAAACGGAATTTGTGGCTTGTTAAAAGGCTAGCTACAGCCTATGGCGGATACATGTCTTGAAAAGTAAAAAGGCAAAGATTCAGATAGGGTCGATTCCATAGGTATTAAGGAAATAATTGCCGGAGGTTTGAAAAACAGATCTTACACTTAAGTTAAAATAAACATATTGCCGGTCATTACATTATATGCCAAATTGACATGTTTTCCTAAAAATCACTGGAAATGTTACCACTCCCGCATTCTCCTAATGGCGAAATCTTGAGAGACTCGTCAAACTTAAGCGACGAGCAAAGTTACAGCTTACTGGCAATATTTTTTCTAAACGTGGGCTCGCGAACTGTGTCTTAACGTAGTATCTGCCGAGTATTATCGATAAATTCAAAAAGGATAAGTGGAATATCTCGAGGCATGGTCCCAAATTAGTAAGTCACAGCAAATAAAATTATGGACACCTGGTTGGGTTTAGTAAGACTGATCTAGTTGTCCTCCAGTGGCTGTGTTGTCTGATATGCTTGCATTTCCAGTGAAACACCATCATATCGAAGTATAGCAAGGAGCCTTACAGAGCTGCTACTGTATAATGGGATGAAAGGCACGAACCAAGAATTTGGGGGGAGGATTTGGGGAACTACTCACATCACAGAAAGTGTAAAACATCATTGACAACGCAGTATCATTCAATACAACAGCTAAAAAGCGTACTACAAGCTACGTACTTGATTACTGCGACATGATGCAAGCCAATGATCCTATACTTCAGTTTCTCTCATTGGTTCTGACGGCTGGCAAAGAAAGTTCAGTTAACATTCAGCCCCAACAAAGCAGAGCAGTGATTTTGATTCGGATCATAAGAAGGAATCGTCGTGTAAGAGAGTTATTTTCTACATGATACAACATCAATCCATTCCAGAAAAGACCTCGAAAATTCAATTCCGAAAAAGACATGGAAGACACTAACAGCATCGTTGCATTCAAAATGCATTCTAATCATTTTCGAACATTATTTTATTCGATTATCATCTAAATCTTAAACTACCTGAGGTAATACATCGTCAAAATAATGTTCTATTATTACCTAACATGGATTAAAGAGTAATTGAAAAAAAAATCATAAAAACTGCTTCGTAAGGAAACCCAACATCAAAAAAAATCTGCACATTGAGATCATGAGAAAATATTTTCAATTTGGCGTTATGGATCATCTAAATGTGCACATAGTGCAATCGAGAAAGGTGCTTCAGATGGAATTATAAGTTGTACATCTTCATAGTGAATAGCAACTAAGCTAGCATACCAACTACAGATTACAATAAACAAAATGTATTTCTCTCAATCGACCGTAAATCGGCCAGGAGTGGGAATATTGTAGATTAGAAAAATGAAAACTCAGTTCAGTTAAGAATATTTCTTGATTTTTTTTTCTCGGAAACAAAATTCAATGAAGACAGAAATCCATTAATACCTATTTCCTTCTGTGGATTTGAAGATGAGACAACACAGCCATCTGGGTAGAGAATCTGTACCCTAAGAAGAATCGGTTCAGCATACAAGACATGCATATTCTTCAGTTCGAGTGAAAATGCAATTCAGAACTGATACATCAGTTAATGACCAGGGACCAAAATTATATTTGACTTTGAAGTTAAGTATAAACACAAACATGCTCTATAGAAACTGCTATTTATGTTGGTACAGTTCGGCATATTGTAATCAAAATTGGCGACAAGGATGAATTTCATGAATTTGGACGAAAAATCTTTCGACAATATCAGAAAAATCCAAAGATGCCGAATTTATTGCGGGTCAAGATGGAAGAAAATTCATCCCTGATTGTTTCAGTTAGTAATCATCATCAAACACAAAAAATCACTAATGGAAGTGTAGTCATTGAGAAAATGAGATCAGATTACGTGTAAACTAAAAATATTTGATGAATGGGATTTTGTTTAATAAACCTTTACCCACCTGCTTGCCGATAAAAAATATATTTTAGCGAATAAAGAAATACCAATCTGATTTTTAAAACAAAATATGATCAAGGAGTAAGTTTTTTTTTATTTCATTGAATTGCTTCATTCAATGAGAAACATTTAGTGTATTCTACAAGCTGAAACTACGTTTTATTGCCTCTTCTGCCTGGTTCAAGTTGTGATAGAGAAGCATTGCACAAACTTTGTCAAACGAAAGTTCTATCAATGTCAATATATTTGGCAATTTTGCAACATTTACACTAATTGAGAGATTATCAACTGTCGATGAAACTGTTTCTATTCACAATTGAAATTTTTTGTGGAATATTAATCGATACCTCTACTATTATAACTTGGTTAAAAGGGGGGCATCCATTCATTATGTCTCACGAGATTTTAAACCACTCCACCCTCCTTGTTAGATTTTCAGAACCTCCTACCCACTGTTGTGACGTTACACATTTTACTAAATAATGCAGTACATTATCAAAAAGAAACAGTTTTTTTTTCTTGCATAATCAGTCTTTTGATTAATTTCCGAATTATTTAAAATAAGGAAGAAAATAGTATCCAAGGTCTGGCGAACAATGGAGGAGGCGAATGATGTGAAAGAATATTAAAAAAAATGCTTCTATGCGCAGGACCATTGTTGAGGTAAAATGTAGGAAGGGCGATACACGTGTCAAAAAATAAATCAAAGTTTACTGTTTCCACTTATTTTTTATTTAAGATCACGGATCAAATGAATAATCATAAAGTTTAAACTCTCGTTTGCCTGTTAATTGTCGTCAGAAATAATAAATTTCTAAGGAAACTGTTTTAATCAATATTTCAAGAAAGAATAACACATAATATAGAATATATTCTAAATAATGAAGTTGATCAAGTCATTCTTGAAAAGTGCAATTAAATCAATATTCTAAAAATGACTTCGTTGGTCAATACAATTTCGGAATTGTTATTCGATACCTACTTTTTGTCGTCCCAGAAATACTTTCCCATGAGAGAAAATATTCTTGTCATAATTACAAACAATAAAAAAACACACAAAATTTAATTGAACACAATTAAGAAAACAAAATACGACAAGTGTTTCTTGTTTTGCTTTAGTCTCCTCAGGTATTGATATTCAATTAAAATTGATTTAATAATTTCCAACAAAACAAGCTAGTGAGTTTTTAATCCATATTATTATTATATTATATATATTTATTCATTATTGTTATACCTGCTATAAGGTAAAAAATACAGAAGTCGAAACAAGAATCGTATTTTATTTCCCTCATTGTGTTAAATTCATTTTTTGTAATTTTTCGAATTGTTTGTAATTATGATGAGAATGAAAATATTTCCTCTTTAGTTCAGCATGGAACATTGTTTTCAGAACGAAAAATGTAGGTATAATAAGATACCTCAATCGAATATGTATTGACTGCCAAAGTCATTCTTTATCATTGAAATATATCTGTCAAACATCATTTGGATTTTATTTTATTCTTATGAATACATGATTGGAAATCCGCTCAGAGCAATAAATTGTCTGAAATAAATGAATTAAAATGTCTTATTCAGACTATTTTTTACAGCAGAATAAAACCACTCGTTAAATATAAGTGATTTGAGAAATTTTTATTTCACCCATACGAACTGTCAACAGGCATTTTAATTTATGTCAGTTTCTAGGAGTTTCGATTCGATTCGTTTGAACTTCTCTATCTGGCAATTAATATTTTTTTCCTCAAATAAAGTTGCCACATGAATCCAAAAATGTGTTGATAATTATTAATTCACAAAATCTGATTATGTGTCCATTTTGCAAAATAAATTTTCGAATATAAAGTTTTGTAATGTGACATAATGAAGCGATTGTCCCCTCGTAATTCATCCCCCTACGTGTTTTATGTATGACCTCTAATAAGAATTTTAAAGCACTTCTGAGTAATGTAATACTATCAACTTTCTCATCACTTTCAACAAAATGCAGGGACATATTCATAGCACGCAATTAACATACTTAGTCCTCTAGCCCATCACATACAACTCTTCTCTAACACAACATCTTTAACTGGCTCTGGACAATTATTCATAAACAGTTTTAGATATACACCTTTATAAATGATATTGCAATAAAATATCCTATATATTTATATACTTCAAAAGTGTATAGCAGATGAGCGCAATGACTAATATCTATTTACCTGTTGGAAGACTTGTCAGGTGATCGGGGTCAGAAAAAATAGGCAATCTAGCTATAGCATGCAATACATATTGTATATTGTTCATAGAAGGTAATCTTTTCACCAAATTTCATATTAATTGTATCCGACTATAATTTTTCAGCGAATTCCATTGGCATGCATTCATTCATTCATTTTATTCCCTAAATTATATTTTTTTCTCGGCAAGCAACTCTCTTGAGAGGTTCTATTAATCCGTTACAAAAAAGAGATTTTGAATAACATTGTGACTTTTTTGATGCTAAATGATTTTGATAATCATTTATTCCCACAAGTGATAGTTTTGTTTGATTAGAACAAATTTCGGATCTGTGGATAAAATAGCAATATGTACGGGTCCACATAATAACAAACATTTCGTAAACACGTTTATGCAACATGCCATAACCAAGTAACACATATAGAGGCTAGGTTTAGGGATGGGATTGAGGAGGTTTATAATTGAACTTGTTCGACCAACTACCTATTAAAATTATTTTCTGTTCATACACTCACGCAAATAATAAATGAAATGGATTCAAAGTTGGGTTGAAACATCCATTTGGCGATGTGACCCATTATTTTCATCTGAATGTTGCGTTGAATTCCATCCACTTCTGCAGCTGCTACTTCTTGACTGAATGGAGGGGATTCAGTGAGATAATATCACTTTTTTCGTTATATGAACCCTTTTTCCTCCATTCAGTGCTCGAAAATCTAAGAATCTATACAGATCTACCTACTAATCTTGCTTGGTTCTATATTACAGCCAATGTCACCTATTTATTGATGACAAAAGTGCAATACTCTGAAGTCTACATTATGTTTGAATGAAATAGTTATGTTAATTGTAGACAAAGTATTGCACTTGAACCATCAATGGTGTATTAAACTTAATCTGAAGCTACCCCTATAACCTTGGATAACGCAGGCTATGATAAAAGCTGTATGAAGCACTAATGAGCAAATGAGTGTCTAAGTTCAGAAAATGAAAGAAATGGCTGGTTATCTCCAAAAAGAAAATTTTTTCTCAATAGAGATGTTTCATCCCAAATTCGATCGATAATATGATTGGGCTGTATTGGTGAACCAAATTATCTCCATATGTTCAGTTGATCAACTGATTATGGTGCAGATTCTTACCTGCGTCTGCAACCTTGTCAACCCTCTTATCCATAAAATTTGACCTGCCCTTGGTTTCTTGTCAGAATCTACATCAAACTTTTCTTCGCCTATGTTGATGGCTTCTGTATACTCTTCAGGATGGCCTCTTCCCCACCTAAAAATCAAAAATAGAACGAAACATGCATACAAGAAATACATGTCCAATCAGAGCACTTCCTTAGATTTTTTTCACTTACGAAAGAATTTTCGGTAGCTTTCTAGTAGGAACTGTTGTCACCAGTTGACCCCATAGGAGGGTACCAACGCCGAAAAATAAACACCAAAGCCATTGTTCCAGAGTAAGACTCTTTGTAGAAAATGCAAGTCCTCCCCATTGAATTATAAAAACCTATTGAAACCATGGTTTAGTTGATGCAAAATTGAATATGAAATTTTTCGATGTTTCAATAGTTTACCTGAGCTGCACAGGTGCCTATCCATATAGTATAGAAAATTGGATTTGTGAAAATTCCTTCAAAAACGTTACGTTGTCCATGGATTTTCCTCGCGTTGAATTCATTGAATAGTGTCATCATTACAAAAGAATTAAAAATTACTGTAAAATGTTGAGTCCGTCCGGAGTCAATAAGACCTCTTCCACTTTCGATATCAAGCAATCTGTCCCCTGAAAATGATACGCAAGATTATATATATATATTCGAATTTGGTTTGAGTTCTTCAGTGACTCACCAACAAAGAGTAAGGCAAATATAATTGTGAGTTGATAAATTGCTTGACCTAAGATATTCTTCATCATAGTCCTTGAGATGAGAGGTTTTGTTCTACCGTACGGTTTTCTCAGTAGCAAATCTGAAGTTGGTAATTCCGTGGCCAAAGCCAATGATGCTAGTGTGTCCATGATCAAGTTGACCCACAACATCTGTACAGCCTGTGCATCAAGAAAAATTATGTATGTGTCATACTTCTGGAATGAAGATCAAATATGATTTGGATGCTTACCTTCAAAGGACTGTCTTGCACTGCACAGGCACCTATAAATGCTACAACAACAGCAACAACATTAACAGTAAGTTGGAATTGCAAGAACTTAGCTATACTATCGTAAACATTTCTTCCCCACATAACAGCTTTAACAATACTACTAAAGTTATCATCAGTCAAAATAATATCTGATGCCTCTTTCGCCACATCAGTTCCAGCAATACCCATGGCAAATCCGACATCTGCCTTCTTCAGAGCTGGACCGTCGTTTGTACCATCCCCAGTCACAGCAACTACTTCGCGATTGTCACTTATTTTACTGTCTATAATGCCCTTAACCAAGGTGTACTTGTCCGTCGGCGAAGATCTTGCCAACACCCTCAACTTAGGCCACACTTTATCAAGAAGATGTTGTTGAACCTATTAGAGAATGGTTAGTGACTTTACAACAATACGAACAAACCTTACCTCTCCCGAACTATCTCTGATCCTTCTGTTGAACTCCTTTCCTTCCAAAATGAGGAAATCTTCATTTGGCTTGACAATACCACATTTTGTAGCAATCGATCTGGCGGTATTTATGTTGTCACCAGTGACCATACGCACCGTGATACCTGCCTTTTGACATTTCCTAATTGCCTCAGGTACTTCAGGTCGAACAGGATCTTCAATACCAACTACACAGATGCATGTTAAATTATTCACGCAATTCTCCTCATCGTCCCAATTTGGTTCACTCTCTATGTGTACTTGATTTATTTCAGCTTTACCAGGCACAAAATCGCGAAAAGCTACACAAATAGTCCTTAAACCATCACATGCCATAGGCTCGATAACTTGTTTCAACAAACGCTCTTGCATATCCTTAGTGAATTTTTCCAACCGACCGTCATGGCCGTAGATGAAGGCACACCTGCAGAAAATGGTTTATTGCATTTATACTGACAAAAGAACTGCAACACCAAGAAGGAGCTCTTTAATTTTTTTCGGTGAAATATAGATAGTATAACAGGGAGTAAATGATTGAAATTTTAAGAAAAAATCGATTTTTCAAGGTTTGTTCAAATGAACCTGTTAATAAAGTGTTTGTTCATCGCGATTATACACTACTCAACACGTCTTGGCATTAATGCAATAAGATTGTTGTTTCTTCTTGAGGTCCATTTCTTCTGGAGGAATGCTATCGCAAGCTACCTGTAGCTACCAAATTCCTCGTACACGTACTCTATGCATTTTAATGAAAACTTACCATCAACTTCGGATCTCGTCGAATAGCTGGTTCGTTGGGAGATTTAAAAAAATTGCAAAAAACAACTTCTTTTTCTTATGTACCTGTCTCCTTACAGAAGGCTGGCGACCATCATGGTATAGTTCTTTCTATTCGATGCTCATCTTATTAATGTGGCTACATTATGAATGCCAAACCATTGCCTTAGATTTCGTATCCATGAGAATCTTCTTCATCCAAGTCCTTGTTTTCCATTTATTTTGAGTTCAATCATGAGCTGCATCAAATTATATTTGTCGTTTCACTAAGGATTTCAATTGGTTTTTCAGAACGACGTAGTACTTTGTGTTGGTGACGTGATCTAGTCAAGGAATTTTCAGCATTCTTCGGTACATCCATATAGCGAAAGCCTCCAGCTGGTTCATCGAAGAGATCTTCAGAACCTTTCGCTACGAGCCAGCAAGTTTAAAATCGCAGCTGACTGTTACATAACAGATGGTTCAGGGTTTGGGATACACCTCTTGAAACACCAATTCTTGTCTTAATTGCTTCATGCGTGTTCCAGTTTTCCGTTAGACAATCCAAGGCATTTGAATCGGTATACTTTCTCGATTACATTTCCGACTAAGATGATAACTACAATATCGATCTTTTGCTCACTGATGATCAGTATTCTGCCTATTTAATTCAGTTCATATGCTCTACTTTCTTTACCTCAACCTTATTGAGAAGGAATTGTAGATCGTCTAAGTTGTCCGTGATTATTACATCTGCATAGTGTATGTCATTCAGTCTCTTCCCATTGACTTATATTCCCTTGTCAACTCTATCTAAGGTATTTCGAAAATTTTCTAGAGAGTATAAGTTGAAGAGAGTATGAGATAAAATGCATCGTCTCAGAATTTTTATTTCTTCTGTGTCACAATCTCCAACTTTAATTCAAGATGTTGTTTATCCATGATATGTTGTAATTGGCTTATAAGGAGGTCATGCATAACATTATCAAATACATTTTGATGAACAACTACAATATTTAAGTACAAAAAATATTTGCATAAAACAACCTGCCAGACCTTAATCATTTACTCTTTGCCATATTATCTAAGTTTTACAGATGAAGAAAATTATTTGAACAGCTCCTTTATGTTGCAGTTTCTTGATTAGTGAGTAGTTTGAATTAAATTTGGAAAAAACTCACTTGTTTAGTATCATTTCAGATGCTCCCTTGGTGAACAACCTGTATCCACCACCCTTTCTTGGTATTACCGTACTCATGGACTTTCTCACCGAGTTGAAAGTGTACACCCTCGTGAAAGTATCTTCTGGGTAATCATCCCTTACTGTTTGATAATTTTTACCAAGACCTATTACAAATCCTAACAGTGCACATTCCGTCTTGTTACCGACCTGTTTGGGTAGTTCGTTTGCCTCATCTGGTGGCTGTAAAGAAAAATTAACATCTTCATTTCTTTAAATAGAATAAATCCCTTCCATGATCATGGTACAGCTACATTATGTGGGCATTAGAAAAAAAATGCAGGAAAGACGAACATCAATAGTACCATGGATAAGAACATTTATTAAACCACACACTTATAACATCATATATTTAATTGAAAGATTATTATTTTAAGAGGAAAATTGTTATTTACCATTACTCGTGATGTATATGCACAGTTTACAGCGATACCTTGGACAATTACACTACCCACATGAGCTGGAATATCGGAAAATTTGGGCATTGTTTTGCAGAGTTGTTCGCAAATATATGACTGCACAACAGTCATTCTGTTTGTAGTCAGTGTGCCTGTCTTGTCAGAACAAATGGCTGTAGCGTTTCCCATAGTTTCGCAAGCGTCCAGATGCCTCACCAAGTTGTTGTCTTTCATCATTTTCTGAAAAATAAGTTTAAATTCTGAATCACGAAGATACTCGCATAATTTACAACGATATTTTCAATGGGAAGAATGTTCTCTACCAAACAATGAAAATTTGCTATTGTTGATGGCGATTCAAACATTAATTAATGTAGGAAACCCAACCAAAAATACAATTGTAGCTTGAAATGTTATACACAACTGTGGTAAAGGTGCGCGTTAATACGAGCAATTTGTTGAGCAATACAACCCAGTAATACAAAAGAAGCAATCTGGAGTAATCAATTTCTAGAAATTGCGGCAATTATTTCGACGTTGCTCCATGTAAGCTTAAACAGGTAATTTTTCAGCAATAATTGCCTGGCAGCGCAAATAGAGCGTTTTGGTATAACTGATGGGGGGATATATTTCCAATTGCTCGATATGGATGTTACAAATTTCGAATACATATATAATATAATAAAATCAGCGAATGTACAATTCCAAAATTGAAATCAACATCAAAATTGAGAAGAGTAAAATAATTTGTTTCAATGTCTTCCGCAATGAATATAACTGTCAAGCATATTTCAATGTTGAATTCATACGACTTTCTTTGAAATTCTTTCAACTATTTATTATAAGAATCAATTACCTTAACACTGTAAGCAAGTGATAGTGTCACAGCTAAAGGTAAACCCTCTGGTACAGCAACGACAAGAACTGTAACACCAATGATCAGATGCCTCACCAAATTACTGGCATATGCGCTATCCCAGGGTTTCTTTTCAATTACAAATGTGGTTACGCAGAAATGAACAATTAGAATGACGACTGTGAGGACTGCAATGGTCGATCCAGCATATCCGATCTGTATGGCTAATTTTGTCAGTTTGGCCTGTAAGACTGATTTTTCTTTCTTGTGACTTTCCGCAGCTTGATTCGATGGAGCAACGTGATTTTCTTTGCCATCTTCTTGAGGTGCCGCACCATCCATTTTATTAACTACTGGTGCGGGAGAATTCATATGGCTGTTTCCTGTTACATTTTCTTCATCACCTAATATCAGTTAGAATCAAATTAGTCCTTCGATCGATTTTTTTCTAAGATGATAGATGTCATGAACATGGGTAGCATGCAGTTAAAATTTTCAGAAGGTTCACAGTTCACATATATATGATTGATGATTTCAATGGAATTGAAGATGATTATTGTTTTATTGACATAAATGATAAGCTCTCAAATATTGAACATGGACACATAAGAAATCAGACTATTTCAAGAAAATTAAAATTGACATCAACAGACAGAAAAAAATCACATATTTATTACTGTATTTCGAGTATTTGCTAAAAATTAAAAATTAATTAATGCCACAATCATTAAAGAACAAAAAAAACTGGAAAATTATTGAGAAAACTGTAAGGTTATATGAATTATGTGAAAATCCATAAACAATTTTGTTGAATGTAGAAACTTCCACTTGCAACTGTGAACCTGGTAAAAAATATATTCAGGTTATGAAGTTTCAAGATGCAAAATTAAAAAAGTTAAAGAGAGGTAATTAAAATAGGGTTTATTCACCTGTGAGACTTTTCTTCTTCCGCTGCTTTTTAGCTTCTGTACAAAAACACATGCAAAAGGAAAACATTAGCAATCTCAAAAACAATTCCCAAAGTCCTGACATGGGGTGGTAAAAATGAAAACATCACAACATAGTTCTTACAGTTAATCTACTGACACAATGAAGATATTGGTATTAACAATATTTTAAAAAAAGGGCCCTTACAATAGTGTGAAATTTCAGTGTTCCTAATCTCAATTATGTTGATCAAATTAATTTTTTGGCAGATTTCACACAATTGCAGGGCAATTCAGAAAAAGGGGGTTCTACCGTTATTGGGGGAACACAAAACTCTTCTCAGGAAATATTGGAACAAATTGTGTTGTGTGTTCATGCCAATTATCAGGATTCGTTTGCAAAAAACAACATTCAATTATCTAAATTGGGAATTTTTTACATTCCGAATCCTGAAAGCTTGCATAAATTCGAAATCGTGTCCCATCGAATCATTTTCAATTATTATTCATGCAAATATTTATCCAGTTTAAATAGGAAACTTGTTCAATGTTGTTGATATTAATTACACTGAAACCAAGTTAAATTGGAACGATTTGAGTTTTGTGCAGAGTGAATTCACATTCAGTTTGTGTAATGTATAACTTTAATTGTGAATGTGTTGGAATATTTATTCATTATTGGGAAAATTTCACTGAATATGGTATGTGGTAGATTATCCTCAGGGGGAGTTTTTTTTGACAACAATCGAAAATATCTTTTTAGAGATCCTTTAACAAAATTTTTTGATGATATATAAATGAGGAAAAAATGTATTTCAGCCAAACAAGGCACTATAGCAATTATTCCTTTTTGCTGATAGTTTATTTAGTAAGTTTTGTTCAATTTCATATTCACTAATCAATATTAAATTTTTTATAGCTTTTATACAAAAACTTACTTGACAAACTTGGGGAAAAGCTGGCTTAAATGTGTGTCCTTATACAGGATGCAGCAAAACAAACAGTGCAGTTTTGATAGGCTTTTGAAAAGAAATTGGCACAACCTACGAAACAGTGGTTTATTCTACTTGAGTCAGTACTACACCCCCATTTTTTCACTTAAGGACATCCAGAAGCAATACACTGATGTAGGCCATTTCTGAAGTTTTCAACTGCGATCCGATACATATCGATCGAAATGGCAGCGATTTTTTCTCTAATACGGATCTTCAGTTCTTCCAAATTGTGGAGACGATGCTCAAAAATATTTTCCTTGGGGTAGCTTTATGTGGGCTTCATCACGACTAAAGAACGTTGACCTACCTGGGATACGGTCTAACATTTTTGGGCGTGAATCACATGGTTGTGAAAATCTGGAGGCATAAAACTCATGAACCACCGGATGGAAGAATGAATCTTTATGCGAAATCTTCCTTACAGAACAGTCGAACATGTTAAATGCAGTTGTATGTTTCCGGAAAGAGAGTGTTGGTGATTGTTTTCATTGTTTTGGGTCTTCCTATACCCCTAGGTCTTTTTGTTGAACCGAAAGTGAGCAGAACGGGGTCACGACACCGAATGTTGAAGTATCGTCGGAAGGTCTCTTCAAAAAATGTGCGACGGCGAAGCCGCGATGCTCACCACTTCAAACCATTTTTGCGACTGAAAACGGGGTGAGTGATCGGACAGAATAAATCTCCTTTCAGGCTTCCATCCCCACAATAGCGGCTGCAATCGCCCATCGCAACTGCACTGTTTATTTTTCCGCACCCTGTATTATAAATAGTTTGTCGAGTGAATTTGGAAAAATGGATATAGGGAGCGCAGCATTTGGCAATCTCTCAGTTTTCGAGTGATAAATTCAAATAAGTGTTCATGTTTCCAGCTTGAAAGATGTTTCACTTAAAAAATAACATTAACTATGACCCAATCCAATTAAAAGGACCGAAATTTCGAATTTGATCGTATAAATGGAAAAATATTGTTTTCTTAAGTGGGTCTTGAAGGAGTCAACAATTAAAAAAGATGATAGAGGGGGGGGTACGTAAACCAAACATCGACAGAACACACATGCTGCGTTGGACTGACTTAATTATACCTTTCTTCATTTTTTTCACTTCGGCCTCATGCTCGTCAACTGCGGCTCCTAAAAGTGTGAAAATTATGCCAGCCTGAGAGTTTACTCCTACAGCAGCCACCAACATCTTTCCTGAACCTTCCATCACATGAGTACCAGACAGCACCATTGGATCGAAGCTTTCACCTTTTTTCACATGATCCGATTCACCTGTCAACGATGATTCATCAACCTATAATCAGAAATATGAATAAAAAACCATTCCTTGTCTTCTGAAAGGGAACCATGGGAGCATTACTTCGTTATCCTCTTTTTTTTTCGGAATGATAGTTACCTTGAGGTCATTAGACTGTATAAGAATACCGTCCGCCGGCAGAAGGTCACCATATTTGATTTGGCATATATCACCAACCACAATATCACTAACTGAAATTTGTTTAACTTCACCCTGCCGAATGACAGCAAATTTGTGTTCACCCTCGATTCGACTTTGTAAACCCCTAAATTGCCGTTCTTTCGTGTAATCATTAAAAGCAGTCACTATCACTACAACGATAACAGATATTAAAATAGCTAATCCTTCAATCCAACCATGTGACGTTTCATCTTCCGCATCTGAAATCAAGAAAAACAAATCATTAAGTTGAGCCACAAGACTAAAGTGAATTAAACGAAATAGAAAAAATAGCAAGAGGAATGATACAAACAATGGTGAACGCTTGATGTATGGAGAAAGAATTAAACAAAATATGAAGCGATGATTAAATAACTCACGATCTCCTTGTGGTGGCGTATAGAAGGAAAGACCTAAAGACACTATGGCTGCTACTTCTAGAATTATAAGTGTAATATCTTGTAATGCTTCCCATACTAATTGAAGAAAGGTCTTCGGAGGTTTTGGTGGAATCGAATTTGATCCGAAGGTTTCTCTTCTATGTTCTAAATCTACTTGTGACCCGCTAAGACCTGAAAAAAAAGGTGAAATCGTCTAGATAATGGAGAAAGCTAAATAAATCAGATGAACTGTTGGCTCAGTGCTACAATCAAAGAACATACGAGCCAAATGTTATCATTGCATCAAATTCACCAGACCCTAAAAATATTATCCGGGATTTCGATATAAAACATGTACATACTTTCAGTGACATCAATAAATCAATGAATGTGTAACTTGAATCAATGTAATAATAACAATAGTGGTCATGATGACATAAATAATTCAAATAATTTAGTTATTCGTTTAGACGTTTTCATTTCATCGGATGCAAGTAAGGCTATGTCTTGTCTGCAAAAGATGCTATGGCGATGTCATTTTCTGGTATGTCTAAAATATAGGTGATATATAAAAGTTGTCCTAAAATACTTCCCCGTGGGACTATTAATTTGGCTTGTTATTGTTCCCCATATTTCAAAATAACGGTCTGCTAGGTAAGACACATGTAATAGGGTTATGGGAGGAGTTGTTTAAGTTTGTATAGCACTCCGTTGCCAAATCTTGTTGAATACTGGCGATGAGTGCAGAAATACTGCTGAGCAAAATTTTCCTTCTTCGAGGCTTGCCGAGATGGTGTTCACGATGCGGCTCCACCTGATGCGCTATCGAGTGGTTATCTAGGCAACTCTGGTACTAGTTGGTGCATATCCATATCATCTTTTAGCCTTTTAAGATGCAACTTCTCAAAGAGTTCACCCAGGATGGTTAGAAGACTTATAGGCCTATATGATTCTACGTTGTTCTCTGGTTTACCAGGTTAGGGTATCATTATAACCTCAGCCTACTTCCATACGATGGGAATGATGATCATAGGATATGCTCATCATTCTAGAAGAAGAGCAGTAGGATGAGCAGTATTTTTTCAGAGTTTCTGCCGTTATGAAGGGCCTTCTTGTTTGTAAATATCATTGGCTACCTCTTTTGGTGTAAAAGTTTCAATTGCTAAGGATATCTGAGATAGAACATCCAGAAAAGCATCGCTGGTACCAGGATAGGGGCCATTTGCTGTAAAGACATGTGCAAGATGTATGGCGAAAGTATTGCATTTTTCCTCTCTGAAGCCCAATGGAGTAATGGGAGACCAAATAATCAGTGCCTCCACAAACTTATTAGTATAATCACAGTGAAGTTCCCAACGATGTTCAATCCTGTGAAATATCAAAGTACCAATTCACACCCTTTGGAATTGTCAACGAAAACAATCTGCCCAGTAGCATGGATTTCTTCTTGAAATCCAGATGATAGTAGATATGAGTTGGTTACAAATTGTCTCAATTGATAGAAATTAATTTCCAGGAACTATAGTCACCAAAATTAAAACAGAAAAAACTGCTTCTTTCATTACCAAAGGTCGATCCAGAATCAGGGAAGGAATTATCGTGTGTTCGAATCCGACAAAGTTTACCTGAAACCTCAGACGATGTAACAAACTGTCACGCAATTTTAGATTAAGTTTCTGATGAGTTTCAAGTTACGTTCAGCTATCAACATTAGGGAAAGTGCTCAAATTAAGTGATCGTTGGGAAGTGAATTAATTACAAAAGCGGAAAGACCTCAGAGCTTGTGAAATGAATTCCTACGGCTTAATTGATCCACATTATACCAATTTCCGTACTCTATGAGTAGGATTGAACAAACAATACTGCATGAATGAAGTTTTTTTTACCAATTTCAGTTTTTATCTATCGGTGGAAAAATTTTAAGTGTACTTACCTTCACTAGCCGATGTATATAATTTTTTACATATTTCTTGTACACCTCCAAAATCATTAACTTTGCCTACTCCTTCGCGACCTCTATGTTCCATGAGGTCGCGGAGATGTTTCAAAGAAATGCCATACTGCGCGGGACGGCCGTCTATCGTAGCCATTTCTAACAGTTAGATCTGGAAAAAATTCTCATTAGACTGTATAAGAATACCGTCCGCCGGCAGAAGGTCACCATATTTGATTTGGCATATATCACCAACCACAATATCACTAACTGAAATTTGTTTAACTTCACCCTGCCGAATGACAGCAAATTTGTGTTCACCCTCGATTCGACTTTGTAAACCCTAAATTGCCGTTCTTTCGTGTAATCATTAAAAGCAGTCACTATCACTACAACGATAACAGATATTAAAATAGCTAATCCTTCAATCCAACCATGTGACGTTTCATCTTCCGCATCTGAAATCAAGAAAAACAAACCATTAAGTTGAGCCACAAGACTCAAGTGAATTAAACGAAATAGAAAAAACAGCAATGCAAGAGGAATGATACAAACAATGGTGAACGCTTGATGTATGGAGAAAGAATTAAACAAAATATGAAGCGATGATTAAATAACTCACGATCTCCTTGTGGTGGCGTATAGAAGGAAAGACCTAAAGACACTATGGCTGCTACTTCTAGAATTATAAGTGTAATATCTTGTAATGCTTCCCATACTAATTGAAGAAAGGTCTTCGGAGGTTTTGGTGGAATCGAATTTGATCCGAAGGTTTCTCTTCTATGTTCTAAATCTACTTGTGACCCGCTAAGACCTGAAAAAAAGGTGAAATCGTCTAGATAATGGAGAAAGCTAAATAAATCAGATGAACTGTTGGCTCAGTGCTACAATCAAAGAACATACAGAGCCAAATGTTATCATTGCATCAAATTCACCAGACCTAAAAAATATTATCCAGGATTTCGATATAAAACATGTACATACTTTCAGTGACATCAATAAATCAATGAATGTGTAACTTGAATCAATGTAATAATAACAATAGTGGTCATGATGACATAAATAATTCAAATAATTTAGTTATTCGTTTAGACGTTTTCATCGGATGCAAGTAAGGCTATGTCTTGTCTGCAAAAGATGCTATGGCGATGTCATTTTCTGGTATGTCTAAAATATAGGTGATATATAAAAAGTTGTCCTAAATACTTCCCTGTGGGACTATTAATTGGGCTTGTTATTGTTCCCCATATTTCAAAATAACGGTCTGCTAGGTAAGACACATGTAATAGGGTTATGGGAGGAGTTGTTTAAGTTTGTATAGCAGTCCGTTGCCAAATCTTGTTGAATGCTGGCGATGAGTGCAGAAATACTGCTGAGCAAAATTTTACTTCTTCGAGGCTTGCCGAGATGGTGTTCTGATGCGGCCCACCTATCGAGTGGTTATCTAGGCAACTCTGGTACTAGTTGGTGCATATCCATATCATCTTTTAGCCTTTTAAGATGCAACTCTCTCAAGAGTTCACCCAGGATGGTTAGAAGACTTATAGGCCTATATGATTCTACGTTGTTCTCTGGTTTTACGAGGTTAGGGTATCATTATAACCTCAGCCTACTTCCATACGATGGGGAAATAGGAATATGCTCATCATTCTAGTAGAAGGTGTTGTGAGCAGTAGGATAATTTTCCTGGGTATTTTTTCAGAGTTTCTGCAGTTATGAAGGGCCTTCTTGTTTGTAAATATCATTGGCTACCTCTTTTGGTGTAAAGTTTCAATTGCTAAGGATATCTGTGATATAACATCCAGAAAGGTTTCAACTTCTGCATCGCTGGTACCAGGATAGGGGCCATTTGCTCTAAAGACATGTATGGCGAAAGTATTGCATTTTTCCTCTCTGAAGTCCAATGGAGTAATGGGATACCAAATAATCAGTGACTCCACATACTTATTCGTATGATCACAGTGAAGTTCTCAACGATGTTCAATCGTGTGAAATATCAAAGTACCAATCTACACCCTTTGGAATTGTCAACGAAAACAATTTGCTCAGTAGCATGGATTTCTTCTTGAAATCCAGATGATGGTAGATATGAGTTGGTTACAAATTGTCTCAACTGAAATTAATTTCTAGGAACTATAGTCACCAAAATTCAAACAGAAAAATTTGCTTCTTTTATTCCCAAAGGTCGATCCAGAATCAGGGAAGGAATTATCGTGTGTTCGAATCCGACAAAGTTTACCTGAAACCTCAGACGATGTAACAAACTGTCACGCAATTTTAGATTAAGTTTCTGATGAGTTTCAAGTTACGTTCAGCTATCAACATTAGGGAAAGTGCTCAAATTAAGTGATCGTTGGGAAGTGAATTAATTACAAAAGCGGAAAGACCTCAGAGCTTGTGAAATGAATTCCTACGGCTTAATTGATCCACATTATACCAATTTCCGTACTCTATGAGTGGGATTGAACAAACAATACTGCATGAATGAAGTTTTTTTTTACCAATTGCAGTTTTTATCTGTCGGTGGAAAAATTTTAAGTGTACTTACCTTCACTAGCCGATGTATATAATTTTTTACATATTTCTTGTACACCTCCAAAATCATTAACTTTGCCTACTCCTTCGCGACCTCTATGTTCCATGAGGTCGCGGAGCTGTTTCAAAGAAATGCCATACTGCGCGGGACGGCCGTCTATCGTAGCCATTTCTAACAGTTAGATCTGGAAAAGAATTCGACAATCAAAATAAATTGAAAATTGTTCAAAACCCAATAATATATATAATAAGAATGAAATTCAAAATGCCCAAAAGAGAGTATGTACTGAATTCCAAGTAGATATTAAAAATTTAGGAGCAGCTTTCAATCAATGACAGAAGGCAAACAAAATTTGATTGAAATTGGATACAGTAGTGACAGACCGGCTTCGCCTTTATTTGGGCTTGTCAGTATAAGATCGGGGTGTCTATTCCACCACGGTGAGAATGAAATTGATTCTCTTCTTTCATTCACAATGGAAATAATCAATTTGATTTCAGAAAGCATTTAAATCAACAATACGAATACACTTAATCATTCTTCCACTTCATTTCAACGATACTAGAATGAATCATGGTGTGTGAATGACATATAATATCTAACAATTATCGTTTGTCGCCATGTCCAGCCATGAATTCTCAGTGATAGAAGAATATCACTCCAAAGATATACCAGATTAAATTTTTGATCAATTCGATCAACCCTAGATCACCAGCTCCTCAGGTCAAACATTGCCGTAGATTGTTTTACCCATGATTCGATCATATATTTTTTTCCTTCATTTGGGATGTCTGGTCTAGAATTCAGGTAAACGCAATAAAGAGCCCATCAAATTGGTGATATGAGAGCTTCATAGAGAAAATAACGATTTGTTTTGTTTCATTCACGGCTTGGTCACAATTTTTTTTTCTGTATTTGAAAGGTCCGGTCCAGATTTTTAGTGAGCTAGCTTATCGAAACAGTGATTTCAGATATAATTTTGGCTTAATTCAGTGTCAATCCTCTATCCACATGTCAAACACTACCATGAGGTAGCCATTACATGTTGGCTGGACATTTCACCAAATGTATAAAAAAAATGATATGATCGAGTCATGAGTAAACAAAAGAAATCGATGTTGGATCTATTGAAATGGAGGATAAACCTAATTGAACGAAAATTTTCTCCGATAGAATTATTGTTCGGACATTGGTATCATGTGATTGAGTCATGAGTAAAACAAAAAATGCGATGTTTGATCTAGGGAGCTGGAGATCTAGGGTGGAACCAATTTAAAAGAAATTTTTCCTGATGATTCAATGTATCGCGGATATCCTGACATCCCAAGTAAAGGAAAAATAAATTTTATGATAGATTGATGGGTAAAAAAAAGCCACTGCAGTACTTTGTCTGTGGATATAAAGATTCAAGGTTGACAACGAAATGTTCGAAAACATTACCTGGTATAACTTTTGAACGACATCTTATAGATGACATCAATCACAATTTTTGGCCAGACATGGTAAACAAACAATAGAAAAATAATTATTGAGTTTATTCGAGTTGTTCATTCGATTACGTACTTGGTGAATAAAATGAGATTTTTCTTCAAAGTAGGTTCTTTCAATTAATTATGCAATTTTTTTAATGCTGTATCAAGATATACAGAGTGTCCCGTAACTCAACGTCAAGCGGTTACTGGGCGATATGTTAGGTTATATCAGTTCTAGCAAAACAAAAAAAAAATTATGTCACTTGGTCAAGTGGTAATACGTAAATTTTCGAAAATGTGGAAAATTGACGCCCTACACTACATCCTTAGGTTTTGTAGTCGCAAATTTTCTAATTTTGCAGTGATTTTTCTTAAACGTAATCCTAAATATCGATGGCAATTGATTACAATCACAAATCCACTGTTAGGTACGATTGTTTTAGTGAAAAAATAAAAGTTTCGTTGAGACATGGTTAAAAAATATGTTTTCAGCTAACTTTGACAAAATATCTTTAAAAAAAATGTACCGTACAACCCTTGGCAAGTTACTTTAAAAAATGACCCATTTAATCGAGATTACAAAATAGTATAATACTTGCTACTTATCCTTCCATAAAAATAAAATTACTTATTTATTTGCGCAAGGACCCAAAAACAGTTATTTCAATTTACATAACATACATGAGTGGTACATAGAAAATCCGCATTTAATGCGTGAAGATCGCTCCCAATACCAATTTAAGGTCAACATGTGGAGTGGAATTTTAATGGACAAATTATTGGACCATTTGAACTACCGGAAAACTTGAATGGCGACAACTACTTAGATTTTTTAGAATATGATTTATTAGAAGAGGTAGCGCTCAACATCTATCGAAACATGTGGTTTCAAAAAGATGGTTGTCTAGCGCATTATGCTCGCTCCGTACGTGACTATTTAAATAATAAAAATCCTTATAGCTGGATTGGGCACCTTGGTTCAATTTTGTGGCCTCAGTGTTCTCCGGACCTAAACCCAATTGATTTCTTTTACTGGAGCTGCATTAAAGACAAAGTTTATTTAAAACCAATAGAAAATCTCGCGGCAGAATTGTATACGCAGCAGAAGAAATGAATACCAGAAGATTTGCACGTTTGGTGAGAAGATCTTTTCTTTGGCATTTATTCTAATTTTAAAGAAAAATAAATGTTCTACAAAATTTTCTCGTGTTTCATTATGATTACATCTTATAACCATACAACCATTATATCATACTTTCAAATTTTAATTGTTCGATAATCAGTTGAAAATATTAATAATATTTCTCATGAGATGTAGCTAGCAAGTATTATGCCATTTTGTAATCTTGATTAAATGGGCCATTTTTTAAAGTACCTTGCCGAGGGTAATACGTTACATTTTTTCTTGAAGATGTAGTGTCAAAAGTTAGATGAAAACATATTTTTTAACCATGTCTCAACGAAACTTATATTTTTTTACTAAAAAAATGCACCTAGCAATGGATTTGTGACTGTAATCAATAGTACGGTTATTTAGGATTACGTTAAAATAATACACTGCAAAATTGGAAAATTCTTGACTATAAAACCTAAGGATGTAGTGTAGGGTGTCAATTTTCCACATTTTCAAAAATATACCTCTTACCACTTAACCAAGTGACATATTATTTTTTTAATTTTTGCTAAAACTGATATAACCTAGCATATCGCCTAGTAACCGCTTGACGTTGAGTTACGGGACATCGTGTATTTCTAATTTCTAATTATCAGTAAGGTAGAAGAAATTCATCAAATTGGGACACTAAAGAATTTAGGAGGCTTCCATCTTGATAATTATAATGAGACATCACATGCATGCTATGATTCATAATAGCGAATAAATAGTTTAACGTCATGGCAGAAATATTAATTAAACATCTTCACTTAGACTCCTTATCGTATATCGCGTTCGAAAGCAAACAGCTATATCTAAACATTCAATGAGCTTTACATAGGACCGTTTAATTTCGATTTTATCAATTTTTCTTATCTTTTCAGATTGCTCTTGAAATAAGAACGTCTCCAGACAAGAATCTCAACATTCATCATGTAAGGTATCTTGATTTGTTTCTAGGTCAATATTTCGAACAATGTATGAAACCAATTAGTTCCAGATAATCGAATATCATTCCTTATCTTTTCTTTCAAAGCACCTTCGAGCTATAGGTTAAGTTATCAGCAAAATTTGCCACACCATGAATCGTGTGGAATTATCATTTGGGCAATTACCACCATCTATAATTGTTCTTGGTACCAACGTTTCGACAGACATCTTCTGTCTTTTTCAAGGCAAAATATTAGCCTTTATAAAAGTTGAAAAATGTGAAAATTTTTTAATTTTCATTCATCTGATGGTTCTTATTCACAGCATGTTGGAGACTAACTTGGATCTACCGGTGTTTTACACTCGAGAAAGCTTCTGGTGTTGTAATCCTACTTATTTTGTGTCTTGAAGGCGGTGTTTATGTCGTATTTATTTGCAATTCTTTTCATTTTTTTGATAAACCTTTCACATATGGTTTGTCTCATATTGATTTGTATCATTATGGGGTTGAAGCTGATTTTATGTAATTCGTTTCGCTCTTTCCAATATCTTTTTGGGATAGCTATTATTTCTGAGTTTTTTTGTGATGTTATTTATTTTCTCATTTTTATCTTGTTGGTCTATCATATAAAATTTCGCCACTCCCAATTACCTATTTAGTTGATGGTTGTAATTAAAATGTAGATATCAACCTGTGTTTGTTGGTTTTTTATAGACACTGGTTCTTGAGATTCCATTTTGTTTGTGAACGAGTACATCTAAAAATGGAAGTTGTTTATCTTTCTCGATTTTCGGTGTGAATTTAATAGATTCTTTTTGATTGTTAAGATGTTGAAGGAATCAATTTATATTATTTCTTTCCGGTTGCCGAATGTTGAAAGTATCATCTATATGGCTCTTCGTCGAAGCTTACCATGGTGGCTTCTTCGAAGATTTTTTGTTTCTCATTATTTCATGGGATATTTTGTATTTCAAGTGCCGAATTATTTTTTGAGAGAGATATAATTTCCAGATAAGTACAAATTTGGTATAGTTTTCAGAGTATTGTCAATCTTGAGAATAAATCCAAATTGAAGAATTTTCAAATATTGTCAGCTTTCCTGAAAGCTGTATTTTTGCATTTGAAACTAAAGATGTCTGTCGGAACGTTGGTAGCAAGAACAATAAAAGATGGTGGTTATTGCCCAAATTACAATTCAACACGAGTTCATCATCAAAAATTTTTCGTCAACACACACATCGTTTCAAAAATATCCATTTCTTGTATTATACGCCGAATGTATGGCTCGGAAACAGTTCAAATCAGAAATACATTGGAATTAAGTAATCTTTATCAGATTATCAATAAGAATGACAATATTTTCATTCACAAAAACCATTTTTTGGAAGGAAACATCTGACGAATATCTTACATCGACATCAAGTTTCTTTGAAACAAATTTTGGAAATTTTCAATATTCATCAAATTTAGCAAACTCAATTACTTCTACGATATTCAAACGATTTTCATGTAATAAATTGGATGAGGTAGATTTTTTTTCTAATTTCAGATGTTCTCAAATGCCGATCTCACAAATTGAAAAATCAAAGTTGAATAATCATATTTATATATCATCGTATATTTTTCTAGGTCTAGCTCAGCACAGCGATGACTTCAATATATGACCTTCAATAGTGTTCCATTAACGTGCTTATAGGGTAAATATGCACGCATTACTCACTACGCTAGACAGTAATGTTTATCAGTCAGCGTGAAGTCATCAAACCCTGTGTATGTCAACTATGTCAGACTCAATCCGAGAACTATTACCTAACAATATGACTTCATCACTCGATTAAAAATGATGATTTTCACACTGTCATTTAACAATAATGATGAGATTATCACATTATTCGGAATAATATTAAATTTAAGGAAAGAACATTTCATTCAAGGAAAAATTTTCAAGAATAAAAATGATGCTTGGACGCGCTTGTCAAAGTGCTTGTGACATTATTTATTTTTAAATAATCTCCAAATTGTTTATTTGTCAGAAATGAAAACGCTTTCGTTATAACAAAACCATCCAAGCAAGAGACATACAACTGGTAATCCATACTCCGAATCTTTCCTGAAAATCTCCACACTCCAGATCATTTCATTGGACAGTTATCCTGCTCACATAAACTTTCAGCTATGGAGGCTCTGGTGAGGAAATGGACAACGTTTAGGTGGTGATGAGGGATGTCTCAAGGAGTGAGAAAATGCCATTTGATGTTCATGGATCCGGAGTTTTAGAAAAAATAACGAAATTTCAAATGACTATAATTCAGGAAATATCAGAGCTAATCCGATGATTTTCCTTATGAACAATGATATAGTGAATACGAATCTGATTGAATGAAAAATTCGAAACAAAATCAGATCCGGACTCAGAAATTTTAGTTTTTCTGAAATTAGGAAAAAAAATACTTTCGAACTCAACTGTCATCCCGAATGGCACAGATTTTCCCTGCTTTCGCTGACCCTTCGAATGACAATTTTCTTCCATATTTTTTTCTCAAAATTTTAAAACATGAAATCTCAGATAGCTTATTATAAGTAAAAAAAAAAGATCATAAACGAATAAAAAATTTTATAAAAATTATTAAAAAAGCGGAAAACAGTTATATAAACAGTAAATATATTGAGCAATATAGCCCTTCCATGAAACTCAGCACCGAGGATACTCAATAGATTATGATCAATATGCTCGATATTAGATTAACATTTGGAAAATTACGAAGTATTTCTGAAATACTAATTGATGATTCGGTAGAAACAAAATTTGAACGAAGTCCAAATCCAAATAGATGGACAGGTCGTGGTGGTCCAAGAGCATGGCCACCACGGTCTCCAGACATGAAACCGTTAGATTATTTCCTTTGGAGCCACCTTGAAACATGGCGTACGAGCAAGAGATAAAGACAGGGGAACAATTAATTTAGCGAATAAAATAGGCATGTGACGAAATACGAAACAACCTAAATGTGATAAGGAAAGAAGTTTTTAATTTAATGAAAAGAGCCGATAAATGTGTAGAAGTATGTGGTTTTCATTTTGAACAATATTTGAAAAATAAATCATTAATTTTATTCTTACTGAATCATCAATTAGTACTTCAAAAAAATTGAAAACCATATACAGGGTGTTATTTTTTCCTAACTTCTGAAATACTCAAATTTCTTAATCCGGAGCTGATTTTATTTCGAATTTTTCATTCAAACAGATTCGTACTCACTCTTATCATTGTTCATACGAAAAATCATCTGATGAGCTCAAATATTTCCTGAACTGTCATTTGAAATTTTGTAAATTTTTCTAAAACCACGAACCTCAAATGATTTCAAATGGCTTTTTCTCACTCCTTGAGACACCCGTCGTCACCACCTAAACGTTATCCCATTCCTCACCAGACACTCTGTATTTAACAACTCTTCATATCCTCAAAATATACAGGATGTATTTGAATTGATGTGAAATATTGAATAGTGTGATTCTTTAGCAGAAATAGGGGATAGTGTTTCATGTAACTCTTCGTTCAACACAATTACTTATAGCCCTTCGATATTAAGTGGACAAATTTGTCTTTTTTCAATAAATCGCTCAGGTTATATTGATTATTATTATTGCGAGCACGTAAAGTTTCTGGTTAGTATTTGTAACTAGAAATAAGGTCTGCTACGATGTCAACATTTCTTGAATGTACCTACACAAGAATTCAGTTCAACAGGCCTTGAATGGACTTGCCGAACTGACCATATCTAGTAGTCCCGACTCGCCTGATGTTTATGACGTCAACTATTACGCATATTTAACAACTTTCTAAACTGATGACGTGAAAATATCTATTAGTAATGCCAATGCACACAATTCCGTTGACATACACATCATCTATTTATTTTAACCGCGATTTATAAATATCCTTACTGATGTTTTTACCGGCATTACTATATTTTCTGAACAACAGGCGCCAGGTCCTACTTTACACTTATTTTGAGGGCCCCAATGCAAGTCGACCAAACTTTTCGTTGTTTAACCGCCCATCTTTTCCGCAAATTTTAAACTTTGTATATGAGGGGAAATGCTTCAACCCATTTTAACTTTTAGTTTTCAGGTAAATCAGTCTGGAAGTGTTTGGTACGAATTATCACGGGTGAAGTTGACATTCTTCAAAAAGACCCTTCATCCACTTTTTAGAAGAGCTGCAACAAGCGATCCCAGATTAAAAATTCTCATTTAATTTTGTTGCGCATAAACCGGATGTACAGATATTAAAAGATGATTTTTGTACACTCTGGAATGTTAATTTCCAATTGAATCTGAAAAAAATTTTATAGCTACTTGAGATCAAGGTGTTTCTTAAGATATAAAAAAAAACTGATAGTAATCGAGGAAATCCAGTATAGGGCCTTGGTGGGGAAGTAAAATTTGAAAATTCGAAGCGTTCAACTTTCAATATTCGATTAAGTTAAACTGAGAGTAGAGTTTTAGTTGTTTTTGCAGATTCTATCCTCATTATCCAATTCAATCTGACGAAACTTAGAGTTGATACATATTTTGGTGATATAAAAAATCAATTGATAGAAATTTAGGCACTTCCGCGAATAAATTTCAAAGATTTTCTGAACCCCCTCACGACTCTACAACGGTTTTCATAGGATAATGGAAGTTCAGCGTTTCGATGGTGAATTCTGCTTCAACCTCTCGCCTTTTATGACACACCATGAATGGAAGTAAGATAATCTAGATCTAGGTGTATACGTGAGTTGCCTTTTATATTTCGAGAATAAAGAACAAAAACAAATATTAATAATCGAAAATCCCTTTTGTTTTCAAAATATTCCCCATTAAGATCTATACACTTTTGCATGCGTTTGAACCAATTGTCGAAGCACTTTTGCCACTCTAGTTGAGATATCTCCGTGCATTCTGAACGCACCAACCGCTTCTTCAGGTGTCGAAAAACGTTGACGTCTCATTTTATTTTTTACGTACGAGAATAAAAAGAAGTCATTTTAGGAGCCAAGTCAGGACTATACGGCGGATGACTCAACAAATAGATGTTTTGAGTGCTCAAAACTGCAGTTGTTTGAGCCGATGTGCGAGCATTGTCGTGGTGATCCGTCTTCCGCGGTTTTCCGAAAAAACAGGCGACCATTTGCTTGGAAGTGCTTCGTGCGTCAACTTTTGCTGGATTTGGCTCATCTAAAAACCCATACAGTCGACTGCTGTTTACATTCGGGCTCATGCGCGTAAATCCAGAATTCATCACCTGTAACGATCTCATAGACGTGCTTCGAAGCACCGCGATCGTATTTTGGAGCATTTCTTTCGACCAATCGACACGAATCATTTTTTTGAGCGAGTGACGAATTGTGTGGGATCCAACGCGAACAAATTATTTTGACGGTCATGTTCATGCAATATTGAATGTATGCTGGTGCCACTAATGCCTAAGATTATCTCAATCTCACGATAGGTCACCAGACGATCTTGCAGTATCAGTAGGCGTATAGCATCAATGGTTTTCGGAACAAAAACTGATTTTGGATGATCTTCACGAAAATCGTCTAGAAGTGAACTACGACCTCGGTTGAATTCCCCATACCATCGATGAACACTGATCCTTGATGAAGCTTCATCGCCAAAAATTCAATTAAGTTCATCGAAGCACTGTTGTTGAGTCAATCCACGTAGAAAGTTGTAAAATATAATCCCACGTAAATGTTCACGATTTCATTCTATGTTTTGGGCGAGATGAATCTTTTAAGAAACAAACGAAAGAATAGCGCTCGTACGTCAAAACGATCCGACTACGTATAACCACAGTATAGATACCAACCAGTAGTCGCACTCTGTGGATTTTCTTACACCAAGTCTGACTCGCGCATCTCGCAGGGATTCTAACCTCATATTTTGGTCCTTGTTCATTGTTTTCATCAATAATTAATTCATTCTAAGATGTCTGGAATAATACCATTATTATTATTTTAGACATCTTTAAATAATTCCTTTGTATAATTAATTCGTTTAATATTTAGAAGAATATAATTTTTTCGAGATCTATTTAAAATTCAAAGAAGAAGTTGGAGAAAAAAATACAACCTAACCTAAATTTCATTGGAATTTCTTCGAGTTAAAATCTACCATGAACCAGCAAAGCTCATTTATATAATCATTCATTTTAATTCCAGTAAGTATTCTGTTTCAATTTTGTGTTATTTTCAAATTAATTCCAAAATGATTAAAAATTGTAGCGTATACAACTGCAAAAACAATAGTTTCAATAATCCCATAATTACTTTTGTCTCATTACCATTAGATACCGACAGGTGAGTGATACATATAGTATTGTAGAAAATGTTCTTTATTAAAAGCTCCGTTATTTGAGTAGTGCTTCATTCAGTTAGTTGAGATTAGTTGAGATATTGATTGAGGAACCAATGGAATTTCAGGACGTTTACGTCTACTGTCGTCATTTCTTTACGATTAGTTGAGATATCAGGAACCAATGGAATTTCAGGAGGTTTACGCCTACTGTCGTCATTTCTTTACGATAAGTTGAGATATCAGAAAGCAATAGAATTTCAGGAGGTTTACTGTCGTCATTTCTTAACGATTAGCTGAGATATCAGGAACCAATGGAATTTCAGGAGGTTTACGCTTACTGTCGTCATTTCTTTACGATAAGTTGAGATATCAGAAACCAATGAAATTTTAGCAGATTTACGCCTACAGCAGGCTTAGTATAGACGTCATTTCTTTACGATTAACTGAGATATCAGGAACCAATGGAATTTCAGGAGGTTTACGCTTACTGTCGTCATTTCTTTACGATAAGTTGAGCTATCAGAAACCAATGAAATTTTAGCAGATTTAAGCTTGCAGCAGGCTTAGTATAGTCGTCATTTCTTTACGAGTAGTTGAGATATCAGGATCCAATGGAATTTCAGGAGGTTTACGCCTACTGCATGCGTATGCAGAAGAGTGAAATTTTTTAGATAAATATTTGAGTGTGTATCTATATGATTTTCAATTTTATAAATAGAAATAACAACAATATTATATATATATATATAAAAATAATTCAATAGGTTTTTTTATTTTTTTCTCACCATAATGAGGGAACCCTCTCTAGAGAACACTCAGCATATTTAGCGCAGGGGAGTATTGGGGGTGTACTGGGGGTAAATCCTCTTTTCTTAAGTTGAATATAGTAAAATAGTTTCAGTTCAAACATCAGAGAATTCATTGAAAAAAATTGTTCGAAACAATTCATTATAAAAAAAAAGATATTTTTCATGGACTCGAAGATTAATGTTTCAGTGAAATTTAGGTATTGAAGATTGTATATTAAACATATTCGATGCTTTCAACCACCAACTACTTATTTTTCCATACCTACTCTTCAACTCAATCTTCGTTTAGAAATATTTTAATGAGTCATTTTACTTACAAACCTAAGGTACCTATGATTTTTAACACATTTCATAAGTTTCAGAGGGTGTTCCTGAGTAAACTATTGAGTAAATTTCATCACTAATTACAGTTTCTTTCAAAGTGATATTGAAACCACAATAAAACAATATATCTTTTAATGAATGCGTTCTGTTAATGAGGAAATGTGATTACATTTACGGTTACATTATGAGCGGATATTTTTTTATATGAATATAGACTAAACAATGGTCCATACACTCTAAATATCACTGTGAAAACTTATTACCAGCTTAAATCAAAATCTTTAGGTTTTCAGATAACGTAAATAACCTTTTCTAATCAATTTTTAAATTCGCGGTCGATTAGATGCGCAGGGAGGAATGCGCGAGTTCCCTTTGGTGTAAGCGATTTCAGTTCAAAATCCACGGAGAGCGACTACTGCTTGGTCCCTATACTGTGGTATAACCTCAAAGATGTCAAGCTTTACGATACAGCTGTCAGTTGGCAGGCTAGGGTTGCCAATCCCGAAATATAATAGGCAACCCTCGTAAAAACGAAATTATACATCTAGGATCCCCTGATGCAGAGCCCCTAAAACGTGGATGACCGGACCGTGACTATGTTTCCGGTAGTTTCAAAAAGGCGCATACCGTATCACCTTCATTTCCATGGCACAGTTTTAAATTACTACATCGTTTGATCATGGTTTACCAAAACATGCAACAATCATTTACTTATTCAGTGAAAGATACTCACCAACTGTCACTAAGTTTCTGTTAACTGATGGTCAGAGAAATAACATCATGGTGGTTTTCAGGGAGAGCGATGTTATCAACACTGCAAGAAAAAAAAACATTAGAATCTTATTACGGTACGTAAAAGTATTCGCCTAACACTCTATATAGAGAATTAAATTGGCATGTCTTCATTGGATATAATCAGATTAGTTACATCGATTTTATAGTGTTACAAACTGAATTGCTACTAATAAATTTACAATTTCTCTGATGCATTCCGAAAAGGCAGATTAATCCGACCCATGGGAATTACAACTCCAGAAATTTGCAATGAAAATATTTAAAATGCTGACGTGAAGTCAGTGACTGAGAATTGGCTCCATCATCGAACAACCTACATGTACGCTATTGGCGTGGAAACTTTTGCATTTAATATACAGGGTGGCCATTTGAAAACGAAACAGACGAGATTACAGACGAAATAAATTTTTTCGATAGAAATGCTCGGACAGGTCGATTTCTGTTTAGAGGGGGACAACTTGAGATGTAGGGTACAGACGCATAGCGCTTCAACCCTTGCTACTACAACCCTCACCCCCAAATTTTGAATAAGGAAGATGGGATGAGTGATACCTCATTTGAAAGGTATTTTTATACTGATTTCAGTACAGTAATTGTTTTTTTCATTTTATGCATTAGTTCTCGAAATATTCATGCGTTAGCTAATTTTATCAATTAAATTAATTTTTTGCGAATAATTGACATTTCGTGCTTCCGAAACACCAAAATTTCCGTACTTGTGTTGTCGTCAAATCACTCCAGAAATGCTGCAAAATGTGCGCCATCGTTTCGAACAAAACTTATTTCATTGTATGAAGCAAATGGTGAACAATTTGAATATTTAATTAATTGATGTAACTTTTTGATAAATTATTTACTTTACTTTGAAAAGTCTTATTTCTTAGATCAATACTTCAAATCGTTCTGATACCGTACAGTTGGAGAATGATTTCAGTGAATAAAACAGCTAGTCGAACATCTTACCTAGTAGCATTAACACGTACGGTATGACTTCATTTGCCCAGTGGTAGATGTTTTGCAATTTCAAATACAAGTACGGAAATTTTGGTGTTTCGGAAGCACGAAATGTCAATTATTCGCAAAAAATTAATTTAAGTGATAAAATTAACTAACGCATGAATATTTCGAGAACTAATCCATAAAATGAAAAAACAATTGCTGTGCTGAAATCAGTATAAAAATACCTTTGAATTGAGGTATCACTCACCCCATCTTCCCTATTCAAAAATTGGGGTGGGGGTTGTAGCAGCAAGGGTTGAAGCGTTATGCGTCCGTAACCTACATCTTAAGTTGTCCCCCTCGAAACCGAAATCGATCTGTCCGAGCCTTTCTATCGAAAAAACTTATTTCGTCTGTAATCTCGTCTGTTTCGTTTTCAAATGGCCACCCTGTATAACAACCGTTATGATCGCGTTTTCTCAGAAATAATGAACATTTTTTTAGAGAATTTCAATATCTACAACCTTCGTCTTGTGTATTTTTTTGATCAAATCTACTGTTAGCTAGAAAAATCGAAATAATCTCAAGTTCTGACCTTTGACCCCCGAATAGCTTGTAGCACATATAGGATCGATATAAAACTTTATAATGGAGAATCCAAGATATCCACCAAGATTTGGCTCTCTGACAATTTTTTTTCTTATGTCTATATCAACCGGACTATAAGTGAAATATCATCTTTCATTTTATGAGTTATGTAAATATGCAAATTAAGTTTTTCCTTCTATTTGTTAAAAATAATTCAACTTGATAATGGTAGAATTTTCAGCAAGTTTCCATTTTAATTTCAAGGATATTTTGTAGGAGAAACGAGCCGACTTCCCTAACCGCCAGTCACTGTACATCCTGGCTTTTGTTTGAAGTGAAATGAACGCAGAGTACAAATTCGATTCAACATAGAAACACTCTTTAATTACAACTAGAATTCAATAGAGAACATAGGAGATGGTTCGACCTAGTTTGAACATGAGCCACCACACTGGTCTCCCTGGTTTTTGGGATCATATGGGATTATGGGAACTTTGTTGCTGGCACCGCTTCCAGATTCTCATTTTATTCACCCTAGTTTCCGTGCACGTAAGTTCACCTTTGAAAGTGGGTCATACGGCATGCGCAATGAGGGCGAACCTACCCTACAAGGGAAAAGACGAACCAGCTCATCGTAATCACCATGTGTTACTCCCTTGGGTTTAGGGTTGCCGATATCTCCTTTCTATGCCTCGTAATCTGTAGTAAACCCCCGGAAGCGAGGATAAGAAAAAACTCCCAACGCGGAAACTCTGAGGATTCTTGGAAATGATTAATTGTTCGTAACTTCTTTTGTAGAATTGATGATGAATCTACAAGTCGTAACGGAAAATTTACCGCTCCTCAGTACTCAAATGGAGACATTTCGAATTCATCTTCAATAGAAATCTCAGAGCAAGCCACCAATTCGTTGAAGTCGAAAAAACTTCCCTCAATAAGCAAGCAAATATTATTATTATTATTACGTCTTCGATTTAAATGTTAACGACAGGCTTAAATCAATGGATTGAATTTCAAAAATTTAGGTAAAATCACGTTGCGTTATTTTTCTCAAGGTTTTCGAAATGCATGAAGAGGTTTATTACACCCTGTAACCTTTTCTCAAAATTATGGAACAAATACATTTTCTCAGGAGGAATTTTTTTAGGGAAACAGCTCAATTTTTGTTTCACTTTTACAAAATTTTTGTTGTACCTTGTGCCATCTCCATCAATCTTCATTTTTTGAATTAGGAAAGTGGGTCGTATGGTACTTTTTTGGCAAGGCCTTTGTATCTTCTTTACAGGGGTGTAGAAATTTTCAAGAAAATTTTATTATTTTTTTAAGTTAGTTAAGAGTTATTCAGTATATGCACTTGGTCATGGCTCTTTTACTTTGTGACGATGGTACCTGATGAAATTTGTCATGGAATGAATGAATTTTTTTGATATTATCAGCCTTTTTGAAAGCTTATTTTTTGCCATAAAAATGATAGGAGATGTCTGTCGAAACATTGGAAAGAAGAATAAAAAGAGATTTTGTCACCTTATTTTGATAGGATGTAATTTCGAGGAAAAGCGTATTGAGTTATGTCACCCTTAGGAATCTTTCGCATCAATTCAGAAACCAGGAATCTACAAGCAAGTTCAACAACAGCGCCAAAGAGTAGCAGAACAATTGTTCAAATAAACGAATTATGTAGACCGATCTGTTACGAATTGTTTATTTGTACGCCCAATGTATGCTCATAATAAACAACAGAACAATTTGAAGTTAATTCTGTATAGTTCCATTATTGACGTAACTCAATACGAGAGGAAACGGAAGTATTTTCATAAAAATATTAGAACGTGAGCGGATATCGCACAGCAATAATTGACTGGAAGTGTCGAAGGAATGCTCCAATGAACGTGATTAGAAAATTCCATAAAAAACTATGCAAATTCAGCTTTCCTTTTGAATACATAATTTCTGAGCAATTCAAATTATAGTCAGATCGTACACACACCAAAATTTTGAATTGAGAATATTGTGCGATATTCATGGTTTATGTTCATTAAATGACGAATGAAAAAATCTGTGGCGAAATGCAATTAAATCTAAATTAAATATCACGTTTCTAGTTAGCAGCATGAATCTGAGATGAAACTTAAACGAAGATTCAGTCTGTTGATGATGAACAGGCTCCCCGAATAAAAATTATTGACGATAATTTGCAACCACTGGAATCCTCTTTCTCTATTTCGAATACTAGAGCTTTCAGAAATTTGACTATTGAAATTCTCGCACCCCACTTTCGTCTTTGCCGGTACCCCGTATCTATTACAAAAGTCATCACAAGATTCTGTACCACCAACTACGGTGGTGTCATTCGCGAACGAATCAAAACAACCCGGTCTCAAATATGAATCGACAATTGAGGTCACTCGAGAAGAGATCAGCAGGAGCTACAAGGACAACCAACTGATAGAAGAGATCCATTCAACTCACGAAGATTGAAAAGGACCTAGCCGAACGACCAAACTGGCCAATCATAACTATGAATCCATCATTGTGCAATACTTTCTCTTAGTCTGTACATACAACACATTTACTCAATACTTTTGACAGTACATTGTAAGGGCCCGTAAGAGCCCTTACCCTATTCACTCAACTTATTCATCAATTAATCAAAAAATTAAGATCTCGTTCATACTGGCTGTTTATTAAAATTTACGCACATTCTGAAAATCTCAATTTTAATGAAAGTTAATTCTACATTGACTTTATAACTTATTTTTTATGTTCTCTCGGAAAGGTTTTGAACGAAACAAGACACATTAAATGGAAGAAAAATTCAGGATTTCACCCAATCTTATGTGAAAGAAGAGAAATAAACAATTTTCAAAATACTGGAATGCTGATAAGTGATTTAATACTTGGTATTTCCACCTCTTGCGTTAATTACAGCTCGGCAAAGACGGTTCATACTCAAAATGAGTGATCTTAAAATGTTCTGATCTAATCCCCAGATTTCTCTGAGTTGGATTCCTAAGTCATTTAGAGTAGCTAGATGATTTTCTGAACTTCTCAGCCTTCTATTGAGGTTGTCCCAAAACTGCTCAATCGGACTAAGATCTAGTCATTCCATTCGAGAGACTTCAACCTCTTCAAGGTACTCCTGAACGATGCGCGCACGATGGGGTCTGGCAATATCGTCCATAAAAATGAAATTTTCACCAATGTATGGGGCAAATAGCACTACATGCTCTTCAAGAATGTTCTTTATATACCTATCAGCATTCATAGCTCCATTATCAACGACCACTAGGTCTATGCGAGCAGTCAAAGATATTCCACCCCATACCATAATCGATCCTTCCCCGAAACCAGTAGTACTCAGGAAATTGCACTGAGCATATCTTTCATGTGGACATCTGTATACATGGGAACGTCGATCACAATGGTAGAGGCAGAATCCAGACTCATCTGTGAAGAGAACTCTTTCCCAATGGATATGCTCTCTCGCAAAATCCAAACGCGCCCTTCGTTGGGCTGGGGTAAGAGCTGGGCCTCTTGCCGTGACAGGAGGCCTTAAATCATATTCTCTGAGGCGATTGCTTATTGTCTGAGTGCTAATTTGCACCCCATGAGTTTGCCCAAGTTGATTTTGAAGGACGCGAGGGGTTGCAAACCATTGTCTCAACGGAGAAACTCTCAAGTAACGTTCCTGAATGGCAGTTGTTACCCGTGATCTACCCTGTCCTGGTCTTCGGAAATTCATGCATGTCTCCCTGAATCTCTGCAACATTCTAAACACACTTGCATGGAAAACTCCAAATCTTTCTGCAATTCTTGTGTATGTCCACACTTCCCGGAAAACTACCGCTTGGGCACATTCCTCTTGGGTCACATTGCGTGTTTCGCGTTGCATAGCGATCGAGTGTAGAAAATCAAACGAAAGAAAAACTATTGATCACTAGAATTGATCGAGAATAACTGATTTCAGAATGGAGCCAATACATTCAAATCTGATCATCTTTTTTTATTCCTGCAGGGCAAAAACATCTGTATTGAAGAAAAACATTGAAAGTGGATAACATATGCATGCATAATTTTGATCAAAATAATTATCATTGAGAACACCTTCAGTTGTAGAATAAATTTGAGATTTCCATAATGTGCGTTAATTTTTTTGCGCAGTGTACCTCGATTTATTCATATCATATGATATGTAATCCTCTTCTTCCTGTTAATTCCCTTTGCGCTAATCCTCTTCTGCTTAATTTCGAAATTATGACTTCTACGTTCTATGCGCATGTGTCAAAAATACTCGCTTGCTATTGGATGCCCTTATGTTTTTCCTATAAGTTGACCACTTTACTGGTAAGTGAAAATGTTAGGGAATGAGTATGAACGGTATTGAAAGCCATTGTTTCAATTTTAAAGGTAAGGAAAATGTTAGGGTACCGTCCAGTATAAACGAGCCCTAAATCTCAATAAATTCGGTATAAAAAAATTCTTCAAACAAAACTTCAGGCGGTATTAGTAAAAGTGCCGGGATTGAGAATGCAGATTCACCCAAGAACCCATGGTAACAATAACTCGATAACTTTTACTAGCTTCATTCGGAATTCAAAAGTTCAGGTGGTGTTCGAAACAGAGAAGAAAGTCTACCTAATATGAACCAACACCGTATGGATCGGAAGAGTTGACAAAAGTGACAGCTCTTTGCAAACGGTTCGTTTAAAACGGCCCTTCAGAGCGATTGATCGGTATCGACCCGGTTTCTCGAAATTGAGCGAAATATGCCTTCGAGGCGAGGCGACAAGTTACCGAAAAAACTAAATAGTTGTGACGTCGTGACACTTGAACCAAAACAAAATCATTTCTTGACCTACACAATTGATACTGTTATGCGGTAGTTTAATTACGTGACCTTGATCAATCGTTCCAACAATTCTAACACGAATAATAACGATACGTCTCAACCAACCCCCAGCGATCATAATATGTCTTATTATATGTAAATTGAAAATGAAAAACTATCAATATTTACCATCGACATCGTCCGAGTAGAATATTCAACAATTGAAAAAATTTATGATCTGTTCGTACAGTTTGAGATAACATCTCGTGTGAGGAAATATTTGTGTTATTATAAACTATTATAAACTAGGCGCTTCGCTTAATCGAGGGTGGCAAGCTCCCGCTTACGTGCGCGCAGTCGGCTTCTCGCTTTTACCGGAATGGATTAATTTTTCTCGCTTGTGAGTGCGCCTGCTCAATTGATTACATAAGGAATTTGGACGTAGTAGTGAATAAATATCGATAGGATGGACATTAACAAAGAAATTTTAATATCTTATTAAATAATGTAATGTAATCAAGGTATGATATTCACCAACTTTGAGGCGTCATCTATTTATTTCATTAACGTCAGTAGACCTTCCATATTTGGTTTCGAAGAAACATTATCGCAAGCAAATAATCTAGCTAATGCAGGGCATACACTCTCTGGTCGACCGGGGCCTGTATGCCCTGCAAAAAAGAACCTCACGGCATGAATTCATGATGAAAAATTGAAATAAGCTGCAGCGCCAAACACAACGAGCCGTCTATGGACCGGTGCACTATGACCAACACCTGCTACAATCGAGCGCTGGCTTTCTCAGCAGCGATAACGCGAGAGACGCGAAGCGGTTCACCATGAACGTACCCTAATACTTGTCGCAGACTCTGAAGAAACGCAGCTACCTACCTACTACCTCCATGGTAACGTTGGATGTTGCCGATGGACTCAGTATCTTGCAGTAGAAATAAAAAATCTGCTGCTTTCAATTTCCACTTTTAGCACGTGTTTTCCATCTTTATAAGTTTGCTGATGAGGGTCGAAAGTCCGAATAACGTGCATGGGGTTATAGACAATATTCGAGGGATATGTACATTAAATCCTCTAGATTATTTCTGTAATTACCTTTGTTATTTCTCCAAATACCTATTGGGAATAATGCAACTTTCGAAGCTACTCTTGTGTCAAAAAAGAAGTTTTCCTCATCGCATCGTTACAGGTAATGAAAAATGGACCTAATAAAGAAATCCAGTGGGAAGAAACTCAAGTGGATTGACCGGTAAAGCTTTCACTTCGGCCATAACACCGTATAATCAAACTACGGGCGTTATGTTCCTTATTTGGTGGTACGGGAATCCTATTATGGGGTGTTGGAACCTTGTGAAACAGTAACTGGGTACTGACTCCAATTGATCTGAATGAGTCAAACACTGTGGAGTAGAACTCCGATAAGGAGATTCTACAGCATGATAATTCTCGTCCTGCTGAACCTAATGAGTCTTTTAGGTTGCGATGCTTGTGAGTCATACATTTAACTCGTGATAATTGACGTTCCTACTATATCCTCACCAGTTCTTGGCATCTTCCACCTTTTCTCTGCTATCCTTGACAGACCGGAAATTTGTGTTTGTTTACTACAGCGGTCAAAAGTCCCATGCCTGAACACCAGATGGCGTCACTAACAAAATATCCAATTTGGTGTTTCGAGGTTACCAACCTTCGAAAGATTACTGCCGTTTGGTTCACTATTTATCGAGTAACATTGTTTTAGTGACGCTTTTTTAATTCTTTTTAAGAACGATAGATTGAATCAAAGCAATTTCGTGTGTTGATATATAATTGCCTCTTGATGGGAGAAAACAGCGTTCAAGATGTTCTGCCTCATCAAATACGACTATCAATCGATGGTTTTGCAGATGATGCTGAACGCCTTGGTAGGCCAAATGAGGCATTTTTCTGGGAAACATCGAAAACCTTGAAAATCATCGTGGGGAATTGCAAAGTGAAGTTGCGAGAGATAGCTGATATTCTGAAGTTATCAAAGGGTAGTGTTTCCATCATCATACCGGCACGGTTGATATGAAAAATCTGTTTTCCAAATATGTGCCTTGTTTTCTCAGTTCTCAGTTTGGAGATGTTCAGTCGAAATAAGACAGGATGTTCTTAACCTGTAATTGAACAGGTTAGGAACGAAGTGAATACATCAGCTTGAGCACACTCACTGAAGGTGACAACAGATTGTGTAACGATGAAAGTTTTGCTAAAACCCAGAAAAAGTTTTCATAATTTTCTGTATATTTGCTTGCTCAACAAGTTTATGTTAAGACCTTCTGTATGGAATACATATGTTCGATCTTAACCTGAAGAAATGAAAATATATCTACGAAACGTTGGTATCAGTTGGATGTAGTTTTTTTACAACCCACAATCTTGAAATTCTTTTGAAATCGATTTAAAGCGACTAAAATATCGGCTTTTTAGATCGCTTGGAGAGCGAAATTGTCCAAAAATTGCCTTATTCGAAGAAGAAAAAGGCACACATTCACCAACCCAATGCACCTTGTTAGTAGTCATTGAAAACATCCGCTAAACTGGTCGAATTGATTTCTACACCGGTGGTATCGAAAAGACTGGGAAAAGATTTTCAAGTATTTGAATTTTCTGTATGTTGATAGCACTGTTCGTAATTACTGTGCCAAACATGAGCGCTGTCTGTCAACTAGTTTGTTTAAGACAGCTATTTAAACCAGTCGATCTCAGTGCTAGTCTGCGACCTTTACAAAGGAAAAAATAATGAATAAAAGTTTGTCTCAAATTTTGTGTTTTGAACAAAATTTCGTAAGTTATCAAAAACCCCAGTGTACGAATGGTTCAAAGCCTTTAAAAACGGTCGGGAGATAGTCGAAAACTTGCCTCGTTCAGGACCTCTTCAATAAATGGCTCTGAGAGGAGTACGGATGAAAAAAACTGTTCAGAAACATGCATGAAATTCGATTTATTCAAAAAATGAATACTTTAAGGTTAGAATATAATCTGACCAACCGCGTTATCGGGATGAACTAATTCTACATACTCTTTCCAGTAAATTTCATTAATGAACCGAATGCAGCAATTCCGTTTATTGACATAGCCATTTAATTAATAACCAATACGTGCTTAATCATTACACAAAATTATCTAATGAAATTTACGGCGATAGAAATGTTCCATTCAGCCCATTCACGGTGCAAACAATGACATAATTCAATTCTGTACAATTGTAAGCAAGTACTCCAGTACCTACAATATTCCGTGAAGCGAATAGATATACAAGGGTGTTTGGTAACAGAGGAAACTGTAGGTTCGGACCAATTCATCGAGTGGTTTTGATTTGCCAACATTTCATGGTAAACAACTTCGTGTTCTTTTGAAAAATGAAAAGTGGCATTATCGTTCAGTGATTCGATTCCTGTATTTGGAAGGAAGGCGTGAGAGGAAATCAAAAATCGGTTGGTATCTGTTTACGAGGACCGTACACGTTCCATGACGACCATCAGATATTTGTTTAATGAATGAAATGAACGGAGCTGATAATCAGTGTTCGACGAGGACCGACCAGGACCTCCGAATGATTTTTTGGAAGACATAAAAAAGTTGGAATATCACTTAACACTACTAGTGAGAAATGAAGATGACATATTCCAAAAAATGACTTTTCTATCCAAACACGGGTACCATCCTACGATTTTTTAAACATTTGCAAACGATCGATATTTTCATGAATTCCCAATTCAGAAACGAAACTGACTGAAGTAGAAATGGATATACACCTTTTTCATCTCAATCATTACGAAAAAACGATACTCTTATATAGCTCGCATAAATCAGAAGATTGTAACCAAAGAAGCCAATTACATCAAAATTACGAATGACCTATGATGAATTCCTTAGAATAACGAAAAATTAATTATCCTCTGATGACCGATTATTCGCGATTAATCTGAGATCTATCCTAATCTATCTCAAAGCTTAATAGCATTGCCATCCAGTTTCTTCGTTTTTCCTTAGACAACTTCAAAAGTATTTCATCTAAATTCATGACAGAAAAGGGGTTGAATGTCCAACCACTCCTAAATCGATTTCGGTAATGGAAGTTTGGGCCAGACATGGAGACTACACCCTTAAACGCTTCGTAGAAAACCGTGAAAACTATTCAATGACAACATGCTACGGAAAACGATTCGAAATCGATTCTTCGTTGAAAATCATGAGATTCGGGAGCGTTATACCGGGTGTGACAAAATAAAAGCAAATTTATTTCTCAGGGATTGTCGAAAATTAAAAAGATCTGAACATTCAAAATAATTGCTCTCTGAGCAAATTAGCTTTCGAAATATTGTTGTTACTTTTGTATTTCTAAGTGTTTGAAGTTTCGGTTTGTTGTCAACTAGTACATTGACGATAGCTATTGAAACATTCGATCTAAGAGGTAGTCTACAAATGTTACCATTGAAAAAAATATTGGACAAAGAGTTTGTTTCAAACTCTGTACTTTGAACGCATTTCCGTGCGGAGCCTTTGAAAACGATCGGGAGATCGTTGAAGATTTGCCTCGTTCAGGACGACCGTCGACCCCTTTAACAACCAAACATAACGTCGAAAAAATCAAGGAAATTGTGCTCGAAAATCGTCATGCCAGTGTTAGAAAAATGCCTCGTGATCTCAACATCTCGTGAAACCGCTCGTTTGATTTTGGGAAACAAATTGGACATGCGGCGCTTCGCCGCTCGGCTCGTTCCTTTAGGGTTGAATTTTCTTCAAACCGGACGCAGGTAGCTGCAGACATGCTGGATCGTGCGAATCCGATCCCATGTCCATGTAACGGATCATAACTGGTGACGAGACGTGACTACAAACAATCATAGGAATGGGTGAGAAAAAATGAACCGAAACCGATAACACCCCGCCAAGGTCGTTAAAAAATCAAAACGGTGCTTATTGTTTTGTTCGAGATTCGTGATGTGGTTCATCATTAATTTGTTCCGCAAGGTTAAACGGTCCATAAGGACTTTTATTCAACTATTTTGGTACGTTTGCGTGAAAATATTGGCCGTATATGGCTGCATTTGTGGCAATACGTGGTTTTTTCATGACGATAACCAGCCATCTCGTCGAGCCACGATTATTAACGATTTTAAGACTAATCACTCGATAAATGCCAGCCACCTTATACGCCTGACCTAGCCCCGTGTGACTTATTTAATCTTTTTTCGTTTCATTTCAAATTTCATGTTATTGAGTATGTTTGATTAACACACAACTGAATTCAAAAGATGGCCTAGCTTTTTTTCGTAATTTTCTTAAATAATGATACGGATAATTTCATTTCACACCGTATATTAATGGAGCGTGCTCTCGAAATTCCTCAAGATGTTCATCAATTGAAAATAAAAAAAGTACTAGTGAATTTGAATTTTTGAGGAAATGCGTAATAGATCTAGTTTCCATGAATGATGAATCACACCGTGAAAATCATCCTGTAAGTAAAGAACAATTGCGATGTATTTTAAGCGTAATAAACTAAAATTTAAAAATACTACATAAGCGTGGGAATCGCTCAGTATAAAATAAATTGCTAGGTTATATGGATATTGTTTCATGGTCAACTATTCGAATAAATAGATATAATTATTTAGTATTGAGGTTAATGATAGCTTTCATTTGTCTCGTGAAACAAAATATACCTGTCGTAAATTAACTATAAAACACTTTTTCCAAATTTGTCCTAGAATAGGTAGGTATGGACAAAATGAGACAACTTCATAATTAGCTACTATTGGTAGTGCGTATAATCTGATTCAAAGCCCTTTCAAATTATGAAGTAGTCAATCTCGTACGATAAAGTGATCTTATTGGAATAGAATCATGAATATCAGTAAGCTAGAATCAATGATGATTAATATACAGTGGGAGTCAAACTGATGGAGCAAATTCATTTAACAGAAGAAAATATTTAGCAACAAAATCCTGAAATAGGTCCATTTTTTTCACGTTTACCAAATTTGTATGCATTTTTGAGCAATCCCCATTTTGGAAGGATAATAGAGAGAAAGTGGGTCATGTGGTGTTTTTTTTTGACAGTCTTCAATTCTTCTGAAGAAGCGTGCAGAAATTTTTAAGACAATTTTTTGTGTTTAAGTAGTAAGTTCAATAAGGTTTTCAGTATGTGCACTTTATCATGGTTCATTCACTTTGAGACGATGGTACCTGAAATTTGTCACGACAAACCTCTCATATATAGGTCAGAGCATAAGAGGTGTATACTAAATGAAAGGGATTTTTAAATCTTGCTTAAAACTGTAAAGAACTCTATAATTCATTTTATATCATTTGTTTACTCACTTTGGAAGTTTGTAAAACTTTTGTAAAGTTATTTAAACTCATTTTTATATATCGTCATCGGAAATACACGTGGCTCCAAGATGTCCACGATTTTCAATATAAAGGAGTAAAGGGGTAACAACTAGCAGTGTGAACCTAGTTGCGCACCTATGTAACTTAATTGTGCCATGATATAAGTAATAAATAAAAAAGCTAAAATTTTTCGATAATTTGAAACCAATTATTAATTGAATATCGTTCAAAATTGAGGTCATTCGTAGAAGAAAAATATAAAATTCATCACAGTCGATTCAACACTGTTCTGAAATTCCTCTTTATGAAGTGAATTAATTTATTTTCACCTTGATTCCGGCATACTAGCATCATTATTGTTGTTACATCAATCGTGACCCCCAAATTGATATCTTATGAAGTCATACTACTAAGTAGACATACCACAAGCGAATCATATCCCAGTAGAAGAATATTCCGGTAGAATGATAATGGGTATAGAAGCAAATATCGTAAAGATACAAATGAAATGAATCCTAATTATTTGTTCGAAAATTTTCGTCATTATCACCTCCATTATGTGCAGGAATGTTATCTATTCAACAAAAGACAAGGGAAGTTGTAATTAATATACAAGATTCTATATCTACACGATGTCAAACTGTTTGACGTCATTTAAATCTCGGAAGATGTAAAGCATTAATATAAATGATAAAACTGATGTGTTTAGTTTTTGTTATTTGAGATAACCGAACATTCTGAGAGGTTATGAAATCGCTTGTTCCACAAAAAAAAAACATCACTTGGTATATCATTGAGTTTAAGATCTAAACTCTAACTAAAGAAAAAAACGGAACCGTTAAGATTATATAGCACAACTATGTAGACCTTCTGTCAGACCCTTTTTCTGAGGAACGCGTGGAGTTATCAGGTGGGATGTTATACTGAATAAACAAGTCTAATGAACCTAGGAGGCTTAAAAAAATTAAATTCTTAAAGCCAACTCCATCAGACAATACAACCATTTCTATTACAAATATTCCACGCAGGGAATCAAAACCAACATGACTAGGTACTTTTTGTCAACACAGAATCTTGAAATTCAGTGCAAAACTCTGGCTTATTGCAAAGATGAAGAAAAATTTTATACAGTGTAGAAATCAATTATTCTTAAAATTATTTTTCAGAAAATTACAAAAAATGATGGGACTCGTCAACTTTCGAGTTCAGGTGTGCGCTATTTACACATTAATTCAAATATACGAGTGATTGAAGTCCATACTCGGGGCCCTCTTTCTGAATGGGACATCCTGTTAACAAAATATACCTGTTTCAGGATTTTGTTACCAATTATTTTCCTTCTGAGAAAATTAATTTAGACGTGCACTGTATAAATATACAGGATGTCCCATTTAAAAAGAGGTCCCAGAGTGTGGTACTTGCCCGGTTCATCCTGTACATATAAATTTATATTTAAATAACGAACATCACAATTGTCCCAGCATTTCCACAACTCTGTTAAATAATGAATATAAAATTGTTTTTCCACACTGTACTATATCACATTATACAGGGTGTTCCGCACATGGACCATCAAATTTTTTTGGAGCGTTGGTAGGGTCATTTGCTACCTTTTCAGTCTTGGAACCTGGGTCCTTAGTATTACGGTTACGGAGGTATGATTTTTTTATTAGGTTTTTTTAAATTACCCAAAATGTACCCTTCGAAGCCCCATAACTTTTTTTGCGTGGGCTTTTACATGCATTTTTTTTATTTTATTAAGTCTAAATGAGTGTGTGTTTGAAAAAAAAACGTATTTATTTTCACAGATAACACCACACAGTTTTATTTTAAAATGTTCTTTGGTTCATAACGTTACTAACCAAATGCTATTTACGTAAGTCAATAAAAAAAATATAACTGCAAATAAGGTTTTAGTCAGAAGAGTGAAGAAAGTCGCACCTAAATAAAAGTACGGATTTAGACACAACACAGCGAGCAAGGAAATTTTACCTGCCCATTTTAGACGCGTGTGAATTATTATTACTATTTCTGTCATTTTTTTTTTTAATAAATGGCCCTCGTGTTAATTTTGTGGTGTTATCTGTAACAATAAATACGTTTTTTTTCAAACATTTTTTAACAATTTTGAACTTCCTGTTTTACCGAAAGTAATTTTGATTTCAAAATTTTCAATGGAACACCCTGTATATTATTTCAGTTTCTGATGAAACATTTTATTACGAGTACAAAAATATCGGGTTCGATATTCTTTATTTCAATACCTACCCAGATATCAACAGAAAAGTATCTAAAGAAAGAAAAAATCTAATATCCATCAAAGGAATAACTAATCATAATTATCAACTGAACCTAAGATATTTTCAAAATATGGAAACTTAACTGAACTAAACTTACGGCCGGTTTCTGAAACGATGATCATCATAGAAATCAACTAATCAGCTGTTAAATCTATGGTCAACTGCCATTTGAGTTGCTGAAAGGATAGTCAACTAGGTTAATTTGACCACGCTGTCAGTTGACATAGTGGTCAAATATTTCAGGTAAATTGTATGTCAATCGTCATTTTGAGTTTCCGAAACGCAAATTAAGGCTAAATCAGTGGTCAAACTAGTGTCAAAGAACTTGTCAACTAATCGGTGTTGTTTGGCGAATTAACTTGAAAGAAATCTTGTTTATGAATGAAATCTATGTATTTTTCAAGGAAATCTTAATTTTATCGGTATGTATGAAAATAATTTAACAGTCTTTAATATATAATTTTTTATCAAAAGGCATTTATTTTTTTCCAATTTTGCGTTGTAATATGTTTTCGTTAATAATTTAGTTTTCTCTGAAAAAACAAGCATTTTTGCAACAATTGGTGAATCTATTTTTTTATTGTAGATAATAATTATGGATATCAGCTTGGATATAAGCATGTCTAGTAATTCTAGCGAAGATGAGAATCCAAGGCCACGAACTCTTAGGAGAAGAATGAACTCTTTTGATTTCTACAATGATGTAGAATTCAAAAATAGGTATAGACTGTCCAAGGATATTATAACATTACTTCTGAATATGATAGAGGATAAAATAAAGCCCTTAACATCAAGGAACAAATCAGTTACTGCCAAGGGAACAAGTACTTCTAACAATAAGCTATTTTGCAACAGGAGCATTCCAAATAACAGTAGCTGACCATATAAGGGTCCATAAAACTACAGCATGTAGAATAATTAAAAAAGTATCTAGAGTCATTGCTGAACTTCGACCCCAGTTCATATCTATGCCAAGAACAGAGGATGAACGGAATAGAATCAAATCAGTATTTTATTCTATAAGTGCAATGCAAATTATTTGGTCTATCAACATAAACTTTAGACTTTAAATAACCCAACAGAAAATAGTACAGTGGATTACAGTTGGGACTGCAGGCCATTCATAAGTACCCCTTCTTCCAATCCATCTGTGATGAAATGTCCTATCTATCTAAATAATCTCGAACAATGCGAGCGTAATGGGGTGGTGCTCCATCCTGCTAAACCAGATATTATTTGGCAATTGTCCATTTACCCCCAATGCCGGAATCACTTGTGTCCCTAACAGCTGTAAATACCTACCTCCGTTTCAATTTCTTGTAGGAAGAAAGGTCTCGCGATTCTGTTGTTATAAATGCCGGCCTAAACGTTCAATTTTTGGAGATGTTGTGGATGAGCCTCTTGAACCCAATGAGAATTAGTTTGTGACCAGTGACGATTAACTTTACCGTTTGAACAAAATGTAGCTTCATCTGAAAACACCACATTTCTTATAAAATTATTACCATGGTTGCAAATATCCATCGTTTCACAACGTCTGTCTAAATCGTCTTCGGACAGTTCTCGAACGAGGCGAATTTTGTGTGGATGATATTTTTCCCGCCTTAATGTCCTTCCTACTGAACGACGTCTAATTCCGTGCATATTGGCGAGGTCGATAGTGGATAAGTGAGAATTTTCTTCCAAAGATATAGCAACATTTCGAGCTACACCTTCATTAGATGCACTTTTTAACCCTCTCCTTTTTGGTACATTGCTTACTATTCCACTTGTATCGTACCTTCGCAAAGTTTTCGTTACTACCTAACAAAATATTTGTGCATTACGATGAACAATGTTGAAAAAGTCACTAACTTCCTCTCCCCATACCCAATCATCATTAATATTTCTATTCTTTCTCTGTCACTTAATTCGGCCATTTTACGATCAAATTGAAATAATATGATCTTTTACGTTAAAATTCAAACACTAGTAACTTATTAAGACAACTACTGTCACTTCTACAATAAATTCCATGGTCTACTTTTCTGTTAATATCTAATAATATTAATGTTTCATCAGAAACTAAAATAATATAGAGAGTCTTCCATCAGAAAATTTAAAACTGAAATTACTTCCGGCAAAACCGGAAGTTCTAATTAGTTGAAAAATATGTTTAAAAAACAGGCAATCTACTGCAGTATCCATATTCCAAATTTCATTTTGATATCTCTCATAATTCCAGAGATCTCTTGGTTTTCCAAACATTTGCCCATCACTGTATAGGGCCTTTCAAAGGACAAATCTCAAATAATAACTTTTGGTCCAACCACAACATTCAAAAACAAATAAAAAGAGAGAGAAAAGTATCGGAGAATGATAACTAAATGATCTACTGCAGTATCCATCTTCCAAATTTCATTTTGATATCTATAATAACTCCAGAGATATATACTTGGTTCCACACATTTGCCCATCACTGTTTATCACGTCTACAAAAGAATTTATATAAACTTTCATAAGTTTCTGAGTGGAATTTCAATTAATTCTTGATAACTAAGATCTTTCTGCGGTATAGACAACAATGCGTGTTCTTCTGACAACGGAATGACAAACCTAACCTATATCATATATGATATACACAGTGGACACCAATTTTCATTTTTTTGTCCAAAACCGAATAAACAGAAACCAGGTTAAGTAGAAAGTTCTACTGAAAGAACTTCTTCAAACAAATTTTTGAAATTCAAGTTTGTCGTTGAAAAGTAAATGTTAATAACATATATTAATTACATTCGTATAAAAAAAGCAGAATGGTGTATTATATAGAAGTTTTTATAGGAATCTCTCATAGAGCCTATTCTCAAAAATATTCAGGTTGATTATTCTCATCGTAATCAAGAAGTAGGTTAAAAATAGCCCGTTTGACGTAGTTTCATGGTCGAAGACCAGTTTGATGGCCGGGGTCCTGTTGGTCAGTAGTTGAAGGTTGGGGAGCATCTCATTCATTCCTGAATTGAAAAACAAACTGGAATTACACCTGGAGCAAAAGTAACCTCGAACTAGAAGTTAAAACGTTCAAACAATATATTTTCAGAGCAAGGGAACCCATAATTCACGAAAACCACGAAAATTTCACAATTTTACGGCCGAAAGCTTCGTGAATTTATGTATGTCTGCAATTCCTTAAATGTTAGAAGTGATTTATGAGCAGACATACATGAGCAATGTTATAAATATGCCATTTCATCTCAGTTAACATCCAATTTCAAATTCCAAGAATTTCCTTTTATGAGGGTTCCGATAATTTATCTTCTATACACAATATTCATTTCAACATTTATTTTCAGTTTTGAGCGGAAAGTGTTACGAGTTTTAATTAATCGATGATATCAGAAGGAAATGAATCATATGATAGGAAATAATTTAATCGTATGCATAGACAAACAGAAATAATAAGTACAAATTATTCTATGAACCATCTTCCTCATATTATATTTAGAATTGAAAGATAATAATTACCTAATGATTAAGAAGAGATAATTTCGTACTTTTTACTGTATGCACTCGTAATTGCCACTAAATCTTTTCTTTCAACTTTCAGGAAAAAAGAGAATAACACTATTAACTGTTAGCAGAGAAGTTTGTAGGAAAATGATTTCGTCTGCAAAGATACCTATATAATAAATAACTACCCAATGAATTTCCTTTCGATGATAAAATTTTTCCTGTCCCGATTTAAAAATCGGCTTTTTTGAGATAATCGAACAGCTACATAACCTATATAACCAGGTCTTCACCATAGACGTTATATACTATGGACTAAGCGTCTTCTGGCTTTTGTTAAGAATTCGTCTCGGTAGAAACTAGAGAGAGACGATCTTATGCGTTTCATCGGTACGAACAGAGAGAGAAAAGATGGGGTCAACCTGTCACAATCGTGATTGATGAGATTTCAGATATATGTAAACAAAAATTTGGTTAGGATCACTACATTAATAAATATGGACATTTCGCTTAGTTTTGATTGAAAACATTAATTTTTTCAACTATTTTTTCAGAATATATATTTTCTTGATTCCGAAAATGATTTAGGTAGTCAATAAGTTCTGAAGTTTGCTGTAAGTTACAATAGCAAGTTGATTTATTATCTGTTTAAATATTTCATACAATTGACACTCATGCTTACCTGAACTAGGTGCTTAAAAATCTCCATCAATATTCATGTTTTTGTAGTGAGCTTGAAATCTTTTTACACTCATTTACACTATGATTTCTTTGATAATAAAAACAGCAAATTTAGATTAAAAGTTTTTATTCAGAATATTCATTACATATAAATAAATTCATCAATCCAATATTCTGTTAGCGAACAATGTAACTGTGTTTGGTAAAGGGGTTAGTGACGGCTTACTATACAATCCGCATATGATATCAGAGCTTAGGGAAAAAACCCCAGTAAAAAAAAATCCCTGGCTCCCTGAATAAGTGATGATTTGTATGTGTTGTCAATAAGACTTCTCATTATATGAAAGAATTGGAAATATGTAAAAATAAAATTCCTTGAAGCATTTGGCCCAAAGTGTCCGTATGGAAAAATGTTTACTCCTTCAGCATATCAGAACAAAATTTATTAATTGACCTCAGGGATCTGTCGTATCTTCAGTCAAGATTCTTGCGATCTATTTTGAAAAGTAAAACTATATATTCATTTAAAAAATGTTCTGTATGAATTATACCTGAGAGATGTTATTCAATATTTTATGATTTTTATATTATTTCTTCTATTTAAAGTTCCAAATTGTTGATGATTTACTGGATTCAGAGACGAACTTACCTAGAAAAAAAAGAGTTGAAAAATAAATCCTATATTTTTGAAATTAATGCAACTTATCTTTGAAATGATCAGTATTAATTTGGTATTTCTCCTCCTAAATGAATGACTAGTTGAAAGTATTCAATCCTATTTTGGCCTAACAGCATGTAACAATGAAATTTCCTTATGGATTTGGTTTTCAAACTCATCATTATGGAGAAATCATGGAATATAATTTATGGAATGAGCTCGGGGGCTTTTCACCAAACCAGCCAATATTTGTATTGTTGATCTATTTCAAAATAAAGCAGAGATTCAATAAGAAGAATATGCTGTATGAAATATACCTCTTGAGATATTATTTTATTTTAATATCCTACGGAAGTCTTACATTTTTGTAAATTCCTTGAATTGATAGAACAATTCACCTGAAAATAAATTAAAGAATGAGTACCTTGTAACTTTTTGTTGAGAATGTTAACTTATCTTTGAAATAACTATTATTTTCGTCCATATTTCTCCATAACTCCATGATCTGATTAACCATGCTATTTCACTGTGCGATCCTTTATGTTTTAAGTTTTCATTACCTGAAGTTAATTGAATAATGAATACTGTTCTGAAAAGAACAACGAAATAAGCAATAAATGTTATATTATGTTTTGACCTTAAAAGCAGACTTTGAAAACTTTTAAACACAATCTCAAATACGCTCAACTGTAAATTCTCGCCACAGATCAGATTCCCGCCAACTTTGAAATTATCTATGACGTGAATCATCTGTTACAGTCGTAAATCAGCGTTGACAGGTTGCCCCAAATCTTCCATCACTCTAGTATTCGGGACCTCTCTCTCTCATTATCGGTCCATAGTATATAAGGTCTATGGTCTTCACATAAAAAATTGTTGTGGGTAGATTTTGAGCATGTTGAACAACATAACTTATTCACATGTCAAATCCCAGACTTTCTAATATGAATTCTAAAAATAAAGCAGATTCAGGATATAAGTAGGTAAGGTTGTATAATTCGTCTAGGATAATGCTGACACTAACTTTGGGTTCCAATCCAAGGATACAGTTTCAGAGATTACTAATCTGAATGAAAACAGTCGAACACCCACAATTATCAAGATATCAAGAATGAAAATGACGTCATGTATGAAAACTCTAGGAAATGGGACTAATTTTCGTCGGTGATTCAATGAAAATCCTATGACATTACTCGTATTTACGTACCGTTATCGGATTATCCATTCAGAAGGAACTGAACAAGAACTAAGAATTGCAACACCTTTTTTTTTCACGTATAACTGAGAAAAGTACGTACCTATTTTCAATGCACGTTTCACGTTCACAATAAAACCAATAGTTGTCTCGGCCGTAGTCGGGTTAACCTAAAAAAAATTAGCGCGTTTAGCACGCCCGTCGGTTTACGACGATCAACTTATTAAAATGTTGAAACCGAATAAATAAACGAATGAAACTAGTACCGAGCTGATCTGAAACGCTGCTAAAAGCACGGACGCCTGTGCAGCTGTCAGATCATGCGTTGGAACTCCTTTGGTTCGACTTGAAAGTTAGGAATGTCGGAATTGAACCTCCTGCGCTGTTGCCGGAGTTACACCAACTTCCCATGCGCTACGCCAGAATCTCGATATCGGCGAATTCAATAACCTCCATTTACCACGGACCATATCACACCATTCGTTTTTCTTTCAAGCGTTTACGGATAGTTTGTTAATTAGGAAGATCATCCAATGAATCATAAAATATTCCCTTGTATGCACATAAAAAACCAAATTGATGACTCCTCTTTCAGTTAAAAAATATAAAACTGACGTCATAAGTCTTCTAGACCGGCTCCATTTCGTTACCAACTGGACACTCTATTGAACAGATTATCCCATCCCAGTACGCATGATACTCTCTGACAAAATTATGTGGAAATTTGAAAGAAAACGCAAAAATATTAAACTTCTTCAATGATCATTGAATCTCCTTCAGAATATGCTCCATTCGAAGCGATACATATGTACTCATGTCTTTTTCCAGTCATGGGAACATTTGTTATAACCGCTTTCAGAGATGGCTTTCATGCGAATTTTTTTATACCGTCTATGGAGTCAAATCTAGTTCCCTGGAGCGGTAATTTTATTCTGGCGAGAAGAAAAAATCACACGGAGCTGGATCAGGTGAATGAGGTGGTTAGTCGATGCTATTTACCGAGTGTTTGATCTCCAAATCATTAAAAATCGTGGCTCAAAACAGTTAAGTACACCCTCCATTCCAAAAGAAACCTAACTTCAAAAAAATAATACCCCCAGTGCCATCTGTTGTGATATTTTACCCGTAGATGGCTTAATTCTTCATTGACAACTGGTATAAATTTTATGACATTTGGATGCATACAACAAGAGTTATTGCGTTTCAAATGTCAGCGTGTTTTGTACATCGGGCGGAAAATAGGTTTGAAACAAAGAAGTGCAATTGATTTTTGTGTTAAACTTGGCGAAACTTCTACTGTAACGCACCAAATGCTACAAATTGCATAAGGTGATGATTGTCTATCCTGTACGTAAGTTTACGAGTGGTTCGGGCTATTCGAATCGGGTAGAGAGACGCTGCATGATGACGAAATATCAGGCTTTCCCAGAACCGGATTGTCGGAAGAGAACATCGAAAAAGTACATGAATTCATCAAAAATAACAAAAATTCGTCGGTGAAAGTTATTGAAATCGACTAAGGCATTCCTCAAACAATCGCATTTTGACCGAAGTTGTGGGCATTAAGAAGGTTATTCGTGGTTTGACCACACAAACTCACCGAAGACCAAAAATGTGATCGATTCACTGTTGGGTCTAAAATTAACTGTGCTGTGTGGCGTAAGGACACAGTAACAAAGCCTACACAGAACACACTGCTTAACCTAACTCGCACAAGTTTGAATTCGCTTCTGAGGGGTGTACATTGATATATGTTTACCTAGGTAAGCCAGTATAAACAAACATAAACTGGAGGGTTTTACTTGGGTGTAATGAAGCGTTTGCTGTCAAGAATTCGCCGTATTCGGCCAGAATATCGAGATATCGGCAGTTTGACTCTTTTGCCCGATAATGCAACATCACATAGTTAGCGACTTGTAATTGAATTTTTGGTCAAATCACTTTATTCCTTTGCATCATTCGGCCTATTCACCTGATCTGGTTCCGTGCATCTTCTATCTGATCCCCAAACATGGACATGGAGACGTCGTTTGACAACTTGTTGGACCTTTCAAATTTGTGTACCGATGCAGGAGGGGAACACATTGATTAATAAAAATGATTTGTTGCAAAATGTACACTGTTTTTTATTTTTTTAAAGTTCGGTTTCTTTGGAATCGACTGTGTATAAGTCCTTATTGACCGTTTGACCTTGCGGAATGAATTCATGATAAATAACACCATGAACATCGAAGAAAACAAGAAGCAACCTCTTGATTTTCGAACAACTTTTGTGAGGAAACTTTTTAATTCAGAATGTGATATTCCGTGAACGAAACGGTGTAGAAATGAAAATGCAGATTGCCTGCGTCAAGCCAATATGCTCTACAATTGAAGAAGTATGATAACAAAAACAATAAAAAATTATATCTTTATACAACTATATTATGAAAAACCTTTCATGATTACAAATAAATATATTTTATTTCATATTATATTGTTCAATATTTCATTCGTTTTTGCTTGTTTTTATTTTATACAACATATTTTTGTTTTAACGAATTTTCATTCAGATTATTCTTTTATATTTTTCACCTCTGCATAGCGATCGATGAAACAAAATTTTTCTAACAATTGTTCAATTTATTGTCATGAACTTTGGATATTGTTTCTATTGATGGTTTGCTTAAAAATTTATTTCAGTGAAGAATATTCCTAAAACATTGCAACGGCATGTTGAGTCATGTTATAATGAGGTCAAATACAAGTTGTAAATAACATACAGGAGTCCCGTAACTCAACGTCAAGCGGTTACTGGGCGATATGCTTGGTTATACCAGTTCTAGCAAAATTTTTAAAAAAATTCCAAGTCACTTGGATAAGTGGTAATAGGTATATTTTTGTAGTCACAAATTATCCAATTTTGCAGTGATTTTTTTTCTAAACGTAATCCTAAACAACCATACTATTGATTACAGCCACAAATCCATTGTTAGGTACAATTGTTTTATTTTTATTATTTTTTTAAATAACCATGCTATTTATTACAGTTACAAATCCATTTTCAGGTACAATTGTTTTATTTTTTAAATTTTTTTATTATTTTTGCTAGAACTGGTATAATCTAGCATATCGCCCAGTAACCGCTTGACGTTGAGTAACGGGACACCTGTATATTGATGTTTTACTGATAAGTTTTTGAACCGTTTCACAAGATACGTTCCTCTAGATACAATAATGTATTTGGACATTAAGGATCACATAGATGTTCCTGAAATGTCTATAGACCTAAGTATGAAATGTTTCATGTTGCAAGCGAAATGTTGACAATATAATTCTGAGATATAACAATGTTTTTTGGGATCAATAGCTGACAGAAAGACCGAGTATGAAAGGAGCCTAATTTTAGGAATTATTCAAGAGACACCGCTCAGTATACAAGGTTTGTCCAAATAGTATAGTGAATTTAGAATTCCACGGGCAACATGTATTTAATTTTCGATTTTTTTGTAGCGTTATATTGATACTAATGTACCTCACTTATGCCGACAATCTAGGCCATTTGAAATGTTTAGTTAAATTATTTAAAAGTTCATTATTTTTGTCAAATATTCTGTATAAAAAAATTGTTCAATGACGCAAAACTGCTCAAAGATATATTTCACGCAGACGCAGATTGGAAATTGAATCATCGGTCAATGAATCAGCACACGCTAGGGTGAATATCAAATTGATAGAGGTTATTATAATTCAATCTCTTCCTGGACCACCCATATCCCTCATGTCTCTGAACGAAAATTGTCCATCACAACAAACTTAATTGAGGGTGCTTTAATCTCAATAGAGGGTGACAGGGAATGAGTCATGCTGAAAGTTAGCCTTAATCCCCATAGTGATGGTAGGGAATTGTTAGCCTTTATTTTAGCATTCGTATCCAATATCAAATCAACTGTTACACCCCATACATCAACACTCAAGGATATCCACTCCTATATATAAGTGGTTAGAAATCGAATTAAACTAAATTCAAATTTTTAATTAATAAACGAAATATTATACAAGAATAACAGAACTATACATTTAACAGACTTTGAAAGGTATAGGAAGCTTAAAATCCGAAAATAATAAAGTAGTTTTGTGAGTTCAATCGAATAAATTGATAGGAAATATTGGGATTCGGAATAGAAGAAGAATGAAATTGTAACGATCTATTGATTCTGAAGAACTTTAGTATTAATAGGTATTATAGTTAATAATAGCACTGTTTTCCTAAGAAAAAACAATTTATAAATTATTGACTACTATGGTCATTAGCCTTAAGAAGGTTATTTCATCCAACTCAAGTTATCTTATGCAGGCCTTAAGCAAAGGTGCCTAAACAGAAAAATAAATAAATACGAAATAAACGAACACGAACTGAAGTGTATGAACATGAGGTAAGAGGGACAGAACAAATGTGCCTAGAGAAAAAAAAAACAACACGCACCAAAACATAATTAGAATAAGATGTGAACAAATATGACTAGAATAAAATGTGTATAGACATGACTGGAATGAAACATGAACAAATATGACTAGAATAAAATAAAAACTATTACTGAAAAAATCGTAAAAGGGTGTTGGAACATTTGTGAAAAAGTAGGAATTCAATGTCACAATTTCATATTTTTCCTAACAAATGTGTTTTTTCAATGACGGTAAAGAATTCTGATAAGAAGAAGACATAGATATTACATACGAAATAAAATTTTCGATTACTTCGATCAACCCTACATCCTCTGCTCCATAGATCCCAACTCTACAGGTCCAACATTGCATTTATTTTTATTTTACCTATGATCAGATCATATAACATATTATTCTCCTATGTTTTAAATATCCGGTAGATGTGTTGAAGTACACAACTAATCAGTGATGTCAAAAAAATTTTTCGTTCAATTTTGTCGAAGCTAAAACTCTAGCTCCATAGTTCGCACATAAATTTTGTTTGTTTTAGTATATAAAGGAACCCTGCCTAAGAATTCAGATGTATTAAATAACACATTAAACCACCAATTGTGTCAACTGTAGAAATACATATTATATAAAAATGTAATGTTTGATTTGTGGAGCTAGCTACCATAACTGATTTGAGGTGCTGTTTAACACATCTCATAGAATTCTTGACAAATACGGAGAATTTATTTATTATAAGATCGAGGCATGACGGAATCAAAGCAAATATTATGTTCAAACTATGGAGCTGGAGTTCACTGAATTAGACAAAAATTCAATCAGTATTATCGCTGATCTGAAATACTATCGAAAACATCAATAGGCGTTCTTATTCACGATCATCGAATAGATAAAAAAAAAGATCGAGTCATGAGTGAAAGAAAAAAAAATTTATAACTATGGAGCTGGAGTACTATTTTCTCTATCATCACTAATTTGATATGCTGTGTATCAGATCTGATATAATTCTTGACCTTACTCCTCAAATGGGGTAATATATTACATATATGATCGAGTCATGACTGAAACAAAGCAAAAATTATGTTTGAACTATATAACTGGGGTCTAATGTTGACTGAATTGGAAGAAAGTCTTCTGTAACATCACCGATACGATGTGTTCTTGAACACATTCACAGGAATTCCTGCCAGAGATTCTCAAATAAATAAAGCAGTATTTTATGATCGAATCATTTCTGAAAAAAAAAGTTTAAACTATGGATCCATGATTCCACGATCGACAGAATTGAACGAAAATTTTCTATAACATCAATGATTTGATGTGCTATCAAACACATCTACTGGAATTTTGGAATATTTCAAACAGTAGAAAAAATTATATAATAGGTAAAATGAATAAAACGCGATGTCAGATCTATGGAGCAGAGTATCTAGGGTATACGAAATTGGCTATCTAATAATTCTACTAGAATTTCTGGCCGGACTTCTCAAATAAAGGAAAAATATAACATATGATGATAATAGGTTCAACAAATCGATCGAAAATTTTATGTACTATATTTTGAGTGATATTTTATATATTCCTTTTTCAGAATAGTCGGCTGTATGAGGTCAAGAATCGCTAATTATTAGAGATTACGCAGATCCCAACTTGATTCATTCTAGGGTGATAGAAAAGAAGTGAAAGAATGTTAGAAAATTGATTTAACTGCTTGGTGAAACTGATCCCTTTCATTGTGACTGGTCAAACGAATTCATTTTTGTCGCACGACGATTCAAACCGTGGTGAAATAAACGCGCTTATAGCTAGCCGGCTGGCCGGGGGCTAACATCAGGAAATTATTAAAGTTTTAATTATTATGTTTAACTCACTAATAATTTTCACAAGATGCCTTGATTCTAGTTCCATAGATATTCATTTATTTCAGTGCATTTCATCGTTATTTTCATTAAAATTTCGCGAATATACTTAAAGAAATCTGATAGATAAGGGTCTGTTTACCTATGAGAGCTGAATTATTGATTAAATGGAAACGATACGCGAATACGCAATTCACGTTAGCTGAAATCTAATGAATCCATGAAAAATCACGTTCCATGCTTGTAGAGAAATTTTCTGATAGATTCCATTCATTTCTGAGAGGGACTAAACAAATTTACAGCAGATCGACACTTATTTATTATCCTAATTTTTGTTAGGAATTAAAAATACAAAAATCAATAATTCACTCATCTAAAAGTATAGCATTATTATTTGGGCAATAACCATCATCTCTTATTGTTCTTGCTACCAACGTTTCGTCAGTCATCTTCTATCGTTTTCAAGGGAAAAAATTAGCTTTCCAAAAAAGGTAATTGAAAATTCAATTACATTTGCATTTAGTGTCGAGATAGACAGATTTCTCCTTGCGATTGCAAGTGTTTTATCCGACGCGACATTGGTCAATAAATTCGTGACATAGATGTCTCCTCTAAAGATTTCTTTGTTCCTCATTGTTTCTAAGAAATCTTATTCTTTTCAATCATAAATGCTGAAGATTTCTTGAAGAAGATGTGGAGGCTTACTGAAGTGAGATGTTCGTCTCAATCTAATGTACGTCTTAGAAAATTCATTTATATAATTATGCAAGATTTTATAAATCTTACTTTCAACTGAGGAGGTAGGATTTTTCTTCAGTTCCTTATATTTTCCTCCGTGTAATATTTAACCGATTTTCTATTTATAAGATTCATTATCAATCATGACAATAGCATTTCCTTTGTCTAGAAGTATCTTATGGAAATTATTTGATTTGAAATCTTTCAGAGGGTTCTTGTTGTTTTTTTTTCTAATAAGATTATGATAAGGTTTATGATCTATATTGGTCATCTTTTCAGATTCTCTGTTTCTTCTACATGATTTCCATTTTTGGGATCACTTTAGAAGTTATGGAAAATTTGTGACCTTCGTTGAGGAAAGATATTTGGTCTTCGCTCAGATTTTTCTTGATGAATTATCCAAATGTTCATATTTTCTTGAATCATTGAAAACGGCAGAAGATGTCTGTCGAAATGTTGGTAGCAAGGACAATAAGAGGTGGTGGTTATTTCCCAAGCAATAATTCTACACGAATTCCTTCATTAAAAATTTCTCGTCAACAACTCATCAGAAAGTGTTGAAATCTATAAAACAAAACTCGTCCTATTTGTTTTCTTGAACATGTACACATTCGGAAGAAATTTCATGTTTCAACATTCTTGTTTCTAGTTCAATATGCTCAAATGATGAATCAATGTTGATCTACATTTAACAGACGTCCGTGAAGGCGATTTACTGAACGCACACGTGCTTCTGCCCGTTGTTTCTTATGGTGCTAAAAATAATGACAGCTATGCCTCGATTTCGATTATCGTACAGAGTCACCTTTAATTTAGATACTGGAGCACTGATCTGTATTTGTTTTACTATTGAGATTGTCCGATTTTTTCATAAGTTCTGACATTTTCAAACACTGACTTTTCAATAGCTTATTCACCATGAGAACTCTGGTAGGCAGAAGATTAATGACAGATGATGGTAGAGCCCAAATAATGACGACTTTCATCATCAAACATTTATGACGACCTTTTTTTTTCAGTGTTGAGAAGACACTGCAATTTTGAAATTTATACAAGGTGTCCAGAAAGGGTATCGGGTATTTGTTTTCGAGCCCTATTCGGAACGGGGCGTCTAAAAGGAGCGGGGAGGGATTCGTAGCGTCCACCATTTTGTGGAACAGTACTCGGGGTCGCATCGCGCATTTTACGCAAGAGCGTATTATCATCATGGTGATTCAATAGTGACTGCTCAAAGTCGCTATCGTACACGCCACGTGTCAAGTGACAATAGTACTAGGAAATGGATCAGGACGTTCGAGCATACAGGTGCGACACTTAAAATTCAAAACTCTGGTCGTCCTCGTTCATCTAAAAACCTATAATATTCAATTGGATCAAGAATTGAACAATAAACTTTTTAATTTCTCACAAATATTTTTCGTCTTATTGAACTTACAAATACCCGATACCCTTTCTGGACACTTTGTATAATTAGAATTTATGTTATAAAAAATTATTTAATCTGATGAAGTCTCCTTAGCGCAATGAATAATAAGTGAATGAAAAAATAACCAGCTAATTCATAAATTCAACGGCACGCAATAAAAGATCGATTGAAGTGAATGCATCTCCTGCATCCTTCGAGGGTTAAACTGCTTGAAGATTTGTGAATGCCGGAATTCGGATAAGTTGACAGACTTTCATTTCCTCTTGAGAATTGAAGTTCTGTTTACTTGTCCCTTAGGGATGCTTCTGACATATTCTATGTATACTAGAGACTTTTTCAGTCACTACAAAATGTAGGGGAATCTTTTTGGTATATTTGAATCCTTTTCGTACAAAGGACTATTTATATTGGTTTATCGAAAGCTGGACAATCCGGAACTTTTGTATCTGTAATTTTGTCGACGGTATACTATTCAGTGAGGAAGAAAGTATGGTAAAATGGCAATATAATACTCATTAATCGATAGAATACCTCAAATTAGTACTAAAAGATATATGCAAATAGTTCTGGAAAAACAATACGATATAGAAATTTTAAGGAATTTTACTTTGCGAATGTTCTATAATTAACATATTATGGTTTCATATTTTGGGTTGTTTTCTGTTTCATAGAATGAATTTTCATTACAAACTATGGACAATATTCAGGAAAATAAAACACTGACTATCTATGAACATGTCTTCATAATATGTCTATCCTGAACCCGCAGCTCCATATATCAAACAATTTTTTCCCTTCACTTATAACTCGATCATGAAATATTTTTTCTTCTATTTGAGAAATCTGCCCAAGAATTTCATAAGATACGTTAGTAGATAGCACATCATATCGAGCTACAATTAAAACAGAGCAAAAATTATGTTTAAACTACGGAGCTGGGGTCTTAGGGTTGACTGAATTGGACGAAAATTTTCAGTAACATCACTAATATGATTTGTTATCGAACACATCCACAGGGATTCCTGTCCGGGATTCTCAAGTAGATTAAAAAAATAGATATGATCGAGTTAGGACTGAAACAAAAAAAAAACTATGGAGCCAGGGTTCCACGATATGATGTGATATGGAACACAATCACCAGAATTCTTGAGCAGCCTTCACAAATAGGAAAAAATTAATGATCGAGTCATGAATAACCAAAAAAAATTGTTCGAACTATGGAGCTGAGGTTATAGGGTTGACTGAAATGGACGAAAATTTTCTGTGACATCACTGATCTGATGTGCCATCGAACATATCCACATGAGTTCCGGTTAGGGATTCTCAAATAGATAAAAAAATATATAATATGATGGAGTCATGACTGAAATGAAAAAATGTTTTAACAATGGAGCCTGGGTTCCACGATCGACAGAATTAAAAGAAAACTTTCTCACTCACTGATGTGATGTGCTATCGAACACACTCACCAGAATTCTAGGGATGACTTTTCAAATAGGGGAAAAATATATGATCCAGACATGAATAACCAAAAAATTTTATTTAAACTATGGATCTGGGGAAAAGGATAGATTGAATTGGACGAAAATCACTGATCTGATGTGCCATTAAACAGATCCACAGGAGTTCTTGCCCAGTATTCTCAAATAGATAAAAATATTAGATTAAGTCATTACTGAAACAAAAAAAAAGTTTTAACTATGGAGCTAGGGTTCTACGGAAGGTTGAATTGAACGAAATTTTTCTCTAATATCAGAGATTGAATGTACTATCGAAAGCATCCATATGAATTCCCGTCAGCGATTCCCAAATAGATAAAAAAGATTATATGGCCAAGTCATGAGTAACACAAAAAAAATTGTACGTACTATTGAGCTGGGATTCTAGGGTCAACTAAATTGAATGAAAATTTTCTGTGATTTGATGTGCTATCTAAAAAACCTACCCCAGTTCTTGGCCGGAGATTTCAAACAGTGTTATATAATGTTTGATGTATGAAACTAGGTATTTAGGGTAGACGAAATAGGACGAATTTTTTTTATATGTGATACGCTTTCCAACTTATCTTCTAAAATTTCTAGCTGAACTTCTCAAATAGAGGGGAAAAATATAATATAATATATATAATCATAAATTCGTGCTATTTGCGGTTGTAGTTATTTAACAAGTTTCAACTTTGTAGTTCGCTTAATAATTGCTGAAAAAAATAATTCTAATAATTATTGTTATTACAGGGATTATCTGAACAATTGTAAGTCTGAGAAACAAAAATAATCATTTGATCAAATTACACTTTGAAATATTCAAATGTGCTCAATTTATGAAAAATGATTAATTTCTCTTTTTTAAGATCAGATCCTGAAGAATCATCAGTCGGAAGGGTGAATCGTATCCAAAAAACCCTGCTGGTTACGGACCTTAAACATTTAACTGTCAAACAAATATCTCATCAATTTTTTCTGTTGCTTGAGCCTTGTGCCAGATTTGTGTTTCTTTAAATGTTTTTGGAGAAACTCTGTTCAAGATGAAAGAATAATTTCTGGATAGGAAAGGTCATTCAATATTGAGTTGAACAGCTTGTTTTTGAACATTTCTTTACTACCGAATCACTAGACATGTTTTTCCAGTTTTTCCCTAATTATTTGTTGAAACTTTTACATTTTACACACTTGCTATGTTCTTAGATATAAGATAATGAAACCCCCTCAAGTAGAGACAGGTTTGGCGTCATAAAGGGAAGAAACACGTGGACAATTTATATATGATTTTCAAAACAAATTCGTTTGATCTGGTGAGTTTTTGGATGTAAAGGCCGCTTATTCAATTGGTAGTTTATTTAAACAGCCACACTGGAGACCTTCGATGATTCTGTCACGTTTTGGGAAATGAATTCGATTGAAAATTGAAGTATGATTTATGCTGTACCGAAAGCGATATGGAGGATATCGATTATCCAACAATAACTTGAAGCTTCGAAAATCAACGAAGGCACGAGATATTTTAGCGATGGGAACAGAAATACTTGAATTACCTATTCGTATAATGATTAAAATAGTAGCATTGGTCTTGCCGACGTTCAAAATCACATGATCAATATTTCATAAGCTCGGAGAATATGTGAACAGGGAATTTTCCGTGAAAACAGAAGCGGCGAGCTAGCGAGCAGCGCAACGCTCGAATTTTCGGTGCCTAAGGCTGCTCCGAAAAAATGTTCGAAACGTCAAGGACATAGACTGGAAATTGGAGCAGGAGAGAGGCAATACTCACTTGATGCTCTGGTTCAATATGGGCTATGGTAAGCCGGTCGCCCCGACCTCAAACTCAATCCACCTCTTCAGGACTGTTGGCCTCGGTCAGGTCAACATTTGTCAACACCTATTACCGGATTTTCTTCAGAGGGTACCCAGGTTGGAAAACTTCCACACACTCAATCTCGCACCACTCCCAGCCGTACTGGCTGGTGGACATCAACAGTCCGATTCCGACTCGCAAATAGTCAATGTTGGTAACTGAGTCCTGTGCGAATGGACGCCGTTAGAGGCGCTGTCTCTTCCCTTACATCGGCACCTGCTCCATAGAGATCGCGGGTCACCGTCAGCTATAAAAAGAACCACGACTGCTCAGGCTCAGAAGGTCTGCGTCCAAGGAATTACGATGTCGCCTGCGCCGTGACGCCCGAAAGCATCATCGCCGTCGCGTCGCCTGAGGTAACCGAGCACCCAGCGCCCCAGTTCTGCGTTAGGCGGCTTTCCCACGTTCATTCTTGCTTCCGAACGCCACAGGCCTCTTCTACACCGCCCCGCCGGAGGAGGCATTATCGTAATTCCGCCATCAGCGAACCTACTGAGATTTACGAAGTGGATTGCCGGCTGCTGGGATACATTTTACATTGGTGTTACATTTTTTTGCGAACGAAATGAAAATATTTGGAAAAGTTCTATTTCGAGATACTTCACATTTTGTCATCGGAAGCGCTCAGGATTCAAATATATTCGAGCTTTCCAGGGAATGTCGCAGAAGATCATAATCCCAATTTTAATATTTTAAATAGGTTCAGTTCTATAGAAACGTCTTATAGGCACTTGAACTTGGAACACAGCACGATATCCTCCTATCTTTGTATCAAAATGCACTCCATCACTGTATCAGATATGAGATATCAGATAGAGGGAGTTCCCCAAGGGTCAGCCCTTCATCATGTGCTCTTCATTAACCCTACAAATGACCTTCTGCTTATGTTGAGACAAAATCATCAGGTACAAACGCGGCTGTTTCCGTATTCCAGCCAGAGAAAAAGAATTGGCTGCCTGAGATATCAAAACATTGTGACATTCCATTAGTGTGGACCACTTTATAACTATATAAGTTCTTTATTTGTCTGACTTTAGGCGTACAATTTTTATGAGCAAACAATGTAGCATGTAGTGTTAGCTGGAGTTAGTAACAGGCCGTCATATATTACAATTTGGTGTATGACATAAAATCTAGGGAAAAACCCCGGCTTCCGCATAAGTGTTGCGATTTTCACAAAAATAAGCTCAAATATGAAATAGTGAAGGGTGAAGAATATCTTGCTTCCAGAGAGTTTAATGAACACACAAGCTACTCCAAGTTGCCCACATCCAATATGAAAATAAGAAAACAAACGCAGAAAAAAAACTGAATGAAGAAATCACGCGTCAAATTCGTTTGAAATTTACCACTCATTTCATGAAATAATCGGAAACATCATGAATTATAATGATTGATGAAGTGAGGTCTTGTTTCCTCTGCTTCTCCACATTCACAACTTGCGCTAGGAATAGAGTTCAATCTGAAAAATATGCTATTGGTACGTCCATGACTTATCCTTGAACGATTCAGCATTATCCAACTTCTTCTAGGAAGATCAAAACCAGGAACTTTTTGAAGGATCAAATAAGATATTGAAGTAATTGGAAAAGAAATGATATTTGTTTCAAGATTAAGAGCTGCAGTCTGTCTGCGGATATGGGGTGGGACAATGTTAGGGAAAACTGGTAATCAATGAACCGAGGTAGATCTTATGGTTGAAGTTTTAATTCTCATCGATGTATTTAATTGTTCATCGATTTTTGTGTATGTACACTATTGAACCAAACAGAGCAACAGCTGCAGAATAAACTAAGGCTAGAGATGCTGCAAGAGTGGAAGCATCAGCACCCTAAAATTATCCAGCTAATTTATTCCCAGTTTTCAGTTTCAGGCGCAGATTATCTAATTGACAGATGAAATTGATTAAACTCCTATGTACTTAGGATAGAAATTATGTTTGATGGCAGGATCATTAAAAGTTATAGCTAATTTCCCATATTTCTCATAATTATTTGAATAAAAACAAGATAACTTTGTTTTGTTAGGTTTGGGACATAACCATTCATCGAAATAATTTCTTTAAATCTGCAATTGAGTTGAAAGTTTATTTTCCAAAGTAAGGAAATCTGAATAATCAATTGCAATATAATCAGCATATACAAATTTCTGAGATGATGTCTTAGGTGAATCACTGAGATATAAATTGAAGAGTAAAGGCGCTAGAACTGGTCCTGATATTGTCAAAAAACACAAAACCTTCTATCAGACACCAAGTTATTCAATAATCTTAGCGTTTTCCCGCACTTCAGATAGCTATAGAGTTTGAAAATTAACCCATATCTCCATACAGTGTCATATGCCGAAGATAAATCTATGAAAGCAGCTCCTGTTTTTAACCTTTTATTGAATCCTGATTCTTAAAAGCTGTAAGGCTAAGAGCATGATTTGAACAATTTCAATGTTTCCTTAAACCTCTCTGAATATGACGAGATATTGTTGATGATGGAGCTCGTGTTGAATGATTGTTTCGGCTATTACCATCATCTATTGTGGATGTAATGATTTCCGACGTTTCGATAGATATCTTCTATCTTTATCAAGGAGAAAAGTAAGAAACCTTTTGAAAATTATCAATTTTCAAAAAGTCAATTGACAGAAGTCATGAAAGAAAATGAACGATGTTATACACTCATCTGTGATATGATGATCTGTGATATGTTGTTTCAATACAAATAGAAAGCATTTCCATAATTGCATTCACGCTTAGTGTAGTTCTTTCACTAAGGGTTTGATCTTCTTCAAGCTTTTTCCTAACTATGATAAGTGTTTTATCTGTCGGAATATTAGTGAACAAACTGGTAATGTCGAAGCTGACCATAACGTCTTCTTCCATGATTTCTTGATGTTTCATTATTTCTATGAAGTGTTTCATGTTTCTTATCATCGATGTTGAATTACTTTTTAATGGTGATATAATTTTCAACAGAAATTTAGCCAATTGGTGGCATGCTGAATTTCTTGAACTCACAATTGGTCTTAGAGGAATATTTGCTTTGTGTATTTTTGGTAGACCATATAAATGTGGTGGTTTACTGAAGTGAGGTGTAAGTCTTGATCTGATGAATTGATCTGGAAATTCATTTCGATATTTATAAAGGATTTTGTAAATCTTGTTTTCAACTGTGGTGGTAGGGTCCTTTTTTAGTTTTTTGTATTTTCCTGCTTCTAATAATTCATTGATTTTTTGATTATAAGAGCCAACATCTAGAATTACAGTGGCGTTTCCTTTGTCTGCTGGAAGTATCTTTATGGAACTATCCGAGTTAAGATCTTTTAATGCTCTCTGTTCAGCTTTATTTATATTGGGTAGAGGTGTTTTGTTATTCCTGTCTAACAAGGTTCTGATTTTCCATCTGTACTCTTCGGCTTTTTCAGGTTCTCGAATTTTTTGTGCAGTTTCTTCTGCCGCCAACATGATTTCAATTTTTGGTATCGTCTTAGGGGCTATAGAGAACTTGAGACCCTTGTTGAGGAGAGATATCTGATCTTCACTTAAGTTCTTATTAGATAAATTGATCACGGTTTTGAATGATCTAAGGGTTCATATTTTCTTGACTCCTTCATAAGTTTCTCCATTTTCCTTTTTTGGACTTGTTTTTGTTGTTCATATATTCTTTCATAGCTATGTTTAATAGCTCCCAAAATATTTTCATAATCTTCAGCATCAGTTTTTGATCGAATGCTACATCTAAGGTTCTCGCATGTTGTAAGTAATTTGGCTTTGTTGAATCGATGCTGATTCAGTCTTTCTCTCATAAGGGCTTGACTTGTCCGTTTTGAAATCCTATCTGCTCTTTAACTTTTGACAGGAAGTTTCACTCTGAGACCTTTAGGAATTAGGTTTCGATCTCTTGCAAGATGGATGAATGTCAGATGGATGCATTCCTTTGCCAATTTTATGCTGGTTCTTTCATAACTTCTAACTTCTTGAAACAATTCGGACCCATGCCGAATACGGTACTATACGAGTACTAGACAGCGACAAATCCAGGTTGGTCCAACATGCTGTAGATGAGAATCATCGTATAAAATGGGATGAAGCATCAATAATATCCAAAGAAGAAAAACTTGCAAGAAGAAAAATCAAAGAAGCAGCATTTATGAAAATAACACCTGATTCCATAAGTGCTCCATCTATAGATCTGCCAGAAGTTTGGACGCCGATAGTTCGATCCAACTTAAAAAGATCATCATATCACAGATGAGTATATAACATCGTTCATTTTCTTTCATGACTTCTTTCAATTGACTTTTTGAAAATTGATAATTTTCAAAAGGTTTCTTACTTTTCTCCTTGATAAAGATAGAAGATGTCTATCGAAACGTCGGAAATCATTACATCCACAATAGATGATGGTAATAGCCCAAACAATCATTCAACACTATCTGAATATTTTGTACAGCATTTTCAACATAAAGCTTCATTCTAGAAAGAATTAACCTATCTAATATCTATTCTTACAACCAAACAGGGCACTGAACATACTATGTAACCTGAAAGAAAAAAGAGAAATCTGAACAGGAATATTTAGAAATGAAAGAATACATTTATTTTCCTTGATATGTTTCATCCATCAATTTTGGAAAAGATTTTTGAAAAATTCTATTTCTCGTACATACAACATTCGAAAAGAGGAGATTCCAAACTATCTGTCCTGATCTTGAGAATAAAAAAGAAAGCGGGATTCCAACTAACTCATCGGTCAATAAGTCCAGGTTCTAGATGAGAAAACAACATATTATTCTGAATTTATTTTTCATCAATATGATCTTTTTTTCAGTTTCACTTCCTTATCTGAGCCAAATCTCTTTTCACGGAGCATTTTCCAAGTTCTCCCAAGAGCCAATAGTCGCTGGGGGCCAATCTGGAGAATGGTGGGTGCGGTAGCAATTCGAAACACAATTCGACCATTTTATTTTTATTGACTTCTGCATGCATTGTCTTTTTTTCTTCAACTAAGGTCTTTTTTTGGCAATTTCGGCCTTAAAACTATGCAGCACACCGATATGACATATTTCCATGTTCAATGAGTGAAGATGATATGAAGATTAATAAAAATATAACTAAATTTCCGGTAAAGACGATCCGAGTATAAAAACTCACACCAAGATTGATAACATGGATGTAGAGAAAGTTGAAGAATTCAATTTAAGAATGATATTGAATAATGCTGGTGGACAAAAATCAGCAATTGATGAAAGGACAGAAAACACAGTAGGACTTCATTATGCAATGAACAACCAATTATAGGTAAAAAAAATATTTAGGAAACTTAATGGCAATTACCAGAGAGGATAGCAAAAAATAGTTGCATAAAGGAAGAACTAGGAATACAGTCAGTACAACAGATGAACACCGAAAGTATCCGGAAATTCTTATTCAAATTGCCCACGTTAAAAATTTCTAGGTATTTGAAGTTTCTGTATGTTGGTAGAACTGTCTGTAATTACTGCACCAATCATGATCGCGGTCTGTCAACTGGTTTATTTATGACAGCTGTTGAAACTAGTCGACCTCAGTAGAAGTCTACGAATGCTACAATGAAAAAAATAGTTAAAAACAGAGTTTGCCTCAAATCGAAAATCGTCATGCCAGTGTTAGAGAGATAGCACGTGATTTCAACATCTCTCGTGAAACCGCTTGTTTGATTTTAGTGAATCAATTGGGTATGCAGCGAGTGCCAGCTCGGCTAGTTCCTTTAGAGCTGAATTTTCTTCAAAAACAGAACCGGTTGCATGAAACTGTAGACATGCTAGATCGTGCAAATTCTGATCACAACACACAAACGAGCCAACAATCATCGGAATGGGTGGAATAATTGAGCCATAAAGGTAAATTCGCAGAAGACCTTCACTTAAAGCGCCTATAAAAATTTTTTCACACGATTGGAAAAACGTTGGCACATATGTATCGCTTCGAAAGGAGCGAATACTGAGGAAAATTCTGAAAAGTTTAATATTTTCGGAATATTTCTTATCAGAGAGTATGAAGCAAGAATACAAAGGATGAAAACAGAGTATACCAAGGCCATGAAGCAAGAACCTGGGTAACATATTCCAAAGTGAAGAGAACTCATCGAAATAAGTTGAAAAGACCGGTAACTATAGAAAAAGTTTGGTAATAATTCGTAAGCTGTAAGCCGGACACGTATACGATAGCAGGGTATATTATATGTTGTATGTGTAGGAATAAATATATTTTTTATTATTATTATTATAACCTGATTCGAGGAAGCAAGTAACGACAAGATCTGATCTGAATAATTTAATTGAATCTTCAAAATGAAAGGTTTCCAGGTGTAACAAATCCAATTTTTCGATAACGTCAAATAAACGACGTGTGAACGGTTATGACAAAATATTTTCCAGACTGTAATTTCATCTTGTTCTTCACCGGACTTCGATTTATCGTCCATGACCTTTTCATCCATCGATTTCAATCCGATCATCCCTGCAGAAGTCAGTTCCGAATAAGCTCGCTGATATCATTTCCATCCCATCAGTACGTCGTCCGAAATTTTCTGCCCCAAAAAGAAAACGTGGAAAATCGTTAGATCATATAGGTCAGGGTCTGCGCGAACAACGTTGAGTGTGCGTACCAAAGACAGAATGGAGGAGGTGTTCGACGATGACTTCATCGGACACTCCTTCATACAGTTCGAACGCCTGAGAGTTTGTTGATTATGATTTGTCGATGATTGAACAGGTAAAGAATGGTGATCAACAAGATGGTGCAACCCTGCATTCTGCTGATGTCAATATTGATTTGTATGGAGAAACACGTGAAACATGAGATATGGGAAATCTAATTAAAGGTTTTCTAATTAATGGCTTCATTGGAAATTGTGGAAAAATCTTCTACATTTCGATAGAAATCTTAAAATATTGATTTCATTGTGAAAATCCCCAATTTCTGGATGTTATTCCTAAACTATTTTATCACACAGAGCAATAGTATTTGGTTGCAGGAAAGACTGAGGCTAAGGATGCTGTGCGCCTATTGGAAGCATCAGTACTACAAGCTGATTTCCTAATAATATTATGCTCTGTTTTCAATTTTTTCATCTTCATCTAAATGAGCCTCAAAATAAAAGGATAAATTTAATTAAGCTATTTAGTATTTAGGTAGAAATTATATTTGGGAGTGGAATCATCAAAAGTTACAGATAAGTTACATATCTTAACTATTCTAATGGAAACAAGATACCTCTGTTTTTTTGAGGTTGGGATATCAACATCATACAACAGAATAATGTTTCCAAATCTCCAACTCAGTTCGTAGAATGTTCTCCAAAATATGAAAATCTGAACGGTGTGGAGCAATTACAATATCAAGCATTAACAAATTTCTGAGATGATGTTGTAGGTGAATCATTCAGATATAAATTGAAGATAAAGGGGCTAGAACTGATCCTTGTGTAAGCCCGTCTATCAATATTCGTTTTGTTTAGGTTTTGGAGTTATTGTTCTGTTCTATAGATATAAAAGAAATGTGTCCATGCATCCAATAGAAAAACTAAAAAATTGCTTCTGCAATTTAAAATGAACATAGTTTGACTGGTAATGACTAAGTTTATGGTTTCTGCAAAGTTATCACTCGCCAAATAGGAAAACATGACATGAAACCGTTTCAATCAGTTAACTATTGATGAATCATATCTGGCTTTATAGACGAAATTGAATTTTTTTCACGTTCGCATCTGGATTAATAAGGAAGGAAATTCCGGAAATGAAACGTATCAAAGACCGGTGCACGTGCTCTGATATTGCTCTACTTGGCTTCATCCTTTGAATTGGAATTGGCATCCCCTCAAAATTGCATATTGATCTCTTCGGAATTTTTTATCTCGAAGCGTCTCTGGAGAACACCTTCAATTTCATCGTAGCTATAGATAGTTTTCAACTTCAATAATGAAAATAGAGGCTGCCACGAGGCAAAAATTTAATAACCGATATATTAATTCGAATTTTTGGCTCCAGTACATTTTTTTTTCACGCTCTTAGTTCACAAATTCTTAATTATATGCATATAGTTTAACTAATGAGTATGAATTGCGTTAACTTATTCGATTCGGTATTATCTTTAGATCATTGTGCGAAAACATTGGATTGGCCCATTAGAAATTTCAAAAGTTATAAAAAATTGAAGATTGTAAAAAGTGGTGTTTAATTTTCTACTTATAACTAATAGTGTTTTGGGATGTTGTAATACAGATTCTGAAATAGGAGGAAATTTACTAATTAAAAGTTTAAATCCCTGTAACTACCTTATTAAGTATTTCAATAAAACGTTGAAAATTGCCGTCCGCAAGCTATATTGAGGTTACGGCCTTGGGGTTGCAAGTTAGTAGGCTGCAATAAAAAATTTTTTCAAGGTACACTAAGTAGATTCAAAATATAAGAAAAAATTGAGATAATCTAAACACTTCGAAGAATTGATTCTCGTTGGAACTACTTCTACCGGGACTTCCTTAGTAATATCAATTGAAAAAATATTTATATGATTACCATAAAATTTTTTTTGCTTCGTGTTATTTTTATGTTAACGAAAGACACTTATCAACTAAACAAAAAACAATTATTACCTAATTATCAACTCTTCTTCATATTTTTTCAATAGTGAAAGGATCCATTAATTCATAAAAAATTATAAACAGTAAATAAATGTCTTTTGTTAACATAATGTCACAAATGAAAATAAATTTTTTAAATATGGTGATTTTTTCCTCATTCACTTGAAGAAAAAGATTTTAAATAAGGTATTAAATTTTGTCAAACTTTCATCACACTATCTTATTTATGTCTAAACAATAAGGGCTCCACAAAGTGGGAAAATTCATGGCAATTATGTAAATAATTTTTTACTTTAGACCAAAAAAATTGTTGATAAACAAAGGTCCAGTTCATTGGAAAATTTACTTTAATGAAAAATTCCAACGAGAATCAGTTTTTGAAGTATTCAAATTATATTACACTTTTTTTGGATTTTTAAATCTCCTTTATATACCCTGAATAAAATTTTATTATAACTCATATCTTTTGCGAATCCATGCGCGCTCATTAACAAAAAAACATTATAATATTGTGGATGTAACGTTTTCCGACGTTTCGATAGACAAAAAAAGTAAGAAACCTTTTGAAAAAATATTGACTTTTTGAAAATTGATAATTTTCAAAAGGTTTCTTACTTTTCTCCTTGATAAAGATAGGAGATGTCTATCGAAACGTCGGAAAACGTTACATACACAATAGATGATGGTAATAGCCCAAACAATCATTCAACACGAGCTCTATCATCAACAATATCTCGTCATCAAAAGATCAAAAGATCTAGTTTATTTGAAGATTATTTTAATAGAAAATTTCAACGAGAACTAGTTCCTTGCAGTATTTACATTATATAATAATTGTTTTAGAATTTTAAATTTACTATATATACCCTAAAAAAATTAATTTACTAACTTTGGCGAGCGGACGGCAATTTTCACCGTGAAATTATTCATAATGGAGGTCTAAAAAATTATTAGATCATTAATTATAAATAAAAAACAGAACAACACTTTTCACCATGTTCAATGGTTTATAAATTTTCAATGTACCAATCCAATTTCTGGCACAATGATCTAGACATAATCTTGAATTGAATGAGCTTTATCACGTAGTTTTAGTATAACTATGTCCAATTAAAGTCATTTCAAACTCATTAGCTAGACTAATATTTCTTTAAAATCTGACAGGATAATAAAAATCATACAATAATAATTTGAAATTGTTGACTAAACCAGAGTTAATTTGCATTAAATTGTGTAACTTAATACTTTAACTAATAAATGGAGCTTGATGTCATAGATTCAAGTCATTGAGGAATATTTATGATTTTGGTAAATAGAAAATCACTTATGAATAAAACAAACAAATATAATTCAACATTATTATCACGATAACAGAAATATAATTATAAGACACATCCAGAAAAGTACATATCCTTTATGCACATCAGACGCTTTACCGCAGGCTTTTATTTCGTTTTCCTAAAACATATGGAATAAAATGTTAAAATATAGTAGTCCTTCTCAAGAAATTGGTTAAATTTATTTTGTAAATGAAGAAAAACGCACTCACCAGGTCATTTTTGAAATAGCACCCTCTAGGAGCACCACGAGGAAGATTATTTAATTCTATTTTATAACAAGGGAAATCGATTCCGTATGAAATAATTTGTGGTTTTGTAGAGAAAAAATCATCTCTAGCCCTTCCAAACGTACTATTTATAGCAACGAGAATCAAATTGCTATGCGGTATTGTCTTCACATAGTATTCCCTAAAAAATAACAATGAAATAATTTCTTCATGATTTGCCTCCACAATATACCTCCTCTTCAGGATCTTGTCATTCTCAAAAATAGCTTTGAATTCGCCAGTAAAATTGTTGCTCTGCAGAAGATGTTGTTTAAGGACGTACAGATGAACTTCTTTATCGCATGGAAAGAAATTATCTTCAACTTCTTCTTCCCCTGTCTCCTTACCTTATGATAAAATATAAATTTCATTACATACAGCAATTACATGAACAATTGAAGATGGTAAAAAAGTGGTGTTTAGTTTTTACCCATAATTAGTAAACTAATGATTTTGTTGGATTTTGGAAAAAAGATCCTGAAAAAAGAGGACATTTTCTAAATTGAGTCCGATCCCGAAACTATACCTCCATTATTAATAGTTCTGTTTTTTGAAGATTGCCGTCCGAACGCGTATTGAGGTGGAACACATTGCGTCGCAAATATGTAATGTTACAATAATAAATTTTTGTAGGGTATACACAGTAAATTTGAAATTAAAAAAAATCATAATATAATCTTTACACTTCAATGAACTGATTACTGTTGAAGTTTTTCCAATGAACAATACCTTTGTCCATCAAAAACATTTTTCCGAATCTCCTTAATGATTAAAAATATATATACAGTGTGCGGCAAAACTCAGGTTTACACTGTCTGGTATTCACGCATGTGCGTATTCTCGTAGCGAGTTGGGTTGTCCCAGGGCGGAAGGAGACAGCTGAATGGCTGCGCGTTTTACGTGAAAGAAAAACGTGTAAACTTTTAAGCAAGTTCCCACCAGACAAATGGTGCATAAACTGTATCGTGAATTCGTAAGTACCGACTCCGTGCTCGACACGCGTTCAGGTCGCCCTGCTAATTTTCTCGTAAAATTTGTTTTACCGTTACTAAACGATACCGCATTTGTGTTGAAGAGGGGGGAAACAATTCGAACATAAAATGTGAGGCCACAAGTAATTATTGATGTTATATTTTTTTCGAAAATAAGTTTATTTACAATTATTTTTGTTTATTTTTCCTCATATGCAAAACGGCCAACTGACTTTTGCCGCAGCCTGTATATAAATTTTTGACATAAATGTTTTTCCCTTCGTGGAGCTTTTTTTGTTAGCCATAAAATAAGATGAAAGGTTAAATTAATTAAATATTTCGTTTACAATAATTTTTTTAATTCAACAAAAGAGAAAATGCAATGTAATGTGAAAAAAAAATTTTTCGGTATTTTCATCCACAGGGACAGTTTTCAAAGCTATCGGAGGATAATGAGGGATGTTAACAATTTGTTAATTAAATTTAATAAACAATGCACAAGAATAAAGATGAAGTAATAATTTGCCTACAACAAATTGTTTATTTGATAAACCATAAAAATTTTAAGGGAAAAAAATTATTGTTTGTTAATTTGCAAAGAACTGGTAATAAAAAAAAATTCCCAACTAATTATTTAGACACAGAAATATTAAATAAATGAACCTTTTTTATTATAAATAACAGTTTCCTGAAAATTTATCAAACAAATTTGCGGAAAAATAAAGAACAAGTAAAAATTTGCCTGAAACGAATCGTTAATTTACAGAAAAATATAATTTCAATGGAAAAAAATTTTGTTTGTTAAATTGTAGAGAACTGTAAATTAGGATTAAAATTCTCAACTAATTATTTAGGCAATAGAAATATTTAAAATAACGTTCCTAAACGAAATTTTTCAATTATAAATAAATATAATGAATAAATATAATTATCAATATATTTTTTATAAATAAATATAGATTAAATTTCACAACAATCCGGTGAATTTTCTTTTAATTCGTTAATTTACCAAAATGATTATAAACATTCTAGTTAATAATACGAATGGTAAGTGACAAATGAAAAAAAAATTACAAGATTACGGTGATTTTTTTGTTATCTTTAAAAAATGATGAAGTGATAAATTTATTTAAATTTTTATCGTATTTAAATCTTTTCATCTTATTTAAAGGGTGTATATGACTACACGAAGAGAAAAAATGTTTATGGCAATTATTCATAGTTTTTAATTTACAATGATTAAGGAGGTCCCGGAAAAAGTTGTTAATTGAACAATGTCTATTTTATTAGAGAATAAACTTAAATAAAATTCCCAAAGGGAATTAGTTCTTTGAAATGTATAGATTATATTATAATTTTTTTTAGATTTTCAAATTTAGAATATATACCACAATAAATATTTAATTGTTTACTAACTAGCGACGCTATAAGCATAACCTCATTTTCAACGGTGAATTGAAAAGATCAATGATATAGGTACAGTTTCGGGCATCGAAATTTTTATATTTAGTAAGTTTCCTCCACTTTCAGGAACATTTTTACAAAATCCAAAAATTCATTAGTTTACTTAATATAAGCAAAAAATTCTTCACCACTTTTTTACCATTCTCAATCGAAGTTCCAAATGTACTTGTCCTAATAGAATTTTTTTAATATAATGATCTAGATCCCGAATCGCTATATCACATAAAAATATCTCTAATTAACATAATTTCACACTCCTTAACTAGCAGACTATGAAGACAACAGCCTATCCTGCCATATTCAAGAATTCTGAGATAAGAATAATTTTTGAAAGAATAAAAAATCCAAATTGTTTACGTGATTACGAAACCATTGAAGAAAATTTCTGAACTTTTTAAACTGAAGAAAAAAATATATTGAACCTTTAGCTAATGAATTTTCCTTCAAATCACTCTCATTGCTTTATTGTGAAACCTCGTAAAACATTACGTACCTTCCACGGTCTGGTTATTAGAAGATGTAGAACCTTTCTTCTGGAATAAGAAATAGAAAATAATTGACATAACTTGAAATTTCTTCAGTGTAATTATTTTGATATATCTTCTGACCTTGGGAATTGCAGCAGATTCTTCCTGTGTCTCGGTTTGAATATCACATATCGCTTGATAGTCGTACACTATAACTTCTTCAAAAATTTGTTCTTGAAGCATAGATTTCATTACGTCTCCTTCGATTTCTCCAAAAAATTCACCGGCATAAGTTTCTTCGTTAGCAACCAAGATATAACCAGAATTATCAACAATATAACAAGTCAGAGTTTTGCATGTGCTGCATTGTGGACAATCATTCTAGAACAAAATCATGTGGGGGACAAAATGACAAGCTGAAATGGTCTTACTGATATCTTTGTTGTAATCTCTATGAATCTCTGCCTGAGTTCCTTATGGCCGAATTGAAAACCGACAACACTGCCGGGAGCTTCTTCACCATTATCCTTCGGGAATATAGCATAGCTTCCTGTGATCAAAATATTTTCTTCATTATCTTCGGAATCAGCTATTGCATATACGAACGATTCCTTGTCGTACTGATGCTGAAGCACGGCAGATTTATACCATCTTTCATCTATTGCTCTTGAATGCAATTCTCCGAACTCTCTTGCAACATTCAAATAACCAATTTATACAAAATTATCTAAAAACCTTGAGCGAATTTTGTCAGTCATTTCCGCTCGGAACGTAACACATCAATAAGTCCAGGGCCTTAGTAAGAAAACAACATGTTTTGCCAAAATATATTTTTATCCATCAATTGTTTCAGCGCTGGATTATTGTAAAATTTAAAAAAATTGCTAAAACGAAAACAATATTGAAGTGATGAAAAATGATGAAATGATGAAAACTTGACGATTTTTTTTTAAGTTTTAAAAGAAAATTCAACTCTTATGCAGGGCATATACGCTACGGTAGACCGGAGACTGGAGACAGGTTGCCTTGTGTGTGGGGACGTTCCGGTCAACCGGACGGGTCGTGTGTTCGTTAGCAGCGACCGTGCGGTGCCAGTAGACCGAATCGAATCTCGAAATTGCTCCGGCGACCTGTATAGGCTTGAAAAACTACGACACACACGCTCCAGTCGTCGTGCGCAGGTATACCTGTACAGTTTTCCTCTTCGGTCTACCGTAGCGTGTATGCCCTGCATAACGGAAAGAGTCGAGCGGCCACACGCTGAATGCCCAATTGGATCACCGAAATCAAACGAGCGGTTTCATTAGAGACGCTCAGATCACGAGCTACCTCTCTAAGGTGACCCTCAAAAGAATCGCTAAGCTAATTAACGCTTAAAATTAAAGGTCCAATAAATTAAATTGCACTTTTTCGATCTGGTGATATTTCAGTCTATATTATTAGCGTTGTTTGAAGTAAATATTTCAATTTCATTCAATGTTATTATTCATATTCACTCGAAAACTAAAACGTAACAAATTATTTAGAATTCCACCCTTAAATAGTAGAGCGCTTAAATTTAAGGCCCGCTTCTGACATTTAAGTGTCGCGTGAGTGTATCGCAATTTAAGTTTTCATTTTTAGGAACGCTTAACCCTTGGTGAGATTGGTGCAAACCGACCTAACACTGGCATGACAATTTTCGAGAACAATGTTCCTGATTTTTTCGACGTAATCGTTGGTTGAAGAGGTTGACCGTAGTCCTGAACAAGGCAAATCTTGGACGATCTCTCGACCGCTTTTAAAGGCTTGTACCACCATTCCTACATTTGAGTTTTCGATAGAACAGAGCCACCATAAGCGTTCTCCCGCATTCGTAACGAGTCAGCACATAAAACTTCAATCACAACAGAAAATTTGTGACACTCTTCGTTTAATTGATTTTTTCCCATTGTAACACTCGCAGATTGCGCTGTGGCGCTTTGGCATTGTAAATACGGATACAAATGAGAATTTCCGGATAGTTTTTTTCAGAGTGTAACTGTCTAGAGCATTTTTTGAGTTATCAGAGTGGAAATGATTGACACAAATCTTGTTGGCCCTCGTATTCTCAAACTTACTTGGCGTCGTCTATGGCCGAGTCATTTTTATATTCCCATCTAGTCAGTCCACTCATGGTCGCAACAAACCTCATCTTAACGGCATATCGATCGAAGAGGTTTTTTTCACTCTCCAAAAAACCCCAGGGTTCATCGAAAGAAGCTTGAGTGTTTCTGGCGTCAAAAATTAATCTTTCGATCAGCTTCTTATCGCAATAGTAATCTTCCTCCTTCAAGCTCTTCCTGCCGCACTCGACTGAGAATTAAATCTGGCATTGATTCCATTTCTACAGGAGAATACTCATCGACTCACCTTTTCCCAAATCCTCTTTTTCCGCACCTCCTGTCTTGATGCTTGCCTCGTACTGATTACGCCACTGGAAATTTTGATCGTACATTTTACTCAGAAAATGTAGCATCTCCTCTTCGGCATTCGGGAATTCGTGACCCTCCAGGTAATGGTATTTGCAGTAGACCCTGGAATATTTCTTCCTGATTAAATTTAATAAATATTTTCCGCCGGCTTAATATCTTGAAGCCTACGTTCTGAAGCAACCGAGACAAGCTGAGTATTTATTTTAAAAGGATGACTTCTGAATAGAGTTCGGTGATTTAAAATGTGTCTCAATGAACGATCAAACTAAATATAGGATATTAGTTAGTAAGTTACTACAAAAAAGTATGGTAAGTATTTATAGTAGATTCAAAAAATCTAATAAAATTGCAATATAATCGAAATAATCTTCAAATAAGTGATTCCTGTTGGAAACTTCCATTTAAGTTAATTTTCCAATAAACTAGACCTTCAACTAACAAGTTTTTTCCAGGACTTCCTTAATCATTGTAAAGAAATATTTGAATAATTGCAATAAAAATTTTTTCGCTTCTTGGATCGTCTTTTGTATACCTATAAAATGAAATAATGTAATAAAAAGTTAAGAAACACTATGTCGAGAATATTTTTTTTTAACTCAACCAAGAAAGAAACTTCAGCATAATGTTGTGACATTTTTTTTCATTTGTCACTTCCTTACCCCTTTATGTTAACAAAAAACGTTTCTCAATAAAAAAAAATTAATCTCCATTTGTTTATGAATTAATTATTAACTTTAGGACTTTTTCAATATTTCAGAAAACATTTTTTTACAAATTCTCAAAAAACTTATTTATTATCCAAATAATTTTTGATCGTTAATAGTCGTTTTTTTATATTCCTATTTTTCAAATAATTAGATGAGAAATAAATTTCTGTTGATTATAATTTATCAGATAAAAAATTTGTTATACAAAAATTATCAACTTTTCTTGATTTTTTTTATAGGTTGCAAAATTTCGAGAACGTCGCTGCCGATTAAAATTATTATAATTGTATTATTTAAAGTAATTCCAAATTACTCATTTGAACAATAGAAATTTAAAAAAAAATTTATCGATGATCAAAATCTTTATTAAGGAAAAAAATTCATTTTGATCATGAATAACAGTTTCTAAAAATTTGTGGAATTAATTTTTCCAAAAATTTGACAGAGTGCATTCGTTTATAAAAAAAAATTATTATTGAATAGTGGTAAATTTTAATTTTCTAGTTAATAAACGGCTTTTGTTGACAAATATAAAAAAAATTATATATATAACGGTGAAGTTTCTTTTTTTGTTGATTTAAAAAATTGATATTAACAAAGAGTTCTATTTTTTTCAACTTTTATCACACCATCATATTTCATAAGTAAATGAGAAGATTTTAATGGCAATCATTTAAATATTTTTTTTTAAATAACATAATAATAATAATAAATGATAACGGGAAAAGTTGTTAATAGACACAGCTCTATAATATTGGAAAATTAACTCAAATATTAAACACCTAGAGAAATCAGTTCTTTTAGATTATAATTCTTTTATATTTTTGAATCTAGTACAAATATCCTAAAAAAAATATTTTATATTACTAATTTGCGACGCAATGCGGTCAACCTCAATACAGAGCCCGGAAAGCAATTTTTAGAGTTAAATTAAAATTTTTAGTAATAATGGACGTAGGTAGTTGTTTTGTAAGTCGGAACTTGTTTCTAGTAAATTTCCTTTTCTTACAGAATTTCTTTTCCAAAATCCAAAAAAAAATATTAGTTCACTATTCAGTAAAATATAAGAAAGAAATATTTCAACATTTTTAATTGTTCATGTTACTGCAACTCATTATTATTAGTTAAATTCATTCATTTTTATTCCAAGTTGCTTGCTCGTTTCGTGTGGCCCACGTATGTTCATTTCATTTCCCGATGGGCGCGTAACATATGTTGGAGCATATGACCTGTGTCGAACGACGAGTACGAAATCGGCGTTCATCCATGAAGTGCAACACTTTTCTTCGCAATCAATGAATTTCTCGATAAAACTACAAATTAGAACTCTGGTGAAAAAGTGACTATTCTCGCTCGTGAGTGCTTGGACACATAGAATTCAGCCGTACTGTGAAACCAGGTAGGCAGACGTCGATACTCCAACATTCGATTTTCTTTCGAGTCATTTTTTTCTTATTGTCAGAATTTCATTGTTAATTTCTCTTTCGTTTTCGTTTAATTTTCAAAGGCCCTTGTCGTGCCAGTTCATATCCTTTGAAATTTTTTATGTACTAATGCAACGATTTGGACATAATCCCGAACAGAATGAGCTATATACTACATAATTTTCGAAATAGTGTATCCAATTAACTTCATTAAATAGACAAAATTAAGACTCAAGATTTAAAAAAATGATCTCCTGAGATGCAGAAATGAAAATCACGAATCTTGACCTGCTTTTTCAGCACCTATGGATGATCCGCACACTATTGCAGGACTCTATGCAACTTCAGCTTAGTACAAACCTCGATGAGCGAGTCGGACTCGCAATTGGCCGGTTTTTTAACGTATAAAATTTTTATCAACCCTTACCATTTTGGATGAATTTTCCAATTTGTTCCAGTGAAAAAATCGGTCAGCTTATTTCCAGTATGCCTATTTCTACCTATTTCATCATCGACCCTCAAAAAATTGTAACCATGTGATTTAGGTATTGCTAAAGCTAAAGTGAATGGAGTGTTGATTAACGGGGAGAAATAATAGTCATACACCTCTACAGACACCCTCCTCAATTTGTCGTAATGATACTTCAAAGGTACATCTTGGACAATTCCTTTGGAACCATTTGTCAACATGGACCTCAGTTCAAGAAGTTTATCTGGTAATTCTCTGGGAGGCAACGGAGGCACTGTGTAGATCTGTTCAACTTCTGTCAAGTCGATACTGTTATAGTTATACATTTTGTAATTACCAACCTGTAAAAATAAAGTGATGGTGGTGCCAACTTATATCTTATCCATTCTTGACTCACCATAGGTCTCAAATCAGGATGCATAAGTACATATCCATTGTTACTGACGATGAAGGCATATCCACTCACACCGATCTGGAATAACAGACAAAATGTTTGGGGAGTCAATTTCAAATCTTTTTAGCTCACCCTATATGGAAGCGTCAAACGTGCTATATTTTCGATTGGGACGTCTGTAGCTGCGACACCCAATAAATTCGCTACCCTCGTGGAATTGTCACCACCCCTGTTTTTCTTTTTATCGAAAGCTGGAGCAGCAGCTGAAGTAAGCATACGGTATGGTTCATTTATTGTACTATCCAGGTCATCATTATACTACAAAATTATTAATAAAGAAGAATGTGGATTCAATAAATACCACTAGATTGAGCTCAAGCTCATACCGTTTCATCCATATACACATGCGTCCATGACACCGGATGGTCGTCCTCTTGAAGAATCAAGGGCCGAGCAATGACATTAATGTATTCCAGAACGGCAAAAGTCACCTGTTCTATGGCTTGTATGTGAACATAATAACCTACACAGAAATGAATTCAACTATTAGATTAATTAATAATCAATATATTGAAAAGTTTTAATTTTTGAAAAAGCAGCAATCAGTAATGAAGTGTAATCTCTGAAGAAAACTATCAGAAAATTTTAAATAAAACGCGAAAATACTAAACTTCTTCAATTGAATCAATTACCAAAAATGCTCCATATAAAGCGATACACATGTGTCAATATTTTTTCCAATCATAGAAACATTTTTTATCGGCGCTTTCAGGATGACCTTCAGATCCTTCTACAAATTTTCTTTTATTGTCTATTGAGTCATTTCAGTCTGGAGAGAAGAAAAAAGTCACACTGAGCTGGATCAGGCAAATAAAGTGGCTGGTCGATGATATTTATCGAGTGTTTGATCTTAAAATCGCGGCTCGATGAGATGGTGTGTATAGACCCATGTCTCGTCACTAGTTATGAACCGTCCTATGAACGTCGCAGCAGAACGATCCAGCATGTTTATGCATCAGGCACGTTCTTGAAAAAAATCTAATTTAATGAACGTCCGAGCGGCGACGCGCATGTCCGATTCACCAAAATTCGTTTTCACCAGAGATTTAAGATTTGGAAGTCTTACTCGCGCATCGCAGGGATTCTAACCTCATATTTTGTTCCTTGTTCAAATCAATAATTTAAAATGTCTGGAATAATGTCATTATTATTATTTTAGACATCTTAAATAATTCCTTTATATGATTAATTCGTTTAATATTTGGAAGAATATAATATTTTTGAAATCCATTTAAAATTCAAAGAAGTTGAAGAAAAAAATACAACCTAACCTATAATTTGGTGGAATTTCCTTGAGTCAAAATCTACCATGAACCAGCAAAGCTCATTTATTCAATCATTTATTTTCATTCCAGTAAGTATTCTGTTTCAATTTTGGGTTATTTTCAAATTAATTCCAAAATGATTAACAATTGTAGCGTATACAACTGCAAAAACAATAGTTTCAATAATCCCAAACTTTCTTTTTTCTCAATACTCTTAGACACCGACAGGTGAATGATACATATAGTATTGTAGAAAATAATGGTTATTTAAAAGCTCCGTTATTTGAGTAGTGCTTCATACAATTAGTTGAGATTAGTTGGGATATCAGGAACCAATGAAATTTCAGGAGGTTTACGCCTACTGTCGTCATTTCTTTACGATTAGTTAAGATATCAGGAACCAATGGAATTTCAGGAGGTTTACGCCTACTGTCATGATTTCTTTACGATTAGTCGAGATATCAGGAACCAATGAAATTTCAGGAGGTTTACGCCTACTGTCGTCATTTCTTTACGATAAGTTTAGATATCAGGAACCAATGGAATTTTAGCAGATTTACGCCTACAGCAGGCTTAGTATAGTGATTTCCTTACGATTAATTGAGATATCAGGAACCAATAGAATTTCAGGAGGTTTACGCCTACTGCATCCGTATGCAGAAGAGTGAAATTTTTTTAGATAAATATTTGAGTGTGTATCTATATGATTTTCAATTCTATAAATAGAAATAACAATAATATAATATATATATAACAATAATTCAATAGGTTTTTTTATTTTTTTCCCAACATAATGAGGGAACCCTTTCTAGAGAACACTCAGCATATTGAGGGCAGGAGAGTATGGTACCTATGATTTTTAACACATTTCAAAAAGTTTCAGAGGTGGTTCCTGAGTAAGCTATTGGGTAAATTTCATCACTAATTACTGTTTCTTTCAAAGTGATATTGAAACAACAATAAAACATATTTTTTATTGAATGCGTTCTGTTGATGAGGAAATGTGATTACATTTACAGTTAAATTATGAGCGGAGTCATAATTTTTATATGAATATGTACTGAACAATGGTCCATACACTCTAAATATCACTGTGAAAACTTATTACCAGCTTAAATCAAAATATTTAAGTTTTCAGATAACGCAAATAACCTTTTCTAATCAATTTTTAAATTCGCGGTCGATAAGATTAGATGCGCAGGAAGGAATGTGCAAAAGTTCTCTTTGGTGTAAGCGATTTCAGTTCAAAATAAAAAGCGGGACCGAACGGACGTGCGACAGGTGGGCAACGAACAAGAATGAGCTTGGTCCTTTGACCTACTGTGTTTGTCGACAGATGCTCTACGGAGTAGACTACCAAAATGGAGAATTGTTTCGTATGTGGAGAAGTTACAAGCGAAAATAAAGTTATAACAGTGAAAACGTGGTGTTCAGTCTCTGTTATCAGCAAGTATTGTTCGTGGTGATGAAGAACACACGCGTATGCTCGAAACTGTTGATAGCGTTCACCAGACATCGTTGTCAACGCAAAGTCTGCCCCTTCGACAACGCAAGAGAAATTTTTGGGAATTCCAAAAATAAGGCTAGCTTATTGACCTTTTAAATCGGTCAACAAAAGTAAATTCAATTTAGCTGCTCTTCCACCCACCTCAACAGCGTTGGCACAGCATGTCTATAGGACGTATTTACAAGTGCAAATGTGGCTGCAATACGAAATAAATGCTTCAGAGTGGGATTGAAGCAAACTTCTATCGGGTTGGAACCGATAACCACCACTGCAGAACCCGCACCAGAATCGTTGCTGAAAACGATTTCTTGCAAATGCAAGACAAATTGCGGTAAAATGTGCGGGTGCCGTAAAGCAGGCCTCAAATGTTCTGTTATTTGCCAAAACTGCAATGGTGAAACATGCGATAATGTTGTCGAGCTTCAGGAGCTACTTGAAGAAAACGAAGATGATCTTCCTATCGAGAACGATGATTTATCGCCAATTGATGACAGCACAATTCAATGGGAGGATAGCTGCGAAGAGCAAGCTGACGATGTCGATGTGGCAGGACCATCATCGAAAAAAAAAAAGATTCAAGTAGTTCCGACAACGAAGATGGACAAAAAAAGATCGAGCGAGCCGTCTGCCTTATAAGAGAAAAAAAAACATAGCCTGGACCGTTTACGCTTGCAAGAAAAATCGCATGTCCAGCTTAAAATGCTTATAAGGAACAATACGGCACAAATCGCTATGCACTTGCAAGCGGAGAAACGTGGATTAGGCCTACTGGGGATACCACGTAAAAAAAAAACGCGCCCGGAACTCTACCCCTGAGGTGGTGCGGAAACGAGTTCGCGAAATAACATTTTACCGCAAGCGTAGCACCTTAAATATCGATTTTACGGAAAAAGTTGTTAGGACCAAATTTCTTGGAAATTCAATTCTCTACAACTTTGTTGCAGAACATTTTTGTCCAAAAGTTAATATTTAATGAGATAATTCGATGTTAATAGTTTTTCACTATTTTACCGCTTAACTTTAAAAATATCGAAAAAATTTGCCAGAAATAAATTGTAGATAATTAAATTTGCAACAACTTTGCTTTTTTCGAAAAGTTGAAAATGGCGAAGTTATTAAGCAAAAACCGTTTTGGCTTAAATTCAAAATGGCGGCTGACGCTCCGTTGGAATTTGGTCGCCATTTTGAATTTAGACCACACTGACCCCCAAAGATTCCAACAATAAAAACTGGGAATTTTTGCAGGGTTCGGCCCTTTTTTGTCTAACCCGAGCTACTACTGCTTTCCCTAACATATTCTGGCATAACGATTTTCCTTGATTTTTGATGGATGTCTTCACAAGCTGTTTTTAATTGTTACAATGACAATTAGTTTTTAACATATTCGTAGTAGATGCTTTGGCAATTGTTACAATGAATTAAACTTCTCTCGAAAATCGAATTAAAATAATAAAAACGCACTATGAAAATGGTGGATCTGTTAGAATTACATTTCGTAAAATTCGTGATATTTTCGGACAACATAATAGACCTTCTGAGACCGCTTTTAAGAATTTGGTCGCTTTATTTGAGTCGACGGGCTCGGTACAAAATGTGCCAACACCAACGCGTATTCGACCGGACCGTTCAACTGAAATCATCGCAGCCTCAGTGTTGAAGAAGATCAAAATTTGTCAATTTCTCGACGTTCTCAACAACTGTGGTTATCCCATACCACCACATGGCGAGTTTTGCATTAGGATTTGGTTATGAAGCCTTACAAATTTCAACTAGGACAGGAATAGAAGCCGACCGACCATTCACATCGCTGTAGATTCGCTCAATTCATTCTGGAGCAACCCGCTGGATTTTCTGAAAAAACATTTTTTCAGACGAACCCCATTTTCACTTGTAAGGGTACGTCAACAAGCAACATTGTCGCATTTGGGCTTCTGGAAATCCTAGAGGGATTATTGAGAAGCATGCTCAACGTGTCATTTTATGGTGCACTATGTGGTCTGGAGCCGTTTTTTTTCGAAGATGAGGCTGCAAATGTGGTAACGGTCAATGGATCACGCTATCGCGGGATGTTAATAACTCCATTTTGACCTATCATTGATGACGTGGATATCGCTGACATTTGGTTTCAACAAATCGGTGCCACATGTCAAACAGCCAATGAGACGAACAATTTATTGCAAACCAGATTTGCTGATCGCATAATTTCACGAAATTCAGCTGTTGAATGGCCAGCCAGATCGTGTGATCCAACATCACTGGATTATTTTTTGTGGGGCTATCTTAAGGGCAGAATCTATACGGAGCCAATCGAATCGATTGCAGACTTAAAACTCAAAATCTGTGATGTGACAGCTGAAATAGACCCGACATTTTGCCCAAAAATGATTAAAAATTTCGATGAAAGACTTTACTTATGTCAGAGTGTTCGTGGTGGACATTTGCCAGATATCATTTTTCATTCATAATTGCTGAACTTTTCTTTTTGTAATACGATAAAAAGTTGAATCATCGTCATCAATATTTTTTGTTTCATTTTTTTTTAAAACAATGTTTTGTTGAAGAGGTTGACGATCGTTTTGAACTAGATAAATCTTCGACGATCTCCCGACCGTTTTCAAAGGCTTTGTACCATTCGCACACTTAGGTTTCCGATAAAGCAGAGTCTCCATAAGTCTTTTCCAGCATACACAATAAGGTAGCACACGAAATTTCGTGCAAAACACAAAATTTGAGACAAACCATATTGAACTAAAGATTTACTTTTTTAGCTATAAATAAAAGAAAGATATAAGGTGTCAGGGAATTTTTTGTAGGTCTATTTAAGAAACACATTTCCACTACACATTATACTGGGTGTGTCAAGTTCAAGTGCCAATTACGCTGGATCTATTTGAAATCATAAAATTGGGATTATGAAATTGTTCGCTCCATTCTACAAGACAGAAATATACTCGAATCCGAGAACTTCCAGTTATGCAGGGTGCGAAAAAGTTTGCTAAAAAATTTTTTTGACGCTCTCTTGTTCAACTGAACAGAGCTCTCTCAAATTTGTCCAAATATTTTTAATTTTCGAATGATATCATTATGTGTCCGTGACGATTTTTCATATTAGCCTGTCAAAAGCGCTTTATCTGTTGCGTACCTATCTTTATTTCACTCACCCTTAGTAGCACATGACATCCATTTGATATCTTCTTCATTTGTTGTCTCTTGACCAACCAGATAAGAGAAAATACGAACAGGTTTGTATGTACCATTACGAAGAAAGTCATATTTTAGAACTATATCACTGAAGTTCTTGTTCAAGCCATCTGTAATGATCATGATGGCTTGATTGCAAAATGTTACAATCCCATCGCAGTGTCTTATGTTTTCACGGTACTAAAACGTTAACTGAAAAAAATATCGTATCTATTAATTTCATTTTACTCACGTGTGCTAATAGTTGAAATGCTGTTTCTAGTCCAACAGTTATATCGGTTTTATTTGTCGGTTTCAATTTCTGAAGTACATCTTTGAAAACCTTTATGTTCTCCTCTGTGGCTTGAACCAAAAGATCTTTGAAACAATCTATCGTGTAGTTACTTCTTCCGTCTGTGTAATTTAATATATTTGACATAATCGTTGTTCGATAAAGTATCGAGGATGCTGGAAGCCGTGAGGACCCCTAGATGCTTTCCCATTGCTTGGACATCGTTTTGATTAGTATAAAACAACAATTGAAAAAAATGCTTAACTCACCATCCATAGAACCGGAATTATCCAAAAGTATTATAATATCCTTCGTGCAAGTTGCTGCCTCAATGAACCATGTTCTTATGCGGCAATCGAACAGATCTGTGTTGTCGGAAGGCCATGCTTTGGCTGAAATTTTACACTTGATCATTGCGTTTAAGATATCTGTCTACATGCACATGGTGAAAAATGTATCATCCTGAATTAGAATATGCATTCAAAAGTATTTCCTAACTTCATACTTGGTTTCACATACCAGGATTCTGAATCCATTAGATTCAAAACTCTTAGCAAAACCATGTGATGCCAGTTACCTACTATTTTTGAGTAGACAACAGCCGGTGCTCAAAGCTACCCAAAGTCTTGTATGATTTAAGAGCACCAAATCTCGGAAAGCGCAGAATTCGACGGAATTTAGCATAAATTCATTAAACTTTAAGGAAAAAGGGCATTGCCTTTCTATAACAATATTCTGAATTCTAGAAATATCGCTACGGAATTTCGTAGGGCCAAAATAACAGTTATTTTGAAACGAGGAAAAAATCCTTCTGATCCAAATAGTTATAGACCAATCAGTCGATTGAGTCTTCCTTTCAAGATTAAGAAGGTTAATTCTCTTTAGATTTGATTCTACTGTCGAAAATGCTCTACAAAATTCCCAGGGAGGTTTTAGGAAAAATAGATATTGTTCAGATTAGGTTCTTAGCTTTACTACTTTCAAATAATCGGGTTGAAAAAAGGAGCTGCTTTTATAAATTTATCATCAGCATATAACACTGTGGAAAGATGAGTTGCTTACCACCATTCGGATTTCCAGACCTTGGAGAACATTCTATCACCCTGGACATTTAAGGAATTGAAAATATTGCTGATATTTCAGAAATATCAGGTATACCGGTATGAAATGAGCGTTTTTTTTGTAAAAATAAAACATTAATGGTATGTAATTTAGAAAAACCGAGTTTTTTACAATTTCGTTACTAGACAAGTGGTAATTTTTTTTTACCACTCTGTATAACTGACAACTGAAATTCGAAACTGGTGGTGCATATCAAACTTTCATCTAAGATTATGCCAAATTTCGAATTTAAATCTCGAATATTGGGCGAAATATAGCCATTTTTGTGACTGTCAATTTTGATTCTAAATTTTTAAAAATAATTTATAACACAATAACAGTTGAAGATTGATAAAAGAAAATAAAACGCATTTATTGAATTTTTATGGAGATCATAAAGAAATAGGGGTGTCCTTTTAAAAGAAAATAATTTTCACATATCAGGCAACACTGGAAATTTGAAAGTATTCAAGAAATGTATCTTAGATAACCTTATATTGACCTACAAAATTTGAAATATTTTGGAAGATTAGTTTCTAAAATAATTTAATAAGTCACCCACCATGGGACACCCGATATAAATCTGTTTCTTCCTCCCAAAAAAAAATTAGCTAGTTGAAATGTAACAACCTGTAGATGTCATACTATGGTGAAACAGCTGATTATTTTCAACCATGTACCTAACTAAAATAAATTTCCAACAAGTAAAGAACGAATTCATCAACTACATGCTATATTGTTTGCTACAAGAAAATGTGAGCGAAAAGTAAAAAAAAATATACATAATACCTGGATAATGTCTCATGATGCCTGAATAACTGCCAAAGTATTGCCATGTGAGAGAAGGATCAGACTGATAGTTTTGGATGAAGACCTTATCCAAATCTTCTGACCACTGTATTGCAGTAGCAGGATCTTCATCTATAAGAAAGGTCAAACGGAAAAAATTGCAGAAAAATTGATTTAATACTAGAATTGAGATCAATGGCATTCAGACGAAATTCGACATTTGAAAAAAATGCATCCTCGACTGGATAGCGCATCTCCTAGGTGGCTGACAGGTATAAGCATAAGCACTAGACCGGCAATTTGGATATGCTGGTTCGAGTCCCGTCCAAGGCAAATGCAAATGTGCAATTTCTTCTGTATGCTATCAGCCTTAACTCAAGAGTTAATATCACAGACGTTAAAATCAATCTCATAATTGATTTGATACTTACGAAGGTCGAATATTTGAGTTGGAACGTGAACTGAACTATGTGTTGTATTCACCGGTATATTGTAAAAATGGGTGTCTTCGTTCAATATTAATGTTTTATATCTAAGTAAATTATCGTTCAGGATTTTGAGATCGTAAACTGTCACGTTTTGACCTTTGATAGGGGAATACTTAGAATTATAATAGTAATGGGTTATATTTTTATCGTAATCGAAACCTTCTGATCTATTTTCTGCCATGTGGACAATACACTACAAATAGAATTTTTTTAATGAAAAAAAAACAGAATATTCATTATTATTTCACCTGAACTGCGTCCATTTTTCTATCCATCATTCGAGTAATAACTTCAACGATATTATCTAAGAGATCCATTGGGTTCTTCTCTTCGACTTGAGCATTGAGGTGATGGTATCTCTACAAGCAAAATTGATTCACCATTAAAACGGTAGGAGATGTCAACCAAAACATTGGTTTTAGGATCATCATCATTTTTCATAGTATTAGTATAGCAACAAGTGTTCATGAAACATACTCACTTGTTCGATTTCTGAGTACTTCGTTATCCTTCCACCCAAGTCCCATAAATCTCTTCCTAGTGTATTTGCCCATTTTCCTACACTGAAACACTTCACGGTTACAAATTTATTAAGTAAATATTGGCGACACTAACACTTTTCCTTGGGAAGAAGCTAATATATGAACAGAACCGACTGACAGCAATGACAAAATTATCAAGTGGTTTTTGAGCATTTTACGTGTTCATACTAGGTAACGTATATCCACATTTTTGAAAATGTCATTTGATGACATTTCCATTAAGAAGCCATGTACTCAGACATTTCCAACGTACTTCAAGAGATTTGTGAATTAAACTGTGGATAAACTACCAAATCGGTCTATTTTTATCGCTAAGTCAGGATGCTACCAGGTTTATTTTTATAATATCTGATAGAACTTCGTTGCATCGTATTATGACATACTGGCCAGAGAATTTTAGACATACTATAGAAATGGCGGGGTCACGAAAAAGTTCAGAAAAAATTTTCAAACGGATGGCTATTACAATCGGAGTTCATTTTTCAGATTCCGTTTTGGCGCTTATAAATTCGCCCAAATGTCTCTATTTCAATATAATTTGAGTAGAAGTTATAACCATCGTATGTTTGGCGACCCCCACTTTTTCATATTTAGAAACTCAAAGAAGTCACACGGTGCCAGATCTGGTGGATATTGTGGGTTAGGTAGAAATGCGAGGCCCAATTCGACCGATTTTGCAGTGACTACTGCTGATGAATGATCAGATGTAGTGGTAGTAATTTTGTTTGTTTCGCAAAGGTGCGTTTTTCCTTGAATGCGGCGTCAAATCGTTTCAATAATTCCCTTTAGTATTGACCGGTTATTGTATTTCCTTTTTACAAGTAGGTAGTCAATGGGGATTATTCCTTGGGAAACCCAAAAAAACATTGGCCGTAATCTTTCCGACCGGTTTGCCTTAAATATGTGCAGACAGTCTTCCGAAGTTGCACACGATTTGGTTTTTGGTCCAGCAAACGCGATTGGTCAACACGATATCATGGATTTAATCGACCATATCATCCTTAGTCGCTTCATTTGGACGTCCTGGACGGTCCTCGCCGAACACTGATTTTCGGCCCCGTTTGAATTCACTGAACCAACTTCTGATGATCGTCATGATGATGATGATCGTCCTCGTAAACAGCTACCTGTCGATCTTTGATTTCCTCGCACGCCTTCCCTTCCAAATACAGGAGTCACTGCACAATAGATGGTCTGCGTCTAAAACTGAAAACCAGGAATGAGATTCTTCAGAAATTAGCTGGATCATCTTGGGATGCGGATGCGTCCACTCTACGCACACCATCTCTAGCCTTAGTTTTTTCTGCAGTTGAGTATTGTTGCTCTGTTTGGTTTAATAGTGCACAGACACAAAAAAACGATGCACAGTTGAATACATCGACGAGAACAATTACTGGCACCATAAAATCTACACCTGTTCATTGGTTACCAGTTTTGTCGAACATTGTTCCTCCCTATATACGCAGACAGACGATTCACGTAAACCATAATGATATAATTCGTTCTTCAATGGAAGATCTCTATTGTTTGCTAACTAAAAAATTGTAAGCCAAAAGTTAAAAGAAATATATATATATGGGTGTCCCGTAACTCAACGTTAATTACCCCCCAGTACACCCCCCCGTAAATACTCTCCTGCGCTGAATATGCTGAGTGTTCTCTAGAAAGGGTTCCCTCATTATGGTGGGAAACAAATAAAAAACCTATTGAATTATTGTTATATATATGTATATTATATTATAGTTATTTCTATTTATAAAATTTAAAATCAAATATATACACACTCAAATATTTATCTGAAAAAATTTCACTCTTCTGCATACGCATGCAGTAGGCGTAAACCTCCTGAAAATCCATTGGTTCCTGATATCTCAACTAATCGTAAAGAAATGACGCCTGAGGCGTAAACCTTCTGAAATTTCATTGGTTCCTGATATCTCAACTAATCTCAACCAATTGAATGAAACACTACTCAAATAACGGAGCATTTAATAAACAACATTTTCTACAATACTATATGTATCACTCACCTGTCGATGTCTAATGGTATTGAGAAAAAGAATGTTTGGGATTATTGAAACTATTGTTTTTGCAGTTGTGTACGCTACAATTGTTAATCATTTTGGAATTAATTTGAAAATAACACAAAATTGAAACAGAATACTTACTGGAATGAAAATAAATGATTAAATAAATGAGCTTTGCTGGTTCATGGTAGATGAAAACAATGAACAAGAACCAAAATATGAAGTTAGAATCCCTGCGTGATGCGCGAGTCAGATTTGGTGTAAGAAAATCCACGGAGTGCGACTACTGGTTGGTATCTATACTGTGATATCGCCCAGTAACCGCTTGACGTTGAGTTACGGGACATCCTGTATATATATCTTTTTACATTTTTTTTTAAATTATTTTTTAGTATAAATGTCGGCATTTCGAAATCACTCGATGAAGTTGTTCGAAACCATGAAATGTCGGAAAGATTTCACTAAACGTAGGGGTATAGATGTTTTATCTACAGTTGTCCCTGTTGCCAAACACGAATACCGATCAATCCAACCTCTTATAAATGCGATGGCCACGAAAATTTATTTAGTTCAAGTTCAATAAAATTTTTAATTGTTAAAAATACTTAAGAAGTGTGTTTCATCATATTATTTTTATGTTATGATATTAATTTTAATGAATGAAATAATATAAAAAAGAGTACAGAAAAGAGTAATAAAATGTTTACTTCTCATTTCCATTTTATTTTATATTCCTCGATTTTCAACCATTTTGGACTGGTAAATTAAATGAAGTTTATTTAATATTATTTTTGATTGGAATATCACTGATTATCTTGAAACATTTTTACCGATTCCGCTCTTTGATGTTCGAGACGACTGTGTAGGCTTCTTGAAAGATGTTCAGCCTGTATAAGCGAGACATAGGGCAAGCTCATGCAGACTACCCGTCGTAAAATAATATTATGCGTACATTTTAATTTTATCTACGGCACCTAAGCTACAGAACTTTCCGAACTGGCGCAGAAATAACTCACGCGGCGATGGGCTGGCTGGAATAAAATGTACGACTTTGGTTTCTGACAAATGGTACTGGAATCTCGCGGTGCTGGAGATGGAGCCCTGCTGAATGAACTCGACAACAGTTGGCTTTTGGTAGTTGACGTTAAAACTATCCCACGTAGCGATTCCGTACAGAATGTCGGGTCACAGGTAGTTAGTACTTTGCTATCGATGTTCTTTGTGACATTTTCCAGTGTAAATATCATGTGAATCAGTTCGTGGGAATTCTCGACAATTCTACATCGAAATATGATGGCTTCAATATCGAAGGTGCTTCATTAAACGAGGAAATTGGGCTGCTTCTTCAGAATTTAGGTAGGAGTCGGATTTTTAAACGAGAAATCTTAGTACCCACTGATTCTTTCATTAGGAAAACATCAATATATGATCTATTTTTAGCGATGAATAGTAACGAATCAAATTACTTATGCGGTAAATATTGATTTTACATCGCATATCTCAGGAAAATTCTACAATAATATAGATTTTTGCGTTTGACATCGAGACAGGTGATGAAATCAATAACCTCGACCCAAAAATTTATCTTATATTTATTCACCTCGACTGTGAAGTTGTTAAAATTGAAGAAAACCTTCGGGTAGATTTCAATTCGGGTAGGAAAAGAATTTCTTCATTCAATATTTACTATTTCATGCATGAGATCCACGTGCTTATAGCGCCGCCACCTGTTGACTATTTTGAACAACGCTGACTCAATTTCATCTCAATGGAGAAATTGACCTCAAGCATTGTTTAAACATCGAAATGTATGCCCTTCCAGAGTATTTACGGAATTTGCTTCTATAAAAACTCTAAATTTGCTACATTTTGTTTTCGTTTTTTCGTACAATTTGTTCAACATCAGGTTACTTTGATGAAAGATGAAGTATAATTCTGAAATTATTTCAAAAGGGCACAATTAAGAGTTTTTTTCAAAAGAAACTATAGTCTATTCAAATATAAGCCAGAGCAGGTAAATAAACCAAATCAGTTTGATTATGATTGTGAAAAAGGTTTTGAAATAAATAATCATTTTTCGGTAATTTATACTTTTTATTTGTTATTTAATTTAATTTCCGAACTAACCATTTTGATTTTTAGTCTTGCTCACATTTTTAATCTTGTGGTGAAACCGGAATTTTTATAAAATTACACAAGGTACACTTATTTCATAAGGTTTTGAATTAAATATAATTTAAAATCACATTTATAAGTTTGAGAGACGCCGTCGAAGGCCAATAACAACAAAAATAGGCTTATTTAGTACCATTTTTCATGATAGTTATAGTTTAGGAACATGCATACATTTGAACTCATACAGAAAGCTATGGAAACTTTTTTTGTATTTTTAAATTGAAGTAGAATGTTTGAGTTAATCCTACAAAAAAAAAGTTCCAACTTTCAATCCTTTCTTGATTAACTTAAAGTAATTTCAGAAACCTGAGTTTTACTTTATTCAAATAACATTCAAGACCATCATGTCACAAAAAGACTGCAAAATACCCACTTCCAAAAAAAGATATATATTTTTGAAACTTATATATAAACAAATTATAACTCTAAAACTAAAAGAAATCGCGGAACATATCGGGTATTATCGGATAGCCCAGGTATGAAGAATCTTAAAGTAAATTTTTGACCTCACTAATTGGACTACCCTGCATACAATATACAGAGGGTTTCTGAATTAATGCGAAAATTTTCAAAGGGTGATTTCTTTTAAAAACTTAAGGGAGGTCCCTCACAAAACATTTTGTTAAACACCCTTTTCCCTCCAAGTTACAGCTCTTTGAAATAAGGTAACAAAATTTGTTTTTATTCAATATAACCTTGTTGGAAAAATTCACAGGAACTGATGCTAATGAAATTGCAGTTTTTGAGTGTTTTTTTTTTTACCTTTAATTGTAAGCACAAGGAGCTGGAAAAACCAACCGTTCATTTGTTAATTTTTTTTTAATTGCATATTTGAAAAGAAATACTCAAAGTGCTACTTTTTTATGTCGTGACTTTTTATCATAAAATTGTTAGTTTGATGACAAAACAATGAAATACTGCTCGGACTCTTTCTATAAATTCACAGAAAGGGTTCCATTTATTGAAAATCCAAGTGAGCTGCTGTCAAATAATGTCGTATAACAAAGAATTTTATTGTTCTGATTTCCTTCTGATTCCTAAATTTTTCTAAAAGGATATATAATGAATCAAAAAAGTTTCTCAAGTTTTTTAAAGACTGCAACTCTGACGAAAAAGTTATATGAAAAAAAAGCCGTATCAATTTTGGCAAAGAATCAACCCTCGGAATATTTCGCATGGATTCAGAAACAGCCTGTATCAACCTTCGAAGTCCCTCCATTTAATGCGTAATCTTGTTTACGAAGCTGTCTCTTATATTTGAACAGACCATAGAGCAATTTCACCCTTATCCTCGAATTCTATGAAAAAACAGATACATATGATTCCATGAAGAAAAAAACTTTCAATCTCATTATTCAGACATTGAAAATGAATGGAAGGAAATCGACAATTGACCTGAAGGAGAGGCGACACAAAACGGGACATACTTTTTTGATTATTTATTGCATGGATCAATGTTGTTCATCCTACGCTACATACTTCTGAAGACAGAGGTTGAACTACACTGATGTGACAAAACAACCTACGTTATTTTGCGTAGGTAAAAATTATGTTTCCATTCGACAAGAATATGAAGAAATTATTCGAAAAAGTAATTCGAATTCAGGACTTCTTGTCTCTTCTTGGGCAAAGTCCGCGTGATGTCTGTCTTCAATGACTTCCCGCCTAACAACCAAATCGCACAGATTTTATAAGAAAATATGCATATGATTTTTCCAGATTACCAAACTTCAAAACATTACTGTCAAAAATTCATAACGTTTGGTTCTTTATACAGTCAGAAAGTCTCGGAAAATTCTTATTTAAATTGCTCGCGCTGGGTATTTTTAAGTATCTGAAGTTTCTGTATGTTGGTAAGACTGACCGTAATTACTATGCCAAACATGAGCACGGTATGTCCACTAGTTTACTCACGACAGCTGTTGAAACCAGTCGACCTCAGTTCATGGGACGGATCATAACTGGTAACGAGACATGGGGTCTCCAACAATCATATATTATATTGTAAATAAAAATGAATTTGAACGCAAAAATGGTATTGTTATATTAATAAAAATGTTATATTAGGCCCGAGACTTAATGGCCGATGTGTACTTCTTCTCGCATGAGCCCTCTTTGAAAATGTTCTTTGTAAATCTGATTCTATGCGATCTGGAGATACCAAACTTTCTCTTACTAAAACTGTTCAGTTCATTACTTAAATAGCCAACATTTTTTGAGAAACCATGATTTATTTTTACCGGTAGATACATGGTGGGCAAAATATATTTCAAAATACCAATAACTATATGAGATACCAAAAAAAAATAATTATGGTCCATTATTTATTTTTAGAATACAGTATATTTCAAAATACAATAACACTGCAAAAATATAAAGTTCATTTAATTATCGACTCGTGAAAATAAAATGTACATAGAGACTAATTTTTATTATTACTACTGACCTCAATTGTAATCATTTCAACTGACGTCACTAGGTAATATTTGAAGCAGATAACGGAATACCTATGTACATTAGAATAAAATTATGGGCGCAACACAGTTGAAAAAACAAAGAAGAAATCTAAATCTTGAACTTTTGATTACGCCATGTGATCAATTCAGTAATAAATAGAAAAGAAACATTTAATCTATTATCAGTGATAAAATTATTGATCTCCTATGGAGTTTCCTAATGAAATGTCAGACTAATTCAGGGAGATAAATAATCAATGTGTACATACAAATATCTTTTTCAACTAAAATGGTGTCCTTGTTTTGCTGCAGGATATCTAAATCTGCAAGATCTAGCATCGATATGTCGCAGTCTGGCTATTCCTACACATCAACCAAGAATAGTTGGGGTGAGTTCTCCCTCGAAAGACTTTATTAAAAAAGTATGAACATATAAAGGTTGTCCAGTATTACTCCTGTTTTCATCATGTTCTTCAATACAAATGAATTTATTTCACTGCTCCAAAAAAGCACAGTTGTTGATTGTTATCTGTAATTTCAATTTTCGTTTATTATACAATATCCAAATGTATTTTGTTTCTCGTTTGATGAATTCAGTTTTAGACAAGTTCTTGCTCTCTATTTATTAAAAGAGATTGGCCTCCAGTGAATAAAGTTGAAAAATAAATAGTGAAATTGAACAAATCATTCTTCAAAAGTGCAAATAAATTAATAATATTACATATATACATTTTTTCGTTCCAGACACGCAACACCATGATGAACAAAAAAGATCTTCATTCTGATCATAATTACAAACAATTAAAAAAAAATAAAGAAATATTACACACAATGAAGTAAATGAAATACGACACGTGTTTCGACTTCCGCCTCTTCAGGTATTGAAGAGACTAAAGCTAAAAAGGCAAAAGTCCAATTAGTTTCGTAGTTTTCTGAATTGTTCGTACATATGATAAAAATAAAAGAGAGAATCGTTCCTCATGGAACTGTTTCTGGAACGAAAAAATCTAAAGATACTTCAACCGAAACTGTATTAACTATTAAAGTCATATTAAGATTATAATGAAGTTGAAGAATATTACTTCTACTAACACTCTTAAACACATTTTAAGTTACATGCTACTGCAACTTTACATATCTTTATATATATTTTTGGTACTAGGCTATCCCCTCTATTTGTGCGACTGTTGCCCCTATGGATATCACATCGATTTAGATTTTGTCCGATATTGCGAATCTATAAGCAAAGATGCTGACCGAACTGGCTCCATCAAAAGGAGACGAGACAGAAGAAGGCAGAGAAAATCCATGGAAGTACTCTTAGGCTTGGACCCCATAATAGATCATTATCAGGTGAGTTCAAGTTTAAAATTTGAATAAAATCACGAAGACACTAACTGAAATATTGGAAATTCATACAATTACACAAAACACTCAACTGTTTGATGTTATAATATAATAACAAATCTACACTCTGACAAATCCCGAAATATTTGAAGTTTCTATATGTAAGGCATACATGAGTGCTTATGGAAATTGTTTTTATCGAAAACCCAAACGAATGGTACATGGAGACATCGCTGCACGGCTCGTTCGGTTAGAGCTGAATTTTCTTCAATAAACGTACCGGATGCAGGCCGTTGCTGGCTTGCTGGATCGTGCGAATTTTGATCCCACTCTCATGGAACGGATCATAACTGATGACGAGACATGGGTCTGTGAATACGGTACACAAGCGAGGCAATAGGTAGAGAAGATAGAGCCGAAACAGAAAAATCCTAGCAAGTAATTCGAAAATCAAGACGATCCTTATTGTTTTCTTCGATATTCCTGGTGTGGTTCCTCACGAATTCGTTCCACTAGGTCAAACAGTCAATAAAGACTTCTACGTAACTGTTTCGCGACGTTTATGTGAAAATATTCGCCGTAAACGTCGTTTTGGCAAACCAATTCGTGGATTTTGCATGACGATAATGCACCATATCACCGAGCCGAAATCTTTGTCATTAGTGACATCCTGTATATTTCCCGTTGAGGTTCTTTCAGGCCGAAACTAACTCATGTTGAACCGTGACAAATTGAATCTAAAATTCGGTATATATAAGAATCTTTTTTTATATCACTAAGAGGACAACGATAAAATCGAACAAAGATGCTTTTAAGCAAGTTGTTTGATCTTCCTTCTTGAGTGATGGGGACTCGAACTGAAGCTGATGGAATATAATGGGGAGATTTCCATTCAATTGTTAGCACATCCCACTAAAAGCATGATACAACCAATTCAAGAATGTAAATAATATCGAACCTATTATACGTATTGATTTTTATACGGGGTCATTCATTGTTAACCCCACCCCAACATTGTAATAATGACAGAGGGATTTTGTTTACTGATTATCCTGAAAATGGCGGAACAGTCACCTCAGAATAACTGTAACCTTTTGAATCATTTCAATAAAAAAAATTTGACGCAGAAGGAAACATATTTTTTTCATTAAGGAAATGCACGTGTTTCCGTTGGTGGTTTTTAGCGGTGACTGTATTCAATGAATTGAACTACGAATGGCTTGAAATCCACCGTATTATCCAGACTCGGCACCAAGCGACTTTTATCTCTTCAGAAACCTAGAACACGCTCATTGAATCAAGTAGCTATCGAAAGTTTCAAACAATATTTTTGCAGAGCTTCAGGAAAATCAATACAGAGATGCCATAAAATTTTTGGAGGAGCGTTGAGCTATGTGTATCAAGTTTCATTTACATTGTGTGAACTGTTCAACCAAGCATTACATGTTTTTTTATGATTTTTTTTTTTTTGACATTGAGATGACACTTCTTATTGGAAACCCGTTTCATACGTATACGAATCGGAAAGAAAATTTTATTCTATCAGATGTGAACAGTATATTTACTCACAAAACGTTGGTACTTCGAAGACTTAGAAATAAATTGTGAGTAAGGTATAAATTATATTCTACTTTTATTAAGCTATTGTATGCAAGATCGAAGTTCATTGGGATTCAATGTTAGTTTTTTTTTAATGAAGATGGGTTATTTAATTACTGTGTACAATGTGTTCAGTTAGCCCGTATGCAATCTACGATTGGCATATAGGCAATTAATTTTGTTCCTCAGGCTAGAGATATCGGTTAGTGCTCACGTTTTACTTGTAGTGTGGTTGTGCAAAATTAACGAACGGTACAGTTCATTATATTTCCAGATCTGGTGAGGATTATAACCAAAAAGAGCCAATTAATCAAAGGATCAAGTGGGTATTTCTGCTTTTTTTAGTTGTTATTTTCAAAATTGCTGCTTTTACCCACATGTTCCAGTAAGAATGATATATTCGTTATTTTATCGCAAAGGCATGTTAAATATAAATTTAATTTTCATGATATTTTTATGCTGGACGGTAGAAATGGTACCCATTCAGAGGATATTTTAATCGGTGTTCGATTAACGTCAGTGAATGCAAGACTGTCTGTTTTGTTAAGCGAAATCTTTGGAAGAAAGACAACTTATCTATTTAATCGTAATATGAATACCGTTCGTTTACGTACACCACAGGAAATCTTATTTCTATTATGTCCAAGTCATCATGAAATGCATCATACCATTATAGAAGTCCATTACCTAATATAGAAATTATAAACGTTGTTTAAAGTGAATATTTTAATTTCAATCAATGTTATTAGTCATATTCACTGGAAAACTACAACAGAACGTATTATTTTAGGTTAGAATTCACCCTTCAATAATTAATTAGTCATATACGAGTACCTGAATTCAAGTGTCGCTTCAGAGTTGGTGTAACGCAATTTAAGTTAAGTTTTCATTTAAAAGGATGCTCAACACTAAGTGTGATTGGTGCAAACGGACCTCAAACATTTAACTTCAATTGAAAAATATAAAAAGGAGTTTCTGTATGAGATTGAAAACTCTGTATTGCCCTAAACTATCAAAATCATTAGAAAAAAACAGTACTTAATCAGCCTATTTTTGTTGTAATAGGCCTTCGGAGGCGAATAGGTTAAAATTTATTGAAACTTCATTAAATCGTGTTTCGGTGATTTTATGTGCTTTTAATCAAGTTTGTGATAAATTAAAAGTAAACATGTAATTATATATTATATAAAATTTAAATGAAATTTCTGTAAAATAACTACAGCATGCGTAATTTCATGATGATTTTGGTTTCACCACGATTTGGGAAATCACCTGTTGTCAATAAAGACGGAAAAATGAATATTTATTACAGTAAATTAAATTTTTTACAAAATAATCTCATTGGATTCTTAAAAGATTTCACTCTCCAGACCCGACAAAGGAAAATTTTCCGGTCACTATGCAGCACGAATTAGAGATCATTTGAACACCACATATCCCGAAAGATGGATTAGGTGCGCAAGGCCGGTTGAATAGCCTGCGCGTTCGCCGGACCTCAACCCCGTCGATTCTTTTTTATTTAGGGATTTCACAAAGACTTAGTACGCGAAAGAAAACAAAACCGAACAAGATTTGAGGCAAAATCTTTCAGCAGCGGAAAGAACGAAGCAAAAATATTCAAGTAGCTTCATACAATTAGAACTTGACTTTTTAAGACGTTGTCGATTGTGTCAGGTTTAAGGAAGGGTGTTTGAAAATTTACTGTAATAGCCATTTTATCACTAATTGATGCTTTTCATTTGTTCACAAAAAACAGGTAATTTCCCAACTAGCCTTTTATTGACTTTATACAGGGCCTTTCACGAGGAACCCCACCCATATTTATACGGGAAACTACTGAACGTATTTTCATGAAATTCATCACTTATAAGTATTTCACGATGCTGATGAAATCTAAATTATTTTTAAGGCATGAGCACCTCCGGTTTTTCCGGAAATGACGTCAACTTCCGTTTTTCAAATTAGAACACCATTTTTTTATTGCAGAAATAGATTCCTTAGAAAATTTCAAGTTATTTTGATGTAACATTTTTCAGATTTGGTTGGAAAATTCTCTCTGAGCGGGAAAATTCGAAAAAAAAATCGAAAATAGAGCTCCGCTGAAACAAGAATAACTTCGAGGTTTTTGGATGGAAAATTTTCATTTTTAGGATTTTTCAAGATGTAAGATTGATGTATAAACTTTAAAAAAAGAAATCGCTATTCATGATACAGGGGGTGAAAAAATCGCTTTCAAAGTTAGGGATGACAAAATCGTGAAAAATCAATTTTTTCAAATTAGATCCCCATTTTTTTATGGCAGATATTGAATCTACGTTAAAAAATAATGTGAGTGTATGCATCACACCTTTGCCCTAAAGTGGATATTTTCTGAGTTATTCACAAAAAACTGTTTTTCGTCTTGAATTTTCAGTTATTTCTCTTCCCTTCATGCCAAAAAGATGAAATTTTCAGGAACTGTTATTTGAACCATGCTGTAGATTTTTCACCCCTTCTTGAAACCGACTTCAAGTTACTAGTAGGACAACCATGGCAAACTCTCGCAGTTATAACTAGAGAAGATGCTCAAAGTTTTGACCGTTAATTTCTAGACATTTATTTATACGTCTTAGGAATGCTTCATGCGTTGCTCTTCTTATTTCATCGGGAGGAAGAGATCTGCAAAAGTGTTTAAAAACCAAATTGAGTTTCAAAACTATGAATCTAAAAATCTAAACAAACCTGAACGCATTTCTGACTCGTTCTATGCAGTCCTCTTTATCAGTCAGGGGGAGTTGAGTAGACAATATTTTTATCCTACCCCAAACATAATAGTCTGAAGGAGTTAAATCGGGAGAACGTGGTGGCCAAAGATGTGGACCATTGTTCGCCAACCATCGATCTTCAAATAGCCTGTATAGGATATTTGAAACATTGAGTGAATTGTGTGGAGGCGCGCCATCTTGTTGATACCATAAGTCATTATGGTTCTGTACTAGCGGCTCAATTATTTGAGTCAATATGTCAGAATATCTATCTCCTAAGGGAGAACATTCTTTAAATAATGCAAACATGTGTAGTGTTCTATCTTACCAGTTAAAGTCCCATCATAAATGTGAACATCGAGAATTGCATTATTTTTGATGGCGCAAACATCATTGAAACTCCAGGTCTCTTGAAAGTTCCATTGTCTGAAGTGGTGGTTGTTCTCTTCATCCCAATAATGACTGTTATGCCTATTGAAAGGACAATTCTTTGTGAATTTAGATTCATCTTTCCAAATTATACAGTCCAAAAAGTTTTCATTCTCTTGAAATCGAATCATCATAGCTCCGCAAAACTCTGTTCTCCTGACGAAATCAGTTTCCTTCAAATGCTGTACCCTATTGAATTTATATGGGTGCATTTTATGTTTTTTTAATATTCTCCAAACACTCGATTGAGATAATCCCAGAGCAATCTCGGCATCTTTGAGAGGATTCACACGAAAATATGCAAGAACTGTAATTTCGTTGTTCTCATCTTCTACTACACTTTTTCTCTGTGTATAGTTTTCTTAACGAAAGATCCGACATTTCTCAAGTTTGTCTGGGTCGGTCAGGAAACCTCTCAATGAACAGTCGAATCGTTCTATCTACAACTTTATTACATTCTCCATGAAATAGAATGAGATTTAAATAATCTTCATTGGTAAAATTAGGCATAGTGATCGATTTTATAACTTAATACGAATTATCACCAAATTAATAGTAAACACAAAATGCTAATGAATGAAGAGGAATTTGGCAGATGTAATTAATGATATCTATCATAAAAAAAAATGTAAAACATGGTAAGTTCTTGCATATGGTTCATAAGGAATTATTTATTTATCACTGGAGAGAAAACCGATGGCCGATTAGTTGAAATAAAGAGGTTTCCGATACAAAATCCAAACCAAATTCGCCCTCTTATTTAGGAACAACCTGTAACTTTTTTCTCTTGCATATTAAGGTAGTAAAATCTAAAAAAAGTTTAAGTAACAGTTCCTGAAAATGTCTTTTTGGCGTGAAGGGAAAAGAAATAGCTGAAAATTCAAGACGAAAAACAGTTTTTGTGAATAACTCAGAAAATATCCACTTCAGGGCAAAGGTGTGATGCATACACTCACATTATTTTTCAACGTAGATTTAATATCTGCCATAAAAAAATGGGGTTCTAATTTGAAAAAATTGATTTTTCATGATTTTGTCATCCCTAACTTTGAAAGCGATTTTTTCACCCCCTGTATCATGAATAGCGATTTCTTTTTGTTAAGTTTATACATCAATCTTACATCTTGAAAAATCCTAAAAATGAAAATTTTCCATCCAAAAACCTCGAAGTTATTCTTGTTTCAGCGGAGCTCTATTTTCGATTTTTATTTTCGAATTTTCCCGCTCAGAGAGAATTTTCCAACCAAAACTGAAAAATGTTACATCAAAATAACTTGAAATTTTCTAAGGAATCTATTTCTGCAATAAAAAAATGGTGTTCTAATTTGACTTGAAAATATTTTAGATTTCATCAGCATCGTGAAATACTTATAAGTGCTGAATTACATGAAAATACGTTCAATAGTTTCCCGTATAAATATAGGTGAGGTACCTCGTGAAAGACCCTGTAGAATAGCACATGCTGCAGTTATCTCACAGAAATTTTAATTAAATTCAATTTCAAATTACATTTTTGAGTTTAATGCATAATGATGAATAAAAATTTAAAAAAATTATTGAAACACGCTTCAATTGTGTTTCGACGCCATTAAGCCAATCCCCCTTCGAAGACCAATTGAAACTAAAATTGGCTGATTAAGTACTATTTTTTCTATTATTTTGGTAGTTTAGAAGCATGCGGAGTTTTTAAACTTCGTCACAAGTTATGAAAACTCCTTTTTGTATTTTTAAATGGAAGTTGAATTTTTGAGTAAATCCCACTGAAAATGTATACAGAGTGCGTCATTTAATTCGAGATTAGCAAGGGAGTAAATAATCTAAAAAACCATGTACGCTTGGGAGAGAAAAATGTATTTTTTTTTAATTAAGTTTAACACCTCAAGTTACTGTAGTAAAATTTCACTTTCGAATTTCAAGGGTTCACGTAATGAGTGAAAGTGACCCTTGAAATTCGATCCGTCAGGTAATAAAGCTACACAACCCTTAGCTGCCCTAAATCTCAAGTTGTGACACCTAAACAATAATAAACATTTCATGACTCAATACTGAAGAACCAATTAAAGGTCTGCAAAATGACAAAACTGTTATCTATTTCTTCTTCAGAAACAGCCCGAAGCCATATCTCCGATAGCAGAAACACAAAATCGCTTGTTGCAGAAACAAGACAGCTTCGATAACGTTATCGATGATTTCGAAAAAACATTTCAGAGATCCAACAACAAATTGTCAAACAACCTTCCAGATGTCACCGCAGTTTCAGGTGAGGATTCATGGCAATTAAAGTGATACAGTTTTAAAAGACTCTCGTACAATTTGGAAATATGTTAAGAACTTGTGAGTAGACATTTAAAATTTTTGCGTTACCCTCTTCGTCATTCTCCACAAATAAAAATTTAAAGTTTAATTTGTAAACAATATTGATTTCACATGTAGATCCAGAGTTCAAATGGTGTTTATTGTTTTCCAAACTGAAGAAAGCCTAATGAGAAAGAAATATATGTTTTTGAAATTTATAATGGAAACTTTCTAAAATAACATTTCTTCGAAAATACATTAGATCTATAATTAGATTGTATAAATTCTTCTACGAGATTTCTTGTTTTTTCTTAATTTCACTTCCTCTAAATTCTAATAATAAACAATTTGTAATTTTTTTAATTCACAGGGTTTTAAATTGAAGGGATGATAACATAAAATAGTCAGTAAAAAATGGGAACTTTCACTTTTCGGACTGCGTTGGAATTTTTTAAGTGTGTCGAGTTACCACAGCAATGTTTTGGTTAACAAAAACTTTGTGCCGTTGAATTTATTCCATATTAGGCCGAATTTTGGCGGTGCAATCTTTCGAAAGATTCCGTGTCTTTCAAAAGATTCGTATTTTAGCGTTGCAACGGTGACGTTACACGCAAAATCTTTCGAAAGATCTTTCAATCTTTTGAAAGAACATTTTTGGGTAGTTGGAATGTTTTGTAAATATGTCAAATGTCAATTATGGCGGATAATTTGAATTTTGCTTATGATTGTAATTTGTAATATTGCATTGAAAAAGCTAAGCACACGTTTATATTTATTGTAATATTATTATTTAAAGTAATGGCGAAATAAATAAGAAAGTGATTATTTACAATAATTCTGTGATTCAAGAAATGGGGTTTTGTCATGCTTTGCAAGATATCTGCCTTTTTCGTTTTAGTATTTCTGAAAGTAGTCATTTTATTGAATCAAAACTTCCAGATATTTTAACTATGTATCAAATACAAATTGGTTTCGGCTTCTAACTGGATGAGGATATGTGATACGTTGTCAATAACAGAAATAACTGCATCCTCCATTTTAATGAGGATTAATTCTTGAACATTAAAAATGTAAATTAAATTGCCTATACAATTTCTAACAATAGCAATATACTCTTAAAGCACTAATAACGAACTACTCCTATCAGAAATAACCACTGCAATGGGTATTGAAAAACTAACCTAAAATCTACAACACAGATTTTAAATTTCGCGGCTTCTATGACGTCACCAGTTCGAAAGATACCGTTTTAGCGAGTATTGAACCCATGACGTCACAGAAAAAAGATCTTTCGAAAGATTGCACCGCCAAAATTCGGCCTTAATCTCGTTCTAATATAACTGTCACATTTTTGTAACGAGCTTAAACCTGATTTGTTGACATAACTATCAAGAGCGAATTTTAATTGAAAACCATACTTGATGCAAAAAAGTGTAAAACGCTCTTTAAATTTTGATTCCAAATAGAAGTTAATTTTTATTTCCGGTGTTACGAAATTGTCCAAATGTTTGAAAGTGTGAAATTCTGGAAGGGGTGGTCATGAAATTGCCATCTTTAACACAAGAAATGATTTGTTTTGGAAACGTGTTAACTGAAATAATTTAAACAAAAACGTACCGATCCTCTATTAAACAGCATGAGTTGAAACCATAGTCGTCTATGATATTCATTATACCTGTTTGAGACAATTGCAATAATATACAGGGTGGTTTAACAGTCTGAACGCGGTGAACTCATTTTGCGCATAGGTGGTAAAATGAAACTCAGATACTAAGATTTATGGTTTATTCGTCCGACGAACCTAATTCCCAATTATTCATTTTGATACATGTGAAAAAACCAACAAACATAATCAATGTATTAGTACGATAGAATGCATCATAAAAATAATTTTTTTTTTCTTAATAGTCCGATTTGCCCATTTAACGAACTCATCTAAGACATTCATCTCTCAAATCTACCCTGAAAATTTGACCATAGATTCTTAATCAGTACGTCCAAACAAAATGATTAATTACTCAAATATTCGAAAAACAGACAGAAAATCATAAGCAGTAATTTCAGGTGAATAAGAGCGCCTAAAAAGAGCTTGCGATTGAAATGTCTTAGGCATAAGATCTCGTCAGGTCAAATATCTGATCTTCGTTATGGGAAGGGTCAACTTTCAGTTGAGACACCCTGTATCAGTTAGGTTGAATCGGGTACTACTGAAAGAACGAGTGAATCGTAGTTAAAAAGTAAAATACACCAGCTTAAATGAATGGAGCATATGGAATCCGCTAGAAACGGAGTCACTCAACCATGAGCTCCATTGCGTCTGTTACTTTCTTTGTTTCACGTTCCATTCAAACATCAATTGCATTGAATGTGGGCGGGCAGTTGTTTTTTTCATCGTGAAAATGAGTGAAAACGACGAATCTGCAATAAATATTCAAAAACTGTGTCAATCGATCTTGTTCTTTTTGCAATCATTCTTCAACAAACTGGTTTTTAACCTTCACAACTTCGTGATGTTTGAAGTCTTCAGTCCTTACAGCGTCTATTATGTACAGTTTAAGTGTCATTGTGAATTCTTTTGCTCAGATGTCAGAAGTCCGGTGTCTTCGGAGATTCGGTCTCCTTTATCTGGACGTTTGGTACTGAAGGAACGTCCGAAGAGGGACTTGGAGCCATCCAACGAACTCTGTGGTATGACACCAAAGGCTTTTAAGGTCGTCAGAGAGCAAATGGCCCTCAGCTTGGAGCGTACCAGACAACTTGAGCAACAAATCAAACAGATACCTGGTCTCAAAGTGAGTACAATTAACTCTCAAGCTTGCTTAGCTATGTTTTCTGAGTACTTATTCAATGATAGATTTTTATTTCAGAACCAAATATCGAATTTAAAAGCCGAGAAAGAACGAATGTTGCAGACTATAGAAATCCTTAAACAAAAGCAGAACCAGCCGGCTGTAAATAAAAACACTCCCACCTTAACTCCATTAACTGGTAAAAGAAATCGGTCTAGTAGTTTGTCCTGTACTGGGGAGCAATACAAAAACGGCTTCAATAGCCCCTCTACCAAAGAAATTGGCATAACATGTTCTGTTTTAACGAGGAATATAGGTGTCGGAAATCAAATACCGAGTAGGAAAAATGTATCAACAGCCACGGATCTTGATTCCATTGGTTATGCCGACAAATGGTTTGGAGAAAAACTGAAATTCATAAATGATCAGAAAGAAAATGTGAAAAGACAAAGCTTAACAAAAATCCCGATGATAAGTAAAGCTAATCAAACGTTCAGTTCAAGCTCATATAGCCAAGGAACTCAAACACCAACCGCTCAAGCTAAAACTACGACAAGCAGATGTATACAAACGGCTCCTCAAGTGGTTGCGACAAAAGAGCAAGAAACTATTGTAAAACCGACAACATTTGATTTCGGCATGCAAAAGTCGGTTGAATCGTACAACATCGGTGTTTCAGACGATACCGTAACAGACGTGAATTGCGATAAATGCAATGTTGTCAAGATGAGCGTAGCCGTTGGGCCTGACGGGAAAGAAGATCAACATGTTGCGCCAGTTTCTTTGGCATCGCTAAATTTCCCAAGAAGCAAATCTTTCAATTTGGGTGATGACAAAAGCAGTTCGAAAAGGCAACGCTCCATTTCTGTCCAGTATCAGTATAAACATCCAAGTTCCTCTAAAGCTTCACAGTATGAATCTTCGAATATGTCCAGAGCCTGCCAAACCAGCATCAAGACACATTCAAAAGGAATACAGTATGAATCGACACTTATGGATAGCAGTACACAATTCGAGGACACATTCGTAGTGTTTTCGACCCCCAAAAAGCACAAATCAACTGAGACATCAGATTGTACAAAAGAAACCAAAAGTATTGGTTGTAATACGTCATTGGAATGGCTCGCGGCATGTTCGGAATGCCAGAATTTACGGAAGGAGAAAGATACTGGGGAGAAAGTAGCAGTTAAAACGGAGAATGCCAGGATAGAGGATAGAAGAAAAGATGAATTGAGGAAGTCTGAAACACCAGTGGTTTCAAGAATACCTAAGCCCCACTTAACGCCCACATCTGGTAGGAAGATATTCAAGAGACAAGATACTTATAAAAAACTGAACCCTTCGTTTAAACATGAAGATAATGGGGTAGAGTGAGTATATTTCCTAAAACCGTACTAAATATTCGAATAATCACTGATTTTACTCTGCAATGGCGCAACCAGGAGGGGGAATTCGGGGCTGCAGCCTCTACCAGGATACCAACTTTTCTTCTTCAATTTTTAGCGTCATTAATTGTCATTGCTCAGTTCAGCCCACCCACGAATGAATAATCCTGGTTTGCGCCACTGTTTCTCTACACTTCCTGTAGTTGATGAGTTTGTCTCCTTGCTCTCTGGATCACATACAGCATGTCTTAAAACTCGCCAAACTTAATGAAAGGTCGTTGACATTTGGTGGAAAACACCAGTTTTGGTTGAGCATATGTAATAGGAAAATTCAGAGAATTTCAAAAATTTTAGGTAGCCACACAAAAAAAAATTGTAAGCGGCAAAAAGTTTTAGAAGTCGATCTTGACCTTCAATTTTGCCCCTTCAACGTCCAGAGTTTATTCTTATTCAATATTGGGCATTTCAAAACCACGCTGGACAACATTTCATAACAATCGTTGGGTTTATCTTAACTTACAAGAAGTTCTTCAACATAATATAGTTCACAATTTAATATAAGATCATGCAACCTTTTCTTGAACTGTATTAGGATAGTGAAACCTCTAAACTTATTCTTTTTCAAAACACATGTACATGAAACCCTGTTGCCCATTTTGAGCATAGTTCTTAGAGCTCTCCTTTGAATAACAATAGATATTTCTACATATGAAGAACTCCCCTAAAATATAATTCCATTAGAATGGAAATTTGTGTTCTGGACCAATCTAAGAATGTTTGATTCAACCTGGTTCCTCAGCATAAAGAGAGTACAACAAGCACAATTTAGCCTGCTTATTAGGTGTTCCATATGCTCACTCTGTTTCAAGTACCTATCAAGTCTGAGACTTAAGAATTTCACATAATTCCCAATCTTAATATCATCTATACCAATCCTCACATGTTGAGAATAGTCTATTTTTAAATGTTCAGTATGGAAAACTGAAACAATCGGTCTCTTGTACATTTAAAATTAGGTTATGATCCCCAAACCACTGTTCTACAAGCTTCAGCAAATCTCTTTATACTATCTTCAAGTAGTGTTAAATAATTCGACCTCTTTCAAGTTCACTCAGATGATATAAATTTCTCGTACACGTGCTTTAGGCCTTTTATCAACAACTAAACTTCGGCTTTGGATCTCCTCGTATGTTGTTAATATGGACCTTGTTTTTCTCCTGATATCTTAATTTCTGATATGCTGCAGTTTGGATATACCACATGCTCTCATTAAGAAATCCATTTCCACTGTCTCTATCATCTTTTTACTCTACTCTAAGAGTTCACTTCAAATTCAAAATTGGTTTTACAATTGATGTATAGATTGTAATTTTGTTTTTGGAGTTTTATTTTGGTGACCAGAGTAATAATCGGATTGCTTTTTTCCTAACTGTGTAATATTTTCTATATATTTTTTTATATTTTCAAAAACGACTACAATATTCAAGTAACAAAGAATATTCACATGAAAAAACCTTTACTCCTTGCTACACCATATAAATTTTACTAAAAAAAATAAAAATTTGAACAACTCCTTCTGGATGTTTAAGTTTCTTTGCCATGCATTCTTCTAGAGTACTTATATTCACTCTTTTGATGATCCCCCAATGTATTGTTCATTGTGTTTTATAGAAAACTAATCATTCTTCAGCCAGGAAAAATCAATAAATAATGACATGAATTCTGAATGCGCGCGCGCTTAAAATTAACAGTAAACCACCACTCAGGGAAGATCTTTGGGAATAATGGAAAAATTTGATTGCATATCAATAGTATGATTGTGTCATTTTGATAAAACAACAACGAATGTTAGTCTCAAAGAATAAATTAGGCGATAAAAATGGACATTCCTCATACATGCATCAACATATCATTCTGACTAGGTATGTTATCATCATTCGAACGGATAACAGTGTTTCCTATGTTTTTTGCGCCAAACTAAATGTCGACTTTTTCATTTGACTGTGCCAAAATCTAATAGGTAGTAGATTTTTCAATATTACCAACCATAAACTCTATTTCAATTGATGAAATTTCAGGTTATCTGGATTGGACTTGACAAAATCACCAACAACATCTATAACAACATTTGAAAGAGTGAGAGAAAAGCTCAAACTTCCTGAGGTTTCTAGTGATATATCCAATAATGATGCTAGTCATCAGGCTGCCACAAATTCCTGTATCCTTGAACCAGAACCTGTTCAATCCTCAACATCACATATATCAAAACATCGAAAAAAGTGAGTTTATCAAGGGAAAAGGTGCTGAATCATTTGATATAAATAGTTCACTTTTTGAATTACCACTTTCCTAAAACTCGAAAAATTATTGGATATGGTTGATGCAAAAAAGTTTATGACATCTCGTGTAAGATCTAGTTATTTTTTCTATTTGATGAGATTAAAGAATAAAAAAAAATGACAATTAAACCTTTTGTTATGTGAAAACGACTGCCCAATAGCTTATGTTCATAAAGATAATTCTGCACCAACAGTAACTTGTCCATTTGCTCATATTTAAATTCCTCACTTTTTACCGTGACAGTTCAGTTTCTGTGTAGAATAAGAAAGCAAACCAAGCCTTCAAGTAAGTAGACCAGTCTCTCGAAACCACTGAAATAATGCACACTCCAAACACAACAAGGATTCTCCCTGTTTCACTTTCGCTGCGACCATGTTTATCTAAGAACATATATTAATTTATTCGAATTTTTCTTACATTCATGATTTATAAGTTGGTTATGAAAACTCTGATATAATCAAATTCTCCTTGATTGTGATTTCAATTTTTAGCCAGGCAGCTTATTTTCCTAAATATATAATCAATATTAATTCCTCGTTTTTAGAGCTATGCCTAGTAAAGAAATGCAAGGTGCCATGAAGGTGCTCAATGATTCGCTGCAGAAACAGACCCAACTTCCAAAAAGTCACAAAGCCGTTGAGATCATCCAACAAGAATGGTTCATGATGTCAGGGGTTGTTACCGCTAATCCTTTGGATGTAGAGGATTATTTGGATGCCTTCGAAGACATGTCATCGATGCTTCTAGACTATATAGTCAATATGACAGATGGCACTGGGAATACTGCAATGCACTATGCCGTATCACATGGAAATTTCGACGTTGTTTCAATACTACTAGACTCAAAAGTTTGTGATATCAATAAACCAAATAAAGCTGGATATACCAGTGTCATGTTGGTATCTTTGGCCGACATTCCTTCATCGACACATGCAAATGTGGTTAGGAGGTTGCTGCAGATGGGCGATGTAAACAAGAGGGCCACAGAGGTGAGAACGTGTTTTTCATATTTAAAGCTACTTTATCAGTAAATACATTTAGAATGAGACTAAGTCTTCAATATCAATCTTTATTAGGAAAAACAGTCTTCTTGAAAATATAGTGATTTCTATGTCTTTAAAATGTTCACGGAACAAGCTGATTGGTGAAGAACTCCTATTTTCAAGAGTGATCTTCCATTCAACCTTCTATAATTCTTTATTGCTTATGTTCATACTGAAGAAACTAATGCACCATAAGACTTTAATCTTGGAATTCTATTCTGTGGAATGTATGAAATGATTAGAAATGAATTAAAAAAAAAAGTGATATTCGCTCCAAGAATTCAGAACTGCAGTCTGTCTACGATTATTGGGAGGAATAATGTTTGACAAAACTGGTAACCAATAAACCAGTGTAGATCTTATGGTTCCAGTGATTATTCTCATTGATGTATTTAATTGTGCATTGATTTTTTGTGTATGCACACTATTGAAACAAACAGAGTAACTGTACTCAGCTGCAGAAAATACTGAGGCCAAATACGCTGAGGGAGTATCAGCTCCCCAAGATGAACCAGGCAATTTCTGAAGAGTGTTATTCCTAGTTTTCAATTTCAAGTGCAGATCATCTGAATACGCCTTGAAACAAATCTAATTTAACTCTAATTAATTAAAATTGCTTGAAATCTTCATCACTTCATGGCACCACTTCACCAGTATTATGCTATGTGGGGTGATCCATGATCAGGGGTAGATTCACGAATGTCGTTATGTGAGGTCTTACAAAGTGCCTTCTTGATTCAACTACATAAGCTGTTCAGTCTTCTTAATTGATAGCAGGGTATTTATGTGTCACTCCAATACCAGATGATGGTTTATACTGGCAGTTTGTATGAAATCCTTAATGAAATTTTCAGGCTTTACTCTACTCCAGGATGTTCAAAGAATAACAGGTTATAAAACATTCAAAAAGAAACTTTATATTTTCATGTTAAATAGGGAACCTTTCGATGTTTTTTCTTGAAGGGGACTCATACACTATTGTGACACTATTACATTTCATATTCTTGTTAATGGAACTTTGATTTGAAATAAACCATTATTATTAATAATATAAACATTATTTTGACCGTAGTATGGGCAAACGGCACTGATGTTAGCAGGAAGCAATGGCAAACTGGACATGGTCAAGATGTTGTTAGAGGCTGGTGCTGACATAAACATACAGGACGATGATGGCAGTACAGCATTGATGTGTGCTGCAGAGCATGGTCATATTGAGATAGTTAAACATTTGTTAAGTCAACCAGATTGTGATTCTACCATAACAGATGTGGTAAGATTTAAGGTAAATTTTTAAAAACCGCTGATATACATGATTGCATTTTCACAGGACGGAAGCACAGCATTGAAAATTGCTATGGAGGCAGAACACCGTCCAATCGGAGTTCTGCTGTATGCTCATGAACGGAATATGATGGTATCTCATGGACATAAATACAAAAAAAAATCTTCAAGCCCAAAATCACCATCGTCACCACTTTCAACCCGACACAGCCATAGTGCCTTGAATAATACTAGAAGTAGTAAATAGAATTATACACTCAAATATATATTTACAAATGATTTATAGATGGTCCCATGATTCGTCCAACAAATAATTTTTTTCCGTTTGGAAAACAAAATACAATGTAATTTCTACATTTACTTTGAAATTAATTTTTTTAATTAATTAATTTTAATGACAATTCTTCATATCTTCAAGAAGACTGAACACAAATTTCTCAGATTCAAAGTAAACTGAAATTTTGTAGATAGGCTCAATTATATCGACCACCATTGTGTGTAGTATCATGTCAGTTAAGTCTCGTTAGTTTTTTTTATTTTGAACGATTGAAATGAGTCCAATATTTTTATTTCAACGCTCTGATTCCGACTCAATCTCCTAACTTTTAAATTAAGATTTTTATGTAAATTTTATTTCTAATATTTGTAATAATCTGTTAATTAAAAATTTAAAGAATTTTGTCTCTACTCACTAATGACTATTTACCATATCCAACTGGTTTGAAAGATGGTTCAAATATCGATTTTCTAAAAAACTAAAATCTCAATCTATCAAACTATCATTACAAGCTACAATATGTAGATTGTATTAGTAAACAGTTATTCAAATCAGTTTTTGGTGCCTATACACCTATATTTGCCCAAAAGTCGTCGTTTTTCAAATATTTGGGTGAAAGTGGTATTGTTTTGTTTGGACTGAGCCCGTCCCACCGTAAGCACGATTACATACGAGCAGTATGAGTTAAAGAGTAGAAGTTTTAAGAATAGGTTTGAAATATTAATATCTCAGCTGAATTTTCAATTATAGCATACTATGGGTGATTTACATCAGGTATACTCTGTTGGAAAAGTATCCAGAAATTTGAAATAAAACGCAAAAGTACTAAACTTCTCAATATTTATTGAATCTTCCTCAAAATATGCTGCATTTGCAGCGATACACATGTGCCAACGTTTTTTCTAATTACGGAAACATATTTTATAGACACCTTCAGGAATCGCCTTCAGATTCTAATTTTTTTATGGAGTCAAATCTGGTTCCCTGGAGCAATAATTCAGTCTTGAGAAAAGGGAGTCAGGCGGAACTAGATCAGGAGAATAAGGTGGCTAGTCGATGGTGTTTATAGAGTATTTGATTTTACAATCGTTAATAATCGTGGCTCGATTATCGAATGGTGCGTTACAGTCATGCAAAATCCACGTCCATGAGGGATATTTTCACGCAAACGCCTTAAAACAGTTAAATAGAAGTCCTTATTGACTGTTTGACCTTGCGGAAAGAATTCATGATGACCCGCACCATGAATATCGAAGAATACATCAAGCATCATATTGATTTTCGAACTACTTTGAGAGGTTTTTTCCGTTTGGGCTCATATTGTATAACTTTACTCTTATAGAACGTTTTGTTAGGAGCTCTAAAATGAACTGTTTGTATTGTATCAAGATATTACCCTGACAAATAGTTCTCGATACCAAAATGACATCCATCAACCATTTAAAATCAAATTAAGACAAAAACCATACTATATGAAACTGTTTTATGGGTGAGAAAAACGCAATTGATTTATTGCTTGAAATATTTAAAATAAATTATGGTAATCAAAACTGAAGATATATAATAAAGATATAAAAAATTAATCATTAGCTTCACAAAGCAATGATGATAAATCTTCTCTATCTTTCTTTCTCTTACATTTTGGGCATGGTTTATGTTTGGTAAGACATTGTTTGTGATATACAGCATTACAGTAGTTACACTGAAACATAAAATGATTTATAACGGAAAGTGGAAATATTTTACCATGATGATACTCACTCTATAAACGTTTTCCACATCAAATGGAAATATTGTTTTTGGTTTATTGCACACTTCACAAATAAAGCCCTTCTGACTGCATAACCAGCAGGTGAGAACATGCTCTTTACCAAAATCAATTCCATGCTGAAGAAACTGAGCTAATAAGCCGTCATAAATTTCTGAAAGGTCCTAAAACTCCTAAATTCATATGGATAGATAACAGAGAAATTAAAATACTTACATTCACAGAATAACTATGAACATGTTCATACATGTATTCCCTAGGATATAAAAGCTTCTGCAATTCTCCTATGATAGGTTCCCTACATGTATAAAGATATGCACGAAGATAGTTGAGTTGATTCCGTAAACTTTGCAACTCGGCCATCTCTTTCACAACACCGTAAATAAATGGATTCAAAACCTGAAAGCATTCACATAAAAGAAAAAGTTGTTCAAATATAGGCACTTTTTCACCTTAAAATCAATCACTGGATTATCTTTGATTTCGTTGATGTAGTTGAATGATCTCTGGGAAACTGGATAGGGATTAAAATCCCAGTTATGTATAATTCTGGCAGGTATGGGGATGCTTATATCGCTCATACAGTTATCACAATAGTAGTCTCCGGTGAAGGCACAAACGCTGATTTTGAAATACATAATCATTATTTCTCAAAATCCACATGCCAGCAATAAATTCGCAAGACCAATTTCCTTTCAGTTGAATATTTTAACTGCTCTACAGAATTGTATTACAAAGTGTTCATGATTTTTAGCTATCCATACTAGTAGGGGAGACCAAGGATCAGATTTGTTGAAATAATTGATTACAGTAGGGTGCTATAAATGCTATCAATCAATATATGACACAAACAAGTATGTCTATGCAAGTTTCTTTTCACATCTTTGTAAACTTATAATCTCTTCGCCAACCGATGAAACTGTATATATTATATGACATTTTTTTCTTCTAATCATCTAAGCTTCGCAATCCAATAGGTTGATGATGTTCAAGTAAAGCTAAATTAGCACCCTGGGCTCCCCTAGTATAAGTTGATACACTGAAAATAGCTCATAAATAGCTAGGCACATGAACATGAGAAAATATAAACCAGCTCAAGAAGACGGAATGAAATAATCTTTGAAATAGTTGAATTTATCTTAAAATAGTTTAATTAGGTTTTGCTGTTTTGCCTATGTACATTGTTATCAGTGAATAAACATTTTTTTCAATAAGGATTAATTCCAAAACCTTTGAAAAACAGCATTTACAAACTGAATTATATAGAAGAGCTTCTCTTCACAACTAATGCAATTTCTACAAGTGTTCTCTGAATTCTCCCAAACTATCTTTCTGATTTCAGAGAATAGGAAAAAGTTGTGACTTGTTGACTAGACTATCAACTGAGCAGATGATCAAGGAATTGCACAATTCAAAGCTTAGAAAAAATGGCTGGCAAAATTTTCACTTCGCAATTGGACTTAATACCTACTTTATTTTCTGGTCAGATATAAATGGTGTTTTGCATCCTAAACATTCGAAATTCTGCTCATCTAGTCCTTTTTCTCTGCATACCACTCCTATTTGCTTAGATAAGGCTAAAGATTCATTTTTGAGGACAACTACATTCGGAACAATATCTTTTAGACCATTCCCCTGCTATAAATGTAGATAATTTTTAATGAGAAGTTTGGAATAAACTTACGTTTCTCACATTGTTATTCACAGATTTTTCATCGATTATCACATTAATATGCATATCATCTATTCTTTGCCAAACATCTTTCAAATTTGGTGTTCTTATATAATCTCCTCCAACGACATTATAACTATCAAGGAGAGCATTGAAACTGTCTTCTAGAGAAGCTTCAACACCCTCGTTTGGGGCCTCATTATTTTCAGGTATAGGTTCTTTAGGAGCAGAAGCTTCTTCCTTATCCAAACTTTCATCAAATGACCAGCCTGTACATCTATTTAAAGAATTTCCAAAATTATATTGCACTTTACCTTCTGTAACATTTTCCTCCTCAACTTCTACAGCTATTGGAGGTGTTTTAGATTCTTTGGGAGTGGAATTATTAGAGGAAGATTTTTTAGTTTCATCTGCTTTTGTAAGTATCATCTTCAGTACTTCGTCCTCGTTAAAGGCCATCATTTGTCTGAATCCTGAGCTCTGGGAAGTAATGGACATAGCTGAGCTCAAGGAATTTGTATCAGAAATATTGTCTTTTAAAACAGTTGCATCAAGTGACTGAGCAACATCATCACAAGGAGCCAAGGGGCATGTTTTCAATGTCGGTGCCCAGATTCCGGCCAAATATAGACTAGAAGGTGGCCATGTATTAAGCAGACTTGAATTGCATGGTAATGTTACAGTTTTGAAACCTTCAAAACCCTCTACTAATTTTTGAGCAACATCTAATAAATCACTGTCACGTACAAATGCTCCAATCCTGTAAAAATTCTTGAGAGTTGAGCTTTCCTGTCTCATTGTAAGAAGATATGAAGATAAGAGACAATCATTGAGGGCCTGCCTTATCCAGGCTCTACACTGACCAGTTTCAGTAGTTATCAAGGTTAATTTCATAATCTGAAAAATAAATTCAACTTATACTAACTTCAGTATTTCAATAGGGCATAATTTCTATTATTCATAAATACAACATAATCAACTGTAAGATGAAAGATTATCTGATAACCCACCTGATCTATTATTTCTTTGTGGGAAATTACCAACAAAGGAGCCCAGAAGTTGGGTTCAGGTCTAGTATCAACATCTGCAATTACTCTTTGGAATCGGAATTTCAAAGAATCCTTTAGGCCATGTAAAAAAAGTGCTTCTATTATGGTACATAGTTGGTTTGCTGCTTCAGTTGGATTGATACAATGATTAGAACTATTTTCTTCAATTCCACTATATTGAAGCTCTTTTACACTATTGGATAACTGATCGACAATAGACTTCTTAATCACTTCATCTCTATTATTGTTTATTCGAACTGATCTCAGTAACTTATTCATGTTGAAGTGTTTGTAGATGATTGGGCAAAATAAATATACAACTAACAAAATAATCGCTTAGAGTTTTTCATTTTCATTGTCATCACCTGAAAACAAATGAATAGAGATGAAAATTTTCTGTTTAATTATTTAATATCAGTCAGTGAATATGATTTGAAATTATTTTGAACTGAAATAACCCTTTTTACCTTTTAGTCATTTTCAGTGAACGGACTAGAATATTTCATTTTCTCACACTCAAAATTTGCATATTCTTTATTTTGACTTTCATACACGCTTGCGCAATTTGAAACATTACATATAAATAAAGATCTATGATCTCATCATAGATCATACATCACAGAACATCCTAATTAATAGAGGCAACTTAAACCGCCATGATTTAGGTTTGCAAGTAATAATATGTTGACAGGAGTTACAAATCTTTTATACTACTTAACTGAAAAATTTCTGAAGCACTTCCTATTTTCCATACTGGTAATAATAATTCCATCTATCAAAGAAATGCTAATGCTACTTAAGACCAATGAGTACGCATAGTAAGGCATAGAAAGAGCGTCTAGGGTTTCGTTGCAAGTTTCAAATTTTGGAGCGAATATTTTAGCTCTTTGCCTAGCCTATTTCGTTTTTTGTTATTATTTATCGAGAGCTACTTATATTTATGCTCGAAATGGGGTGCTTCTATATGGTTTTCGAAGTAGTAACAGACAATTGAATTGCTGCAGCCCTTTATAAGGCCCCACATTACGACAAGATGTGTGTTTTCTGTAAGCGTGGTCTACCTTGTATCGGGTTTGAATCACGGAGGATCTACTTCTGAATTAATAATCCGGCAAAATCACTAGCGTCAGTGGTGTGGCGCACCGTGAAGAAGCGACACTGAGGAGTACAGTGTAAATGCCGCGGACGAAGCTTAGCAGTCAGGATATTGAAACCTAGTGATGAAAGAATAATAGATGAAAGAATGAGCTTAATACAGGTTGTCTTAATAATCAACAAATCAACAAATTAGAATTTATCAAAAGACTCATACAGGTCGATTTTTTTATGGGAGGGAGTCAGAATCCTGAATACAAAGCTTGTTCCTAAAAAGAACCCCTTAGGAATTCTAATAGGTGGGTAGTTATGTAGCACAAATGTATGCATCATTATTTTTAGGAACCTGAAATTTGTGTTCATATTTTATTACGTTACAGGGTGTTTTTATGGAATTATGTTACAGATAAAACTGAATGAAACAGAGATGTTCTAATTAATCGTATATATTTTATTGAAAGAAAAATTTTCTAACCAACAGTATCGGTAAAACTTTACCGCAAATGCTCAAAGTGCTCATCATTAGATTGCATGCAGCGATACAATCGTTGTTTATCAAAATTATTTAGAATTATTTAGCTTTTCAGCAGTAATGCTGCTTCATTCTGCCACAATTCTTACTGAAGAACCTCTAAATCTGCAACTCTGGTTTTATAAACTTGTAATTACAAAAAGCCGCCGAGAAAAATCAAACGGTGTTAGATCCGTGATCGCGCAGGCAACTTCACTGGGCCTTATCACCCTGTCCAACGTCCAGGAAATTTTCTATTCCGGTACTATCTTACTTGAGCTGCAAAGTGCAGCGGAGCTGTGGCCTGCTTCCAGATAAACATCGCCAGTGAGATTTCCAGATTTCCAAAATACTTTTCCAGATATTGAGTTTTTGTACGTGTTGAGAATGTTGCTTTCTAAAGGGGTGATGATTTTCATCGGATCAAAAGCTACCTTTATGTTAGTTGACGTTGAGGAAATGGTGGCTTAATCATTTTGAAAGCACACGTTGTACAGAAAAACGGGATTTACAATAATTTCTTGCGAAATTGTTTGGCGAAATTCCATTCTCTGGTCACCATAATCTTTTCTCAGATCATAAGCAAGTGTCATTTCATAAGGATGGAATTAACCAGCGTAAATATTCTGTGGCCTTAAATAAATAGTTTCTAACACTTCCATGTTGTTCCCGTTTTTTTGTCTACAACTGATCCCGTTTCGTCAAATTTATGTACTAACTGAACGATCAACATTTTTATCGGGATGTTATTTAAAAAAAATTGTCGCAACAGCCCTAGCACAGTCATTGTTCTGGAAATAAATTGTCAACATTTCCTTTCTGTCCTTCATCGTGTAAACCATTTTATTATTTTTTACTAAGAGCTGATTAAACGCACATCTAATGTTATCTTATAGGGTATGAAACCGATAATTGAGAAAAGATGTTCAGTTACATTGGGAGAAAATAGTAATTGCAGAACCAGCATCTTCAGAATCTACAGAAAAACATAAAAAAAACCTCGGTATTAAATTAAAATTACAATCCCAACGCATTGTCGTCTAGGAAGACAAACTAAATCACGAATTCCCCTTCTTAATTGAATTTTTGCTCGAGGAAAACTACCTCTCATAATCAGAGGAGCTGGAATTCATTCACTTAAAATTCCTGAAATTGTTTCGCATTATTGAAATATTTTTAATCACGTAGTGCGATGGAAATATTTAGAGCTCCGAAAGCTGTACTACAAGGGAGAAGGGCAGAAGAAAGGGCTGAATCTATTATCAACTTAGAAATGCATATTGTAGATCCAGTGGCGTATTAAGGGGAGTTGGTGCCATAAATGGTAACAATGATGTCCCTTTATAAAACGCTCATTTCTGTGAACACATATTAGCACAAAGTTCTCTACGGACCATTTCTCCAGAAATGACATACACCCAGAAGATTTATTCGCGCGACAACATCAGCCATTGGCCTTTATCTTTAAGAATAATATCCTTAGTAATCCAAGATGGAAATCGGGTCTTCTACCTGATGTTTTGAAAACCCAAGTTTCAAGAGTACGGTTGAGATGTTCATATAATCTTGAGTAGGCCAAATCAACAAATTATCTTTAGGATGGCCTATTGACAACTGATGCGATGTAGGCGCCAGATTCCCTCTAGATGTTCAGATGCTGACAATAGTTAAGATCCAAAACCTGTGTATATTAAAAAAATTGATTTTTTGACGTCAGTCCACGTGGTTCAATAGTCCTAGAAACAACCCTATTTCGCTACCAATATGGGATGAAGACAAAAAAACTAACATATTCATATACCATGGCTGAATTTCACAGTTTTGTAGTATCACGAATAATTTGCATGTTCGTCTGGGCTTGATACGGTAGTATAGATCCTTGGAATTCCTTGACTTCTGAAGATCGTGCAACACTTCAGCATCCAGCAGGTTATTGGCCTGATCTCTCGAGAATTAAGCTTTCTATCGAGTATTAACGATACCTTTGAGCCTAGTTATCCACGCCACACTCTCATGCTCGAAGTCTCTACTTGCTTACCTAAGTCTTCAGTATCTTCCCATTCATTTGTTTCCAGGTGTGTTCGCAAAGATGTCACGCTTGAACACTAGACCATGGATTGAAGATTCTTTGGGTAAGGCATAGTGGTCATTCTTGGTTTCGAGGCTGATCTTTGAGAATAACCACAACTACTTAAGCCTGTACACCACGACAAGGTGATGATCTCATAGAGGAGTGTCTTCAACCTTAGAACATACAACTGGGTTGCTCGTTCCTGTTGTGGTTCCCTATATTACTTTGCTCTGCCGAAACCAAATAGTAGAAACACTGGTCTAAATGTATACTAAGATACTTAGCCTTTGTGTCGACTGGCACTTCTCTTTCGAATATTTTGACAGTGGGACATATACTTCACTGAACTGTCTTAGCCTCATTGATGTTGAGTAGCCATTTTCGATGCCACTGTCCAAAGTCATCCAGGTGTTCCTGTAATTGTTTGGAAGCTGTTTCAGCGTGTTTTGATTTTCTGGTATGTCCGAAGTGTAGATTATATATAAAAGTGGTCCCAAAATACATCTCTGTAGGACTCTGGATTTGACTTTGCCAGGAGTGGTTACTGCTTCCCCATACTTCACGGCAAAATAACGGTCTGCTAGATACGACTTCAAAATCATGTAATACAGCTGTGAGAGGAGTTGTTTGAGTTTGTATAGCAGTCCGTTATGCCAAACCTTGTCGGATGCTTGCGATGAGTCCAGAAACACTACTGAGCAAAATTTTCCTTCTTCGAGGCTTGTTAAGATGGTGTTCACGATGCGATGGACCGGATGCGTTGTCGAGTGGTTCTCTCGGAAACCTAGTTGGTGGTCTGGTACCAGTTGGAGCATATTCATATCATCCTTCAGCCTTTTGAGAAGCAACTTCTCAAACAGTTTACCTAGGATTGGCAGAAAACTTATTAGCCTGAGCCTATATGATTCATATGATTCATTGTGTTCTAGTTTACCAGGTTTGGGAATCATAATAACCTCAGCATACTCCCATATGACGGGGAAATAGAATATACTCATCATTCTATTGAATAATGTTGTGAGCAGTAGAAGTAGTTTTTTCAGAATTTCGGCCATTATAAGGTCAAATCCAGGAGCCTTCTTGTTTTTCATTCTTCTTATCTCATTGATTACTTCTGTTGGTGTGAAAATTGGTAAGGACATCTGACATGGAACATCCAGAAAAACTTGAACCTCTGCATCGCTGATAGGGGTCATTTGGTACGAAGACATGTGCAAGATGATTGGCAAATGTATTGCATTTTGTTCATCAGATGCAGTCCACTCCCCATTGGTCATATTTTCTCAATGTGGGTCTTTTGATTTTCTTCGTAGCTCTCCAAATACAGTGCTCATTTTTATCATTTATATTCTCTGTCTATATGGTGTTGGAATTGAGAATTTTTATATAGTTGCAGGGTTTCACGTAGTTTTCTGGTGACTTGATTCAGTATTGTCTTGTCAATCATATTCCGTGATATTTGCCATTTCCCTCTTGCTCTTCGTTTTTCTACCAGCAGTTCCCAAATTTGAAGGGGTAATTTCTTTTGAACTTCTCCTGTCCTTTGAGTGTGTAGGAGTACTTTCCCATGCTGCTTCTTGCATCAATTTTGTTGTTTGCAGCTGTTTCTATGTCATCTAGCGTTTCTAAAATTACACTCATTATTGCTTCTTCCTCGAGTATTTGCTGAAACTTAGCCCAATTGGTCTTCTCCGTTGTTAACGACAATTTAATTTCATACGTTTTGGGTATTTGTGGAGGGTTAGCAGGACTGGTGAATGGTCAGATGAAAGGTCTGGAGGATGAGATTCCGCTTGTATGTGGATATTGTTAATTCCATTCATGACGAAAAAGTCCAAGACACCAGAAATCTTATTTCTATCTGTTGGCCAGTAGGTCGGTGAACCTGGCGAAAATACGTCGAAATTGTTGTTTTGTTATCACTTTCATTAGATTACAACCTTTGGGAGTTATTAGTCTTGATGCCCAATGGGTGAGCTTCGCATTCCAGTCACCTCCTATTATAAACCGTATTGGTTTGGGGAAATATTGTGCTTGGGTGTTGAGTATATTGCTGATACATTGTAATCCATAACTTTGTGTACATTTTTATGTTCGTTAATTGTATTTCGTAAATAACATATTTCGGTAATGGATCGTGTTTCAAGCTTCTCCGGATTAGAATAGTTGCGCCACCATATGCAGTACTATCTGGGTCTTCAGTGGAATGAGGAAATACGAGAATATAAAAAGAATAAGTTCATGGTCAAATCCTGGTTACCTTCTGCAAACCACATCGAAACCTGGAATGACGACAAACAAGGTGATACTGCGTGTACGGTAGGATTGCAAGATAACTGTCCATTATGAGGTGCGACAACCTGGAGAAACGACCAATTTTGAGCTCTTCTGTCAACAATTACTCAGAATAGGACAAGCAATTCAAAAGGTTCAGGATTGGTCGATAGAAAAGATGTTGTGTTTCACCATGATAATTCTAAACCACATACAAGTAAAAATTGACGGAGCGTCGTTGGGAAGTTTTAATACACCCACCGTTCAGCCCGGACCTTGCACCATCTGACTGCTATTTGTTTCGGTCTCTGAAAAACTCCCTTGATGGTGAAAAATTGGCCGACCGAAGAGTCCGAGAAGATCACCGTGCCAAGTTGATGAAATTATGAAGCTACGAGAACAATGGCCAAAAGGGCATAGAAAATAATGATCAGTATAAACTTTATTGAACTTAATTTTCAATAAAGAGAAATTTTGTTCTGAAAAACACAAAAAACCGCTGAAACTATTTTAATATATATTATATAATATATCTTATATATACAGGGCGAGTCTTTGACAACTGCGTTAATTTTAACCATAGGTTCTTGAGATCAGAACAAAAACTTTTTCCCATACCGTTTTTCCATATTCAGCTGCGTGAAAAAGTTATAAGCATTTTAAGTTTTCACATTGGGTAAATACCCTTTTGTAGTCCAGTTTAGTTTGAATGAAAATTACCTTTCACAGCATCTGAATTGTTTAAAAACATTTTTTCCCTTTAAGAAATGATTCACTCCCACATGTTTCATCACATGATTATATCGATTTAATTCCTTTCAACTTCAAATATACCAAAATTGTGCAATTTGAGGAAAAAGATGATGAATTATTTTATCTGCAAAAAAGACTAATGATTCTAGGAATTGAAAATGTGTAAAAAAGAAGCTGAAATATTTTTGAGGTAGTTCTTTCTTCAAGAAGACTTCTATAAATAAACACAGAGGCTTCTTCAAGTTGTCCACATTGAATCTGAAAAAAGAAGACAAAAGCAGAAAAATAAATGAATAAAAAAGATACGTACCGAATTTGTTTGAACTTTATAACCCATTCCAAGAAAGAATCGGAAACATCGTGAATAGCCCTAAAACCATCTTGACATCTTCTGATTAGCATGCAATTGGTACGACCATGACTTGTTTTCAAACGATTAAGAACTGTCCAAAATTTTTCTTAGAAGACCAAAACCTGGAATTTTTTCGGGAGGATCTGAAATGAGATCTTTATTGAACGTTTCATAAGAGTTCCACTCAATCTTGAATAATTCTTTATCGTTCATATCGAAGAACTTATTATACCAGAATGGTTTACGTGACTTCAATTTGGGAAATAATGGAGAAAAGAATTATATTTGCTCCAAGAAGTCAGAGCTGGGGGGGACAATGTTGTATAAAACTGGTAACCAATGAATCGTTGTAGATCTTATGATACCAGTAACTGTTTTCATCGATGTATTCAATTGTGCATCGATTTTTTGTGTATTTGCACTATTAAACCAATACTCAGCTGCAGAAAAGACTTTGCGAAGAGTGGAAACATGAGCACCCCAAGATGATCCAGCTAATTTCTGAAGAATATTATTCCTAGTTTTCAGTTTCAGGCTCAGATCATTTAAATGAACCTTGTAATTGAGAGATGAATCTAATTTAACTTCTAAGTATTTAGGATAGAAATTAAGATCGATAGGAAAATCATTGAAAGTTACAGCTAATTTCCTATATTTCTCATGATTATTCAGATGGAAACAAGATACCTCAGTTTTCTTGGGATTGGGACATAATCACCACTCAATAAAATAATTCTTTAAAATCTCCAAATCAGTTGATTATATGTTCTCCAGAGTATGGAAATCCGAAGATGAATCAATGAAAGCAGCTCCTGTTTTCAACCTATTATTGAAGCCTGATAAGAAATTTTTAAGGCTGAGAATCTGATCTGAACAATTTCTATTTTTCCTAAAGCCTCCTTGGAAATTTTTTAGATCATTTTCTATAAAAGATTCGATTCTACAAAGAATTAACCTTTTTAATATCTTGAAAGGAACACTCAATAAACTAATTGGTCGATAACTATTAGGATCACACCGATTTATTCCTCGATTAAAAATACCTATGTCCTTTGCCTTACGGAATTCGGAAGAAAGTTTCCTGAATACAGAATATTGTTATAGAAAGACAACAACCAAGACAAGGCATTTTTCCTAAGTGATGAATTCAGGATAAATTCCGTCAAAATCTGCTGCTTTCCGAAATTGGGTAGACTTAATAGCAGCCCTCAATTCATCTACATTGAAAGAATGCAGCACACGTTCTAGTAGGAGCTGATCTCCTCAATATGTGTAATTTTTTCTTCATATTCTGCATTTTATAGTAGGATATATTAACTGTTGCAGATGCATCAACTAAGCGATCAATCTTGGATCAATTTTTTATGATGATGAAGTAAGGGGAGTAGTTCACCTAATTTTCTCAATATATCCCATGAATTCCTACTCGAATGTGTGATATTCATTTTTGATACAACACTATCCCATTTCTCTTATCGGCTTTCGTTGATAGAATTCATAAGCCTTTCACATTTATCAACGGATGGTGTTCAAAACACAAAATCTGTCGTCAATCTGCAAGGAGGATTCTGCGAAACGGGTCTTCCGGTCCAAGTGACGATTTTTCAGATCTTTGAAGTCTACTATAGAGAAGGTTGCGATATAACACTTTTTTCATTTGAAAAATAACGTAAGAAAATTATTGACTGACATCAAATATGACTGATATCATATGAGATAATAATTGATATTGATAGGTTAATGCTTATTAATGAGTAATTAGAAAATTCACCTCCTCTAGAGAAATCTCCGCTGCTGAGGAAACCATATATCGTTTATGTCATAAGCGAACAATGCTAATGATGCCATAGATAACCCAAATAATTTTTCTGATCGACAGAACACCCTTCGAAAAGTAAAAACCAATTGATGACATATAGAGTGTGGGGTGGGGTTGACCCTCACCTGGAACGCGCGTCGCTATTCCGACGCCGGCGTCCAATTTGAGTAGAAAAGCATGTAGTATGACCAGAGATTCAAACGGAGTCAAAAGCGTTACGGTCTGGCCCGATAAATCACAAACAGTCGCGAGCAAATTAGTTTTTGAAGCCATTCGTACTTTTTTCCAGTGACAGCCGCTCCAGAAAAATGTGCCTCGCATGCCAGAAGGAAGTCACAACAAATGGCTAAAGGTAGAATTGTTTTGTCACTAGCAATCAAATCCCGAATTCACTGTCCTTTTTCAACGATATACAGATGTCCTCTATTCGTCTCATTTAATTCACTCGATCCCCCACCCCCTAGTTACTAGTTATTGCGTGCGTCCAATTTTTTAAATCTATTTCTCGCTGACTTGTCACATTCTCACCATAACTTTATTTTTAGACTACAATTTCGAGGAAATCGAAGGGAGAATTTGTCTTCAGTAGGAAGACTACCTTAAATCAACTAGAAGAGTACACAATATTTACCTTTTTAGCCCAAATATGAACCACCATGTGATAACATTGGCATTATTACATAGAATAGAATAATTATCAACATATATTAATAAACTCTCAAAAATTACTGTGGGTTATAAATTCTAAGGAGATAACTACAAACATTATTAAAAATAAATAATTCTCAACCGTATTTTGCGGCAATGAGTGGTCCAAATTAGACACTTTTGATAGAAAACACTCCTAACTAACAATTTATTTTTTATAAAAGGTCCAACAATGTTTACAATACAATTTTTATAAAACCTCCATGTAGCTATAAACGCTTCAATATTATCTATACAACAACTACAAAGCCAAAAAGGGCGCACTTCTGTGCAGTAATTTTGTTTCTTAATTTATTTTCATTATGGCTTCCACGGGTTTTATCGGATAATTGTTTAAACATTTACTAAGTTATTATAAAACATAGTTTGAAACAATTATAAAACAGTTTTACAGAAAACAGTTATAGAGCCAAATATTATTTCATTATTATGACATTTATATAACATTTACAGAGCTAGAAAAAAGCTGTTTTATTTAAGTTGTTTTATTATCGCAGATGTAACTTTTTTGTTTTGACTAACACTAAAAATAAAACACTATTATTGTTAAAGTATACGCGCTGAAAATAATTTATCTCTAATGGTCCTCCAGACAACAAAAAGCCAAGTATTTCATCGTTTCTAACAAATAAAATATATGCTGGAGTTATTGTTTATACGCTAGCCTTTTACATTTATTTCAGATATGTGCATACCCAATACCTGACTGATCGAACCTTAATTTGCCATCTGATGCTTAATTTTACTGCGAAGGAAATTTTTCTGTTTGATATATAGGACATATATAATAAGATTTTCAAGCGCCTCGAATTTATTAGTTATTATTGAGATTTAGGATATCAAGTAAAAAATTAAATTGTGTATCTTACTCTGATTTTGGCCTCTACTGTAATGAAATCCTTTTAACGATGCATATTCTACCGTTATATACAGTCTAAAGTAAATAGTTTAGGCATTTTGTCATTGGAAAGAGGCTTTCTGTAGTACAGATAAAAATGGCCGCCCTAAACTGGAAGTTTAAACAACACAAAATATGGCTTCCATGTTATAAAGTACTTTTAACACTGTAAGTGTTCTTGTGAAATATTTTTTATCTGCGAAAGAACTTTATAAAATATTTTAATTTTTGGGTACATTTCCGTTAAACAGAAACGTACCGTAGGAAAAGTGTCGTTGAAAAAAAATTAATAAAAACCTGCGTGTGTAACATTGTACATTTATTTAGTTATCTTGTACACCTTTATCTTCTTCAAAAGTCCCACATGGTACAACAAGACCACTAGGAGCAAATAAATCATTTTGTTCATCTGATTTCACACCTTCTGCTTCCTTTATGAACATCTAATGATTTATTATCAATAATCAGTTTACCACGTAAGATATTGTGATAGCATTTTTTAACTTTTCTGTAAAATGCTCCACTTACTTTCCTTCCATTTACCTAGCGAATTCATAATAATAAAGATACGAGTCACTGATAAGATGAAACAATAATAATGAAATGGTGATCAGTTTTATAACAGTATCAAACAATGATTTTGTATCACCAACAACATTTTTTTTTATAATAAAAAATATGAATTTGAAGCTATAATATAAACTTGCATTTTTTCTTATGGACATCTTCGCATTTGAAATGAATTTTTTTCAAATATATATAATAGTTGTCACTTCTCTTTGAAAACATTCATTTTGTGGCTCGAATTATTTTAGTCCTACATAACAGCTGTTAAAAAAAATAATTAGTGCCATCTTTGTAATAACTCATAAATTTGATAAAACACAGAAAAACAAAAACAACAATAATTCTAAATTATGTGTTCCAATTGAGCACCATTTAAATAAAACATAATTGACTTAGCTTCCTTAAATTATTAGCAGCATTTATAAATTCTATAGCAGATATTGAACAAATGACATTTCGCTCTGCTGCTCCCGTGCCAAGTCTTGTTGGACGTATACGTCTACAATTTGTTGTGATGGCAAATCATCTTTTATTGGTTCAACAAATTCTCGGAATATTTTCAAATGTCGCGCTTCCCTAAGATTACCCTCACACACATAGGGACCGATAAACCATCCTCTGAAAATATGAATAGGACATTGAAACTGTATTTGCCTTGATTTTGTGTCTCCACTATAATATGTGGTGAAGATATCTTGAAACGGTTGTTTTCTTTCAGGACATCGGTCAAAGGAAAGAATATTTTTGAAATAATTCGAAAACAGCCTCAAAATGAATGTTTCCTAAGAGAAGTAACAACTATCCAATAAATTTGAAAAGAGAATTCCATTTCAAACAATATTTAAAAAAATATAGTGGGCCAAAAAAACAAGTTTAACTTATATAGCTTCAAACCATACTTTTTAATGGAATATAGGAACACCATTTGATTCCTTACGAGATTGGGTCAGAAATGAACAAAATTAAAAAAATCCTTGTATCTTCCGAAGAAGTCATGATATCAACACAGTATAGGGACCAAGCAGTAGTCGTTTAATTACCCCCAGTACACCCCACCCCCCATAAATACTCCCCTGCGCTAAATATGCCGAGTATTCTCAGTTAAAAATCATATAGATACACACTCAAATATTTATCTAAAAAAATTTCACTCTTCTGCATACGCATGCAGCAGGCGTAAACCTCCTGAAATTCCATTGGTTCCTGATATCTCAACTTATCGTAAAGAAATAACGACAGTAGGTGTAAACCTCCTGAAATTCCATTGGTTCCTGATATCTCAATTAATCGTAAAGAAATGACGACAGTAGGCGTAAACCTCCAGAAATTCCATTGGTTCCTGATATCTCAAACATCGTAAAGAAATGACGACAGTAGGCGTAAACCTCCTGAAATTCCATTGGTTCTTGATATCTCATCTAATCTCAACTAATTGAATGAAGCACTACTGAAATAACGGAGATTTTAATAAACAACATTTTCTACAATACTATATGTATCACTCACCTGTCGGTGTCTAATGGTATTGAGAAAAAAGAAAGTTTGGGATTATTGAAACTATTGTTTTTGCAGTTGTATACGCTACAATTGTTAATCATTTTGGAATTAATTTGAAAATAACATAAAATTGAAAGAGAATACTAACTGAATGAAAATAAATGATTAAATAAATGAGCTTTGCTGGTTCATGGTAGATTTTGACTCAAAGAAATTCCACTGAATTTTAGGTTAGGTTGTATTTTTTTCTTCAACTTCTTCTTTGAATTTTAAGTAGATCTCAAAAAAATTATTTAAGATGTCTAAAATAATAATAATGACATTATTCCAGACATCTTAGAATTATTGATAAAAACAATGAACAAGGACCAAAATATGAGGTTAGAATCCCTGCGAGATGCACTAGTCAGACATGGTATAAGAAAATCCACGGAGTGCGACTACTGGTTGGTATTATTCCAATAGTTATCAAGAAAAACAAAATACTTTTTTTTTGTTATTTTTTTATTTTGTTAATAACAATCGCAATTTTTGACGTGCTAAAAAACCCTCGAGAAAATTTTATCTAGACGTCATTCCGAACCGAATGATCTATCGCACGTATTTTTAGAAGCTTTATGTCTATTTAACACGTTTTTGAACTTGTTGATTAGACTAATAATTATTTGTTTTGCGTCTTTTGCGAGTGAAAGTTCATCACGGTTTATCGGTGTATGCAATCAATGGTGTGAAATTTTAAAATCCCTGGTAAATTTAAATACGATTAATTACAAAATCTGTTTCAATCACTTTATTCGAAAACATAATTCCATAAAAAACACACTATAACTTTGTGGATATTCACTTTATGAATCGGGTTGCAACCATATCCAAGGGGTTAGTAAAAACAAACTTTGTATCCCAGATCATATCTCCTATTTGTGTGTTTCAAGAGACATGAAATTGGCCATTTCTTCATCTTCATCTTCTTCTTTATTCACAGTTACAAGAGAAGGTAGAGCAGAGTTTTTGACATGAAATTCAGCCTAATATACAACGAGTTCCCGAGAAAACGGGTCTCGACTGTCAGGTACTATCAAAATGATTTTTTAAGCCTTCGTTTTTCCTTTTAGTTGCCTGGAACGCCGAAATTGTTTCTCCTAAAGGCGCAAACAAATTTTTGATAAGCCAATTTCATCGGCTCTTAAAGAATCATTAGATATGGCCTATTAAAGCTCAGTAATCAACATTACTAAATACGTTTTTCCAATATTGCAAAATATCTGCAGATCGGTGCATAGATTGGTTATTGAAAAGGGCCGTAATCAATGACCTAGAAATGAGGGATGAAAAGACCGGAAGCAATGATTGCGCATGGCTTTGAATAATTTCATGTTTTTCAGTGAAGAAGGTGCATAATAAGGAATCGAAAATTGGTATATCTCGATTCCAATATCTAGTAAAGTTAGGAATTTCGAAGTGTTCCTCATTTTTCGAAGGTATCCGAAAGAAGGGGAGCAATGTAAATTTGAGAATAAATAATTCAGTATGTAGTGTTCATTGGAGCGGAATCGATTCGGCTCTACAAGATGATTCCAGTACAGAGAAACACGAAATATCGTTCTTGTCAGTGTTCCGTTATCGAGAATAGAGAAAAACGAGATCAATCAGATGGAGTGTTTTATTTCCTTTGACTTCTAATGCAATGAGAATATAAACAGACCATGATTCAGGAGTTCCGATCGTTCGGAACTTCGTAAATTAAGATAAGAGGGAGAAATATAAAATTTGGAGTTATTCCAGTAGAAGAATTAATCCAAACGTTGTAAAATATTTGGATGATGCCGACATAAAAGGGGTGGTGTGTGCTATATGGTTAGCCATAATGGTATTTATAGCGACATTTGGAAATGGCACGTGACCAGAACAGATGCAGCCAATAGATGAAAGTTCACGGAACGGAAAAGGAAAGCTGATTTCAGACCAGCATGTTTAATCGATGATGACATCTCCAAATGAAGTTTTTTTTTTCCAATTAGCTGAAAGCTTTTTATTTAAATCCTTCATCCAACTTGCTACAATTTTCTACAAATACGGGGTTTGTTCGGAAATTATCACAAATTTTGAATTTTTATACATATATATATATATATTCATTAAACTATGATGATGATGATACTTAGGACGATCAGCAAAAGATATAATTGAACTCTTTCATCTATTTCTCTAACTTTCGAAATGTATTCGTCAGGAATCTGAAAGATCTGAATGAATAATAAATACAATTAATTGGCTTACAACGAACTTATGTAGAATTATTATTTGGGCAATAACCACCATCTCTTATTGTTCTTACTGCCAATGTTTCGACAGACATCTCCTGTCGTTTTCAAGTCACGTTATTCGAAAATAACAGACAATTGGGCAACACGATGGCACGCTTTTCTACTGGAACAAGCACGCAATAAATTCAAAACCAGAAATTCCCAGGTTTCTGAAGGTATTTCAGTGGAGAATGTCGAACAGCAGTACCAGAATTTGAGTACCCAAAACATTCCAGAAGAATGTGATTGGCACACGAACACAAGACAGTCTGTATGTTCAGAGAGGATTGAACAGTATTAATTTGTTTCCATAATTGATTATTGAATAGCCGGTATATGTGGCGGAATTGGATTGAGAGTAGCTTCATCAATATATAGTAAATATTTAATTGACTTGCCATATATATCTGAGCACCAGAGTAAATTGGATGAGCCCTTAAAGCATCATACATGGATAGTGTGCATAAATTCGTATCCTTATTATCGCCCTGATTATATTTTGATACCCGAGAAAGCACTTAACATTTATGTCTCGGTTATATCAGATAAATAAGGCGCCACTCAGGGCTTAAACGATGATTGCTTCAATCAAAATCAGTTCGCACACGGAATGATTCGATAATACTGGGTGTCGATTTGAACATTTGCCAGGTGAATTATGCCACATCAAGCATGTTTTGAGAGAATATGCCGAAACGCGTAGAAGAGGGGTTTCCAAACGTTTTTTGTACCGCGCCCCCCTCTTGTGATTAGGAGACCCCCCCACGACCCCTTCACATATCAGCTTACCATTTTGCAATATACAGTGATGGGTAAATGTGTGGAACCAAAAAATACCTCTGGAATTATTAGAGATATCAAAATGAAATTTCGAGGATGGATACAACAGTAGATTGCCTAGTTGTTTTCATATTTTTTAACAATTTTGAACTTCCGGTCCTACCGGAAGTAATGTCAATTTAAAATTTGCAATTTCTGGAGAAACATTTTAATAGGAGTACAAATATATCGGGTTCTATATTTTTCATTCCAAGACCTACAGAGATATTAGAAGAAAATAATCTAAATAAAGTAAGAATCTAATATCCATTCAAGAAATAACTAATTAAAATTATTAACTAAAACTAAGTGATTTTCAAAACATTGGAAGTCAACTGAACTAAACTTAATGTACTAGATGTTCAAACTGAGCACCGTTTACTTCTTGACAATAAGAAAGTCGGTTGGTAAATTCTCTAGTAACATTAGCTATTACATCTGGTGGAATTCTCTGTATCACGTGAGTTATTTCTGCAGCTAATCCTTACAAATTGTTTGGTCTTTCAACATAAACCATAGACTTTAAATAACCCCACAGAAAATAGTTTAGTGGTTTTAGGTCATTCATAAGTATGAAGTACCTATGAAATATTTAAGATGTTACTATTTGAAATTTTCAAATGGTTTGGGGGGTGAAATTAAGTAGTGCAAAATGCAGTATATTTGTTTTTTTTTTCTTTCTTTTTTCTCAGTATAGTATTAAATTTACACTTTTTAGTTTGAATAATTGTTGTGTACCTCTGTAATTACTCAATTTATTTGTGAACATTCTTCTGGGTATTTGTTTACCTGTGTATGTTCCCCTGTTGAATAAATAAATAAATAAATCTGTTATGAAATGTCCTATCTGAATAATCGCGAACAATGCGAGAGCAATGGGGTGGTGCTTCATCCTGCTGAACCAGATATTATTTGGTAATTGTCCATTTACCTCCAATGCTGGAATCACTTGTGTCTCTAACAGCTGTAAATACCTATATACGTTTAGAGTTTCTTATAGAAAGAAGGGTCCCACGAATCTGTTGTTATAAATGCCGGCCCAAATGTTCAATTTTTGGGGGTGTTGTGTATGAGCCTCTTGAACCCAATGAAAATTACTTTGTGACCAAAGCGGCAGTTATGTCGATTAACTAAAATGTAGTTTCGTCTGAAAACACCACATTTCTTATAAAATTATTATCACGGTTGCAAATATCCATCATCGTTTCACAAAATTGTAAACGTCTGTCGAAATCGTTTTGGAATAGTTCTTAAACCAGGCGAATTTTTAAGAATGATATTTTTCTCGCCTTAATATTCCTCGTACTGAACGAAGGCTAATTCCATGCATATTAGGTAAGTGAGGATTTTCTTTCTAAGATTTAGCAACATTTTGAGCTACTCCTTCATTAGTTGCACTTTTTAACAGTCCACAACCGTCCACTTTTTGGTAAATTATGACTCTTTCACTTGTATCGTACCTTCGCAAGGTTTTCAACACTACCGAACGGGATATTTGTGCATTAGAATGAACAATGTTAAAAAGGCCAAAAACTTCTTGATGCACCTTTTTCCTCGCCCCATGCTCAATCATCATTAATATTTCTATTCTTTCTCTGTCACTTAATTCGGCCATTTTACGATCGAATTGAAACAATTTAATCTTTAACGTTCAAATTCAAACACTAATACTCTATTTTGACAACTATTGTCACTTCACAATGAATTTTATGGCCTCCTAGATACAATTAAATTTTTCCTTTCTCTAGTTCCTTTTCTGTTAATATCTCGGTAGGTATTGGAATAAAAATTATCGAACCCGATATTTTTGTACTCGTATTAAAATGTTTCATCAGAAACTAAAATAATATACAGGGTGTTCCATTGCAAATTTTAAAATTGATAAAACCGGAAGTTCAAATTTGTTAAAAACATGAAAACAAATAGGCAATCTGCTGCAGTATCCATCCAACAAATTTCATTTCTATATCTGTAATAATTCCTGAGATAATCACTTAGTTCCACACATTTGCCGATCACTGTATAATAATCAGTTTATTGAGTGTTTCTTTCAAAATATTATAAAGGATTTATCATTTCAGAATTTCAGGAGGCTTTAGGAAAAATAGAAATTGTTCAGATTAGGTTCTCAGTCTTATTACTTTCCTAGAATCAGGCTTCAATAATAGGTTGACAACAAGAGCTTATTTCATTGATTAATCTTCGGCATATGGTTCCTCAGTATTAACCTGTCAATAATATAAAATTATTATCTCATTTGACATCAGTCATAATTGATGTCAGTCGATAATTTTTCTACGTTATTTTTCAAATGAAAAAAGTGTTATATCGCAACCTTCTCCAACTATGGATGATTTCCTATAAATGGGTTCCATAGTCGACTTTGAACATCAGAAGATCTGAAGAATCGTCACTTGGACCGCAAGACCCGTTTCACAGAATCCTCCTTGCAGATTTGCGACAAATTTTGTGTTTTCAACACCATCCGTTGATAAATGTGAAAGGCTTATTTATGAATTCTATCAACAAAAGCTCAAAAGAGTAATAATAGTGTTGTATCAAAAATGAATTTCACTCGATCGAGTAAGTCTTCATTTGATATATTGAGAAAATTAGGTGAAGCTACCCTTGCCTCATCGTCATCAAAAATTGATCCAAGATTAATCGCTCGCCACTTAGTTGATGTAACTGAATCTGTTAATATATCTTGATATAGCATGAAGAATATGAAGAAACAATTACACATATTCAAGATATCAGCTCCTACTTTGAAACATGTGTCGCATCCTTTCAATATATATATATGAATTGAGGGCTGCAATTAAGTCTACCAAATTTCGGAAATTAAAAGTTTTCGGCGGAATTTATTCCGAATTCATCAAACATTCAGGGAAATAGGATTTGTCTTGGTTATTATTTTTTTATGACAATATTTTGTATTCAGGAAACTTTCCTTCCGAATTCAATAAGGCCAAAGTAATACGTATTTTGAATCGAGGAAAAAATCCTCGAAATGTGACCCTAAACGTTATCGACCAATCAGTTTATTGAATGTTCCTTTCAAGAAAGCTCATGGTCGTACCAATAGCATGCTATTCAGATGGGACTCAGTTCCAAGCACAAGTTATGATTGTGGATATGCAGAAGAAACAATACCTCATCTCATCAATAGTTATCCCATATATTTGTTTCAAGATGGTTTTTTAGTTATGTTTCTGATTCTTTCATGGAATGGGTTATAAATTTCAAACGAATATGATACGTATTTTTATTATTAAGTTTTTTTTTCTGCTTTTGTCTCTTTATTTCCATATTCGATGTGGGCAACTTTAAGAAGTCTCTGTCTCCATCAATAGAAAACCACTCTTGAAGAAAGTAATCCCTAAAATATATTTCAGCTTATTTCTGTACTCTCACACATAGGCGGGGAGCCAGGATTTTTTTACTGAGGGTTTTTTTCCCTAGGCTTTCATGTCATTAGCCGAATTGTATGGCACCCCGTCACTAACTCCTGCTAACATTACACGCTCTATTGTTTGCTATCCAAAAAATTGTAAGCTAAAAGTTCGAAAGAATATGAAAACACTGGGGTAAACTTTTAAGTACTTTAACCATAATGAGGGTTTGTCCATTTTTTCGAAATCGTACCGTGCAGCAGAGTCATTTCCTGTTTTTATTTCCTCCTCTTCCAACTCTTCTGGCATCATATTTTTATTTCTTGGGTAACTGCTGGGTTTCATTGACACTTTACGTATCCAAAGTTGTAGTTTCTCAACGTACATCTTGATGGCATCCCGATATGTTACTATATTTGAGTCTGCACCTTGCAGTCTCAAGTTTAGGTTGTTTAACGCGTCAAAAAAGTCCGATAAATAAACCAAAATGACTTGGTCACTGGGTTTTTGAACTCTGCAGTAAGCTCGCCTTGTTGATGCTGTGACACATCGGAAACGTCAGCACGGAGCTCAAATAGTCATCTCAACATATTGCCTGATTGATATTGATAGCTTCTATATGAAGTAGCAGCGTTTTATGGTCATATCCTGAATCTTTACAAAGAATTTTAAACATTCGAGTATTTAATGCACTGTTCTTAACGTAGTTGACTACTTTATTACATAGCTTTAAATAATAAAACAATGAATCCCAACCACATTAGCATTTTCAAACATAGTATAAGTAGTCTGGCAGTTCAAGATGAAAAACTTCATTTATAAACAATTCTTTTTTTTGTTTTTACATCTTAAAACAATATAGTATAGAGTTACTGGAGCGAGCGCGAAATATGTCCCAATACGATTCAGAACGACCTTTTTCGGCGATTTCTGTCAAAAGACATCCCTGTAGCGACATAATTAGGCTGGCAAGTTCTCAAATTAAGACCCTGTATATAGGAATCATAATATTCCTTGTCTTCCCTGCATAAATGGGTTTTCTTTGAATCAGGAAAATATGACATGGAGATTTCTGTAGTGCTCTCCTTACCATCCATTCTCTAGCGAAACTTCTTTATTATATCGAGGACACTTGAGAATTTTTTCCATCGCTGACAAGCTTTCCACTTACCAGGATGGTACAGTCATGAAATCTCAGACCAATCCAATTCTAAGAGACCTACATTCAGATCGATTCTGTTTGGAAGTAGTAATATGATTATAAAAAATATATTGCTCTCAGAACAATTGTATTCCATTCAATATGATAAGTTGGTGTGAAATATATCTTGTTATTTCAGTTTCCTATGTTACCAATATCATTTCAGTACTTGTTATTCAGTAACAACGTTGAAAATGGCAGTGAATCTCTTGGTATTACATTTCTTTTGTTATCAAATAAAACAAAGGGGTTAACAACGTGCATACAAATACTTACAGTTCTCCACTGATTTTTTAATAGTTCCACTGGGGGAATTATTTAGGAGGTTTGTTAGTTATTATTATTATAAAAAGATACAGAGAAGAGGCGGTTGCCTATAAATCTCAAATAAAAATCGAAAATTAAGTGGCGCTTCAGAAATATCAAAGAAAAAAAAAGAGTATTGTCACAAGGAAAAAATATCACACAATTGTTAATGCGTTTAATCTGTTTTTAAAGAGTTTTCGTACTTCCGGGCCTAAAGTGACAACTTCACTCCCTTGTGACAGGTACTAAAGTGTCACATTTAATCCCTCCGGGATTAAATATTGACGAAACTCCCGGAACGATTAAATCACAAACAAACGAATTTAAGGGATATTTTATTGAAAAATACAATTAATTAGAATGATAATTAACGTTAATATTCAAATTAATATTGTGACAGTTCGTCATATTGACCAGTCTTTCCTGGGTTAATGCAGCAGGTAACTGACGAGTAACAGATAGGTCCTTATCATATTGAACTGGTGTTTGTTTCGAAGATCCTGCGGAAACAGGAAGCGAGAATGAGGACTGTGGAATAACTATAGTGGACGAATCGGCGACTTGACCAAATATTTTATCTGAAATCTTTTGTTTATTTTTAATAGACGATTCAATATATCCCTCGGCCACGTTGGAGGATTTCCATCCTCCATGTCTTTCAGCACGTCCATTGTTGCTCCCGAATCAGCTAACAAAGACGCTGATGTGCGTCTAAAACAATGTCCCGTATAAGACGTCGCATTTTCTAATTTCAAGAAAGCTGCTATTTGCCGTGGAAATGTACCAAACATGTTTTTTCCTACTTCTCGCGTAGTACATTCTTTGTTGATGTCTTGAACAAAAAATTTTGAATGAAGTGTCTCTGTCTTTCACAATGCCACATATTTTCGAAATATCGCCACAAAACTGATGACACTGTTTTCTGAATTTTTGATCACAAAATTTCGGTCAATTTTATTTTTGGTGTTTCTAATCGCAATTAGGAAGGAATCGCCCAAATCTCTCACATCGTCGATTTCTAAATCAACCAACTCTTTTCCACGACAAGCTCCTGCAACGCCCAAAATAAGTGCAACCTACAAAAAAATTGATTTCTTAAAATTTCTGAATATAAACACATTTCCAAATTTACCTTAAGCATTAAATATTTATCATCCGGAGCCTCCCGTAAGAACTGATCTACCTGCTCAGACGTGAGAATTCTTGACTTCTTTGGCTTAAATCCCTCATTTCTTCTCTTCAAAAAAGCTAATAATTTTGGAAATTTACTTATATCAATATCTTCTCTAATGTTAATAACCGATATCAGCATTGAGTAATGTCCCCAAAGAGTTGAGGCACAAACCGCTTTTGATTTGTCATTGAAGTAGACTAACAGCGCATTTTCAGTAGGTTGTCTCACATTTTTAAGCGGCACCACTTTTTAAAAGCATCGTACTGCTGCTCGTATACTTTTCTAGATTTCGGTGGCAACATAATAATATATATATAATATACTATTACACTATCGACACAAACTATACTGTCAGGAAGAGAGTTCCATTTCGCAAACACGCGATTCGGCAGGAAAAACTGTCTCGTACGAGCACGGAATACCTCATAGTAAAGTTTATATTGGTGGCCACGAAAATGATTTCTATTTAACTCGAAAATACTGCCCAGATTGCCACCAATGAAACCACGCAGTATACGAAACGTCACTATTAGATCGCCACGCATCCTACGATCACTAAACAAGTCCAGCTCAAACATTTAAACATTTTAGTCTGTCTTCATATGAAGGGCGAACCACCCCGAACGGAATCCTCGTTGTAGAACGCTGCACTCCCTCCAGACGTTGTTGATCTGCGATCAGGCTAGGAAACCATGCAGGGCCAGCAAATTCCAGAATTGGTCGAACATAGGTGATGTAAAGCTGCCGATATGTCTCGATCGAGCATCTAGGAAAAACTTTCCGCATCAAGTACAAAATCTTCCAGCATTTGGCGGTTATATTGCTCACATGGGCTGACCAAGGCAGATCCTCGGTTATCACCAGCCCGAGATCGACGTGCTATGCAGCGGAGACCAAACATTTGCCTTCGACCATATACTGGTTAGGCGGATTGTGACTCCCAAGGTGAACAACTCTACACTTTTCTTCGTTCACGGGAAGAAGCCACTGACGGCACCATTAGATTAACCGATTCAGGTCACACTGAAGAATATTAGGCAAGCGAGCATCATTGAAGAGCTTGATGTTATCAGCATATTGGGATCAGTGGTACAAGAATAAAACAGGCAGATCTGATACGTACGCCAAAAATAGGATTGGACCCAAAACACAACCATGCGGTACTCCACTGATAACGGGTTTGAAGTCAGATAATGAGTCGCCAACTCTTACTGAGAAATACCTACCAACAATGAACGAACGCAGCCAGTCCAAAACCCTACCTCTCACACCAAGATGTTCATGCTTGAACACGATCGAAGGCTCGGGAGAGGTCCAGATATATCACATCGGAAGAAAACCATGCTGTTGTTCAGGAATTATATAATTTTCAACAAAGAACCCAAGCAGTATATCAGACACAATCTTCTCAGCAATCTTGGAGATTAAGGGAAGTAAGCTAATAGGGCGGTAATTGCTGGTACTCTTAAAGACTGGAGTGACTCTTGACATTTTCCAAGCTGATGGGAACTGACAAGTATGGAATGATAACCGGATGATAATGGTTATGGGTAATGACAGACTTGCAGCGCACCTCTTCAGAATTCCCGCTGAGATATCATCCAAACCTGGCACAGTAGTTCATCCCACTTTTTATTTAGTTTTCTTGGATTCAATGGAAGTCTTTTGGCGTTCTTTTCTAAAATATTGACCATCAATTTCATCTGACTTTTTGAGGTTTAATTATTTCTTATCATCGTAATAATCGATTTCTTATTGCAATAAAACAAAGAAGAACAGAAATAGATTCCTTGTTCTAATATAAAACGCAAAAAATAACTACCGACTAATTCTGAACATCCATTTATTTTTCTTTTCCACAAAACAATCATAGAATTCAGTATTATGTTCTATGAAATGGTAAAACCCTACCCTCAATATAGTGTTGGGTAGTACACGTCCAAAAATTGAGTTTGTAAGAGGTACCTGATTTTTGTACTGAAGCGGTACATTATACCACTTCAAATGAGGCGCGGGGGGTCTGGCCGTTCATGACGCGATACGATGTCGGGACCAAATTTGTACTAGTGTAGACGACGGGTTGTTGAGGCGGTGTAGTGTTGCGAGGGCGAGGTAGGTAAGAGCTAGGAACGTTCACGGTCTGTCTCACTTCAAATATGTCGATGTAAAAGGAGGGTAACGTTAACTGTCGACAGAATTTATGTAATAAGGGGCAAAATTTAGAATGCAAGTTTTGTTATTCAAAATAATCAAAGATAATCATTATACAGTGCTAGTCAAAAGTCCCCTCCCCCCCTCGTATCTTTTGAACGGGTATACTTATAATAATGAAATTTGGAGGGTGGAAATAAACGGATGTAGGCTTTTCAACTGGTCATAGCAGGTGACGCAATAGTCATAAATGACGTCACAAGGCCACTGTGACCATTAATTTCAAATGGGACCCTATGGCAAGTGACAGCTCGTTTGGAAGGTATTAAAAATACCTATTCAGTCATACCAATTTTGTTTGGGTTTCGGCTGATTTTGATTGATAAATTTTAGAAATACGAAAATTATAGTTTCGCATTTAATTAATGAAAATTTAAGAACCAGTTCTTATAATAAGTGTGCAGGAGCACCACCTTGTTGAAACGTTATTTCCAAGTTGTTGAATTCATTCGGATTATCTTCTAGAATTTCAAGAATTAACGCCCATTTTGTAACATCTCCAGATACAATTCACCGGTTAAGTTAGCATTGAGAAAAAGAGGCCCAACTATGTGGTTTCCCAAAATACCTGCCCAAACATGTACTTTTTCTGGAAATTGAGTATGTTTTTCACGAAAGATGTGAGGATTTGTGTCACCCCAATACCTCACATTTTGAGTGTTAACATTTCCATTGAGAAAGAAAGTACTTTCGTCACCAAAACAAATTGTCTGTATGTAGCCTGCTTGTTGGTTCATTTTATTGGACATAGTTTCACAGAATTCTAGTCTTCGGTCGGGGTCATCATCTGAAAGTGGGTGCACCATTTTTAATTTGTATGGATGAAATTTGTTTTTAGCCAACACCCTATGTACTGTCCTTTGACTGACTTCACAGATAGACGCAACTTGGGCTGTGGAAGAAGTAGGGTTTACTACCATTTCTCCAATTATGTAAATTTTTTGTCATCACTCTTTGTTGGTCGACCAGATCGTTTGGCATCTTGAACACTACCTGATGCTTCAAACTTCCGAAGAAGCTCCCTCAAATAAACTCTCGATATAGGGCGATCGGGTACCTCTCATTAAACAGTCGTTCCGCTGCATTGAAATTGTTTCTACATTCACCAATTATTAAGATAGCTGCTACTTTGTCGGCTACAGTACGTACCATTTTGCCTATGTAAACACTTAAACGTCTCGTTAAACAATAGCTTAGGTAAATTTTCAAGGTATAAACACTTTTGACAAGTTGAGAATTCAAACACGTCAACCTTTTTGACAATTAACCAGAGAGATTTAAAATCTTTATTAATTAAATGCGAAACAATAATTTTCGTATTTCTTCAATTTATCAATCAAAATCATCCGAAACCCAAACAAAAGTGGTATGACTGAATAGGTATTTTCAATACCTTTCAAACGAGCTGTCACTTGCCATGGGGTCCCGTTTAAAATTATTGGTCACAGTGGCCTTGTGACGTCATTTATGACTATTGCGTCACCTGTTATGACCAGTTGAGAAGCCTACATCCGTTTATTTCCACCCTCCAAATTTCATAATTATAAGTATACCCGTTCAAAAGATACGAGGGGGGGAGGGGACTTTTGAGTAGCACTGTATATTCTCATGTAATTAAAAAATTTAAAGATTCCTCTCACATCATACACAGTTTTCCTGTTGTAGAACAAACTGTTTTTATAAAAATGTATCCAATTACTAGTAATTTCGGGCTGAATTCTTTTTGTGAGACTTCATTATGCCGAAAAGATATATTGTTTATTTATCGCTCATCGCAATTCGCAATTTTAACATTTATTAGGGCCATTTATTGAGTATTACTGTTCCGAAAATTTTATCTTTGTAGTTTATCATTTGTGTTAATTTGGTTGATAAAAAGGTGAATATTTCGCCCTTTGATCATAATAACAACTCGTTCAATTTTCGTCGAATCGACTTTTCATTTTTAAATCAGAAAAATTAACACTATAATGTCATGAGATACTGGTACAAAAATGGCAGGTAGTAATCGAGAGCTTAGCGTTTTAATCATTCTCTGAAGAATCAATATTTTCATACAATCATCGAAAATAAAATTGTTTTTTTGTTGAGTTCAAAGAAACTACTATAAAATCCCATCATATTTGGTAAGAGGTGCTAAACTGACAAAGACGCCACCGCGCCATAAAACCCTCCGTAATTCCAAAATTTATGGCATCTGTATATTGTCTACTATGAATCAGTACATCTCCTCAGCCCTCATTTACTTAAGTCGTTTTTGTACCGGGACCAGGACCAGGACTTATCCCCTCTTCCTCTGTGTATTTGTCACGTGGCTCCATCACTTCCTGGTCCTCATCGAGGCGAAGTGGGACATTTGAAGTGAGGTGGTACATTGTATAAAAATGAGCCGCTCTTACATTTCCTCGTCGTGTACGGGACAAATGAGCCGCCTCTTGTAAGGGGTACCCAACACTAGTTCAATACTCTACTACATCTCAAAAATTCCATCATTTTCCAGCAATGGCTAAAAGTCATAACCACTCTTGCCTATAACGTTGAAACAAAATATATGTTCAATCAGTTGTGTTGTTATATTTTGTAATTATAACAATATTATAACGATATGCGATCAGAATCGACCTCAATATTTATATTAGATTCAACCCTTCTTAACTGTGTTCGAACCTAATCTACATACTTCGTAGTTTAATTTTGGCCAATCGGGGTGCTTCGAACTCCTACCAGGGCTTGTTCAGAGATGTCCTAGGCAAGGAAGAAAATATACAATATCCTAAAATGTTCTCGGAACTTGGATTACTTTTAAAAGGAAACAATCAGAAAATGAAATTACATATAGGACGGTTGCCTTTTATATTTCAGGAACAAAAACAAATATTAATAATCGAAAACCGCTTCATTGTTTTTCAAAATATTTCCCATTAAGATCTTATACACTTCTGCATGCGTTTGAACCAATTGTCGAAGCACTTTGGCCACTCTGATTAAGGTATCTGCAAAACGTGTATTCTGAACGCATCAACCGCTTCTTCAGGTGTCAAAAAACGTTGACCTCTCATTTTATTTCTTACGTCGGGAATAAAAAGCAATTCGGTACCAAGTCAGGACTGTACGGCGGATAACTCATCAAATCGATGCTTTGAGTGCTCAAAAATGCAGTTGTTTGAGCCAATGTGTGATAGCGTGCATTGACGTGGTGAAAGGTGATCCGTCTTTGGCGGTTGGTTTACCTGATTTCTTAGAAAACAACTGGCAAAAAAATGGTTGTGTACCACTCAGAATTGATTTTTCTGCGTTGTTCTAGTGATACGATTGCGACATGTCCAGTTTTTCCGAAAAAACAGGTGACCATATGCTAGGAATTGCATCATAATAACAAAAACTAACTGAAAAAAAAAGATCGCATGCTATATATCAAAAACCATTCTGATATATTTTTACCTCACGACTCTCTCTACTCGAATGAGATGTCTCAATCGATTTTGATTAGCTACTGACTTCCATTTTCTATTCGATTATTCAGCATCTGGCTTGAACGTCAATTAAAAAGATGCTTTCCGAATCTGTTATTTATAAATGCCATTAGATCGTTCCTGAATCACTTTTGACCAGGAGCGGCTTGGTATTTCTTCGTAGACGGGCAAAATCTGGGATCCAGGGATGTTATCTCCCGGCCGGCCAGCTTCGAACGCGTCTATTCATTCCATCACGGTCGGGACCGTCACAATGGCAGGGGTCAATTTGATTCAGCAAGCAATTAAATGAATAATCTGAATATACATACTCTCAGATTCCTTCACTTAATTTCAACCACCCTACGATAATTCTAGAATCAATAATATGGTTCAAACGTAAACAACACGTTTTAATATTGTTTTTCGTTTCTTCGAAATAATCAAAATAAAACAACTTTTGTAACAGTCCTATTGTTGTTGGATAAAAAACAATGACTCATCAGAAAACAATATATCATCAGATAACAATATTTCATGGCAGACAGTCAAGAAAAGGAAATTGACATGTCTTCTGCCTGAAATTATTGGGAAACGATCAAGGAGCACACAAAACAGATTTTCATTCCTGTCTGAAGAAAAAAATTGAAATAATACATCCCAAACAGCACAAACAATTCCAAGACATCAATTTTTTTATAATGTGTAACAAATTACCCAGAAATGGAAAGGAAATTAACATCAGTGACAGCTGATGAACAAATAACAACGTCAAAATAAACTTAAAAAATCCGGACACATACAGAAGTTTAGTAAGATTCCTTCGAGATGAAAAAATAGTTTTCCACACCTACCAATTGAAGAGAGAGCCTATCGGGTGGTTTTTCTTCACTACAGCTTTCCTATTGTTGGGATAAAAATGTAAAATGGAAAGTCGGGCAATAAAACGAGATACATAATCAAAATCAGAGATCGTACAACAAATAATCCACACTCTCTATTTTATGCAGACTTAGAGCCCAAAGAAAACAGAAAAGATATTTACAAGATAAAATTCCTGTAGAATATAAGAATTTCAATAGAACCTCATAGAAAAACAATGCAGAAAACTGCACGATTCCAAAACATGCTCCTAACCAAGAACAGCGCCATTCACTTGTGCCTAATGTGAAGGTAGTAACCGAGCTAGTGTTGGGTACCTCTTACAAGAGGCGGCTCATTTGTCCCGTACCCGACAAGGAAATGTACCACCCCACTTCAAATGTCCCACTTCGCCTCGATGAGGACCAGGAAGCGATGAAGTCACGGGACAAATACAAGGGGGGGAAAGGGATAAGTCCTGGTCCTGGTCACCGGTACAAAAACGACAGAGGCAGAGGTAAATGAGGGCTGGGGGGATGTACTGATTAGTAGACAGTACACAGATGCCGTAAATTATGGAATTACAGAGGGTTTTATGGCGCGGCGGCGTCTTTGTCACTTTGGCACCTCTTACCAAAAATGTTGGGATTTTATAGGAGTTTCTTTGAACTTTGAACAGAAAAACAATTTTATTTTCGATGATTGTATGAAAATATTGATTCTTCAGAAAAGGAATAAAACGTTAAGCTGTCGATTGCAACCTGCTATTTTTGTATCAGTATCTCATGACATAATTCAAGATAAATGTCAGTCGATAATTTTTCCTCTGTTATTTTTTCAATTAAATAAGTGTTATATCACAACCTTCCCCAACTATGGATAATGATTTCCCTTTGAATGGGTTCCATAGCAGACTTCAAACATCAGAAGATCTAAAAAATCATCACTTGGCCCGCAAGACCCGATTCGAAGAATTCTCCTTGCAGATTTGCGACAAATTTTGTGTATAAGATTTGAATATGAAGGGTATTTCTAAGGACAAGAGTGATTATATTTCTAAACTAGCAAAGGATTATGGGGCTGAGATTATTCTCCTTCAAGAAACACATACGGATACTAAAAAAAATCTGAAAGAGCAACCATAAAATGTATTCATTGATTATCTCCTTAGTAAAATTTACGGTTTAGCTTGTTATGTTAAAAAATCCTTGATTCACAATATTGAGTTAATCCAAAAAGTCGAATTTGAGGGGGTTTTATTTATCACTTTCAAATTTTGTATTTTTATTATTCAGTTCTGCTTTTGTCATTCCAGATTCGATGTGGGCAACTTGAAGAAGTCTCTATTTCCATCAATAGAAGACCACTCTTGAAGAAAGAAGTCCCTAAAATATATTTCAGCTTATTTTTGTACTTTCTCACTTAGGGGGGAGCCAGGGTTTTTTTTTACTGGGGTTTTTTCCCTAGGCTTTTGTGTGATACGCTGAATTGTATGACACCCCGTCACTAACCCCTGATCTATATGCTTTATTGTTTGCTAACTAAATATTGTCAGCCAAAGGTTCAAAAGAATATAATATGACATTATAGTGTTAATGTTTCCCATTTTAAAAATATTAATTATTTTTAGGAATTCTGTTCGTCATAGATAAAGACATGAAAAGCCGATTAGACGAAAAATTGAACGAGTTATTATTATCAATGGGCGAAATATTCAGTTTCTTATCAGCCAAATTAACACAAATGATAAACTACAAAGAATTCAGCCTGAAATTACTAGTATACTGGATACATTTTTATAAAAACAGTTTGTTTTAAAACGAACAGGAAAACTGTGTATGATGTGAGAGGAAACTTTAAATATTTCAATTACATGAGAATATATAATTACGGTTAGCTTCGATTATTTTGAATAACATATTCAGTAAAATCTTCCCCTCACTCGCTCACCGTCCTAAAGTTCCAAAATCCAACAATTAATTTGCATTCTAAATTTTGCCTCTTTTATTTCTTCAATTCTGTCGACAGTTAAAGTTACCCTCCTTTTACATCGACATATTTGAAGGGAGGCAGACCATCAACGTTCCTAGTTCTTACCTACCTCGTCCTCGCTACGCTACACCGCCTCAACAACCCGTCGTTTATACTAGCATTGAGTATAAATCTACCTAGAGGAGAAACGCAGTTCAAAGAAGCCAGAAATTTCGTAGTACGATTTCTGTTTTATAGATGGTCTGTATGTTTCTGGAAATAAATGTATTTGTTCTTTACAGCACCTAACGGAGAATTACCGAACTATTAGACGATAGCCAGGGCCGGCTTCAGAAAATATGTTGTTCTTCACGAAGATTCATAGTTATTTCATTTCGATATTTGTTCTTCCGAACTAAGATTCAGGGGGAGGCCAAGATGGTAGCATTATAAATTGAATCCCTCATATCATGATTTATCCGAATTTCTCGCATGTATGTTATGTCATTGGATCTTTACAGTTATGATTTTATATATTATACTTGTGTTTTTATAGGATTTCAGGAAACACTTCTTTGAACGAACATAAGATTTCGAACTGAAATGGCGCGTTAACATTCGGCTATCATTTTCAACTTAAAAACGAAAATCGTGAGGGTTTATTCACAATGAATGTAACGTAAACGCAACTATAAAATATCTTCACATTAATGTAGTTTCACACATTTTAGGCAATTATGTAACTTAATAGACAATAGACGGTCCCATAATAATTTAACTCGCGCTGTATTTTGTAATGAATATGAACTTGAATATTGATTAAATAATAATTAAACTTGAATATATGTTATAAGATTCTATTCGTAACATCCATTGTGAACGAGCGCTAAAATGCATAGCAGCTCTTTCTATACTATGTAATTTAAAATACTATGACAAATTTTCTGCTGTCATTATATCTTACGAAAATTGTTTAAGAGCACTAGCGTGAGGACGGCGTTTTAGGGCGGTAGTTTTCAAAATGATACGATTTCAACAAGAATTTGTACTAATATTGAAGATGTAACATTATATCAATGTTTCTGATTTTATATCTATAACTTCTCAAGTATGGACTGACTTAACGGAAATGGAAAATTGCAGAAAACTATAAGATCAAAACCATTGAAAATATTTGATTTGTTATCTCATTTGGAAATTATAATGCTTTTCAGCTTTATAATTATTAATTAATTAATCATTAGGTGTATTCAAAAGGTGTGTGTAAACGAATGGACCAACATCCTCGCATTAAACTCAGAATTCTTGATTATTGAGTCGATCTCAATTGTAATAGTTCTCGGTTAAACATTCCAGTTATACATACAGTAGGACCTCTTTAATCAGAACTCTGAAAATTTACACCCATTTCGGATTAGTGTATAGAGGATTTATAAGGTATTTTTCAAATAAATGCAATAATTCGGTTTATCAGAAGATATTCAATGCCAAAAAAGGTTTGTCTCGCAACTTAGGTACGTAAATGTGAGCGGGTGCGGGTTCAGATTATTGGGGATTCAAGAGGTCCTACTGCATTTGGTCCATAGCACGCTCTTCAGCGAGGAAATACCACTAGAAAAATAAAAAATAATTATAAAGTTCAATAACGATTTATTTCGAGAATCTTCTACATACATAAATTCAATAGTCAATTGGCCTTTATGTATTCCATTGCAGTAAACCACCGAGGTTGCGGTCAAAATTAATGAGGAGTGCGATTTACCTATGAACAGCCTAGAAGGGTTGTGAAGAGCATCGGATATACATACTGACACAATTTATTATTTAAAATCTATCTTAATGTATATCAAACACTAAGCATTTTTTATAATATTAAGTTTTCTTCTTTTATTACAATTTTCCTTCGTTTTGAGGATAGATCTTTCAAATAATTTAACTCTGACTAAGTGTGTCAGTATGTACATCCGATGCTCTTCACAACCCGAATCGAATTCCGCTAACTAGGTTTTTATCGATTTAGTTTTTTTCAAATTTTCTAAAATATATCGTTTTATGCTTATTTTTCCTGGTTTGATTGACAAAATATCTTCTATAACCAATAATGCATTTTTTATTATGAATATAAAGTCGGTTGAAGGGATTTTCAAACGAATTGTCTCATTTGAATTGGCATAGTTTCTAATAGAAATATAAATTCTTTTGTCTCCCAGATCTTCAATATAATCGATGAGGAGGTTGTGTTCACATTTGTCACATTTTAAATTCACACTGAATTTTTTGAACAAATATTCAGTAAAATAAGCAATGGAATTAATTTCTAGACTGCTCATAGTATATCGCACTCTTTATTAATTTCGACCGCATCCTCGGTGGTATCAGTATCTTCTGTTTCTTCCGAGTCAGAAATGGTATTTGTGCTACTGTCCACACCTATCCCTACAATATTTGAGCCGCCCATATCCTCCTCTGTCAAAAGATGGACATCTTGATCATTTTGACAGTTGGAATTTTCTGTATAGGTACCTTTCAAGGTAGCCACTCATGATGGATTGCAATTCAAATATAAAACTACGCGCAGAAGAATTTGGATCATAGCCCCTTCGCTGCCTTATCTTAGAGAATAAATTCTTCACTGGGTCCTGATTTAAGCGACTTTTTTTAATCCTTTTTCTCTTCCCACATTTGAAGTATACGATTGATAGTTTGAACCAAACCATCAAAGCAGAATGGTGTATTTTTATCAACCGTCCAAGACTCAATGAAGCCTATTGATATCACCAACAATATGCGCATAATTCATTCATTAAAATCGTCATCTAAATATACACAGATCATTGGACGGTAAGTCAATATATCTAAATAATAAAATATTCTGAGAGGTGATGTCGAATAAATCCGGCCCTGGCTCAGACCAGCTCAGACAGAGAGAGCAAGTCGCTGCAACCATAAATACAATTAAATAAAGGTTACCGTGCTTACACGCTTGAGACCGCCACTTTACCGGTAGAATTTCTGGCTTCATTTCTTTGAACTGCGTTTCCCCTCTAGGTAGATTTATACTCATACTAGTACAAATTTTGTCCCGACATCGTATCGCGTCATGAACGGCTAGACCCCCTCGCCTCATTTGAAGTGGTACAATGTACCGCTTCAGTACAAAAATGAGGCACCTCTTACAAACTCAATTTTAAGACGTGTACTACCCAACACTAATTCGAAGAAGTGATAGACAACATTATACATCTGACTTATAAATAACGTGAAAATTAGACAAGATACTTATTTCTTTCAAATTTATGATGGATTTTCACAAAATGAACGAGTCAATACAATATATTCTACTTTTCGTATCTAGTTACGGAAAGTAAGACGTTTCCAAACGTCGATGAGTTTTGAAAAGTGTCACTTCATTTGTTAAAATCAGAAAAATATTTTTGTTTTCATTCTGACTACCGTTGATTTTATTTCTTTCCAAATCCCAAATATAATATTTTTCCATTTGAAACTTTCAATTGATATCCCTATCGAGTCAATTTGAAAGGTTATAGAGGATAAAGTTCAATGAATACAGAAACATGAAATAAATAAAATTAATGAACGTTCCGTGAATGTCATTTTCTGAAATCGATTTTCACAAACCTGAGATTTTGTTGAATGCATTTCAACATGCGCTTTGCTATAAGGTTCATTGCCCTTAAACACCACCCTGTGCGATGCCAATTTCTATCTTAGTTAGTAATTTTGTTTTTGCGTGTTTCCATTGCAGAATTAGTCCGATGTTCATCGTTAATATTCGAGTTTCTCCTAGGTCAGTGCAGTGAGCAGCATTAATTTTTCCTGCCTTATGACGAGGGATCAATTTTTTATTATAAAACGTTAAAGTTAAACAGGTTGCGTGTTCGAGCTAATAAATTTTGGTCATATTTCACGACAAAAATCGATATATACTGTTATTTAACTGTCCTACACAGACATTAATTTTCTTTACTTGTCGTTGATACATTATTGTATATTTCTATAGTTTTGTTTCATTGTGAGTAAACTAACGAGTTCAATTATTCAGTTAAATTAAAAAAAGGCGAAGTGATGAATAACAGTAAATGATCTCAGCGTTGTATATTTTACGCGTTTGATTCAATTTAAAAATTGGAAAAGCTCTGACGTGAGGTCGTGTGGTAGTTATTCTGTAACCTGTAAATGTCTGTAAATGAGGTTATAAAATATGACAAGCAACCATATGAAATGAAGATCTCGTGGAAGATAAATTGTATTTTAGAACAGCATTCCAATTCGAGCGTTTAAAATGAAGAAATATTTCTCCATTAATTCCAAAATTATAGAAAGGAAATTAGGGCTACGATAGCAGCTTGATCGATTGAAAATATCAATCAATTATTGCTGGCGATTTCCTACTTCAGAAAGCTTTTTCCACTCTTCGTGATTACTATCGGCAACTTTCACCACATTGGCTCCAGAAGACGTTAAAAATACATTGGAATCCATTACAGAACGGAAACTCTGGTTTCGTATAAGTTGAAAAAGTGGTAGATGGCATGAACAAAATTCTTCTTCGACAATTTTCACTCCAATCTTCCTTCTCGAAATGATCAAGTTCCCTGGAATAGTATACAAGGTCCTATCAAATAGTATCGAGAATTTTCAATTATGTGTGTTTGATTTTTGTGTAGTGTTATTTTGATTCTTGTGTCTCGTACTTATACTCTGACAAAAATATCCGAAAAGTTTCATTTAAACTGCATGTGTTGAGTATATTTAAGTATTTGAAGTTTCTGTATGTTGGTAGAGCTGTCCCTAATTACTATGCCTAACATGAGCGCAGTGTCTGTCAACTACACTGCTCAACAATTGATAGGGATCACTTACTTACTTTTTCTAAATTTATTTCTGAAATATTCGCTCCAAGATTATAAATTTAGTCAGATATCAGAGTATTTTCAGTTGATAATATGGTTCACTTGGGAAAAGAATGAAAAAATGGAAAGTTGGAGAGAAAAAAAACTTTATTAGGAACACTCAAAATTCTGTGTTTGAATAACATAAAAATTTTATGATGAAACCACAAGAAGGCTGAAGTTTCGGTTAAGCTAGTAACTAGTTGGTCCTCCACGAGACCGTCTCAAGCATTCTACCCTACGAGGCATACTTTCAATCAAACGGATTTTTGGGCAAATTTGTCCAAATATCCCGTAAAGCGTTAGAAAGGTCCTCCAGGTTATTGATCGGTTGTTGTAAGGTTGACAATTTTCTAGATATCTCAGACCAGACATGTTCGATGCAATTCATGTCTGGAGAGCGAGCTGGCCAGCCCATCCTATCAATAGCATCCTAGCGCTTCATTAACCAGACGACTACGGTGTGGACGGGCATTATTGTCAATTAAAATGAAATTCTCGTCCAAGGCAACCGCAAACGGAAAGATTATGGGTTCAATAATCATATCGTGATATCTCTGGCTGGTCATTGTGGTGTTCTGCAGAACAACCAACTCTGTGCGTTGGTTCAAACAAATGCCTCCCCATACACATATAGAACCTCCACCAAAAGCTGTTGTTACCATAAACTGTTCTGCCGACCTCTTTCCCTCCTCCATCGGAGTTGGACTAGACTTATCCGAGTCTTCAACTGTTTGAGGGATGAACCTACCCGGTGTTCTATTCAAACGGGGAGCCCGTGACTCAAACCAGGACAGTCGTCGTCTTACAGTCTGGAAACATTCAACTAAGAGGGCTAGCATTGAGGATCAAAGACATCTTGCTCAGCTGTTGTACTGAGCTGACCCTCCCCATGGACAAACTGAGTCGTTTTGGATCCACCGCCCGACTCACGACACTTTGCGAAACATTCAACTGACATTTGGACAAACCTTCCAGTGGTGCAGTCGCACAGGAGCCAAACGTCTTCTCGGCATGACTGATAAGCTGATATTGTTCTCATTTCTTCAATTATTGTCACCTTATGTATTGAACGAGAGAAAAAACAGATTTAATAACAAATACCACATTGCTTTTCACTCCACCTATAACAGCCTACAGATAATAATCGATTTCGTGAACAAGAGCCGATGAAGTGAGGAAAAATTTGAATAATCAAATCAAAACATCTTAATTTTCTTAGAGAACATATAAGTGATCACGAGATAGCTTGAAAAAAATACAAATGATTAGTGTATTTTACGCGACAATTGTTGATTAGTGTATTTTACGGGACCTGTCGACCTCAGTCTGCGAATTTTGTTATAGAATAAAATATTATTGAAGAAATAGACAGGTCCCAAAAGAGACAATTGAAACTAACAAAGAAGACAATAACATCGAGACCCAAACAATCGTTATATCTGTAGTGAATGGTTTGTCTGAAAAACTAACAAAACTTCTGAAACTAGAAGACAATAAAATAATTTTCAAATATATAAATAAAATAGATTCAAGACGAAATTGAAACAACACCTGATAATAAAATTTTCAATGTAGTTTACTTATTTTCTTGTGATGTTTGTAACCAAGTTTATATAGGTGATATCCATAAAAGCGACATTAAACTAGATAATAATCATCTGCTTTACATACTCACACTATAGATACAGGCCACATTATAAATTTTACACAAGTGAGATAGATTATTCGATTGTACATCAACATCCGATAAAAAATTTATAGAAATGGTGAGAATCATCCAAACAGAAAACTTAATGAACTCAAGAACAGATATTGAAAATCTCAGCATAATTTATTCAAACTTATTAGATACAGACAAGCATAGAAGATTGAAAATCCCTCAGTGAGTTTCACGTCTTAGTCACAAAATCATACATAAGTTATGAAATAAAATAAGTGCGTGTAACGTTCACACGCAATTGAAGTAAAACTTCCTTGGTATTGTACGAGATGACAATGAAATAAAAATCATATAAAATTTGATCTGTTTTTATAAAGAATAAGTATTTTTTATAGTGATAAACATTTTTTATTGTTGATAAGCGTTGTATATGTAGCATAAGTTTTTTCATTTAAAATTACTGTCTTTCTAATATGTTTCTTTAATTTTTGTGTTGTTTATTTATTCATTTCTTATGAAGTCTGAAAGTTCATTAGATTTATTCATTTCACATGAATTTCATTTATTGTTCATAGTGTTTTTCCATTGCATTGTAACTTCAAAGTATGCTAATCGAAAACCTTGAATCCTTCAAATAATTTTTATTCTTTCTATTGTTTACGTGCTAGCAATACTGAAAACTCAACTCTTTCTATCAATTCTTTATGCTCTGCTACTGAATATGATACTGAATTGATAGCTTTGCTGATTTTTTGCAAAGTCATTTACTACCAGTACTGCGGTTTTTGAAGAGATTGGGGATCCTTACATAACTAATATTAATGTTGCATTGTTTGAGGAACGTGAGGTTCTTACGGTTTTGAAGAAGATGAAACCAACTATGACTATGGGTCCGGATGGAACTCCTCCTTGATTTTTAAGGATTGTGCGTGTGTCTTGGCGTATCCGCTCACAATCTTATTCAATATGTGTTTGAAAAATATTGAGACGTTGCATGGTTCCCGATGCTTGAAACTTTCTAAGGTGTGCCCGGTTCACAAAAAGGGCTACAAATTTGATATTTCTAATTTCCGACCGATATCAATAATATGTAATTCCAGCAAAATATTTGAAATCCTCCTTTACACTCGGTTATATCCTCTAGTCTGTAATCGAATAACACCTTTTCAGCATGGTTTTGTCAAAGGCCGTTCAACAGTTACCAACCTCCTTAGCATAGCACAGTTCGTTTCTGAGATAATTGAGAGAAGATCCCAGGCCGATGTCCTGTATACTGATTTTTCAAAAGCGTTCGATTCAATGGACCATGGAATTTTGTTGACGAAGTTGTCCCAATTTGGCTTTTGCTCCAATCTCATAAATCTTTCTAAGTCCTACTTGTCTGACCGGCTGCAATATGTTGAGTTCAACGATGTGCGGTAGTATTTTCGAGTACTTCGGGAGTGCCGCAGGGCAGTAACCTTGGACCACTGCTTTTCATAATTTTCATCAATGATTTGGCTGATGTGGTGGATGTTAACTGCCTGCTATTTGCCGATGATTTCAAGATGTACCTTGAGGTGAGGGATGCCTTCGATTGTCAGCGGCTTTCCATCAATTTGCTGCGCGTTGTTGAATGGTGCGAAAGAAACCGATTGAATCTGAATGTCAAGAAGTGTAATGTCATGTCTTTCACACATAACAAAAATGTAATTCCCTTCAACTATACTGTGGATGGTAAGGCCAGTCCTACATTGGAAGCGGAATTTCTCCAGATCAGACAGTCTGGACGGGTCTGGCTGGGTCTGGAGGAAACAAAAACAAAGAAAACGTACTGTCCTCCTACATTGGACGCAGTGTTCGATCTGGTCTGGACTGCTCTGAAGAGAATCAAATCGGGTCGGGTTGGCTGGCCAGACTAAATCCGCTTCCAATGTAGGACTGGGCTTACTTGCTTGAGCGTCCGGCGTTGTTGACGGATTTGGGAGGGATTTTTGTCCCAAAACTTTCGTTTGTACCACATATTGATGCCACTCTGTCTGCTTCAAGTGGGATGTACGGATTTATTATTCGGATATAGCCACATTGTTGGGGTTTCGCATATTTTTGGATTGTGAATTTCGGAACGAATAGACCAATGTCGGGATATTTTGTTTGTTTTCCCTTGTTTGCACCACAATGTGTAATGCTGGCAACACCGGAATTTCGAGGAAGAGATATTTTCCCGAAGATAAAAGACATGAGAAAGAGATTTGATCGCATCGTCGTCGACAGTAGATTTGTTGCATTTTTGGAGAGTGTCGTTCACATTCGGTGAAGTTTATGATCGAAAGTGAAAGAAAGGTGAGTCAGATTATCGTTCTGGTGTTACTTTTTGATCATTTGATTTATTATTATTGTTCGAATTTCATACAGTCCACTTGCTCTTTTGTCGCGCTTAAACACACATTGAAGACCCTTTTTAGGAATATGTCAGATCCAAGCTGGAATATGCAGCTTCAGTATGGTCCCCTTACCACCAAAACCATATTGTTGGGATTGAGTCGGTGCAACGACGTTTCCTCAAGCTTTTGTCATATAGAGAGCATAATGTGTATCCGCCCACTGGTTTCCCTCAGGATTTACTTTTGAGTCGACACGGCATGAAGAGTCTGAAATGTCGACAGGACTGCCAGTGCGTTTTGTTCGTGCACAAGTTGATCAATGGGATGGTTAAAGATTCTAGCATACTCAGTAATATCAATTTTCTAGTTCCAAGACCTGCTTCCAGAGCGGACAACACATTTTTACATGCCGACACCGAGAACAAACACTTTGAAATATTCTCCTCTTTATAATTTGTGTCACGCTTGTAATTCTGTTTGTCCTATAAATGTACCACTAGATAATGATAATTTGTGGTTGAATGATATGTTATGGCTTCCAAAATTTTTTGACTCAAATTTATTGCGAATATAAGTATATATTATAATATTATAAGTAATATTCTTCTTTCATTTATTTTTGTATAACATCAGAATTCTTTGTTTTTTTCTTCTTCATTTCATGTTTTCTTTTCGTTTTGTTCATTAATTTCATATCATATAATAACTGCGCTTTCATTCATATTAATTTAATTATGCCTGATCTGAATACCATGAATTTTGTAGTCTGTTCAGTTTTCGAATCAATTTCATATGATATAATACTCTGTAATTATATTCCTAAATAGCCACCAGAGTAACAATAAAATGATGAAAATTTATAACAGCTTATTTCTTCATCTTAATAATCTAGCATATGCCTGAATTTCACATGAGGTGTTTATTTCAGTGCATATTTACCATGCATGCTGGAGAAAATTTAAAATTTTCCGCTGCTTTGGTAATTCAAATTTCCCGCTGCTTCGTTCCTGTACTACCAAATATGGCGGCCTATTTGTGTTACCAAAAAGTAGTTATTATTATTATTCAATTTAATATTTCTTACTAATCATTTTATTTCTTCAAACATTTTTGATTGGTTTGTTTATAAACTATCTATTGACAAAATCAAAAATATTCGAAAACCGGATGGTACGGAAACGTGAGGCCACATTGCCGTAACGGACTTCCGTTGCATTTTCGTCCAGTTACGTCCTAGTCGCGCCTAAAGAAGTTTTACTTCAAACATAATACCTATATAGTCGTCTTCTCTGACAAATGTGTCAAAATATGTTATCGAATTCTTATTCCAACTCGATGACAAAAAAGTATCCGGAGATTTCAAATAAAACACAAAAATATGAAACCTCTTCAACATTCATCGCAGTTTCTTGAAAATACTCTCCATTCGAAGCGATACACATGTACTAATGTTTTTGGTAACATTTTTCATATGCGCTTTCAGGGATGGCTTTCAGCTCCTTCTGAGAATTTTTATGGCTTTGTATCTAGTTCCCCGAAGCGGTCTGGAGAACGAAAAATGTCACACAGGCTAGATCAGGCGAATGAGGTGGCTGGTCGATGGTATATTAATCTTTAATAATCATGGCTCGAGAGATGGTACGTTATCTTCATGCAAAACCCACGAATTGCTTTGCCACAAATCTGGCCGTTTACGGCAAATATTGTCACGCAATCGTCTGAAAACAGTTAAATAGAAGTCCCTTTTGACCGTTTGACCTTGGGGACCGAATTTAGAATTAACCACATCAAGAATATCGAAGAAAACAACATTCCCATGATTGTTTTCATAGACCCATGTCTCGTCACCATTTGTGATTCATCCCAGAACGCGGGATCAGAATTCGCACGATCCAGCATAACTGCAGATACCTGCACTGTTTTTGTAGAAAACTCAGCTCTAACGGAATGAACCGAACGCCGACGCGCGACATGAGAAATTGGTTCGCCAAAAACAAACGAGCGGTTTCATGAGAGATGTTGAGTACATAGACTACCTATAGATAGGCAACTCTGGCATGAATATTGGTCCCGGCTTAGAGCTCAACTTACAGCGCCATCTTTCGTCATCTTAGAGTTGATTACAGATTCCATTCGCACAACGCTCCGTCTCGTGGCGCCCTCTAGTGCATTTTATAAGAGTTATCTAGGATTCCACGCAAGCGCAGGTTGAATCACATACGAGAATAAATTGGAAATGAAAACAAATACATTTAAATGACCATAATTCTTTTAATCTGCTGTATATGATCACAATTTCAATAAAAAATATCATTTGATCAGAAAATTGTGACAATTTGCAGCAGATTAAAAGAATTTTGGTCATTTCCTGATATATCTGCCTTTCAAATCAAAGAACATACTAATCTTTAGAGGATGAAAGAAATAAACAAAAAAGAAACTTTAGAAATTATATATATATAGGCAGTAAATTATCAATTTACAAAAATTTCAATATCGAGGGAAAGAATAAACGAACCAAGAATAATTATGCAACAATTACTCATCAAGTTATGAAAATACACTGAAAGAATAAATCAGAATATTAGTGACAGATACATCAATTTAAGCATGAAATGCATTACATTTATACTTTTATGACAGAAACAATTTCTAAAAGTCTATTTTCTTTTAGATACTTTTTCGGATGCCATCTTCATTATTGGATCATAAGATCTCATTGTTTTTTTTTTCCCGATAAAATTTTATAAATAGTTCTGTCATAAAAGTACAGAAATAATATCATGGCAAAATCAATAAACTTATTAACTGAAATTCCTTGAATTTGGCGTTTCAACGGTAAATCTCACATATCCGTTGAAGTATTCTAGGAATCTTCTGATAGACGATTTTTATGAAACCTACTATAAGTGGAATACCCAAAACTATAATCAATGACCATGAGCAGTTCACTTATATATAAATACCTTGTTGCCTCAAAGTTTCTTCAGGAGTTCTGGAGGGTAGACAAAATATGCTTACATAATCTGAAAGATTATTGAAATTACAAAAATGATAATCATAGGGAGTAGAATGAATTACTTGGCAAATTAAGTGTTGGTAGAGCAAATCTTTTCAGCTTTCCATGAGGGTCTATACAATCCATATGAAAATGCTTTATGCAAATAACACTTTTGGATGAATGAAAACATGGATTTCTGATTCTTTCCAACCAAACATTTCTAACACCCTCAACTTGTGTAATGAAAAACCTAGAAAGAAAACAGTGTTAGAAACTGTCCCAAATTTTTACTAATCAGAAATTACTACAGGAATATGAAATTGCTACAGAAAATATTAATTCACAGTACATTTTTAGTGAGTTATAAGTTAATCCAAAACTACTACTTATATGAATGCAACACATACCTTTTGACATTACTATCACTGTAGCAATTGGGAACACAGTAAGAATAAACCATTTAAATTAAATTAAATTGAATAAGTTGAAAATGAATAAACCATTTCAGTCAACCAGTTCATGCTCATCATAAAATAGTTTCTTACTCTTCATAAAGTCCACCAAGAGTGAGGTCTGATAAAATCCGTTTTTACCGATCACTACTGAGAAGTACTAATTTACCGATCCGAGCTTCTAAGATGACAACAGATGTCTCTACCGCTCGTCGAAGGAAAACGTGACCAGCTTTGTAGTAGGCGAGTTCCCACCCCCTGGTTGAGTACACGAGCTATCTCTCTAGCATTGGCATGACGATTTTCGAGAACAATTTCCTTGATTTTTTTCGACGTAATCGTTGATTGAAGAGGTCGATAGTCGTCCTGAACGAGGCAAATCTTGGACAATCTCTCAACCGCTTCTTCAGGTGTCGAAAAACGGTGATCTCTCATTTTGTTTTTCACGTGCGAGAATAAAAAGAAGTCATTTGGTGAAAAAGTCAGGACTATACGGCGGATGACTCATCAAATCTATGTTTTGAGTGATCAAAAATGCTGTTCTTCAAGCCGAAGTGTGAGAACCCACATTCTCGAGGTGAAGCGTGATCCGTCTTCGGCGGTTGGTTTTCCTGATTTCTTGGAAGACAACTGGCAAACGAATGGTTGTGTTCCACTCAGAATTGACTGTTCTCCATTGTTCTAGTGGTACAATTGCGATGTGTTCAGTTTTTCCGAAAAAACAGGCAACCATTCGCTTGGAAGTGCTTCGTTCGCGAACAACTTCTGTTGGATTACGCTCATCTTGAAACACCCATATAGTCGACTGCTGCTTACTTTCGGACTCATACGCGTAAATCCACGACTCATCACCTATCACGATGTCGTAGACGTGCTTCGCAGCACCGCGATCGTATTTTTAGAGCATTTCTTTCGACCAAACGACACGAGCCTTTTTTGGAGCGATTGACAAAATGTGTTGGATCCAATGCGAACAAATTTATTTGACGGTTAAACGGCTCAATCTCACGATAGGTCACATGACGATCTTGCAATATCAGTTGGCGCACACCATCAATGGTTTTCGGAATATCAACTGATTTTGGACGACTTTCACGAAATTCGTCTTGGAGTGAACTACGACCTCGGTTGAATTCAACATACCATCGATAAACTATGGTCCTTGATGAAGCTTGATGTTGTCGAGTTAATCCATGTCGAAAGTTGTAAAAATAATCGCACGAAAATGTACACGATTCAATTCTATATTTTGGGCTAGATGAATCTTTTAAGTTACTGTAAACAATACATATAGTGCTCGTATATCAAAACGATCCGATTACGTATAATCTCAAAAATGTCAAGCTATCCGATAGAGCTTCAGTTGGCAGATTGCTACACTAGGGTTTTCCAATCCCGAAATATAAAAGGCAACCCTCGTATAACTAGCTACAGATATTTTGTATGTGAAGGAAACCACGTAATGAGTATGAATATACCTTACAGAGTCGCGTTTGGCTAAATGAACATAGAGCCTCATTGAAGTTCTGCTTTCACGCAAAGGTCATTCCATGAATTATCAACTTAGTATTGATTTAACAACAGTTTACATATTAATGTCTATATATAGAAAGAGCATTATGACTTTTTCTTCATACAAAACACATCGATTTATTCGATGGTCTGATCATAGGAAATGCGTTGTCGAATAATTGTCTTCCGGTTTAAATGTTTCAAATGCCATCTAGAAAATAACTCGATAATAACAACAACAATACAATGTTAAATGCTAGCAAATGAATGAATATAAACGTGATTATTATAAATCGAGGAAAATTATTGCGTCATGTATGTTCATAAAATCTGGTGTTTACAACTAGTAATATAGAGTGCTAAGGAAATATTTCCATCGTAACGAGCAATCTTTTTTCAGCAAAACAGAAAATTTTCAATTAATTTTCTTTCCGGCCATAAAATCCCGTTCATTGTTTATTTATAATCAAAAAGTTGATTACCAATTTTCTGTTGTTGACATCGGATCTGCTTTATTTATATATTCTCTTCATTGTTCTCGGGAACGTATGGTCTATGATGAGTTATGGCTTTATATTTAGAAAATTATGAATTGAAACTGCGTAACATTTATTCATTCGGAACGAATGAAAATGATGTTAAAAAAATGAACCAATACCGGATGTTCCCTGCAAGTCGAGCCACCCCGCATTTTTCTCATTATATTCTTCAGAACTTTTGGCTTACAATTTTTTGTTAGCGAACACTGTAACCTGTGTAATTGGTTAAAGTGGGTTAGTGATGGGGTACTATGCAGGGCTGGGATAAAGTTTGGCACCAAATTAATATTTTTAAAACGAAACGGGCGATATTTTTGAAATTTGGCAGGTGAATGTAATGGACTACAATGCATCAGATGAGCATATTTTCACTAATGAGATACTTCCGGTTTAACCGGAAATGATAAAAAATTTTGATTTAAATGAGACACCCTGTATATTTCTGCAGATTCTGAAAGTGCACCTTGTTTCGGATCTGTCCATATCGGGTTTCATGTAAAAATTCTCTGTAAAAAGAAGAAATTCAGTCTTTTATGCGTCCCCTACGTCCAATCCATCGATTTCGAAAAGAAGCATCTAGAAAATACCGAACCTGTCTATCATAGTGAGGAGGTGCTCCATCTTGTTGGAACCAAACTTTCGGTGGTAACTGCCTGTTCTGTTGGAGTGCAGGAATGATTTGTTTATTCAGTAAATCTAGATACTTTTCTCCATTTGAGTTCCCGTTTATGAAAAATGGGCCTATTAGCCTGTTTTGTACAATTCCCATCCAAACATTCGACTTTTCTGGTCGCTGGGTTTGTGCTTCATCAATCCAATGAGGATTCTCAGTTGACCAATATCTTGAGTTATGGCGGTTAACCGTTCCATTCAAACAAAAAGTTGCCCCATCAGAAAACACTACATTGAAAGCAAAACTTTCGTCGTCATTATAGATGTTCATTAGCCGTTCGCAAAATTCGAGCCGTCGATCAAAATCATCCTCTGACAATTCTTGGACTAATCGTACCTTATACGGATCACTGCATAGGGTGTTTCAAAGGACAAATCTCAAACAATAAATTTTGGTCCAACCACAAAATCCAAAAAAAAATTAGAGAAGAGAAAAAAAGTATCGGAGTATTATTAAGTATCCAAATACAAACAAGTATGTGAACGATTTCAAAACTATCAAAAAAGGAACTTACTATATGATGAGAAAAACCAATAAAGAATACATAAAAGGGAATAAACAAAATTTGTACTAATAGTAGAAAGTTACTGTCCATTATCGATCAAACACTAAATGATGAAAATAAAAAACAAAAAAAATTAAAAAAGAAGATATAACCATTACAAGGAATGAAGAAGATGCTGCACAACTGAAAGAATATTTCACCGAGAGTCCTTCAATATTACATAGCCGACTAAAAACTATTTCTGATACTTCTGGGAAGGTAACAAAAGATTGCTCCGTCTATTTTTACAAATGTTCTAGAGAAGAATTGAAAAATGTGGTAGATACTTTCAGTACTTCATCTGCTGGAGATGATGACTTGACAGCTAGAGACATCTCATTAATCTATAATATTGTGGAGGATACATTGTTGAGCACTGTTAACTCTGCTCTCAAAACTGGCGTCTTTCCCAAGAAATGTACGTAGGCTTACAAATAGAAAACCGCCGTGGTATTATATTGACTTCAACATAGATATGTTGAAGAGCTTACAGAATTCCAGAGGTTTGCAGGAGGTGATTTTGGTATGCATGCTGTTTCCAATCAACCCTCCAGGGTGACTGAGAGCACATCAACATTTATTGATAATATACATTCGAATATAACAGAGGGTTTTTCAACCTATAGTATGGAACATCACGTATCAGACCATAGGGAGCAAATATTAAAGAGTGGATGTGGATTTATGGAACCAGATGTGAATGCAAGGAAACTAATGCGAGAGATGAGACCGAAGAACATACGTCGCTTTATGAGGTTACTGGAGGAGGAATCATGGAATTTCATGATTAGAGATGAAACAGCTGAAGAGATTTTGACTAAATTCTGGGTCAAATTCTTAAATAACTTTGAATCAAGCTGTCCAGATATGACATAATGAAAGAAAAAAAGATGAAAGAGGGAACAGAGAGATAAGAGAGATGAGAAAGCATCTGGATGCACATTTGGTTGCAAAGGAGGTAAGAAAGGTTTAATTCAGTAGAAAAGCTCACAATATATACAGGAAGTTATATACAGAGAAAATTTTTGAATGGAAGAAAAGTAGGCATTTAAAAATAATTGAGCGAGCCAGTGATAAGAATAAGGCAGTATGGAATATAATACGTGTTAAGATGATTGGAAAGCCGTTCTAGAATTAATCCGAGGCTGGCCTCTGCGCGATCTTAGCCGATTTGAGATCGTTTCGTTTCTGCGATGTCCAGAGGGTTATCTGCGTCGAAGCGGTGAGAACATATCTACGGCTTTGAAGGCGGCTTCTCGAGGAATTAGAGGCTGGCCTCAGGATTTTATTCGAGTTAATCGGGAAGCGGGAAATAGAGAAATAGGGTTAGTTCCTTTGTCGTTATTTAGTGGTATCGCGTTTGCTGTGTATCGCGTATGATTATAATCTTTTTCAGGTGAATTTTTTCTGAAATATAAATCTTTTTTATCGAAAGTGACTAACAGATCGCGAAATGGATTCAGCGGGACCTAGTAATAGTAAATCTTTTGAAATTCCTAAGGAACATATTCGGTGTACTTGTGATATTGTTAATTTTTTAATAAATAAGTAACATTTTCGACTCATTCGTATGATAATAAATTATATTTAATTAAGGAAGTTAAGCGACCTGTTCCAAATTTGAGTGAATCTCTAGTGTCTAGTGGTGGGGTCGGTAAATCAAATCGGGGATTCCAAAATACGTGGTATGACAAGTACGACTGGCTTACTGGAAGTATTACTTTGAAAAAAATATTTTGTTGGCTGTGCATTTTATTCTCAGCAACTAATGGAAATTCCGACAGAGTTTGGTCGAAAAGTGGTTTTAGTGATTTGAAAAATTTATCTCGGGGTCTATCGCTACACAATAAAAGTGCTCAGCATATTTCATCTAATTGCAAGCTTACCGTTATGAAAAAGCAAAAACAAAATATCGCCACAGCAATAGACAATGCGCGTCAAATAGAAATTGAAAATTTCAATGCTAGATTCAAAGAAAATCGACAAATTCTAAGAAGTTTAATAGATATTACGATGCACCTCTGTATGTAAGAGTTACCTTTTAGGGGGCACGATGAATCGAATGAGTCTTTAAATCGAGGAAATTTCAAAGAAATCTTGAGTAAATTTGAACGAATTTAAAAACCTTTAGAAAATGACACCAACAGTAAAAGTAATTTCTGGTACATCTAAAACCATTCAAAATGAATTAATTGATTCGGTTGCTTTTGTTTGAATAAACAAATCGAGGATAAAATATATATTACATTATTAATTTTTTTTTTCAATGTGCCTCACCATACTATATTGTCACGAGCCGCAACTATCAAGAAGAAAAAGATAGTATCCGCTCAAGAAATCACACCTGATACGTTGATTGATTATATCATTCGGATTGGTGTGGCTGATGTTCGCAGTAACCAACATAAAACATCGTGTCCATTGAGACTACAGAAAACATTGAAGAAAAAGTGAATCACACAATTTTTATGAGAGAAGTTACCAGGGAAGAAATCATGGAGATATCCATGGGGATAACATAAAATCCAAGGATTCCAAAGATGTTTATGCTTTGTCCTTAAACCTCATGAAAAAGATCATACTAACTATTGCTGAGCCACTTAGCATGCTGTGTGTTCACAAGATGTATCAACGAAGGATATTTCCCAGAACAACTGCAACTATCAAAAATAGCACCTTTGTTCAAAGGTGGAAATTAAAATAAACCAGAAAACTATAGGCCTGTTTCCATATTTCCAGCTCTTTCCAAGTTATTTGAAACAGTTATTAAGAACAGACTGACAGAGTTCATTAAAAAACATGATGTAATATGCAGAAATGAACACGGTTATCAAAAAAATAAGTCCACAAACTCTGCAACAACATCTCTTCAATGGGAAGTAGCAGAAGGTTGCGATAATAGAAAAAATCAGCTAGTGACATGCGATCTTAGCAAAGCTTTCGATGCCATAAACCACAAAGTTCTCGTTGAAAAACTCGAATGCTATGGTATCAGGGGAGTTACGCTGAAACTTATAGAGAGCAAGGTCGCAGAGAGTTTTTATGGGTGGGCTGAATTCGGTTTGGAAGAAGGCAAGATTTGGAGTGCCTCAGGGATCTATTTTGGGCCCCTTATTGTTTCTACTATACATTAATGATTTGTCATAAATTTGCAGACAGGCCTTATCTCACTGTATGTTGATGACGCCTAGTTTCTCAACATTGATGACACTCTAGAGGGATTGGAGGAGAAATCGTGGAGTACTCTGAAGCAAGCCGAAGCATGGTTTCCAATATGAAGATGAATAAGAACAAAACACAATGCCTGATATTTGAAACCTACCCAAGAGCAGATTCCATGCTGAAATTCATTCATCTTGAGCCAAATATCAAATTCGGAAAACGAATTGAACACATGACAGAAAAACTGTCTGCTGCAATTTATGCAGTGAGAAGATCCAAGCAACGTGCAGGTAAGATGGCGGCCAAACATGCTTACTTCGGCTACTTCCATAGTCTACTTAGTTATGGAGTTCTTTTTTGGAGAGGATGCCCAGAGAGTCGAAAAGTTTTTCTTAAACAGAAGCATGCCATACGAATCTTAGGCGATCTCAAAATGACGGAGAGCTGCAGAAACCACTTCCAAAGTGAAAATATCCTCACACTAAGTTCCCTACATATTTTAAATTGTAATTAAAGTAAATGACCATTTTTCATCATTACATCACCAGAAATGCAGGGAAACTAATAGTGCCTTACCATAGAGTGTCAGCTGCCCAGTTGAGTATAAACTACGAAGCAATATTGAAATTTAATAGTTTACCAGATATTTTGAAGAAAATGTTGAAATGAGCTTGAAGTTGAAGAAAGAACTAACTAAAAATTTTAATGAAGATAGCATATTATTCAATTGACGAATTTTGGAAGGTTGGTCTTTTATAAGTTGATGTACTTGTGTGATTTGTTACCTCTTTCACGAGATTTTTGTATCCATTGATTGTTATTTATGTGTACATGTGTATGAATCTATTGTGTTTTATATATTCATTGCTGACAGCCCATCTAGTATTGTTGATGGGAAGGTTATTCATGAGTTTTTTATACTTGTTGAATAAATTTATTATTATTAGTTGAACCAGAGCGCAAAAGCAGAAGCTTTTGCGCTCTGGTCAGAAGATCTCGAGTCAGTGCTTTCCTAATTTTCTCCTTGTTTCAATGAATTGTACTAAATCAATCCTTCTTTTTGTTCCAGGACCAAAATACAGATAGATTCCGTCTATCATGAGCAACCAAGACGAGACTGCAAGCCTATTAATAGGACATCCAACCCTCACCAGTGCCTCTTCCACATCGAATTACTCTAAACCAGTTTTGATGAGGCAGGAATGTACAACATTTCTAGTGTCCTCTCATCATCCCCAGCTGTCAGTATTTTCCGACAGCGAAGAGGATGGCTCTTTATGCGTCGAAGAAAATAACACTAGATCCGTACCTGATATCGAACTCCACTGCAGGTAAGTCCGAACGGTGACTGCATCGAATGTGAATTGAATCAATAGAAATTAAATAAATTGATTATGAATTGAATTTTAATCGATCCGTATTTAATCGTTTGAAATTTTACTGAAACAATACAATTGAAATGAGTGAACTAATTAATTTGATACAATTTAAACAATTCCAACTGTCTACTGCAATCTTCTTTTGTTCGTGGCAACCTTTCGGAATTAAAGGTGTCTACTTTAGACTAGAGGACATTTTGCGCGCGTTTGTTCCTGATGAAATAGCGAGCTATCGTTTTGACGAAACGTCGGTAATTATCGGATATAAAGCTGATAAAATCGAAGAACGCTCAGTTGGCTCGATTTCCGAACTCGAGATACATGGAGGCAAGGTAACTTCCACATTTGCTCCCTTTGTAGGTGATAATTGAATTCTAGGCTTGGGGTCGTTATTAGCCGCACCATCAACTAGACTACAGCATAATAAGAAGAAGGTTTTCATACAAGACTCCTTCAAGTCCAATATGGGATTTCAAATGGGTACTTGCATTCATCTTCCTTCAAAGGTGTGATATATTCTCCTCAAGGCCAAGATATACTCTCGTACAAGGCTGGAATAATGTTTCTCTCCAGGGCTAACATATTTCTCTTTCGCCAGGAGAGCAAGCTCTCTCCCTGACTTGGAGAGCCGTTCTTACAATATATCTGGGTTCAAGACATAATTGTAGTGATCAATTGCCATTATTCCGGCAGATAGACAAAATTACCTGCAATCTATAGTTCGCGAAAGAACCAAAAGCCAACTATCAAGATATCAAGATTATCTATTCACCGAGCATAGAATTTTCGGCATAAGCTCAACTAATTCGGTAAAAGTTTCCCAAAGTTGCAAATAGATGAAAAAACACACTGTTCAAGCCCAAGCTTGGCTCAAAAAATTTTAACCGGACTTAGCCCTATCGAAAATTATGGTCTAGAATACTCAATTCAAGTTTTTTTCTATCCTGTTCTTGAGTGTGAAGTATCACTTAAATGTAAAGAGTCTTGTGGGGGTGATCTTATTTCTCTTCACCTCTTGAAACTGATAAGTGTTGATTTCGCTCCACAATTCGCTCATGCAATTAATATATCTATAAGTTGTAGAATTTTTCCTCAGCTCCTCAAAAAAGCTGGTCTACTTCCAGTGTACAAAGGAATCTACTCATGATGTTGCAAACTACAGACCAATTTCGATACTTAGTGTGTTTTTGATCGGATTGTGATAAACAGAATGATGCACTTCTTGAACAAGTATCCCATACTTGATACCTCACCACATGGGTTTCGATTAAGTAGTATTTTGTTGGATCCACATACGAGTATCTCGATAGTGGCCAGTTCGTCACAGGGTTATTTTTTGACTTGAGCATTTGACAGCTTCGCATTCAAGTTCCTATTGACAGAACTACAATTTGGTTTCACATGTTTCTTAGTTCGCTCTAGAACGATGCTGTACCGGAGTTGAACATTGGAATCCCACAGGGTTCTGTGTTAGGACCGCTCCTTTTCCTTACTCCATGAATGACTTACCAGAAAAATTCTAGCAAATAATGACTGAACTGATTTCTCTAATATATACAGGGTGAGTCTTTCACCACTGCGTTAATTTTAACCATAGGTTCTTGAGATCAAAAGAAACAATTTTTTCCCATACCGTCTTTCCATATTCAGCTGAGTTAAAAAGTTAAATGCATTTCAAGTTTTCACATTGGGAAAATACCCCTCTGTAGTCCAGTTTGGTTTCAATGAAAATTACCTTCCACAGCATCTACTATTGAATCTGAATTGATTAAAAACATTATTTTCCCTCTAAGAAATGATTCATTCACTCATGTTTCATCAGATGATTATATCGATTCAATTCCATTCAACTTTAAAAATATCAAAAATGGTGCAATTTAGAAAAAATGATGACGAATGATTTTATCTGCAAAAAAAACGAATGATTCTAGGAAGTACAAGATACGGACCTTTTGTTCAAGTGATATTTGTTTTTAATGCAATTTAATCAATCTGTACAGTAGTAGTGAGAAATCCACAAAAAATGAAATAAATCTATTGATGCCAAAATATTCACGACTATTATCAAAAACCTTCTTCTCTACAAGAGATCATTTCAATTGATTTTGTAGTTTGAATATTGCAGATGAAAATGCATTTTTTTATGAAATTTCAATACCCTATATATTTTGAACGGGGCCAAATTTGGAAAAATATTATATGAAGAAAATGTTTCTTTTGACTGCAAGACAGAACTCTATGGAAAATTGTGAATGAGAAGATTGGAAAAAGGAAGAAAACATCTGATATTAATATATCTGGATCTCCACACATGATTGCAGAAAACTTCAGTCAATATTTCTTTCAATATAATGCTACTTCAAACTTGCCACTGTCATCTAATACATTGAAGATTTCTAGAAATAATAAAAGTTTCTTTTGTTTCGAGATCAATGAGGACGAAATATTCAAAACTGTAAGATCTTTCCCGAATAAGAAAAGTTGTGATTACGATGAAATCCAAATTAATATTATGAAGATCTAGCCTTTGCAATTTATTTTGAATAACAGTATCAAAGAAGAAATTTTTACCAATCTACTTAAAAAAGCAATAATAAAACCGCTTTATGAAAAGAATAATCCAGAAGACTTAGAGAATTACAGACCGATAAGTCTTCTATCGAATTTTTCAAAAATTTTCGAGAAGATTTTGTGTGAAAGGCTGTCAAACTTCTTCAGAAAGTTTAATATCATCAATGATTGTCAACATGGATATATCAAGGGACGAAGTAGGGACACTGCTATTTATGATCTTTTGGCAGGAGTTTTTAATGCTTTCGAGGATAATTCTCTCCCTCTCGGAATTTTCATTGACTTTTCCAAGGCGTTTGACTCCGTGGTCCATGAGATGTTGCTGGGAAAATTGGATATTTATGGTATCTGATTAGGAGCTATCTTGAAGGATGAACACAGATCATCGCAGTCAGCATAAATGGAAGGAGATACTGTTCTCGGGTTGCTGTTTCTGGTACAAGGCGTCCCACAGGGAAGTATACTAAGGCCCTGCTTTTTGTACTGTACGTCAATGACCTCCCTAATGCAACATGTGATTTAGCAAATTTTTTTACCAACTACGCCGATGACACCAATGCTCTTTTGACAGCGAAAACATCTGAAGAACTACGTTTCTTGATAAACTATTTTTTGCTACACTCCAGGAATGGTGCTCGTATCATAATTTGTTGGTTAATGGAGAAACAACAAAATGCGTTCTTTTCACTCACGACAGACGACCAATAGATTATTCGCAGATTTTCCTACAAGATAACCAAACTGAGTTTGTGGAACACACGAGATTCTAAGGATTGTATAAAGAAAAAAAATTACACTGGAAACTGCAGGCAGAAAATGTGATTGATAGATTAAAATCCACTGTTTACGCTCTTCGACTGCTTAAGGGAGATGTTGGTGTTCCTTTTTTGATGGCTGTGTATTATGCGAATTTTCAGGCCATTATGACGTATGGATTAATTTTCTGGGGTAACAGTTCATGTGCTGAATCTATTTTCATTCAAAAGATAGCAATCCCTTGTATTTTTGGACTGGGGTATATTCAATCATGTAGGGGTATTTTTAAGAAAAACAATATTCTTTCTTTAACAGGTTTATATAGTTATAAACTTTTACTTTTCTTCTTTAAGAATCCTGAGAAACTTGTCGAAATCAAGTGCTCACAGACTTATGATACTCGTCATAATTCATTAATTTTTCCCAAGCATAAACTTTCTTCAACTGAAAAAGAATGTACATATATCGCAATTGAGTTGTTCAATTCACTACCAAATTAACTAAGACAAATATCATGTTTCAAAATTTTCAAGAAGAGATTGTTCCGACTTTTAATTGAAAGAGAGCCTTATAGCATCTCTGAATTTTCAACTCAGAGAAAATAATTTGTATCTCTCTGTATAGGGTGTTTCTTTTTTTTGACATTTTCCATATTTCATTTGAACGATTATTTTAATTATTGTAAGGATGACTTCTCGAAATAAATCTATTTTGTTTGTTTGACTCACCCTGTATATATTCACTGCGTGAGGTAGTGAGCAACAACTTACCATTCTCCATCAGAACATCATTTATTCGAGGGAGCACTTCGTTTCTCGCGTGATATGTATCGATTTCAATCTTAGATGGATTGCATACATCGATTTATAATAAAGCTAATTTCGAACCAAAAAGACTGTGTTTTCTCTGTTAAGCCTTCTAGCCCATGAGTTATTTCCCAGATTTCTCTATATTATTTGGATGACTCTCTTCTTTTCTATTCCTTTTTAGGTCCGTAATCCTGAGAACAATCAGAATTCATTTGGGCAACTACTGGAATAAAAGCTTTCACTCCAATAAATAAATAAAAATTCACTTACGGAATATATTTCTCGATAAATTGGAAAGATAGAAAACCGTATCGAAGTTTCAAAGTGTTTACTATAGATATCATTTACTCAAGTTCATCATACTTCGGTTAACTACAATATATGTCACTTATTTACATATAATATTTCCATAAATATCGTGACTAAAAACATCAATGTAACGCGAAGTTATATGAATAATCGATAGTGAGATATCGGTAGATGGAAGTAATTGGTTCAATCGTCAAAATAAGGCTTTGAATTGAACAAAACTTCCATCCCCTTTTCTATTCACTGGCCAAGAAGATGTGTCAGAATGAAAATGATTTGGGTAATACTTTCAGACTGGACTCACCTAAGACTGTAGATAGACATATATTTGTGAAATGTCGATTTGTTTTGACTCCCTCATTGACAGTCTCTTATGAAACCTCACCCGGCAACACCGCATAAAATCTTTTTCGTTTTACTTGGGTCACAATATCTTCAGGATCAAAATGATCTGAACAAATGAAAATTGCTTTCTTTGGGCAAATACTTGACCATCCCAACAGCGAAACCCAAATTCTTCTTTTTTCATCGTCATCTGGGAACCTTAATTCAAGAAAACCTCATTTTATCTTATAATAATCTCATTGAAAACTTCCCTATTAAAACTTTCTACGATACTGAACATGTAAATAACTAAATACTTCGGTTCTAACAATACACTCATCTATGGAACTATAAATTCGGATTAAAATTCCTGTCTTTACTACAACTTTCACACTTACGAACCATTTTTAGTGCGATCAAAAGTAATAAACAATAAAAAATATGTAAAACATAATACTTACTCTCACAAATTTTCTTCAATTTGCGTATTTGTTTTCGATACAGAGGTGGCAACGTGTGTCTTTTAGAACATGTAACCTTCAAATTGTCAAGCAGAGAATGAAGCCACGTTGTCTTGACTTTCACCTGAATTTCTTTCCATCTGTGGTCTCTGACATAAAATAGCAGAATCAACTGAAGTTTTTCTTTCACTTCTTGCTAATATATCCGATAAGACAGTATCAATTCAAAATATAAAATTTTATACAATAATTTGAATGCAAATTTGAGAAGAAGTTTTTATTCACAATTAAAGGGGAATAGAGAAACCTACTATTTGCTCAGTTTGGCAACATAAAATTTTTTATGACCTGAGTGGATCAGCTCAATACGTTACCATCGACCAGCTTCAAGTTTCAGATGCGACACTTTTCAATGTAAATAAAGGGGTCTATTTTTCAAATAGTCTAAGGGACTCACTGATCAACATCAGCAATGTACAAAGGCGCCGACGTTATTTCAAGACCCTGGAACAGTGTGATACTGTCACAATGAATGAGAAACATTGAACAAACCTACCTCTTACATTTTCTTCAGTTTTGTTCAAACTTTCTTCTCATAAAAAAGGCATATCTTTCCTATCAAATATCATATCGAAATTGATATCTTTCCTCCAGACAGCTCTAGTCCTTTCAAATACCTCATTTATTCAAGTCCAAGGTATTTCTGAGGACAAGAGTAATTATATTTCTAAATAAGCAGAGGATTAGGGTGCAGAGATTATTCTTCTTCAAGTAACACATACAGATAACGAAAACAATCTTCGTGAAAGAGGAACTATAAAAAGTTATGTATTCATTGATTATCTGCTGAGTGAAATTTATGGTTTAGCTTGTTATGTTAAAAAATCCTTTGTTCACAATATCAACTTAATCCGAAAAGGCGAATTTGAGGGTGTTTTCTTATCTCCTTCAAATTTTGTAATATTTCTATCGTTAATATTTATAAACCTCCAAATACTAATTGGCCAAGAAATTTGGATATGAATCTCCCTCATCCTTCAATTTATTGCGGTGATTTTAATTCTCACCACGTAATGTGGGGTTATAATAATAATGATAGAAGTAGGATAGCTTTAGCTGACTGGATGGAAGACAATAATTGGAATAGAGGCTATAATCCTGATCTCTGCCTAGTGTCTTGTGACAATACTTGCAAACCGCTTCCTATTAAACGTAAAATTCTAGGAGTTTTTCCTCATAGCCAACATAGGCTAGTTTAATTCAATATTCTGAGTGTTTAAGAAGATCTCGTTGGAATTTCAAGAAGCCAAATTGGATTGAATTTGCTAAGAAGGTAGACACTGATATTAGGTGGATTAAACCCACCCACGATAACTATCACAGATTTTTGGGTGATGTGAAAAGCACAGCAAAAAAGTTCGTTCCAAGAGGTTTCTGGAACGATTATATTCCAGGTTGGTCGAAAGAAACCGATAATTTGTATGAAGACTAAAAAATCATGATAAATATGAAAGGCTTATGAATTCTATCAATACAAGCCAAAAAGAGAAATGGGATAGTGTTGTATAAAAAATGAATTTCACACACTCGAGTAGGAGTTCATGGGATATATTGAGAAAATTAGGTGAAGCTACTCGCCTTGCCTCATCATCATCAAAAATTGATCCAAGATTAATCGCTCACAGCTTAGTTGATGTATCTGAATCAGTTAATATATCCCAATCTGAAATGAAGAATATGAAGAAAAAATTACACATATTCAGGAGATCAGCTCCTACTTTAGAACATGTGTCACAACCATTCAATGTACGAGTAGATGAAGTGAGGTCTGCAGTTAAGTCTACCAAATCTAGAAAAGCAGCAGGTTTTGACGGAATTTATCCTTAATTCATTATGGAAAAAAGGCGTTGTCTTGGTTATTATCTTTCTATGACAATATTCTGGATTCAGGTATTTTGAAACGAGGAAAAAATTCTTGTGATCCTAGTAGTTATCGACCAATCAATTTATTGAGTATTCCTTTCAAGATATTAAAATGGTTAATTCTTTTTAGAATTGAATCTTCTATAGAAAATGCTCTACAAAATTTCCAGGGAGGCTTTAGGAAAAATAGAAATTGTTCAGATCAGGTTTTCAGCCTTACAACTTTCATAGAATCAGGCTTCAATGATAGGTTGAAAACAGGAGCTGCTTTCATCGATTTATCTTCGGCATATGACACTGCGTGTGGAAAGATGGATTAATTTTCAAACTCTATACCCATCTGAAATGTGGGAAAATGGTACGATTATTAGAAAATATGTTATCTGATAGAAGGTTTCGTGTTTTTGTTGACAATAAGAGTAGCAACTTCAAAACAAAAACGGTCTTCCTCAAGGATCAATTTTAGCTCCTTTACTTTTCAATTTATATCTAAGTGATTTGCCCACTACATCATCTCAAAAATTTGTTTATGCTGACGACATTGCTATTGCTTACCAACATTCGGATTTCCATACTCTGGAAAACATACTGTCATCTGATTTGCAAATTTTAAAGAATTATTTTATTTAGTGGTGATTATGTCCAAATCCCAATAAAACAGAGGTATCTTGTTTCCATCTAAATAATCATGAAAAATATAGGAAATTAGTTGTAACTTTCAATGATTCTCATATCGAACACAATTTCTATTCAAAATACTTAGGAGTTAAATAAGATTCATCTCTCAATTACAAGGCTCATTTAAATGATCTGAGCCTAAAACTGAAAACTAGGAATAATATTGTTCAGAAATTAGCTGGATCGTCTTGGGGTGCTGATGCTTCTACTCTTCGTACAGCATCTCTAGCCCTAGTCTTTTCTGCAGGTGAGTATTGTTGCTCTGTTTGGTTTAATTGTGCACATATACCTACAAAAAATTGATGCACAATTGAATACATCCATGAGAATAATTACTGGCACCATAAGATCTACACCGGTTCATTGGTTACCAGTTTTGTCTAATATTGTCCCTCCCCATATTCGACTGCAGCTCTGAATTCTTGGAATAAATATCATTCTTTTCCCAATTTATTCCCAATTATTTCATATTTTCCACAAAATAGAATTCCCAGATTGAAGTCACGTAAACCATTATGGCATAATACGTTTTTCAATATGAACACAAGTGATCAAGAATTATGGAAGACTGAGTGGAACTCTTACGAAATGTTCAATAAGTATCTCATTTCTGATCCTTCTGAAAAAGTTTCTGGTTTTGATCTTCCAAGAAAAATTTGGACAGTTCTCAATCGTTTGAGAACAGGTCATGGTCGTACCAATGGCATGCTATTTAGATGGAACTCAGTTCGTAGCGCAAGTTGTGAATGTGGAGAAGCAGAAGAAACAATACCTCATCTCATCAATAGTTGTCCCATATATAAATTTCAAGATGGTTTTAGGGCTATTCATGATGTTTCCAATTCTTTCTTGGAATAGGTTATAAATTTCAAACGATTATGATACGTATTTTTGTTATTAGTTCTTTTTTCTGCTTTTGTCTTTTTATTTCCAGATTCGATGTGAGGACCTTGAAGAAGTCTCTGTCTCCATCAATAAAAGAGCACTCTTGAAGAAAGAAGTCCCTACAATATATTTCAGCTTATTTTTGTATTTTCACACTTAGACGGGGAGCCAGGGTTTTTTTTACTGGGGATTTTTCCCTAGGCTTTTATGTCATACGCCGAATTGTATGACACCCCTTCACTAACCCCTGATCTATATGCTTTATTATTTGCTAATTGAATATTGTCAGCCAAAAGTTCAAAAGAATATATATATATGATATATATTTTCAGATTCGATATGTGCAACTTGAAGAAGCCTCCGTGTTTATCAATAGAAGACCACTCTTGAAGAAAGAGGTCCCTCAAAAATATTTCAGCTTATTAACAATTATAATCGAGACCTTCTTAAAGAGGAAGTTTGATATGAAACTGTTCAGTTGAAAAATACAAAAATTTGTGATTGATCATCATGACAATTTGTCCAATTCGACTTTATAAAGCACGGTGCGTGGATTAGTTAATAACGACTTGTTACGACTAAAATGGCGGTAAATTCAAATATTCAATTAGTTTTGGGATGAATTCACGAATAACTGCTCACACAAAAAAATCCTTAAAGTTATGCAGATATTGTTCTGTTGCGCTCAGGGTTTGGAATAAACGTTTCAGAAGTGTATCTGTACAAACAAACTATATTTAGATGCATATAACTATATGGAAAATTAATGAAGGCCGGATCATAAACTTTTGAAATGTGGATGTGCTGTGTGTGTTTCACATGTTCTGAGGTAAATTATAATCATCCGAAAACCCCATTTTAAGCAATATCATCTCAAATATATGCTGAATGAAACAAGCATTTTAACTCATTTTTACTTTATCAATGTGAAAACACGACCGGTTTCGGTTTTTCAAATCATCTTCAGGTGCTGAATACAGACAGCTGAAAAAATTATCTCTAATTGTGTGTTAAGTGGTAACAAATTTGGGTTCTTTAACAGTTTCGTTACTTCCATCAGTTCCAGTATGTTTAATTTCAAGCCATTCTCGTATTTGTGAAGATATTTCAACAAATGATTTCGGAGGAATAAATTTTCAAGTTCGAGTAGTGAACACATCTTAACTATTATTTTTGTCATCTTGAAATAAATTGAAAAAATCATTTTACAGGGTGAATCTTTGATCACTGCGTTTATTTCAACCATAGATTCTTGACGTCAAAAGAAACATTTTCTTCCTGTAAAATTTTTCCTTATTTGATATAGGGTGTTGAAATTTCTTAAAAAAATTGCATTTTCAGCTCTAATATTCAAACGACAATATCAATTGAAATGATCTCTCCTAAAAGGTTTTTGATAACTGTCATGCATATTTTGGCATCAATAGATTCATTTCATTTTTTGTGGGTTTCTGACTTGTACTGTACAGATTGATTAAATTGCATGAAAAACAAATATCACTTGAACAAAAGGTCCGCATCATGTACTTCCTAGAATCATTAGTCTTTTTTGTAGATAAAATCATTCGTCATCATTTTTCCTAAATTGCACCTTTTTTGATATTTTCAAAGTTGAATGGAATTGAATCGATATAATCATATGTTTGAAACATGAGTGAGTGAATCATTTCTTAGAGGGAAAATAATGTTTTTAAACAATTCAGATTCAATAGTGGATGCTGTGGAAGGTAATTTTCATTCAAACTAAACTGGAATACAGAGGAGTATTTGCCCAATGTGAAAATTAAAGTGCTTATAACTAAACGGTATAGGAAAAAAGTGTTATTTCTGATGATATCAACTTATGGCAAAAATTAATGCAGTGATCAAAGACTCACCTTGTATATACTAGAACAAAACGAGAACTGGATAATTTTCTTGATGCATGATAACAATCATGAACTCATGAATCTGATATCGAAATGAGTTGAAACTTTTTTAGATCAATATAAGGTTATATAAGGAGTAAATTTCTGAAATTTCTAGTGTTGCCATATGCACGTCCATTTGGCAACAACTTTGTTATTCTGAATGGGGAACACCACAATTTGTATTTTATATGATTCGTCATAAAAAAAATCAGTATTTTTTAACTTTTGTAATAGTGAGTTTCATAAAGATGAAGGATTCACAGAATACTTCAACCAATATGTCAGATAGACCAATGGAATTTCAGACATAGAATCACTCAATCAACAAGTTGATCAACCTATTAATGTTTATGAAAACCGGCATCAATCTATCTTAACGCTTTTTGAGTCTTATTATTTATAAAAATTTTAAATCAAATTTAATAATTACGAAATAGACTATATTTAGCTCCATATTCGAGATGTCAGTCCGAAATTTGCCATATTTGGACTTTAGATGAAGGTTTGATCTGCTCCACCGTTTCCAAATCATAGTTGTCAGTTGTACAGAGTGGTCAATAAAAATTACCAATTGTCAACTCACAAAATTGCAAGAAAACTCTGTTGTTTAGATTCTAGGTTATCTGATTGATAGAATCTCATATTGATTAAATATGCTTTCTTTTTGATGTTTTTTCGGTGCTCTCTATGTCGTCTAATATATTAAAGCGGTAAGGTCGGCGGACCAGAGAAAATTATGAGAGGGAGTCCCGTCAGGGACCCGGAAAGTGAAGCTTTCCGAGCGGCCCGAAGGGCCGCTCGAGAGGCAATCTTAAAAAAAACGAAGAGGCGTATCCTCCTCTAGGAGAAGCGACCGCGAAACCCCGGGCGCTCTTAAACCACCCGAAATTTTCAAACGAAAATCGCGAAATCGTATATATATTATATCGACATATCCATGAATCAACTCGATCCATAGAAAACCATTATTCAAGTTTACACGTATTATAAGTATTTTGAAGGCATTTTTGTATAAATAATCTGAAATTCAATAAACACAGATAACTAAATCTAAACATGATTGGTATAGGGAAATGTATAGAAAAATTTTGGAGTGAAAATGAAAAAACATACTAGGTGTTTAGTTTGAAAAACAGAGTTTCCTACAATTTTGTGAGTTGACAAATGGTAATTTTTTTTTTATCTCTCTGTAAAACTGAAAACTAATAATCGGAAACAGTGTTGCAGATCAAACTTGTATCTGAGGTCATGCCAAATTTTGTGCTGGAATCTCGAATATTGAGTGAAATATAGCCTTTTATTTGAAATTAAAAAGAATAATTCATAACTCAAAAACCGTTAAGGATAGATATGGAAAGGTAGAATGAATACATTTGATTCTTCTTCTATGTCTGAAATTGCATTGGTCAATCTGATACATTCGTTAGAGTATCCGGTAAATCCTTTAAACAACGATCTTTATGAAACCCACTTTTACAGAAGTAAAAAAAATAATTGAAATAATCCATATATATATATAATAATGCAAATACAGGTGTGCCATTTAAAATAACAAGCTGTAGCCAGATTTCCATACCTCTGGCGACACTGGAAATTAGAAAATTTTCAGAAAGATATCCTTATAATGATCTAAAAAATTTTAAATGTTGTGCTTGAATAGTTTCCGTAATAATTTAATATAACTGAATTGGTGTAATAATCAGAGAATCACTTTTATTTCAATTATACGCCTTAGTGGTTCTAATGTCTTTTTACAGGCTTGATATCAAGGAATGCAAGCCGAATCTTCCGCCAAACATACCAGTAAGGAATAGGAGTTCTTCGAACGCATTTCAACTAGCTTCTAGAAATTATTTAGAACGTAGGACCTCACATACACCAGCATCAATTTTGAGGATATGCAAATCAGTTTCCAGAGAAAGCATGAACTCTGTACACCAGTGCAACTGTCCATGTCTAAGCACACCGGTAAGTACAATAAACACTATTTGTTGAGATTGATGCAACTCGCTACATATTTTGTTCTATGGAGGAAGCAGTTGTAATCTAATCACTTAAAGCATTGTAGAAATTGTGCTACAGCTTTGCAATTGCAGAATCCACCGCATGCGGTTTTCTGCATGAGTTAATGGATTCATTTCCTCGACAATCAATCGACTTCATTCAGTAGATTTGATTATGGTCATCCATTATCACATTTGTGGCAGACATTTCTTCTGACAAGATCAACAACTTGTATCTTAAACCTAGTGTTCATTTTCTCATTGCGTTGAAAAGATTCTATGTGTGTCAAGTTGACCCAACACTTTTCTAAATATTTTTTATTGTGATGCACTATGCTAAACTCGTGTAGCAAGAAATTTTATCATAAATTAAAACTTGCTGAGCGAACTCAACACACATTAAGATTCTAGGTGGTTGTCTTTTCAAATGAAATAAATAGATGGGTCAATAATTAAAATTCAATGAAAAATATTGATAATTAATCAAAAACAGTCTAAAAAAGACATAACTATAAATTCATTACAGATTTATAGTGTGGAAACTACTTATCGAAAAAAATTCTTAATATCATTATTTTAGAGAATCATAAAAAATTAACTCCCGAATTCTGGTGAACAGTATTTAAACATAAATTCAAATATATAGTTGATTTGAGCAAGTCTGCAATATTCGATTTTCATGGGACACCTTGTGTATTTGTGTATTCTTGAAACTGCTTGATTTCAACAGACTGTTGAATTGAATGAGTCATTCTTGAAAAGTGCAAATAAATTAATATAAGTCTAAAAATTACTTTATTAGTCGTACATTGTTCACAAAAATCAAACAAGCGTTTTCAGGAGAGATGTTAAGATCACGATTTAACTCTCTTAACGGGCATGACGATTCTAGAGCACAATTTCTCTTATGTTTTCGATGTTATCGACCGCTTTTAAAGGGTTTGTACCATTCGTACACTTGGGTTTTCGATAAAACAGAGTCTCCATAAGACTTAACCAACATTTGCAATGAGCCAACACACGAAACTACGTTCAAAACACAAAATTTGAGACAGAGTCATTGTTCATTTTTTTTCCATTCGCAGACTACCACTGAGGTCAACTGGTTCCAACAGCTGCCTTAAACAAACAAGTCGATTGACCGCACTCAACATACAGAAATTTCAAATATTCAAAAATAGTCAACGCGGGCGATTTAAATGAGAATTTCCGGATAATTTTTTGTCAAAATGTACATCAGCAATTACGCGCTGAATGTTGTTCTTCAGCAGATCATTCGTTTCGGGCTCAACGGCAAAGACTAGCGATTTCACATATCTCTGAAGGAAATAGTCAAATGCCGTTAAATCTCACGATCTTGGATGCCAATCCACGGGTCCAAAACGTGAAACTATGCGGTTACCAAACGTCTTTCAATAAATCAATGGTGGCAGGAATTGTGTGACGTGTTGCAACGTCTTGTTGAAACCATAACTCCTGGACATCATGTTTGTTCAATAGGTGAACGAAAAAGTCAGTAATCATCGCTCTATAGTCACCATTGATTGTAATATTCTGATCCACATGGTTTTCAAAAAATCACGGACCAATTGTTCCACCAGCTCATACGGCACACTACACACTAAGTTTTTCAATTTAACGGTGTCTCAACATACACTTGCACTTGGATGCCTATTATCATTTATAGTAAACGTGATACGGAAATGTTCCATAACTATTATGACCGGAAAATGGACGTAATTCGCGCTGCTACGTATTTCGGACAGAATCTTGGATTTCAAAATGAATTAGCACAATTTGAAAGCATTGTTCGGGCGTTGAAGAAGTAAAGCCAACTCAGCATTATAAATCTGTAAAAAAACACCTGTTACCTACATTTTAGCTGTTTCAAAAAATACTTATACGAAGTAGTTCATTCCAAAATTTCACCCTGTATAATTCGTAATAGGCTATTAATATTGTTTGTTGAAATCAGTTCACTAAAAGGATTTCAAACATACAAACATATATACGAGGTGTCTCATTTAAAGAAAAGGAACACCGACAATGTCAGACTTGCAGCGTTCACCCTGTAAATTTAAATGTATGTATAAATAACGCACATCTGAATTCAAAAGTTGAAGTGTCTCGGCATTTTTATAATTCTCCGAAATAATGATATAAAGAATTTTATTGCAATAGTGGTTTCCTCACTGTTTAGTATCTATAGTCGAGTTCTTCTAAAAATAATGGAGGGTGCATGTTAACATTGAATCCACGGTTATAATACCTTTGTCAGCACAGAACTTTTCATCAGCCCTGTCCAATAAACAACAAACAATTTATTGAATATTGAATGATGAGGAGCTGAGACTCCACTTGCCAACAGTCGATAGTCTTGACATTTAAACTCCTGAATATTTGTGTACTTTCGATTCAGTACAGAACAAGTGAATAAATATCGGCAGTATGATTATTATTGATATGGAATATTCAAACGGGGAATATCTTTCACGAACCAAAACATTCTCCTGAAATGATCTATGGCCAGGAGTTGTTTTTTTTCTTTATAGGCTGAGGAAAAAGAACGGATCTTCGCACACTTAATGTTCAAACATCATTTGTCTCAACTTCATTAAAAGCTCAATAGCTCTTTCTTATTTACATACCTATAAAAGCAAACTCAAACATTGATACAACAGAAATTAGTATCGATTAAATAAATGATAAATATGATATTACACCGTAAATAAAAATTTGTCGATAAAATTTTTATTCTCATTCAACGAAAAAAAAACTTGATTCATTTCTGTTTCGTTCAAATCATCAAAGAACTTGGGGAAATAATAGTCAATGAATAAAAATAATGGAATGTATCGAATTTACATAGTTTTTCAAACTCACGAATTTTTGAATATCTTGATAAAATGAAATTGAGTTCTGCAAAACATAATATCCCGAAGAGTTTTTTTTCAAAGTGACACATTTTAGCCCAGGTCAACAAGATTACAAAAAATTATAAAAAACGGTACTATTTAGAAAACTACGGTAGTATTTAGAAACTAAATTAACATTATGGAAAAATATATTTCCAAGGCAATCGCAAAGAAGATTATTGAACATGGTTGAGAATTGAGAACAACATTCTAACTAAATACAGAGAACAAAATAGTTAATATTGGACTCATCAAGTGGTGAGACTTGCTGGCACATATTTTTCATTATTGTAAACTTAAGCACAAAGTAGATAGTCATAGGGTTTTCGACAACAAATATGTGTTTGGCAGAAGAAAACACATCGGTCAATTAGTACCAGAATTAGGAATACAAAATTATTTTGCGAAAATTTATTTTTATTCATCAATATTCAGTTTCGGCAATCACTTCCTCATCTCATCCAGATCTATTTCACTTCATATTTTTTTGAGTTCTACGAAGAGCAATTAGTCGCTGGGGGTCAAATCTGGAAAATACGGTGGGTGCGGAAGCAATGCGCAACTCAATTCGACCATATTTGCGGCTGATTTAATTTACTTGTGACACGGTACATCTTGCTGAAGATCACCTTTTTCATATTGAAGGGAGGCGTTCAAACGTTCAAAATGTTGAATGTTAATTTAAAGTAGTAACATTTTTCTTGGGTTTGAAGTAAATTTATCCAAAACATTCTTTACTATGCAGTCCTGATTTTCCTTCAAAAATTTTCGACGCACACTCATCAAATCCAACCCTAATCACCCTTCATTCCAAAAGAACAGTTTGGAACAAATCATTTTTATTAATCAATTATTCCCTTTCTGTATCGACACACAAATTTGCACGCTCCAACAAGTTTTCAAACGACTTCTTCATATCTCTCATTGGAATGATCTGCCATTTTCCTTTCATCGCCAAATACAGTTAAGGGAACAGTCGCACAGAGCCAGATCTGGTGAATAGGAGGAATGATGCAAAGGAATAACGTAAATTTCAGTTAGAAGTCGCGAACGATGTGATGGAGCATATCGTGCAAAAGAGTCCAACTGCCCATTTCTCGATATTCTGGCAGAATACGACGAATCCTTGCCAGCAAACGCTTCATGACGCCCAAGTTAAACTCTCCAGTGACTACCTGGCCGGATGGAAGAAAGTCTTTGTGGATAATTCCTTCTGAATCGTGAAAAAAGATCAACATAACTTTAACCTTCGACTTCATCAAACGATTATTTTGAGTGTTCCTTCATCCGGCACTCTCCATTCAGCACTTTTTTCGAGCTTATATTCAAAAATGTCTCGTCACCAGTTGCAATCGATTTCAAGAAGTTTTGATTTTTCCGATCACTTGAAACGATGTCTTTGCTATGCTCAATTCGATCAACTTTTTGGTCTTCGGTGAGTTTGTGTGGTACAAACCGTAAATTGACCTTCATAAGGCCCGAAATTTTGGTCGAAATGCGGTAGGCGGTTGTTTGGGGAACGCCTAATTTAATTTCAATAACTTTCATAGACGATTATTTGTTATTTTTGATGAATTCACGCACTTAATCGATGTTTTCTTCCTATAATCCGATTCTGGGAAGGCTTGATCTTTTGTCATCATCCAGCGTCTCTCTACCCCATTTGAATAGGCCGAAATACTCGTAAACTTGCGTACGGGTAGACAATCATCTTCATATGCATTTTGTAGCATTTGGTGCGTTTCAGTAAAAGTTTACCAAGTTTGACATAAACATCAATTGTATCTTTGTTTGAAACTTATTTTCCGACCGATATACAGAACACGCTGACATTTGAAACGCAATTACTTTTGTTGTATGCACCCAAATGTCATTTTGGAATGGAGGGTGCACTCCTAAGACAGGTTTTCATGGATGGGAAACCAAAATTAGCAGTGTGTGCCTCGTTGTCCCAAAAAAACATTACCTTCATTCAAGAGTGCAGCCCCTTCAATGTCTTTTCATTTGTGGTCTGCTCAATTATTTTTCTTCCATATATTGCACCACATATTGTTCACTTATTCTGCAAAAACTTCGTCCAACTAATAAAATCCATGAAAGATGACACTAAAAACTGGTATACAGATTTTTTATCTTAGTTACCTCTGTATCAATCCAATCTCGTTAAACGTTCAAAACGGGTTCCAAAATGGCAGAATGTATGCCTAAGATGAATATTGCTTAGTAACTGCACAGTGTAGGTAGATAATCTTGATGCATAGTTTCCTTCAACAGATACAAGGTGGGTCATACATAAATTTCCACCCTGAATTTTGAGCTTTGGGAAGGAATTACTGAAAACTCTAGGACAGGTCAAATTTTGTTGGAATGGGGAGTGTTTAAATGAATTTGATATCACTACCCCTATTGCCGCAACCCCTTACATCTCTAATTTTTGAATAGGGAAAACGTGTCGAGCAATATGTTGAAAAGGCATTTCAATTTCCTGCATGATATATATAGTATAATTTTTTCACGATTTCAGTTATTGTGTCGGTTCAAGCATTTGCAACATGTGTTTGGCATACGCGCAGTGACATTGCAAAAAATGGCGGCGATAACAGATTTCGTTGATATTGGGATGAGAAGCTGTTTGAAAATGAGAATTAATTTACTCATTTCAGACTTTAATTATATCAGCTTGTGGCTTTCAAAATGGATTATACCAATGCATAACGAGTGGAAATGATTTCAATTTTTTTTGCGAATAGAGATTGTGCAAGAAGGACTGCTACTTTATTAAAAGAGAGTAATGAGGAATGAGGACCAGAAAGTTTAAAGAGATGGCTTCAGTTGGTTATTTGAAAAAAAAATGAATTGTATCCGAAATCATGATGTGGACACAGGACTTTAAGGACATTTCGTCAAGTACAAGAAAAATGGAAGAAATATCTGGGATTTTTCGTACCACTAGTAAGAGGATACTTAAAAATTACAAGTTCCATCCATAAAGGATGCGTTTGCTTCACGAAATGAACGCATGTGTCGCTTTGATCACCGACTACAATTTCGCGAAACAATGGATGATATGATAAGCAATAATCCGGACTTCCTTTTTAATGTCTGCTCCTCTGATGAATACTCTTTTTATTTGAATGGATCTGTAAATCGTCACAATTGTCGATATTGGTCTGATACCAACCCAAGGCTATGTCTGGTGACAATATTGTGGGTCTTTTTTTCATAGACGGCAATCTAGATGTTGATAATTACTTAAATCTCTCAGAAAACAATATCGATCCTATTTTGACAGATATTTTCGAGAATGATCACCGTTATTTAGAAGCCGAGCTAAGATGGGGTGCCTTCCCGTTATACGGCGTTGGATTGGAAGGAAGGGTACCATAGAATGACGTGCTCGTTCCTCTGATCTGTCGCCCCTGGATTATTCTTTATGGGACATTTGAAAAGTAAAATTTATGCGATGGGGCCTGCAAACTTGGATGAATTACGCCAACTCATAGTAAAGGAATATCGTTTGATATAACCCGAAATGCTACGGAATGTGAGGAATCGCTTCGAGGAACAACTTTATGTATGCATAGGGGAAGATGGACACCATTTTGAGGATTTACCAAATTGAAATATTTATGATTAAGTCAATTCATTTTTTCATTGTTCATAATTCAATAAAGAGAACAGTTTTTGTATTCAATTACACGTTCATAGGCCTGCATCAAACTCGTCCAAGTGTTTTTTAGTTTAGTCATCTCGAGGGTCACACATTGGGGAGAGGTTTATGGATTGAAATACTGTTTCATGCTGTTTAATAGTTGAGCGATCGAAAAAATAATAATACGCTCATGCAGGTAATTGAAGCTACTCAACTTCTCTATTAAAAAATAATTGTAATATTGTAATTCATTTTATGACCCCTCCGAGCCTTTTTTCAATCTCAAAGATCCAAATTTAGCGGGTGAAGGTTATTGATGACATACTAAATGACTCTGTATAATAATAAAGCGATGAAAAAAAAAATACACTCATGCAGGAAATTAAAATGCCTTTCCAACATAGTGCTGCTCGACTCATTTGTCCTATTCAAAAATGAGAGCGTTTTTTGGTTATTCCACCCCAAAGCTAAAAATTCGGGCTGGAATGTTATGGATGGCCCACTCTGTCGAAGTTCCAGTGCTCTAACAACGTCACTGAAGATTTCTGAAAATATTTTCGGGTTCTTATATTTTTCCGACTATCTGGTCACGCAGATGAAAAAAAAAATTATACACAAAGGATACGTGAATTATTTTATTTCTTAGAGCTAACTGATTGAATCTAAAATGTTCATAAAAGCAAAAATATGATATTTAGAACAGGTAACAGAAAATTTGCAGCACAGAAGGATATGTTTATTTTAGATTTAATTGTTTGTCTATTGAAATTTAAATTTTTTTCATTTATTTTTTATTTATCTGTCGCTGGCTAGGCTCAGGGTTTGTTATTCAAATGAAATACTTTTTGACCTGGGCTACATATGTTGGTACCATGGTAGAAAAACACAGGTATGATCTATGAATTCCTTGTTTGCGCTTCTCATTTATGACGTCATCTTGGTCGCAAAACGGTAACCAATTCTTGATTTTGAGGTTAATTTGAGGTTATTTAATCAACCAGTTAATTAATGATAGCGATTAATGGTCGAGATATTTTAACACGTGAGCAAAGCGACCTTGTTAATGTTTAAGAACATTAATCGCTAGATTAATTGATTACAAGATTTTTCCGTCGACCTCATTATGAATTAGAAATAAATTATTTATTCAAATAAATTTTATTTCTCACAATATAAAATTTTACTTTGACATATTTATATTTATGGTTCCCATTGAACAATTCGTAAAATTCATAGACGGAATTTTCGAGATGTGACATTCTGAATAGTCCACATTTACATCGTTACTGACGATTTGCGATAAGGAATGTGTGGAACTGGTGGGAGCTGATGTATTAATTACTGGCGAACGATAAAATTTTTTCAGCAGTTTCTAATCTATTTTTCATCGAGTTTTCGATGTACCCTTCTGCAACAGATGTTGATTTCCATCCTCCAAGCCGTTTGATGGCTGCAAAATCTGCTCCGCTGTCCTAAAGGATAGATGCAGAAGAACGTCGAAAACGGTGACCTGTATACAGATTGGGTTGTTCTAATTTGAGAAATTTTGTACTTAACGATGGTAATTTCGAACACGTATTGAGCATTTAAAGGTCTTGTAAGAGACGAAAAACTTTTTGTGCGGAGTGTGAATAGGTCTCAAGGATATATATCACTGAAAATCCTTTACGAGTGCGTTTTGGAAGAATTCACTATTATAAAAAATTTCGAGCCCGTATCCTGCACATCATTTATCTGCAACTTATACAGCTCATCTTTTCGCAATGCCCCGGATACACTCCAAATATCAAAGCGACCTTCAAATAAAAAATTTAAAGTTACATATTTTATATCCACATGACAATAAGAAAAATTTTGAAAAGTAATTTAATTGAGTTTTATATTTACATTTAACATCAAGAAAATACTGTCTGGAGCATTTGCTATAAACTCTTTTACTTGATCTTTCTCGAGAATTTTCGATTTCTCAGGAATATAACCTACTTTGTCCCTTAATGAACATCACCAGTTTCTGATATCTGCTTGTATCAATATTCCTTTTAACGTTCAATGTTGCTTTCAGCATTGAATACTTTGGCCATAAACTTACTAAGTATCCCTTTTCTGCAACACTCTTAAAGTATGCTAACAAAACTGTTTCAGAATAATTGAAAACGTTCTACTCCACGCACCATGACATGAATTTGGCGTAGGTTTTGTCATACAAATGTCGGATTTCCAGGTAGCAGGTTCAAAGTTGCTGCTTTAGCCATTTCTGCAACGTCCAGGGGAGTTAAGGGGATATTGACTTCGTTGCTCTTTGTAATTAAATTAACTGGTGATATTAGATTAAGGTTAAGATTGAAAGCAGCTGTATTACTCGTAATTTGACAGATCGATTATCTGTTTTATTACTTCTTTTCGCTGTGGAATAACAATGGAACTAGAGATAAATTCGCGACTATTCTGTGATTGAAGAATGAGAGTCACAAACCTCATACAAAAAATGCCTCATTATCTTTATTGACAGCCAAAATCCCTAATCTGCCGAAATGCGTCTTTTAGCGACTCAGATGACGCCAGAATGTGAGGAAACTTCCGAGTTTTCAATGCGCAAGATCAAACCTGTGTTTTTCTACCATGGTTGGTACTATAAAATCGATAATCTAACCGGGTTCGTCAACAAAAATGATAAGAGTATTTCGAGAAGGCATTCCTCAGCCTAGTGCCAAAAACTTTTTAGGACGAATTCCTTAACCCGGCAAAGAAGAAGTGTTGGACGATGTAAATTTCAGATGTCATGCAGTTTATGCCCGGAGGACCAATCAGTATTACCTTCCCTTCAAGGATCGAGGATTATCAGGCAAAGTTCTCAACCTGAAGCATCAAAACCTTGCTGCGGGAAGAATTGTGTACACGGAACTGCTCCTTCGACTTCCTTGAGGCAACTAAGGGACCACACAATTGACAGGGAAGGAGGAATAGCCATGATCGCTGCTGATTCCTTACGTATCAATGGTGCTATGCGAAATTTTCGCCAGGTATGATTTTTTTCTTCAACATCGGGAAATTACACAACACCAACTCTCAAATGTACATAAACACCATAAAGAAAAACGATTTCTGCAAAGAGCTTTAACCATATTCACCCACACCTGCGATATTCTTCCCTCAACTACTTTCTAATCTAATATTTCAAAGTTTGGCTTTTTGGTCCCAACCCCTGCAAATTATTCGACATTAACCCTTTGCACTTGTAAATGAATTCTTTCAGATCCGTTGAAGAAAAAAGGAGCATCCCGTTTTAAAATGTGGAAACTTATTTCGTGATGAATATTGATGGCTTTAATTTTGGGGAACCACAAGGGAAATCCGACGAAAGAACAGAACAATGAGCTGTTCTCGTTTTATGAATAGTTAACATTACAATCCAGTCCGTTGAGCTGGGAACGAGTTCACCTACTGAGAAAAGGGAATGCCTCAACTATGTAAATTCACCGGAAGTGAACTTTCCAGTTGATGAAAACACCATTCACAGCTACAGAAACACAATTTTTTCACCTTATTGTTTTATCAGATTCTCTATTTCTTCATTGCCATATCAAAATTTAATTCAGTTAGAAGCGGGATCCATCGAAAATGAAAAATATTGAATAAAAGAACCGAGAAACAGGATGAAATTCAGGAAGTTCTTGGGAATCATCAATTCATAATCTATAACTCAAAACGTATTTTTACATTCGACCCTTAATCGGTTTCAATTTGATTTTAATATCTGGAAGGAAGTGAGTCATTCAAATGAAAACTTAGTTCAAGTTGCCTCCTTTCAGAGCTGCCGATGCCAAATGACGTGCCGAAGAAGAAAAAATCGTATTTTCGAAAGTAGTAGGTAATGCTCTTTTTTTTAATTCATTTGATACTTGATATTGATTCCTCTGAAATTGAGAAGTTAACCGCCTCTGCTTTGCATGATCGTTAAATTGGCTTGATCGGTCTAAGTGCTGAAGTTTAGTTATTGCTGCTAAAAGAAATAGATGTTGGAGTGTAGTATCTATTGTTCGAAAGACAGGTTGGATATAAGCATGTTTGTGTATCATTATAACGATTTATATATATGTGGAAAAGATATATCGATTGCTGTACCCTTCGAATTGCGATAATAGTGGCATTAATTGAATTTATCAATTACTAGCTTTTAACCCGCGGCTTCGCCCGCCTTGGAGCCATTAAATAAGTATGAGTATGAATTAGATATTGTCGTCACCGTCGGTAATACAGTGGGACGGTATTACAGTAGTCAGAGTTGAAACTTCATTACTGTAATCCTAGATGGCGTTGAAGTAGCTGAATTTGCCGATTTTTTGACAATTTTCTTATCTATCGTAAAATTTAAAAAAAGTATTCTATGTTACTTCTTATACCTTCAAAAGTCTATATACAAAGTTGCATGATGATCGGTTAAGTAGTTTTTGCGTAAAAGCGTAACAAACAAACTTACATTCGCATTTATAATAGTGGTATGATGATTTTAATCTCATTCAAAAGTGTCCACCCTGCATAACTCAACAACGACTCAGAATTTGTAAAAACACTCAGATCTTTTTTGATTACAGGGGGGCATGATTGTTGAAGCGAAATATTTTATGATGGAACTCGTGTGGAATTATTATTTGGGCACTAACCATCATGTATTACTAGTAGAAAAGCCCGTGTCGCCACGGGCGTTCATGTCATTTTGTGTCTAGCTTCAAGAATTCAAGATTTCATCTAGTCGAAGCATTGTCACTGGATTGCATCCTTGGTTAGCTGGGTGTTGGAATCTATGTTGCAGAGCTTCATTAGTATCAAGTATCTAAAGTTGACAGAATCTGGACCAGGTTGCGGAATAATAGAATCAATTCTGCTGTATGATGTTCCATGCAGACAAAATGAATAAGGGCCAGTTGATGCAAATTTTCTTGAGCTAACTTTTTGGGAAGCAAACGCAAAGGCACTGTTATACTGGCGTATATTGTTTCGGAAATTCTTCGATTCTTCATCTGTTCATGTATAAAGTTCTCTGAGCAAAGGTGGTCCTTCTTTCAATTGCATCTTCTCGCTCATTACATCTCTGCCTTTCTTGCAGCACTGGCTGAATCCATCTCGCCCATTTTCACCCCTAAAATGCAGAGCATTGCAAAATTGACACGATTCGCTCATTTCGCCGACAGAAAAAGCGACAATTTCGTCTTTTACCGGAGCCCTTCTCGCTACAAATACTGATCGCATTGCGTAATTATTGTTATGAACGCGGTGTCGGTTTCTTTCAGTTCGGGTTGTCCGGGTAGCGTTTCGAGAACCCACTGGTCTGCCTCGTCGTCGTGTCTCCATTGTAAATTAAAATTTTAAAATTTTACACTGGACCTAACTCAAAATTGAAAAATCGGACGTGACCCGTTTTCAATTTTTACCCAAAAATGGAGAATAACCATCCAAATTTGGGTTTTCAATATCTTTTTCAATTATAATTTTCTAAATTAACTTACTGGGTAGGTTTGGGAATCAAAATAAGCTTTAAATCAAACTTAAAATCAAGTTCGTCGAAACACGACTTTCCTCTTTGAAAGTCAAAGCTGAAGGTAATTTTATTCAAATAACAAAATTTGAAATTTTTAACTACTGCAAATTCACAAATTATTTTATTCACAAAAATTCACTTCACCCTTTTAAATTGAAAGCCTACATAAAACATCTGAAATAAAGTGTTTTTCCTCTTCTAGCAATGTTATCATATGATTTATAAGTCACATGTTATAATTTAAATACGAATAAAGTTAATCAAATTTACACCTCTTAGTTTTCATGTAGTATCTGAGCCGGAAAGACATAAATAATATCATCATCTGTATGCTTGATTGAGCAGACCATAGTTAACAAACTATTGTCAACAATTTGTTTTTTTAAATGTATCTTGACTTTTTTGGCATCTTCGTTTATTTGAGCAATATAATTTGACCAAATAAATCGATTTGAAAGATTGTTTAATGGGTCTGAATAAACAAATCGAGTTCCACTGAAAAAAATGGAATCGATTTTTAAAGTCTTCAAATACACTGGTTTAATTAAAATTCACTTCACCCTTTTAAATTGAAAGCCTACATAAAACAACTGCAATAAAATGTTTTTCCTCTTCTAGCAATGTTACCATATGATTTATAAGTCACATGTTATATGTAATTTGAATACAAATAAAGTTAATCAAATTAACAAATGTTTCTAATCAGTTATATGACGGTAATGGTGACTTGGAGTGCAAGAAGAAGAAATTAAAGCCCATATCAGTAAAAATTTGTTGAGCGGTGGCGCCATCTACTGCGAAAACATGCCAAACACCCTCAATTTTTAAGTTTTTTGTGTTTGGCACTTGTTATTATTTTTTTGCATCAGTATATATGCCTACCGTTAATTTAAAAAAAATTTGACGCAAATCGGTTGATTGGTTTAGGGGCTAGACCTTACTATGCATTATATTATTATAATAGATTGTTCTTGGTACCAACGTTTCAATAGACATCTTCTAACGTTTTCAAGGCAAAAAATTAGCATATTTTCAATTTATGAGGTTAAAAGCGATATTCATAAATACTGCCTCTTTGATTTTTCGTCTTGTATGTTTCTCTCCTTTGGATATGATAGATGTATCGTCCCATTTTATCGGATGATTTTCATTTACAGCATGTTAGACAAAGTTGTATGAATCGGTGACAAACAATTGCTTTGTATTCGAGATCATGTCACTTTTTCATCAAAATTTGATTTTTCTAATCATTCTCGAGATTTCTAATTTGTTGTAGAGTTATTCACGGTGGATAGTTTTAAATAAGATACCTTGTATATTTGAAAGCATTTTGACTGTGCTATTAAAGCGGCACTTACGAAGAATGAGGTTGAGTTTAGCTAATGAAAAATATAAATAACCTTTATTTTTTATTTTAATGGACTTTGTAGATTTCCGAAATAAGGTTTTTTCTGTGACGGGAAAAAAATTTGACATTTCATCTCTGTTGACAGGTAACAAAATATAACTTTTCACGAAATCACTTTTCTCCCGGATATATATACATATAGATAATGGAAGATATTTGATTTTAGAATATTTTATTGAATATAAGTAAATTTCCTTTATATCAAAAGTACAATCATTAAATGAGCATTGCATGAATGACATGTTCCTTGAACTATTCGGTACAACAGACGAATTTTCTTGTGTTGAAATAATATTCTCTGACATGGACACAACTGCTGTTGATGTACCTGGTCGCAAATCGGGTGTTATTTCAGAACTGCCACACGTTCTGAACACTTTATTAGAAATTTCTGTTCTGTGTGCCACCGATTCATCGACATACCCTTCAGCGATCGTTGATGACTTCCAACCGCCATGTTTCTTTAGTGTCATCAAGTCTCCCCCAGATTCAACTAGAAGTGTAGCAGACGATCTTCGTAATGAATGACCTGTATATGAGTTAGCATTTTCAAGTTGAAGAAAATTAGCTACTGTTTCAGGTACTGATGTATACATTTTCCATTGCGATATGCATAAAACAGGCGGCGATCTTTTGCTTCTGCTGGATAAAGGCCATGTACATTCGGTAATATTTAATATATTCTTCAGTAACAACAAATCTCCTGTTTACATTATTCTATGTTTGCTTCAGTTTCACAATTAATAACTTTCCCGAATCTTCAATATCATCTAATGTTACCTGGCTGATTTCACAAATTCGACAAGCTCCTGCAATCCCAAATACAACAACAACCTTGGCCATTAAATAAACTTCATCGGGTGCATTATTTAAAAATCACTAATTTGTGGACTCGTAAAAATCGCAGCTTTCTTGGGAGTGTAACCTTTCCCATTTTGTTTCAGAAATGTAATTAGTTTGAAATATTTTGAAATGTCTACATTATTATTGGATCGTAACATACTTTTAATAATTGCATAATTCGACCACACTGTTGATGGCTTTTGTTGTACCAGTTCCGAAAAATAAGCCAATAACACTGTCTCCGAGAAAGAACTGCATGTCTTTTTCTTTTTCCGTTCCATGAATCTTGAATACGCGGTTTCGGAAATTTTCCGCGATTGTGCTGGTAATAATTTTCGTGACGCTACTTGTGCTGCTTCTATCAACTCCGATGGAGTCAAAGAAAACTCGGAATCAAGCATTTTTAACTTTATAGTATTCAAAATAACTACTAAACAATTAGTGAGTACGCAATTTTTGGATCGAATCACAAAATTAAATTGACAGATATTTGATTACACTGAAGTTTTTCTTAGCAAAGCACGTCTAATAGCTTACTAGTTTAAAAATTCAAATGTCATATCGATAACATTCCTACTTCCATATATTGTAATACTATGTTCTTTCACTATCAAATCATCGTTTTTCCTGTCACAGAAAAAAATAGTGTATTATACACAGGAAAATATTAGATTTCACCTCTCGGTTTTTTGTATACATAACCTCGAGCTAAAATCTAATACTTTTTTTTCCCTTGTATAATAAATAACTATTTTCATGGACAAAGAAAAAATTCCTCCCAAAATTGTTATAGTCTACAAAATTATTTGTATGCAAATGCCCTATGAGCATTTTCAAAATGTGTACTTCGTCGTATACCATTTATTTCATTGTGATTTTACAAAAAGAATATTAATTCTGATTAAAATAAAAATATAAACATCACATTCTGCACATGAGACTGAATTATATGAGATCAACTGAAAAAAAAAAATTAGTTAGCTTGATACTGAGTTCTGACCAAAATTATATTTCAATAGAATTTATCTCTCCTAGAATTAGTGGTTGGGAAATATTTTATTCACGACAGAATGTAGGATGATTATATATATCCGCACATGGATCGATCGAGACCCACGAATCCAAAAGGAATATTCATTCCGGATAAAGCAAACCGAAGGTGATACCCCTGAGGAACACCCACACATTTTTCACAGACGAACCCTTAGCAGAATTTTAGATATCTCAAAAATTGTCGGAAAAATATCTTCTATATGAGTTAAATTCTTTTTAGTTTTTCAAATTACACAATAATGTACAAGGGGGTTAGGTAAACATGCTGCAGAAATTCAAGGTGTTTCCATGGACTTTTCAAGAACATAAAAATAATTTTGAATTTGTGCTGGTAGTTTTCCGAAATAAACGAAATGAATTAATTTATTTGTTGGGTTTTTTGTGATCATAAAGGTTGATTCATTCAGAGATACTCATAATTTCTTTCAAATGCTGACCTCGACTACGGTTAAAAAAATTCATTCGATAGTTCCAATTTTCGATGACGCGTGTGAGTATATTTCTCCAATGATCGAGTAATATTAACCTCCAATACCTCAATCGTAGCCGGCTTGTCCATGTAAACTTTGTACTTCACCTAGCCCCAAAGGAAAAAATCAAGAGGTGTGATGTCACAAGATCTAGCCGGCCAACTCACTGGTCTAACTCTAAGATGCTTGCGTAAAACCCACCAAGTCGTTGATTACGAAAGGCCAAGCTCTTGAGAACGGCAACAAATCGACATTAAAGGGTCATTACGTACACTCTCCCTCACCGCCGCTATATTCTCTTCACTACTATGCCTATGTCTTGTCTATGTGGTCGAGTGTTATCCAATAACGAATATTGAGTCTCAAACTTAGTGATGGTAGAGCGAATTGTGCGTTCGGTAGGCGGATTATGTGCGCCGTAAGTCGCTATAAGTGCCCAATACACATTAATCGGAGAACACGCATAAAGCTGAACAATTTGTAGACGCTGTGCCGGGCTAAGTCGTTCCATTATGAAATGTCAGACACTACTGAACAAGAATATCACCACAGTATAGGGACCAAGCAGTAGTCTCACTCCGTGGATTTTGAACTGAAATCGCTAACACCAAAGGGAACTCGCGCATTCCTCCCTGCGCATCTAATCTTATCGACCGCGAATTTGAAAATTCATTAGAAAAGTTTATTTGCGTTACCTGAAACTTAAATATTTTGATTTAAGCTGGTAATAAGTTTTCACAGTGATATTTAGAGTGTATGGGCCATTTTTTAGTCTATATTCATATAAAAATTATGACTCCGCTTATAATGTAACCGTAAATGTAATCACATTTCCCCATTAACAGAACACATTCAATAAAAGATATATTGTTTTATTGTGGTTTTAATATCACTTTGAAAGAAACAGTAATTAGTGATGAAATTTACTCAATAGTTTACTCAGGAACAGCCTCTGAAACCTTTTGAAATGGTTAAAAATCATAGGTACCTTAGGTTTGTATGTGAAATGACTCATTGAAATTATTCTAAACGAAGATTGAGTTGAAGAGTAGGTATTATATGGAAAAATAAGTAGTTGGTGGTTGAAAGCATCGAATGTGTTTAATATCAAATCCTCAATATGTACTTAAATTTCACTGAAACATTAATCTTCGAGTCCATGAAAAATTATTTTTTTTTTATTTCTTTTTTTTTTATCTTCTTCTTATTCTGAATTGCTTCGAACAATTTTTTTCAATGAATTCTCTGATGATTTAGTTTGAACTAAAACTATTTTTTACTATATTTAATTTATGAAAAGAGGAATTTGATTATGGAATTCTAGAATTAGTGGCAAGTTTTAGCGAGGGACCTGAACTCATCTTGAGTGAAAAGTGGGGAAAGAGGGTGGAGGTTTAGATCGTTTCCATTCGAAGATTTAGAGTGAACAACTTTTTCCTGGGAGGGGAGGGTTAATCACCCCCATTACACCCCCCGTAAATACTCTCCTGCGCTAAATATGCTGAGTGATCTCTAGAAAGGGTTCTCTCATTATGGTGGAAAAGAAATAAAAAACCTATTGAATTATTGTTATATATATATTATATTATTATAGTTTCAATCTTAATAGTCTTTAAATTTTTATATTCAAATTTTTTGGCTAAGGATATAACGACTAATTGTGTTCTAGATACGAGTGTTAGAGTAAACTCTTGATTCTATGCCAAGCTTTCAAGCATTTATTCAGCTCTTCATCAGGGCTTCTGAAATACAAATATAAAGGAAGATATTAAAAACTTAATCATTAACAGCACATTCAGTAAGTAGACGAAAACAAAAATGTAATGATTAAGTTTATAAAGATCTTCCTTTATATTTGTATATATTTATTCCAGAAGCCCTGATGAAGAGCTGAATAAATGCTTGAAAGCTTGGAATAGAATCAAGAGTTTACTCTAACACTCCTACCTAAAACATAATTAGTCGTTATCCCCCTAACCAAAATATTTAATTATATTATTGTTATTTCTATTTATGAAATTGAAAATCATATAGATACACACTCAAATATTTATCTAAAAAAAATTTCACTCTTTTGCATACGCATGCAGTAGGCGTAAACCTCCTGAAATTCCATTGGTTCCTGATATCTCAACTAATCTAATCTCAAGGCATAAACCTCCTGAAATTCCATTGGTTCCTGATAAACTAATCTCAACTAATTAAATGAAGCACTACGGAGCTTTTAATAAACAATATTTTCTACAATACTACATGTATCACTCACCTGTCGGTGTCTAATGGTATTGAGAGAAAAAAGAAAGTTTGGGATTATTGAAACTATTGTTTTTGCAGTTGTATACGCTACAATTGTTAATCATTTTGGAATTAATTTGAAAATAACACAAAATTGAAACAGAATACTTACTGGAATGAAATTAAATGATTAAATAAATGAGCATTACTGGTTCATGGTAGATTTTAACTCAAAGAAATTCCACTGAATTATAAGTTAGGTTGTATTTTTTTCTTTAACTTTGAATTTTAAATAGATCTCAAAAAAATTATATTCTTCAACATACTAAACGAATTAATTATACAAAGGAATTATTCAAGATGTCTAAAATAATAATAATGACATTATTCCAGACATCTTAGAATTATTGATGAAAACAATGAACAAGGACCAAAATATGAGGTTAGAATCCCTGCGAGATGCGCGAGTCAGACTTGGTGTGAGAAAATCCACGGAGTGCGACTACTGGTTGGTATACTGTGTCGTAATCTTAAATATCTCGTGAAAACGATCGTTTGATTTTGGTGAACCAATCGGGCATGCAGCGCGTCGCCGCTCGGACTACTGGTTGGTATCTATTAGAGGTGGCCAATTATGATATATACTAACGAAATCATTCGATTATAGAAATGTCTCGAGATATCTCGATTATAAATAACGGTTAGTAATTACTAATACTAATCTGTACAGTACAACTGCGTGGGGAGTGGGGACGAGACATAGACGACAACACGACGATCGAGTGCTGCATAATAATCTCTCGATTATGCATCACTCGATTATACGAGCGAGAGACGATTATGCAGCACTCGTCTTATCTCTCGATTATGCATCACTCGATTATACGAGCGAGAGACGATTATGCAGTCTCTCGTATCTCGTATAATCGTATCTCGTCTAAGCCGAGAGACGATTATGCAGCACTCGATTATACGAGTTGTCTCCCGTCAGCCACACATAATAGTGTACTCCATGTTTTGAAATTTGGATATAAGTTATTTATTAGATAAGCATATTATAATAATTTGGAGATTATACCATCGAACTATTGTGAAATTTGCAGATTGGCAAATATACAGGTAATAAAAATTGAATGTTAATAATAATATTATTATTATTGAGCGTAATCACATTGAAATTAAAACATATACGCTTCACAGTATCGAATTGTGCGCTATATTATCATAAAACGCCATAGGTTGTTCTTACTACTAATATCATTCGATTATTAAAACCTATTAGTTACTAATTCCATAATCGATTATTAAAATTAGTAGTACTGAAATAATCGATTATGCCGATCATTCGTAATCGCCCACCTCTAGTATCTATACTGTGATACCACTTCAGTTTATACGATGCGCGATATGCAACTAAATCCCCACCACAAAAAGTACCTCTAAATAAATCACCCTTTATAAAGGATATTATTGGTTTTCAGTTTTATTTTATTATATATCAGTTTGTTCAATAGGGCAATTATTATTAGTCGCTATTTATTTGATTGTATCAATTTCCCACTGCAGGTTATTTCATATGATATTATGTCAAGATAGACATTACTTTGAAAACTAGATCAAATTTATTATTATCTATTGTTTGAAGATTTCTTCAAGTTACTTCGAAAATTTGGCCATTAAACTTCCGGTACTTGTGGGATTCAAAGCGATTTTCATGAATGCTTGCCTATTTGGTTTTTCTTCTTTTAGATTTTTCTTCTTTGGATATGATAGATGTATCGTTCCATTTTATCTGATGATTCTCATTTTTAGTATATTGGACCAACTTCGATCTATCGGTGTCTAACACTTGATAAAGCTTCTTATTTCTAATTATTCTTATATTTTCTGATAAACCTTTACATAAAAAAATACGCTTTTTATGGTTTGTCTCACATTGTGTTGTATCATTATGGGGTTCAAGCGGATTTTGTGTTGTTTGATTCGCTCTTTCCAATGTCTTTGTGAGATAGCAATTACTTCCGAGTGTTTTTGTTATTTATTTCCTGACTTTTATATTAGCGGGTAGAACATATATATATGTTGCTTTACCATATAAACAGTTTGCCACTCCTAATTTAGTATTTAGTTGATGGTTGGAAATGAAATATTTTTGGTACACACTGGTTCAAATTTTCAAATATTTTCAGCTTTTCCAAAAGCTATTTTTTTGCCTTAAAACGAGATAAAAATTTCTGTCGAAACGTTGGTAGGAAGAACAATAAGAGATGATAGTTACTGCCCAAATAATAATTCTACACGAGTTCCATCATCAAAAATTTCTTGTCAAACATTTATCAACTTTGGAGGGATATATCTCCCTTATTATGTATTTTGGATTAGATTTTCATTTCAAATTATACTTATTTTTCAATATACTGTCACTCCTAGATTATTTTCTCACCCCGTAAATTCTCCTAATCATAATTATGCGCAAAGATATCGTTTTCAGCGAAAACTACACTGATTCTGCCGGCGAATCTCGTATAGATATCTAGGGTGAAACTAGGTTTTTGAGATATATCGGCCGCTTGACCCCATCAGTTTCTTGCCGGGTGTCAGGAAGAAAAAGGACTCAGCATCCCTTGCTATCTATCCAATAAGGAAATGGCAAGGGGAGATATCGATAGATCCCAAATTCAGCTGATATAAGGGAATTGCTGTTCCGGGGGATAATCTGTATATACTCGTATGTTTGAGAGAAAACGTTAGCAGGACGAGGGTGTTCCGAAATGATGGCGCAGGCGCCATTTGTTGGGGATGCAAGCGCGCCTTTATAGAACAAACCAGTGATCAGTGTCATCCCCATAGGAGTATGGTCGATCGGTCGAAATTTTTTCCAGTCGTCCCAAACTTCGGTTGTTTACCTCTCGTTCAACAACTCTAACCTCAAATCTGAAGAATAAGAACCCTAACGCTGCGTATTTCAAGTACCTTGTGATCGTTCTCGATATGTCAATGAACAAAATAAATTTGACGTGGAAATTTCTTGTGCATTTATTCATGTGTGAAGGTAAACTCTTTTCCGAATGATGCCTAAGTTCATTCACATTGATATGTATGGGCTGAGCCCAAAACGCCCATTTTTCATCATGTTGCCTTCTTTTAGTTTCATTCATACAATTAGATCACCGTATCTTCAGATTTCGACTAGCATTCCATTCATGGAAAAGGGGGGGACGTGCTATTTCAACACACCAAACCCCCTCATTCAGTGAACGATTTCCATAGTAGAACTTTGAAAATTTCGACTTTGCATCATTCAGCTGGGTAGAGGAATTAGCAGTTTTCTTTACATCTCTAGATGCTGCTGTATCCTTCATACAATAAGGTAGATGTAGTAAAGGTGTTTGTTACTAAAGCCATGTCTAAGCTGTTTTCTGTTTGTGAATCATTTTTATTTTTTTATTGCAATATAAATTTTTTTAAGCCTCTATTGGCATTGAAATCATTGCTTGCTTAAGTTATCACATCATTTTCGATTAAAAAAAAACAATTCTCCTCTCAATTGTATTTCAGATTAAAGGAACTATTCGTGTGATGCATGGAAAATGTAAGGATAAAAAATAAAAACAACGAGGTTCAAATTATGTGGTTCGAAGAGCGAAAGTTGTCTTTTGCTTGAATCTCTCAAATCGTCAATAATGCATGTTCAATAATTCTCGATGTGATTATTCCGATTTATTTCCTCTTAAAATGAAATTTCTGGTCTTCTACTTTATCTGTATTGTGAGTTGTTAGATTTAATCTTATTTAGATGTGAATAATTATTATAAGTTCCAATGAAAATCAAGCGGAGAGCCTTCGCTGAAGGCTTTATTTTTTGTAAACCAATTTTTTATACGCTCATTGAGAGTTATTTCAAAAAAACAATTATAATTGAAATAAATGTACTGAAGTACGTTAGGTAAGCTGGAGATATAGGTAACAATGATATTCTGAAAAAAATTCACTGTTCATTTGCTCAATGATGAGAGGAAGCGTGTTCATTGACAACTGAATCGTTAAAGTCAGAGTCTAGCTGAGCTGGTGCCACTATATTGAAATCTAGAAAAATGACATAATAAAAAGTAAACAAGAGACAAAAAATAAGTAATAATGACATAATAGAAAGTGAACAAGAGCAAAAAAAAGTAATCATAATTCGTTATACTGAAACTTATTTGGAATGAACATTTCGCAAATCTCGAAATTATCTCGAATTATGATGAATAATAATAAATATGTCAACTGATATTAATATTTATTCATTGGCTTCAAAATCATGAAAAATGGAAAAATATGCTCATTTTCGAATAATAATAGCTTGGTCTTCAAAGAACGACTTTCGCCACAAATTTGCACAACGATTTGCATTTGTTTCCATTTAGGATTCAATTGACATAAGAGCTTCTTCCAGAAGACCATTTACGCCACCGTACATATGCCAATAGAATATCACAGCTCGCCCCTTGACAACCTCTATTTTCATGAAAAAATCATAATGAATGACAAGGCACATTTCCATTTCAATGGATATTTAAATGAACAGAATAGTCGGTACCGGACAATGGAAAGCCCTCAAATTATTTATCAGTCACTTTTGCATCCTTTGAAAGTGACAGTCTGGTGTGCAATTTGTTCAAGAGGAATAAAAATGAAAACGACGTAATGTTAACTGTCAATGAGGAGCAATACCGTCCCATGATTGAAAACAACGCCACAACTGCATGGTTTGGGCTTGATTACCATGTGGTATGAAAAATACGGTGCCACATCACACACTCCCAGGGTTACAAAGGAATTACCTATTCCTAAAATGAGTTTCAAGAGATGGTGATGTTGATTGGCCTTCGCGGTCGCCTGATTTTACTGCTCCAGACTTCTTTTTGTGTGGATATCTGTGATGCAAGGCTTATGAAAACAAACCAGAATCGCACGAGTAACGCAAACAAAAAATTTAGTGATGGAATGAATAAAATACCGATTGAAATGTGAGAATAATTACATTTACAGGCAATGTGCTCAAAAGGGATCGAATTTGTGAGGGCAACAGAGGCAGACATATATCTGTTATTGTATTTTATACATAATGCTCAGATTAAATAGAATATTTATCAATTTAAAATCCATTCTCTTTTATAAACAAATTAGCATACATTTCTGGTGGACACCAAAAACTAGAAAATACCGTATCTGAAAGTTAATCAATGTTTTCTAAGGAAAGAGAAAAAACTGTTCAAGGCATCACCAAGTGAATTTGTATAAATAGAATAGAAGAACTATTATGAAAACTATAATTCATTTGGGATCGAGTATACTCGCAACTAATCCACTCAACGCTTTTAAAAATAGAATCGAAATCACAGAAAGAAAAAATAGTTCAAACGGAAAAATTCCAAAGAATGAATTCCAGATTATTATGATCGATATCTGACATCCTAAAATAAATGTTCCATTCATTCTCTGCCAAATGGAGGCAGAAATTAAATGCTGACAAATAAATCGAAGAAAGTTATTCCAACATGACTATGTTTCAATCAGAAATATCGGTATGAAATGAGCATTTTTTTGTGAAAAGAAAACACTAATTATTAATGGGGAAGTAAAAACATTTCATTCAAAGTATTGACCATTGTTTTCTACACATTTTATAATAATAATAATAAGCTTTATGTAGCACTTGACTATTGAAAACACTATACATGAAATCCACTAACCTAAACAAATTCTTCAAAAATATAATTTTTTAAACATTTTTTGAATTCCTTATAACTATTGCCATATTTGATATTTTCAGATAGTTCATTGAAAAAACCAACCCTTTACTAAATGTGGACTTATTCATTAATGTGGTATTGACTTTTTCTATGTGAAAATCATCTCGATGTCGTGTATTATAATTATGGATCTCATTAGCAAATTTTAGGTTTTCACTCAATTATTCCGGTAACATTCCATTCCTGGCTTTGAATATTAAATCTAGTGTTCTATAAATAATTCTTTGATTGACACTCATTAAGTTTGAGCTATTCAACATATTTTTTATGGGAGTTCTCTTATTACATTTTAAAATAATTCTCATACCCCTATTTTGTACCTTTTGCAACTTATCAACTTTATTCAAATTATATGACGAGCAATAATCTATATGATGTACCAGTGATCTAAAAAACATCAGTGAGGCATTCATATCAATTTTACTTTATTCTAGAGATGAAACCTACTTTTTTGACATTTTATTTGCAATATAATTCACGTGAGGCTGGAATTTCAAATTTTCATCCAATATCAGTCCTAAGTATTTCATTTCAGTAACCCTCTCTATTTCATTTTCGAGAATATGAATTTTGAAATTATCTATGTAAGTATTACGTAACCTATATTCACTACCCATTAACATATATTTAGACTTTTTTATATTGACCTTCAAGTTATTATCGCAAAGCCAAATGAATAACCTATCCAAATCCTCTGATTAATCTAAACAAAATATGAATATCATATCCAGAAATATATATCATAGTATCATTTGCAAATAAAGTAATTTCACAATTTCAAACATATTTTACAACAGGAATAATATCGTTCCCAAATTTGTAGCCTGAGGTACCCCAAATTCATTTTTTCCATTTGATGATACAAAATTTCCAAATTTTACCTTTTGCGTCCTCCCTGTCAAATATGACTCAAACCATTGAAAAACCCTTCCATACAACCCCAGTTTTTTTATTTTAAGTGAAAGTAATTTTCTATCAATTGTCTCAAATGCTCTCTGAAAGTCCAAAAATACCACTAATATTATACTACCACTGTCAATTTCTCTCATCCACTTGTCACAACTATTTAACAATGTAGTTTCACAGGAATGACCAGCTCGAAAACCTGATTGGTCTTTAGATAGAATTTTATTTCGTTGACAATATTCTATTAGCTGTTGTCTCACTGCAATTTCAAGCACTTTCTCTAATACTGGCACAGTATTTATTCCTCTAAACTCTTCACACAGGAACGTCCCATGAACCTTCTGTATTGGTATCACCGTTGATGTTTTCCATTTCTCCGGAAAAATTCCACTTTCCAACGACGTATTAAAAACATCCAGCAACCTATTTCCCCCTGCCTGGAACACATCCCTGGCAACCCTCGTATTTATACCATCATCTTGTCCTGACGTATTTTTAAGAGACATCATAATGTGTTTAAATTTTTTCATACCGAGCATCTTGAAATTTGAATCATAATTTTCAATATTAAGTAGATATCTGTCATAACTGTAATACTTCGTGTTATTTAATATTATATTTTTTATACTGTCGATGAAGAATTCATTGAATTTCTCGGCTATTTCGGACTCATCTTCAATCATTTGATTTTTGAATTTAATTCTATGTGAATAATCTTTCTGTTTCCCAGGTAATAAGTGCTTGAGCTTCTTCCATATATTCCAACTGTTCTTTGTATGTACAACCCCAACATAAGATTCCTTTTCAGCTTCTCGTATTTTATAGGTGACGAAATTTCTTATATCCTTGCCATATTTGATCCGATCCTGTCCAAACTGCTTGTTCATATTTTGCATCTCTTTCTCTCATTTGTTTTAATATTTCCTCATTTGTTTTAATATTTCCTCATTCAGCCATCTGGAAACAATACTTCTTTCCGGTTGTATCGCAACCATGGGACACATTTGATCTATTACAGCCACAATTGGTTCAACAAAATTGGAAAGTAATTCATTCACATTGGAGCTATCATTTTTCCATTCAATATTCATTAATGTATCTTGCAATAAGTTCATATCATAATTTTTATAAGTAAGTAGTATTCTTGTTTTCTTATTCAGATCCTCTTGGAAATTCAAATTAACCATCAAAATGGAATGGTCTGATATCTTCGGAGAATGCCACACTTTATGCTCCAATCCTTGGTCATTTGTCACTATATAATCTATTAAAGTTGAACTATCTTTCGTTATTCTTGTGAAGTCCCTTACTATCTGATTTAATCCCCATTGATAAATTATATTCTTACATTTATTAGTGTAAAATGAATATTTTCTCCAATCCAAATTAAAATCTCCAGTACATATGATCACTCCATCAAATTCACACATTTGATCCAACAATTCTTCCAGATCATTCAAGAAATCGTTCACTCGAGTTGCCGGAGGATGATACAAGGTGGAAATGAGAAACTTTTGTGATCTGACTTTGACCTCAAATATAATCATCCATAAGTAATTGCCTTTATTTTCTGAACAGTTGTTAATACGAAAACCATGCACCGGTTTTTGTATGTTGTTTCTCGGCCAATGCATGGTTGAAATTGATCGTTTGTTGTCGGTAGCGATCATTATTTACGGTTTATACCTGTCTGGAACAGCGTTGTCTTCTTGCCACATCGATCTGGTTTTCACCATATCGTTTAGGATTCTTAAAATAAATCCATTTTTCATCGCCAGTAACAATCCGATGCGAAACTGATTTTCTTCCGTGTCTTTGAAGCAAAAAATATGGTGTTGTCTGTTCAATGACTTGATGTATACTAAATATGATTTCATAGCAAACAAGCAAACAAAAATAAAGTCTCGTTCACAACATATGTTCCCTATTGAGATATTTGTATCTTGACGCTCACTTCATACCGTTATACCTGGTATGTAATGAAGAAAAATCATGAGGTTAATTTCGATTGGTTAAATTTTTTGAATTGGCTGGGTGAACCATGCCAATATCGATTTGCTCTTTTACACGGTGAAGTTTATATCTCAATAATAAACTTGTGGGATAGAAGGCAATTATTCAAGACAAAGGGGCCTTTCCAGAAAACCATTATTTATGATCTTTCAATAAAAGCCTTCCAATTGGTTCGATGTTTGAGCCACTTCCATGGAAAAGACGCTAAACTCTACATAAAGACCAACAAAGGATTCGATTACAACAAAGGAAACTCATAAAGTTATCAAAGTTGAACAACTATTTTACAATCAAGTCTTTTATTATATTATCGAACATCTTGCATTTCGGATGAAACTCGTAAATCGAGACGTTCGAAAACTTAGAGCAGCTGGAGTTCCTTAATTCTGAGGAAATTTAAGAAATAGATAATCAAAGAAACTGATCTGGAAAAAACTGTAGAAATCCTGCTCATTTGGGCTCGTATTGATATTTTCGTCTTAGAAAAAAATTATTTTTTCTGAAAATCAAACACATTCATTATCTTTCAGTATTTTTCCGAATTGTTTGCAATTTGAAATGATTAGTTTTCGCCAAAAACTGCAAATCAATGAAAATAAGAAAATAGATTACTCAAAAGGAAATCAATAATTCGGAATAAAAACGAAATTACAAACCACGATATAAAAAGTGATAAATTGTCAAAGTTGGCATCATTGAAATACAGAAAACTTAGTTCTTTTAAATCTGGACAACAATTTTCAAGGAAAAAAATAATCACCATGCTATAAAATAAATATTTTATCGCTACGTGACACTGGTGTTGACTCAAGAAATTTTTTTAGCCTTGTGCGAGTGCATATTATTCCCTCATTATAAAGTTAATTGATAACCCTTCTGGAAATACCACATTAGTAGATGCTGATCGATACTCAAGTTAGATATTTTTACGTGTATATATGTTGATTTCGTTTGAATTTATTCACTTTATAATCTACTGGATGTATATGAATAGTTGCAAAAAAAATTATGTCATAATGACATTATTGTTTAAAAGTTGGGTTGGTCTTTTATATAAACCACACTGTCTATTTACAGCCCCCTAAACATGTCATCCGAAATTTTCAATGAGTATATGACGATAATCTCAGAATATTACTTCAAATCAAAAAATAAAAGTTAACAAATCGAAATTAATCAAAACTAGCCAACTGTCAAAACAAAATTACACCTGTTTTGTTAATTATATAAATTACAGTCTAACATCTATGACACATACGTTTTGTAATATCCTATTCAAATACCATGAACGTCAATAGGAAAATACAGGGTGATCATTCCAAAGTCCACTCTCAACAACGAATTAAATTTTGAAAACACTGAGACTGGTTGATTTTTCATGACAGAGAGACATGATCTGGGTTTCAAAGCTTGCTTCTACTACTAAACGCCAAAACCGCCTAAAGAGGGTGGCAACCCCATCTGGAATTTGAATAAAGAAAGTAGGTAGTTTTCTAGTACAAATCTATGAATGTATTCAGATTTATATGAACCTACAGTTTGTGTTCATGACGTGAATAATTTACAAAGATACAGGGCGTTTTTATGGAATAATGGTACCGATCAAACTGAATGAAACGGAGATATTCTAATAGATCGTACGACGCTCGCCCGCAAAATAAGTTCCACAGGCTCCCGCTAGGTTCATTTCTATCAGGGGTCAGGCAACAAAAGCATGTTATTTGGTTTTCCCACTCCAATCACTCACCAAGCCAGCGTCGCTGCAACGTTTAATCTTGGCTCAGTAGTCAGTAGCCAGCAATTTGAGCTGCGGTCTGTTTTCCGTTTCCTGGCCGCTCAGGAGAAATCGGCGAATGAAATTCACGAAGATTTTTGTCAAGTGTATGGAGAAGAGTCTATGAGCTCCAGGATGGTGCGCAGATGGATCAGAGACTTTAAAAATGGCTGAACAGACGTCGGTTTCCGACGAAACAAGTGCAAATGCCGAAGTGGCAATGAAGTTCGGGAGCTATGCGAAAAGATCAGCAAAACCACAGTTGACATATTTTGACTAAGCATTTAGGCTATTCAAAGATCTGCACAAGATGGGTACCAAATTGCTTACTGCAGACCACCAGCGGCAGCAAATTGAAGCTGCTCATAGTAATTACGTACAGTCCTACCAACATACAGAAACTTCAAATGGTGGTCAATTTGAATGATAATTTCTGTATACTTTCTTGTCAGAATGTATATCATAGCAATAATATGTATTATTGATTTCAAATGCAAATGTTAGGCTTGCATTCAATCAAATCATGATATTGTTCTACGAATTTTTTATTTGGCAATCCGAAATTCCATAAATGTTTATTATATTTCCGACATTCAATTTGTTCCGATGCTAGGGCTCAGTCCATTAGGATATAACATATTACATTGGGGATTTGATGATCACCATCAAATTGCTACAAAATACGCATATACAGGGTTGAATTGTTTCCATAAAATCGACTCAATTCAATAGAAAACATGGAAACATATGAGTTAGATGGCCTACTAATATGAGGCGAAAAAATTACACTTTGAACTGATTCATATCAGCAAATAAAAATTTTATGGATGAAAGAGATTATGAAGAAATTGAACGAGTAATTTTGAAGAAGGGAACTCACATAAATTATTTCACGTTCCCATTATATTCAAAGCATAACAATACGATTTGATATTGTTGAATTCAAATTTCCTTACCATCGTATCAGGAGAATTACAAAAATATATTCGCCATATACTTTTAAAAAAATATGATAGGAAACGAAGCTTTTGAATTTCAATTTTGCAAAGGATATTGTGTTACTAGCCTTGATTGATAGAAGTTTTCACCTGTTGTTTTGCTCACTACTGTAGTAGGTATCTTCAAAAGAGTCTCAGTATTAGATTTTATCTCCATATTGAATTTACTCTACATAAACAGAATGTTTGGATAAAATCAGATATCTCCACATCAAGGAACAAATAATCAAAGTCAGTTTTTCATCCTCTGAAGCAGCTCCTAGTTACCTGATCAGTCAAAGGCGAATTTTTTTTTCGTTATTGGATTGTAATTCATTTATGGGAGCAACCACTTGAAGTCGAGTGGTATGAATCATAGGAGTAGCCTTCTTTCTATTGCTATTGCATTATTCAAAGACAGCAATCTCTGTTTAAAATTACATTTTCCCAATATTCTTAGACTCGGTAAGTACGAATCAGTTGACGAAATCATTTATCATACCTAGTTTGAGGGCTCTAGAAGACTCATAAGGTCTATTAGATCTATTATGCTCATAATATGAGAAAAAATCTGTCATAACTATGAAATAGACAATCGGATTGTCTAGCTGCTAAAGCATTGACTTCGTGATTCAAACTTGATTTGAGAGTGCTGAAACAACTCAATGAGGTACGCATGAAAAATAATTTTGTTCGAGTTTTATGTCATTTGGGTGTCAATGGAAACAAGGAGGCCAATAGACGAAAGCACTTGCTTGCCTAGAACCCTTCTGTGGTAGAGGAACGTACATCGAGAAACTACAAGAAGGAGATATTGTAGAGGAAACCAAAGGAGAATCTTTCTGGCAAACTCATCCAAAAAGGTCTGTCGGAACATTGAAACAGCAAGATCGACAAGCTATAGGCACCTCAGTAGGAACTGGAATACAGTCACCTGTATTAACATCAGGCTCATCAGACTTATATAGATTGTGTGGGGAGGAAAAGGTGTTGCTCTTCACCTAGTAACGTAATACTTTGCTACTGCAAGCCAGCAAGTAAGTTGTGCTTCGTACAGATTGTAAGCTGAGGAAAATCTTCATTAAAGCGATTCGGTTCTCATCTGATATCTGGAGTTTGAAAGCTGTGAAAGGCTTGGTGAGAGCAGTTCTCTGAAGTGGTATAGACCTCTAGTTCGCAGTGGAGTGTAACTTCCATCAAAGCATAAACTGTAACTGTATAAATCTCTCTTTATTTATGAAGAAAACTCAATGGGCTGATGTTTCATAAAATCTCCGATCTTATTGATAATAAGCGAATAATAAACTAGGTATGCTCTTCAGATAGGAAGTTCTGATGTGTAGCAGTGGTTAAACTGTTTACATAATTATCTATCCGATTGCCGATTATCAGAAAGGTGGGAAGATTGAAATTTTAGAATATATAAAATAGATATATAGACTATTCCTGTAGTTTAGCTTGAAATGATGCTCTTTTGGTGTCCTTGAAAGGATCCATGATATGAGCGAGGTCTCAAAGTCCAGTCATCAGGTTCCCATTGGAGTCAACTTTCGTTCCTATGGTGGAGTTTCCCAGAATGTGCCTACATCTTGGAGTCTACGCTAATGTTGCCATAGAATAACTTCTACTCTCTGGTATTACTGTGTTGTGACTGTGTAGGATTCCATTTGTTCACTAGAACATTCAATGCCCTCTTTTTTGTGAATTTGATGTTACAGAGTCTATTCAATTGGGTTAATAAGGCGTTCATTTCGACTTTACAGTGATACCAAACGAACTTATCGTCAGTAAATCGTAACGATGATAGTTCCTTTGAACCTACGTAGATTAAAAGGAAAATGATTGTGGATAAAACATCAAGTAAAGCCATATCAGATCATTGCTAATAACACAAACACAACGTATTCGATTGTGAGAGACTGCATCAATTAATAAAGCAGATTGCCTTTTCCCACAATCCTGGGAAAAGCTAGTCTTTTAGTTGAAGACTACTATTACAAAATAAATATCTTCGATTAAGCACTTAAGGGGAGAATTCTATTTTGAATTGAAATGAAAGCCCTACTGGTTCCCACAGAAAAAAACTACAGGGTATTAATTTTCAGTTGCGAAAGCCAGTTTCGACAATTTCTATACCTGGGGCGATTAAAAACTCCAGTAAGGATTTTGGGACAAGAATGCAACCAGACGAACCTGGTGTAGCGCTTGTTGGTCATGCGGAATATCCCAGGTTCATAGAAGATCGAACCCTTGGAGGTAGTGTTTACAAGGGTCCATCATCAGGAAGTCTTAAACACAAACCAAATGTTGGTTATAGGTGAGTGTATAAATATTTTTTTACTGCTGATTTTGGCGACCCTCAAGTATCTAATAATACATCGGTCAATCAGTCCCAGACCAAGGTAGAAAAAGAACATTTTTCAGTCAAAATTCATTTTTTACGTAAATTTTAGCTCCTTTTGGAGTCCAATGTTTCTCAAGCGTTTCGATAGGATGTGGAACTATTAATCGAGACCTTCCTAGCCGATATCTGAGTCTTAGGACGGGGGATCTACACGCCACTCAAAAGTTTGACGTTCTGATTCAGGAGTGAAGTGGAGAATCCATGTTTCATCCGTTGTGGTGTGAGCAAAAACAGCTTCTCGTACCCTAATATTCATGTATGATGGTGTAAATACTACCTTTTGATAACTTCAGAGTGTCAACTACCTCCTGCAACTTCACTTTGCGATTATGATTTTCAAGGTTTGCTGAGATAATTTCCTCATTTGGCCTTTTTGCATCATCAGTGATTTTTCCCATCAAAAATTATCAACACATCAAATTGATGCATCCACCGTTTGTAAAAATCACAAAAGAAGATGATTTAAACCTCTGTACTTCGATAAACAATAAACCAAATATCATAAAACTTTGACAGTAATTTTTTTATAATTCGAAAAATTATATGTATATTTTGTTGGTGGTGCCATCACGTTCTTAAGGGCGGGACTTATTGACCGTTGCATTATCGACGAATCTACACAGATTCGGACTCGTGCAATATACAGGGTGAGCTCTTGAAAACGAAACAGTCGAGATAATAGGCGGAATTGACTTTTGAAAGATCTCCCGTTATTTAGCGTCTTTCAACAGATGGAAAGGAAATGTTAGTCCAGCTTCAATTTTCTGTCTAAGGGAGATACTGAACTCCTCATTGTAGCTGATTGTGTATATGTCGTGCCACAGAAGCGATTTGCGTAGGGAAGAAACATAAGCATTTTTCGATATGTAGAGAATTATCGTTTTCTACCTACAAGAATTATATTTTCAAAGAAAATATGAAAATTTCGATTGTGGCTCACTTTTGACTGAATGCCGTTCTGATGTAATCCTACACATTGTAAATTCTGATTTATCTCCACAGATTAGGGAGAAGAAAAGCGCTGTTTGAGAAACGAAAGAGAATTAGTGATTATGCCTTGGTTATGGGTATGTTCGGTATTATAATTATGGTTATAGAAAACGAGCTGTCCAGTGCCGGGGTTTATGGTAAAGTGAGTATTTCAAGAAAATCGTCAGAGCCTCTTCAACTTCGGAGGTTTTTTCAGGATGAATTTTATTCCATCGCACTGAAAACCTTAATATCTGTTTCGACTGTGATCCTATTAGGCCTCATCGTAGCTTATCACGCTTTAGAAGTTCAGGTAAGTCATTTGTCTACTACCTATAATCTGCTAACTGTTATCCTGCCTATCATCTACTAGCTGTCACATACTGTCTATCATCTACAAGCTATCACCTACAACCTATCATCTACTAGCTATCATCTAATACCTATCATCTACTACCTATCATCTATTACCTATCATTTACTACCTATCGTCTACTACCTATTATCAAAACAATGAACCCAGGGAATTGAATCCGATTGATGGCGTTTCTCAATTTTTGGTGAGATGGTTTGATATTTTTTGATCGTTAAGGGGCCAAACAGTGAAGCTTCATATGGAGCTTTTGAATGACTGTATAGGGCGTCTAGAAATTTTATATTAACTATCAAACAATACGAAATTCTGCTCTAACCCGAAACTTAACACTCGTCAAGAAAACGTTTGCAAACTTCCTCAAAGTGAAATATCCCACGTGTACTCAAGCCAGATTGTCTAGTTAATGGGTTCAAAATGACGTTAATAGTAAAAATTCAAACAATTAGGCAACTAAGTTGTTTTGACTCCACTAATTATGTCTTTATGCGACTTGAAAAGGAACTGTGACAACTTCAACATCGAAATTGATTTCGGATTTCCCTCAAAACGCCCTGTAATTCAACTAGATTATGGGGGAATATATCAATACTTCTCGTATACACATGTCCTTCGACAATATCATATCGAATCTTTTAATAAGTCTCTTGAGAAGGCTTGACAGCATACCAAATGAAACTTATGAACAGAAATTGCGTGTTGATATACAACAATCGATATTTGGTGGCCATCAAAAATGCAAAAGTTCTACTCTTTGGGTGAATTTACTGACAAAACCGCTTCGTTGAAGGTTTTTGATCTTTTCAGAGCTCCACCAATTTTTTAGGATACCAAGAAAGCCTTCTTGGCCTTAGAATTTTGCTATTTAAAGTGGTGAATTGAATAAACTGCAAGTTTACACTCTTTTTTCTTATTACCATTCCTTCAATATTTTCTTCTCTGTTCATCTCTTGTTTCATATTCCTTTTTCTATAATTGAGTCACTAGTATCCTCCATTTCTTGTTTCACTTGGTTTATTGAATTCTGGGGCTTAATTTCTACAACGTATTCAAATATTTCTGTGTTTTAGCTTTTTATCATCAACACAAGTTGGTTGTTTAGGAATCAACCTTCATCCGTGTTGGCTTAATCTATTCGAAATCGCGATGTTTCGCTCGTTCGTACCTCATCAGTTTCTACTTTCTTCTATAAGGTATATTCAAATTCATGACGACCTTCTCCATTGGGTGGAAGTGTTCCACATTATTTTAAATTTTCGGATTCACACCTGCCTACATTCGTTACCATTTTTAAGGGGTGTTCCACGAGAGTCTGTATAGGGCCCTTCCTTTTTCTCCAATAAGTGTAATTATTTTCAATTCGTTAAATCTACCAAAATTAAATAATTCTGGCAGTCAACTCAGGAAGCCCTTGATGTTTTGGGTTCCTGGGTGTCGAAACTGCCAATCGATCCTGACTAGGTTAAATGTTTTCTTATATGCTCAGGTTTCGACAATCCATGTTATCGATACTGAGTGGAATGTTTCGCTGAGATTCAACCTCATATATCGCCAGATTCTACCATCCATGGTATTAATACAACAAGGTGCCCATTATGATTTATAGGGGCATTATGGCTGCTTTCAGCTAATTAAGTGAATTCGCATCATACAGAGTAGCGAGGAAAATTTTAATGTTTGTGACTGAATTTTTGATGCATTCGATAGTTGTACGCTCACTGAATGTTAAGGGCTTCAAAAAAGATTGTGATAGTACCTATTCGGATGATAATCATGTGATTTTTTCCAATAATTAATTTTTTCAATTATTCTCTGGGTTCATTGTGATAAGGAATTCAATTTTCAAGTGTTATAGGCTCTGCCTAACAGTGTATCTATTTTGAATTGGCTTAATCAATAAGATTATCTGACAGTTGTTGACGAGAATTTTTTCTTGAAGATGGAACTCGTGTAAAATTATTATTTGAGCGCCTCAACCATCATCTCTTATTTTACTTCTTACCAACGTTTCGACAGACTTTTTTGTCGTTTTCATGGTAAAAATCAGCTTTCAAAAAAGCTGACAATATTAGAAATTTTTTTAACTTTCACTATTAAGTGTCAAATTGACTGAACTCCGAGAACTAGATGAAATTGCTGCTTATCTGTGGTATGAAGGCTTCTTCAATCAGACAGGTTGGATTATTAACGAATTGGTATTTTGTGAGTTTAACCTCAACAAATGTTTTTTCTTTTTGGCTTGAATTTAATAACATATTTCATGACCATTCGATGACGAAAATTTTGCTACTTTAATTTGAAATATTTGGGTAAACTGAGATATAGTCAATTGTTGTTGTTTACAGCTCTTCATGATAGATAATTGTGCAGATGATTGGCGGATAGCAATGACCTGGCAGAGAATTAGCCAAATTACAATGGAATTAGTGATATGCGCTGTGCATCCGATACCTGGCCAATATCGATTTGTATGGACAACAAAACTATCGAATAGCAAAAACGGAGGAATCGGTTCCAAAAGTGTACCGTACGATGTTCCACTATCCCTACCGATGTTTCTTCGTTTATACCTCATCTGCAGAGTCATGTTATTGCACAGTAAATTATTCACAGACGCTTCATCCCGTAGCATTGGAGCTTTGAACCGTATCAATTTCAACACAAGGTTCGTACTAAAGACACTCATGACCATATGTCCTGGAACGGTGCTCCTGGTATTCATGGTTTCGTTGTGGATTATTGCCAGTTGGACACTCAGGCAATGCGAAAGGTAATTAATTGACCATATCATCTAATATCCTCACTGGAAAATTGACAGGTACAAGGTCTGTTCGAAAGGTATACGAAATTTTGAATTTCCGCGGGCTAATGTATTTGATTTTTATTTCTTGTACATTATGTTCGGCCATTTCAAATGGTTAGTTAATTTTTGAGAGCGTTTGAGCTCGGATGTTTGTTTGACTTGCCCATATCAAATTTTGAGTTAATAACAAAATGGAGTATACCGAATGTTGACTCTGCCATATGTCGATGCTGCCTCAGGCCGAAGCAACGTTTATCGGTTGTACAAACTGTTCTAAGAGCCGAGAAGATGTGAACTGACGAAAACAATTATCAACTGAAGAAAATAATATTAGCAAATCGACGAATCGGCGTTAGAAAAATTGCTGGAGATCTAAACATTCGTGCCAATATTGCTCAGTTTTCACCAAAACAGCGTTAACACGAGATGGTGAACCCAGTCCGTGACGACCCAAATGTGCTCCAGAGGGTCAGAACTGGTCGGTTCACCATATGGTTACGACATGAAAACTTGAGCTCAATCATCTCAAAATAGGCTGCTGCATAAGCCAAAATCGAAAAGAACACACAAAGTTGGTTCGAACTTGAAGGTTTTACTTACAGTTTTTTTCAGTTGCAGAGGCGTGTTACATTATAACTTTTTGCCACCGGGTCGTACGGTCAATAACAAATATTTCCTGCAAATAAGGCGCAACTTGCGTGAAGTAATCCGCCGAAAACGCGGATTTATAATTTATGGAAGGACGAATACTGATTTTTGCACCATGTGATAACGCCCTTGGAACAGATCGTTACTTCTGCGCTAATTATTGTGCCAAAAACAACACACTTATGGTGCCGCAGCCATTGTTTTCCTCAAACTTGCCCCCCCAGTGACCATTTTCAGTTCCCTCAACAGAAGACGCCCATGAAGGGAATTAGGCAACGATTGAGGAGATAAACATGGCATCGGGGGAACTGATAAATGATCTTTTCCAAGTGCTTTAAGGATTACTTTGATGAATAAATTAATACTTCTCGAAATTTAAATTATTCATCGAAAATCGTATTTTCGCAAGATATCAGGATCAAAAATTATGATTATGGGTCGCTTGTTGTTTTTGCTAACGCATTGTGCCATATTCTGCTTTGTAGAACCCTGAAGACGGCCAAATACATTCCCGAAACGCCGGCGAACGGAACTAGTATCATTTCCTATGTTTTTATCTTGATACCACTACTCAATACTTTTCGAACAGACCTCGTATTATCAGAGATTTGGTTGCTAGGTGGAACATCTTACAATGTTAGGGGAGTGTATAGGAAAAATGATAGTAGGTATCCCAACAAAAACTTGATCCCCTCCAGACCTCACAAAAGAAATATTTTCGATTTCGAAAAACAGGTCAATAACTATTTTTAGGGGGAAATTCCTTTGAAAGTTTGTTCCGAAACATTTCATAAATAGGGGAAAGATTTATTTCGAAATATCGTATATTCGTTCAGATTACCATATTATGCTCGGAAAAATGAACTTAGGGTAATTACGAATATAAAGTAGGTGAGTAAATCTGTTATTTCTGAGTTCGAGCAGGAAACTATATTTTGCACATGTTAGTAAGCCGGAAGTATCTTTTCATGAAAAACACAAATTAAAATTCGTAACCCTACCTATAATGTTCATAAATGTGAAAATTCTTAGTATTCTTTATACGCACGTGCTATGTTCATGTGTAATCTAAGAATATATGAGAAAAAATCACACTAATGAACAAGAAAATTCTTTGTTGAGAAATGTAAACTTTCACTTGTAAGTAACTTACCATATATTCATCTGCAATAATTATTTTTAGGTCGAAAAGATTCACCCACAATTGAAAAGAAGCTCAAATTGCAAATGAAAATTGGGTCTTACCAACTAGTTACTCAGGAGTCAGTAATTAATACAAAAAGTATTTTCCTCGCACTGACATTATCTCATTTACTCACTATATGCAAAACAAAAAAGGAATAATCTTAATGTAAAAATAGCTACTAACGACTTAATATTAAATGTGTGCTTACTATACTTTGCACTTTGCTATTTTCTCACTTCAAGTTAACTTACAAACAAAAATTCCAGCCTTACAAATAGTTACTAACGACAGAGGAAGCAAAGTCTCCTTCTTTTTCGTGGGTGTGGGTGCTAACTTTGCATTCCAAGGATGCCATATTCTCACATCAGGTTAACTTACAAACGAAAATTTCTGTCTTACAAATAGTTACTAACTACTCACTAACCAAAGCAAGAAAAATCTGCTTCTTTTTCGAAAACGTGGGTGCTAACATCTTATTTCAAGGATGCATTTTAACACATTAGGTTAACTTACTAAAGGAAATTTCTGTCTTACAAATAATTACTAACGACAGAGGACGCAAAATCTCCTTCTTTTTCGAAAATGTAGGTGCTAATTTTGCATTCCATGGATGCCATGATCTCACATCAGGTTAACTTACAAACGAAAATTTCTGTCTTACAAATAGTTACTAACGACTCACTAACCAAAGCAAGAAAAATCTGCTTCTTTTTCGAAAACGTGGGTGCTAACATCTTATTTCAAGGATCCATTTTACCACATTAGGTTAACTTACAAAAGGAAATTTCTGTCTTACAAATAGTTACTAACGACAGAGGAGGCAAAATCTCCTTCTTTTTCGAAAATGTAGGTGCTAATTTTGCATTCCAAGGATGCCATGATCTCACATCAGGTTAACTTACAAACGAAATTTTCTCTCTTATAAATATTTACTAACGACTCACTAACCAAAGCAAGTAATATCTGTTTTTTTTTTTGAAAACGTGGGTGCTAACTTCACATTTCAAGGATTCAATTTACCACATCAGGTTATTCTGTCTTAAAAATAGTTACTAACAACTCACTAATGAAAGCAAGAAAAATTTCCTTCCATTGCGAAAATGTGGAAGCTAACTTCTCACATTAAGCATGCTATTCTCTCACTTCAGGTTGTCTTACAAAAAAATTGCTGTCTTACAAATAGTTACTAACGACTCACCAACCAAAACAAGAGAAATTTTTTTCTTTTTTGAAAATGTGGGTGCAAACTTCTCACTATTGGGATGACCTTTTCTGAGTATAAGTAACGTTAAAAACGGAAGTTTTCAGTTTCTAATAGGTACTTATTCAGATTTTATTTCTTAATTTCGAAAAATATCTTAAATCTGATGCCCGTGAAACTGCCAAGCAACGGAATAAGAGATTTTTTTAACAGTATGCAATCGAAGTTTTTCTGTTACAAATTATCACTAACAACTTAATAATTATGCAAGAAATATTTCTTTTCTTTTTAGAAAACGTGTGTGCTATCCTTTGCAATCTCCTTAGCTCAGGTTAACATATTAACGAAAAAATTTGTCTTACAAATAGATAGTTTTCAAATGCATAATTTTGTTAGTGAAAAAATTATCATCAAGTGGATGTCCGTTGAGTAAATTTCCAGCGGAATGCGGTGTATTTTCACTAGTGTCTTCGACTAAAAACACCGAAATTTTGGGCTTACTATAGTTACTAACGACTTACTAACCAATGAATGAAAAATTTCCTTCTTTTTCGAAACACACATTTTTATTTACTCTCAGTTTCGAAATTCCGATATTGGATTTGAATTTTTGAGGTTTTGAAATCAGAAATTTCAAAGTAAAATCATTTAATTCTACATTTAGAGCAAAACTTTCCGAACTTCAAGTCAGAAATTTCAAATTTGAATTAGGAATTCCTGAAGGAAGATCAACATTTCCGAGATTAAGTTCGAGATTCCAAGTTCAATGCCGGATAAATTGAATTCCGTCAATCTAACGATTTCCGATTACTCAGTGCATATATACAGGAATGGATTGAAATATGTCTGAAGTGATTCAATTGCCTGAAGATTTATGTATTGGAAGAATGCCATATTTTCCTTAGGGAAAGGAAACGTTGCTTTAACGGAAACCAAACCGTGTAACAATGGATGGAAGTTAAATCCAGAAATGAATCTTTTCTTTAACATCCGTCCGATGTAAAATAAATCCGCCCAACGGCAAACGTCAGAAATAAGATGATGAATCGACAGCAAACATTATAACATAAATCCATTCTTAACCTTATGCCTCAGTTGAACTGACATATTTCTCTCCGGGAAGAATTATGACTTCATCTACTTGGAAAAATCGATAACTTGCGCTACGAAGATGCTCTAAGTTTTTATGGATTTTCCGGCGAAGCTTTCTGAAGATTAATTTAAGAATATGCCACACAGATGTAAATAAAAACTTTAGAAAGTTCAACAAACACAATTTTTCGTTCGAAAAAATACCACTTTGATACGAATAATCAATTTTAAACGCAAATCTTTTACAGATACCATGATGAAGAACATGCCAACCTCCTAAATGCCATGTGGTTGATAGCCATCACTTTCCTCAGCGTTGGATTTGGTGACATTGTGCCAAATACGTATTGTGGTCGAGGAATTGCAGTTAGCACAGGAATAATGGTAATTTTTGAGCAAAAAAAGTTGGTTTTCTTATCATTCTTCTTGATTTCTCGGAAAGTAAAGATCTTCACAGCAATATATTCAGAAAGTAATTCAGCACAAACCTGTGATGGATTGTCAGGGTATGCAGGGTCGGCCGGCCTACCCAAAAATAATCGAGGAGGAATTGAAAATAAATATTTTATTCATCGAAACTTAATCTGAATAATTGAATCCAGTTAACAAAACTCTGGAAATACCTTCTCTATTGTTTCCTCTGATCTCTATATATCACGTATTTTCTGTTATCACAAGAGAGTACACCTTACTCAAATCAAAATGACATGATGACTCTCTTTATATCTCCTACGTCGGCCAGCCGAGCTACGGCTTTCAGTAACTGTTCGATCGAACACATACGTGGTTTCGAATTTCCCTCTACAAAATCACTACAGTAGAAGGTAGGCCAAAGCGAGCTGGCCAATCCTACCTGCTAAAAAATAATTGAACATTTTTTAAGAGGTAGTATTAAATAGGGGTAATTTGATAAGTTATCTAGAAGGGAATAAGTTTTTGACTCTCATATAAGGACAACAAATTTCTTGAAGATTTTTATGTTCCAAGACCCTCTATGTCAAATTTGGTTCAACAACTATATCGAATGGTCTATTATGAATTATACGAAGTGAAATTTAAGGTTGTTTTTAGTCATTTGTGTTTCTACTACTTTGAAGGCGCCTTCAAGATGAATTCAAGGCATGCACCGGCCCTCTATTCGGGTTTTTGGAAATAGCGTTTCATTCAATTTTAGGTCATAGTAAATGTCTTTTGTATATCACTTCTCCTTATGATGTAACAAAAACAAAATAACGGCACAGGAATAAACAATGAGTGTAAAAAAATGATAAGTTTAATGCTAGAGTCACAGAAAACAAACACAAGCAATTTCTAAATACTCTGATAGATATTACGATGCATCTCTGTATTCAAGAGTTACCTTTTAGAGGGCCTGATGAATTTAATGAATCTTTAGATGGCGGCAATTTCAAAGAATTGTTTTCTTAATATACATTCATTACGTAACTGACTGAAAAAGTAGTGTTCACTTCGTAAACTTTGTTCGTCTCGTGAAATTAAAATATAGATGGTTACAGGAAGAGTCGTGCTAGATCCGTTAAGGGCGTGAAGCACCCATCATTTCTGTCTCATTTCAAAATGAAACACCATACCCTAAACTTAACCCTTTTTGAGATATTTGATTTTTAATTTTACTAATGAAAATTGTAACTGAATTAATTTTGTTCATTTTGCGTCTTATTATGATTATTATTACATTTTTACATATGTAATAAAATGCTTTATAACGTCAATAATTAAAATATTGCATAAGTTAAATAGTAGAAAAGTTGAAGTTAAGAAATTGATTAATATATGAGAAAATTTATCTTTGTTTAAAGGATATCTAAAAACAATTTTATGGCAGATGTGTTTTGAAATGCCCACATTTCATCAACTATCTAATGAACTTTTCAATCTAGGATTTGTATTTTATTTCATAGAATAAAGGTCCTTGGGAAGTTCCAGGTATCAGCTTAAAAACCCCGCGCCTACTGTTTTTAAGTTAAGAGGCACCGAGCGAGCAGGACAAGTGACAATTTATGTAGGTAGAATTAAATAAATAATGTGTACAGACCGGTTAACGCTGGGAATACAACACGGAATATTATTTGGGTCTGCTTTTGTGATTCGTACATAGGAGATGTGATATCGTTTTGACCTTTTTCTTCACTTTGGTATTCTTCCGATTTGTTTATTTTTGTCTTGTTGGGTGGAGCAAGTATTTGTTGCTTTATCACATAATTATTCCGCTATTGAAAATGTGGATATCGGCCTGTATTTATTGGATTCTTGTACACTCTGGTGCAAGGGATCCTTTTTTTGATGTAGAAAATTTTCCCTGAACATGTTTCTGTGAATATCTCAAATTTTCCACTCACAAAAAATTTGAATATGCAACCGCTAAGGAAGTTTGTGTCGACACCTGTATTATAAATAATATTTTGTCTACAGGGTGCAGGTTGTACAGCATTATTAGTCGCAGTTGTATCTAGGAAATTAGAACTCACAAGAGCCGAAAAGCATGTGCATAATTTCATGATGGACACTCAGTTGACGAAGAGATTAAAAAATGCTGCGGCCAACGTACTGAGAGAGACATGGTTGATATATAAACACACCCGTCTTGTGAAAAGAGTGAATCCAGGAAGGGTGAGAACCCATCAGAGAAAATTTCTCCTAGCAATATATGCGTAAGTTATTCACATCATCGTACATACAACTTTTGAACGATTGAATTCACTAGCTTGCGGAAGGTCAAAATGGACCAGAGAAAACTTATGGATAATGCCAATACAATTACTGATATGGCTAAGGTAGGTGATTACAAACCCTTGGATTAAAACATCACCTTTTTTTAATTCGACTTTCAGACCCAAAATACAGTTTATGAAATAGTATCTGATATAAGTACCCGACAAGATACAGTAGAGGAAAGATTGACAACAATGGAAGACAAATTAGTGGCTCTACAAGAACAACTAGATTTGCTACCCGATCTTTTAGCAAACCGTATACAAATACAGGTAAAATCATACACCTTGGTCACATAACACATCGGTTTGAAAGCACCGGAACTGACACGGACATATGCAGTATTTAGACGAAATAAAGCATACCAAGGTCTTTTCGTAGAGCGCCTCTGTTTCGGCAACATCTTTATCTACGTGTAAGAGGATAGATTGATTGGTACCTATCTTTGAAAAGAAAAGTCAATTTTTTGGAACTCTTCATATTAACACCCTCCATTCCAAAAGAAACCGAACTTTGAAAAAAAAAAACAAAAACCCAGGAACATTTTGAAACAAATCATTTTTATTAATCAATGTATTCCCTCTTTCCATCGATACACAAATTTTCACGCTCCAACAAGTTGTCAAACGATTTCTCCATATCCTTTATTGGAATGGTCTTTAGGACGTCTCCTTTCTTCGCCAAATGCAGTTTAAGGAATTGATAGAAGTCGCATGAATGGTGAATAGGGTGAATCATGCAAAGGAATAACGTGATTTATGACCAGAAATTCAGTTACAAGTCACGAACGATGTGATGCTGTATTATCGTGCAAAAGACTCCAACTGCCAATTGCTCGATATTCTGGCCGAATACGACGAATTTTTGCCACCAAACGCTACACGACGCCCAAGTAAAACTCTCCAGTGACTGCCTGGCCGGGCGGAACAAATTCTTTGTGGATAATTTCTTTTGAATTGTATTTGTATTTAAAGATGTCTTTGCAATGCTCAATTCGATCAACTTTTTGGTCTTCGGTAAGTTTGTGTGGTACAAACTGCGAATTAACCTTCTCAAGTCAAAATGAGGTATGTGGTTGTTTGAGGAACGCCTCGTTCCATTTCAATAACTTCCGTCGACGATTTTATGTTATTTTTCATGAATTCACTCACTTTTTTGATGTTTTCTTCTGACAATCCGGATCTAGGACAGCCTGACCTTTCGTCACCATCCAGCGTCTCTCTACCCGATTTGAATTGCCCGAACCACTCTTAAACTTGCGTACGGGATAGACAATCATCACCATGTCCATTTTGTAGCATTTGGTGCGTTTCAGTAAAAGTTTTACCAAGTTTAACACAAAAATCAATTGCAGTTCTTTGTATGAAATAGTGTTGGGTAGTACACGTCTTAAAATTGAGTTTGTAAGAGGTGCCTCATTTTTGTACTATAGCGGTACATTGTACCAAAATTTGGGACAAAATTTGTGCTAGTATAGACGACGGATTGTTGAGGCGATGTAGCGTAACGTGGGCGAGGTAGGTAGGAACTAGGAACGTTGACGGTCTGTCACACTTCAAATATGTCGATGCAAAAGGAGGGTAACGTTAACTGTCGACAGAATTGAAGTAATAAAAGAGGCAAATTTTAGAATGCAAATTAATCGTTCGATTTTGAAAATTTAGGATGGTGAGAGAGGAGTGGAAGATTTTACTGAATATGAGGATTTTGTTATTCAAAATAATTGAAGCTAACCGTGATTATACAGGGTTATGATAAAGTAATGCACAAAATTCATGAAATACAACGATCGTTTTGAAAAAATGGAGAAACACGTCAAACGGTGTTTTATATTCCGCATCTCTTGACAAAAGTTGCAAAAATAATAAATCAAATTTGTCAAAGTTATGACGTCATCAACATATATTTTTAATGGAAAGCTAAGATTTTTATTACATTATGTGATAAAGCTTGTTTTTTTACACTAGGGATAAATAGTTGCAGTAGAGCTAACATAAGAAAAAAACGAGAAAATGAATAAAAAACGAAATAAACGTAAGTTTCATAATAACTTTTCAATTAACTAAACAGTCCATTAAACCAAAACTATTCCTTATAGCAATTGTTCAAACTGTGTCCCGTTTACTAACTGACATAGGCGCCAAGACGATGGTAGACCGCATTTACAGAGTTTTTGATCATCTGCGGAGTTATAAGAGTCATTTCGTGTCTAATTCGTTCCATTAAGTCTTCTAAATTGTCTGGCCGGTAATGTAGACCCAACTTTTCAAATGTCCCCACAGAAAAAATCAAGGGGGTAAGATCAGGTGTTCCAATCCACCGTCCTTCAAACTGGATATCCAGAAACCTTCTAACAGTAAGACCATAATGTGGTGGTGCGCCATCTTGTTGAACAAAATACTGGGATCCAAGTTTTCCCCATTATTTGGATCCGAAAATGCCGCAAGTAGGTCCGGAAGCACTGCCATACGAAGATGTTCCAAATATCGTTCAGCAGTTGAATTCCGCGAAAGTAATAAGGACCAATAAATCTTCCCTGACGATTCCTACCCAAACATTAATTTTTTGGGGCGCTGCGTGTGTTTTGTCTGCGCAGTGGGGATTTTCCCGAGGGTGACAATTGTGTCGATTTACAAAACCACTTATGGTGGCCACATACGTACCGGTTTGTCTGCATCCAGTGGGTGCATTTTCACGGGCGTGTGTGTGAGCCCAGTAGCGACAATTGTGTCAATTCACAGAACCACCATTAGACAAAACGTTGCCTCATCGGAAAATACTACACTATTAAGAAAATTTAGATCTTCGTCACAATGCCGCATGAAGATTTCACAAAATTCCAAACGTCTGTCCGGATTATCTTCTGAGAGTTCGTGAACAAGTTGAACTTTGTATGGGTGTAGTTTTTCTTTTTTTAACATCTCTACTACAAACGACTGATTAACATTTTCTTGTAAGGCAATTTCTGTTGTAGTTGCGTGAGGGTTGTCTTCTACTGACAGCAAAATATCTAACTTCACATAGTCGCTTATTCCTGGTCGTCTAGATTTTGGAGCATATCTCACGCTTCCCGTTGCATTAAATTTTGCAACAATTCTGCTTACTGTGCTTCTAGCAATTGGAGCTCTTTCCAAATGTGTTGCGTTCAATAAAGCACATGCTTCTTCATGATTTCGAAGGCGATCGCCGTAACCTACCATCATTAGAATTTCTATCATTTCTCTTTCGTTTAAACGGGCCATAAATAAAACTGGTGTCACACTAATTGTACGACTGACACTGACACACCGTTGTTTCAGTAAATCAATCGAAAAAATTGATAAGAACAGTTCTTACTAGATAAGATTAAGTTTGACCTCTTTTTATAATTGGTTTTGTTATTTCGTTTTTTATTCATTTTCTCGTTTTTTTCTTATGTTAGCCCTACTGCAACTATTTTTCCCTAGTGTAAAAAAACAAGCTTTATCACATAATGTAATAAAAATCTTAGCTTTCCATTAAAAAAATATGTTGATGACGTCATAACTTTGACAAATTTGACTTGTTATTTTTGTAACTTATGTCAAGAGATGCGGAATATAAAACACCATTTGACGTGTTTTTGCATTTTTTTCAAAAGTGATCGTTGTACGTTTTATGAATTTTGTGCATTACTTTATCATAACCCTGTATATCCTCATATAATTAAAAAATTTAAAGTCTCCTCTCACATCATACACAGTTTTCCCGTTCGTTTTAGAACAAACTGTTTTTATAACAATGTATCCAATTACTAGTGATCATGGATGTTATTATCATGTATAGATATAAACTTTTCACCATACCAATTCAGTTTAACCCTAACTTGTTACTCCTTACTATTTTAAACGGTACATAGACACAGTGGCGGCGTAAAAGGGGGCGGTGGGGGCGGTCCGCCCCGGGTGCCAAGCATCAAGGGGTGACAACACGGTGACAAAGAAATACGCCAAAATCTTCCTCTAAGAGGACATAGAAAAGGGATTTCATCAGGCAATAGAGGGAACTTTTTAGAATTAGTTAATCTATGATCCAGTGCTAAAAGAGCACAAAATTAGAATTGAACATGCTATCGCCTGTACAAAAAGTAAACGGGTAGATTCTTATTTGTCTAAAGACATTCAAAATGAGTTCATCAGTCTTTTGGGGAGAGAAGTGAAGAATAACATTTTGGACGACATAAAAAAAGCTAAATATTTTGGAATTATTTTCGATAGTACACCAGACATATCACATGTTGATCAGATGAGTTATGTAATCAGATATGTTCATATTGAAGGCGATCAAGTTGAAGTGAAGGAATCATTTCTAGGTTTCTTCCCTATAGCTGGAAAGACTGCAATCGAACTTACGGAAAATATCCTTACGCAGTTAAAGAGTGATCACTTGGACATTCATCTATGTCGGGCTCAAGGATATGATAACGCTGCAACCATGGCAGGAGTTCATGGTGGTGTGCAATCTATCATTAAGGAACACAATCCTAAAGCTTTGTTTATGCCTTGTGCTAATCATTCGCTAAATCTATGTGGGGTGCACTCTTTCATGAGTGTTAGTTCAAGTGTAACATTTTTTGGAACAGTAGAAAGAGTTTACACGTTCTTTTCGTCATCCACACATAGATGGGAAATTCTAATGAAAAGTGTAGGCGTATCGGTCAAAAGACTAGTAGAGACAAGATGGAGTGCTCATCACGATGCTGTTAAGTCATTGAAGAATAATTTTGAGAAACTTAGTATCAACACTCGAAGAGATGTGTGATCCCAGAAGCAGCAGAGAAAACGTCGATACAAGAGAAGCAGCATCCACACTCTTACCAGCTTTATGTGACTTCAGTGTTTTATGCTACCTCTCTTTTTGGTGTGAAATCCTAGAAGAAGTTAATCAGACACAAAAGTATATCCAAACATCTGGACTATCGCTGGAAAAGTGTGTTATAAAAATTAAAGCCCTAAAAATTTTTCTTCAAACTCAACGTATACAAATAGTGGAAAGAGCTATTTCCTACGCAACTGAGAAATGTGAGGACTTGATATGTCCGTTGAAAGAAGAGGAAGGAGGAGATTCCGAAAACGAATGCCAGGAGAAATGTCCTAAGATGTTGGACTAACATTGCCAGAAGAGTTGCATAGAGCTATGTTAGAATGTCTTGATAGATTTTACGAAGAACTAGATCATCGCTACAAAGCAATGGATGATATTCTCATAACATTTGGTGTTGTTCAGTCTGAAACTCTACTTACGTCAACAGAAAAAGAACTTCGTCATAAAGTTCCAAATCTTACAAAAATCTATGATGAATTTTCTGCAGAGGACATTATTTTGGAGATTTTACGACTGAGGCGCCACTTGGAAGCCGCCAGCGTTTCTCTTCAAGAAGCGATCCAATGGACTACCTTGGAGCTTCTGAAATTTATTGTAAAATGAGACTATTCTGAGTCTGTTCCAAGTCTAGCTCTATGTCTAAGATTTTTTTTAACTATTTGTGTTTCGGTGGCTACTTGTGAAAGAAGTTTCTCAAAATTAAAGTTAATAAAATCTTACTTAAGATCTACAATGAGCCAAACACGACTTTACAGTCTATCCATATTGTCCATTGAAAAGGAGAGGAAAGTAAATTTTGATAATGTCATTGAGTATTTTAGCAAAATAAAGTCACGTAAACACGTTTAATATCTGTCGTTTTATTTTGAGGGTGCTCGATAGAAAGTCGCCCCAGGTGCCAACCTATGCTACGCCGCCACTGCATAGACATATCGAAACGTTGACAAGAGTGAAGATATTTTGAAATTATATTTAGTTTGAAAACATAAATAAAATATATTCTATACAAAACGAAATATTATAAATATGTTATTATAAGTTTCAACTCAAAAATAAAAGTTGCGACATTTTATTGTCGCTCAATCTTTCTGAAGGCACAGTTGTAGGTAATATATATGGTCTTTTTTTAAATTATTCATATAATCTAGGATAAGCTTTTCGCTTATAGTTGTTAATGAGGGACTAGGCCATCTACGGGTAAAATATTACAATAGATGTCACTAATGGTACTATTTTTTTAAAAAAGTTCGTTTTTTTTGAGATGGAGGGTATATTTCTCCACATAATCTCCTTTTAGTTCGATACACTTAGGTGACCTATAATCCGACTTGTCAAGGCGTCCAAAAAATGTGATTTCTCGAACTCTGCAAAATAGACTTCCTCGTTTGACGTGTAGTGCTTTCATTTATTCTGGGTCATTTATTCATGTTTGGAAACAAAAAAATATTTAACTACAGTTCCCTCTGTTGCCAAACAGGGGTACTCATCAATCTAACCTCGATAAGTACTCCTAACTTTGAATAATTATGAAGCAAATTTCGTATTTTGGTGAAATGTTGGGTTTCCCAAGAATTAAATCAAAGTGCTTATGACTCTAGACGATGTTGCAATCTGAAGAATTTTGAATTATTTCTAAATAGGCTGAGAAAAACGAACAACGTAGAAATTTCTTGCATCCAGAATCTGCTGCTGGACTTCAAACCGCCAGAAGCGTTCCACCGACCTATCCATGGCCTGGTACCACGATGTCTTCTTTTGCCAAAGTTGCAACAACAACAGGAGGACAAAGCTGATTCTTCAGTAGATATTTAAGGAATTATTCAGAGATGAATATCTTAAAAAAATGTTTTTATCCGGTATTATGGGTACAAAAATTCATCTGCGAATTTCATAAATACTTCATACGCTAGTCTAGGAATATTTTATATACGAAAATTATTTTCATTTCTCATCGCTGATGAATGATTGAAAGGATACTCGAAGGTATCTTTCGAAATGAAGATGGCTTCATTTTTTTTTTCAGGTAAATCCGCGACTTTAGCTTTATATTCTCGTTTGAGACTAACGCAAAGACCTAAAATGAATGCAGCTAAAATAGAACTGATAACCCCAAAGTTATATTCAATTTTAACTTTCAACATTAGAAACCCATACAATTTAACTGAACTCCGATTCGTTATTCAAATTTCAATTCAGGTGTCGTGCCGCTAATTAATTTTGACTGATTTTTAATATACAGGCTAGCCTAAATTGATTGATTATGGCTGATTCCTGTTTAGAGTGGACCAAATTGGAGACTTTTGATGGGAAACACCAATTTCTAGAGAAGTTAGAGGAAAAAAAAGGAATTTCGTGAAAAAATTGATGTCGAAAATGGCACATTTATATCTCGACTTGTTCAAAAGATGAAGTTTTTAAATTTTGTGCATTTCTTACCCAACCTCGTAATTTGTATATTTTTGAACATTTCTTGCTTCTTTGAAAACATTCTTCAGGCATTTCTTCGAAAGGAATCCAATTGCTACTTCTCTTTGCAAACATTCATTTTGTGGCTGTTTTTGAATTCTTTTAGATGTATTTGCAAAATCAAGGTTGTCATGTCTAAATATGAAACAAAATAATTCTAACATAACAGCTGTTAAAAATAATAATAAGTGCCGATTATGTAATAACTCATAAATTTGATCAAGAAGTGGAGTAACAAGAACAAAAATGTGTTTAAAATAATGACATGTGACAGGACCTCGGTTGCCAAGCCAAGTTGTACGTAAATATTTCGTTTGAAAACGCCATTATGATATGTGCGTTATTACACGGTGCCCCGTCTTGTTGGAATACATCTCCAATTTGTTGTGATGACAAATCCTCCACTAGTGGTTCAACAAATTCCCGCAATATTTCCAAATATCGCGATGCCGTATGGTTACCCTCATTGATATAGGGACCGATAAACCTTCCTTTCAAAGTATGACCCAAACAATGAAACTGTATCTGCCTTGATTTTGTATATCCACTATAATATGTGGATGAACATATCCTGAAATGGTTGTCTTCTTTCAGAATATCGGTTAAAGTAAAAAATATTTCAAAATGAGTGTTTTCAGAGAGAAGTATGAACTATTGAATATAATTTGAAAGAGAATTTCATTTCAAATACGAATATGTAAAAAAATATTGCGGATCATAAAAAAACAACTTTTTTTCTGATCGAACCAATATTGAGCTATATCGCCTTAGTTACCATGTGTCATAACAAACTCATATTCCCCAAGGGAAATATGAAACGTCAGTTTATATTTCCCTAGGGAAATATGGAACGACAAATCATATTTCTTTCGAAACGTCAAATCATGTTTTATTTCTTTATTTAGTGACAAAATGGAAACTGCAATTGTTGAAATTTCCAGCAAAAATTATTTCCACCAGATACAAAGAAGATCTTGTTCATAATTATTCGTCGACGAGACAACAGTTTTCTTGAGAATATTCCGTGCAGCAGCTGTCTCGGACGATTCTCCCGAAACGGTCTTCAAAGATTGTGATGCTGCAGATAGCTCTCCCTCCACACCTGATATCATCTTCGCTACCTTATTTTTGTGCAGCATACTGTCAACCATATAGCCTTCTGCAACAGACGAACTTTTCCAACCACCATGTCTCTTGAGGCTGCCGCATCGGCAACCAATGTCTTGAATATTCGTCTTCCACAATGGCCTGTATACGTTTTCGGATTATCTAAACCCAACCATTCAGCAACCTTACTCGGAATTTTTCCGAAGGTATTTTTGCCGACAGGCTGAAGAGTACACTTCTTATTCCTATAAGCTAGGAAGAACCTAAGAACGTCTTGCGGGCGCAACGCCGAATACTCCCTCGCCAAACGAGCAGCACCTAGATCTTCTTCATTAATTATAGTGAATATTCTGGAAGCGGATTTGGTCTGGCCAGCCAACTCGACCTGATTTGATTCTCTTCAGAGAAGTCCAGACCAGATCGAACACTGCCTCTAATGTAGGAGGAAAGTACGTTTTCTTTGTTTTTGTTTCCTCCAGACCCAGCCAGACCCTCCAGACTGTCTGGTCTGGAAAAATTCCGCTTCCAATGTAGGATCGGTCTTAGTCTTTGAGACTTTGATTATGATTACCGACCCACGATTTCCGATATCTGAAGATGGCATATTCACTAACTCTTATGTTCTGCAGGTGCCAAAGATTTCGATTATTAAAACAACCTTCAAATCATGAATGTAAAAATCTTATCAACAGAGGAAATCAAAATGAAACTTTTACCTATACGTTGAAAAAACGTCATTAGAAGCTTAACTCAAGAATGTCTTGAGCTGCTCCCGGGACAACACTACTGACTTTTTAGGAACGTATCCTTTATTTTTGTACTTAACAAATGCTTCGACTTCATCGAATAATTTGACATCACTTTTTTCCTTCAAATGTAGCATAGATCTTAACATCGCTAGTTTCTGCCATAACGTGTTTGGAGAATATTTCTGCAACTGGGGATCGAATTAATTAATCATACATCAAGAATTCAAGCTACATGCCAAATTTTGGAAATATAACCAATTTTTTTCTTTCCACTCCTGAAAGCATTCGTTCTTTTTACTGTGGGCAGCTTGAGATTTAGCCAGAACCAAAGATTCACGGGCCTTTGCCGCTTGAGTATCGACGTTCAATAATTTTATTCTTGACAAGACGTCAAAATGAAACCAGTCAATCAAGATTCTCAGAAACATGGCCCATAGCAAAGTTAAAAATTTAATTATTACAAAAATATACAATCTAATAATAATTTTTCCATATCAGATTGTTTCAATCAGAAAAAAAACTATTGATTACACCACGGGAAATATGAATACATTTCCCTCGGTTGAAACTCGGGATGTAACTTTGACAACCTCGGGAAATGTACTATTCATATTTCCCTAGTTGTAATAATAGCTATTATGTTACATAGCTTTAAATCATACTTTTTAATGAACAATAGGAACACCATTGGATTCCTTTCAAAAAAAGTTCTGGAGAATGTTTTTCCAGAAACGAGCAATATTGAAAAAGGAACAAGTTACGGATTGCGCAGAATTAAAAAACTCTTTCGAAGAAGTGAAGATGTCAATGTGTAGTTTTCGGTATCTCGTAGCATGTAGGCTTCTTTTTCTCTAGCCCCGTTAAGAATTCGTGTTTCCCACCAAAATGTCCAATTTTGACCACTTTGTGCTTATCTTCGTCAAATCAGAAAGATAACGAAAAAACAGAAAGCCAAAGACTACTTTCAAAGATTTTACCCTTTTCAAGAACTACCACAATTAATCAAAATGGAGCAGTTGAGGATAACCTGTATTCTATTGCATCTTGCTTCTAGAAAACTTTTTTTTCTGGATATATTCTGTTTCGAAAATTGAGATGAGATTAATTTCGACCGTATGAAAATTGAATCAAAGCAATACGATATGCTCGTATTTAATTTTATAGTGTCCAATGTTTGGATAAAGCGCTAGTTATTTTAGAGAGAACATTCGGAAGTTTTCGTCAATTATTTTAGTGATGAGCTGAATCCTGAAATTCATAGGACTAGTTCATAGAAAATTTTCTGAATAACGTAGTTAATTTAGTAATTCATGGTGCATATAATATAAGTATGAAATTTATTGAAAATTTAGAGCCTTATTATACACATACAGTGAGTATTAGATATAAAGCTAGCATACATTTACGTTCAAATCATGATATTAAATTTTTAAGTACATCATCAGTTCAGAAGGACAAAAGCATTAGGAAGCAAGACAAGGCAAAAACAGTATGTTTCGCATAATTTTCACGAATGTATGGTGCTATGGAGAAGCGAATGCCTTATCTTGAATGAAGAATAAATCTAATAATTGTAAAAAAGTTCTTCATTCTAGATAACTCATCATTAGTCTCAAACCCTATCATTTGATGTATCAATATATGGGGTGAATTTGGTTCAGTTCTGTTACTCAATACATGTACCTAAATTTCAAATAGGTATGTTATAAATAATTCAAATGTTGTTTGTCTTGTTAGCTATCATACACCTAAAGATTAAGATTGATACTTGTTACATAAAATAGATATATATTTTGTCCTTCTCAACCCATAAGTCATTTTCTAAATATTCAGTTTTTAAAATCATTATCTAGGTACATACTTTCAATTGTCATTTATTTTTGTATGGTTGTAAGCAACAGTGGTATGGTTAAGATCAATGAGGATTGTTTCTTGCTCTGATAGCTTCTTTTTGACTGCTCGAAAAATAATGAATATTATATACTATATTTCAACATAGTCTGATCAACCAGTTTTGTAGGGATAAAAGTTTTTCTTATTCGTCCAAAATTATCTTCGAAACAGAAATGGCATGCATCTACATTAGCATTGGTTTATAAACAAAAAAATGAATGATGAAAAATTGAGTAATTAATTCCGAGCTACCAACCTATCGAAAAATTAAATTTGTGTTCCTACTGCAATATAATTTAATCTCAACCACGCATCTGAACCTTGTATAAAATAATCGATTATTTTCGAACTTTCAAATGCACAAAAAGAGCAGGAAACAATACATCTTAACATTTATTGCCTGAATTTTCCCTTGAAAAAAAAAGGGAAATCAATAGCAAAACACGCTCAAACTAGATTGATCGTCTGAAAGCGTTTCCCTCGTTAATGTGTCAAACCTGTTGTAAAATTCTTGTGATCCACCGTATCTGCAAATTTCATACTTTTCGATTAGAATTATTCAAGAAAAACAGAACAAAATTTCCTCGAGGTCGAAACAAGATGATCAACGTTTTGAATAGACAAAAAACAGGTGTGATAAACATGGTGCACCTTCAAACATTATAAATATATATTCAGAGGTCCAAACTGTTGAGATATAAGATTTTTTTGCAATGTCGCAAGTTTTATAAGCATATTATAATAAATCATTTACTATATACTCTATGATAAATGAAATGTATCTATGCGTAGTTAATCTGCTATATTTTTGAAATGCATTTTCATGTCAACCCACCCATGTTATCAACGAATAAACTATTAGTTTTATAGAATTTTGAAGTTTAATTTAGTGGTTTCTATTGAAAACTCACAAACAAGATTGCATTTACATCAGGAAGTTGAAAATAAAACTTCGAATCAGTGGCGTAAAAATAAGATGGCAAGGATGTCAAAATGCCACGGGCCTCAGATCCAACAGGCCCCCCCTTCCTGAAAGGCTGGGAGTTCAGGAATTTTTTTTTATTGTCTTCAAGTAATATATTTTGCTTAAAAAGTATAGTTTTTTAATTCCGCTCAAGATCCAAGCTGAGAAAATTAAAGATCATAATATAATTTCAAGTTAATAGCTTAGTTTAAAAAATATGTAGGAAAGGACTACTTTAGGTTAGTCTGCACGCTTGTTCTGAATTATTTTCACGAAATTCGAAACAAGGCTTACAAAGATTGTGAAAGAACCAAAAACTTATATTTTGAATTGAAAATAAGCACTCTAGCTTTCCATTTATAATTATTACGATTATTTGCTCGAAATACAGGGTGATTCCGGAGGAGACCGTCAGATTTAAGGTGAAGTATACAGTAGTCAATATAGTTTCGGAACAATGTTGGATTTATGGTTCGGGGCCTTCATTGAGAGTCTACAGGGTGATTTGTCCGATTCGACCGATTTTTCTTTTATTCATAACTTTGGTATGGCTTGATCAATCTTGATAAAATTTTCAGTGTAGAACAATATGATTATCTTGTTTCAATAATTCCAACATTTTTTCAAAAATACAAAATGGGAATTATGAAGTTCAGATTAAGTATGCAGGTTGAAAAAACACCCTGTACATTCCGTTTTCAGATTCTACCATAAGTTAACATTACTGGAGCGTTTTTATTTTTTTTTGGCATTTTTCCTAGAAAAATTTTTCAAAGATGAACAATATCATTTTTTCGCTCCAAGGCATTGAGAATATTCTGAACTAGATGGTTAAGCTGTATCGTCCAACAATACAAAGCTCTTCCTGAGTCCTAAAATAAATTTTCCAAATTCGAAATTCATTTTTGGTCGCTCATATTCAGATGTATAAAATCATTTAATTCAAAAAAGTTCTTTAAACGTTCGTAAACCAAAAAATCTATATACTACTACTACAAATACAGAATAAACATTCGAAACATATGAAAGGTAAAATTATGGATTAACATAAAATTGAGTCATTATTCAGGTGATTTTCGGCACACTTCCGGTTTTCTATGAAGCGAATATTCCTAAAACATAGTAGTTTCGTTCAAAAATGTATTAACTTATGGCCTTATGGTATGTAAAATATTGAATCACGAATGTATGATAAATAGTTTTAATGAAATTGGAAATTCTCTATGAAAATTAAATCTCTATTTAAATCAAGTTCTTTAAGAACCATGGTTACCATCACAGTGAACCACAGAATGAGAATATTTAATAAATAATCTGTCACAAGAAGTGTATTTCAACATGCCTCAATTATTTACTCATGCGGAATATGCGGATATGATTTTTGTTTATGGTTTTTGTAACGGAAATGGAAATGAAGCCAAAATGGAATACCATAGACGATTTCTCAACCGACGTCAACCAAATAAATGTACTTTCGGACGAGTATTCCATTATTCTAAAGAACATGGGCAATATCCTAGTAAGGCAGAGCACATTGATAGGCCTACTAAAAATGAAATTTCGATTCAAATTGTTGAACGGGTGGAGGATGAACCGTCTGTTAGTACTCGTCATATTAGTACTGAATTAGGAATTTCGCAGAGCAAAGTGAGCAAGACTTTGAAGAAAGAACAATTTCACCCATACCACTACCAAAAGGTACAAGAACTATTGCCACAAGATCTGCCCCAAGGATTCAAATTTTGTCGCTGGGTTATTAGTCACCAACGAACTATTTTTCGTATTCTATTCAGCGACCAGGCTATGTTCACTAAGAATGGAATTTTTAATATCCACAATTCCCACGAATGGGCAAGAGACAACCCGCATTTGAGGAAGAGTCATAATACACAACACAGATTTTCTGCCAATATTTGGCTTGGAACAATAGACGGAAATTTAGTTGGCTCTCACATTTTTGCGGAAGGATTAAATGGTGAAATTTACCTAGATTTTTTGGAAAATATTTCACCAAATCTATTGGAAAATGTACATATCCGCTCTATGTACTTTCAGCATGACGGAGCACCACCTCACTTTGCATTGAATGTGAGAAATCACCTGGATGTAAATTATCTGAACAGATGGATTGGTCGTAGAGGCCCTATTGCTTGGCCACAAATATCGCCTGATTTGAACCCTTTAGTCTATTTTGTGTGGGGATATCTGAAAACAAGAGTTTATAAGGTTGAAATTAGAAGTAGAGAACACCTAGTTCTCTAGGATTTTCGAGGAATGTAATATCTTGAAGCAAAATCAATCCCTCATTAGAAGGTCAATTGGAAATTTAATAAAAAGGTCTCGAATATGTATTCAAAAAAGGGGAAATCATTTCGAACATTCTATGTAACTTTTGTGTTAATCCTTAGTTTTGCCGTTCATGATATGTTTCGAATGTTTATTCTGTATAAGTTGTAGATTTTTTGGTTTAAGTAGGTAGGTATAAAGATATTTTCTGAATTAAATGATTTTATACATCAAAATATGAATGATTAAATATGAATTCCGAATTTGGAAGAACTACTTTAGGACTCAGGAAGAGCTTTGTTTCATTGGACGACACCGGTTTACATTCTATTTCAGAATATCCTCACTGCCTTGGAGCGAAATAACGATATTGTTCATCCTTGAAAAATTTTTCTAGGAAAACTGGATGTGTGCCAAAAAAAAATAAAAACGCTCCAGTAATGTAAACTTATGATGGAATCTGAAGCATGTAGAAAATTTTTGAAAACGGAATGTACAGGGTGTTTTTTCAACCTGCAAACTTAATCTGAACTTATCATAATTCCCACCCTGTATATTTTAAAAAGTAATGGAATTATTGAAAGAAGATAATCATATTGTTCTACACTGAAAATTTCATCAAGATTGATCAAGCCATACCAAGAAAAATCGGTCGAATCGGACAAATCACCCTATAGACCCTCATTAAAGGCCCCCAACCATAAACCAAACATTGTTTCGAAACGGCCTTGACTAGTGTATACTTCACCTAAAATCTGACGGTCTCCTCCGGAATCACCCTGTATATTGTTTCGGGAATCCAATTGAAGTTTCAAATTGATCAGATAGATATTGTAGCTGATTTTGAGACAACCATATTCCAGTTACGCATAACGGGTGAACTATTCGATGAACTATTCCTTTGAAAAATTGACTCTACCCATCAGCACTGTTGAAGTGTAATTTTGCCTTTCGTGGCCACAAAGATACCGCCGATAGCAGAGATGCAAGCTCCAAAGAAAACTTCTTGAAAAAGGTTGAGTTATTAGGAAAATACCACCCGATTTTACAAGAATGATTTAGAATAACAGAAGGCCAGATGAAATATTTATGTCCAATTATCCAAAATTTCTCTCTAGGTCGTAGAATGTAAAAATTGAACTGACAAATGAAATAAATGCCGTCCCATTCTTTTTCATTATATTCGATACCGCTCATTGAAAAAATTGGTCAAATGTGTGAACTTAACCGTTATTGTATGATCGAAAAGGCAGTAATGGGATCACGAAAGCACTTGCCATTAATGATACATTTTTAGGATTTCATTGAGTTATAAGGTTCAAACTGCTTTAAGCAATGTCCAAGAAAATTATCGAATATGTAAATGACAAAAATATTCCTCATAATTAAAACCTAGTCAGGGAAAGATGTTATTGTTAGGCAAACTTGATTGGAAACATACATACATCATGATGGTATGGTATAGATGGTATAGTTACGCCACTGCGTCGAATTGGATATGCTAATGCAGTTCAACAACATTCAGAATTCCTCAGACTGCTTGACCTTGTATTGTGCAATAAATGTAAGATCAAGAAAGTCCCTCGCGCTGAAACGCCTTTTCTTGACGAGGATCCTCACCACCCATGTCTGAAATCTTTATTAGATGTCAATAGAGAGCGATATTTGGGAAATGGTTGTCAGGATAGGATTTTGAATTATAATTGTGCTGACTATTCTGAAATAACTCGACATATTTCTGAGGTTGGTTGGCAGTTAATTTTGGGTAGTGATGATGTTTATCAAGATGTTGATACTTTTTATAATGTTTTCAACCTTATTTTTATGAATAATGTACCTAACTTCAAGAGGCAATAAAATTATCCACTTTACTGTTCACATAGGACTGTTGCTTCAATTAAGAAAAAGGGATTCGGGAACTGAAAACTCTCTCCAAGCGTTCTATGATATTGGATTTCGAAAATTACTTGAGTGTTGTGGAGTCGGAGCTTTCTGTTAATTCGAAACGATTATTCAGTTTTATTTCATCTAAGAAAAAACATGGCAAAATTCCATGCGAAATGTACCTCCTCGACAACGGAAATTGACTCTGATAATTCATCACCGTCTTCACCTGGAGGTGATTGTTGATCCCCCTTGCGTTTACTGTACCTTTTAAGATCCAAGGTAAGATGCGGAGGAGACATCAAGTTAGTCTTTAATTTAATAAAATCATTTTTCGTTTCAAGGGATGATTTGGTCGTAGCCACATCTGATTCCTCTTTTTCCACGTACTCTGTGTTAGTTTTCTGATGGCTCAAAGCAGTGAAATTACGATCTATAATAGATTCGATAATGTTTGTTAAGTCTAGAACGATCCTCGCACAGACGTCATTTTCCTTAACAAATTTAGTCTTAAATGCATCTGAGTAAGTGAGTGCTTGTACTGGTGTACTGATGTTGTGTTTTCTCTTGGCTTCTAATTCTAATGACCAAATACCGGGGTTCTTTCCCTTCATCTGGCTCATTGCTTGTTTAACGGTAGATCTACAGGTGGTGGCGCCACCATGATCACCACTTACCCCAGGTTGCTGAGACTCTACTACGGGTTACCCAGCACAGCAACTCACCGTTGAGCCTGTTTCACCTCGACTGGCCAACGAGGTTTCCGAGGCTATCACAGTAGACATGTATCCCCATATTTGTCCCTTTGTCGCAGGGATAACACGCGTCTTTGGGCGAGGTAACCAGCTGGGGCCCCGGGATTGCTACACCCGTATCTGCTAACAGATCCCCTGGGGGTGATTAATTTATTTATTTACATATTACTTCATAAACAAAGATCTCGACCACAGATCGATAGATAAAGTACATAAATTTTGTTGATGCGCAGAACGTCAAATATCCCAGCCAGAAGATGACAAGAGTCGCATAGAATAAATAACTAAAATATCACCAGATCGAAAAAGTTAAACAAAGCTCACTTAAGTTACTGTTACGTGACATCAGGAAATATATTTAAGCGACCCTTAACTTCAAGCAGCCCGTTTGCACCAACCACACTTAGCGTTAAGCATCCCTTAAAATGAATCCTTAACTTCAATTGCGTTGCATCAACTGTTAAGCGGCACTTAAATCCCTTGAGCGAGCCTTAAATTTAAGTGATCATTCATGGCCACTTAACTATTTAAGGGCGGATTCTACCCATAGATCAAAGGTAAATGGACATTTATTTTGGTATTTATCTATGATTCTAACCCTCCCAAAATTAATCTTCTTAGAAGACAGGACAAAATCATGATTCGAAGACTCAGAATAGGTCACACGAAATCAACCCATGGCTTTCTGATGACAAATGATGATGCTCCCAATTGCGAATACTGCGATACTCGCCTAACAGTACAGCACATTATAGTGAACTGCCCCCAACACGAAGATGCTCGACGTAGGTGTGGACTGAAGGGAAACCTGAGAGACAATCTTAGTTCACATGATGCAGTGGAAAAAATACTAGATTTTTTTAATGTTATCCAGATAGGTAAACTATGAGAACACAGTAAAATTGATATTATATTGTATTATATGATAGAAAGGTTGTAACAGTCCCTAGTGTCAATGACCATAAGTGTTGAGACACGTAAATTTAAATAAATAAATAAATAACCTAAAATAATTTGATTTGTTTGGTTTTCCAAATATTTGTCTAGTATTTCTTTGTGATTTTCGAACAAATGTGATGTGACTAAAATAATATTAATGGTAATTGTAATATATACTTCGAACAACGCTATCAACTTGTATAATGGACTTCTTTAATGAATTTGATGTATTTCATGACGACTTGGAAATACTGGAATTGGCACTTAACACAACAGTAAAGTTCATTTCAATTGAAAACTGAATTCATTAATCAAAACCATATCGGGCTTGTTTATTTATATATTAATTTATAAACAAATATATCTGCCACAAAATAGACGAAATATTTAAAATTTGTTTAACCACAGAACATCAAATATTGCGTGTAGCCAATGAAATCGTTTTATTGATCTAGGGAGAAATGAAATACTGAAAAGTCACTAGATTGAGATAGTTAAGCGTCGCTGAGTTATGTTTCTCTTAAGTGACAGTCGTGCAAGTGGAGATGAATTTAAGCGACCCTTAACTTTAAGCGGCACTTAGCTAAGCGACATTTAAGAGGCGTTTGTGCAAACGGGCCTAAGTTCCTTATATTTAGTTATATAACTATCCGCTGCCGTCCGGATGACAGAAATGAGCTGAGGTATACCCTCCACACTCCACACTATAATTAATCTACAGCTCCACAAAACCAACAGTGCACTGCCTCCAATATGCGTTTTTGGTATTTTATCGCCTGAGGGATCCTATGTAGGGTGGACGAGGTACCACACATTTCTGCACCTGTTAGCAGATCCGTGTGATCACTAGGGCTAGTATCTCGTGAAACATACCATAAACGTTTCGCTGCCAAATCACTGTAAACAGGAAATGATCTGGAACACTAGGACCCTCACGAGCTGAGGCACGTCTAATTGGTGTACCATCATTAAGAAGAATAAATGCTTATGTCATACACCGAATTGTATGACACCCCGTCACCAACCCCAGCTAACATTTATTATTATTATTATTAAAACAATAAGAGAGTTGAGACAAAGCCTATAAACTCACTTGAAAAAAAATTAACAAAATATGAGTGTTCGAAAAAAAAAACACAAGAACGGGTTTCTATCACAAAAAAAACATCTAGAGTATAAAACCAAAAATACTTAACAACAATTATTAGAAAAAACATCACTATTACATCCCCAGTCGGTCGTTAGAGTTTTTGAAAGTATTCACCGAACCGGAACTAATAACACTTTCGGGCAGACTGTTCCAAGTAGTTTGTAAGTCAGTAAGTAGTTCAAATGAATATATATTTATATATATATGTAATTAGATTATAGTTACCCTGTATTTTAGTAGTTCCACAAGGAAATGTGAATTTGTTATAAGTCCAGACCTCGAGGGATTGAGTCTCTATACCTTACCTAGTTAATTTGCTTATAGACGCATAGTACATTTTTTCTAAATAAATAATATTTTTAAAAAAGTATTTTTCTCCTGAAAAAACATATTTATATATATATATATATATATAAGAAGAATAATATCGCTGTCCATCAAGAAGGCTTGCAGCACCCTACCAGTATCGTGCGAAGCACCTAATCCCCACTAATAATTCAGCTCATTGTAGTCACCCAGTATGAAAGACTTCCTTCCGGTCAATACCGCCAGCTGCTCAGAAAAAATAACAAGCAATGGGATATCCCGCAGCACATACATACTAAAATCTCAGAAAATTATCAGAATTTAGTAGTTAAACGACAGATGGGCGGAAGTTAAAATCTCATTTTTAGCACTGTATAAAGGGGAAGGCGACAATAGACGATCAGGTTTCTAATTGGCCTGTGACTTATCTGGCTGAATCCCGTTGTTTTAGTACTGAATCATCATGTTTTGTAATAATCTTAGGCAAAAACCAGAATTTCGTACTTGAACGACAGATGGGCGGGGCTTAAGATCTAATTGTCGGCACTGTAAAATGGAAGAGGCGATAAGACGATCAGGTTTCTGATTGGCCAGCGCTTTATCTTGCTGAATACCCTAGTTTTAGTATTGAATCATCATGTTTTTATAATTATCTGAGACAATGATAAGAATTTAGTATATATATATATATTTTTTTGAACTTTTGGCTGACAATATTTAGTTAGCAAACAATAAAGCATATAGATCAGGGGTTAGTGACGGGGTGTCATACAATTCGGCGTATGACATAAAAGCCTAGAGAAAAAACCCCAGTAAAAAAAAACCCTGGCTCCCCGTCTAAGTGTGAAAATACAAAAATAAGCTGAAATATATTTCAGGGACTTCTTTCTTCAAGAGTGGTCTTCTATTGATGGACACAGAGACTTCTTCAAGTTGCCCACATCGAATCTGGAAATAAAAAGACAAAAAAAGAACTGAATAACAAAAATACGTATCATATTCGTTTGAAATTTATAACCCATTCCAAGAAAGAGTTGGAAACATCATGAATAGCCCTAAATTAATTAAAGAAATTAAATTAAAGAATTTAGTAGTTAAACGACAGATTGGCAGGGCTTAAGATCTAATTGTCGGCACTGTTAAAAGAGGGAGGCGAAAATAAACGATCAGGTTTCTTATATTGGCCAGAGACTTATCTCGCTAAACGCCCTTGTTTTGATTCTGAATGGTCATGATTTTGTAAAAACCTCAGGCAATAATCAGAATTGTCGGCACTGTTGAAAGAGGGAGGCGACAATAGACGATCAGGTTTCTGATTGGCCAGCGACTTATCTTTCTGAATGCCCATGTTTTAGAATTGAATCATCATGTTTTTGTTTCTGGAAATGACCAGAATTTAGTAGTTAAACGACAGATGGGCGGGGCTTAAGATCTTATTGTCGGTATTGTAAAACGGGAGAAGCGACAATAGACGATCAAGTTTCTGATTGGCAAGCGACTTATCATGATAAATGATCTTGTTTTAGAACAAAATCATCATGTTTTCGTAATAATCAGAGGAAATGATCAGAATTTAGTAGTTAAACGACAGATGGGTGGGGCTTGAGTTCTTATTGTCGGTACTGTCAAAAAAGGAGGCGACGATAGACGATCCGGTTTCTGATTGGCCAGGGCCTTATCTAGCGAAATGCCCTTGTTTTAGTACCGAATCATCACCTTCCGAATATTGATCAGAATTTAGTCGTTAAACGATAGATGAGGTTTGGTTTGAGAACAAGTTATCGGTACTGTTTTTTTTTTTAAATGATTTATTGAATGAAAAATATTGTAGAACAAATAACATTCATAATCCTCTAAACAGTACCCTAAACTGGTATCGAGGATAATAAAAAAACAAACTTAAACTAAACAGTGCCGTTGTTAACAATTGTTATAAGGGGAAGGCGACAAAAAACGATGCCATGCCGACTATTAGATTAAAAGCACCGCCCATTTATCATTTAACTACTATATTCTGATCATTCTTAAGAATATTATAGAACATGATGTTTCAATTATGAAACAAAGGCATTTAGCGAGTAGAGTCGCTGGCCAATAAGAAACCTGATCGTCTATTGTGCCCTTCTCTTTTATAGAGTGCTAACAATTAGATCCAAAGCCCCACCCATCTGTGGTTCAATTACTCAACTCAGATCGTTTCCTGATTATTAAAAAATAATCATGATTCAGTACTGAAACTGATCCTCTTGTCGCTTCCCTCCTTTATAATGCCGACAATTAGATCTTATGTCCCGCCCATTTGTCGTTTTACTACTTAGTTCTGAGTATTTCCTGAGATTTTAACAAAAACATAATGATTCAGTACTAAAACAAAGTCATTTAGTACGATAAGAAGCCGACCAATCAGAAACCTGATCATCTTGTCGCCTCCCTCCTTCTACAGTGCCGACAATTAGATCTTAAGCCCCGCCCATCTGTCGTTCAACTACTGAATTTTTATTTCCTGAAATTATTACAAAAACATGATGATTCATTTCTAAAACAAGGGCATTTAGCGAGATGAGTCGCTGGCCAATCAGAAACCTGATCGTCTATTGTCGTCTGCCCCTTTAGACAGCGCCGACAATCGGATCCTAAGCCCCCCCATCAGTCGTTTAACAACTGTCATGTGATCATTTCCTGAGATTATTAAAAAACGTGATGATTCTGTACTAAAACGAGAGCATTTAGCAAGACGAGTTACTTGCCAATCAGAATCCTGATCATCTATTGTCACCTCACCCTTCATACAGGGCAGACAATTATATCTTAGCCCTATCCATCTATCGTTTAACTACTAAATTCTGAACATTACCTGAGATTATAATAAAAACATGATGATTCAGTACTAAAACAAGGGCATTTAGCAAGATAAGTCGGAGGCCAATCAGACCCCTGATCGTCTATTATCGCTTCCTCTCTTTTACAGTGCCGACAACAGTATCTCATGCCCCGCCCATTTATCGTTTTACTACTTAATTTTGATCATTTCCTGAGATAATTACAAAAACATGGTGATTCAGAACCAAACCAAGGGCATTTAGCGAGATAAGTCGCTGGCCAATAAGAAATCTGATCGTCTTATAGCCTCTTCCATTTTACAGTGCCGACAATTAGATCTCAAGCACCGCCCATCTGTGGTTCAACTACGAAATTCTGTTTTTTTCCTGAGATTATTATAAAAACATGCAGCATCGTTTAGTCACGGTAAAACAAATTATACGAAAAAATTAGCAGGGCGACCTGAACACGGCGCGTCGGCCACGGAGCCACTACATTCTTACGAATTTACGATACAGTTTATACACCATTTGTCTGATGAGAACTTGCTTATTTGGACAGCGCTGGCAAAATTCTTCGAAAATTTCAGCATAATTTCCGTAAAGTTTTAGGTAAGAAGTGAGCAAACAAACACTTTTGTGTACTTTGCACGCGCAACTCAACTTGCTAAGTTTCAGCTGCCTCCTTTCGCCCTGGTCGAGAGTACGCGCATGCGTGAATACCAGACCGTGTGAACTCACTTTTGCCGCATACTGTATATAAAATTATTAGCAAAAATCCAGATATTCTATGGAACCACCATTGGAGAACGACAGATGAGGTAACCTCACTCAACCTATAACCTCGTTTCCATGTGATGGAACAGCGGAACAGCTGAGATGAAGAGTTAGATTTTCTAATGTCTCAAACACAAATCAGCATGTTTTGTCTTGTACTAATAAACACTTAAGTGAGTATAATCTCTATCAGGTTTCTTCCATGTTATCTTAATAATAATTGTGAATGGCAATATTCATGCAATGTTGAAATGTAATGGACTAAGTATCATTTGGACTAAAAAAAACACTATGGATTCTAACTTTCCATTATTTTCTTTCAGATATTATCAAAAATCAATGGAAAACAATGGCATGAAAAAATAAACTTGGAAGTTCAACACTTTCTACTTCTGGTATCTTGTGAAATTAACCCTTGTTGCGGAGTGCAACTGCAAGAATTGTTGAATATTATATTCCCCCATTTCATTGCACACATCTGTTTATATCTCATTGCGACAGCATGTTTTGTAAGGTCGAAAACCCATGTGATTCAATGATCTTGTTACACCATGTTTTGTGTTTTCGTCCATTAAAGAAATTCCAACTTCTTAGGACATAAGATAATTTGTCTCTGCTACGGAGAGTAACTCCAGGACATCTTTCAGATGTTACCAATTGAAAATGATATTTCTCTACTTCATTGGGCGCTTCTGTTTGTATCTTATTATGATAGCATGTCGTGCTTCAATAATTGATGATTTTATTGTACCATGTATTGTGTTCTGTCCATTGACGTTTGCCTTTTTCACAGAGAGCAACTTCAGGACATCTTGATAAGTTACTTAATTTTTCACATTACAGTTGTTATAGTGAATCGGAATATGTGATGACCTTCAGCAAGTTGTGCAAATTCTGAACAAATAAGAACGTTTTGTGTGCATCAGCTTTCATTTCTTTTACCTCCTCTGAATGTTATTTAAATTACTTACTTTCACTTGAGTACAATCTTGAGATATCATAGAAAGTAATGGGGTGTACCTGTCAGGCTATTTTATAAACAAAATGTTACAGAGAAATTTCAACTCCTTAGGACATAAGATAATTTGTCTTTGTTATGGAAAGTAACTCCTAAACATCTTTCAGATGATACCAATTGAAAATGATATTTCTCTACTTCATTGGGCGCTTCTGTTTGTGTCTTATTATGATAGCATTTTTCCCAAAGACATGCTTCAATAATTGATGATTTTATTGTACCATGTATTGTGTTCCGTCCATTGACGTTTGCCTTTTTCACAGAGAGCAACTTCAGGACATCTTGATGAATTACTTAATTTTTCACATTACAGTTTTTATAGTGAATCGGAATATGTGATGACCTTCAGCAAGTTGTGCAAATTCTGAACAAATAAGAACGTTTTGTGTGCATCAGCTTTCATTTCTTTTACCTCCTCTGAATGTTATTTAAATTACTTACTTTCACTTGAGTACAATCTTGAGATATCATAGAAAGTAATGGGGTGTACCTGTCAGGCTATTTTATAAACAAAATGTTACAAAGAAATTCTAACTCCTTAGGACATAATATAATTTGTCTTTGTTATGGAAAGTAACTTCAGATTATCTTTCAGATGTTACCAATTGAAAATAATATTTCTCTACTTCATTGAGCGTTTCTGTTTATATCTCATTATGATAGCATGTTTCTCAAAAACTTGTGCTTCAATAATGATGATTTTATTGTACCATGTATTGTGTTCCGTCCATTGACGTTTGCCTTTTTTACAGAGAGCAACTTCAGGACATCTTGATGAATTACTTAATTTTTCACATTACAGTTTTTATAGTGAATCGGAATATGTGATGACCTTCAGCAAGTTGTGCAAATTCTGAACAAATAAGAACGTTTTGTGTGCATCAGCTCTCATTTCTTTTACCTCCTCTGAATGTTATTCAAATTACTTACTTTCACTCAAGTACAATCTTGAGATATCATAGAAAGTAATGGGGTGTACCTGTTTGGCTAATTTATAAACAAAATCTTACAGAGAAATTCCAACTCCTTAGGACATAAGATAATTTGTCTTTGTTATGGAAAGTAACTCCAAAACATCTTTTAAATGTTACCAATTGAAAATGATATTTCTCTACTTCATTGAGCGTTTCTGTTTATATCTCATTATGATGGCATGTTTCTCAAAGACTTGTGCATCAATAATTGATGGTTTTATTGTACCATGCATTGTGTTCTGTCCATTTATATTTGCCTTTTTTACAGAGAGCAACTTCAGGACATCTTGATGAATAACTTAATGCTTCACATTACAGTTTTTATAGTGAACCGGAATTTGCAATGAACTTCCACAAGTTGTGCAAATTCTTAACAAATATTAGAATGTTGTATGTGCATCCACTTTCATTTCTTCTACCACCTCTGATAAGATATTCCCAATCCCAATGTTATTTAAATGAATTACTTTCACTTTCATACAATCTTGAGATGTCATAGAAAGTAATACCCACCTAATTACAATTATGAATTAAGACATGTTGTTAATTAATACAGATAATTCTTTCTCAATACCTGGGTTAAATATTGATTAATGATTGTGAGGTGTACATGTCATGTTACTTGATAAATAAAATTTTACAGAAGAATTTCAGCTCCTTTAGACATAAGATAATTTGTCTTTGACACAGGCAGTAATTCAGATGTAACCAATTCAAAATAATTTTCATTATTCACATATATATTTTTTAATAATTTCTACTATTGCTCATTCTTTGTTTTTTTAGTATTTGTGATTTGCTCTGTTAACTCGAACGAATATATACATACATACTGAGTGTATTATTGTTTTTTCATCAGATGAAGAGTCTCTGTTTATCGTTTTTTGTTTCAACTTTTGTTAACTTCATATTGTTATAGTTATTATGGGATTATTGGATATTCACAAGGTTAATGAGCCGCCAAGGATTAAAGTTTATATTATTGTTGAAATTTATTGTATTTATGCGTGTTTCTCAAATATTGGTCGTTTATTTACCAGTCTTATGTAAGCGTGAATAACCGCTGACGAATTCGTCGTTGAAGTTGATATCATTGTTGACATTTATTGTATTTATGCCTGTTTTTCAAATATTGGTCGGTGATTTATCAATCTTATGGAAGCGTAAATAACCGCTGACGAATTCGTCGATACGCGTGGAAAGGAAACAAGTTTTCATTATTATGTTCCGAAGCTCTGTAGCGAAAACCTCGCAGTGTTAAGAGAATAAAGGTTTTGCTCACAAATGTAGTTTTCTTACAACCAAGTTGTAACACTTTATTGTTTTTCAAAATATTGCCAATTAAGATCTATACATTTCTGCATGCGTTTGAACCAATTGTCGAAGTACTTTTGCCACCCTGAGGTATCTCCAAAACATGCATTCTGAACGCATCAAGCGCTTCTTCAACTGTCAAAAAACGTTGACCTCTCATCAAAAGCAATTCGGTACAAGTCAGAACTATACGGCGGATGACTCATCTAATCGATGTTTTGAGTGCTCAAAAATGCAGTTGTTGGAGCCAATGTGGCAGAGCTCGCATTGTCGTGGTAAAGGCTGATCCGTCTTCGGCGGTTGGTTTTCCTGATTTCTTGGAAGACAACTGGCAAACAAATAGTTGTGTACCACTCAAAATTGGCTATTCTGCGTTGTTCTAGTGGTACGATTGCGACATGTCCAATTTTTCAGAAAAAACAAGCGACCATTTGCTTCAAAATGCTTCGAGCGCGAGCAACTTTTGTTGGATTTGGCTCATCTTGAAACACCCATAGTGTCGACTGCTGTTTACTTTCGGGCTCATACACGTCAATCCACGATTCATCACCTGTCACGATGTCATGGACGTGTTTTGAAGCACCACGATCGTATTTTTGGAGAATTTCTTTCGGCCAAACGTCACGAGCCTTTTTTTGAATGATTCAAATAAATTTGGAGCACCACCTGAAAGATAAGATTCGCAAAAACTTGTCATTTTGACAGATTTTTGCTGTTATCCCGTCTGATAAACCAAACAATAAACATCAAACAGCAGATTTTTGCTAATATCTCGGCTAATATGTCACGAATCTTAAAAATCTTTTAGACATCATCATCAGGGTATCAATCTGGGTCACCGTCTGAAGGACAGGAATCGAAAAAACCTGTCATTTTGACAGATTGTTGCTAATATCTTGACTAATATAAGGCAAACTTCAATAATCTTTTCGAGATCATCATCAGGGGAAGGTCAAGAACATTTCCACGCATTCAAATCAATTTGGAGCACCTCCTCAAAGAAAGGACTCAAAAATCTGTAAACCTGTCATTTTGCCAGATTTTTGCTAATATTTAGCAAATATTTTTGCAGGCATACACACCAAGATCTTTCCGCGAAATCGACTACTGATTAACAAACTAGTGTCATCTATTGAAGACCCTCCGAAGTTTTCTCATAATTTTAGTGGCGCTTTCTATGTCATACACCTTAAATCAACTTTTTGTATTTGTGGAATAGATTTCACACTTCGATATATATGTTTCAACAAGAATAACAAATGACGCTGGAAAAATTTTCATTTTTAGTAGATGAATATCGAATTAATTTGGATGAAAGCTTAGCAAGTGCAAATGTGTTGATTTGTCAATCAACACTATCACACTCCAAAAATGTATTCTCCCAAATTGAGTGGAATGATGAGTTGGAATTCAAAATTTCTGAGAACCAATATAGTTTTTAATTCAATGAAAGAACCCAAATGTTCATGTTCCACATTTCCTAAACAAGCCAGAGTCGTTATTGCTGGTGCTGGTGTTGTAGCCAATTCTGTAGCTTACCATTTAACCCTAAACGGGTGGAACGATGTTGTAGTTCTAGAACAAAATAAAATTGGAAGTGGCACATCTCGATTTGGATCTGGCACCTTGGGCCTTTTCAAACCGATAGCTCATAGAAATTTGATATGGTATAGTATCAAATTATACAAGGAATTACAAGAAATGGGGTACGATATAGGTTTGAAACAATGTGGAAGTTTATATTTAGCACAAACTAGGGATAGAATGTTGACCTTAAAAAGGCGTATGGCTTATAATATACCCACAGGACTAGAATGTGAGTTCCTAGATGGGGAAGGAATGAAAAAGCTCCATCCATATTTAGAAGTTGGTGACTTGGAGGGTGGAGTATGGATTCCACAGGATGGTGTGGCTGATCCTAAATCAGTATGTAACGTACTTGCTCTCCTAGCACAACAATCCGGCGTAAAATATCACGAAAACGTGAAAATACTGAATGTTTTGACCAAAAATAGAACTGTTGATTCAGTCCAAACAAACGAAGGAAATATAAAATGTGAATTTTTCATCAACTGTGCTGGTATGTGGGCCAGAGACTTGGGTCTTCGATCGACTCCTCAGGTCCATATACCTGCGTATCCAGCAGCCCATTTTTATGGCACTTCTGGCCTTCTTCATGAGTTCATCGAAGACACATTACCAATAATTCGAGATTTTGATTCAAACACATACATAAGGGAATACGATGGAGCATTTTTAGTCGGGTGGTTTGAAAATGAAGCACAACCTGCATTTGAGAACCATAAAGAGATCCCTAGTGACTGGATGAAGCACCTGAAAATGGATGTTGAAAAATTGAGTAAGTTAATATTCATAACATGCAACATAAAAAAATAACACCTTATTTAAAAAAAACTAACTTCATTTAATAAATCTAACTGATATTCATTGTGAGAGAGTTTTCACAAAAACATAAAAGTATTCAAGAATTATCATTGTATATAATATATATATATATTGTTTTGAACTTTTGGCTTACAACATTTAGGTAGCAAACAATAATGGGGGTGTCATACAATTCGGCGTATGACATAAAAGCTTGAAAAAAAAAACCATGGCTCCTTGCCTAAGTGTGAAAGTACAAAAATAAGCTGAAATATATTTGAAGGACTTCTTTCTTCAAAAGTGGTCTTCTATTGATGGAGATAGAGACTTCTTCAAGTTGCCCACATCGAATCTGGAAATAAAAAGACAAAAGCAGAAAAAAGAACTGAATAACAAAAATACGTATCATATTCGTTTTAAATTATAACCCATTCCAAGAAATAATCAGAATATAATATATATAATGTATATAATGCTTAAATAATAGTCCTATTGAGCTCAACATTATTTTGATTTTCCAGGAGTGTTGTGGAACTGTGCGAAACATAGAATGCCGATCCTTTCAAATTGTTACTACGAACCGGAATATGTGAACTCTCCGGATAACTTCACACCTGATGGAAGATGGATCCTGGGAGAAGCAGCAGAAGTTGCCAAATATTTTGTTGCTTGTGGCATGAATGGCAATTCTCTACAAGGTGCCGGTGGTATTGGAAAAGCTGTGGCAGAATGGATAATTGAAGGGCAACCAACTCAAGATCTTCTTCCATTCAATGTTCAAAGATTCTTGAATATTCACAATAGTAGGCCTTACTTAAAACAAAGGATAAGAGAAGTTGTGGGAAGGTAATTGTAGAATGCTACATTTGTCTACCTTTATAGTCTAAGATCTGAATCTAGTTCAACCAATCAAAAGATCGATTAAATGGCCGAAGGAATATTAATTCAGAAACGTTGAAAACATCGGATGCAAGTTAACGAAGAAATGTACAATGAAGCATTATTTTTACTTGATATGTACTTGATGCTTGCCAACAATTAGGAATGACATTGCCCAATCCACGAAGCATTTAATTCACGGTTGGGACATGAAACCCATTGAAAGTAACTTACTAAAAACGTTCTCCTTTTAAAGAAGCAGCGAAGATATGCCTACTAGATGCTAATGAAAGTAGAGAACGCTATAACTGTCGAATACAAAGATCATCACCAGCTAACGAACTTAGCGCATGTTTAAATTTATCCATTTCAGGAAGAAACCTTAAAACAATCAAATTAAATATGAACATTTGAATTGAATAGCAGTACAGCCACTCTGGAGAAGTTTCTTCCAACCAATTGCTTGGTATTGCTAATGGCCAAATACCTGTTGACTCACCGTCTGTATAGATATTTTCTACCAATTTTACATTTTTATCTAAACCGAATTCATCAGAGCAAAAGACTTAAATTCGCTGCAAAAAACGTTGATGTTAACGAAATTAATTTTCAGATTTAAAACAAAAGAGCTGACGAATTCACGACATGAGTACAAATCGATTGATTCTGTTACTAATCAAGGTGATATTATCAACGTTCCAACTGAATTTTCAAGTTGGCTAGAATTACCTGGATTACCACGTCAATCTGCAATTAAAAATGGGATCAATAATTATTATGTTGCGGAACATAAACCATGGCACTCGACGTTTTGATTCTACGAATTCATTTAATTACGAACGACATGCTATTCGACATTAAACAATTTCCAGTGATAAATATATCTCAAGGGAAATCACTCAGTGTTTGTGGCATCCATCTTGAAATTCCATGTTTTTCACATGGCGAGTTATATGTCGCCTGTTCTGTATCGGAATAAATAAAAATAGTCATCGTTAAAACAAGACAACGTCCGTCGGGTCAGCTAGGATTTTATAAAATATATTTCATCCATTCATCAGTTCAGTGAAAGTTGACTTAGGTTCAGATCTTTTGGTAATATTATTCTTACGATTTCAATTTTCTTCAAGACATTATGCTATACTCTACCCACACCAATGTGAATATAAATACGGAAGAAATTTGAGATGTTCGCCTCTATATAGTGTTTTAGAAGATCGTGGTGCTGTATTTGGAATAAAAATGGCATATGAAAGAGCTCTCTATTTCGATACAACTTATGAAAGTGAGTCCATAGCAGAGAAAAGATCTCAGATCATTCATCATCCATTATAATTCTTCAGAAAATCAACCCAAGCCACAGATGCCATCAGGCACATTTTACAAACCTAAATTCTTCGATTTCATGAAAGATGAGTACAATGCTTGTAGAGAAGGTGTTGGTATAATTGACATGTCTTCATTCTCGAAAATTGAGATTAAAGTAAAAACAGCTTTTGAGTAAATATATATTCTTTTACTGGGTTTTCTTGCAGGGAAATGGTTTGGATGCTTTGAAATATCTTCAAATCTTATGTTCAAATGATATGGACATACCTATTGGAACAATTGTTAGGACAGGTATGCAAAATGATAAGGGCGGATATGAAAATGATTGCATGATTGTAAGACAGTCAGAAAAAGAGTAAGCACTGCCTATTATATTCAATTGTAGTTGACTGGGCTTATTAAAAAATACAAATTTTCAGTTTTTTCATGGTTTCACCAACTAGTCAGCAGACGCGCATTTTTGAATGGATGAGCAGGCATTTACCCTCAAAATCCTCAATAGTATTGAATGATGTTACATCTATGTACACCGTTATCAATGTAGTAGGTCCTAAAGCTCCGAATTTATTAAAAGAGCTATCTAACACAGATTTGAACTTGCAACCATTTCTATATAAGAAAGTGAATGTAGGGTATGCCTCTGATGTAATGGTGATGTCCTTTACTCATACTGGAGAGCCTGGATATTGTTTATATGTTCCTTCAGAGTATGCTCTGCATGTTTATTTCCAACTGATTAAGGTATTCAATGAAAAAACTCTTGCCACCTTCACTGAAATCATGATATTTTAGGTTGGTCTTGATTATGGAGTCAAAGATGTGGGAACTTTGACTCAACGGTTCATGAGAATTGAGAGATTCATACCATTTTGGGCAGAGGAACTGTCAAGTTGCACAACACCTTTTGAAGCAGGGAACTCCTACACAGTTAGGCTTGATAAGGTGATATCTCGATTTTCATAAAAAAAATCACCAACATTTTAAAAAATTTTCAGGAAGAAAATTTCATCGGAAAAGAAGCTCTTAAAATACAAAAGAATCAAGGAGTTCACAAGCAACTTGTTATGTTTCATCTTGAAAATTTAGATCCCGAAGTGGATATATGGCCTTGGGGGGGTGAACCCATATACAGAGATGGACAGTTTGTAGGAACTGTGACTTCTGCTGGGTAACGTTGATATAAGCCACTTTGTTCTATACCAAATATTTTTTCTGTTTCAGATATGCATTTGCATCAGATAAACTGATTTGTTTAGGTTTCATCAGACGCGCAGATAACTCCCTGAAAACACCATTGACAACTGATTATATTCTGAATAAAGAAGCAACTTACGAAATTGATATTGCTGGGCATAAATTTTTGGCCGTTCCTTGCTTACATGCTCCAGTCCTACCAACAAAAAATCATGACTCGCATTATAAGCCAACTCTTACGCGTTATACAAGTGATATATCTACATAATGCAACTGTGCTGATACAAAGGCTGTGACAATATTAATTAGTTATTTATTAAAATCATTATTGAATAAATAAATTGTTTTATTTATAATACCTCAAGCTTTCTGTATTATAGGTTGCATACATATTTTTAGCGCTCTTGTTCACCTGCTTCACGGTGCTTATGGATTCGTCCAAATGTCTGTATTTTTTTAATACACTGCTCAACAATTGATAGGGATCACTTACTTTTTCTAAATTTATTTCTGAAATATTCGCTCCAAGATTATAAATTTAGTCAGATATCAGAGTATTTTCAGTTAATATGGTTCACTTGAGAGAAGAATGAAAAAATGGAAAGTTGGAGAGAAAAAAAAGACTTTATTAGGAACACTCAAAATTCTGTGCTTGAATAACATAAAAATTTTATGATGAAGCCACAAGAAGGCTGAAGTTTCGGTTAAGCTAGTACCTAGTTGGCACCCCACGAGCTCGTCTCAAGCATTCTACCCTACGAGGCATACTTTCAATCAAACGAATAATAAAAATTTGGGGCAAATTCGTCCAAATATCCCGTAAAGCGTTAGAAAGATCCTCCAGGTTATTGATCGGTTGTTCTAAGGTTGACAATTGTCTAGACATCTCAGACCAGATATGTTCGATGCAATTCATGTCTGGAAAGCGAGCTGGCCAGTCCATCCTATCAATAGCATGAGTTTCTAGCGCTTCATTAACCAGACGACTACGGTGTGGACGGGCATTATCGTCAATTGAAATTAAATTCTCGCCCAAGGCAGCCGCAAACGGAATAATGATGGGTTCAATAATCATATCGTGATATATCTGGCTGGTCATTGTGGTGTTCTGCAGAACAACCAACTCTGTGCGTTGGTTCAAACAAATGCCTCCTCATACACATATAGAATCTCCGCCAAAAGCTGTTGTGGCTAGGGATGTAACGGAGGTAATTACTTCGGAACCGAATGCGAAGTCGGAACCGGAGGCGGGGTCAGACGAAAAAGATCAGGTTTTTGATATTCAACCACAAAATTCAAAACAAATATCTATAACTTGAACGTGTCCGTATCAAACTAACACTAAGTGAAAAGATGACGATAGATCGCGTAGCGGAATCAGGAGGAACTTGCTTATAACAGTCGACGTACGCCGCTATTGTATCGTCCTCCGATTAAGACATCCGATTATAACCTCCGGTTTGCAAGTTTCGGAGCCGAAGATGTGATAAAAATCGGAAGTTCCGACTTATCGGAGTCGAAGTCGAAGCTCCGTAACATCCCTAGTTGTGGTTACCATAAACTGTTCTGCATACCTTCGACCTCTTTCCCTCCAAGCAAGAATATGTCCATCGGAGTTGACCAAACGAAATCTAGACTCATCCGTAAATAAACATCGGCTCCAATCTTCAACTGTCCAATTGCGGTGCTCAGCCCATTGCCGTCGATGAACCCGGTGTTCCCTATTCAAACGGGGATGTTGTACCCTCCTACGTGCTCTCAAACCACGAACATGTAGTCGTTGTCTTACAGTCTGGTTCGAAATTAGAACTCCTGTTGCAACTCTCAGTGATCTATTGAGCCGCGACGCTGGGTAAGTGGGATTTCTCCTTGCATTGAGGATCAAAAGACGATCTTGGGCAGCTGTTGTACTGCGCTGCTGACCTCCCCCATGAACATAAGCTACTGAGTCGTTTTGGATGAACCTATTCCAAGTCCGACTCACGACACTTTGCGAAACATTGAATCGCCGGACACTTCTCGCAGGGACAAACCTTCCTGTATCCACCGTATGATTTGGTCCAGTTGCACAGGAGCCAAACGTCTTCTCGGCATGACTGATAAGTTGATATTGTTCTCATTTCTTCAATTATTGTCACCTTATGTGTTTGAACGAGAGAAAAAAACAAATACCACATTGCTTTTCACTCCATCTGTAACAGCCTAGAGATAATAATCGATTTTGTGAACAAGAGCCGATGAAGTGAGGAAAAATTTGATATAATCAACTAAAAACATCTTAATTTTTCCTTAGGGAACATATAATGTACAGATATTCACGAGATAACTTGAAAAAAATACAAATGAAGAGAAGTTCATAAGTGATCCCTAGCAATTGTTGATCAGTGTATTTGTGTAAAAAAGGTATCAATCACTTTGTTCGGACTTACTAAGGAAAAATTCATGGTCAAAATCGATTCTGTCCATGAGTACGATTACGTCCAAAAGAAACAGGAGAAATTTTCAGGATGATTTCAAATGGGTTTCTTATTCGACCAGATCGGTCTAGCAGTTCTCCAAAAATGAGATAACTGTTTCTTCAAATTACACATCTCGGATAAATTTTTATGATAGTTATCCTACTACTAATATATTGAAACCATTTTTGTGTTTGACGAATTCTGGAGATAAGATCTCAGTTTTAATAATTATTCAATATGATTTGTCCTTACAAATCTTCTAGTTTTCGGGTTACTAACATGCGCTTAATAGATGATACATGATTTCCCGGTTTATTTCAAAAAACCAAAAAAAGCTTTTACGAATTACACTCTTCAAATTTTCTTTCTCATTATGCAATTTCATCACGTATTAGACCTTGTTTGTTAACAAATCAAATATTTTGGCGTGCTGTTCACTTGAACGGCTAACACGTTTCTGATATATGATTTTGTAGCATTTAATGATATCGTAATCGCAAGTTGTTTGTTCAAAAGAGCGCCAAAGTCATCTGACTTCACCTCGGTGATTTTGAAATCATTACCATGCCTAGGTTACCTTTCCGTTTTCTTCAATGACTCCTCTCTTTTTAAAATCATTTTAGAATGGGATTCCAGTAACCACAGGGAAACCAAAAAGATGAAGTATTCATGGTAAATGGTAACAAATAAGCGAAACTAATTTTCAATCAAAGAAAAGACTTTTAACTCACTGAAAATATATAATATACATAATTTTACACAAAATGATGCAAGAAGCTCATACAATTTACGTTAAACTTGCGTTCACCAAGTATATACAAATATGGTGCTTTCTGTCATTCAGTTAGGTAATGTTATCATGATAAACCAAGACATTCTGTCATAAATCCCACAGCCAGTTTCCACACAAAAAACAAAGTTCAATCAAGCCATTCTAATGACACAGATTTATAAGTTTCCAAATATAAATGATCAGTATCGGTAAATTTCCAATATCAATTCACATACTCAAGATCAAAACAACATCAAATCGCAAATGAACAAGAATATATACTGTCTGGAAGAAAGTCCATAATATTTTTCTTAAATCTTTAAACATTTCTGGATTCCAGTGGAAATATAATGCCTGTTCAATAAATCATCAAAATTATAAGAGGATATAGAAGTTGCAAGTAGCAATATTGATAGAAGTCTACATTTCTGAAGAATCCGGATATTCAATGAACAATTGAGATGGAGAATGTTGAAACTGATAATTTTTTCCTAATTAAAAAAATTGAATAATGTAAAGGTAAGTGATGTTTTTTTTACAAGATCACAATTCTATTATCAAAAATATCTTTATGCATAATGTATGTACATTTCCACAAGAATGACAACTCCTTTTATCCAACAAAAAGTGCATTCTTTCACTAAGAGTGATAACTTAACCAAATCTACCCATTTAATTCACCATCATAGTTAAAGCAGTATTATAATGTTTACAAATAAGGATTATTTTGAAGAACTTATTCACTGGAGGAGCTTTCTTGGGAATCATTTCAACCTTATATGAAACTAATGTTACCAGCTGAAATCGAATTTTGTAAAAGTAATTTATCTAGAAATCATGTTTTTGAAAAATTAGCAAAAGTTGCCTTGTTTGATGGAATACTTCGTTTTCTACACAATAAATTGCTAAAGAGAAACATTCTTGAACATTTTAAACCACAGAAATTCACATTCAAATGGTTGCAATTATTTGGGAACCCCAAATTATAATAGAACTCTTAACTGGCAACATAAATTGCCTCAACAAAGTATCGTTTGGTTACCAAACATCCAAAAAGATATTGAATTTCTTCTAAAAAATAAAAAGTACTAAAATTACAATAAAAGTATTTTAAAATGAAAAAATATATATATAACTATTTGAGTAGAGGCTATCGCCTGCAATTACTGAGATAGAGATAAACCGCATATGAACCAACAGTTTATAGTCTGTATATTTCGAAAATGGTATTCCATCAATTACATTTTGAGAGGTTTACGATTGAAAGTCCTAGCCAATACAAATGAGACATTAAACTGTTTTCCCACTCAAAACTCCAAGAAGAACCAAATGGAACCCGACTAAAAATCAAAGGAAGGTGATGTACACCAAAGCCTAAAAAATTTAGTGCTGTAATATATTAAGACTATTAGAAATCCATAAACTATACCTTAGAATTACTTAACAAAAATTAATTGACCTGTGTCAACTATGAGAACTTCGTAAAAAATAATTCTACATAATCTGATATTTTCACTTCGAATTAATGAAGTAAAATTTAAGAATCTTTGTTTGGGAAAACTGGTTTAATGTCAGATACTTGGGGGGTGTTGAGCTGAGACAAATCATCTTCTATGATTTCATCTACTAAGTCGGTATTGTTCAAAGAATCATCCAATAACTCCTCCAATTGTAACATCGGATAGGTAGCAATTTCCTGTCCAGAAACCATTGGATCTCCTGTATAATGCAAAGGTAATATCAACTTAAAGGTTCTCAAATACATAAATGAAACTCAGTTAAAATAATCAGTAATTATTTGAGACAAAATTATGTTACTCACCAGAATGTTGGCTGAGATCAGAATCTTGTGAAAACGATAATCCATATTCAGAAGCTCCATCATTGAAAAGCTGTAAAAAAAATTAATGATAATAACATTGAAAGCAACTGACATGATCACTTCAATTTCTGATATTACTCAAAATGCACTTTCCTTTAAACCAGATTAGGGTCGAGATGAAAAAAAAATAATAAGATCATCAAAATCTATATCTGGACGACATTAATTTGATTTAAAGTCAAGATTCTGATGAACATAGGGGGTAATCTCAAAAACCAAGTTAAATCCATTTAATCAAAATTAGCTTACAGTATAATCGTGTTGATAAAAAGGCATCCTGTTGTTATCCTTAAAAATAAAGTTGAATCATCATAAATGAATTACAAAGTTACGAGAAAAGTACATTCATTTCAAGCTCATAACAAAAAATTTTGAATCATAATTTAGAGGGTAAAGTAGGAATTGATTGAATCAATGTGAAAAAGGGTTGAATGGACAAAGAATGTAGTTGAAATTGAGCTATACATTTTTTCCATTGATTCAGAAAGAACAAGGGGCCTAACTGACCTAAATGGTGATAATACATACCCCCATGAGCGTGCTTGTGTCAAAAGTTCCACAGCTGTGTAAAAGATCTTTGTAGAGGTCTATCTCAGACTGGTTGTTATCTAGAATTGAACCAAGGTCTCCGCTGAAACAATCATCAGTACTAAATGTACCAATGTCCACAATAAGTATTAATCGAAGTCCTTCAATCATTCAAATGTTCAACTATCCATGTTCAAATTGAATTAATTTTGGACGATTACAGTTGATGTTAAAATATCAGATTTCAATTTCAAGTAATTTTAATTGATTCCTCGCTTATCCCATGGTGATATATTCAGTTTTGAAAATGGGATAAAACCCGAAACGTGCATGTCAACGATGCTTTAAATAAAATTTGTGAAACGTACAGTCAAGTGTTTTATTCTATTTTTTTAATTAATTTCAAGTAATTTGATGGTTTCATTAAATTCAATGAAAACGATGCATTGATATGAAAGTCTAGAACTAGAATGACAGAAATTTGATCATGAAACAATATATAATCAGTGGACCAGTATTAAAATTTAAAATAAAATTATGCAGCACATTCAGGTTGATATGAAGTCAAAAAATTAGGCTTGTTCAGACTACTGTGAATTAAAATTAAATAAATGCATATTTCAAATTTAACAACAAAAAAAATTCACCGTAATGCTGTGAATTTTTTTTTAACTGTCGCCTACTTACTGTTTTCATGTTAACAAACGACATTTTTAAAATGAAAAAAATTATAGTTATTTGTTCATCAACTTTTCATAAAAAAAGAAAAATATTTCTTTGAAATTTTCTTTTAACAAATTTTTAAAAAACATGATTGAAAAATATTCCTCAAATATATCTTATAATCGTTTATCCGCGTTTCTTTATTATTTTCAAATAATTAGTCAAAAATTTTCTTCCTTTGATCATAATTAACAGTTCTCTACAAATAAACCAACAAAATTTTTTTGACAAACAATTAATTATTAAATAAACAATTTGTTATGAATAAATTATCAACTTTTCCTCAACAGCTTCAAACATTAGAAAAACTTCCCTGTGCAACAAACTTTTTTTAGTTTTATTTTAAAATGTTCTTTGGTTTATAACGTTGCTAACCATATGCTATTTACGTAAGTCAATAAAAAAAATAATACTGCAAATAAGGTTTTAGTCAGAAGAGTGAAGAAAGTCGCACCTAAATAAAAGTACGGATTTCGACACAACACAGCTAGCAAGGAAATTTTACCTGCCCGTTTTAGACGCGTGTGAATTATTATTACTATTTCTGTCCTTAGGTTGGATTGGGTTAGTCGCCGCTGACTTGACCCTACCGTTATTCGAGATTTAACTGTCTCTGCTGTTGGAAGTGTCTGTGCCGCGTTGTTCAGTTTTTTAAATTTGTATTTTTTTGTTTTTGTTACTTTTATCGACTTTTTGCTACTGTTGTTTTAAGTTTGGTTGTTGATATGCTTAATTTCATACAGAGAAATTTCAATCTGCTTGACGTGTGTACTATTGCAAAAAACAAAATTATTGAGCTATTTCCTAACAAACTGAAGATATTTAGTCACAAAAGAAAAACTTCTTCCTGACTCACCTATCAGAAATTCTCTCTGCCGCATCTGTTTGTCTTGTTGCAACTGTCATATTGTTGTTCGAACTGCTAGATTCTATTGTTCCTTCTACTTGAGAGCTTTTTTTACTACTGCTTTGAGCCACTTCTTTTTTATCATTATCATCTTTTCCATTCAAATTTTGGTTCGTAACATTACTAAGCAGAGTATCTTGAGACGATGGATTAATAAAAACTTTGATTTCATTATTAGTGGGCTTTGAATTTTTTATAATGTTTCCTTCGAGAATATCAAGAATTGGATCATCCGGTATTTCCACATTTGTTAGCAATTCACATGAAGATGGTGTGTCTTCATTATCAGCAATCTGTTCCACCAAAAAATTCAATAAAACATAAAAAATAAGAATGCAAGATCATAATCAACAATAAAAGAAAGGTGTTATTACAAAGAACTGCATCAAGAATAAAAAACAGCAACTTACTCCATAAGGTGATTTATCCCAATAAGTATCTTTATTTATATTTGGTGATGTTGTTTCTCTATTATTTGATTGATTATCAACTGGTACATTATCCGTTTCTATCAATTCGTTGGCTAAATCAATATTTGAAAGAGGAGATACTCCAATAGAAGGTGTAGAACTAGAAGGTGTCAACGGCCTGTACATCTATGGGAAAATAGAGTAGAATTTAATCATGTATACACCACATTGGTTCGAAATCGTCAGAAGGAATTCAAAATACATGTGAAAGACATAAAAATAAAAGATAGTAAGTATATTAGCTTGTTTTGCGATTCAAGAAAACCTATGATTTGAGGTCATGTTGACAATGAATCTTGAATTCAATCACTTTTCATGTCATGTCAACAATCTGCTGCTAATGAAAAAAAAGAGGTGAAGTTATAAGCTTTGCAGACGATACTGCAGTCTTAATTGAAGCAGAAAATTGGGAGGAATTGAAGAAAGAGGCCGAAAGGGATCTACTTAAGATAAAAAATTGGTTTCAATACAATAAGTTGACCATAAATATGGAAAAGACCAAGTACTTGCCATTCTCTTCTTATTGTTCAGGACTTCCAGATATGGTTAATATTGAAGTCGATCAGGATACTTCAATCCCTGAAGCCGAAAATATAAAATATTTGGGAGTTACAATAGACCGACAACTCAAATGGGACAAACATATTGAGAACTTGACGAAAAAGCTTAGATACTTACTGCCTAGATTTAGATACCTCAGAAAATATTTGAAGACTGTGAACTTGAGGCAGATTTACTTCGCCTTGTGTCAATCCCAAATGAAGTATGGAATAATCGGCTGGGGAGGAGCATATGAGACACATATGAAGAAAATTGAGGTTATCCAAAAGTGGACATTGCGGATCAGCTACAGATTCTTTTTCCATCAGATGAATTGTATAATATGTCAAGGATTATGGATCCCCATCAGCTGTTTGCCCTAGAAATGCTTCTCTTAATAAGATCAGGGAAACTATATGTATCAGAAACACAACATGATTATGAGACGAGAAACAAGATAAATCAGCTTATAGTTCCCAGAGCGGAAAAACGAATAGGGCAAAGATCATTTGCGTACCTGGGACCCCGTCTATTATCAAGCACTCCTAAAAAATTAAAGAGAAATTAGGAACTATAAGCATAAAAAGGAAGCGAAGAAGTGGATATTTGAAAAGGGAAGAGGCTTCTTTTATAAATTTATTAATCAACAATGAAGCCGCCAGGCAGTGGACACAAAGAAGGAAATTACATTCACCCACCAAAAGCTCTCTGGATGTTTTCATGAATTATTCGTGCATTATAAGGACACTATTGTTTAAATTGGGTAAAATCATTTATTCCATGTTATTGTTTGTTATTCATTTGTTGTTGTTCCATATAGTTATGATGTGTTTATGGTTGAGACATTTATCACGTACAGGCTCACGCCTCTGTGAGGGATGTTTATCCTGTAGAATTTCAGAATAAACTATTATTATTGAATGCCAAACTTATGGCGGGAAAATGTTTTCTCCAAAATAAAATGCTGTCAGAATGACTTTTATAAATCAGCTTTAAAAATAGGCCATTTCATATCCTGTGACACTTTGGATGACAAACAAAAATGTTATTGGAATTCCCAAATAAGTCAATTTGCCATAAATTTTAGCAATTCTGTTATCTATCCACAGAATACCAAAGATCTCCTTTCTGAGAGAATCTGATTTTATTTTTTCAATATTGCCTCAAGTGAATATCAATCATCAATCAAAAAGATCTCTACTATAGTTGGTCCTTTGTATATACAGGGTGAGTCTTTGAACACTGCGTTAATTTTAACCATAGATTCTTTACATCAAAAAAAACATTTTCTTCCTATAACATGTTTCCAAATTTGGCCCCGTTAAAATGATATAGGATGTTCAAATTTCATAAAAAAAATTGCATTTTCACCTGTAATATTCAAACAAGGATATCAATCAAAATGATCTCTTGTATAAAGTTTTTGATAACAGTCATGCATATTTTGGCATCAATAGATTTATTCCATTTTTTGTGGGTTTCTCACTACTACTGTACAGATTGGTTAAATTGCATGAAAAACAAATATTACTTGAACTAAAGGTCCGTATCTTGTACTTCATAGAATCATTAGTCTTTTTTGCAGATAGAATCATTCATCATCTTTTTTCCTAAATTATGCCATTTTTGAGATATTTGAAGTAGAAAGGAATTAAACCGATATTATCATCTGATGAAACATGAGTGAATCATTTCTTAGAGGGAAAATAATGTTTTTAAACAATTCAGATTCAATAGTGAATGCTGTGGAAGGTAATTTTCATTCAAACTAAACTGGACAGAATGTGAAAAAATGTGAAAACTTAAAATGCTTATTACTTTTTAACGCAGCTGAATATGAAAAAACGGTATGGGAAAAGTGTTTCTGTGGATCTCAAGAACCTATGGTTAAAATTAACGCAGTTGTCAAAGACTCACCCTGTATACCTACCTATTATATCATAATGAAAATTAAAGTCTTCAAAAAGTTTCTGCTTTATTTAAAGCAATTCATCTAGAAAACAGCAGATCTCCATAGTAACGTTGGTTATTATAATATCAATAATAAATTGTAGAAATGGACCACACTATCATATTACATCAATTATAATGATGATAACTTACCAAAGGCAAATCTTTTTCCTCTGCATCTGATGTAACTAGTAGTTCTTCTGGTTCTAAGTCACTTTCTATATCGTTATCTAGTTCATGAATGGTGGGGCCATCATTTTTCGATGGCGGATTCTTTTGAGGTCTTTTACTTGGTGTTGCTCTCAACATCAATGGGTAACGCCTTTTAACGCTAACCCCCATTCTATTTCCTCCAGGATGAACCATGGAAACCAGAAATTGTATAAGCTGTTGAATAATTAAAATAAATAAGAAGTTTTCAATGGTAACATTTGATTATTGTACTAAGCATACTTTATTTACTATTTGTTGCTGCTTTGAATGTTTTTGTCTCATAACTGCTAGTTCTTTCCATAATACAGCATTTTCATTTTTCATTGTAGCCAACTGACTATCCACATAAGCCTGGCGACCTCGTAATAGTTTAACATCTTGTAAAACTTTAGACAGGTCTTCATTTTTCATCACTTGACCTCCATTATCACTATTTTTATGTGCTGTTACCTAGAATCAGAAATATTAATACTACACAATATTTCATCATATTATACGTTACTTTTCTTTTAATTAATTTCAATAGATCAGGGCTGCCTTTTTGGAAATAAGGATGGAAAAATTGAACTTCATCTTTTTCTGCATCAGCCGCAGGACCGTTTTCAATAGATGATACCTTGTGAAAGCCATCTGACAACAAAATATGAGTCAGTACGAATTCACAGATCATAAATAAAATTTACTTACACATGTTCAGTTGCCTGACGAAACTACTCATATTATTATGTTTGTAGTACAAGGGCAATAACTCATACCAGAACTGCACCTGATTTAGTATAATGAAACTGTTTCCATTCTGAAACGTAAAAATATAACTAGAATAATCAAGAGGAATCCATTTATTCATAATTAATATTTGTGATTAGTTCCTGTATAGTAGGAAATCACTAATGTTTTCTACATGCGAATTTTCATTTGGTTGCGAAAATTATTTGACTTTTCCTTAAGACGTCATTCTCAAAATATTTGGAATACATGATATTCAAATCGATAACATTCAAATATGGCAAATGAGAAGTTTTTCAATTATTCAATATGAAAATTACATACGGGGCTCCAACAAATCAGATGGTCTGTCTTTGCATCTGAAACCATTTTCCACAACTTGGTGAGGAAAGCTGGGACATTGGTGAAATTATCAGATAATGGTTGCATGTTATTTCACTGAATTTCTGTTTTATTGATAATTTAACACACAGACTAACTAGCTTCCAATAAACATTTCACATGATCAAATAGAGAAAACAAAATTAATTTCTTGTAATATTGACCATACTTCAATTTATTTTTAACTTCAATGACAAATGGCAATTCATAGCGATCATAGAGGAATGTGTGAACTTATCCACGGTGTTCCAGTAACGGTTTTGGACGGGTACTGGGAGTCCTGCGCGGTGTTGCTGAACCTATTCAATTTTCAAGAATCGCTGATTCCAACGGATTTTCGATGTGTGGAATCAAAATTTGAAAACAGGCGTTAAGAAAAATGAGGATTAAAACTTTTTTTATAATGAAGTAAACTACGAATCTCAGCCTATATAACACTGCATTATAATAAATGAGGCTTTTACCCAGCCACTGATTTTACTCTGAGATAAAATATCATATTTCGAAAAATCCTTGTAAAAAGTGATGCTGGGATTTTTAAGTATTCCAACGGCGTCCCAAATTCATCTGATTAGGAAACAAAATCAAAAACAAATCATTCAGTGAAGAAATTATTTCGTAGCACAAAATATTTTATGAGATATGAATGATACTTTTAAAGAATGTAAAATGTTGCTGGGAGAGATGTTCAATTCTCAAGACTCCTGACGGTATTCGTAACTCAAATGATTGCTGAAAGTGATGAAGTATTCAAAAACGAAAATTCTGGTGAAGCAATAAGAATTTTGCGAGTATGAGATCTTTTCTTAGAGTAATAACCGTGGCAGAATAAAAATCTTTCTTACCTAGTAGTATAGGTTGAAATTCAAAGTTTTCCTTTGTAAGAAATCAGAAAATTCCCAAATTTTTTCACGCCTGTTTTTTAAGTTTCATGTCGTCTGTAAATAGAATCCGTAGCCGTAAGTACCTCTGAATGGCAACACCGGTCGAGAATCTCAGCGTAATCGTTCAAAACCGTTGCTGGAAAACGGTGGATAAGTTCAGTCATTATTCATAGAATATTATCGATCTTTTAAATTCAAAAAAATTTTTCATTGCGTGACACCATAACTGAATAAAAATAAATATTCAATCATGATGAAAGTCAAGATCAACTTTATCACTTTATCTCAAATATAATTCATTTAAATATTTCTCTATCTGAAATCGTCTATCTTTCACTCTGGGGCAAGCGCACTTTGGCGCATAAGATTCCATGATAAATCGGATGTAAGCTATGGTGATAGTTGATAATTTTATTCCCAAATTATATCCACTAGTAACAGAACATGAGACTTTTGATGCAGATAAAGGTGAGTGAAAAGTTCATAATTTTTATAAAAATGGTATGAATGTTGATTGGTCTAAAAAAAACAGAAATATTTAGCGTGCGGTTAAAGGGGCAACAGTAAGTATTGATTTTTTTTATATTGCTGTTGTGATTCCGAGGAAAAAGCGCCAAACACATTATTTTATTCGCTTTTAATCAAAGGAATTGAATTAAAGAATTAAAGCATCATTAGGAAGTATTTTCCATTATCAATCAGCTATCCTGTGCCGCGATCATCCCGTTGGAACGAATACCACAGGTATCGAAAAGATTCAGTTATGATGGAACTCTTTCTAGAGTTTCTGGTTCATGTCATAAAATTCGCTTACTTGACGACAAAGCCCTTATCCATCACGATCATTTGAATTTCCAATGAACTAACGGCACCGTTCCTGCAGTTCCCAGAAGCACTGCTTTCAGCATTATGTTGTAGAGATTCTAAAGTCCCCAGGTTCTTCAGAAATTTGTTTGGTATGAGGCTGCTAGACGATTTCAAAACAGGAATGGTCTCAACGTCTGTCGGTTTTACATTGTTCCTTGATTTAATCCAAGATCTCTGCATTTGGCGACCTTCTCCACCTAACTATCTAATAATTGGCAAACATAGCAGTCCTTGGCGGACTGTTCCCCTTAATCATAGCTTTCATAGCTTCTCGTGAGTGTTGGCCACGATTTATATTCATCCGCTTGGCCTTGTACTATCTGGAGTTACCCAGGGTTCTGTTTTGGGGCTTCTCTTTTTTCTATAGGCCTCATACCTTCTTGTTAGGTTCGACACGTTTGGATGAGAGACGTATGCGTGGTAAGGTGATCAGATATTCTTGTTTCGAGAAGATCTCTGTATAAAGTGACCTTCTTTGCCTAAATATCTAATAATTAGCAAACAGAAGTCCGAGGCGGGCTGTTCGACTTGATCTTAGCTTGATTCTCTGTGAGTTCTTACCGCGTGAGTGTTGGCCACGATTTATATTCATCTGCTTGGCATGTACTATCTGGAAACACCAAGGGTTCTGCTTTGGGGCTTCTGCTCTTTTTTATAAAGGTCTCCTACCTTCATGTTAGGTTCAACACGTTTGGACGAGAGATGTATGCGCGGTAAGGTGTTCAAATATTCTTTTTTCGAGAAGATCTCTATATAAAGGGAACTTCTTTGTTAAGTTGTTAAGTTCGGTTTCTTTGGGAATTGAGGGTGTACTTCCCTTAATCTGATGTCTCATCGAGAATTATAATTAATGACATAATCAAAAAAATAAATGTTGCAAATTTTTTGGGAGTGAAATTTTATGTTTATTTACAGATGTTGTAACGGACTGGAGGTTGATAGGACAGGAACAAAATGGAGATTTCCTTATCAGTTGGACTCACAGAAATGGGGAAAGTAGCAACCGAACTAAAATCGGATGCTATAACTTGAGAACAAATCACTTAGATATTGTGCACACATTTTCTGACATATCTAATTGCATTCAAGCCTCAATCGACGAAACCAAAACTTACCTTGCATTCGTCATAAAACAAATTACAGATGACACATTCACATATAAGCCCTACATTATGAGCATCCAGAAGAAAATCATTGTAGATTTGGAAATTGAGAAATCCAAACAAGTGATGGTTCAGTTTCTCTACCAGAAAACCTCCGTACTGTCAGAAAACAAAACTGTGAAATTTCTGATATTGATTCATCAGGAAAGTGAGTTTATCATACATAAACATAACTCTGACAAAAAAGTTTCCGCAAATTCTCATTCAAATTGCCCGCGTTGAGAATTTTCAAGTATTTGAAACTTGTGTATGTTGGCAGGACTGTCCGTATTTTCTATGCCAAACATGAGAGCGGTATGTCAACTAGTTTGTTCCCGGCAGCTGTTGAAACCAGTCGATCTGTGGTAGTCTGCGAATGTTACATTGGAAAAAATATTGAACAAAGAGTTTGTCTCCATTTTCGTGTTTTGCTGAAAAAGGCTTGTGGAGACTCTGTTTTATATTAAATTAACGATTTTAAGGGCTAAAACCCGATAAATACCATCGACGAATGTTTCTATGGTTAGAAGAAACGTTGGCACATATGTATCTCTTCAAATGCAGCTTATATTCTGAAGAAGATTCAATGAATTTCGAAGAAGTTTAATATTTTCTCGTTTCATTTAAAATTTCCGGATACTTTTTTGTCAGAGAGTACCTCAGAAAATAACTACTGGTCATTCAAGGGCGTTAGAAATCACAGGATTGGAATTTAAACCGAAGTTAATGTAATTTTTTTTGGTACCCTGCAAATAAAAACAATAGATCAATGTTCAAGAGTAATAAAGGTTAGGGTAAACGTTTCAACGCAGCAGAATACTTCGGGTTTCCGGTTGTAATTCATCGTACCAGGGTTGCTTTTTATATTTCTGGATTGGACAACCCTAGTGTTGGAATCTGCCAACTGACAGCTCTATCGTAAAGCTTGACATTTCTGAAGTTATACGTAGTCAGAACGTTTTGTTTACAGTAACTTAAAAGATTCATCTCGCCAAAATAAATGGAATTAAATCGTGAACATTTTCGTACGATTATTTTTTAACAACTTTCGACGTGGATTAATTCAACAACAGTGCATCGATGAACCTAAATCAATTTTTGGCGATGAAGCTCCATCAAGGACCAGTGTTTATCGATGGTATGGTGAATTCAACCGAGGTCGTAGTTCACTCCAAGACGAATTTCGTGAAGGTCGTATAAACTCACTTTTTGTTCCGAAAACCATTGATGCTGTGCGCCAACTGATATTGCAAGATCGTCGTGTGAACTATCGTCAGATTGAGATAACCTAAGGCATTAGTGCGACCAGCATACATTCAATATTGAATGAATATATACAGGGTGGCCATTTGAAAACGAAACAGACGAGATTACAGACGAAATAAGTTTTTTCGATAGAAATGCTCGGACAGGTCGATTTCTGTTTCGAGGGGACAAACTAAGATGTAGATTACGGACGCATAGCGCTTCAACCCTTGCTGCTACAACCCCCACCCCCAATTTTTGTATAGGGAAGATGGGGTGAGTGATAACTCAATTCAAAGGTATTTTTATACTGATTTCAGCACAGTAATTGTTTTTTCATTTTATGCATTAGTTCTCGAAATATTCTTAACTAAGTATTTGAAAATGAAGTTCTGTTTTCATGGCACTTGTAGTGTTTTTTTTTGTGAAAAATCGTCATTTTGAGCTTCCTATTAACATGTTTATCTAAATGTCGTTGATTGAAGAATTCTGCGGTTCTATTCGCACATTGATTGCTTGCAAATAAAGCGAAATTATTTCCACCCGCTCTGCAATTGAATAAACCATGTCGAACAATGAATTAGAACACATACAAGTCTCGATTCAAAACTAAGAATAATTCACATGTCAAAGAACCAGTAAGCCAACTTAATGATCTGTTCGTAATAAATAAAAAATTATCGATTCTCATTTTTTTGAAAAGATATGAATTCAATAATCAACAAAATGAAAACATATTGAAGCCAACTGAGAAAACACTTCATAATTAAGTCGGAAATCGTTTCACGAATTGGGACTGGAATATTTCTGTGCCATCATTAATGATTTGAGATTGAGCTCATTCGCAATACGCTTTGTTTGTTCGACATCTTGATCAAAGATTTCTATGTCAGTGGATTGGAGGAAGGAAGCCACAGTCATGGTTGTTTTGAAGCTCAAAATGTCGATTTTTCACAAAAAAACAGTACAAGTGCCATGAAAACACCATTTCATTTTCAAATACTTAGTTAAGAATATTTCGAGAACTAATGCATGAAATGAAAAAACAATTACTGTTCTGAAATCAGTATAAAAATAAATTTCAAATGAGGCATCACTCACCCCATTTTCCCTATTCAAAATTTGGGGGTGAGGGTTGTAGTAGCAAGGGTTGAAGCGCTATGCGTCCGTAACCTACATCTTAAGTTGTCCCCCTCGAAACAGAAATCGACCTGTCCGAGCATTTCTATCGAAAAAATTTATTTCGTCTGTAATCTCGTTTGTTTCGTTTTCAAATGGCCACCCTGTATAATGATTGTTGGAAAAAATTTTTCCAAAAATACAATCGCGGGGCTTCCAAGCACGGATGGATTTATTCGCATGAGCCCGAAAGTAAACAGCAATCGTCTATATGGGTGTTTCAAGATGAGCCAAATCCAACTGAAGTGGCTCGCGCACGAACCACTTTCAAGCAAATGGTCGCCTGTTTTTTTCGGAATAACTGGACTTATTAATAATAATAATAAAAAGGTCTTTATTTCACAAGAAATCTTAAGGGGAAGTTCACCCAAAGGTGCTCCACTTAATCCTTGTTATATACAAAATGCACATTTGAACATATCTAAATCTAATATTGAAAACAAAGAGAAAATTATAAAAAGTCGACAAAATAAAAATACATATATATATGAGCATTTTAACAGACAAAACTTAACAGAGATGACAGAGAAACTATGCTAATAAGGAATCTAGAAGATAAGTCTTGATCCTTTTCATGAACATTTTTTGACTCAACAGTTTCAAATGATCAGGAATACCATTGCACAGCTTACAAATATTATAACTGAAATTTCTCTTAAAAATGGATGTCCTGTGACAGGGACACGACAGAATAATTCTCCGACGTATGTTGATGTTATGAACGTCCGTTCTGTATACCAATCTATTGAAGAGATATGGTGGGTTCCTCTTCAAAATAATGTTATGAAATACACACAGCGAAAAAAAATCGAAAGAAATCCTCATTGAAAGCCAACCTTACTCTCCCAACTTATGAGATACATGATCATACCTCCTAATTCTATAAAATGAACCTAATACAGGAGTTCTGCACACGTTGGATCTGGTTCGTAGTTTCTTTGTCGAGACAAAAACTAAACACAGGAGAGCAAACTGGACCAAAGTCTCGCACAGAACCCTCTTAGTGTCCACAGGAAGACACGACCTATGTGGGTACAGAAATCTCAACGCGCCATACTCCCTCCGAACCCCACTCACCATGTGTTCACGAAACCTGAGCGAATCGTCTACTATCAAACCCAAGTCTTTACGTTATCAACGAATTGTATGACATCATTATTAGTTGTCGGTTTGTATCTGTCTTTAATAATAATTTTGTTCTTGTTCGAGCCGAAAAGCAGATGATTTTTTCGCATTCAGTTTCGACGCATGTTTTACAGCAATGTCTGCCAGTCGATTCAGATCCTCATTCATTCTCAATGCTGCATCATCCAGGTCACCTATGGCGAAAACGTAATAGAGCTGAAAGTCATCCGCGTACATAAGGACGCTACAATACCGAATTAACCTGATGAACTGGCTAGTGTACACCAAAAAAGGAGTGGGCCCAGGATTGAACACTGAGGAACACCATCCAGAATATTTCTAGCCTGGCTGGTTTTACCACTTAACTTCACACTCTGTGAACGTCCTGCCAAATATGACCCGATAAGTCGTGGAGCATCCCTGTGGACTCCACACAATCCTAAAATAGCCAAGAGAACATCATGCTCACCGTGTCGGAAGCCCTGCTAAAGTCTAGAAGAAACAAAGCCACACGCTGAGCGAGTATATCATCAGTCACCACCAGTAGAGCTAAATCCAGGACGAAAGCCCGATTGAACTCCTGGCAAAATCGAATTTTTTTCGAGATATTCGGCAAATTGGTCAGCTATTATTTTCTCGAACAGTTTGGATAAACCTGTCAAAATGCTGATGGGTCTAAGATCAGAGAGTTCCTGAGGACCACGAGTTTTGGTAAGAGGGGTAACCTGAGCATGCTTCCAGGATGAAGGGAACTTTGACTCATGCAAAATTGAATTGAAGATGTTCACAATGAAAGGAAGAATTAGAGGACAACATATCTTGGTAAATGATATCGAAAGATGATCGAAACCAGGAGCACTATTTTTCAGATTCTTCAAGAATTTCAGAACCGTGTCCTCATCCACAAGACTCTTGTCTTCTGAACAACTCAGATTATATCTATAATAATCCAATACTGAACTATCCAAACTAAGGGATGGATTTCTCAAAAAATAATCGCATGTCGCAATTGTACTATTAGAACTACGCAGAACGCTCAATTCTGAGTGGTACACAATCATTTGTTTGCCAGCTGTCTTCCACGAAAACAGAAAACCCAACCGCCGAAGACAGATCACTGTTCACCTCGACAATACGCGCTCTAGCACATCTGCTCAAACAACTGCATTTTTCAGCACTCAAAACATCGATTTGATGAGTCATCCGCCGTATAGACCTGACTTGGCACCAAATGACTTCTTTTCATTCCCGTACGTAAAAAATAAAATGAGAGGACATTTTTCGAAAGCCGAAGAAGCGGTTGGTGCGTTCAGAATGCATGTTTTGGAGATACCTCAATCAGAGTGGCAAAAGTGCTTCGGCAATTGGTTCAAACGCATGCAAAAGTGTATAGATCTTAATGGGGAATATTTTGAAAAAAAGTAAAAAAAAAAGTTGTTTTTGTTCTCTTATCCCAAAATATAAAAGGCAATGTGAGTGGAGTACCTCAGGGTGCCGTTATGGGCAACTTCTATTCCTGTTCTGTAATTTACTAACTGACACGATGGCGAAATGGATAGTTTGTCAGGTCGCACGAGTTCTATACTGAGGATAATAAAATCAATTTTATTTACAATCCATTTTTGAGGCGATATACTAGGGATAGCTATAAAAAATGTATTTCAATTCTTTGCAGTTATATAGCATCATAAAATTCATTTGGAACACCCTTGAATGACTTATGAAACATATAAAAAATACAAAAAATTAATTCAATATCTTTTTGAAGATATATTTCAGTATCAAATAAAGAATCCATTGGCGGAGTTGTCCTTGAACAGCTTAAGTTATGAGTCGATTGTGAAACTATTCATGTGGGCTCAGTGGGATCCCATGAATCAAGTTTTGTACTACATCCATAACAAAAAACCTTCAAGATCTATTGTTGAAGGAGAAGAAGCTCCACCATCTACCTTAATATCGAAATCATGCCCAACACTCTCTGGACTCCAATTTCACGATGATCTACCACATGAAAGTGTTGTAAGTAGATTTTGGTTCAGAAATCAAATAAACTGCTCTATAAGGGCGAGGTATTTAACTTTAATCTGTAAATGAACGCAGAAACTATGTTTCAAATCAAAGAATATTCTCTATTCTCTTGAGTGCTATTCTCGAATCTCTTTTGAACATTTTTTTAACTGAATGCGATTTTCAGTTGAATATACCTTTGAATCTGCCACATGCCAGCACGTTGAATAATTCAGGAAACCTGTATGAAGACGATGCTGTGCCCCTTAGGATACATGATTGTACGCTAGACTTGATAGTAGTTACGAACGAAGATGGATTTGTTTGTATATGCCATCATTATCTATATCAAGTGAGTATCTTACCAAAAATCACCAAACCAACAAATGGTCAATTTTTTTCAATAGCCAATCCAGCCAACTGATGATTCTGCCCAGGACGATGAAACCTTGGTCCATTTCGCCTATTCTGTTACAGTACTACATCAGAGCTGTGTGTTACAATGCGTTATTCCAGGATTATCATTCAAAAAAGCGAAAACTGTCAGACCAATCTTCAAAAAACATGGTATACTATATATATATTAGTTTATAAATTTAAATCCAGGTTTGAATTTTAATTTCACCCAGGAAATCATATGCTGGTATTTGTACCAGAAGTTTGTATTCAGTTGCTGGACATAGGAATCAAACATGAACCATGTTGCCACGTTCATTTGAAACCATTCTTGACTGAAACACCTTCTCACATGTTGTGCTTAGCACCACTTGCTGCTTATGATGACCTGGTTAACATAGCAACATTAGATCTGATAGACTTTGAAATCACAAAGGAACTACTAGTAGAAACTTTCAAAAGTGAAAATGAATTGGAGAACAAAATTGCAATTATTCATTACCTGATGCAACATCTTCAAGATACTGAAACAGCCTTGGAGGTACAGTATAAAGAATTGATCTATAATAATATATCTCAAATTAAAAATGACCACTCACAGTTTTCTTTAAGTTTTGTTCGAAGCCCAAACACCCTTGTCTTAAAAAAATACATTTCTTTCACGGATCCTGTTTGCATCATTGACCCTTAAAAGCATCGCTTAGCTAAGTGTCGCTTAAATTTATTTCCAGTTGCACGACTGTCTCTCAACAATAACTCAACTTTTCCGATCTGGTGATATTTCAGTATTTCATTCTTTGCATCTTTTCCCTAGTTCAATAAAGCCATTTCATTGGCTGGCCGGGATAATTTTTCTTCTGCGCATCAACAAAATTTAGATAATTCATCTATCATTCGGTGGTCGAGATCTTTGTTTATAAATTAATATGTATATAAATAAATATGAACCTGAGATTATTTTCATCAATGATTTGTTTTCAGTTCATTTAAAAAGACGAAATACATCAAATCCATCATAGAAGTCCATGATAAAAATTATTGGAGTTGTTTGAAGTAAATTTTTCAATTTCAATCAATGTTATTAGTCAAATTCATTCGGAAACCACAACAGAACAAATTATTTTAGGTTAGAATCCCGCCCTTAAATGGTTAAATGGTCATACATGAGCGCTTAAATTTAAAGTCCGCTTCAGACATTTAAGTGCCGCTTAAAAGTGGGTGTAAAGCAATTAAAGTTAAGGGTTCATTTTAAGGGACATTAAAAACTAAGTGTGATTGGTGCAAACAGGCCTAAGCTCTTGTCTTTTGAAATACCTCATATATGCAAATCAAAATAACAAATATATTGAATTAAAAACAACCTTACTTAACAGTTTTCCTCCAGTAGCATTTCAGCTAAAATTCTGTTCCACTTAAAACTATACTACTTCAAAATACGAGGGCCGTTCAGAAACTAACCTCCGGTTAATTGAAAAAAAATACACCAAGTTAAGTAAAAATATTTTAATATATACATCTTACAACTACATCTTTGCACTATTTTTCGACATAGTCTCCATTACGATTGAGGCACTTATCGTATCTCTTCACAAGCTTTGAAATTCCTTCTGCATAAAAATCACCCGCTTGTGCCTTGAGGCACCCATCGTGCACAGAACTTACGGTAACCCAATCTTGCTGTCACTATCTCGTACAGAAGAGTCTTAGAAATCTGTGGAAAATTAGTAGACAACTCCGCCATTGTGAAACGTCGATTTTCACGAACTTTTGCATCAACTGTCTGAACGAGTTCGTCTCAGTCACCAATGATGGTCTACCACTCCTCTCTTCATCATGAACGTTTTTTCGTCCACTTTTAAATAAACGTACCCATTCACGGACAACTCCTTCACTCATAAATTTTGGTCCGTACACGGCACAAAGCTCACGATGAATAGCTTCTGCAGAGTATCCTTTGGCTGTAAAAAACCTTATAACAGCACGCACCTCACATTTGGCGGGATTTTCTATTGCAGCACACATTTCAAACTGCCACAAAAACTAAACTAGCGCAGGTACGATGTTCACTCGACTACGGCTTGATGCCGACTGACCTGCTGAGGGCGTGAATGCACAGATGGCGCGCTACTCCCTCCCACTAATGCGTTAGTTCTCGAAATATTCTTAACTAAGTATTTGAAAATGAAGTGGTGTTTTCATGGCACTTGTAGTGTTTTTTTGTGAAAAATCGACATTTTGAGCTTCAAAACAACCATGACTGTGGCTTCCTTCCTCCAATCCACTGACATAGAAATCTTTAATCAAGATGTCGAACAAACAAAGCGTATTGCGAAGAAGCTCAATCTTGCTGAAACTCAATCTAAATTATTTTCGATATAATATGCAGTTTTCCAATAACATGCGGTAACACTTGATCGATAGAAATCTCCAAAAAGTCCAAATACGTACATATCTCTAATCAGATTACCAGGTAAGAAAATCAAATCATTAATGATGCCACAGAAATATTCCAGTCCCAATTCTTGAAATTAGGAAGTGTTTTCTCAGTTGGCTTCAATATGTTTTCATTTTGTTGATTATTGAATTCATATCTTTTTCAAAAAAATGAGAATCGATAATTTTTTATTTATTACGAACAGATCATTAAGTTGGCTAACTGGTTCTTTGACATGTGAATTATTCTTAGTTTTGAATCTAGACTTATACGTGTTCTAATTCAGTGTTCGACATGGTTTATTCAATTGCAGAGCGGGTGGAAATAATTTCACTTTTTTTGCAAACAATCAATGTGCGAATAGAACCGCAGAATTCTTCAATCAACGACATTTAGATAAACATGTTAATAGGAAGTATGTTTTGGAATTAGTGTCAAAGTTTCAAGAAACCAGGTCCTTGGCTAATAAAAAACGAAACATGGAAAAAATGAAGCAGCTGAAGATATTTGAATATTTAATTAATTGATGTGAGTTTTTGATAAATTATTCACTTTACTTTGAAAAGTCTTATTTCTTAGATCAATACTTCAAATCGTTCTTATACCGTACAGTTGGAGAATGATTTCAGTGAATAAAACAGCTAGTCGAACATCTGACCCTAGTAACATTAACACGTACGGTATGACTTCATTTGCCCAGTGGTAGATGTTTTGCAATATCAAATACAAGTACGGAAATTTTGGTGTTTCGGAAGCACGAAATGTCAATTATTCGCAAAAAATTAATTTAAGTGATAAAATTAAATAACGCATGAATATTTCGAGAACTAATGCATAAAATGAAAAACCAATTACTGTGCTAAATTCAGTATAAAAATACCTTTGAATTGAGGTATCACTCACCCCATCTTCCCTATTCAAAAATTGTCAATGTTATTAATTAACTTTCACATCTGTGATTGATTGATTTTCAGTAAGTGAAAATTTAATTATATATTCTGAGTATGAATTTCCAGATACTTTAAATATATGTTCATTCTCAAACTAAGCACTTACAGAATATAAAACGAAGATCTGAGTTTGTCTGGCCCCCTGCCATGGCGACACGTAGAGTTTCGAGTGACAGGTTGGCTACTGCCGTCACCAAACTTCTTTTTGAAGACTCCACGTCTTCTACAGCCAGTCTCCTCCAACCCTACGAAAGATACCATAAGTTGTAGTGTAAATAATTCAGACCTGGACTCTCAAACAGCCAATACACAACTGATATGAATTCCAGTACATTGGTTTTCAGCCAATATTCGCTTTGCGAGCTGGTGGCCCAAAGGAACACATGCTTGACCATACCTTCTAAAATTGCTCTTAGATATTTTTTGAAACAGTTGTCACCAAGATAACAGGAAGTTACCCAATTCCACGATACAACCTTGAACCCTTCATCACTCGATCATTTTGGGGGTTGAACTTACTTTCTACGGTAAAATTGTTTCAATCCGTTATTAGCTTGCAAACAATATTTTTGGCCGTTGCAACTCCGGATTACCTCTCTCCAATTGTTTTCTAACTAGCCTCAAAGTAAATGCGACATATTATCAAATACTAGTTAAAAAATAAGCTTCAAATTAAGATGACCGTTATTTCGTATTCGGCCTTGTTTTTATATTTCAGTTATATTTATATTCTTTTGAACTTTTGGCTTACAATATTTAGTTAACAAACAATAAAGCATATAGATCAGGAGTTAGTGACGGGGTGTCATACAATTCGGCGTATGGCATAAAAGCCTAGGGAAAAAACCCCAGTAAAAAAAAACCCTGGCTCCCCGTCTAAGTGTGAAAGTACAAAAATAAGCTGAAATATATTTTAGGGACTTCTTTCTTCAAGAGTGGTCTTCTATTGATGGCGACAGAGACTTCTTCAAGTTGCTCACATCGAATCTGGAAAAAGAACTGAATAACAAAAATTTTATTTCAGTTGATCACTTGGCATGCTCGTCTGGCCTTGAAATTAGACTGGTCTCAACTATTGAAAGAATACCTCATCGGTTCTTCGTTTGCTGGTCTCCAGAAGAATCTTCCTCCAGATGCCAGCCATCTTTTAGACCTATTACCGATCACAACACAACATATCGGGAAAGATTTGGAAGTCAAAGTTAATGACAAGACTATTTGCGTGTCTCAAGACATGTTATGGAACACATCAATGATGCTTCTGTCACCACAGCAACGAATTGTCCCTTATAGAAGTGATATGTGGATCAAACTTTGGGAGAAATTAGCTGTTGTATTGAAAGGAAAGCAAAGATTCAGGCCTGCTCAGGTTGTTGATAAACTGAAAATCTCTCTGGTTTGTTATCAAGTGAGTAAAATTAATTGAATGTAAAAATTATATTGACTGGGTATTACTTATAATTGACATTATGAATTAAAGAAATACGTTTAATAGAATGAGCGGAATCACTTAGGGCCACCCTTTGTTCGTCAAGACATATTTACAAAAAAGAAAATGAATTTAAACATGATACCACCGCGATATGAAGTTTAAATCCAAAGCTAATATTCAGCCCTATTTAGCTTCGAAAAATCAGACTAGCTAGCATGGCTTTGTCTACACATTACTTTACCGACTTATATCTCTGTTTGTATTTGTCGCATCTGTTCAAACTTATTTTCTTTGAAAATAATTTATGTTATAGCAAAACTTATTTCGTCATTGTTGTGACTAAACGATTTAGTTGTATGTTAGAGCGTCCAAGATGGAGGTGGATAAATAAAAAAATCGGTACATTTTACAATTTTGCTTTTATAAAGGGGCGAATACAAGTCAGGCGGTTGTAGATGTAAATAATGTTTTTTGCCTCAAATACTGTAACAGCCAACCATGCGCAGTATTGGTTTCGCCGATTCCGTTCCGGTAATTTTGATGTGAAAGATGCATCACGCACAGGAAGGCCTGTCGACACGAATGTTGATAAAATATTTGAAATGATCGAAGTAAACCGGCATGAGAGCTGCAGCAGCATCGCTCAGGAGCTAAAGATGGGCCATCAAACAGTTCCAAATCATTTGAATGAGGCCGGCTTCAAAAAGAAGCTTGATGTTTGGGTGCCGCACGAGTTGAAAAAAAAATTGATGGATCGTGTTTACGGAACAAAATTCACTGTATTAAGCGAAAACGTTGATAGTCGAAGGACGATGCAGCAACCCAAACGGTGGCCAAACAAGGCTTGATGGCCCGGAATGTTTTGCTGTGTATTAGGTGGAATTGGAAAGGTGTCATCTACTTTGAGTTACTGCCTAATGGTCAGATGCTTGATTCGTGTCCCTACTGCCAGCAACTGATCAGAAGAGACCAGAATTGGCAAATACGAGAGGTGTCGTACATAGACTACCTATAGATAGGCAACTCTGACATGAATTTTGGTCCCGATTTGTAGAGCTCAACTTACAGCGTCATCCTTAGACATTCCCTAGTTGATTACAGATTCCATTCGCACAACATTCCGTCTCGTGGCGCCCTCTAGTGCATTTTATATTAGTTATCATATCAAGTGCAGGTTGAATCCCATATTTTTATTGGATTTTAAAACAAATACATTTGAAATGACCATTATTTTAATCTGCTGAAGATTGTCACAATTTCAATAAAAAAATATTATTTGATCAGAAAATTGTGACAATTTGCAGCAGATTAAAAGAATTATGGTCATTTCAAATATATCTGCCCTTCAAATCGAAGAACATACTAATCTTTAGAGGATGAAAGGAAATAAACAAAAAGAAACTTAAGAAATATATATATATAATGCAGTAAATAATCAATTTACAAAAATTTCAATATCGAGGGAAAGAATAAACGAACCAACAATAATTATACAACAATTACTCATCAAGTTATGAAAAATACATTAAAAGAATAAATTAGAATATTAGTGACAAATATATCAATTTAAGCATGAAATGCATTAGATTTATACTTTTATGACAGAAACAATTTCTTAAAATCTATTTTCTTCTAGATACTTTTTCGGATGCCATCTTCATTACTGGATCATAAGGTCTTATTGTTTTTTTTCCCGATAAAATTTGATTAATAGTTCTGTCATAAAAGTACAGAATTAATTTCATGGCAAAATCAATAAACTTATTAACTGAAATTCCATGAATTTGGCGTTTCAACAGCAAATCTCACATATCCGTTGAAGTATTCTAGGAATCTTCTGATAAACGATTTTTATGAAACCAACTATTAGTGGAATACCCAAAACTATAATCAATGACCATGAGCAGTTCACTTATATATAAATACCTTGTTGCCTCAAAGTTTCTTCAGGAGTTCTGGAAGGTAGAAAAAATATGTAATCATTACATAATCTGAAAGATTATTGAAATTACAAAAATGATAATCATAAGGAGTAGAATGAATTACTTGGCAAATGAAGTGTTGGTAGAGCAAATTTTTTTAGCTTTCCATGTGGGTCTATACAATCCATATGAAAATGCTTTATGCAAATAACGTTTCTGGATGAATGAAGACATGGATTTCCGATTCTTTCCAACCAAACAAAACACCCTCAACTTGTGTAGTGAAAAACCTAGAAAGAAAACAGTGTTAGAAACTGTCTTAAATTTTTACTAATCAGAAATTACTACAAGAATATGAAATTGCTACAGAAAATATTAATTCACAGTACATTTTTGGTGAGTTATAAGTTAATACAAAACCTCTACTTATATCAATCAACACAACCAATGACAATACTATCACTGTAGCAATTGGGAACACAGCAAGAATAAACCATTTCAATTAAATTAAATTGAATAAGTTGAAAATGAATACCTGTCTAGCTGAATAACACTACTTTTTGAATAAAAAATAAGTAGTCTATGTATGGAATAAACCTAGAACACGACATGGGAAAAAATGGCGTTGGCATAGATAACATGAAAGATAATGCTCGTCAAAGAATAGTCCATCAAGACCCAGATTCGATAAAATCCGTTTTTACCAATCACTAGTTACTGAGAATTCCTAATTTACCGATCCGCTTTGGGAATGACTGAAGATGTCTCTGCCGCTCGTCGAAGAAAAACGTGACCACCTTTGTAGTAGGCGAGTTCCCACCCCCTGGTGTCGTATTCTATCAGGACAACGCTAGGCCTCATACGTCTTTGATGACCGGCCAAAAGCTTCGAGACCTTATGAGGTTCTTATGTATCCGCCTTATAGTCGAGATCTGGCACCAAGCGATTATCATTTTTTTTTCGATGTCTCACGCTCTTGTTGGTGTAAAATTATTTTCTAAGAGAAGATTGTGAAAAATTTTTTTTCCTAATAGGGACAAGATGTTTTGAGAAAGAGGCATAATAAAATTATCTTCTAAATGGTAACAAGTAACTGAAAAAATCGGTGCTTATTTGAGCATCAACGAATTATTGTAACTATGTTAAATAAAGCCCCAAAATTAAAGTAAAAATAATGGATTCCTTTTTTTCCACATAATATTTTGTGTATTTGACGTTGATTCCTCATGTTGTAGTCAAAAATTGTAGAAATGAATACATTGAAATAACTGTAGCTTCAGGATGGATATGATGAAGACTGCAATGATGTTCTCAAAACAATATTTATTTGGAATTTATGTTTCCTATACTGTAAACCCATTAAAAAAGCCATGAAAATTAATTGTGAAAGATAAAAGCATGAGGTCAAGTCGGAAGCTAATTCAAAACTGAATTTATCCATCATTCAGTGATTGCTATCAAATATATATACAGGGTGAGTCTTTGACCACTGCATTAATTTTAACCATAGGTTCTTGAGATCAACAGAAACACTTTTTTACCAAACCGTTTTTCCATATTCAGCTGCGTTAAAAAGTTTTCACATTGGACAAATACCCCTGTGTAGTTCAAACACATTATTTTCCCTCCAAGAAATGATCCACTCACTCATGTTTCATCTGATGATTATATCGATTTAATTCCTTCCAACTTCAAATATCTCAAAAATGATGCAATTGAGGAAAAAATATGACGAATTATTTTATCTGCACAAAAGAGTAGTGATTCTAGGAAGTACAAGATACAGACCTTTAGTTCAAGTGATATTTGTTTTTCATGCAATTTAACCTATCTGTACAGTAGTAGTGAGAAACCCACAAGAAATGGTGTAAATCAATTTATGCCAAAATATGCTAGACTGATCCAAAACCTTCTACAAGAGATCATTTCAATTGATATTGTCGTTTGAATATTACAGGCGAAAATGCAATTTTTTTTATTAAATTTCAACACCTTATATCTTTTCAACGGGCCAAATTTGGAAAAATGTTATAGGAAGAAAATGTTTCTTTTGACGTTAAGAATCTATGTTTAAAATAAACGCAATTTGGCCAAATCTTTTTTTAAAATGTTCGTTGAAGTTCAAGGATGGTTTTTACTGCGAGAAAAATTAGAATTATTGCTGAAAAAACCCTAAAAATAGCCCTTTTTCTTTTTTACATACAAATGATTTGTAACTAAAACGTAGTCAATTTGAGTCCAAATATACAAATCAGTGAAGAAATTTACAATGAAGCATTGATTTCAATTGAGGACATGTGCTTGATAATGTCAAACAAATATTAATTCAATTAGGCCTGACCGCGCCCAATCGTCCAATGCATGACACTTTTAACCAAGAGTTGCATCGAGAAAAACTGTATGATCTCAACGCTTTGAAAGAATTAATTCAAACAAATATTCCACTGTTAAATGAACAACAGAAGTATGTATTTGAAACTCTTATGAAAGTAACAAATAATGAAACTGGAGGGATTTACTTCTAAGATGCACCTGGTGGTACAGAAAAAACTTTTTTGATTTCATTAATATTAGCAACAATTCACTCACAAAATAAAATTGCACTTGCACTAGCTTCGTCGGGAATCGCAGCAACTTTGCTTGAAGGTGGTCGAACAGCCCATTTAGCACTAAAATTGCCATTAAATGCAATGATTTTATTAGCAGGAGATTTTTGTCAAACATTGCCAGGGATTCCACGATCAACGCCAGCTGATGAACTCAATGCATGTCTAAAGTCCTCTAATTTGTGGAAACATGTCAAAGTACTTCATTTAAGCAAGAATATGCGTGTCGAGTTGCAAAATGACCAATCTGGAAACATATTCTCTAAACAACTCATTGACATTGGTAGGGGAAACCGGGGGAATGGTGGCCCCCTAAGCTTTAGTGGGTTTTTTGTAGTAGGTTTTTCATCAATACTTTTGAAAATTGGAGAATAATTTGAATAGACCATTCGAAACTGAAATATTTATTGAAAAATGAATCAAAAATAAAGAAAAATATTTTACAGCAAAAAAACGGAAACCCTTGATTACCCCATAGTGTTGGGGGTAATGGTCAGAAGGCCATCATTACCCCAACAAAAAATTCAGCGTCCTCTGTTTTTGCCGTGATATTAATTTTTATTTGCTTTTTCTTGGAGAACATCTTTGTTTGGGGTGGACGTGATTATTTGGGAATGCTGCTTTGAGGCCACCCTTTTATTGTCACCAGACTTAGGTTTTGCCCTGGTATTGGTGAAATTTCGTGGAATGACTTTCCAACATCTGAGTTTTGTGATTTTTGTGAAGGCTCCATTGTTTCAGAATCTGTTCTGCATGGAAGTTGACCCTGTTGTAGGGGTGGCGTATTGCTTCTTTCTGGAGTTTTTGATGTTGATGGGTAACAGGTACGCTATTATCCATAGCTCCAGTGATCAGGTCTATTAGAGCATTTATGGCATCTTGTGTTGATCTTTTTTTTTGGAATCCATATTGATGCTTGGCCAATATCTTGTATTTTTCTATAAAGGAAAGAGTGCGTCTGTCTAGAATTCTTTCGAATATTTTCGCAATTGATGATATCAAGGATATAGGTCTGTAATTCTTAAGCTCTGATCGTTCTGAGGATTTATACAATGGTATTACCACGGCGGTTTTTAGGATATTCGGGAATAATCCTTTTCTAATACTATTATTGATGAGGTATGTTAATGGTTTAACAATGTGGGCAGATATGATTTTTAAGGTTTCAGCTCTGATGTTGTCTGGTCCAGGTGCTTTATTGTTTTTTAATCTTTCAATAACCTTTTTCACCTCTGTTTCATCCGTGTCAAAATAAACAACATATGAATGCAACACATACCTTTTGACAATACTATCACTGTAGCAATTGGGAACACAGCAAGAATAAACCATTTCAATTAAATTAAATTGAATAAGTTGAAAATGAATACCTGTCTAGCTGAATAACACTACTTTTTGAATAAAAAATAAGTAGTCTATATATGGAATAAACCTAGAACATGACATGGGGAAAAAAATGGCGTTGGCATAGATAACATGAAAGTTAATGCTCGTCAAAGAATAGTCCATCAAGACCCAGATTCGATAAAATCCGTTTTTACCAATCACTAGTTACTGAGAATTCCTAATTTACCGATCCGCTTTGGGAATGACTGAAGATGTCTCTGCCGCTCGTCGAAGAAAAACGTGACCACCTTTGTAGTAGGCGAGTTCCCACCCCCTGGTGTCGTATTCTATCAGGATAACGCTAGGCCTCATACGTCTTTGATGACCCGCCAAAAGGTTCGAGACCTTATGAGGTTCTTATGTATCCGCCTTATAGTCCAGATCTGGCACCAAGCGATTATCATTTAATTTTTTTTTCGATGTCTCTCGCTCTTGTTGGTGTAAAATTATTCTCTAAGAGAAGATTGTGAAAAATGGTTATCTCATTTTTTTTTGCTAATAGGGACAAGATGTTTTGAGAACGAGGCATAATAAAATTATCTTCTAAATGGTAACAAGTAACTGAAAAAATCGGTGCTTATTTGAGCATCAACGAATTATTGTAACTATGTTAAATAAAGCCCCAAAATTAAAGTAAAAATAATGGATTCCTTTTTTTCCACATAATATTTTGTGTATTTGACGTTGATTCCTCATGTTGTAGTCAAAAATTGTAGAAATGAATACATTGAAATAACTGTAGCTTCAGGATGGATATGATGAAGACTGCAATGATGTTCTCAAAACAATATTTATTTGGAATTTATGTTTCCTATACTGTAAACCCATTAAAAAAGCCATGAAAATTAATTGTGAAAGATAAAAGCATGAGGTCAAGTCGGAAGCTAATTCAAAACTGAATTTATCCATCATTCAGTGATTGCTATCAAATATATATACAGGGTGAGTCTTTGACCACTGCATTAATTTTAACCATAGGTTCTTGAGATCAACAGAAACACTTTTTCCTATACCGTTTTTCCATATTCAGCTGCGTTAAAAGTTTTCACATTGGACAAATACCCTCTGTAGTTTAAACACATTATTTTCCCTCCAAGAAATGATCCACTCACTCATGTTTCATCTGATGATTATATCGATTTAATTCCTTTCAACTTCAAATATCTCAAAAATGGTGCAATTTAGGAAAAAATATGACGAATGATTTTATCTGCAAAAAAGACTAATGATTCTAGGAAGTACAAGATACGGACCTTTAGTTCAAGTGATATTTGTTTTTCATGCAATTTAACCAATCTGTACAGTAGTAGTGAGAAACCCACAAGAAATGGTGTAAATCAATTTATGCCAAAATATGCTAGACTGATCCAAAACCTTCTACAAGAGATCATTTCAATTGATATTGTCGTTTGAATATTACAGGTGAAAATGCAATTTTTTTATTAAATTTCAATACCTTATATCTTTTCAACGGGCCAAATTTGGAAAAATGTTATAGGAAGAAAATGTTTCTTTTGACGTTAAGAATCTATGTTTAAAATTAACGCAATTTGGCCAAATCTTTTCTTAAAATGTTCGTTGAAGTTCAAGGATGGTTTTTACTGCGAGAAAAATTAGAATTATTGCTGAAAAAACCTAAAAATAGCCCTTTTCTTTTTACAAACAAATGATTTGTAACTAAAACGTAGTCAATTTGAGTCCAAATATACAAATCAGTGAAGAAATTCACAATGAAGCATTGATTTCAATTGAGGACATGTGCTTGATAATGTCAAACAAATATTAATTCAATTAGGCCTGACCGCGCCCAATCGTCCAATGCATGACACTTTTAACCAAGAGTTGCATCGAGAAAAACTGTATGATCTCAACGCTTTGAAAGAATTAATTCAAACAAATGTTCCACTGTTAAATGAACAACAGAAGTATGTATTTGAAACTCTTATGAAAGTAACAAATGATTAACTGGAGGAGTTTTACTTCTAAGATGCACCTGGTGGTACAGGAAAAACTTTTTTGATTTCATTAATATTAGCAACAATTCGCTCACAAAATAAAATTGCACTTGCACTAGCTTCGTCGGGAATCGCAGCAACTTTGCTTGAAGGTGGTCGAACAGCCCATTCAGCACTAAAATTGCCATTAAATATGCAAAGCAATGAAACTCCAACCTGAAACGTTTCGAAGAACTCTGCAATGACAAAGGTTTTGCAGCAATGTAAATTGATTGTTTGGGATGAATGCACGATGGCGCATAAAAAAATCTTTGGAGGCTTTATACAGAATCTTAAAAGATCTACGGAGCAATAATAACCGATTTGGTGGTGCAATGATTTTATCAGCAGGAGATTTTCGTCAAACATTGGCAGGGATTCCACGATCAACGCCAGCTGATGAACTCAATGCATGTCTAAAGTCCTCTAATTTGTGGAAACATGTCAAAGTACTTCATTTAAGCAAGAATATGCGTGTCGAGTTGCAAAATGACGAATCTGGAAACATATTCTCTAAACAAATCATTGACATTGGTGATGGCAAATTTCCTATAGACATGTTGACTGGCTGCATTAACTTTCCTCAAAGTTTTTGTCAGTTAACTCGATCAAAAGATTAACTTATTCAGAAAGTGTTTCCAGATGTTTCTCAAAATTACAGAAACCATGATTGGTTAAGCGAACGAGCTATACTGGCTGCAAAAAACATAGATGTAAATGAATTAAATTTCAAAATTCAAGAACAAATTACAGGCGAATTGAGGATATATAAATCAGTTGATTCGGCTACTAATCAAGATGATGTAGTCAATTATCCACCGGAATTTTTAAACTCGCTGGATTTGCCAGGATTGCCACCTCACAATCTTCAATTAAAGGTTGGATCGGTGGTTATAATGTTGCGAAATATCAACCAACCGCGTCTTTGCAACGGTACACGGTTAGCGATAAAAAAATTACTAAACAATGTGATAGAAGCAACTATACTCAAAGGAAAGTATAAAGGAGAAGATGTTCTCATACCGCACATCCCAATGATTCCGACTTATGTGCCATTTGAGTTTAAACGACTACAGTTTCCAGTGCGGCTTGCTTTTGCTATGACTATAATCAAGTTCCAGGGGCAATCATTGAGTGTTTGTGGTATTAATCTAGAAAACTCATGTTTCTCACATGGTCAATTGTATGTTGCCTGTTTCCGTGTTGGAAAACCATCAGATTTGTTTATCTATGCGCCAGGTAATCAAACAAAAAACATCGTATACCACAAAGCACTACAATGATGATAATAATAATTATAATTCACATGATTAACAATAAAGCGATTACTTACTTTTAAATCCATATATATGTTTTATTTAATTATTTTTTATTCACAACGCCCTATCACCAGGGTTCAGCAGAATTTTTTGAAATACGTAGGCACAAAAACTGCCACATTACAAATCTTTTTGACAGGACGAAGTCTGTCGGGTCAGCCACTTGTTATATTAACTACCATGCGAAACCTGAATATCATAGTTCCAAATGAGGTATAAAAGAATAAGAAAGAAAATAAAGATATATTACTTTAATTCATAGTGTCGAATAAATACAGAAGTTAAAATAAAGGTAACAATTTCAGCCAGAAGCTTTATCAAGATCCAGTACACCAATGTCTCCAGTTGGTTCGCTCTCTTCATCTATTCTGAACGACCTTTGTGGTATACAAGGTTCCAGAAAAGGAATTGATGAATTGCCATTTTATGAAACTGACAGTTGCACAGCCAGTCGACAAGAACATATCATTTCTGTGGTAAGAACAATTGTGAATTTTGTACATAAACAAACAATTATTACGATTCATTTCTAGAATTTGAGAGAATTGAGCATGCATCTATTAAAACAGAGTACCGATAATAAAATAAGCAGATTCCAATGGCAAAACCAAAGCCCTATACATGTCCATGCGGTAGCAACAAGATATGTTTCAGCACAACTTGAACAATCAAGGAGACTTTGTCAAGCATTATGTCGTAAAGCAGTGTCAACTGAACCGAGGCATCAACTGGAAAAAGGTTTTCTCTACATGTAACTCTTCCTTGTTACTAATAAAATCATTTTGACATTAATTTTCATTATAGAGATCAAATGAATGAAGATGATCGTTTAAGATTATTCACCGTACTTGAACGCTACTACTTAGCTGTGGAATCTATTGCATACCCCCAACCACAAGGTTTCACTTCCTTTTTCACTTTCTTGGGATACAAAACATTATCCTTCGAAATGTTTTTGCAGTACGTCAACAGAAACGTCTTTGAACTTCAAGTTGATGTAATGAAAGCAATTATGTCAGGTAAATTCAAAGTTAGCTATTATTTGCCCAATGTATGAGCCACAATTGCAAATTTTTTGTGCTCAGCTTCCCTTCTATTTAGTGGGAACCTTATGTAATTTTTCTTTATAGATATTCTCAATGATGATACAGGAGTTACGCAAAAATTGAAGCTCTTATCAATTTTGCCACGTTCAAGAGCCAAAAGACTATTGAACCAATGGCAACATCCCCTTAGTCTAATGCTGAGAGCGAGGGAGCATGCTTTGAATATATTATCAGGGGTCGAATCCGGTACTGGTAGAGGTAGCTTCAGCTCAGCCAAGCATTACAAAAATCAATGCCCCACACCCTCCGAACAAAGACTTCCAGCTTTAGATACATTCTTCGATTTGCTTACAGCAAAAGCCAGTTTAACAGATTTAGACTTTGGTCTACTCATTGAGGCAACGGAGTCATCAGTGGCAGAGTTTCTATGATTATGATGATATTTTATGTTTTATGAGAGAACATATGTGTTTTTTTATTTGAATATATGAACAAATAGAACATTTTAATTATAAAATGGATTGTATGTCACCCAATGAGCCCTGTTTTGCTCCTTTTCAGACTCGTGTGATGTAAACAATGACTTATATACTTCCGATGCTTGGGGATCTTTTGCAACACTGTATCCAGGTTTGAACTTCTTAACCTCTGGAGGTGAATCCTGGAGTTTGCCAGATCTCTTCTTGTGACTGGATGGGATGAGCAGCGGCTAAAAAAGTTTCAAGTTATTACTATTTCAATCAAATCTTACAATACTTTCACTTATAAGGGCTCAATAATGCTGGCTGGTACGTTTAACTTCTCCCTTACCCTTAAACTTGAGCTTTCAATACTTATTATTCGTTATTAACATCATCATAATTATAACATCATAACATATCATAATTAACGAACATTCATCGTTAGTTACCAAATAAATGATAAAATGAAAGTATATTTCTACCTTAGAATACGATTAACTAGTCAACTTCATTTATAAATGTCAACATAAATATTGAACCATAGATAAAGATCTTCATCTCTGGTTTGAACTATGCTATGATATCATAGAGCATAAAACATAACCATATTTCTTCAGTTTAGGGAATAACTTACCAGCCAGTATGAACAAGACAAGAAATTCTTGAGTTAATGACTTAGGGCATAAGAGACCAGCCAGCATAAACGAGCCCAAAGTGTTAGAACCTAATATGCTTACTACTAAAAAAAAGAAAACAGAAAGTTAGTTTGGCACAAAGTGACAGGTTGCTCGCTGAAAACTTCTAAACCTTATTGAAAAAAATTTAAAACCCTTTTACATAGCATCATTCAAGAATTAAATTGTGGGATATGCTTTTTCTACTCACTGTTTCTCCTTTAACCTTCTTCACTTTTTCTTCTTTCACACTAGTGCTACTAGAATTACAGGGTCCAGGGATTTCTTCTGGCTCAACCTTAACCTTCTTCTCTTTCTTTTTCTTTTGTAAGGCTTGCCTCTTAGTCAATCTTTCTTGCATTTGAACGAGATCCTCTTCATTACCATTTAATATCACAACATCGTCAGATTGAAAAGGTTGCTGACACTATAAAATGATACGATTAGAAATTTTCAAAGACGAAATGCAGTGTTATTACCTTATGGCATATTTTGGTGTCGATTTGTTTCAAGGCTCTTTCTGAAAAAACACAACCACAAGACCAAATTGCTACAAATCGGAATTTGCCAGTCATTTCTAAGCCTATAACAGGGCAGATAAAGGGTGATGGCCCAATCGTTGAACTTCTCTCTTTAACATTCTCTTCTTTGTAAGTAGGGTTCGGAGTTAAATTCAACTCTTTGATGTCCTGAAAAAAAATATGTCAGTCAAATAAAACGTTTATAGAATTCAACTGCGTTACTCACTTTCAAATTCTTTATGTGGCTGATTTCTGGAGCCTTCGATGACTTATTTAGTAATGCTTCTATGATCGATAGTTTATTGTACAGTTTTCCAAGACCACAAGTCACAATTGGTGCCTGTAATGGTTCTTGAGTAATTGCACAACATCTCCATTGAAATATGAGTTCGGAATCTTTGTCTTTCTGAAAAATAATTTTATCAATAATTTTCATAGATTAAAAACAAAATTTCGACATACTTGTTCTGGTTTCTTTTTAGTTTTAACAAGTTCATCTCTTCGTGGAATAGTTCCTCCATCACAACCCATAGTTCTTTTGTCAGATCAAAATTGATCGAACGCCGCTGGAGACACTGGTTCGCGGAGCGAGAAACAGCTGCGTGCTTTATATGATAATATAAAGAAAAAAGCGAAAAAAAAATTTGCCGACGACAAAGTAGGTAAAATCAAATTTCAAATACATAGGTAAACACAAGCGAGAGGATTTTATTGTTTTCATAATTTCTGTCGATTTGCAGTGTGAAAGATACAAAACTGGTGGAGGGACCTTTTTGAGATATTCCAATCAAACAGGTAACCATAATACAAAAGGTATTTATTCAACAAAAATACATTGCAGATATGGAACTGAATTTCTCTGAGGAGGTAATTCTCTCACAGGAAGAACCCGTCTTCACATAATAGTCCTCTGGTGACTCCTGAAACTCCTAGAAGGCGACCAGGTGAAAAAAGACCAGCATCTAGTCGATTAGGGTTAACTGCAACAAAAAAAAAGCCCTCATTATAACAACAAACACAATTATCAAAAGAAAAAATACAAAGCAGTCCAATGAGGACTTATTAACAGAAAAAATGTTGAGTTGATTTGAATATCTCCAGGCCAAGAAAGAGGAATTCTATTTGACAAAGAGGGAACAGTTGGTGGAGGCAGAACTTACCTTGAAGATAATAGAAATAGAAGAGGCGAAATTGCGTTTAGAAGTGATGAAAAAAAAGTTATAGGAAAAATAAATAACTTAAATTAAAAAGTTCTCTCATTTACCCATTGATTAAAAACACAGGTATTCTCTTACATCTTGCAAACAGATAGAAAGTTCTGACGTCTGTCTCACACAAAGTGACGTTATCTGAGTTGCAAAAACAAGCTTTCATTTAAGAATTCCCTCGGCTATCACACACGCTTTGCTATAAAATATACATATATTTTTTCCTACTAATTATGGCATTTTCCTCATTAATAAAGGTAATAATTTCATACCATTGTACCAATTTGAATATTTGTATCTCAGATGACTTCACAAAATGAGAAGCTTAAATACGAATAAAATTAAGAATATGATAAATAAATGTTTATTAAATATATAAGCTGAGAAACGTCAAATCAACTATCAATTAGTTTGTTTTGATGTAATGTTTATGGTCATAGATCTAGGTACAAGATCTTTTTCTATAGATTCTATGACCATTAAAAAAAAACTACTACCCAAATGTAAATCAGAGAAAAGTAATGAGGAGATACCCAGAACGGATGAACAATGATTTTTATCAAGATTGTCACAATTATGACAATCTTCTGCGTTCAAATTGAGTTGACTTTATAGAAGTCACTGGTATAAAATATACATTCTGTGGTCGTGTATTGAAATTGTCCGTGAAGCGACACCCTGCGGCTGTAAATAGAACTACGCAAAGCAAGCAGAAAGTTTACAGATCCATTACAATAGATGCCTCTGTAGTTCAGAAAGAAAATATGACTTGGCTTGCGTTTGTTATTTTTTTTCAATAATGATATTTAATGATCGAGTTCAATTCTTGGCACTCTTGTTTAACTTAACACAGGAGAGATTATGAGGTTGCCCAACTGTCTGCAATTTTCAAATTTTTGGGCAAAATGATATTAAAATTGGAAACCACTTACAAGTATTTCAACAAAAGAGCGAGACCTATCCTTTCATTGAATTTTTATATTTCTGTAATACCTTGATTTTTGAAAGTTTTGTCAAAGGAAGTAAATACATTTTTTTCACTTGCATTTAACAACGAATTGCTTCTAGATTGATGCAGCTATTTTTCGAATTGATACGTTTATTTATGATAATTTATAGTCTATTGAAACTGGACTGATGGAATTTAATTCTAGAACCCTTTTAGGTTCGTTGACATCAAATAGCCCGCATATAATAATGATTCGATGATATCATCTCATTTCTTGTTTTGATATTTTATACATGCATTGTCTAATGTAATTAATTCAGCTCTCTGATGAATTATTATGCTGGAGAATATCATAAGGAAAATTTTTTTGATCTTTAAATTTTTTCCAGTAGTGTATAAGCCATTAAAGCCAAAATAATAAATTAGTGTAAAATCATAGACATATCAAAGATTCATTCCAGTTCAAGGAAATTGTTTTAATATCACCACAAAATTTAAGAATTGAATATTTGATTTAGCCTGGCATCGAACTGAAGACATATCTGTTTCACCCTCTTAATCACTAGATCACGGCAGGTAGATAAAAGATTTCAGATTTACAAAGATAGCTCCTAGCCAGTAATTATCAAAATCAGAAAGATCATATCTCTAAATATTTGTGTAATTCGAAAAATATTTATATTTCATTACTGCAAAACTACTGGGCGGATGTGGCCAAATAATGAACTCATCCATCAAAACAACCTTGAACATTTCATTTCTTTAGCTCATTTGATATTGATACATGGATATAATGTGTTTTGTTCACGGATTCTTAATCATTCATTTTGGCTAATCTTTAGCACACTGAGAGTGGAGAAGATTTTCAATTTAAAATTTTGGCTTGTAATACATCATTTCAAAGCTTTTTTCAACCTGTATGCAAACATGGTGAAGAAAAGGAAATCTTTTGTATCAGGGCCCTTTTCTTGGTATCAATTAAAATATCGATGTTTCAACGAGAAGATGTAGGTCCATTAGAGGGTTTTGCATGAAAGCAATTCATTAATTATGAGATGGGCAAGCAGCCACTTTCGACTAACCACCGCAGTGTGGATAGAAGCTGCTTTTAAAGCTTGAATAAATAATGAAGTTTTAAGTAGAATTAGATGATAAGCCGTTGAGGGAATCATTACCAGTTGCCACAGGAGCTCATCTGTGCTCAATCGTAACATGTCACAAAGGGCCTCGCAATTTCATAATCGAAACGATGCTAAATTATTTGAAAAACTTATACACTTATAACAGTTCTCCGGAAAACTTTCATCTCTATACCTTCTAACCTATCGGAATCGTGGAAAAATTAGCTCTTGAAGGTCGTACGAGACCGATATTTCGTTTTCATTTTGCTTTCAAACGTGAATTTATATGTGGTCTATTAATTCGTGTAGATTTATTATTTGGGCAATATTAAAGATATCTTATCGTTTTCGCAACCAGCGTTTCGATAGACATTCCATGATTTTCAAGGGAAATTAGCTTTCAAAAAACTAAAAATCTCTGAAAATTTGTCAATTTCTATTGATTGTCAATATTGATAAAACTATGGAATTGGGTCAAATTTGAACTTGAAATTCGAACAATCGGCCAAATTACTTTCGACAACCAAATGATGGAGCACTTAGGGAATCAAAAGCGCAACACAAATGCTGCTTCCTTGATTTTCCTTCTTGTATGTTCCTCTTCTTTGGATACGATAGATATATCGTTCCATTTGATTCTAATTCTTAGCTATAATTGATTTTTCACAGAAATATTAGGAAAGTAGTTGATTTGATACATTTATCATAAGAAGAGGAACCTACAAGAAGAAAAATCAAGGAGCAGCTCATATGAAAATTGATTTTGATCCCATTAGTTGATTCAAGTGGCCGGAAGTTTGGATTGTTCGAATTTACTTGAAGAAGTCTCCAAACCACACATAAATACAAACTTGATCTAGATTTGGAGTTCTGTCAATCTTGACCATCAATGAAAATTGAAGAATTTTCAAACAATTTCAGCGAATTTGGCTTTAAACCAATGATATCTATCGAAACGCTGTTAGCAAGGAAAATATGAGAAATGATAGATGTTCTCCACATAATGATTCTACATAACTTATCTGCTATAACTTTAGGAGTTATCATGTTCCTATTTAAGTTTATACGACAAAAATAAGCGAAATAGTTTATTAGACTATTTTGAAAGAGAATAAAAACGCGGAGGAAACTTTTCTAGTAATGTTATACACTTCGATATTTACTTGATTTAAGGAATTCAGTAATTAATAATTTTATTTATGATCATGAGATCATAGACATTTTATTGCCAAACGACGTTTAAGGTAGTGCCTTTTATTAAATTTGGACTGGAATGTGAACACAAGCATTATGAGGATTATCACACTTAAGTACAACATTTATAGTTTAAGATACATTATCTATTATCTAAAATGAATAGATATCCATGACCTTTTTCCTGATATGTTTGGAACTGTTAACGTAAGAAGTTTTTTGTCATATGTTGATAGTTTTGTGTTCTTATTATTTCATTTTATACAATGTATCGTAAACAATAAATTTAATCGTAGTTGGTGTCAGTGACGGCTCGTGTCCTCTAGAAGTGGGTCGGCCAGACCAAGCATATATATCTATATATAATTTAGAAGCAATTTTCTTGGGATTAGAGCACTGGATTGAAATTAGGATTTCATCTTTTTTTATTCATACTTTACTACATATGTTTCGGCCATTTTTTCAAGTTTACATGTTACAAATACAGTGACAATCATATCTAAAATGTATAACTGTCCAACAATTCATCTTAAAACTTAGTAAAATTAAAATCATATTCATCTTGTTGTGAACGCTGTCAATTAAAATTATTCTAATAATGGAAAACCTGTTAACTACTAAAAAACTAATCAAATCACCGCAATTTGATACTACCTCTCTTACACTTGCCATCTGGATCACTCACATTCAACTTGTAACCGAAAACGAACGAAAACTCGTACAACCCTAAGCCCTACACACTAACATCTTACTCCAAACTACTGACCTAGTGAACTGAACTCTAATAATCAAAGTGTAAACACACGCAATGCAATTCTCATTAACCTCCTCTCCAAGGGTATCTTGGCCGACCTAGTCTTTGAAAAATAAACAAGTTGTGGGTTGCTGTTTTGCTATTAACAGTTACTAAGAATGAATTTTTATGGTCAGAAAATCACAAAATTTATTCTATACAGTAACAATACAGTTTTTTTCGAAATTGAAATAATATTCAAGTACTTATGATAATAGTCATTTGAGATTTGAGGGAGAAAATTTCAATTATTAACAGGATACGTGACAAAATTTTAAATACATAATGATTTCTCTTTCTATCTCAAATTTAGGATAAACATATGAAGATGTCGGATATTAAATTAAAATTTTTAATTCGATATTTGAAATAAACATCGATAATAATAAACAATTTCACCCGCCTGCCGTTTCACATAGGGACGGCCGACGGCCAAGTCTTCTCGGCCGACCTAGCAAGTGTCACAGTGAGTTCCATTAATAGGAACTTCGAGCGACGTATGTGTTAGATGAAATCATAAACTGAAAGCTGTGGCTCGGCTGGCTACGTTATTACGTATAAGGACAGATGTGGGAACTTGGAATAAAAATTATTTGAGGTGTTTGACCGAAATAATGTGTACTTCGATGTGTTGAGTGGAAATATGAGATATATAGAGGGCAGAGGAAAAGATACTGAGGGAATTTCTCGAGATTTAAATATTGCTATTAATTTTTCAAATAATTTTCGATTAAAAAAATATTTATTTTCACCTTCTCTTTTTCGATTGCTATTGCGATTGCCTACCCCGACGAGCCGTCACTGGTTGGTGTGATCATCATCATAATGTTTGTGTTTAAATTTCAGTCCAAATTTGATAACAAACGTCGTTTGGTAATAAAATGACTGTGATCATAAATAAAAGTATTAATTACTCAATCAAGTAAATTTGTGGACAATTCATTGGGATAAATAAAGCTGTATAATTATATAATATTATATTTATTGATATTTTGACTTAATTCAGAGGCTTCAAGTTGAATTTATAAGGGGGTAGCAATTTCAATAACATAAAAACTCGATTCGATAAGGATCCCCTTATTTCTGGTTCAATAGAGCGTCGATTGAAATTTTATTGGGACTAACCAGCGTATAGCGTAAAGTCTTCTTATTTGCATTCCATCAGCGCACACCAGTCTTATGAACCGAAGTTTAAAGAAATGCGGGTCCCTATTCGATATTGTCTGTTCCTTCGATCTGGATTTCCCAAAGGTACTTTGACGCAACACACTTCTTCAATTTCTATAAATTGACTATAACGGAAATATTTCCTGTTTGCCTCTGTTGACGTATGACAATTTGCCTTATGGCCGTCACCGTAAGTGCCTGTCATTTCTAATTTGCGACGCATTGGATTTGAGGGAAGTTTTCCTTTAAACGGAATGGGAAGGTGCGAATTCAAAGCCATGAGATCTTCTACTCCACATGAAGAACTGCTGAGTGATTATGGGAACGATGTATGAATGTACACTAACAAAGAAACTGAAACACAATTTCTGTCAATGAAACAGAGGAAAAATACGTGGAAGTTTTTTCGTCTAAAGTTTTAGGTTGCCAACTTAAATATTGTGAAATGATTATATGGACAGTCACCACCATCTCTTATTGTTTCTGTTACCAACGTTTTCACAATTTTCAAGGCAAAATTTTTTTAAATTTAATATTAAGATAGACAGAACCCTGAGACTAGATGAAATTTGAACTTATCTGTGGTTGAATGAATTCTTCAAATTACTTTGAACAATCGGCCTCAAAATTTCAGGTAATTAAATTGATGCGGGACTTATGGGATCATTTCTTCTAATAATCCTTTCACATAAGCAATGACATTTTTTATGGTTCGTCCCATGTGGGCTTGTGTTGTATGATGATACGAGGTTCAAGTTTGAGATTTTGTGACGTTATTTATTTCCTCATTTTTCCTTGTTGGGCAGAGCGTATACAGGTGTCTCGTAACTCAATGTCAAGCGTTTTCTGGGCGATATGGCAGGTTATACCAGTTCTAGCAAAAATTAAGAAACATTCTATGTCACTTGGTTAAGTGGTAAGAGGTATATTTTTGAAAATGTTGAAAATTGACACCCTAAACTACATCCTTTGGTTTTGTAGTCACAAATTTTCCAAATTTGCAGTGATTTTTATTTGAACGTAATCCTAAGTAACCATGCTATTGATTACAGTCACAAATCCATTGTTAGGTACAATTGTTTTAGTACAAAAAGTATAAGTTTCGTTGAGACATGGTTAAAATATATTATTAAAAATATGATTTGACTTTGACGAAACAGCTTCAAAAAATGTACTCTCGGCAAGTTACTTCAAAAAATGGCCCGTTTGATCAAGCTTACAAAATGGTATAATACTTGCTACTTTTCCTTCCAAAAAAATAAAATTACTTATTTATTTGCAAAAGGACCTAAAAAAAAACAAAAACTTTTTTTAGTAATTCAAAAATCGCCTGTACCTAGGTAAGTGAGATGGCCAGATGTAATAGAGTGAGATAGAAAGTAACGCTATTCTACGCGAATTAGAGTGAGACAGAGTAACGATTTACTTTAACAGAGAGCGAGACAAATAAAGACGCCTTTAATAGATTTTTAATAATTATCATTCAGTGTGCTACGCATCTTTTCGTAATCGTTTGACTTTCATACTAATGACTTTAGCTTGTGTTACCCTGAAATTAATATCGCAATTGTGCTCGTTGACGTCGGCTTTGTTTCTCTGGACTTCATTATTTTTGTGCAAACTGTGTTAGAATTTAGCAATACTAAAACCGGACCTAAACCCACTTGATTTTTTTTACTGGGGCTGTATTAAAGACAAGTGCATTTAAAACCAATAAAAAATCTTGCTCAACTACGTCACAGAATTGTAGAAGCAGCATAAGAAATAAATACCAAATTTGCACGTTTGGTGAGAAGATATTTTTTGAGGCGATGCAGAGCATGTATTCGTGTTGAAGGCAAACAATTTGAGCATTTATTATAATTTTAAATAAAAATAAATGTACTACAAAATTTTCTCGTGTTTCATTAAGATTAGGTACATCTTACAACAATACAACCATTGTATAATACTTTTAAAGTTTAATTGTTCGATAATCAGTTGAAAATATTAATAATATTTTTTATGAAAGGTAGCTAGTAAGTATTATACCATTTTGTAATCTTGATTAAAAGGGCCATTTTTAAAGTAACTTGCCGAGGGTAGTGCGGTACATTTTTTTTTCAATGTAGTGTCAAAGTTAGCTGAAAACATATTTTTCAACTTACATTTTTTTACTAAAACAATTGCACCTAACAATGGATTTTAAACTGTAATCAATGGCATGATTATTTAGGATTACTTTAAAAAAATCACTGCAAAATTGGAAAATTTGTGACTACAAAACCTAAAGATGTAGTGTAGGATGTCAATTTTCAACATTTTCAAAAATATACCTATTACCACTTAACCAAGTGACATAGATTTTTTTAATTCTTGCTAGAACTGGTATAACCTAGGATATCGCTTAGTAACCACTTGACGCTGAGTTACGAGACACCCTGTATTTGATGATATAAACATTTCGCTACTCCCAATGGATTATTTAGTTGATGGTTGGATTGAAAATAGAGATATTGGGCTGTGTCTGTTGTTTTTTATTCATTTTGGTTCTTGGGATTCCATTATGATAATGCACAAGTACATCTAAAAATGGATGTTGTTTATTTTTCTCGATTGCCAATGTGAATTTGATAGATTCTTCTTAATTGTTAAGTTGTTGAAGGAATTATTTTAAGTTGTCCAATGACGAATCATCTATATATCTCTTGTATAATTAGAGTTTTAGTTCATATTGGTAGAAAACTTTTGGTCCGAAATTCACCTTATACAGAATATCCCGTAACTCAACGTCAAGCGGTTACTGGGAGATATGCTAGGTTTTACATACCAGTTCTAGCAAAAATTTAAAAAAATGATATGTCACTTGGTTAAGAGGCAATAGGTATATTTTTGTAGTCAGATATTTTCCAATTTTTAGTGATTTATTTTAATCGTAATCCTAAATAACCATGCTATTGATTACAGTCACAAATCCATTGTTATGTACATTTGTTCTATTTTTATTTTTTAATTTTTTAAATAACCATGCTATTGATTACAGACACAAATCCATTGTTAGGTACAATTATTTTATTTTTATTTATTTTATTTTTTTCCTATGTTTTATTTATTTTTTTTAATTATTTTTCCTTTTTTTTTAATTCTCCTAGAACTGGTTTAACCTAGCAGATCGCCCAGTAACCGCTTGAAGTTGATTTACGGAACACATGTATAAATCAAACTGGCCATTCCAAATTCTTGTTGATATATGTGTCTTCAAATTGGAAATATAATCTTTCGATGCAAATAGAGAGCATTTTCATTATTATAAATAGGCTAAGTGAAGTTCTTTCATTTAGTGTTTCATCATTTTCAAGTAATTTTCTTATGATTGCAATTGTTTTATCTGTTGGTATATTGGTAAATAAACTCATGACATGGAAGCTGATCATAATGCCTCTTTCAAATATTTCTTGGTTTTGTATTTTTAATCATAAATGCTGAATGGTTCACTAAAGGAGATATAAATTTCAGAAGGAATGTAGTCATGTAGTTCATTGCTCAAATAATAATTCTACACGAGTTCCATCATAATTATTTTCTCGTCAACTACCTTAATATCGTAGTCTTTTTTTTTTTGTGAATTTTACAAATTTTACAACAAACCAGCTGATCGAAGATATCCGTGGTCGATGTGATGAACCGAAATCCGATTACTGAGATGTTGTCAAGAGTGGTTTGATAACACCCAAAATCGAAGAACAGTATGCACCGTACCCTTTATTAAAACAATTCTTGAAAATTTTTTGATGTCTAAGAAATTTATCTGACATGTCGTATATCATGAACGTATGATGGTCAAAGGTGAGAGCAGAAAAAACCTTAAATTGCTGGCCCGGATAATTCATCAAGTTCCTCTGAGAAAAGAGCAAGGGGGCTCTCAATATTGAGGACGAGGATGAAAGAAAACCTAAGAATGCTCATCCCACTGATCGATATGGCCATTTTCTCACGCCTTCCGGCTATAATGTCGCTCTTGATCAGAGGGTTGAGCTGGGGATTAAGGAGTTTCGCTCTCCGTTTTCGAATAATCTCGATTTCAGATTTCGGATGCTGAAGAACTAAGGACAAAGTCGGTAACCTTGGCAACCGTTGACCCGCTACGATTGGCTACTTGAAAAGTGTCAATAGATACGCCCATATTATCCACCCCCGCCAGCCACATCTATTTAGTGCCTTATTACCTGCAACAGGTGAACTTCGTCTATACGGACAGCAGGTATGTACCGGGATCATTTCATTCGCAGACTGAGAATTTATCATAGTTTGAAAGTAAAACGAGTCATCGGATGGCATTTTCCTACGCTTTCAGTGTATCTTACCTTTTTCTACACGAAATTCATATATCCACCATCCCTTATTGTACTTGCTTTTTATCGATCTCAAGCTTTGGGTGAAAATATTTGAAATTTTGTCTTCATTCTTATTGATTGTCAGGATTGAAAGAACACTGAAAATAGATCAAATTTGTTTTTATCTCTTATATCAAATATCTCTACAAATTCTCAAAGTTGTACAATAATTTATGTCAGCTCTGTAATGATTTTTCCGGAAGCTTTGCGAAATTTATTAATTTATTCGTTCTTTTGATGTTGAGATTGCAATATTTCAGTTGTGAAACAATATTGCCTGAATGAATATGAAGAATTGTGCAGAGGTTAATGTAACAGAGTACCATACAATGATTGAGCTCAAATTTAAACTTAATGATACAATTCAGCCTATGATACAACGGCTTAGGGAAAAACTTCAGTGAAAAACCCTATACTTCCGCATAAATTTAGTGATGTGGAGCTGGTTTGAAAAAAAAAACTGAGAAATTCCATATTAGACATTTTCAACTTCATCTGTCATTTTCCAACGAATTTGCCTCAAAGGTTCATCAAGAACATCTAAAGAAACTCCAATCTGAAATTGATAAAAATTATAAAGCAACCAATGGAGTTGATGTTGAAACATTAATCAATACATGATGATGAATTTTCATGCCTGATGGATTCAAAGAAATCGGATCTGCATTGCATTTTATATTTTAGGACGGCATTTTAATCGAAAACCGCATTGGTCCAGTGATTAAAGTTTGAAAATCAGATCATGTATCTGAAACACATACCAAGGGTTGCAGGTGTTTATATCTCATTTTATTTTTTTTCGTACAGAAATAAAAAGAAGTCATTAGGTGTCAAGTCAGGACTATACGGCGGATGACTCATCAAATCGATGTTTTGAGTGCTCAAAAATGCAGTTGTTTTAGCCGATGAGAGCACGCATTGTCGTGGTGAAGGTTGATCCGTCATTGGCTTTTGGTTTTCCTGATTTCTTGGAAGACAACTGGCAACCACTACCACTCAAAATTGGTCACTGGGAGTCAAATCTGGTGAATACGATGGATATTTAGGGATTAATAGATCGTTTAATTATTCCATATTCATTTTTCATTTGTAGATAATATCTCATGGAGTACTTGAATCATCTGAGATGTCTATGAAATCAGCAATTTTATGCTTAGTCAAACTTGGATTTTCAGTCACAATATTATGTACTGGTCCAATGATTTCTGATGTTGTTACAGTTTAGGACGTGTTTTACGCGTAGCTGTTAGTTTCAAATGATACGCGTTGGTTCCGTTGTTGAATTTTAAATGCATGGATAGTTTTGAAACACCATATTGAAATCATGATTTCATATAATCTCCAATCAATTAAAAGGCCATTTCTCTCATGCCATATTATTTCAACTTCCTCCTCAAATCTTGAAATATATTGAAAGAAAATGATTTCTAATACCTTTATGCAGGCACGGAAAGTAAGCTAAGAAAAAGACAACAATTCAGAAGGACCATCCAATGGTGCCAGCTAGCCACGATTGACGTATGATATCTCAGAGAATCAAGAGCCCAAGTGTGGCACTGGCGATCCTGAAGGAAGCTGCTAGTCTCAACAGAGAACGCAAAGAATCTTTCTGACATGTCTAGAAAAGCACCATCTACATCTTGAAGACTGAACTAGGCTTTTTTTCGACAAAACGTGACTCCCAAATTCAAATATTAAAAGTGGTCATCGAATGCATAAACATTCATCAAAGGACCACTGGTGAGTTGTCCTATATTGTGGAAGGGAAAATATTAGAAAAAAATGATTTCAAATAAATCTTCATGTGAAATCTCTCATCTGAAATTAATGGTATGAGCTATGATTGAGGTGTTCCACTCATTTTACCAACTCTGTATAATTTCGCTTTCAGTTTATCTTCTCCTTAGCAGCAAACAACATATACATCCAAGCTCCTTTTCCTTGGTTTTTCCAGTATTCCGAAGACAGAAACTAATTTTCCTTGTAACGTCGGAGGGCTGGACAATAAATCGTGTTGATTTCCCGAATGAAGGCGTGGTAATAGCTCTGAATTCTGCTCTCATGTAACGAGGGTTTGTCGTTACTTTGTCAGGCCACCTGAGCACCAATTACAAAATTAACCACCGGGAAGTTTTCACTTTCGCCCTATCTACTAAAGAGCCATTCCGATAAATAATGATAATGGTATGAGAGCCCTTGCCTTCATTTATCGAATTCTTCAAACCTAAAAAGCAATCAAAAAACCCATTAGGAACCATGGTGAATTTTTGCATTTTCGTTTATACATATGCTTAACGGGTGCAGAGCATGAGTGCTTTTTTCGAATTAAAGATTATTTTTATTGCTACCCCTTGTTGCTAGGTGAGCAGGGAACAATCTTTTTGATCAAATATCGTTTTTTTAGCGTGATAGTAGTTTTGATAGGGATAACTATGATTTGACGTAAGGTTAAAGCCATGTGGTTTTGACATTTCTGTTCACTAAGCATTAACAAATATATCACTGGGAGAGTCACATTGAAAAATTATTCATTTTCAAAATCATTGTTCTATTCGCCAAACTCCTAGAGCACCATATTCGTCGAAGTATCCATAGATTTTGGACAATATTTCCTCTATTCGGCGCAAAAACAAAAATATAAAATGTGGGTACAGAAGGAAATAATGTTAATTAAGATCCAGATATGTCGTTTCCTCGATGTTAACAACAAGTTGGATTCTGAGCATCCACCACATGAAAAATTAACATCTTGGTCTACATCCATACAAGATCCAACTGGTTCGAGAACTAAAGCCACTTGATCATATCACATGGGCTGAAAATTCCCGGGTCTAACAAAGAAAACACAATTTTTTTTGGGTCAAAATTAGCTTCATTCATCAAGAGCAACGCAGTTATTCCAGCGCCACTTTAGCATTTCAATACCATTCTTAAAGAACTATTTATTTTTTGCCTTAAAATAGACCTCAGTTTCATTCGTACGAAATTTCTTACAGGCGAGCATTTTTTCAGGTCTGCGAACAGCCAGTATTCGCTGGGAGGAAGCCATTCGAACTTCAAGTAGTTTTGCCATTGTTTTGATTGACTTGTGACACGGTGCGTTATCTTAATGAAACAAAATATTTTTCTTTGCCATATGCGGTCGTTTCTGTGCAATTTCAGCCTTCTAACGTTCCAATAACGCTATATGATATTCACTCTGAATGATATTTCCTTTTTCAAGATAGTCGATGTATATTATACCACACATATCCCCAAATACCGAGGTCATAACCTTTCCAGCCAATTGTTGTGCTTTCGGGTGCTTTGGACGAGGTTCACCAGTTGCTGTCCACTCAGATGACAGTCGTTTAGATTCCGGAGTGAAGTGATAAATTCATGATTCATACATTGTCACTTATCGACGCAAATTTCCGGTTCGTTACGTTCAAACATGGACAAACCCTGCTTAGAATCATCAACACGTTCTTTTGTTATCTTTATGATATCCTTCAACTCACGCAATTTCACTTTTCGATCGATTTGATGGATTTTTTTATGTTTTCTTTTGTTACCGCCTCTTTTAGAACGTTCACTGCGTTCTGCATCATAGGCGTCTCTACGACCACGCTTGAAGTCAGAGCAAACCTTACACTATATAAGATAGCTTATACTGTTTTTGCTGCAAACTATTCACGCACCATGAAACAAAACAGAGTTTCGTTAACGGTTTTAATTCATAGTGGAAACTAAATCCTAAAGTGTCTGAACACGAGAATTCTGAGGGCCATCTCTCCTGTTTTGAAAAATGGAAAATCTTGGAGAATGGATTGAGGCTGCAAAAAACTATCGATTATGAGCATCAAATGGTCTTAGACCAAGAAAAAAAGAAGTGGCGTGACATTTTGAGTCGCCTTTTGGATATCATTCTTTTCCTGGCACGCCAAAATCTTCCTCTAAGAGGACATAGAGAAGGGATTTCATCAGACAATAGAGGGAACTTTTTAGTATTAGTTAATCTATTGTCAAAATATGATCCAGTGCTAAAAGAGCACAAAATTAGAATCGAACATGCTATCGCCTGTACAAAAAGTAAACGGTAGATTCTCATTTGTCTAAAGACATTCAAAATGAGTTCATCAGTCTTTTGGGGAGAGAAGTGAAGAATAACATTTTGGACGACATAAAGAAAGCTAAATATTTTGGAATTATTTTCGATAGTACACCAGACATATCACATGTTGATCAGATGAGTTATGTAATCAGATATGTTCATATTGAAGGCGATCAAGTTGAAGTGAAGGAATCATTTCTAGGTTTCTTCCCTATAGCTGGAAAGACTGCAATCGAACTTACGGAAAATATCCTTACGCAGTTAAAAAGTGATAACTTGGACATTCATCTATGTCGGGCTCAAGGATATGATAACGCTGCAACCATGGCAGGACTTCATGGTGGTGTGCAATCTATCATTAAGGAACACAATCCTAAAGCTTTGTTTATGCCTTATGCTAATCATTCGCTAAATCTATGTGGGGTGCACTCTTTCATGAGTGTTAATTCAAGTGTAACATTTTTTGGAACAGTAGAAAGAGTTTACACGTTCTTTTCGTCATCCATACATAGATGGGAAATTCTAATGAAAAGTGTAGGCGTATCGGTCAAAAGACTAGTAGAGATAAGATGGAGTGCTCATCACGATGCTGTTAAGTCATTGAAGAATAATTTTGAGAAACTTGTATCAACACTCGAAGAGATGTGTGATCCCAGAAGCAGCAGAGAAAACGTCGATACAAGAGAAGCAGCATCCACACTCTTACCAGCTTTATGTGACTTCAGTTTTTTATGCTACCTCTCTTTTTGGTGTGAAATCCTAGAAGAAGTTAAGCAGACACAAAAGTATATCCAAACATCTGGACTATCGCTGGAAAAGTGTGTTATAAAAATTAAAGCCCTAAAAATTTTTCTTCAAACTCAATAGTGGAAAGAGCTATTTCCTACGCAACAAGAAATGTGAGGACTTGGATATCTCCGTTGAAAGAAGAGGAAGGAGGAGATTCCGAAAACGAATGCCAGGAGAAATGTCCCAAGATGTTGGACTAACATTGCCAGAAGAGTTGCATAGAGCTATGTTAGAATGTCTTGATAGATTTTACGAAGAACTAGAGCATCGCTACAAAGCAATGGATGATATTCTCATAACATTTGGTGTTGTTCAGTCTGAAACTCTACTTACGTCAACAGAAGAACTTCGTGATAGAGTTCCAAATCTTACAAAAATCTATGATGGATTTTCTGCAGAAGACATTATTTTGGAGATTTTACGACTGAGGCGCCACTTGGAAGCCGCCAGCATTTCTCTTCAAGAAGCGATCCAATGGACTACCTTGGAGCTTCTGAAATGTATTGTAAAATGGGACTATTCTGAGTCTGTTCCAAGTCTAGCTCTATGTCTAAGATTTTTTTTAATTATTTGTGTTTCGGTGGCTACTTGTGAAAGAAGTTTCTCAAAATTAAAGTTAATAAAATCTTACTTAATCTTACTTAATAAAATCTTACCAAACACGACTTTCCAGTCTATCCATATTGTCCATTGAAAAGGAGAGGAAAGTAAATTTTGATAATGTCATTGAGTATTTTAGCAAAATAAAGTCACGTGAGCACGTTTAATATTTGTCGTTTTATTTTGAAGGTGCTCGATAGAAAGTTGCCCCGGGTGCCAACCTATGCTACGCCGCCACTGGATCTGAACAAATGAAAATTGCTTTCATTGGGCAAATACTTGACCATCCCAATAGCGAAGCCCAAATTCTTCTATTTTCATCGTCATCTGGGAACCTTAATTCAAGAAAACCTCATTTTATCTTATAATAATCTCAGTGAAAACTTCCCTATATATATATATATTCTTTTGAACTTTTGGCTGACAATATTTAGTTAGCAAACAATAAAGCATATAGATCAGGGGTTAGTGACGGGGTGTCATACACTTCGGCGTAGACAAAAGCCTAGGGAAAAAACCCCAGTAAAAAAACCCTGGCTCCCCGTCTAAGTGTGAAAATACAAAAATATGCTGAAATATATTTCAGGGACTTATTTCTTCAAGAGTGATCTTCTATTGATGGAGACAGAGATTTCTTCAAGGTGCTCACATTGAATTTGGAAATAAAAAGACAAAAGCAGAAAAAAGAACTGAATAGCAAAAATACGTATCATATTCGTTTTTTTTCCCTATTAAAACTTTCTACGCTACTGAACATGTAAATAACTACATAATGATAAATTCGGATTAAAATATCTGTCTTTACTACAACTTTCACACTCACCAACCATTTTTACTGCGATGAAATGTAATAAACAATAACAAATATGAAAAACCTAATACTGACTCTCACAAATTTTTTTCAATTTGCGTATTTATTTTCGATACAAAGGTGGCAACGTGTGCCTTTTAGAACATGTGACCTTCAAATTGTCAAACATAGAATGAAGCAGCGTTGTCTTGACTTTCACCTGAATTTCTTTCCATCTGTGGTCTCTGCTAAAAATAGCAGAATTAACTTAAGTTTTCCTTTTACTTCTTGCTAATATATCCGACAAGACAAAATATAAAATTTTATACAATAATTTGAATGCAAATTGGAGAAAAAGTTTTTATTCACAATTATAGGGGAATAAAGAAATCTACCATTTGCTCAGTTTGGCAACATGAAAATTTTTTATGACCTGAGTGGACCAGCTCAATACTTCACAATCGATTAGCTCTAAGTTTCAGATGCGGTACTTTTCAATATAAATAAAGGGGTCTACTCTTATATAGGCTAAGGAGCAAACCAACTTTTTATTGTTGTTTTTGATGGAACGGAGTCCCCATAACCTTTTTCAAGCCATTGCTTTGCTTGAACGGCATTTTTCCTATCAAAAAGCAGTGTAAAATTAGAACACGAAATGGTTTTTGATCCACTGTTTTGAAAATGAAAATAATAGTGTCACTCTTAGCACATTAACTCACAAAATAATGACTAGAGTATCATAAAATTTCAACAGTTGCCTTTTGAAGATTAGTATTAACTGAAAAAAATGTGACTGCAATAAAACTAGCGCCATCTAGTGTTAGGCCTGGGACTTTTCAGCCCATGTAGTAAAAGTCGTTTGTTTGCTGATTGGGCCGTAGAACAGCTTTAAGATGATCCATTTTTTATCGAAAAATTGTGTGTACCTACTGATGAAGCTCATTTCTAGTTCAACATGGTAAACAAAGAACATTGCCTTATATGGAGTGTAAACAATGCTCAAAAAGTTCTGCAGGTTCCATTGCATACTGAATAATGCACTCAATGGTGTGGTTTACACGTTGGATTTATCATCGGTGCATATTTCTTCACAAACGATGATGTTACAGTGAATGGTTTTCGTTACATATCGATCATCGCTTATTATTTGTTTTAAAATCTTACTGTTATAGACCAAGAAATGTTTTGGTTCATATAATAATTCATTCAAAAAATAGTTATTTCAGGAACTGGTCCAATGCAGTGGCGGCTCATGACAATATAGTATGGTGAGGCACATATGAAAAAAAAATTAATAATGTAATATATATTTCGTCCCCGATTTGTTTATTCACAACAAAAGCAACCGAATCAATTAATTCATTTTGAATGGTTTAAGATGTACCAGAAATTACCGATTTACTGTTGGTGTCATTTTCTAAAAAGGTTTTTAAATTCGTGTCAAATTTACTAACAAGAGCTACCAATTCTTTGAAATTTCCGCGATTTAAAGACTCATTCGATTCATCGTGCCCCCTAAAAGGTAACTCTTGCATACAGAGGTGCATCGTAGTATCTATTAAACTTCTTAGAATTTGTTGATTTTCTTTGAATCTAGCATTGAAATTTTCAATTTCTATTTGACGCGCATTGTCTATTGCTGTGGCGATATTTTGTTTTTGCTTTCTCATAACGGTAAGCTTGCAATTAGATGAAATATGCTGAGCACTTTTATTGTGTAGCGATAGACCCCGAGATAAATTTTTCAAATCACTAAAACCACTTTTCGACCAAATTCTGTCGGAATTTCCATTAGTTGCTGAGAATAAAATGCACAGCCAACAAAATATTTTTTTCAAATTAATACTTCCAGTAAGCCAGTCGTACTTGTCATACCACGTATTTTGGAATCCCCGATTTGATTTACCGACCCCACCACTAGACACTAGAGATTTCCTCAAATTTGGAACAGGTCGTTTAACTTCCTTAATCAAATATAATTTATTATCATACGAATGAGTCGAAAATGTTACTTATTTATTAAAAAATTAACAATATCACAAGTTCACCGAATATATTCCTTAGGAATTTCAAAAGATTTACTATTACTAGGTCCCGCTGAATCCATTTCGCGATCTGTTAGTCACTTTCGATAAAAAAGATTTATATTTCAGAAAAAATTCACCTGAAAAAGATTATATGCGATACACAGCAAACGCGATACCACTAAATAACGACAAAGTGAACTAACCCTATTTCTCTATTTCCCGCTCGAATAATAACCTGAGGCCAGCCTCTAATTCCTCGAGAAGCCGCCTTCAAAGCCGTAGATATGTTCACACCGCTTCGACGCAGATAACCCTCTGGACATCGCAGAAACGAAACGATCTCAGATCGGCTAAGATCGCGCAGAGTCCAGCCTCAGATTAATCCTAGAACGGCTTTCCATTACGTGCTCGTAGGTCATCGAAGTAGATAACACGCTAATTCAGTCAAAGAAGCCTGCGTTAGGCATGCCTCCAACCGTTTATTCAAAGAGGATTTGATTTGTTATGAATATACAAGGAACGTGAGATTGGGAAAAATATTGAGGAAAAAAGTGATGATGAAAGGGAATGAAGAAATATACGGTTCAGAATTTTTTTGATAAGGCACTGCCTCACCTGCCTCGTAGGACAAGCCGCCACTGGTCCAATGTATTATTTTCTTGTGGGATATGTAAAGTCATTATGCTGATGTACTAGAAACAATTGACGCTTTGGAAGCCAATATTATTGATGAAATACATTAAAACATAAATGTCAGGAAACTATCTATCAAATGAAAAAATAGATGAAATCTCGATTCAAATGTGTTTTATTTCAAGTTGAAGTCCTCTTATTTAAAAAAAAAACACCCATAGTATCCATTGAACTTTCTCCATTACTTTCAATTTGTTGCAACTGCTTCAAAATTTGACACGTTGCTTTTAATCTTCACCAACTGCTACACTGAATTTATTGTTTCCGGCTGCTCCAAAATTTTCCCAACTAATTCAAAAATTTAACAACTTTATTCAACACGAGGGGGATCAAAATTTCAACTACTTATTCAAAATGTCTATCTGTTAATCGCGGATCAGTCTGTATTTTAAGTCGGGATGCAAATACCATTGTCAAAAATTCAGTTGTGTCATTATGTCCAGATATGTACGAAATAAAATTCCGTGAAAGGATTTATGTTGAAATTTTACATCGATAAGGGTCAATAAAGCCCTTGTACAAAAAGTCCCGCATGAATATTCAAGAAGATCCGTAACAAGATTACGATAAAGACTACACATGATATCTGAAAGCAGTCCAAATTCCAAAGTTGCAGCCTAGAATCGTAGAAGTTTGCATAAATTATTCGGTGAATAACGCACTTTTCAAGTATCCGATATTTCCATGGAACAATAAAGATGTATATTTATGAAAGGAAATGAACTTTTTTATCGCATAACCTCTGACACTGAACACAAAGGCTGAAGCAGTTCGAATGACACTTCATTCAGGCCGTATACGAATTCTAAAAGTTATCTGCTGTAAAAATGGTCCACGTTTTCAACTAAAAATATGCTCTTTCGAGAGATTGAATGATAAGAGTGATGGGTCTATTGAAAAGTCGCTATTTTTAACAACTACTCGTCCCAGTGTGAATTGAATTTTTCCAGGGGAGACGATGCAGCCATTGAATTTGCTCTGTCTATCAAATAAGGAAGTTTGAGGAGGAAATCATTCGAGGCACTATGATTTATGGACATATCTCCAAGTTATGAAGAATGAACATGTTTGTTGGAACATTTCGTAAAATTCACATTTACAAGAGAAGTTTAACTGATCAACTACATAGAGAAATCAGATGTACTTTTATATCTGAATGAAATGAGTGTTACAACAACAATAAAATTACACCAAGAAGACCAAAACAAATTTTCATTTAAAAGTTCTTTTTTATTGAATTTATAAGACTAACAGAAATAATTACATATTGATGGATTCATAGTCATGATTAGCCAGTTAGATAGTTTGGCCAGGTGCCTTTAAACTTTCGTTAGTTGAATAGATCTTCTGTCAGTTGCTAGATCAGTTTTTTAGCATGTCCTTGCAGCTTCTAGAGGTATTTTCTCGAGCGGTCTTCTATTTCTGTGCTGACATATTTATTTATTTAAAAATATACAATGTTCTATAGGTTAAACCTAACTACAGAACAAGGTAAACAGGAACAAAAAACTAATTCTAAATAAACAAAATAAGACATGTAATACAAAGTCAGCGAAAATATATTAGTATGACTTGATATCTGAGATGCTACAATAAAAAAATATCCAAATTAGGACAAACAGAGTTTCAAGCATGACACAAATTATAAAGAGGAGAATATTTCCGCTCTTGAAGCAGGTCTCTTGAACTAGGAAATTGAGATTACTGAGTATACAAGAATCTTTAACCATCCTATTGATCAATTCGTGCATGAACACAACAACGCACTGGCAGTCTCGCCGACATTTCAGACTCTTCATGCCGTGTCTACCAAACCAATGGGCGGATACACATTATCCTCTCTATAAGATAACAGCTTGAGGAAACGTCGTTGCACCGACTCAATCTCAACAATATGGTTTTGGTGGTAAGGGGACCATACTGAAGCTGCAATATCCAGTAAAAAAAGATCTTCTTTGTGGCTATATCCAAAAAGTCACGAGAAATGCGCGCAATAAATCCGTACACCCTTTTTGCAGCGGACAGAGTGGCATCAATATGTGGTGCAAACGAAAGTTTTGGGTCAAAAATCACTCCCAAATCCGTCAACAACGCCGGACGCTTAAGCGAATTACCATCCACAGTATAGTTGAAAGGAATTACATTTTTGTAATGTGTAAAAGACATGACATTACACTTCCTGACATTCAGATTGATTCAAATTGATGGAAAGCCGTTCACAATCGAAGGCATCCCTCACCTCAAGGTACATCTTGAAATCATCGGCAAATAGCAGACAGTTAACATCCACCATATCAGCCAAATCATTGAAGAAAATTATGAAAAGCAGTGGTCCAAGGTTACTACCCTGCGGCACTCCCGAAGTACTCGAAAATACTACAGAACGCACACCGTTGAACTCGACATATTGCCGCCGGTCAGACAAGATTTATGAGATTGGAGCAAAAGCCAAATTGGGACAACTTCGTCAACAAAACTCTTAAATCCTCATGGATAGTGAGGCTGAAGACATATTAAGGGGCATTAATCAATGAACGTAGTATTTTTTATTGAAGTCTTTGGATAATCTTAATATTTGATGGCTTAGAGCAACCCTATATTGATTTGATGATTGCCTCGTAAATGAGTATTTATTTTGAACTCCAGAATTGGATGCCGTACGTCCACATTGGCTTGATGATCGCTTCATAAATTAGCAATATACTTTGAAGGCTCAATTTGAACTTCCTACCTATGATCCAATACATTTTTCGGAATTTCAGATTTATCCATTCTCATTATCAATGCTAATGTGTTCTCTCCAGTTGAGGCTCTGGTCCAAATGTATGCCGAGATACATACAGTACTTGAACTGATTTAGCCCCATTGATGCTGAGTCGCCACTGCCTAAGGAAATCCAGGTTGTAATTGTTTGGAAGCTGTTTAGGTGTTTTCATCAGATGCAAGTAAGGCTATATCTTCAGCAAAATATGCTACGGTGGTGTTTTCTCTGGTATTTCTGAGTTAAAGATGACGCATCGAAGTGGAACCAAAATACATTCCTGTGGGAATCCGGACTTGACTTTGAACGAACTGGTGATTTCATCTCGATATTTCATGTCAAAATAACGATCTGCTAGATAGGGCATCAGAAGCATTCAATATGGTTGTGGGAGGATTTGTTTGAGTTTGTATAGCCGTCTGTTGTGCCAAATCTCTTCGAATGCTAGGGATTAGTCCAGAAATACAGCCTAGCGATATTTTCCGTCTTCGAGGCTTGTCGAGATGGTGTTCACGAAGAGGTACACCTGATACGTTGCTGAGTATTTCTCTCGGAAACCTAGTTGGTGGTCTGGCTCCAGTTGGTGCATATGCATGTCATCTTTCAGCCTTCTGGGAAGCAACTTCTCAAACAATTTACTCAGAATTGGTAGAAGATTCAAGGGCCTATATGGCACATTGTGTTTTTGTTTACCAGGTTTGGGTATCATTTTGACCTCAACCTACTTTCATATGATGGGGAAATAGAATATGGCCATCATGAACAGTTTTATGAACATTATGACCAGTTTCATGTGTAGTTTTTTCACAGTTTCGGCAGTTATGCCACTTAAAAGTGAAAAAATAATTTCGTATTCATCTGTAACAAAATAATCCACAATTCAAATCTCCACTCATAAAATACATAATTTCCATCATGGGTGATATACTGATTCCAACTTTTCGATGCCATTTTTGTAGTACGATTTGTTCTTTGTTGCAAAATATGCCTAAGATTGAGCGATCACATCTTCAATCTATGGGAATTCCTTTCCAGCGAGCATTCGTTTCAGATAATAGTCGCTGGATGTCGGATCGGGATAAAACGATGAGTGAGAAAGCTATTCGTAGCAGCAGCATTCGTCTATTTCGTCCTTCAAACGATCAAATAACGCTGAATGATCACATATAGATACCAACCAGTAGTCGCACTCCTTGGATTTTCTTACACCAAGTCTGACTCGCGCATCTTGCAGGGATTCTAACCTCAGATTTTGGTCCTTGTTCATTGTTTTCATCAATAATTCTCAGATGTCTGGAATAATTATTATTTTAGACATCTTAAATAATTCCTATGTATAATTATTTCGTTTAATATTTAGAAGAATATAATTGTTTTGAGATCTATTTAAAATTCAAAGAAGAAGTTGAAGAAAAAAATACAACCTAACCTATAATTCAGTGGAATTTCTTTGAGTCAAAATCTACCATGAACCAGCAAAGCTCATTTATGTAATCATATATTTTCATTCCAGTAAGTATTCTGTTTCAATTTTGTGTTATTTTCAAATTAATTCCAAAATGATTAACAATTGTAGCGTATACAACTGCAAAAACAATAGTTTTAATAATCCTTAACTTTCTTTTTTCTCAATACAATTAGAGACCGGCAGGTGAGTGATACATATAGTATTGTAGAAAATGTTGTTTATTAAAAGCTCCGTTATTTGAGTAGAGCTTCATTCAATTAGTTGAGATTAAATGAGATATCAGGAACCAATGGAATTTCAGGAGGTTTACGCCTACTGTCGTCATTTCTTTACGATAAGTTGAGATATCAGGAACCAATGAAATTTCAGAAGGTTTACGCCTACTGTCGTTATTTCTTTACGATTACTTGAGATATCAGGAACCAATGAAATTTCAGAAGGTTTACGCTTACTGTCGTCATTTCTTTACGATTACTTGAGATATCAGGAGCCAATGGAATTTCAGGAGGTTTACGCCTACTGTCGTCATTTCTTTACGATAAGTTGAGATATCAGGAACCAATAGAATTTCAGGAGGTTAACGCCTACTGTCGTCATTTATTTACGATAATTTGAGATATCAGGAACCAGTGGAATTTTAGGAGGTTAACGCCTACTCTCGTCATTTATTTACGATAATTTGAGATATCAGGAACCAGTGGAATTTCAGGAGGTTTACGCCTGAAATTTTTTTAGATAAATATTTGAGAGTGTATCTATATGATTTTCAATTTTATAAATAGAAACAAAAATAAAATAATATATATATATAACAATAATTCAATAGGTATTTTATTTTTCCCACCATAATGAGGGAACCCTTTCTAGAGAACACTCACCAGCTTTAGCGCAGGGGAGTATTTACGGTGGGGGGGGGGGGTGTACTGGGGGCAATTAACCCTCATTATATGAATATAGACTAAACATTGGTCCATACACTCTAAATATCACTGTGAAAACTTATTACCAGCTTAAATCAAAATATTTAAGTTTTCAGATAACGCAAAAAACCTTTTCTAATCAATTTTTAAATTCGTGGTCGATAAGATTAGATGCGCAGGGAGGAATGCGCGAGTTCCCTTTGGTGTAAGCGATTTCAGTTCAAAATCCACGGAGTGCGACTACTGCTTGGTCCCTATACTGTGGAATGATAGTTGCTGTTGATGGTCACTTATATTTCAAGGATGAGAATTATTTCATGTGCATCCTAAAATACAAACGTCATAACCTTGCCAGCCGACTCTTGCGTTTTCCTAAGATTGAAGCGGGTTCATCGTGTGCAATGTACTCGAATGACTTTCAATTGGACTTCGGAAGGAAATGATGGAGCCATGTTTTATCCCTTGTCACATATCGATGCAAAAGTTCAGGTTGATTACGTTTTTGGTCAAAACCTATTTTCATCTGAGTTTCATTTCCTATGGTTCCAATAGTCGATGAGTACAGAAAAATTTAGTGGATCCATAAGGTAGCCGGCTCGTTCACATGATTTGTCACCGTTGGATATAATTTTTTCTGAGGCAATATCAAAGATAAAATTTGTAGAAATGATCACGCAAACATAAATAAACTCAGAGAAAATTTGTTAAACTGTTTGAACACAGCTTCAAATATACGAAAAGGCGTCGACTGTGCTTTGCTGCGGATGTTCAACGATTTGAGCATCTTCTTTGAAACTTGATCCTCATTTTAAGTTATTTTCTAATGATCAATTGTAATTATTATTAGGACTTAAAAGAATTTTCGTTTGTTGCTTTTCTCTTCAAATTGATAAGTTTAATCATATCTATATGCGTTATGTCATATGCGATTTGAAATAGAGTGGTATTTATTATTTATTTCGTAATCCATTTTGAGATATAAAATTTTATGAAATATTTCCAAGTTCGAATAGAAAGCTCCATTTTCTGTTCTCATCAACAGTTAAAACCATAAAAATACTGAGACTCAGATAAAAAAAAGGTTGCTGGCCATTTTTATCACCTATATTTATGCAAACCATACGATATCGCATATTCTTCGAACACCAAAAATCGAGATTTCAGAAAATGGCACAGAAATCTGACATTCCCCTTATAAAATAAACATAACTCTGCGCCATAGCTTCGTAATTTAAAAGGGTATAGAAAAGAAAAACATTCCACTGGATTCTACATAGAAAAGTGCCTGTATAATGTTTTGATTTTAGAGCTCTATCATCCCTGTTAGCGCAGATATTCTTTTTCTTAATTTTTCCAATTTCCGCTTATAACTCGAAAATAAAAGAAGGTAACCAAAAATGAATATAAAGAGAACGAGAATGGGGTATCAGGTTTTGTCAATCCTTGTTTTAAAAGTTGTAGTGCTAAAAAATCGAAATATGCCCACCCTGTACCCACCTAGGTAGCAAAATTGATAGATTGAATCAAAGAAATTGAGAAAAGAAGTTAATGATACGATAAATCTGTTCAAACTCTTATAGGAGCAAAAACCGTTTAGTTTCATTTGTTGGAAGTGAATACAGCTGGTCCTAATGATGGTCCAGCAAGAATTACACCTTGACAAACATGGTAAACTGCTACGTTTCCTCAATTTTAAGTTCATTAATCACTTCCGAATTGGCAACAAATTCTATCCCAGAAAATGAGCGCGTATAAAGAAAAACTATTAGGAACGACGTTTAGCAGTTGGTATAGGAAAATATGTAACACGACTATTTGTCGACCTGAAAAGGGTCTTTGAGGTGGTGTTGAAGTAGTCCATTCATCATTTCAGTCAAAGTCAGAAATATCCTATTGATTTTCAACTATACAGCGAACTCTACCGGGATCTTTTCCCAGGATTCATAAAGTTCAAAGTTGGAAGAATGAAGAAATTAATAAACTAAAAAATTTACAAACGGTCGAAATATTTATACGTTGCGTTTCAACAAAAATTCAAAAGTAGCCACATCAAGTCCATCGAAAACAATTTAGAATAACTTTCTATCATTAAGCTCTTGTCCTTCGAAATACCTGAAGTCCAAATCACAAATATTTTGAATTAAAAATTACCAAACTAACAGTTTTATTTCAGTTTCATTTCAGCCACAGTCCTGTTCCATTTAGAAATGAACAGATTAAATTGAATCACTTGAATGCATATGACATAACATAATCAGGAAAATTTCTTTATTGGCAAACAAGGTCTTCTTTCATCATCATACCAGAATTTCGGGCAAACTCTTATGCCTTTTGAAATACTTTATTATATATTAAAACGATGAATTTGGAATCGAATCTTTTGAAACTTCTAAATGATTTGTACAAGCATTAAATTAAACTTTTTGAAAACACGAATTTTGACAACATTTTCTGAAACTGAATTAATAAGTCCGACCGATGCCAATCAAATACGCATCTGTGAAAGCATCGATAGAATTGAAATTTTCTGAAATTTCTTTTTCTGATTATACGAAATTAAAATTCGTATTTTCAGACGAATCATTTGAGGCTTTTTCTATAAGTTTGTGGCGAATGGCAGGTAACAGGAGATGGAAAATTTCCTATAGAACCGCCGCCCCGAAGTTTCAATGTGCCAAGAGTCGACACGGAACATAAATGTCGACGTAATTAATCAACATTAACTTTGATTTAAATAAATGAATGGTGGAGGAAAGCAACGAAAATAAAATTGGGGAACGTCCATACAAACAGAAATTTTTGTTTCAAAACATCGGATATTTTATGAGGTAGGTATGAAATTTTTTTTTGGAAAAAAATTTTTTTTGATTTTTTCGACATTCTGCAAGTATATTCGTTTCAGCCTTATTCAAATATCTTTCAAGTAACAACTTGATTCGATGGATACTCTAGGACTTATTAAAAAGAACACGAAATTTCTGATGCTCATAACTCCTGAACTATTGGACGGATTTGGCATAATAAGAAACTTGAACTAGATATTTGGACAGTTAAACTATTCTGAAAATATGAAAACTACTTCATATGTTGATGAAGACATGGATCATTTTCGGCTAGATAGTCGACAATTGCAGACATTTGGGTAAAACGATAGCACGCTGTTCTACTAGAACAAGTGCTCAAAAATAGTAGAACAAAATGCTATTGTTTTGCCCAAATGTCTGTTATTTTTGAACATGGAGCTGAAAATGGTCCCAATCGATAGAATTTGACTTCCTGATAAAGAACCGAGGTCAAACGTAAGTATATCCTTACTGAAACGACTGTTAATTCCGAAGAATTATCGTTCTAGTGGTGCAAGATAGTCATGATTGACGTAGGATGTCCCATAGAATCAAGATCTCAAGTGCAACTGTGGACCGGTTCGGGTAACTGCCCCTCGTCAGCACAGTATAGCGCTGAAATTCTAAAGGAGGTCGACAGTTTAAAAGAGATCGCGACAAACCCTCAAGACAAGCCCGGAAGAAGTGTCCTCTATATCTGAACCGGCCTCACTTTCTCTGTAGATTCCTGACTCCCAGATCAACGACTTAAGTATCTCCAGCCGTTTACTTTCTATTATCCGAATGAAATGGCTAGAGTTTTCATATTTCAAGAATAGGTTAGTGGTAGAAATATCCCGGTCAAGTACGTTGTTGGGCCAGATCAGTTCAGCAGCTACGAGCATCTGAAAAATCTCAATAAATCCTGGAATATCCATCCGAGCAATTTGTATTTTAGAAGATGAGGTTGAAAGCAATAGGTTTGCAAAACTTGGTGGAAATCGTCGAGTTAGAAACTTTTGAAAAACCCCAAGCATTCATCTGAGTGCATTCCAAACTAAACCGATCTTTTCATATCTAACTGCCTAACAACCTGTCACACACATTTTTAGACTGTTGCTGGTGCTTAATTGCATTTGGGGACCTAAGTGATATGATCCCGGCACGAATTTAAACCAACCAACTCACAGTTATTTGTACAAAATTATAGATGGATGGCAGTTAAGAAAACAATTTGAAACAGGTCAATTTGTTTTGAAATTTGAAACTCTTCGAAATCTGTTCCTCATTCGAGAAGAACCTGATGCAATTTTAAACTTACCTTCTCTGAATGTTGTTGCACAGAATGTTGAACTGTCCAAACTCAAGAACCTAAGAGTTTTTGTGAATCCAGAAGAATTTTCTTTGACTACATGTTTCTGAAAGAGCCACCCAAATCAAAGGCAAAAGAATTATTTGAACTGCGAACGAGAAAATTTGTTTACTGAAGCACATCTGGCACCTTTTTCCTATACATTTTTTTTTCGAGGTATATATCAGTTCCAGAATAAAAGTTGCATGTATTTATTGTAACATCGATTTTGGTGGTGATGATTTCGTAAAATGAATGAAGCAATCTGACTTTATCTGGTCAGGAATGACGCAATCTATTCCTTGCTGTATTCCCAATCTTTAATAGCTTGAATTGACCTTTAATTGACACCAATAAAATTCTTAAAACAGAGCGACAAATGTTCTGGCGCCGAGTCAAACATTGCAATCTTATTTTTTGAATGGAGAGTCCAGTCGATCACATCTTATTCTGGACGATGTTCAAGTTTATATTCTTTTCGAATAGCTTATAGAGACTGGAAATTTTTATATTCATATCAAAAGAATTATTTTAATGAAATTCATTTACGCACAAATTTTCAGTTTTCAGTTTTGAGGTCTGAGGAAAAATTAAAAAGCAAGATTTATAAATACAGTCATGTTTATTAACTCTCTAGATATGTACAAATCTTTACAATTGGAAGAAATCATAAATTCTATTATTTATGAACTATTCGTTGACCTTCGATTTCTTCGAAAAAACTTTGCAAAATCTGATTACAAAAACAAACAAGGATTCGAGTATATATAAATTGCACTAGAACTAACGAATATTTGAATTTACTGCTCTTTTACAATTTAAACATCAGTCAAAAATTTGAAAGCATTAAGTAGGTTATGACACAATATTTGAACTGAAGTATTTTCCAGGTACTTCTGATAGAAAAAAAAATAGGAACAATTCGATGTATCTTTGCATCGAATTATTTTGACAATAACAGATGGTAATCACAATGCATGCAAGTATGCATTCATTTTCAACTCCATTCTTTCCAAAATTTATATTATTTTTGTTCAATTATTTTCGCCCTGATTGATAAGTATATGAAGAAATGTTATTAAGATTTGAGTATAAGATCAACTGGCCATCTTAATTTAAATATATATCTATATTTAGACAGTGAATCAAGACAAGATTACAATCATAACAACATCATAACAACTAATAACAAATAACCACAAATCATAAAAAACAAAAATTGACTAAATATATTATGACACCAATGAAGAAATGCCACATTCAGTGAAAGAAAAATCATCATGGAGAAAATCAGTTCCATATTTCTAAAACGAAAGTTAAATATTCAACAAGTAAGAGTTTATAAAGTATTTCAAAGATGTAAATAATTTATCTCACGCTATGGCAAGCTGTAGAAACCAAAATTCATTTTTGGACTTCTATAACTATCAATTTTTATTTACATATTATACAATAAACCGATAAAATATAAGTAGTCTATTAATACACAATAAAGCTAATTTGAAAATTAAAGATTCTATTTGATTCGATATAAAAAGGAACATATTTCTTTTTGATGTTTGGTGGCCATTTCAGGCAGATCAATTTTTCCCAAGGGAAACGTTATAACATGGAAAACATCAAGAAATCTCTAATTTCCAGCACAGATTTTTGAGTGAATGATGGAAATAGGAGATTCTACTAGATGCTTTTATCGACCCGTTGTGTTGATATGTCACTCCGTAAACCTTGCTCAGGTTGTCCATTTGATGGGAGCAAAATTTTTGGCACTTTATCGCGAAAACGACACACACGAATGAAGAAAAAAAGTTTGACTAGTACACCTAGTATAGCTTCAAGTATCACATATACGGCCACGAGAAACTACTTCCCGACAGGAGCATGTCTCTTATCAGTGTTTCAATTGGTGTTTTTCCAACCAGTCTTACAAAAAACAATTGTTCTATGACGGCTGAACTAACTGTCCTAAGACTAGGTAGTCTCAACAGCAATTTACCAAATCTAGTCGGTTGATTGGGATATTGGGATCTGCAATATTCTTCTAGGGCACACTGAGATTTCTCTTGAATGGACTCTATATGGGCCACATCACTCAGACCACAGGCATCTGCAAAAAAATATCGAAAATTGCAGGAATATTTGGTGTGAGTAAATAAAAAAAGTTCTGTGAAAGAAGAAGGGAATAGTTTTACATAAGCTATTCCAATTTTTTGTGAAATTTTCATCTCTCGAAGTAAACGGTTCTTTTTCGAAATGATCTTATTTGAAGGCTAGAAAATTGTGCTAATAATAAAAATTTTAAAAAGTTTTGATTTCGAGCAGCAAAGTTAAAAAAAATAATGAGGTGATTTGTAAATTTCGAATATATAACTTCATAACTAGCATATTGAGGTAACTTTTTCAGCAAGTTAAATTGAACTGCATGATTTACTCTTCAAGTTCTTCAAAATAACATGGGTTCTATATCTTGCCATGATCTCTTAAATAACGTAGGAAATATCTTACTAAAAAATTCAATAGCATTCTTTGATATTTATTAAGTTAAAAAAGAAAAGAGATCAAACCCATGTTATTTTTGAGAATAAATCGTGTACTCGTAGTTTGAACATGCTAAAGACGGTACCTCAACTGGTTTTGAAATTAAGTCTAGAATAGTTTTTGTCCTTACTTGATGGAAATTCAGCTTCATTATATTAAAAAGAAATGAAACAATTATTGTAATTTTTACACTACTTTCATTAGGTTTCATTTATTAAATTTTTCTAGCTTGTTAATAAGGGTTCTTTGTCAAAAAAACATCGCTTACTCAAAGAGAAATAAAAAAATTGAACCGAAATAGCTTGCATCAATTTTTTGTAAATTGTTCATCGATGATTTTTTATTTAGCATTCGCACATTCCGTTTGATCAAGTGTAAAATTAACACATTGTATATAGTGTCCCAACAAAAAACTTCCGAAGATATAGAAAAATTGGTAAACTTCTACTTCAGAATATTTGTTATATTACTATATTATTATTATTACTATAATTGTTAGTTTGTTCCGAAGAAATACCTCATAAAGAAGGCATCAACCCCTAACTGTTTTTGAATATGGAAGAGTGAAGAGTTTTAATCTCCTTAATGTTCTTTCAGTTAAAATTTAGCAAAATTAAAAATATAAAGGAATTTACAGAGAGGTAATGTTACCACACTCATGAGGTATTTTATAAACAATGCCATTATTGTAATTCCTTCATCCTAATACAGCACATGACTTTTATTTCAGTTATCTATTTCATAGAATCAATAAGAAGTTAAGTTTCAGGGGGTAGAATTACCTTGTTTTTATAAAATCTTCGGAAATTTTTCTGGTGGATTCAGATTCTATTTGGGACACTCTGAATCATCTAGAAATCATGGTGCATGTAAGTGTATAGAAACATAATTATCTCGTAAGACAGTGAATCGTTTTTATCGATTGTTCTTAATCAAAACAGATATTTTTCTTCGACGTATCATTTTAGTTAATCAATTCATTAAAGCATTTCGTACTAGACATATATGATGAAATATTGTTTCTTTATCTACTTCGGGGTCAGGAGGGTATCCTTTTCGAACAATCAACAATCTATATCCGTAAAATTATAAGTCCATAGTATAAGTTATTCTCGGCTATACCTAAAAAAACAGTTGGGGGAGAATGACGAAACTGATGAAATTCGATATATAGTCCTGTAGGGTTTCCTAAAAAAGGCATAAATTAGGAAGAGATAATCTTATCTTGGCATAAAGCAATAACTGCGTCCATATCAACTAGAAGTCCACAAGATACAAGACCTAGACCAGTGGCGTAGTAAAACGTTAATTTCAAATGTTATGGTAAACTTATGAAAACAATACATAAAAAGTACACCATCATAATTTTGACTCTCTATTTCGTACAATCAAGATAAGGCTGTAACCAATTGGAATGCGATGGCCATTTTAAATCTATCTCATCGACAATCCAAATTGATGGAAATTTATTGTAAGATTTCAGAGCAATTGAGTCATCAAGTGGTTCAATATTTGTAGGTTTATCTTCATATATATTATCATAAATATTATGAAACATTTCAAAAACTCATTCACAAAACACGAAAAATTTGACGTTGCAATAATTTTTCGTCACTGTTTTCCTATTTTCAAAAATAACACAGCTGATACGTGAGTGGACACTTGGCATCAACAGATGAAATTGTGAACTATAAACCTCAATTGTACGTATATACAGGGTGAGTCATTAACCACTGCAAACATTTTCTTCCCATAACATTTTTCCACATTTGCTTCGTTCCAAAGATATAGGGTGTTGAAATTTCATAAAAATATTTCATTTTCACCTGTAATATTCAAACGAAAATATCAATTGAAATGATCTCTTGTATTGAATGTTAAATTGCATGAGAAACAAATATCACTTGAAGTAAAGGTCCGTATCTTGTACTTCTTAGAATCATTAATCTTTTTTGCAGATAAAATCATTCCCCTATCTTTTTTCCTAAATTTTACCATTTTTGAGATATTTGAAGTTGAAAGGAATTAAATCGATATAATCATCTAATGAAACATGAGTGAGTGAATCGTTTCTTAGAGGAAAAATAATGTTTTTCAACAATTTAGACTACAGAGGGGTATTTGCCCAATGTGAAAACTTAAAATGCTTATAACTTTTTAACGCAGCTGGATATGAAAAAACGGTTTGGGAAAAAAGTGTCACTTTTGATCTCAAAAACCTATGGTTAAAATTAACGCAGTGGTCAAAGACTCACCCTGTATACTCGAGAAAGAGATGAACTCTCTGATAAAAAAGTGTCCCGAATTTTGAAATAAAACGCAAAAATATTAAACTTCTTCGATATTTATCGAATCTGCTTCAAAATATGCTCCACCTGAAGCGATTCACACGTGCCAACGTTTTTTACAATAATGGAAACATTTTTTATTGGAGCTTTCAGAGATGGCCTTCAGCTCCTTCCGAGAATTTTTTTATACGTCCATGGACTCAAATCTGGTTCGCGGAGTGGTAATTTCAGTCTGAACAAAAGAAAAAAGTCACACGGGGTTAGATCAGGTCAATAAGGTGGCTGGTCGATGTTATTTATCGAGTGTTTGGTCTTAAAATTGTTAACAATCGTGGCAAAATCCATGAGTTGTTTACCGTGAATATTTCGTTTCAAAATGGTTCAATAGAAGTCTTTATTGACCGTTTGACCTTGCGGAAAGAATTCATGACGATCCACATCACGAAAATCGAAGAAAACGGCTTGAAATAAAAGAACTTATCCTTCACTCAGTCTGTAGTGCAAGAGAATTTCTGTCTCAAATCTCACTTACAATTAAAGATGTCGTAAAGTCAGACTTAGATTCGATGGTGCCTTAAGAAAATCCACATTATAAAAGCTAGGTTTCAGCAAATCAGAGCGTACTCAGAAAGAGTGTCCAATGAAGAATTTAGGCTGGATCCCTTTCATTGGATTAGTCGGTATTTGATACTGATATATTCAATTGATTCTATTTCATCTGTCGGAATGGACAGCGTAAATAAAAGATGAATCCAGCAAAAATATTCAGGTGGGGGTGTTTTAGTGTAAGAAAAATCGATATAATCAGAGGGTGGGTGGAGACGCCACTGGGGTGGCCACCGTCCTGGTTCTTTCAGCGTGGTGAACCCACGACCCTGGTCCTATATCTTCTGCAGGTCTCAGTCTCAAGTAATGCTTGATTGATTCGGACTAGTTTTTTCGATTCTTTTACCGAAGTGCAGATAAATCACAATGAAATACTGCTCGGGGTGGCTCTGGGGTGCATAACAAAGTAGCTCCCGACTTTTGCAGATCTGATTTTTGGCAAGGACGGTGCCCACTTTTTGTCCTCACTCAAATTATATTTGATATCGCTTTCGAATTCGCACTCCATTAAAAGCCGCTTATTTTGAATTGTAAAGTATTATTTAAATATTAATAAATCCTTCGGAACTTGAATACCACATAACAAACTTGAGAATTTGCATTTCCGAGTGGCGTCGGATACGTGACCGACAAAAACTTTCTCTTCCATTCTGTTTCTTCGATTTGCTGGCCGACAATTGCCGTTGATTTTGATGCGCCATCCCCTGCATCTATTTTTCTCTTCCTCGTTCTTAGGGCGAGCCGAGAATAAACCCATAAAATACTGAAAGCTCGGTTTAATTTGTGCTGAAAGTGGATTATATTCTATATTTTCATCGCAACACTCGTAATCAATTGCTCACGGATTGGGGTTATCTCCCCTTTTAAATAAATACATTAATCTTTCCTGGCCGCAGAACTGAGGCTGGATTTGAGACGCATATCACGAGAAAAAATTCAATTTCATTCATTGTGGGTCTTCAGAAAGGGAAAGTCTGTCTTAGTTATGTAATAAAATGAATTATTATTTTTTCAGAGCAATTGTGAAAATCATTCCAGAAATTGAGAAAGCTACGTCAAATTTTTCGTCGAGGAAGTGCACGTATAACGAAGTAACAACATGGCTATGAATGACTTTCATAAGGATATTATACTCGTTATCTAAACATTTATTGAACCCATTATGGATCTGAAGACTCCCGTGCGAGTTGTAGTGGTGTTGTGAATGTCATATGAAAGCCAGAATGACAACTACCCAGTACACGAACTTCCTTCAATACAAGGATTTGTACCTAGGCGTGAGCTCAGGTTGTGTCGCCTTTGCTAACATACCTGGGCAGAAATTACCTGGCAGATGCTGGAGACCGAGCCAGCAAGTAAAGACCTTTAACGACTAGTAGGAGGGTGTGCCATGGTTAGTTGTGAATTTCTTGGCGTCTCGAGTCCACGGACATGGGGTGGATGCAAGTAGTAACTAGTACCAAATGCCAAGAACATCCATGACTAATTTGGAACCCTAAGTTCGGACTCAGGATAGACCCAAGGAGTAACATGAGGGTTCCACTCGATTCTACAGGCCACGAAATACATTTGGGGAGTTCATTAACTAAATGTCTCTTAGCCTCTCGAGCCGAGCTCAAAGATACGGAAAAAAAAACAGGGAGAAATGTTGATGTCAAAGAGAAACATCGTAGCCAACGAATTCGAGCTGGGGAACTGCCGCTAAGTCATTATGGAACGGTCAAAACCTTCTGAGGATCCATACCATTCAAACTAGAGATTCTCAATCAGAGTCAGTTGAATACGGAACGAGAGTCAACAAAAGTTTATACAACTGAGACTCTGCTGAAGCGAGATTTTCCTCACATCTCCACCATGCGATTAAGCAAGCTCTGATAGCCGAAATACCATTCGACATGGTCGACATTTGTGGTCATGTGCTTGAATTCTAACTCTATTGTAATAGGTAGTGGGGGATTTTGTGAGTTAAAGGACCACGCGAAGCCGTAGCACGCCCGCTGCGAGGAATTCTTCAACCAGTTATTCTATGTCTATTGATGAAAGAGTCCAAATCTTGATACTTATGATGATTAGGTAACGTACATGATCATCAGTGAAGTTGTGTTGAAGTTGTGATGATTCCTATGGATGAGCAACAAGACCAAGAATGACAACTATCCCAAACCCGAACTACCTTTAATCTAAGGGCTTGTGTCTTGACCTGGAAGACACTGGAGACTGAGATGGTAAGTAGATAGTATATGTATTTGGTATGGTTGATTATGGCTTTCCAACTCATTGGACTGTAACATTTGAACCAAATACCAGGAGCCACTATGACTAATTTGGCTCCCTATGTTCCGAATTTTGAGACCAAAACTGCTAGCTTACACCTAGAACCGAGTGCGTAGAGAGAATGAGTACTCGATTCTCCCTCTGTCCCACAGGCTTCTGCATAGATCTGGGGGGCACTGATTGACTATGAGTCACTAGGTCCTTCGAATTTGATCTCTTGGACCAGACCAAGACTAATGATAATGATTGACAGAAATCACCATATCTCCATAGCTTAATCCTAGGTTGATCAGGGTCAACAACTCAATGCTGCCAATTCTCACTAGGTCACTATGGAGCGGTCAAGACTCTCCGCGGATCTATAACTGTCATATTCGAGTTCTATAGCCAGGCGAATAGTGAACACGAATGAACTGAGTATAGAGCCTCACGAGGTTTTCATGAGACTAATAAACTTTGAAGCCTGGTCCAGGCGAGGTAAGAGCGAGCAGTGGCCTTCGGGTCTCAACTTTTATTGATGAGGAGGTAAGTGTTTTAGTGGGTTAGAAGTTAGAGTCCCACACGAAGCATGATATATTCCTCTACATCTAGGGCACAAAGAAAAAGGTGAATAGATTCAAGTCTAAGTATAGCAATTAGCTGAACTTTATAATAAAGACGATTTGTATTTACCAAGCTCAGAGTTTTTGACTTTTCGTCCCTGGCGGACACATTTGGACTCATCAGTATGGCTTGTGTGCACCATGCCATAGACGCAGGGGTTAGAAGTTTTGAGGAGCCGCCGGGAGTTGAACCCGGCACCTAGTACCTAGTCGGTGTGAAACTTGAGCGCAAACCTCTAGGCCACCGAAGCGCTGTGAACTAAGCTATGCGTGGCTATATAGAGTGCCACCAAGAGATCCCTATACACTCCCCTGCCGCTGACAGAGTGCCGCTACAATAGCTATAGTCCAGGCAGTGGGTTATCATCTCATCCCTGTCATCATCCAATACCAGATCACCCGGTTCTCCACCAACACAAAGATATTTGGTTTGCTCTAAGTTGACATTTAAGCCCCACTTCTCGTATTCTTCAATTAGCTTGCGCATCATGTATTCCATGTCATCTTTATCACCGGATACAACAATATTGTGAGTAAAATGCACAAATAATTGCATTTAAATGGGATATATTTAATATAAAAAGAGATAGTTCATTTGGCGTAATCAAGTTTAATTAATTCAAATTAAAATGGTTTGATTGAAAAAAAATTCTCAAACTGAGGAGTTTGATTTTTCTTACTGAATCGGGAAAGGTTTGTGTTCCGATTTTTTGAAGGAGTAGTATGCCTTGCATTGAAAATTCAATTAGTGCTGCTTCACCTAAATCTGTGAAGAGGCGGGCTAGTAAAAATCTATTATAGCTCATTCGTAATTAATGTCGAACCAACTATGAAGAAGAATAATGAATGGAAACAACCGCTGCCGATGATTATTAATTCAATAGCTTGTCACAGTCGTCTCGTCATTCAAACAAGCTATGCAAATGACTGTCGTCAATTCTTGATAACAATCGTGACAATTAAAACTTCTTAATGTAGATCATTTTACGTAAGAGACAGAGGCTTAATGAAAGGATTTGGAGTTTCAGACTTATCCTTTCGATTGTTCTTTGCCAACTTCACCACGTCTCATTTCAAAAGATTCAGACATCAAACAGTAATTCCATTTTGCAATTGCCAATTTTGCTGCGTCAGTCGGAACTTTATACCAACCGAATTTTACGATTCTATGTTCGTGTAGGCATCTGAGAAATGAATATCGGGAGAAAGTGTCAATGAGACTTCTACTTAATTCTTATGATTATTTCACTAACAAAAAAACTACCAATCAAATTTAAAAAAATGTGAAGGCTCTTTTTTGAAGGACTTTTACCTCGAAAAGAAGATTTTTTCTGTTCTGTTTTTCTGTCAAGACACTTCTTCTTAGGAACACGAGGAGTTATCGAGCTGAAATTCATAACAATTACTCAGGTGAACTCTAGATAAGAGTCGTGAAAAAATCAAACTTCTAATCCAGCGCCGCAAGGAAAAGATATAAGTTTATCTGCAAGGGAACAAAAAAATAGCTTCCCTAAAATTTGAAATTTGGTAGCAGAAATTAATCATAGCGTAAATGAAGAAACAATTATAAAAATCATATATTTCAATTACAAAATTACGTCATAATAAATTATGTTTAATTATTTTAAACAGAAATATAGCTGTTTTGACATTTTTAACACATGTGCTCAATTCTTTTTCGTTTTTAAATAGACGCCTGGTACAATAAATGTCATAAAAGGGAATGAACCATAGGTACCAATGTCGATTAAGGATTGTTTCAACTTCTTTTCATATTGAACAATGTGCCAATTCACATATTCAAACTTCTCTCAACTAGATTTGCATAAAACCACATTAACATAGATTGTTTTGATTCCTTGGTAAACATTCTGGATAATAAGAATTGAATGATTGTTTATAAGCCTTATCATTATGGAAGGAAAAACGAATGATTTGATAATGGAAGGATTTCGAAATTTTAATTGTTTGGACTCTGAGATAACAGGATTTTATTTCCAAACAATTTATCGAACTTATCCAATCGGAGTAAATCAGAAAAAAATATTCCACAGAATTGATGTATTCGTATAAAATAGGTTCCAAACGCTCTTGTACTGTTTTTTCAAGTCGCATGGCTAAACGATTCATAGTTTTAAGAACATTAATGTTATTTTTGGATTGGCCTTTTTATGGAATGCACAAAATGATGTACCCTGTCTGCTCGGAGTTTCTTATAATAGACACAATTACCATGGAAGGAATTGGAATTGGACGTATTGCAAAAAAACAACTATTTACATAGCTATTCAACTGTTAATTACTTTCTGAGATCGAAAATAGAATTCAAATGGTCGTTTGTATTCGATACGTCACCTGTTTTTATACAGAATTGTCTCGGATTCTCGAAATTTGAGAACCATGACTGTTGATGGAACTTTATTGTTCCTATTATTGCTTCTGAAACTTAATTGATGAAATCAGTGATTCTATTAAAGTATAATGACAATTCAGAAATTTTAAGTATTTTTCCCTAAGGAAAATGTGGTAAAAATAAAATTTCAGAACTTAATATCCAGTGTACCCATATAAAATGTCGATTCAGGATTTCTATCAGTTAATCGTGCTTGGAAAAGATGTGCAATTATTTTATACAATGTAATAATAATCTTACACTTGATCAAACGAAATGTAAGGATGTTAGATAGAAAATTATCGAAAAAAATATTATGTAAGCTATTTCAAAAATCACAGCACTTCATTTTTCATTCAGTTAAATTTCCATTTTTTGATTTAAATGTTTTTCTCTTCAAGAACACGGTGTTTTTTAATTAAGTGTTGTTATTTGATAGCTAGATTCACTAGTAATAAAAATGAATGAATTCCATGATTTGTTTAAAAGAAAATAACATTATTTTTTTGATGAAAAAATACTATTCTTTTTTTTCAAATGTAACATTGAGGTAACTATTTTTAGCATGTTTAATTATTCTACATGTTCATTGTACTTTACGAGGTCTTCGACATAAAATGGGTGTTACCTCTTGTCGTTCTTAAAAAATTTTTTCAAACAAAGTATTTAAGCTAATAATTTGACGGTATTCTTTAATGTTTGAAAATATTAAGATAAATTTTTTGTTGAAAAAGTATTTTTGTTAAAATTTTTATATGTAGGTAACTTCAAAACTAGCACATTGCAGAGACTTCCTAGGTTAACAAGAGATATGTAGTTTGATTAAACATGCTGAAAAATTTAACTCAATGAGCTGGATTCGACGTTACATATCAAAAATTGAAAAAAGAAATTTAAAGAAAAGAAAATTTCATTATAATTTATTCAACAAACTGCTCCAAATCATTGGTTTTTCAAATTTTTCTTATTACTTAATCATTTTAAATTTCAAATAAGACCCTGAAAGAAAACAACGTTTACTTAAAGAGAAAAAGTTTCAACCGAAAGAAAAAAATTGAAAAAACTTAAATTCTTGGTTTTTTTAAACAGCTTACATAATTTTTTTTCAATTTTTCATCGATAATTTTTTATCTAGTATCCGCACATTTCGTTTGATCAAGTGTAAAATTAACAAACTGTATACAGGGTGTTCTTCGTTTAGGCTTATCTCTTAAGCTACTTTATCCATGAAAATTTGGTAATAAGAGTTTGAGAGCATTCCCAATTACCAGAAAATATTTTCACTCACGAAGTGGTTCCAGTTATATCCGAAATAGAGATCAATCTTATTATTTCAAATAAGACCCTATATATTTATTTATTGGTATTTTATTTGCTTCTCTTGTGGCTATTGATAAATAAAATTTCAGATAAATTTCTTGAGTATTTAGCACTAATTTTTGAACAGTAGATAATTACTCATTCAAATCATTTTATTGTTGATCAGTTTTGTCCGACCTAAAAGCCCTTTTCAATTATAAAATAGAACAATCAAATAAATAACAGTTAATATCATATACAAACATCATAAAATTCTTACATACTTCGTCATTTTTGTCAGAAATATTCACAAATTAAAATATAAAAATATACACATTTCCTATTTATCATGAACAAAATAAAAATGACGTAAGATAAGCTGTCATGATTATGTTTATTCAATATTTCAAAGACGATAATTCGGCATCTGTACGATCCAGCTAGCAAGTATATATCTCAATCTTTGGGACCTATAACTTTTGGGACTAAAATTGGTATTTTTCAATGCAGATGTAATTGCTCTCAGAAGTCTTGAAACTTTGTATTTTATACTATTTTATAAGATTATATATAAGAATATATTTAGGTAAAATGTTTGTTTTTTTTTGTCGTTCGTGACTTCTTTTTTAATGTGGATTATCTCCAATATATTTCGAGATTTATTAGTTTTCTCCATCCATTTTATATTTTTCAATTTGTTCGTGTTTTTAAGTGCGGTCTTATTTTTGAAAATTCATGGCCATCAATGTGGTCCATGATACAGTGTGTTTTTTGTCTTAGACAATTATTCAGCTTCATTTATACTCAATGAATTGTTCACTTCTATATTTACTTGCTATTTAGGGATTCATCAATTAAAATTTTTTTTATGTATGATAGAAAGATCACAGTTATTTTATTTCCAAACGACGTTTTGGGCTGTCCCCTTTATCAAATTTGGACTGGAATATAAACACAAACATTATGATGATTATCATACTTGCAAAGATCAATTTCACAGTTTGAGATAAATTATGAATAAAATAAAATGAATATTGATCCATTACCTTCTCCTGTCCTAATCTATATTTTAAAGCAGTTCATACAATTTAATTGGTATACATAATTCGAGTTTTTTTCTTTTTTGGATTTTCGATTTCAATTTTGAGTCTCTAGGAATCTTAAACTATCGATATTTTTATGTGCTACATTTATTCTCTATTACCTGAGAAATTTATTTAGAGTTCCGATTAGCCCTGTATTTTCATATGGTAAAGATACGAATTTCGGGATTTCAGTGTCGATGTTTTTAGTCTTTCGTTTCTCGGTGTTATATAGGCTTAAAATGTTGGTTTTGAAGATTTTTTCTGTAAGTTTTGGGGGATAGTTATGACTAATTAGTATATCTTTATCTTTTATGATCGTTTGTATTCTGAACTCTGTATTAGTTGATTTTAGAGCTCTATCAACAAATTCCCACAAATCATTGGTACTGTTGCTATTTATATATTTAAATGTTGTTTTTTATATATTTTTGGGATTCTCAATCTGTTCTGTATTTGAAGGATACTCTATCTCCATATTGAATGATTTAAGAGCTATAAGGACTTTTAAAAAAAATGGACAGTCGAATGGTTTCCAAATAGCCAATCTACGAATCGTACTTCGATTATTATTTAATAAAAATGAAACCAGATATCAACTTCTAAAAGAGCTCAATAGTCAAGATTTTCAAATAAGAACCACTATCTTTTTCATACTCATTGGATTAGTTGCCTTATTTTTTAAATCAATTAACCGAAATAGCGGGCTAATCAAAATAACAACTTTTATTTGAAAGCCTGCTAGATTATGTAGATAGCCTGCTTTCTATAAAAAAACTAGACGAATAGGTCTTTTTGTTCTCTGTTCGATTGAGAGATTTATAACATGATTTGGCTGGTGAACTGGGGTGTTCAGCAGTGACATATCAGATTCGAAAAGGATCTCCTAACGTACTGAACCGTGAGGTTGAAGTGGTGTTTGACCTTAAGGAAAGGTCATATTTTAGTATATTTGAGAATAAGCTGTCCCACTTGGACGATAAATATCGACAATTAACCCCGAATGACCTTTTGGCTGAGGTAGAAAAGAATATTTCAGAATTGTAGCTCTTTCCGGCGAATATTACGAATGACAATAGTCACATTAGGCTTTATTGCGGCTCACCCCTCGTGATTTTTGCTCTATGTAGATTGCGAGGGAATCCCCCTTAAAAAGTCAGATTAGTCATAACTCTAGACAACATATTGCACCCCTCCGATGCACTATTATTGCCAAAAACTTCATATCGATCCCGCCGCGAAGCTTGAGATTGCAGTAAGCTCATATCTGAATCAAGCAGAACTTCGTTAAATTCGAAATTATCGTAATAAGTAAGAAACAAAAAGTAAATTTATTATTTTTCACTGCCACTGTCCCTCGTACGTCTTAATGGGCTTAGTAGTGATCCATTCAAAATTTTTACAACACACTTAATTTCACAGTGAATGAACCACTGCGATTAATTCTCCATCAACTGAAATTGAATTATCAAGTCCGACCGATGTCGATCGAATCTGTGGAAGGTTCGAAAATTGAAATTGCTGAAGGAGCGCTATTTGTGTTGTTTACAGTGACTTAAAAGATTCATCTCGCCCAAAAAATTGAATTAAATTGTGAACTATTTTGTGCGATTAATTTTATAACTTTCAACGTGGATTAATTTAATTTGATCGCGTTGGATCCCACACAATTTGTAAATCGCTCAAAAAAAGACTCGTGTCGATTGGTCGAAAGCAATGCTCCAATAATACGATAGCGACGCTTTGACGCAAGTCTATGACATCGTGACAGGTGACGAATAGGGGATTTACGCGTATGAACTCGAAATTAAACAAAAATATCTAAAATTGACAATTATAGTCCTACACTTCTTGAATGTATTAATGATACCTTTATTTATTCTAGAGAACACTGTTGAGTAAGACTATAATTGCCAATTTTAGATATTTTTCTTAAATTTAGATGAAAAAACCAATACTTTTTAAAACTTCCAAAAATAACCTCAATAAAGTATAGGTGTATATATTTGAAACCAGATGAAAAAGTTTTACCGATAAGGGAAATGAAATACAGGGTTTACCATTTAAAAAATAAGAGTTCACATAAAATCTTCAAATTTTGAATTCCCATAAATATACTACAAATTCGCCCATTTAAACGTTTTCGTACGACCAATATTAACTGAGATAGTTATTGGGTAAAACATAAATAATCACCCAGTACATGATTGATATCCTCACGTAGATCGATGTTGCTAAATATTTCTGAGGATCAGATTCGTGGCGACATCAGAGCAGAAAATGACGGGGCGTCGAAAATAATGCCCCAAAGGGTCCATAATTAGGACATCAGGTGCGCCCAATTTGAATAAACCCTTCCCCGGATTCTAAGTTCCGTAACTTTATATTTGTAGTTCCGGAGATTCCTTGCCGATTGGCTAGGTTTATTAATAAACAATGACGCGGCAGATGGAGAATTTTTATGGAAAGGCAGAATGTTAAATGCCCGTGAAGAAGTGAGGCCTGTGTGTGAATATGGACCTATTTATCCACCTTTCACGGTGACGTAATTATGTAGAAATAGCCGAAAAATAAGAGCACCGCCCCTAACGCGACACAAAGGAATAAGTATAATATCCAGATGTGTTGCTAGCCATTGAAGACATTCACACAGAATTTTACTTTCGTTACGTCCTGTCAGAGTTATTGTGAAAATATTATTACTTTATCATTGGGCGTGCCAACTTTATCTGTGGTTTCTTCACAGATGCATTAACCTCCGGATTGAACCACATGGAACAGATGATTCTTGAGAATTCTGTTGCGATCAGTTGCAGATCTACATCTTGATTTTTCAGCCTCGTGAAATCTATAACCGATCAACCAAATAACTGCAGATAGAAAAACCAATTTTTTAAATTAATTAATGCAGTTGTTTTTGGGTTCCATAGTGCAACGAATAACTCGCAAAAAATCATCTTATTGTTGATCTCTAATTCTTCTCTAAATCTTCAAGACAAAAAGCTTTCAACAAGCTGACAATATTTGAAAAATTTTCAATTTTCAGTAAGTCTCAAATTGACAGATCTCTGAAGACTAGATCTAGTTTATCTGTGGTTTGAAAACTTCCTCAAGGTATTTCGAACAATTGACCTCCAAACTTCCGGCAACTCAATTGATGGTACATTTATGGGGTTGAAAGTGATTTTCATAAATGATGAATACTTGATTCTCTTCTTGTAGGTTTTGCTTCCCCGGAAATGATAGATATATCGTTCCATTTAATCTAGTGCATGTTTGACGAACCTGGATCTATCGGTGGAGAAAGTTTCTGATGTTATGTTATGGGGTTCAAACTGATTTTGTGTTATTTGTTTCGCCCTTATCAATATCTTTTTGGGATAACCATTACTTAGTGTTTTCATTTTATTTTGTTGGTTTTTTATTATATAAACATTTCAATTTAGTATTTAGTTGATAGTTGAAATTAAAATGTAGATAGATATTGACCTGTGGTTCTTGGGATTCCATTTTGTTTATTAATTACTTTATCTAAAAATGGATGTTGTTTTACTTTCTCGATTTTCATTGTGAATTTAACAGATTCTTCTTGATTGTCAAGATGTTGAAGGAATCCATCATCCCTTGTTTGCCAAACGATGAAATCATCTACATATCTCTTCCATAATTAAGGTTTTATTATATATCGTTCTGATGCTTTCTGCTCGAAATTCCCCATTTAAAAATTAGCTAAAATAGGAGACAGTGGTGAACCCATGGCCATTCGAAATTCTTGTCGATGAATAATATCTTCGAATGGTTTCGTTAAAGAAAAAGCATTTCAATTATTGCATTCACGCTAATTGTAGTTTTTCACTCAGTGTTTTAAAATCTTCAAGTTTTTTCTTACAATAGCAAGTGATGTCTTCTTGGTTTCTCGTTACTCTATGAAATCATAAATGTTGAATGATTTCTTAGAGGAGACATAATTTCCAGAAAAAATTTAACCAATTGTTGACATCGTGAATTCCTGGAACTCACAATGGTTCGCAATGGAATATTGATTTTATGTATTTATAGTAGACCATATAGATGTGTAGGTTTGCTGAAGTGTGGTGCTGGTCTCGACCTAATGAATGTATCAGGAAATTCATTTCTACATTTATATAGATTTAATGAATTTTTGTTGCAACTGTGGGGGTAGGATCTTTCTTCAATGTTACACTTATCGAAAATTTATTAACTTTTCAAATATTGTCATCTAACTTTTGGCCTTGAATGTGTCAGAGTATGTCTGTCGAAACGTTGGTAGCAAGAAAAATAAGAGATTACAATAATCTACAAAAATAATTTGATCGAATTGGAATTTGGGAAGAATTCGAATAATACACCGACGTATAAGCTCGAGGAGATCGAATCTGTCAATGATTTATTCGCAATTTGTCTTTGATGTAGCAGAGGGATCGTGAATTGTGCGATAATATCGATCAGAAGGAGTTAACAATAAATTGATCTGAAATAAATAGGGGCCAAGGCGAGTGGAATAGTAATTCGAGAAACCTATTGAATATGATATCTCCTCTCCGTAACCCCAGATTTATACCCAGATCATAATACGTGCTGAAATTGATTAGTAGGGGGTAATCAGCGCAGTGAATTAGTTTCGGGGGCACTATCTCAACCCATTCGGCCGAGAAGGTATAAATATATTGTGTAAGTAAAGGCAACAGAGTACGTTGTTATCTGCAAGATCTGACCTCTGGGGCTGAGCGTAGCGGCGAAGTGGCTCAGCTGCCGGCGAAGACGGGGGACAGGGGCCCCCTGCGGCCCCCCCATGCGTCTCTAGTGGCCCCAGGCATACCGCAAAGTCACGACCTTTCGTAACCTAACCTTCCTACCGACAAAAGGCACTCTACTCTGGACTTACGTGCATACCTATCTTCAATTTTAACTCGGCTTTACTAGATGGTACCGAAATTCGCTCCTTTCAGACCGCTGGAATGTATTTTTTTATACTACATGAAGACTAATCCATCAACCGAATCAATAGGTTTAGATTCTTACGATTTTTCTGGAATTTGTCCTCTTGCATAATCAAGGAATGTGAATATGCATTGTTTCAGATTTCTTCATTTAGCAACAAGAAATTTATTGTTTTACTTCTTAATTATAAAGACTTAGGTACCAAATAACATTTTTTTTCAATGCAGTTACAGATCTTCGAAGCACAAAAACTACATAAATTATTCTAAATTTCAACAACCACCGTAAATGACCAATTTCTATTAATTTTTCCCCAACTGAAACTGAATTTATAATTCATATCGATGTCTGTGAAAATATCGAGAATTGACATTTCTAACGAATTTTTTTATTTATTTTCAGAAGAATTATTTGGGAGATTAGAAATATCCTCTAGTTTCGCCATCGACCGCCCCCCCAAAGTTTTAATGAGCCAAGAGTTTACACGAAACGTAAACCTCAACGCAATTCATTAACATTTCTGGTGGAAGGAAGTATTGACAATGAAATTTGAGAACATGTTAAATATCAATAACATCCCAAATTCTTGTTCGAATATTGTATATTGTGTACCTTCTATAAAATTATTTTCATAAGATGTAAACCTAAAAGAGTGAATTTTAGAACAGATGTATATATATTGAGTAATGTATATTGTGATTTGATCAAAGAGATTAGACTGTGATAGGAATCATATTTGCGCCTGTCTTTCATTGCTATTAACCGCTTTATGTTCTCATAATGATGATCGTATTTTGATATAATTTTCATTGGTTTTGAAAATGTTTTTCCTTGGAAATTATATATTTTCCGTATGAGCATAGTTATTATTTTGATCGGGTGAGTTGTTTTTCTTGTCTTATTTTATATTTATTGCGAGGGCCGGATTTGAATTTATGCCGCCCTGGGACACTGAAGAAAATGTGGCCCTATGACTTGAATTTTATTTTAATAGTTTTGATATCTTATTTTTTAGTGATAAGAATAACTAACTGATTGCAGGAAATTTATGATCTAATATATATTTGTTATATATTATGTTTTATTTATATTTATTCTTTATATTCTCATATATTATTTATTACATACTATAGTAATGTGAAAAAATATTTGAATTTTTTTTATTATATTCTGTGAAACATGGAACTCTAGCGACAAACCTTTATGATACTAATTTCTGATTTCTGGATTACACATTCTTTTTTTTTCCAAAAAAATCATCCAAACATCCTTTCGCACCTTTTTACTTTTGTCCAAAGAGAGTTTTCGTTACTCAGATCTACTTAATTTTTCGTGTCCATCAGCCATATCAAAAAATTAATTTCAGATTGAGGCTCAACAAAATTGAATGTCTTTGCAGATTAGATCAATCTAAACGTCAAATATAAAAGAAACTATATTGCAAGAACCTAGTTATATACATTTGTATACGAACTGTAGGAGGCAGAATGTGTAGTTGACAAGTGATTTGATTAAAAAATAAAAAATGGTTCTTTTCAATTAAAATTAATTAGTGTTACTGGATAATTCTCCAAGTTTAGAAAAATCCATTAATCAATTAAAGTTTCTGTTATCAAAAAGACATATATAATATTAAAAATATTTTTAATTATTCAAAAAATCTACATACATTCATAAATAAATAAATAAATTAATTAAACTATCTCATTAGTTTGTACTTAAATTTCCTGTATTATATTATACAAAATTTAAATTTGATACAAAATGCATAAATTATTTTTCTTAAAAGATAAAATAATTAATTAGAAGAATTAGTTAATTATATATTGTATAGAAATTTTTTTCTCATTTTCCAAATTTTGAAGCCCTAGAAAATTTGCCGCCCTGGGCATTAGCCCCGACTGCCCCTAATGTAAACCCACCACTGTCTATTGATATTTTGAATGTTGTGTTTTTGAATATGTTTATGACGAAGTTTTTATGGTTTTGACTTTTGTGTTCCTTTTGATTTAGTAACTGTGGAAGTTAAACATATCCTTTGAGAATGGCCAATAAATTAGGCGGAAAAAAACAAGAAATCGCATGACAGAAATACTACAAGACTTTTCGGTGGAAAAGTGAGATACTAAAAATATTATAAGATATCTCAACGGTACACAATTGATCAAAATATATAATTTTGTAATAATGTTAATATGTATATTATATGTAAACCTCCATCGCTAATGACCTTTGCGGTTGAAGCGAATTTTTTTGAACAAAAAAATTGTTATTCTAGTACACTTTTTCCGGATAGCGTTTCAGAGTCGACCAATTTTTGAAATTTATGGTTTGACAAATAGTCTAAATTTTAGCAAACTTGAGGTAATTGAGACATTATTTTTGACAGTGCTCATATGAATTTCATTTAGAGTAAAGTTACAAAGTTAAAATGAAGAATGTTTTCACATGAATCTTGTCACCCAGTTTCGGATTGACGTGGAGTTCTGGGACCCCCGTCTGTCGAAATTTTTTTGTTACTCAGGTAGGACGAGTTTCGTGGTGTTCGCACTAGTTTCAGACCGAGAATAGAGAACCTTCCAGTAGAATTTTTACTATTGAAGGATCACATTTGCTCCGATTGTCATCCCGGTCATGAGTCCCCTCAGATGTGGATGCGACGTCATCGCAACATTCAATCAAGTTGGTGCACAACACGTGCCAGACACGCACAACTTGTGCTGGAAAAAACATTGGCGTAAGGGACATCGTTATCGATTCCTCGGTTTTTCTCTGTATAACAAAACTAGGACGAAAAGAGGGCTGCTGCCACCCCGTAATAGCATAGTGCAAATCTGCGGCTTTTAATTTTTAGGGATGTCGCCTCTAGAGAAAGCGAGGGTGAATAATCTGTAGTTTTGCGGACAGCCAGCCCCAGGCCACCTTTTACACCCCTGAAATACGACACTGGGCCAATGTCCAATATACAGGGGATAATGAGTTATGGTTAGTGTTTCGTAATGATGGCATTCTTGCTCTCTGTTTTTGGCCACAACGAAATTGGAGCCATTAAATTCAATTCGGTGGCGATCTGGTCCACTAATCGACAATATTTCGTTTTTGGGGTTTTTTTATTTTATTGCCTCAACCCGTATCTTTATAGATGAAGAGCTCATGGGATCAAAGGCGATTTTCATTAATGCCACTTCCTCGATTTTTTTATACTCGTGACCTTCATTTATAATATGATGGGCCCAATATCGATCTTTGGATCTTCCGCACTCAAAAGAGCTTCTTGTGATATTCCTTTATTCTGGATTTTTAATCCTCTGATGTAACACCTTGCACAGGCTGTTACGTTTATGCAATTCTTGATTTTTTTATTATCATCGAGATGAACTTCAGTTGGGATATGCTACTCTGCTGTTCTTATATTGAATCCGATTTTTTTAATTTTTTCTAATGCGTATTTCACATATGTAGTAACAGTGTTAATGGTTCCTGATTTTTCTGGACTAATCACATATAAAAGGGGGCTAATCTGATTATTATTATTATTATTCTTAAAGTACAAAAACAATAGGGGCTTCTATCCTATAAAATCAATATTAGTCAACATATTCAAACTGAGTAGTTCCTGGAAGAACATATAAAAGATTTAAAATGTAAACTATTACGAATGGTAGTCTTCCCGAAAGATCGCAAAACACCTTTGCCAAATCTGTTTTGTTCTGAGCATTACGATCTGGCCCATGCAGCGCTGGTTAGGTAACAATAAGTTATTCTTTGTTTACGTTCATCTTCGAAGGTATGTAGATTCGCCATCTTAATCGACTTGGACAGTCAGAATACTCAATTTCATGTGGAATCCGTGTGATCCAATGCAGCACAAACTTAAGTAAAGCTTGGTCATCCTCGACAAATTGACAGCACACCGGCCAGCGTAGTACGTAAGAGAAGCTTACATTTTGATATGCTTACCCATAACACTTGTTGAATATGGGCAATAACTACAGATCGTCGTGCAAATCTCTCGAATTGTAACTTTTCAAATCATCGTTATACAGGGCGTACTGAGATTTGAATACTCCTGACAAGTCGAACGTGTACAAGAGAACAGGCCTAACACCGATCCTTGCAGAACGCCCCTTGATAACAAACCTTTCAAGGATGAACGAACACTTCGGTTTTTGTCTTTTTATGTTTTGACCCTTTCTTATGTTGCTCTGTCAAATAAAAATTTGACTACTCCAAATTCAGTGTTATATTGGTGGTTGAAATTGAATTGCAGATATTTCGTATATTTTTGGAGTTGTTCTAGGCTCTAAGTAGCCTACATATGATTTCTATGGTTTGGATATAAGTACAGAGTGGTCCAAATTGGACCATTTTGACAAAAAACACCCAATTCTGGAGTAATAAAAAAATCTACATGATATGAGGTCGATTTTTGTGAGAAAATGAATGTTAAAAACCGCACATTGATATCTTGGTTTGTTCAGAAAGATACATTTTTATTGTTTCTGTGAAAACAGTGTTGGGGTTTTTACGAAATAAAATAAAATGGTGATTCAAATTTTTTTTCTCAAATTATTTTGAAACCATAACATAAATTTGAATTTCTTCTTATGGAGCATCCTAAATTTTTTTTAATATTCGTGTACGAAATGAATTTTTTTTTCAAATATATGTAACAGTTGTTACTTCTCCTGAAAACATTTTTTTCAGCTGCTTTCTAATTAATTCAGATGTATTTTCGAAATTTGGGTTGCCATGCTTGAATATTAAACAAATTTTCTTAGCAACTGCAGTCTATGCATACTGTCAATCAATATTTATTATTAAGTGCAGTTTGCGTCACAGGTTCAGTGTGATTGTTTAAACATACAAGAATATTAATCTGTCTCTTAATGCAAAATGTATGAAAATTAGAAAAAATATGATGTGCTAAAGTGCTAGTGGAAATAAGATGAAGATGCTCAGGCTGCCAGCAATCTTTACTTTGACCGATATCTTAAAGGGAGACAACCGTCGGGATATGTTCACTAGATTGCAGCAAAACCTTCGATTATGGTTCTATTTTGAAAGTAATAACAAGGGTTTATAAAACCAGAAATAAAGATAGAGAGCTACAAGAAATAACCAATTTTTACTTCGCAGAATGCAGCTGAATAGAGGTATTCCAAAAAATACATCAATGTAAATTCTAAAAAAAAATAAATTCAAACCGTATAGAGTAAGAAAAGTTCCCAAGTTACTATCAAATGATCTAAAATTTCGGCTCGAAGATTACCAATGATATTAAGGAAAATGTACTGTAAACCCAAACTTTGGACACAATATCATATGGATTGCTGAATACATATATACAAGTCGTACAATTGGACTTTGGAAAAACAACATTATAGTGAAGACACAAAGTCAAGACACAAAGTCAAGGGTTTGAGGGTATCTTACAGCAGCAGCGATATTGAGGAAATTTTTTGAACCAATAATGAATGAGTCAAGATATCATTGTGGGGTTTCCAGCATTTATTTTCGCAAGAACATCGACCTCGTAGCTTCCTTAACTCTTCTGGAGTAGATGTTTCCTATCAAAAATGTCCAATTTAAACCTTTCTGTACATATTTTCTATATAATAAATCAGCTAAAATGAGAGACAATAGTGAAGCCTTGTCCATTCAGATTCTTGTTGATAAAAAGTGTTTTCAAATTGAGAGATGCTGCTTCTATACAAATAGAAAGCATTTACGACAAGTGCAGTTGAGTGAAATATTATAAAACTTCAATTTATGACTTCTGTCAAATTGTTGCTCAAACTTACTTTGGGCATTTTCAAAGCAAACACGGTTGGAATATTTCTGGGATAACTCCATGTTGCTGGACCATACGGTCGGTTTCAAAATCCGGCTTGAAGGACCATTTGAAGATCCAGAGTATATTTTTTCGTTTATCTCGAGGTCCATCTACTGTTACGGAGTGTCTGGGAGACCATATCTGGTCCACATTATATATTCAGAGTGTGTTTTCCCGAGAAAAGCCGCTCACGGTTTAGTGGAACCCAGCGAGGCGTAGAACACCGGAACGTAGCACATGTAATTTGTGTCAAGTCAGTTGTGGGTACAATGAGAGCTGAACATAATTGAAGGTTATGTTGTACGAACATGGACGCGCAGAGCGGCGAAGATATGCCTGCTTACGGCCGTTGACCATCTCGGAGAACACCCGACACGGGGTCAGAGGTACCAACTTTCAGATCAGGTGTAGTACCGGGGAAAGGAATTCGAGCCGAGAGAGCCACAGATGGAAATTGCGGACCAACGAAATCGTGGGTGAAAATCACACACTGTCGTGTCTTATGAATATGGATTATGTTCTGGTATGGAGGTCAATCATAAGGAAGTTCATCAAGAATTTCGCGATTTTCTGCGACTTATCGGTTGGATGAATTTGAAATTCGAGAGGATGATGAAATCCCAACGTTCCTGAGACAATCGAAATTAGAAATATTGGTACAAACCTTAATATATTCATATACGACCATTGTCTAGTAACAGATGATCAGATTTTAATGTTTTGTTCATTTATTAGTGTGGGGCCAATTTCTTCGGTGAACCTACTTTGAGGATTATTTTTAGGGTTGCATAACATAAGAAAAAGAACGGACTCGTATAAGAGAATAATAATAAAGATTATTCGTTAAACAATTATAATTCGAATAATAAACCCAAAGATAACAGTAATCAGGTCATGATCAAATCTAAACCTGTTATGTGCGCATTGTACGACGTTAAACGGTTTGCAAATTATAATTCAGAATGAACGATTTGTAGTTTCCATGTTGATAGCAATTATATGGACCCATTGCTACTCAGCCAACATGACCATTCAACGCAGAGACAATCGAGACGGTCAACTCCAGGCCAATTTTTGTCCGACTTTTGGAACCTATTTTCAGATGTCGCTGTATATATTCACTGGATGATTGAAAATATTTATGCGCATATGATAAAAAAGAAGAAAATTTTCGCATAGACCTAACCTACAAATATTTAAATTTGTATCTTTCTTTTAATTTCAACCTCCAACGTCTGCAGTTGAAATTTGAGAAAAAGTGAGTTAATATTCACTCAAAAAGATGATTGATAAACATTGCCTTATATGCGGTGCTTTAGAGGACGAAGTCGATAATTGATTATGTTTTCTTTCCAATCCTGAGCGGTAAGAATAAAAGTTATATTTATTTAATCTGATGCTTGCTTTAGATCGAAAGTATATTATTTAATTTCAAAATTTATTTTGTAGAAGAAGAAAGTTGCAGGACTGGTTTATTTTGTAGGATCAAATTGTGGAATAATGCTCTTGGTCTTCGTTGTAATGCTGTGATAAGAAAACCGTCAGAGAATTTGTGATGGACATTTTAATGAAAATTCTCTTACAACTTCAAATCGCAACAAGTTGACCAGACATGCTATTCCTTGGCTTGGGACAACCCTTCATCAGGTATTGAAGTAATGGAGGAATCACTGGCTGTAGAATCTATTGAACCGTCAGGTATTGTGAATTAATTGTTTGTATCTTCAATGCAATTATCTGATCAACTACATTTTTGTTGTCTTTCATCTTTTCACTTGCGTAATATTTCATTTTTGCTTGTGAGAATTTGAATTCAATAAGTTACATGATTTCTTATATTTTCAAACCTTGATCATTGTTTCAGGAAACATATCAGAATGTTCAGTCCCAGACGAACGACCAGGAACTCTTGTTCCGCCCCAGACGAAAGACAAGGAACTCCTGTTCAGTCCCAGACGAATGGATGAGAGCAATAAATCCATTGCTCTGTCAGGTAATCTAAATATTTCCAATGAAATATTGAAGATTCATGTGATATATTTAAATGTTATGATATTTTTGAGCCTTTCTAATTGATATGTATAATATTGATTGCCTTAATTTCTGGTATCATTGAGCCATGAGTGGCGTCGCCACAGACACCAAGGACACAAGATGTTCCGAAATATCGACAACTTGTACCTGTCACACAGTTCACCGAGGAAAAAGAAACAAATAAATATGTTGTGGAATAAAGATCAATTGCGAATGTTGAAAGCACTGTGCATCAAAAGGAGAAAATCCCTTACTGACATCATTGATATAGCCAAAGAAGGCTTTGTCAGAAAGCTTTTTAAAGATGTACCTACACTGACAACAAATTTCATGTTTTCGTAAATAAAAAACTTTAAAGTGAAAGGCGCTGAAGGGAGAAGATGGACCTTAGACTACAAGATCCTTGCTCTCTCACTCTTCAAAAGGAGTCCACGCTGCTACAACCTCCTCCGAAAATTTGCTTCCCTGCCTAGCAAAAATACTATTGTGCAGCTTTTGAATTGAAGAAAATGCGCCATGAGTAATTTTCGATTTAATTTTTATTATTTCAGCAGTCTGTTCTGTTAATTTACCTTTGTTAAGTTCCATGTCAAGTCCACTTATTGTGGAAAGTCGATCATTGATAATGACTCCTGCCATATCTCAAATTTGTATTGCTAGTTTTTCCTCAACATTTTCATTTCTTATTATTTCTTAGCTCAAGCCAACTAGGTATTTTTTGCTTCATTTTATGTTACATGTTATGATTATTTTCTGTATGATAGATGTCATCAATTTGAGAGCAAAGAATAACTGAAAAAATGTTCATATTGTTCAATAAAAAAAGCTGTAATCAATAGTGTGTTATGAATATTCTAATTTTCAAGATGAAAATATCGATATGTAATTTAAAAAATGTTTTTTGCGAACATAATGAATTAATAATAATTAATTACCCCCTGTACCCCTGTACACCTCCTTCCCGGTAATACTCTCCTGCGCTAAATATGCTTAGTGTTCTCTAGAAAGGGTTCTCTCATTATGGTGGAAAAATAATAAAAAACCTATTGAATTATTGTTATATATATATTATTTTATTGTTATTTCTATTCATTAAATTGAAAATCATATAGATACACACTCGAATATTTATCTAAAAAAATTTCACTCTTCTGCATACGCATGCAGTAGGCGTAAACCTCCTGATATCCCATTGGCTCCTGATATCTCAAGTAATCGTAAAGAAATGACGACAGTAGGCGTAAACCTTCTGAAATTTCATTGGTTCCTGATATCTCAACTGATCGTAAAGAAATGACGACAGTAGGCGTAAACCTTCTGAAATTCCATTGGTTCCTGCTATCTCAATTAATCTCAACTAATTGAATGAAGCACTACTCAAATAGCTTTTAATAAACAACATTTTCTACAATACTATATGTATCACTCACCTGTCGGTGTCTAATGGTATTGAGAAAAAAGAAAGTTTGGGATTATTGAAACTATTATTTTTGCAGTTGTGTATTCTACAATTGTTAATCATTTTGGAATTAATTTGAAAATAACACAAAATTGAAACAGAATACTTACTGGAATGAAAATGAATGATCAAATAAATGAGCTTTTGCTGGTTCATGGCAGATTTTGACTCAAAGAAATTCCACTGAATTATAGGTTAGGTTGTATTTTATTCTTCAACTTCTTTGAATTTCAAATAGATCTCAAAAAAATTATATTCTTCTCAATATTAAACGAGTTAATTGAATTAATTATACAAAGGAATTATTTAAGATGTCTAAAATAATACTAATGACATTATTACAAACAGACATCTTAGAATTATTGATGAAAACGAGTAACAAGGACCAAAATACGAGGTTAGAATCCCTGCGATATGCGCGAGTCAGACTTGGTGTAAGAAAATCCACGGAGTGCGACTACTGGTTGGTATCTATACTGTGCTTGTGTTATCGATTCAAATTTCCCGCCATTCTTTCACTGGCGCAGATCTCATCGCCATTTGAAAATTGTTTTTTTTTTGGGAGAGAGATAGAAAATTACATCGGACACGAATTTAGTTTGGAGTTGACCGTCTCGGTTGTCTCTGATTCAACGTAACAACCTAACCTCAAACTGTCAGATATGTCAATGAAAACAGTGTTGCCAATTTGCAGTTGGCTATCGTAATGAATGTATCGCCAGAATTAATAATTAAATGAGCTGGAATGAACCTGGATGAAAGATAAGTGGAGAATGTCGATGAATTTCTAACGAGTTAAGCCTTGTTGAGCGAGGTGTCCCAGTTTGCGGGCAACATTGAAAAGGCGTATCGCCAGATTCACGAGATTCGAACTGCCATTGTACTCCGAGCTATTAGCAAGGATTTATAGCAATCGTAACATACTGGTTCGTAGCCACATAACATCTAGGACTAGACCATAGCCCCGAGATGGCTTTGAAGCCTCAGACAAATTGCATTTCTCAGTTTCGGCTACAGAAACCCGGCTCGTGCTGTATGTGTAAAATTCGTTGAATTTATTGAGATTTTCTCCAAAGCCATCTCATTATTTCTGAACATTTTTCATGGCGTTGCACATGAATCTAGTCAAACTCGAAAAAGATTAACCATCGAGGCAGATTCGTTCCAGTGAAAAGCGCTGACACGATGAATGCTTTCGATTTGATTGAAGCAGAAGACTCCAACTTGGGAGATCATCCAATTTTGTTAATCTGCGAATTTCAGAGGTCCCACTTTATAAGAAAGACATAACATTTTCCACTCCGAACGACATTGTGAGGTTATACACATTTCCTGTATTAATTTCGAATTCCCCAGAGAAATTTATTGATATACGGTATCCCAATAAAAATTTGCTTCTGAGAAAATAAGTTACTATGTGCTTCAAGATTTTATTCCGGAAAAACGGCCCGAACATTTATATTTCAACTACAAACTGACACACGACATCATTTCTTCATTAAAAAATTCAGGTGATGGATGCCACTTTGATAAGGGTGGTATTTGTTGTTTTTGTTCACCTGAATAGATAATACTTAGAGAGTTGTTATCTTTGAAATCTTGAATAATTTTTTGCAAGGATTTGTCGTTGTGGTCTTTTAGCATGGCTTAATGGATGCAGCATCTAGTTTTCGTAATTCACGTAGAACCAACCCAGTTCGGTTCCTTGTGGGGACTAATCGTCTTTACATTTGATTTTAAAGATCGACTGGATTTTGCTAACGAAATGCTGTAACGATTTAACAACTTTAACAACATACTATTTAGTGACGAAGCAAATTTTCACCTGAATGGTAATGTTAATAAGCAGAATCGATACTGGGTATTGGTTTGGGCCGTTATGTCTGCTAAAAGCATAATTGGTCCTTATTTTCATGAAGATCAAGGAGGCCGAGCAATTAATGTGAATAGTGACCGTTTTTGCGATATGCTGCGAAATTTTTTGGTCCCAGAGTTGCAGGAGTTTGCTGGTTTCAACTCAAGCACGTGTTTGCAGCAAGGTGGGGCTACTTGCCATACCTCAAATGATTCAATGGAAGTTGTTAACGAATAATTTCTTAATAAAGTCATTTCGCGAAGGGGTAACATCAACTGGCCTCCCAGAAGCCCTGACCTTAGCCCCCTTGACTATTTTGCATGGGGATACCTTGAAAGTACGGTTTATCAAAATAATCCGACAAATCTAACCCAGTTGAAGCAAAACATCAGGTCAGAAATGGCCGCAATATCAATAGCTATGTCATCGTGTTATCGCCAATTAAAAAAATGTTCGTTCCCGTTTAGAAGAATGCATCATTTGGATAACAAAATCTTTTCCAAATAATTCTCCAATTCATATGTTAATAATAAACAATAAACTTTTGTATTGCTCACAAATATTCTTTGTTTTATTGAACTTATAAATACACGATACCCTTTCTGGACACCTTGTATAAGTCATACCCGTTATCAAATCTACTATTTTGGCTCTATATTTCACTCGAAGCTTCCTTGTCAGAATAGTTGAACTGTATTTATAATATTTTCGAAAATTCTCCATTCTTATATTTCGTTAGTTTGAACTTTTGTTCAGAAATTCTGTATAACGACTTTCCCTAAATTGGAGTTTGCAAAAAACCGTTTACTTCACGTCAGTAGTTTTCAACATAGTTTTCTTCGCTCTATTTTCAATTAACTTATTACAGATAATAAATGCGTGAACTTAAGTTCGTCACTGGGTTGTTACGACTTATTGAATACAATTTCGTGGTTATATTTATTGTTATTTGTCACACAGCTGGTGTTTTTCAACAATTAAACTTCGCTACATCTGTAATTACTCTGAAGAGAGTTGTAAGTAACACTTGTCCTTAATTGTTCCTGACGATGAGCATTTTATTTCTTTATTCCTTGCCGCGCCCTGTAATTGACTAATTACAGAATCTTCAGCTCCGTGTTATGCTCATCGTCATTTTACAAAGAGGAACTAATCGATTCTTCTAGGTGAAGGCATCTATCGATTTTTGAAGAGCTTCGTATTGTTAAACTAGTTAAAAAATGTTTGACGAGCAGTGATTCTTTTCTAAGCCTCGATAAATATAAAACTAGATGGTGAATACATTTCTATGGTCTTCGGGTCCCCTTCTCAATCTTAATGCGGGTATTTCTATATTGGTCATTGAGTCCTGGACTACCGCAACAAACAAAATACATATTAATATATTTTTTCGAAGGTGACCTTCAAAAAATTGATGTCGAAATTTTCATGACATTTGGTTAATAATCTATCGAATTGCAGTGAATTCAAAGAAATTTTGTGGTTTGATATACACTCAAAAAAAGTATCCGGATATTCTCATTTGAATTGCCTGCGTTGAGTATTATATAAATATTATTTAGAAAAGAGTTTGTCTCAAATTTTGTGTTTTGAACGAAATTTGGTGTGCTGACTCGTTGCGAATGTAGGAAAAGGCTTATTGAGACCTTGTTTTATCGAAAGCCCAAGTATACGAAAGGTATAAAGCCTTAAAAAACCGTCAGGTGATCATAGAAGATTTGCACTGTTAAGGACGACCGTCGGCCTCTCAAACCAACGGTATTATCGAAAAAAATCAAGGAAATTGTGTTCGAAAAACCTAACAAAAGTTGTTTGAAAATCAAGACGGTGCTGATTGTTTTCTTAAAAATTTGTGGTGTGATTCATCCTGAAATTATTCCGCAAAGTCTACGGTTAATAAGGAATTCTAGTTGAGTGTTTTGAGACGTTCGCGTGAAAATATTTTGCGTAAACATTTGATTTGAAACAAAATAATTCTAGGATACCATCTCATCGAGCCACAATTATTAACGATTTTAAGACCAAACAATCGATAAGTACCATGGATTAGCCACTCTATTCGCCTGATCTAGCGCCGTGTAAATTTTACCTTTTCTCCACACTGAAATTACCGTTCCGGGTACCATATTTGACTCCTTGGACGCCATAAAAGCAAATTCGCAGAAGAAGCTGAAAGCCATCCCTGAAAGCGCCTCAAAAAAGGATTACATGATTAGAAAAATGGAACATGGGTATAGCTTCAGATGGAGCATATTCTGAAGGACATTCCATTTTTGGGGCGAGATGAATCTTCGTATAACCTCAAAAATATCAAGCTTTGCGATGGAGCTAGCTGTCTGTTGGCTGAGTGCAACACTAGGGTTGTCCAATCCAGAAATATAAAAGGCAACCCTCATATAGCCACTAACCCTTTTTAGACTAAGCTAATACCCCGATAAATGAAACAAATGCTTGAATGTTTCTCTTGTTTTCATCAGTGTAAGTTTCTATATTCTAGATAATAATTTGATTCAAGTTATGTGATACAGTTCTAAAAGTTGATCATATGGTTCTCAAAAAAATATATATATATATTTAAGGCTTTCGGCATGTTTATAACATAGCCTGTTCAGCAAGTCTTCTTCAGATGTAAGTTGAAAAAAAGAAATCGAATATTAACTTTAATTTTAACTACATTATTACAGAAACCAAAGGAAAAAATTTATATGTTTCGAAATATACAGGGTCTTTCACGAGGAACCTCACCCATATTTATAAGGGAAACTACTGAACGTATTTTCATGAAATTCACCACTAATAAGTATTTCACGATGCTGATGACATCTAAAATATTTTCAAAGCATGAGCACCTCCGGTTTTTCCGGAAATGACGTCAACTTCCGTTTTTCAAATTACAACACCATTTTTTTATTGCAGAAATAGATTCCTTAGAAAATTTCAAGTTATTTTGATGTAACATTTTTCAGTTTTGGTTGGAAAATTCTCTCTGAGCGGGAAAATTCGAAAAAAAAATCGAAATGGAGCTCCGCTGAAACAAGAATAACTTCAAGGATTTTGGATGGAAAATTTTCATTTTTGGGAATTTTCAAGATGTAAGATTGATGTATCTACTTTAAAAATCGAAATCGTGATTCATGATACAGGGGGTGAAAAAATCGCTTTCAAAGTTAGGGATGACAAAATCGTGAAAAATCAATTTTTTCAAATTAGAACCCCATTTTTTTATGGCAGATATTGAATCTACGTTAAAAAATAATGTGAGTGTATGCATCACACCCTTGTCCTAAAGTGGATATTTTTTGAGTTATTCACAAAAAACTGTTTTTCGTCTTGAATGTTCAGCTATTTCTTTTCCCTTCACGCCAAAAAGTTGAAATTTTCAGGAACTGTTACTTAAACCATGTTTTAGATTTTACTACCCTAATATGCAAGAGAAAAAAGTTACAGGTTGTTCCTAAATAGGTGGCGAATTTGGATTCGAATTTGTATCGGAAACCTCTTTATTTCAACTAATCGGCCATCGGTTTTCTCTCCAGTGATAAATAAATAATTCCTTATGAACCATATGCAAAATCTTACCATGTTTTACATTCTTTTTTTTTAATGATAGATATCATTAATGAAATCTGCCAAATTCCTCTTTATTGAGTAGCATTTTGTGTTTACTATTAATTTGGTGATAATTCGTATTAAGTTATAAAATCGATCACTATGCCTAATTTTACCAATGAAGATTATATAAATCTCATTCTACTTCATGGAGAAGTTAATAAAGTTGTAGATAGAACGATTCGACTGTTCATTGAGAGGTTTCCTGACCGACCCAGACCAACGAGAGATACCACATGACAAACTTGAGAAACGTCGATCTTTCGCTAAGAAAACTATACACAGAGAAGAAAGTGTAGTAGAAGATGAAAACAACGAAATTACAGTTCTTGCATATTTTCGTGTGAATCCTCAAAATTCTCTCAAAGATGCCGAGATTACTCTGTGATTATCTCAATCGAGTGTTTGGAGAATATTAAAAACACATCAAATGCACCCATATAAATTCAATATGTTACAGCATTTGAAGGAAACTAATTTCGTCAGGAGAACAGAGTTTTGCGAAGCTATGATGATTCGATTTCAAGAGAATGAAAACTATTTGGACTGTATAATTTGGACAGATGAATCTAAATTCACAAAGAATGGTTCTTTCAATAGGCATAACAGTCATTATTGGGATGAAGAGAACAACCACCACTTCAGACAATGGAACTTTCAAGAGACCTGGAGTTTCAATGTTTTTTGCGCCATCAAAAATAATGCAATTCTCGATGTTCACATTTATGATGGGACTTTAACTGGTAAGATAGAACACTACACATGTTTGCATTATTTAAAGAATGTTCTCCCTTGGGAGATAGATACTATGACATATTGACTCAAATAATTGAGCCGCTAGTACAGAACCATAATGACGATAAGATGGCGCGCCTCCACACAATTCACTCAATGTGTCAAATATCCCGTTTCCCGTATAAATATGGGTGAGGTTCCTCGTGAAAGACCCTGTAGATGTATCAAGACTTGGCTCAGATTAATTGCGCTTTTCAACAAATTGGCGAGTACCCAAATGAAAAATATAACTGGATCATTTGAAATATACGGCAATGAAGATGTGTGTGTTGATGGGTTTTTCGTTATTCGTGCACTGATTTCGGAACACTCTGTAGGAAAGCATAAAATTCGTTCAACAAATACACGTTTACTGGAACATTAGGAGAAAAAATTATCACGAGCAGGACAAATGAGGGGACAGGGAGAAAAGGTAGAGTGCTCGATGGCGTGTCATTCATATCAAAGAGGGCGTTATGAGGTAATTATAGTTAGAAACAGTGGGAATCGAGGAACAAGTAGTTGTCTCATCTCGTTCTCAGCGGCGTACCTTCGATCCAAACAATAGGGCTGATATAGCGCAACACCAAACCCCAAAATTATCTGATGGTCATATCTACACGTCACCGGGTTTTGCTAATAAAATTACTAGATAATCAACCGTCAGACCTGCTTCATATCTGGAGACCCTTAGCACTTCAATATGCGCCAATTTACCCTCATTTATTCAGAAATGAAATATTTATGAATATGCGCCCGTCATTGTTTGCGGAATAAGAAGACGAGATACCACTCATCAAAGTTTATCGCATTAGTTTTTCATTCTCCCCCTGTAGACTAGCTTCAAGAAGAGCAAAAAAATCAATACCCCTCTCATAATCTTTCATAGCGGGTTGAGACCCTCTTAAGCACGTTATCTAGCCGAGAATAATGACCTTTCAAGCTTATCGAGTTCACTACTGATTAATAAAAGAATGAAAGGAGCAAAGTGTTATACAGATTGGGATATTTCATTACGCTCCACAAGAAGGGGGATTTGGACCAGAAAACAGACATTGGCACTCACCTGTAGTGAACAGAACAATTGCTTTCAGGCAGGAATATTCCGCAGAATCCACATGTAGAGCCTTCAGCTTTTCTACCTGTTCCTGGAATAAATAGAGAAAATATTTGAGAAAATCCAGTTATGATTCCAGACTAACGTCAAATTGAAGAAAACAACTGAAATCAAGTATCATGATTGGAATGTCATTGTTTGAGGTCGGTAGGTTTCCCAGATAACTAGTAGTAGTTCCAAAAACGTTACAGGGCTTACCCTTAGTCCGATAAACGTGTACACAAAGCTCATTAAATGTTATTACAGTTAAAATGGGCACAAGTTTATGGAACGATTTTACTCTATTGACACAACTTAACAAAAATTTTATAAGATATGTAAATAGAACTCTAATACTGTTGTATGAACGTTCACTTGACATCTCTAAAACATAATAATGAAACCATTATCATACAATTTTATTACATTTTAAAATATTTTTTTAATTCCTCAGACATGAAGGTATCCAAAAATACCCGATGTACGTATGTGTTTCTTCTCAATTCTCGACTCATCATTTTTGTGTGTATTTTTTAAAGATTTCTATCAGGGAATTTTCGAAAATTCATATCATTTTTCGTAGTAAGTATTTTGCATTTTTTGGTGACATGATTTTCTTAAATGTTGTTTTAATAAAAAAACTAAGTCAGCTTCCTGAAATGAATCAAAGATAACTAAAAAGGCCTGAAAGTTGGACCTTAAGTTTTTAGTATGATTTACTCCAACATTCAACTTGAATGGAAAAATACAAAAGAGTTTCCATAGCTTTTGACTAAGTTTCAATACTTCGCATGCTTTTCAACATCCTCAATCATCCAAATGCTTCAACTATAAAAGTAAAAAAAAATCGGACTTAATCAGCCTTGTTTTTGTTATAATTGGCCTTCAAAGGCGAATAGACAAAAATTCATTGTTATGGTAAACTAAAGGCTACCAGTGTCCCTCATATCTATCAGGTATACCGGTATGAAATAAGGATAATTTTTGGATACCACGCCAATAAAACTGTTCGTCTTTTAAATCAAACCAACCAGACAGCCAATTTTCGACCTCCTCGTAGGAATCAAAGTGCTGCTCAGCCAATGCGAGTCCCATCAATGAAAGCAAATGGTAGTCGGAAGAAGCCAAGTCTGGTGAATACGGCGGGTGGGGTAGCAGCTCCCAGCCAAGTGTTTTGATTGTATCCTGAACCGATTTTGCTACGTGTGCAGGTTCATTGTCATGGAGCAAAATTACCTTGCCATGTCTTCTGGCCCATTCGGGTCGTTTCTCGATCGATGCATGTTTCAAATTGATAATTATCGGTAGCGGTCAGTATTAACGGTTTCACCAGGTTTTAAGAGCTCGTGGTACACCATACCTTTCTGGTCTCACCAAACACACAGCAATGTCTTCTTGCCGAAGCGATCTGGTTTTGCAGTCGATGTTGATGGATGTCCCGGATTAACCCATGATATTTTCCGTTTAGGATTCTTAAAATAAATTCGTTTTTCATCGCCAGTAACAATCCGATTCAAAACCGATTTTCTTTCGTATCGTTGAAGATAATTTTCGGTTTTCTATATGTCTTTCATTCAATTCATGTGGCACCCCACTTTTGGAAATTTCCCATAGCTTTTAAACGATCAGAAATTCTTCCGAGGATTCAGGAAGGTCAGGACCGAAATGGATAAGTCTCAATTTTTCATTCTCAATGACAATATCTTTAGTGGATTTTTTGATAACTTTATATAAAATTTATTTTGATGATTGACAGACAGAATTTACACCAAAAATTTTTTAGTTATTTAACTTATATTGTTCTTTAATTTTTTTTGCAAGTGGGGCACAATGTTCTGCCGAAAAAAATTTGAACACGTTCGATGTTTTCATTGTTTCCTGTATTCTCTATTAATTCTGGTTCATACAGGAGTAATTTAAATCCTGTTGAATAAAAAAAAAAAACTAAAAAAACATCTTATTCAAATAATAATTTCTCGATTGTTTTAAAATTTTTTATTGATACATGGTCAATAATTTGAGGAATGAAATAAATCTCTGAAGAATGAACAGAGAAGCAGAAAGAGTAGTGCCTTTTATTGCTATTCTCATTAATACTACCTTGTTTAATAATAAAGGTATATACTTCACATAGATTAACTTTGAATATTGAAATAATTTTTCAATATTGTAGAAACCCTTTTTTCTAGTGATATCCACTCTTAAACAGCTTTCTCAATGTTAAGTGGGGAAAACTGCATGCAACAGACCCAAAATATTATCTTTTTCGTTAATATGGATTTTTTCCAATTGACCATGACCCTGATGATCGTTGTCAATAACCTCGTGATTTTATTCTAACAACCACCATTGTTATGGATCATATGCTCATTTATTGCTTGTTATTGAAATATAAAGTACATTCAGTAAACCTTCTAAATTTTCTGATTATAATCCAAAATCTCTTCGGGGTAAATTATTTCAGTACTGCCAATGGCATGATTTTCATATATTGAATTATTGGTAATGCTCTGCTGAATTGTTATTGTTTACCTTTCTACGAAAGGCACTGCATTGTAAAAAAATGTTATCATTTAAGCGGTTTTCAATATGTCAGTTTAACAACACCCTGTGGGACTTCTAAGTATTTCAAATATTTATCATAAGACAGTTTGCTGTTTGAGTTTTTCTATTGTTAATCTTGGATAGTTTTTCAAATATGTTATATGGATATAGATGTCTTATCCTATACATTTAACCATGTCTGAAGGTATGAATAAATTGTTATTATTATATTTTAGTTATAACGTTCTCAGAACTACATTATATAACATGACGATACCTGAGACGGTAAAAAATTAAAAAGAAATTTTCCGTTCGTTTAGAACAAAATAATACAGCATATTGATTATTTGAGTAATTCTATGTCATTCGGTATTTGTGCGTTCAATTATTTTTCAAATTTAACTCATAAAGAAACTGCAATATCTAGAAAGAGCTGTTTATATTTATTTGTTTTTTTTTTTGGTTAAACATAGATAATATAGCATTGAGTGAATGAAAAATAAAGGAGTGGTTTATATATTTTTTTAATTAATTTGTCAATTATAAGTTCGTCCAGCTCGATTATCTATACACTCTCTAACACGTCGTGCTATTGATCCAATAAGATGATCTATTTCTTCCTGAGGGATACTATTTAAAGCTACCAGTAGTTTATCTATCATAGCTGACGAAGTTTGTGAGGACTGGGGTAAATTTCTGAGCCTTCTACCCATGACATCTTAAACATGCTCTATGAGCGAAATATCAGGAAATCTGAGCGGTCATGGCAAAATATTTACAAGGATCACTTCAATGAAGTTTGAACTAACTTTAACAATATTAAGTCAAACATTATCTTGTTGAAATATTGTATGCTCGAGCCGGTTGAGGCCAGGGAGAACATGTGGCTCCATTATTTCTTGGTTTTTGAGAAAACGATTACAACTGTTCATATGGAATTACCTACATAATGTTTTTCTTCCAAAAAAAAACTAAAAACTTGACAGCTCCTTCCGGGTGTTGTAGTTTCTTTGTCAGTATAACTTAACTTCGTTTCATTTGCTGTATACAGTCGTCTTGATTATCTAATAGTTTTAAGTATAGAAACATGTTTTTTACCTGGAATATCCTGATGTGGTCCATGAACTGTACAACCCTGTCAGCACACATCGGTGAAGCATGAAGACCTGCAGCAGCAATCAAAGGAGCAACATGAAGCGGCATAGAACACTGACTGGCATTCAACACAAAAAGTTCAGACCAGACAAGCCTGAGCAAAGCCACCTGATCAGTAACTTGTAAGTCAGGAAAGAATGGTATATTCCGTGCCCATTCTACCGCCGAAAAGAGCAATCTGGCCGCCAGTTCACATATATTGTCGATACCCATAATATTGTTCGCTTGTATACACTGTCCATACCTACTCGTTGGGTACGGCTCTGCTCGTAGTAACAAAGAAATATAACTGCTTAGGTATGTGTGATTGCTTAATGATGTTGTAACAGAGTCTGTGTTTAAAAATTGATTCGAAAGTCCTGGAAGCGCAGGCTGCGAAGGAGGTACCCTCCCTCGTTGTACGGCTGGAACAGAGTCATCGAATTAATACTCTTCAAGATATCTGACTTCTGCGCATGACTCAGTGTGACCCAATTGTTAATTTCACACTCGTCGTTCATGCGCATAACTCATAATCATAATTCAAAAATACGCAACAATTAAGAACATTTATTATTAAATAGTATGTTTCAAAGACGCATTCGCACAGAAAAAACCTATATTCAACTTGAAATTGTAGTCATATTACAGCAAAGATATAGCAAGTAGGGCCAGACTCTATCGCCACTGAGTTATAACTAGTTGACCAGTATACACTGTGGAAATGGATTGAGGAACAGGTTCTTACGTGGTGCACGAAGTATGAGATCATTGCAATGTAGAATTTTATTTGACATACTTCAAATTGTGACAAGACTTCTAGGATATGAGTTATGTGCATAACACGTCCAAATAAGGTTTTCTCAATAAAACTAACACTTTATGGGAAATTCCACGGGTTAGTTAATGGTATTTCGTTTTTGCATAGCAGTTTGGGATCTATAGTATCTGTTCGAGGGAACTTGATTTATCTGGTCGAATTATTTATCCAGTATTCGACGGTCTAAGGTTTTAGGTACAACCCTAATGCCGTTATCTGAAATAACATCAAACCCTTATAATTGAGGGGAGGTGTTGAAGGGCATTGTGGCAGGTATTTAAGCCGCACTAAACTGGAATTGTACGGGATGTTCGAATGTTAACTTGATCCTTATAAGGTTCAAGAGGGTGTCGAGTTTTTGAAATATCACCCGAGGGTTTGCGTTTGTGAATATCCTAATTTTGATCGTATTATCAATTTTTATTTTTTCCATTGTGTAATCTCGAGTTTCTTGGTGGATTCAATACAAATCGGTGATTTAAGGATTTTCAGATTAGCCATTGGAATGTCCAATGTATATAATGTTGAGCGTATAATCGCTAGATTAAATAGTAAATCTAGCCTCTGTTTAGTATTGAAATATTGTATAAAAAATTGTATTCCGTTTTTGCGTGCTATGGTTTTGCCCGAATGTCTGTAATTTTCGAATATCGGATCGAAAATGGTCTCAATCGACTGGCTTTATACTGTCTATTTTCCGAAGTAGATTAAATAGAATTGTCATATTCTCAGAATATGTTAATTGTCCGAAAATCTCGGTTAAGTTTGTTATTGAGCCAAATCCGCAGAAAAGTTAACCAAGTTTGAGCATTTGAAATTTGTTCAACTCTATAGCTTCTATAATATCAATTCCATCCATTTGTAACTTGGAAGATATTTGGATGAGTTTGCTAATTTTTGTGGAAATCGTCGAGGTAGAAATTTTTTGAACCAATTTTTTATTAAATACTTGATATCTCATAAGATATTCGTCGGATATCAATAAAAATTTGTGCAAGCTCCTGACGTCTTGCTCTTCTATATTCCCCCCTCCTGATTGATCTCAAGTTTTCGGATTCAACAGAATATGATATTCTGATATAATCATAGATAATATAGCATTGAGTGAATGAAAAATAAAGGAGTGGTTTATATATTTTTTTAATTAATTTGTCAATTATAAGTTCGTCCAGCTCGATTATCTATACACTCTCTAACACGTCGTGCTATTGATCCAATAAGATGATCTATTTCTTCCTGAGGGATACTATTTAAAGCTACCAGTAGTTTATCTATCATAGCTGACGAAGTTTGTGAGGACTGGGGTGAATTTCTGAGCCTTCTACCCATGACGTCTTAAACATGCTCTATGAGCGAAATATCAGGGAATCTGAGCGGTCATGGCAAAATATTTACAAGGATCACTTCAATGAAGTTTGAACTAACTTTAACAATATTAAGTCAAACATTATCTTGTTGAAATATATGCTCGAGCCGGTTGAGGCCTGGGAGAACATGTGGCTCCATTATTTCTTGGTTTTTGAGAAAACGATTACAACTGTTCATATGGAATTACCTACATAATGTTTTTTTCAAAAAAAAAAAACTAAAAACTTGACAGCTCCTTCCGGGTGTTGTAGTTTCTTTGTCAGTATAACTTAACTTCGTTTCATTTGCTGTATACAGTCGTCTTGATTATCTAATAGTTTTAAGTATAGAAATATATGTTTTTTACCTGGAATATCCTGATGTGGTCCATGAACTGTACAACCCTGTCAGCACACATCGGTGAAGCATGAAGACCTGCAGCAGCAATCAAAGGAGCAACATGAAGCGGCATAGAACACTGACTGGCATTCAACACAAAAAGTTCAGACCAGACAAGCCTGAGCAAAGCCACCTGATCAGTAACTTGTAAGTCAGGAAAGAATGGTATATTCCGTGCCCATTCTACCGCCGAAAAGAGCAATCTGGCCGCCAGTTCACATATATTGTCGATACCCATAATATTGTTCGCTTGTATACACTGTCCATACCTACTCGTTGGGTACGGCTCTGCTCGTAGTAACAAAGAAATATAACTGCTTAGGTATGTGTGATTGCTTAATGATGTTGTAACAGAGTCTGTGTTTAAAAATTGATTCGAAAGTCCTGGAAGCGCAGGCTGCGAAGGAGGTACCCTCCCTCGTTGTACGGCTGGAACAGAGTCATCGAATTAATACTCTTCAAGATATCTGACTTCTGCGCATGACTCAGTGTGACCCAATTGTTAATTTCACACTCGTCGTTCATGCGCATAACTCATAATCATAATTCAAAAATACGCAACAATTAAGAACATTTATTATTAAATAGTATGTTTCAAAGACGCATTCGCACAGAAAAAACCTATATTCAACTTGAAATTGTAGTCATATTACAGCAAAGATATAGCAAGTAGGGCCAGACTCTATCGCCACTGAGTTATAACTAGTTGACCAGTATACACTGTGGAAATGGATTGAGGAACAGGTTCTTACGTGGTGCACGAAGTATGAGATCATTGCAATGTAGAATTTTATTTGACATACTTCAAATTGTGACAAGACTTCTAGGATATGAGTTATGTGCATAACACGTCCAAATAAGGTTTTCTCAATAAAACTAACACTTTATGGGAAATTCCACGGGTTAGTTAATGGTATTTCGTTTTTGCATAGCAGTTTGGGATCTATAGTATCTGTTCGAGGGAACTTGATTTATCTGGTCGAATTATTTATCCAGTATTCGACGGTCTAAGGTTTTAGGTACAACCCTAATGCCGTTATCTGAAATAACATCAAACCCTTATAATTGAGGGGAGGTGTTGAAGGGCATTGTGGCAGGTATTTAAGCCGCACTAAACTGGAATTGTACGGGATGTTCGAATGTTAACTTGATCCTTATAAGGTTCAAGAGGGTGTCGAGTTTTTGAATTATCACCCGAGGGTTTGCGTTTGTGAATATCCTAATTTTGATCGTATTATCAATTTTTATTTTTTCCATTGTGTAATCTCGAGTTTCTTGGTGGATTCAATACAAATCGTTGATTTAACGATTTTCAGATTAGCCAGGAATGTCCAATGTATATAATATTGAGCATATAATCGCTAGATTAAATAGTAAATCTAGCTTCTGTTATGTCAAATCTTTCTTTAGTATTGAAATATTGTATAGAAAATTGTATTCCGTTTTTGCGTGCTATGTGTTTGCCCAAATGTCTGTAATTTTCGAATATCGGATCGTAAATGGTCTCAATCGACTGGCTTTATACGGTCTATTTTCCGAAGTAGATTAAATAGAATTGTCATATTCTCAGAATATGTTAATTGTCCGAAAATCTCGGTTAAGTTTGCTATTGAGCCAAATACGTAGAAAAGTTAACCAAGTTTGAGCATTTGAAATTTGTTCAACTCTATAACTTCTATAATATCAATTCCATCCAGTTGTAACTTGGAAGATATTTGGATGAGTTTGCTAATTTTTGTGGAAATCGTCGAGGTAGAAATTTTTTAAACCAATTTTTTTTGAATACTTGATATCGCATAAGATATTCGTCGGATCTCAATAAAAATTTGTGCAAGCTAATGACGTCTTGCTCTTCTATATTCTCCCCCTCCTTATTGAGCTCAAGTGTTCGGATTCAACAGAATATGATATTCTGATATAATTTGAAGCTATAAATAGTGGCGTCTTGAGGTTATTGGTCCTTTTCTATCGATAATATCTAATCTTATGTGGAGTTCAAAACTTCGCTGGTTCTTTGATGGTACACTGCGGTGTTGGTCGAGTCCAGCTTACTGTATGGTTAGAGGGTCAGGGTCAGATAAGGTCATTTCCCACGATAAACGTTCTCTTCGTCCCAACCTTAAGCCAACTCGGAATTATAAAATTCACCGTCAGAAGTAATCATCGCACAAGATATTTTTCCACTTTCAAATATTTGTAAGTTAGCAATTAAGATTTTTTGTGAATAGCAAAACGTTTTATCCTACTTTTGAGTTGTTATTTAAAATGAAATGATGTTAATTAAAGATATTATTACTGAATTTATGTGTTTTATCTCTTTCGATTCAGGATTTCGTCTAGATCATTGTAAAAGTAAAATCAAAATTTCAAAAGTTATAAACAATTAAAGATGGTTGAAAGTGGTGTTTAGTTTTTTTAATATTATTTGTGGACTAATAAATGTTTTGGATTTACGAAAAGGGATTCAGAAAGCGGAGGGCATTTACTTAACGAAACTGTACTTCCATCATTATTCATTTTAATTTAACGTTGAGAATTGGCTTTCGCGCGCTTTATTTAAATGCACATAAGGTGTAAGTTAAAATAAAAAATTGTTTAGGGTGTATAGTGAATTTAAAAATTTGCATAAAAAAATTATAATACAATTTAAATACTTTGAAGAACTGATTTCTGTTGGAATTATTTTTTAAAGTTAATTTTCCAATAAATTAAGTTTGTTTAAGTAAGTTTCTTTAATATTTGTATGATAAATTGAAATAAATATTGAAATAATTGCCATAAAAATGTTTCTCTTTGTGGAGCCTTTTTTATATTCCTATGAAACAAGATACAAGATAAAACGAATTCAATACCTTGTTTATAATTTTTTTTCTGTGTTAACAAAATAGAAAACTCACAGCAATATTGAATTTATTTTATTTCTCATTCACCGTTTTGCGTTATCCAAAGACATTTGATAACAAAAACATAAATTATCTCTATTTGTCTTAATTTTTTTTTATAATCAAAAGGACTATTTCAATATACATCATTTGAAAATATTCTTCTACAACTTTTAAATATATGTCATTCATAATTAAAGAAAAAATTCTTTCAATAATAATTTTTTGTCAATGAAAACGGGTTTTTTCACATTTCTTTTGTTAAAATAATAAGTTGAAATTTTTTTATCATAATTAAATATTTGTTTTTAATAAATTTATTTTGATGACAAAAACGGTAAGTAAGTGATAAATAAAAATTATTTTTCCATCATTACGATGAATTTGTTAACTCAATGAAATGATCATAAACAAGGCATTCAATTCATTGCACACTTTATCTTATTTCATTTTACAAGAAATACTACAGGAAGTGAAAAAGTTGTGAATTAACAAAGAACCCCAATGGAAATCAGTTCTTTGAAGTGTTTAGATTATATGATATATATTTTTTTATTTTTAAATCTCTGTATACCCTAAACAAATATTTTATTGTAACCAACTTTCGACGCTATACGAGAAGCCTCAATATGGGGCGCAAAAATCAATTTTGAGCATTAAATTAAAATGATTAATAATGGAGGTACAGTTTCATGGATTGTTACTCACTGAAACTTCCTCAGTTATTTATAACTTTAGCAATTTTAAATATATCAATACATTTTATTTCACACTATGATCTAGACATAATCCAGAATCGAATGAGCTATATTATATAATTTCAGTAAAAGTATCTCTAATTAACATCATCAACTAGACTATATCACAGCTGAGGTAGGAAACTTCAGACACAACAAAATACGAGTTATAATGAACGTCAAGTTTTTGAGATCATAGACTTATTGTCTAGCGACTTAATAGTAAAATATTAATATTTTTTATTGGAATACAAAATGGTAAAAACGTCTTTGAAGAATCGAACACCAATCAATGTTAATTCAAACGTCAAGTCTTATATAAATGATGCCAGACAAGCGTACAGTTTGATTAATGATTAACTTCTCGAGACGATCTATCTCTTTAGCGGCCACGTTGAAAAAAATCGATGTATGATACGAAAATTTGTCCCTTTTTCCACCTTGATCGTCCACTTATATTTACATGGAACTATCATGTTAAAATATAATTCTGAAAAATAGATAAGAGGATCTGAGATATCCTTGACCTGATTTCCTTTATTGTCCTGCATTTTCGTGGGTGTATCTGCATATACTACGCTTCCCATGGATTTTTAGTAGCGAAAAAAACCCGTTTTAAATTTGGTACGAGGAGAGAAAGTACACAGAATGTCGAGATGAATATATGAATACCTGTCTGGATAAGTCTTATGGTAATTATCAGACATAAACAAATTTGTCGCACTTTGCTTATTAGACAATTTCGTCGGAACAGTGACTTTAACGATTGATCAAGCTATGAACAGAATTTATTTTCATATACATAATTTAAGGAGACATATTCTAGAAATCACGTTTGGTAGATACTTTCACGAATAATATGTACCTACGTTCAAAATGATGCGATTCAACGTGACAGAAACAAACTGTAGAAGAATTGTTGAAACGTTGGAAAGGTTAATGAAAACAAAAATTGAGCCATATATTTTAGAATTGAAGTATTCTTACAGACAAAAAGGAAGTGTGTTTCCTAATATAAACAATTCAGAATATGAATTCATTCAGGGACATATTCGTCTATATTCATATGCCAATTAGAAGGCAACTTTGAAAATGCAATTGAAAGGGTTATTTAAGTAGGTAGGTAGTGTCGTTAATAAACAATGAAATGTTTAAAAATGTCAAAAAACCTTTATAAACAATTGAAAATTATTATTAAGAAAAAATATTTTCATTTAATCATAAATAACAGTTTCTCCAAAATTTGTAACTAAAATTATTGGAGATATTGTAAAAGTTCACTTGTATATAAAAATTTATAAACAAATAGAGATAATTTTTTTAGTTTAAATATGAGTTAACATTAACTGTAAGTCACATAGGAAAAAAAAACCACAACATTATGTTGAATTTCTTCTTTTTGTTAAACAATGTAAAAGTTCTTACCAAAGTACCTACTTATTGAATTTGCTAAAACTTTTATGTCACTAACTTATTTTATGTGTAGGTAAACAAGAAAGGCTTCACGAAGCCAATAAATTGTTTTGGCAATAATTAAAATATTTTTTCAATTTACAGTGATGAAGAAATTCTCGGAAGATGTTGTTAATTGACAAATGTGTAGTTTATTGTAAACTTATTTTTATGGAAAATTCCAACAGGAATGAGTTCTTTGAAGTATTTAGACTAAATCATGATTGTTTTAGATTTTTAAATCTACAATATGTATCCTTATTGAATTTGCTAAAACTTTTATCTCACTAACTTATTTTATGGACAGGTAAACAAGGAAGGCTCCACGAAGCCAATAAATTTTTTTGGCAATAATTCAAATATTTTTTCAATTTACAGTGATGAAGGAATTCTCGAAAGATGTTGTTAATTGACAAAAGTCTATTTTATTGTAGAATTATTTGATTTTTATTAAATTAAAATTCCAATTTTTTATATTGAATTCCCTCCTCATTCAGGATATTTTCTTTCAAAATACAAAAAAATATTAGTGTCCTAATTATTGGTAGAAAACTAAGCACCACTTTTTTATCATCTTCAACAGTTTATATCTTTTGAATTTTTCAATATATTCATATAATTTTTAAGCACAATAATCTAGACATGAGCACGATTCAATTGAACAATATCATAGAATTTTTGTAAAAGTATACCTTATGAAAAATATGTATTTAAAACTCATTTACTAGACTTCTTAAATTTAGAAATTCATATAATTGCATTGATAAAACAATAAATGTTTTTCTGGAAGCTCGAATATCATTTGGCATGCTTATGTTAATATACAATTCAGAATTTCAAGGGGTGAATATGATACGAAATTCGAGAACCATTACTGGGCTTCCCAATAACAGAAAGAAAATATTCGATTACAGAAAATTCAAAAGATTAAGGTTTGGATAAAGAAATAAATCCTTGGACCGGTGAGGATAAACAAAGAACCCTCAAGGAAGGGGGGAATTACGGTGTGTCCATTTAACTAGAACGAAGATTACATAGACATACTTTCACATATGGCACGGTCAGGTAGTAGAAGAACAAGTTTTAGGGGTTCGCGAATGGCAACGAATAGGTGACCAATGTCCAGTAGGATTTTATGCTAATGCGATCACGTCCTGGGGACGAATATTTAAATGGGCCTTTCTTCTTCCGTGGGAACGAAAATATTGCAACCTGTATTCTACGGCCGTTACCTTTATTCGTGTTTGGTTTATGCGATACCGAAATTCTGACCATTCCATAATTTCCATCTGATACCTAAGCCGCTCCCTAATCTCGTAGAAAAACCATATATAATCTGGAACTAACGACTTTTGACCCAAACGGGAAAGAAGCACTTTGTTTATCTACCTTTCATAGTAGCTTATCTCTCACCTACAATTTCCCGAGTCTCAAAATAAATTATCAGCCTCCTAACTAAAAAAAAATTCAGTTTGAATATCATTTTCTCATCATATGCCTAATTTTGCCCTGAATAAGCCTTTAATTTTTTTTACTTTTCGTTTATTGTCTGTAGAAATAGCCGCTTCACTTTATCAGATTTAAATAATGATGGGATGACTGGACCTCAATAACACTATCAGCTCGGTCATCTCCAGTCTGGTTAATTTGTTCAAAATGACTTCAATATGACTTTTAATGAAATTGTCATATAGCTCATTTGATTCGGAATTATGTCTTGATCACGGTTCAAAAACATTAAAAATTTTAAATGTTATAAACAATTGAAGATGTAGGTGTTGAGTTTTCACTAAAATAAGTATACGAATAAGTTGTTTGTATTTTGGAAAAAAGATCCTGAAAAAAAAGGAAATTGAAAACGTGTTCCAATCCATTATTAATAATTTCAATTTAAAGTTGAAAATTGCCTTACAATGTTATAATTAAAGTTTTTTTAGGGTATATATAGTAAATTTAAGAATCATAAAATAATATAATATAATATAAATACTTCAAAAAACTGATAAGAATCTGTTATAATTTTTTATCAAAGTTAATTTTCTAATGAACTGAACCTTTGTCAAATAACTTTAACCGGAACCTCTTCATTATTGTAACTAAATCATTGTAAAATTTTTTTAAATAATTGCAATAAAAGTTTTTTCGCATCGTGCAATTTTTTGGCACACCCATAACATGAGATATTGTAATAAAAGTTCAAATAAAATTCAATACTTTGTTGATAATAATTTTCTTTGAATTAACAAAAACAGAAGGATCACCGTAATGTTGAAAATTTTTTTTATTTGTCACTTATCAACCGTTTCTATGTTAACAAAAGACATTTAAACTGAAAAAAAAATTTTCCATTTGTGTATAAATTTTTTTAAAAACAGATGGACTTTTCGAATATTGAAAATAATTTTTACAACTTTTTAAAGAACGGTCAATTATGGAAAAAGTTGTTTCTTGATATTAATTTTTATTATTCCGTAACCTTTCTTGATATTTTTATATTTGAAATAATTAGTTGAGAAATTTTTTTGACAATCATATTAATCAAACACAAAAAAAATTTTTTCATTATCATTCTAATTGTTCATCTTATTTGAAATTTGATATAAAAAATTATTAACCTATCTTTATTTCTTTTTAAGTTTTAATGATTACCTAAACGTACCAGTGTATCAATATACCGAAAAAAATTTATTTCAATTTTTTTATAGTTTGAATATATACCTATTCTGAAAGTTTCAGCAGTTGTTCCATTTATTTACTTAAAAATACTATAAATTTCAAACTGTTAGAGATACAAGAATAAACATTCAGATAATTTTTGTTGGTAAATGGGTAAGCTTTTTAAAACCGTCCAAAGCGTCCAATAACTCAAACATCTACTGGACATGTAATTGCCTTGAAATAGGCAGATGTGCTATCTGATAATCTTGGGTAGGACTGGATTTGGGAAAAATGACAAGAAATCTGTGGGATGATTAGGAGCTTGTCTAGTCGTAGTATATGAAAATATTCACATTTGAACACTTGGAACATATTATTAGTAGAGAATTTGGATTCGAGGCATGGAGATTCAATATTATTTTTTCAGTTCGCTATTTCTATATTCTCCTTATTGTAAGCATCGGATATCCAGGATTTCGGGATAAAATCACACAAGTCGTCATTGTGTTCGGTCCAGTTTTGAATGGGGACCTAGCAACCCGCCTCCAACTCCATTTTCCTGTTTGGAAACAACGTGGGAGATAAGGGTGAGTCACAACCGGAAACAGGCTTGGCCCACGTTTTGAAAATCTGAGTTTCCCGAAGCTGGCGTCCGTCATTTTGACCCTTGCCAACATTGAATGGAAATTTATCTAAACTTGAAGCCGGAAAATTTATGTCCACCTGGTGTAATAATTTTCTTTGTTCGCGTGATGAAAATGTGGAACGTTTGTTGGGTGAATCGATTTATATTTATGAAAATGATGTTTTTCAGATTTCGGATAAAAAAATTAGGTATCTTGAATTATTTTCCTGAAAAAAGTCGGCACTACTCTGCGTTTTCAAAGGGACCTTTCGATATTATATTACTAACCTCGCAACGGTCATAAATCAAATGGATATTAAAACAGGAATTTCATAAGAACTAAACCATCTCAAATTTCCAATAAGTTTCAACTTCGAACTGAAAATTCATAAGTAACAGAACCAATTTTACGCTATGAATGGGATCATATAACTCAAAGTATTGTATTTCTTTGTTTCTAAACCGATTTATTTCATATGTCGGCTAATGTGTACCCCAAATTGCTTTATTTTCATTGTTCGAGGTGATTCTAGGTAAGATGACTAGAAAAAATTCAGGGAGGCCGGATTTTTATGAAACCTTTGTTATATTATCGTAATAATTTGACTGACTTTATTTTTAATTTCATTATTGTTTAGTGAATTCTAAGATACAATTTGATTATTGTCCGTTATCTATAGGGAGGTACTGATTAGTTAGATTTGAAGTGAATAACTATTTTTACTTAGCTTCCTCTAAGGTAAATACATAATCGTACCTACATTGTGAAATGTTTTTTTTTTTCCATTTTTGATTTACATCAAATATAGAGAATCGAAAAGTAAATATACAAGGGAGATATGCCAAAGCTACGTTACAGTAAAAAAATGAAATTAAAAACGAATATATGCGGATGTATAAACCGTACTATACTGCCTGGGCTTCGACAATATCCAAGCTCCGTAGAGTATAGTAAGAAATATCAAAATCTCGACTTTTAGATTTGAAATAAATCTTGTTCATCATAATCGTCTGACAAGCAAGTTTTTTCGAACAAGGTTAGGATACTTTGGTTCGAATCAAGTTCGACGTGCGATGTGAGAAATGTCTCATCCATTTAGTCAATGCTCTAGCTACCTTGAAACTATTAGATTTACAAAGATAAATTCTAGCGGATAATTATTCAATCATATCATATCTCCGGAAATATTGATTTGTCTAAAAACTAATATCAGTGTATTCGTTTGAAAGAACTAAATCATAAAGAAAATTCCATTCAATAAGTGTAATTTGAAAAAAAAATCACTACCCTGAGAGTACTTGGTCGATCTGGATGAGAAAATAACTTGACACGGTATTTATTAATCAAACATACCCTGTCATTTCCAGATGGACATTTGGGCAAATATGCTCAGGTGCGCACGAGTGCCAAAAATAGAATTCTTCATCTTGCTTCGTCTTTTTCCGGGTTTATTCGGTAAACCAAGATTTTTCACATAAAATCTTGGATATTTCTTCATAATGTCTTATCAGTCAAAATCTTGAAGATAAATAATTGTTAACATATAATTTAGATGTTAAAATTCTGCATTTTGAAGTTTCATATTTAATCGAGTAACGGTAAAAAAACGAAATTGATTCTTATTGGGAATCTGAACAGCAAATGCTGATGCAGTTCGTAACCAGTGATACAAAACGGAGCGATTGATATTTATTTTACGCAAACATTCAAAAATTAAAGACGAATCTGTTTCGATGAACACAAGCGCCAAAAATATAGACGAATTCAAAGCATCAGCTTTTTAGGAAGTCATTTCAAATTTCAAAGAACGAAGCATCACGGTTTCCAAATTTTTTTTCTTAGCACAAAAAATAATCACCTGACGGAATTGACTCTATAATTTTTATGATCAAGTCTATCGATGAGCAATGAATAATGTAGGTAAAGAAAATGGTATTAGGGTGAAGCAGGTAAGTCATTCGAAATTGCTTGGCAAGTGTACCAAAGGGCAGATAGTTGTGTTTTGTTGAGTATCTGATAGCACAATGGGGTGAATTGCATGGTTCGCAGAGCCTGGATATTTTCCCATATCGGTTGCACCATTAATCTCAAGTCGCCGTTAATGTATGCAAGCGGTAAACGATCTTTTAGGTACGGGCTTGGCATTGTTGGACCTTACGGTCAAGTATTTGTATATTAAACCGATCAATCATCTACAAGAATAGGGTCCCGTCCGTTTTGCGCTGGCTTATACATACATGACTCCGAAATATTTCCATGCAGGGAAAAGAAAGGGCCCTCTTCTCTTCAGCTAACGGATACAGACACCTTATTTTCATGAAAATGACCGCAAACTGGGAAACTCCCAACGGCCATTCGTGTTTGTTCAAAGAACCTATTCCGAGGAAAATTCATATCCACGAATACGTTTCAGAATCAAATTAGTCTCGAGATGGTCAGAAACGAATTACAAAACTGTTCAAACAAAAATTTGATCCCCCAGAAAAATGTTTAATTTCAAACATTCCAAGGGATGCAGTAATACTTTTCGAATAACATTCAGAATTTTATAAATCAAGTAGAGTGAATACAAAAATTAACTTCATACTAGCTGATCGAAGATTTTGAACTCCTTGAGGATTCTAAAATTTAAATCGATAGCTGTGACGAAAAAAATCGAGATTGTTTATGGTTATTTGTTTCTTTTTCCGCTTTGATGAATTTCAAAACATCCGTTAGTCCGGAGTGGGATGAAGAATGTGGAATCTGCATATATTAAGGCCCCTTTTACTACGGACCTGTTCGAGCTATAATGGGATGAAAGTGAAACTGTTTTTTAGCCAGGAGAAAGATCTGCGTGTGCCTTTTGTATAGACAATAAAACAGATCGGAGGTTACCTGAAGCTGAGTCTAATAGAGAATAAACGAGATTCAAGCACGAGCTAAGTCCCTTGTCACCTGTTGCCTTAGATGAGAGACAAAATAATATATGTATTTTTATTTTTTGACCTGCTCCCAAGAACACTCTTATTTGACTACCAACGTGAGGCCTGATGAATGGCACCAAGAACGTGTTGATAATGACGTGTAAAAGGGTTCCTTAGAGGTGATCACAGAAAATATTTCGAAATATCTTTTTAGAAATTCTTTTAATTTCCTATAATTTCTCCGAAAAGACTCGTACCATGTCATTGAAATTTGGTTACATTATTCCTCAAAGGTATTCAACCCATTCGGCTCAAATAAAAGTAGGAATGGGCACACCAAAAAATAATTCGGGCCAGCAAAAATATCCGAATATTTATGATAACTATAAATCAAAATAGAAAATTCATTTACCTTCTCTTCTCATGCCCATCTTCATGCATTTCTTGAGACGGCAGTACTGACACTGATTTCGATGGTGTTGATCTATTGGACAATTTCTGCTCCCTCTGCAGGAATATGTAAGGTTTCTACGTACGCTCCTCTTGAAGAAAGATTTACAACCTGGAAATACGAAAAAATATGTTTCAAATTAGCGAATCCTGGATTTACCCATGTTGTTAATTGTTTCTTCAATATCATAACTGTTTTGATTTTAATATTAGTTTGAATATTTATTCAGTTTATTCAATGTTGTTGAATATTTTTTTGATCAAAAAAAGCAATAACTCAGCTTCCTGAAATTACTTGAAGTTTTTGAAAAAAGGCTTGAAAGTTAAATTTTTGATTTTCGTAAGATATACTCAAATATTCAACTCCAATTTAAAAACACATGATCCTGAGCTATCAAAATCATAAAAAAATAATACTTAATCAGCCGATTTTAGTTATAATTGGTCTTCGAAAGGAGAATTACAGTAATTTGTGCTATTTAATTGATATCATAAAATAGGCCATTTCTCAACCAGTTATTTTCATTTTTAGTCTTGCTCACAATTCAAATCATAAAGGTAAAACCAAAATTATTATTAAATTACACATACTAAACATATTTTATAGGAATATCAATTAATTTAAATTTCAATCATATACCTATTCAAGTTTAATTTTCCATAAAATTAAAAATAAAAGAAATAAGGTAAAATCATTGACACACCGTTTAACTTAGCCAGAAGCATGGAAAACTTCTTTTTGTATTTTTAAATTGGAATTGAATATTCGAGTAAATCTTACTGAAAAATTAATAAATTAAAATTCTAACTTTCAAGCCTATTTTGAGTAACTTTAAGTAATTTCAGAAAACTTTTTTATAAAAAAAACATTCGAAGCAATCATGTCACAAAAAACACTGCAAAATAATTTTTACGAAAAAAGATAGGAATTTGAAAAAATATATCGGGTATTTTCGGATATCTCTAGGTGCAAAAAATTTGACGTCACTAATTGGGACAGTCAGTATAATGATGAGTATCAGCATATGAACCCGCCAAGGAAAAATTTTCAATGAATAAAGAATGATTATTCCTAGAAAAATATTATTATTCATTATTGATGTTTCTTTGATTCTTCTTTCGGATAGAAATGTTAGTTTCATTCTGTTGAAATGGTTGGTTGAGAATAACGTAATTCAAAACGGAGATGACGACCAGGAATTGGAATTCAAAGATTATTCAGAGTAGTAGAACTTGGAGTAGAAATGAATTATTAAAAATTTTACGTCACTTATGAAGATATATCTATAGTTATTCTTATTATTGTTTGAATTGTTTTCGCTGTTGGCGTGTATATGGCCCAATGTAGGATATCATAAAACACGCATGCCAAAAGAAGTTTTTTGACACTTAAACTCAACCGATACAAATCGTTGTACTTTGATTTATGGTGCATAATGAACTGGCTCACCCTGTACTCGGTTCAAGTAATTACTCCGAGTAAAATAATTAATCATGCACGGAGATACGTTCAATTTTCCACGTACACGGGTGAATAACCACGGTAACTAATAAAACACCAATACAGATACAAGCTGCACTTCCGTGTTCTAGCATCAAACACCACAAATTATGGTTTTGAGATAACTAAGCGGCATATACCTATACCTCGTCACAACCAATATTGCAGCAGGCCTCTTCGGCAATTTCTATTGAACCTCCAACCAGTAATGATCTGATATACCATACTGATATTCGTATTATCTACTCTGATGAAATTTCAGAATATTCATAACATCAATTAGACCCATATACATACTAAATTAACGAATATCAATTGCACCGAAAATTACCCTTTAATTTAAAAGAAAAATGAAAGTTATGGACAAATCCAAATTCCAAATAATTTTCAGAAACGGCTAACAGGTAATCGATCTTCAAAAAAAATAGGATGACGATAATAGAATATTTTATTTAATTAATGAGAAATCAATAAAATATCAAAATCCATTCAATAAAGAAGTTATTGGACAAATGGGGAGTGAAATTGAATGAGTAACTCTTCGACTAATTTCAAAGTTTAAAAGTAAAATGAAAGTTATGGACAATTTTTTATGGATTGATTTCTTCGAAATAATTTTTAGAAACGGCTAACAAGAAATGGATCTTGGAAAAAATTAGGATAACAATAATTAACATCAAAATATATTATATTTAATTCAAAAAAATCAATGAAATCTTCAAATCCATTTAATATAGAAATTATTGGACAAATAGGGAGAAAAATTGAATGAGAAACTCTTCGATTAATTTCAAAGTTCAAAACTAGAATGAAAGTTATGGACAAGTTCAAATGGATTTTTTTTCTTCGAAATAATTTTCCGAAACGGCTAACAGGAAATCGATCTTGAAAAGAAATTAGAATGACAATAATTATCATCAAAGTTAGTATATTTCATTTCATTAAAGAAAAATAAATAAAATATTCTATAAAGAAGTTATTGGACAAATGGTGAAACAAATTGAATGAGAAACTTTTCGACTAATTTCAAAGTTTAAATGTAAAATGAAAGTTATGGACAAATTCTTATGGATTTTTTTCTTCGAAATAATTTTCAGTAATGGCTAACAAGAAATTGTTCTTGAAAAAAAATAGGATAACAATAAATATCATCAAAGTTAGTATATTTTATTTAATTAAAGAAAAATCAATAAAATCTTCAAATCCATTTAATAAAGAAGTTATTGGACAAATAGGGAGAAAAATTGAACGGGGAAATCTTCGACTAATTTCAAAGTTCAAAAATGAACTGAAAGTTATGGACAAATTCTTATGGATTTTGATTCTTCGAAATAATTTTCAGAAACGGCTAACAGGATATCGATCTTGAAAAAAAAATAGGAAGACAATAATTATCATCAAAGCTAGTATATTTTATTTAATTAAAGAAAAATCTTCAAATCCATTCAATGAAGAAGTTATTGGACAAATAGGTAGAAAAATTGAATGAGGAACTCTTCGGCTAATTTCAAAGTTTAAATGTAAAATAAAAGTTATGGACAAATTCTTATGGATTTTTTTCTTCGAAATAATTTTTAGAAACAAGAAATCGATCTTGAAAAAAAAATAGGATGACAATAATTATAATCAAAGTTAGTATATTTTTTTAATTGAAGAAAAATCCATATAAAACTCAATAAAGAAGTTATTGGACAAATAGGGTGAGAAATTTAATGAGTAACTCTTCGACTAATTTCAACTAAAAAAAGTGTATGAAGACTTCTGAAACCAAAAATAAGTAAAGTCGTTAAACCCCAAACTATCAAAGTGAAACAAAAATTTATGTAATCCTACTCAAATTACGCTGATCTCGGCATTAGTTTTTTGCCAGCCCCTAACTTTAAAACGACAAATTCTCAATCTCATACATCACAGCAGAATACAAGGGGGAGTCACAATAACTCACTTCTTCCTTCTTCGATAATTTATTTCAACGGAGTTTGGGCGGTAAAAAACCTATTACTGTAGTATATCGCTATTTTAGTTATGTTGAATTTTAAGAACAGGGGGGATTGCTTCGTTTCAGATTGAGACAGAAGGAAATGAACAATCGGTGTTCCCTTCTGAAGTTGAGCGGAATAAAACTGGAATTCTACGGAATGACCTCGAAAAAAAAAGAATTTGAATATTTACAGGAAATAATGAGTGTGATTTGATGAAAGCTTTATTATAAACAAAAATTAATAACTTTGAATATAGTTATTAATATTGTAGATACACATTTTTATAAATAATTGTTTCTCTCAAAATTCGTTACTTCCAAAAAAAAATTACCAGAGTTTAGAAGCGATCAATCTATCTTAAATTAATCCTGAGTATAACAAAACAACTACGAAAAAAAATCTTTGCAAAATCATTCACGGAGATAAATTTGACCAATATTATTCTCATATTATTTAATTTATGAATTTTCTGATGGGAAAAAATTAATGACTTTCAGATTTCATCAGAGGGGTGCTGTTTTTAAGCAGAATCTATATTCAAAAACATTGTTGATATATGGAACATTTCATTTCCAGATTAATTTAGATTAATTGACTCGAATATAGTTGAAAAAAAGTTGGTCCAACATAAATTTAAATGATTTCAATGATATTTTCGCCTTAAAAATACATAAATACGAAATAAATTTTCCAGTTAGCACTCGCACGAAAAAATGAAAAAAAAAAATTACTCGTACTGGAACAGTCTTTATAATGAATTGAATTTCTTCATAACGTGAATTATTGATTTTTTTTTCTTTCACCTAAATCACTCTAAATTTTTGACTGAAAAAATGTAAGAAAAAAATTTCTGAAAATTTACTATTGATAAAATAGACCTTAAAATGGATTGAAAATAATGCATTTTTTATACCTAATATTGAATAGTTAAATCACAGATTTTCTTCATTAATATTGCAAAGTAAAAAATGAACCAATTTCATCTGATTCCTAGTTCAAATTTAATTTTTAAAAACGTATTCCTAGTCCGAAATGTATGCAAATGACTCGTCACTGGCATTTTAGCGTTTTACGATGTCGACTGGCTTTTTATAAGCCACGATTTTTCTTATCTGGTCTCAAGAGAGCAGTGAAATCGTCAGAGGGTGATGTGCTCGAATCTCCCTCAATTTTTTTCACTGAGGCAGGAGGAGACACCGTTGACAGAAATCTCTTGCCACATGAAAACCCTGAAAATTGGCCGCGGTTTGAAATAGGATGACACAGAAGTATTCCAATTGCAAATCTTGGAACAAGAAAGGTTTCTCTAAGGAGAAGGTCTTCATTTAGATATTGGGTTTCTTATTTCCCGTAGTCCAATAAGGATAATGTATTTAGAGTTATATACTTATATGAAACAACACGAAATTGATATAGATTTCTAATCATGTTTGAAATTTGTCTGCGGTTCTTTATTATTCGCTAATTTGTATTCCTTGCGTACTATCTTTAACAATATGTAAAAAGGTTCCTTAGCTTTGGTGTACGTAACTCATTTTCAATTTCAATATTTTTGTTAAATGGATAAATTGAAGGATCAACTTTCAACCTAGATTTATTGAAAGGCCTCGGTTGTTTCAATGGTGAATGATCGAAAAATCAGACATCTGGAAATTAATATTGATCAATGGTTGATCCAGACTCCAATATATTTTTCTTGTGAAGCCTTAATTTACTGTCGTACATTTGTAAGTCCATACGACCATTAAGTTTTGTGTGGACAGTCTAAATGAATGGCTTCAAAAAAATATATTTACAATTGTTTTTATAGGTAGATTTTGTATTTTCTTGTATAAAATTTGACCCTCACATATACGCACAAATACAGCACTATAGAGGTACAAAATAGTTTTTATAAGAAAAAACATTTGATGACATTGCTATGTAGTTCAGTTGCGTGATTATAGGTAGGTACCTAGTTTACTTATGACGTAGGTACCTAGTTCAAAAATGAATTTCATTAAATTTTCGAATGAAAATTTCCATTAGAAATTTGCCTGTGGATACTATATTCAAGGATTTGCTTGCGCTGAGTGATTGTCTCACACTTGAATAAATCATCTTCATGAGATGAATGAGAATACCTACGATTTTCTATTCTGATAAGTCAATTAATGGTGCCACGAAAAGGATTATTTTCAGAATATGAAAATAGGCGTCTATCACATTCAGAAAAAAGATGCGAGACTTAGAGATGTTTCAGTGGTTTTACGACGATTAGAGATCAAATAAGGTGAAGTTTGCGATGTCTCCCCAGATAGCGATTACCTTCTGCTTAAAAATTCTGGCGCCCACAATACGAGGTTTCACTTGATAAGACTTCGGTTTTAATTACCTTCACAGGTGAATTGGCCGTAGTGTTTCCCTGAACTCTTGTCACCACACACAACACACTCAATATTTTGGTTCTTGATGTCAGCGCTAGCCACACTAGTCTGCGAATTTTGAGAGGGTGTTTGGCATTTGACGAGGCCAAGATCGGGGGTCTCCAGGCCGATAGGGTTCAGTCCTTGGGCCGTCGGCGGAGGCTGCAAAGTGTTCAAGTTGGTCGAGGAAGGTAAAGAATTTAGTCCATTTGGTATTGAGTTCAGCCCCGTTTGAATAGGATTGATCAAAGAGGATTCGCGCCACGAGCTGGCTACTAGAGCCATGTTTTGAGGACTCACGCACAACACATCACCCGGCTAGGTCACCTGGACTTAGCAGTCACCGTCTTGAGCAGTTAGCACGTTCACACACAGACGCGGAGGTTACAGGTCAATAGTTGGGCACACTCTGGTCTCTACTATAGTGACCTTTTGGGCACTCTCTAGGCATGATTTTGGCCTGGGCGGTCCTGGGAGGGTCCTGGTTCATAGAAGGGTCACGATAGGCCACGGGGCGTGCCGTGGTGGGGAGACGCTAAGAGAGGGGATACAAAAACCACGTGCCTTCACTGAAGTCACGTGGAGACTAGCGCAATAAGGCCCGTTTCGGTGCTCGACGCTCCGGAAATATCAGGCCCCCATTTCGTTCTCGCACTTTCTATCCTACACTTCGCGCGTATAAGCGAGTATATGCTCCTTCGTCCTCATAACTCGAATGTGTGAGACTTGAGACTAGAGTAGGTACGTGTGGGGACGCCTTAGTTAAGATCCCCCCTTTTCACTTGTATTAAAATCGGGTCCTCACTAGGCGCATTGTAGACACTGCACCTATTATACATTATCGACGTCTCTCCTTTTGCTATTGGATTACAATGCGTTTTACCTCTTTTTATCTAGTGTGGAATGAACATTCCGAATAAATCGTATATATGTATTAGTAAAGGCGATAATGGATTAGTGAAACATATCCTTTGTGACTATTTGTGATCATTGAAAGTTCTCGTGCTGCAAAGGATTTTTATACATCAGCGAAAAATGCCCGACAAAATTGGTTGACCAATTATAGACTTATTATAGCCTCTTCGGTTTATTTAGTGATTTAGTGATGTGGTGTCATTTATGCCACACGTAAATTCATATATATATATATAGTGTGACAATTTTTTGATGATTGCCTTTTTTGGTGTTGGATTTGACACACTTAAGAACTGAATACTGAATTATACAGACATTTAAACTTATAATTCAATGGATAACTGAAGAAAGATCAGTCATCGTTTAATTCCCTCACATGTTCCTGATTTACATCGTGAATTAAATGATAAAAGTTGTGAAAAATCATACGATCTTTACGTGATTCAAAACTTAGGAATATTGATTAATGTCTGGATTGTACGTGGACATTGCTTTGAAAAAGTTCATCTTTATTTTTTTATAACTGAACGAGTGGATAAATCAATTTTTTGACATCAAGTTAAAGGCAAAATAATTTTGTTTAAGGATTTTTATAGAAAATTTATGATGATGGATCTATGCTTGCTAACAGTTGAAATTTTTTTTCATTTAAGCAGTGCAGGCAATTACTTATGCCATTCGCAAATTTTCAGATACAGCGCAACCTTTTTTTAATGCATTTTCAGTATTGGATTCAACACAAATGAAAGTTATTTATTGAACTTAAGGAATAGTTAATATGTGGATAACAGAACATTCCATCTATCCATCGAAAACATTAAATTTCAGAAGGTTTATAAAATGAAAGATTGATTATTTGGTAATTACTTCGAATATAATTATTTTTCAAATAAAACATAGTTTTGAGTGTCAAAAAATTGTAAATAGATCCTGAAAATGAATTATATATTTTTCATGAGTGATGAACAATGATACAATGTGCCAAAAAAACTGAACTCTAGTCATTTCTACTCGTGAAATCAAGTCAAAATTATGTTTTTACGCTTGTTCCAATAGAACAGCGGCTATCGTTTTGCCAAAATGTCTGTAATATTAGAATATCGAGTCGAAAATGGTCTCAATCGATTGAGTTTGACTTCCTGATGAAGAAAACAGGGTTCAACTTGAGTATGTCTGCCTGACTGTATGTATACTCTCTATCTTCTGAAAGAGTTTTCATATTTTCAGAAAAGGTTAACTGTCTTATGGTTCAAGATTTGTAAGCATCTGAAATTTGGTTTTCTCTATATCTCCATTGGATCAAGCTGTAACTTGGAAAATTTTTGAATTATTTTGAAACAAATAGACTTTCTGAGGAATTTTTTAATATTCCAAAAAATGTCTTCGAAATGGTACACCTCATAAGCTATTCGACTTATTTAAACAAAAATGTGTGCATAAATAAACGTTGTTGATATCTTCCGTATTCTCAAATTTCATAATCGTTACTTTCTTCCACAAGAAGATATAATAATTTGTTATTTACTTAAGGGCAAGCAATCACAGAAGTTGATGTCAATTAATAACGTTGATATTTACGTTCCGTGTCGACTCATTGAATTTTTGGGGCGGTGGTCGAAAACAAAATTACATGATATTTCTCCTCTTCTGGTAGCCCGTATCCACCTCAAACTCATGGAAAAAGTCACAAATTTAATCAATATAAATTTTTCGTAAAATTGGAAAAGAGAAATGTCCAAATGTCCGTCAGGAATTTCCATGCTTGATGTTCATTTAAGGTGAAATAATGAATGTTTTTCGTCAGGAATTTCCATGCTTGATGTTCATTTAAGGTGAAATAATGAATGTTGAACTTTAATAGTTCAATGCTAATCCACTTAAAACTGTTATATAATTATCTTATTGAATATCTTCAGTTCAATACTATTCCACTTAAAACTATTATATAATTATCTTATTGAATATCTTCATACTTACCTATCATTTAATGAAACTTGAAACCAGATAATGAGACATTAGTATGATTATCATTTATGCCTGACTCATAAAGCATTTTCAGCATAATATAATTTGGCAAAAACTCAAAGCAATGTCGATGAATGTTCATATATTTTCTTGAAAGAAATAATGATATAAGGTAGTTAAGAATAACCGTTAACATAGTTCGATATATATTCTCTTTCGATATGTAAAATTTAACATTCGTAGATTTAAAGAAAAATCCATTCCTTGGTTCATTTTATGAACTTCTGTGATTTCCTTTTATACATTAAAACACTCCATATCTTCTCCTGATAAAACACTACTAAGATGAAACTACAAAATCTGCAGGATATCAATGAAATCCATATTGGAACAAATTTTTTCTGAGATCTGATAAGTATCTCATGATATATCAAGTACAAAAAATGTTCAATGAATTTCGCAAACCTTGTTTCAGCTTCTTTTTAAAAATATTCCAACTTACAAGTTTTGCGGATGAATAATCTAGCAGTTATTGAGGGAACAATATTTCAGATGCATATAAATGCTGAATTTTTCGACAAATTTGGTCAATAACGAATTTAACCGAGATATTTGGACAGTTGGCTTCGTCTGAAAATATGAAATTTTCAGTTCTTCTTTTTCGTAAGATATATAGTATACGGTGAGGCCAGACATACTCAAGTTGGATCACGGCTTCTTAAAGAGGAAGTCGCACCCAATTGAATGAGCCCGTTTTCAGCTAGATATTTAAAAATTGATGGCTTTTAGACGCAAAAAATGCTATAGATCAAAAAGTTCAAGTTCAGGAACTGACTCTTTAATTCTGGGCACCCTTTATATCAATATCTTATTTATGAAAAAATCGGAAATATTCATCTTAGAAATATCAAATTTATACTTATACTGAATATAACAAGTCTTCAACATAAAGTAAGTTTACGAACAGAATTATTATAGAAAGATACGTGCTAAAAACATTCAAAGCAGTCATTGAAATTTATGATAATGTTATTTGAGTAACTATCAACAGGTAGTCAATGAATAGCGATGAGTATATTGAATTGATTTTAAATTAATTAAGAGAAATTAAAATTTATTTAAAATACTCATAGGTAATGATCTGCGAAATCCCGCGCATTCGCCATTTTGCAGAGACATTTATTGTATTTAATACTCACGAAAGAGATTGTATATTTATTGAAGGATTTTGTCCATAGGACGAGTTAAGTTCACAGGATTCAATGATTTTGGGATTTGGGGATATTTGAATAATTATTCGTCATTCAAAAAAATGTTACGTTGTCGGAATGCAAATATGGTTTGGAAGTGGGAAAAACCTTTCTGTAGGAAACTGGATATTGTATATTTCATCTGATGATTCTCATTCACAGTATGTTGGACCTACTTCGATCTCTCGGTATCTAACATTTGAGAAGGCTCCTGATATTCTCTTATTCTAACTTACAAAAGGAGTTTCATTTCTCTGACTTAAGATCTACCGCGTTCTTATATTATTTCCTATATGAATTTCTCCTTTCTTTGGGTTTCACCAGCAGGTTCAACTTGTTTTAGGTTGAACCTGATCTTGTTGTTGTATCTTGTGTTTTGAATTCGGTTATTATATCCTATTTAGTTTTGATTCTTCTAATTTTTCTGATGAAAAATTATGGGATTCAATTGGTTTTCGTCTTAATTGTATCCCTCTTTTCAAATTCTTCTTGGGATAGCCCCATACTTTTGAGATTTTTCTTGGTGTGAAATGATTTCCTCTTTTTTATCTTGTTGGATAGAGCATGTATTCATCGTCGTCAATGTGTTGATTGTTAACAAAAATAGATATTTGATCATGCCATGTTCATCTGGATTTCCATTATTTAACTAAATCAAGACAATTTATAATAGTTATCTGCTCGACAGTTTCATTTAAATCATTCAATTTCCCAGTTTTCGAACTGTTGAATTGTCGATCCTATTCAAAATGTTCAACAATAGCCCTTTGCTCAACACTAGAATCAGGAAGAGGAAAACCCGAGGCCTGAGTTACCCCAAAAATGCACAGGATCCGATTTGTTCATATCAAATACTTCGTTGGTTATGCTTTATTGAGTTTCTATGGCGATACTTGAAGAATGCCACACTACAGAGCACTCTGTGGGGGATTTCCAAGTGATGGTGAACGAACTTGTTTGGAACACATGTAGCGGATGAAATGGATTCACGCCTCTTAGCTGTTACTACCCTTTGTTCATTAAAGTTATATTGGAATTATAGTCTCTTACATCGGGGTGAGGACAATAAATGATATTTAATGATTCATCTCGATGATTCCTCTTCTTTAAATACTCCAGGATTGCTTTTTTTTGAAGGATTCATAATAGACACAGAACTCAAAAATATTCCTTATTGTGACGTGGATTTTTTTTCAGCACTATTTCCTGAATTTATTTCTGTATTTTAAAGACGTTTGAAAAAACTTTTAATATTCCAAGGAAAACATTCTCCTGTTTTGGAATCGACTATTGAACTTTATTTCATAGAAAAAAAAATGCGAAATGGTAATTCCTCAGCAATAACAGAAGAAATATTAATTTGTACTGAAGAAATTAAATCACTAAGGATTTCTGCCAAAGTTTCCCAGACATTTCTGAACTACCACCACCAGCTAAACTAAATTAATATTAACTCATGGAAATCAAACAAGAATATACTGTGAAGGTCACCTCTCTGTGCTTGTGCCAACCCTAGGTTTGTGTTTCTCTCAATCTAAAAATTTTGATGAAAGCGTCCGTTATTTCAAAGTTCTTTTTTTAAAAAAAATTTTAATTTAATATAGAATGTAGTGTTTTTAACGAAATTTATAACTTTTTACAGGAGGATATTTTCTGTCCTTGCTGGATTTTCTTACATTTTTTATTCTAATTTTTTGAATGTAAGTGAAAAAACTTCTCAAACGATCGATCCTCACCCAACTTTCGAGATTTACTTTTTATAATTGTGCTGTGGTAGCTCACAGAATGTTTTTGTCTCGTGTTTTTAGCATCCCGATGAAGGAGATCATCTTAACTCAGAAATAAAGATGAGTTAGCGAATATTTGTTTGATTCAAATAGCCCTTTTGCTGAGTAACCAAATACATAGTGATACAGTTCAGAAAATACGGCCATAATCCTTAATTACATGGTATTAGGAATCATTTTATCTTATAGAAGGTTTCGTGCTTTTGTCGACAATAAGACTAGTAATTTTGAAACATCGAAAAAGATTGAAACCAGTTGACCTCAGTTGTAGTCCTCGAATGTTGTTGGTCTCAAATTTTGTGCTTACGTCAAAAAAATCAAGGAAATTGTCCACGAAGATCGTCATGCCAGTGTTAGAGAGACAGCTAGTGATCCCAACATCTCTCGTGAAATCGCTCGTTTGATTTTGGTGGCATGCAGCGCATCGCCGCTCGGCTCGTTCCGTTAGAGCTGAACTTCCTCAGAAACAGTATCGGATACAGGAAGCTGCAGACATGCTGGATCGTGCGAATTCTAATCCCAAGCTTATGGGACCGATCATAATTGGTGACGAGAAATGGGTCTATGAATACGACACAAAATGAGCGAAAAAAATGAGGTGAAATTGAAAAAACATCGCAAAACTCGTTCGAAAATCAAGAGTATGCTTATTGTTTTCTTATATATTTTTAGGTGGTTTATCATTAATTCGTTCCACAAGAAGTCAATGATGATTTCTGTTTTGCGTGAAAATATTTTCCGAAAACGGCCGTATTGTTTTGCAGAACAATTCGTGCATAACGATAAAGATCCATCTCATCGATCCACGATTATTAACGGTTTTAAGACCAAACGCTCTATAAATACCATCCAGCAGTCACCTTATTCGCCTATTTCAGCTCTGTGTGACATTTTTCTTTTCTCTAGACTGAAATATCTGCTCGCGAGAACCAGATTCGACTCTATAGACGCCATATATAAAGTGCAGAACAACGTTGGCTTGTGTGTATCTTTTCAGATGGATCACAGTTTTAGGTACATCGATAATTCTGAAGGAGATTAATATTAATGCAATTTGTTCTAACTTCTGGATATGTTATGGTCAAATAGTAATATTATTATCATTATATTTTCATGAAATCTTCCAATTCATTCGTATCGGTATCTTCATTATTTCTGCAAAAATTCATCAATTATTCTGGTCTTCTGGTAGCCATAGCTGCCTCAGTGGTTACAATGGATATGATTTTGCAATTCAGGGTCTTCCATCGAAACCTCAAATAGTTGGCTTCAAATTTTTCCAACGTGATCTCTATCCTCACGGCACTGATGAGATCCAAAACCACGAAACATGTGTCTGCGATTAACCATTTATTGAGGGATATGTCCATGAATTGATCTCGTTCATCTACTAGTTATCAGCGATGCAGAAGTTGAGTATTTTATGGAGGTTCCATGTCAAGATTAAAACTTTCACACCATTAGAAGTAATCAATGATTTAAGAAGAATGAAAAACAAGAAGACTCCTGGATACACTCTCATAACGGCCTAAATTCTGAAAAAACTGCCCAAAAAAAGTGTTGTACTGATAACAACATTATTGAATAAAATAATGAGTATATCCTATTTTCCCATGATATGGAAGTTTACTGAGGTCATACCTAAACCTGGTAAACCAGAACAGAATCTGGAATCATAGGCGCAAATAAGTTTTTTGCCAATCCAGGGTAAACTGTTTGAAAAATTACTTCTCAAAATGCTGAAGGATGACATGTTCATGCACCAGCTGGTACCAGACCACTGGGTAGGTTTCCGAGAGAACCACTAGACAACTCATCAGGTCCATTGCATCGTGAACACCATCTCAACAAGTCTCGAAGAATGAGAATTTTGCTCAGCAATGTTTCTGGACTCCCAAGCATTCGACAAGGTTTGGCATAACGAACTGCTATATATATATTCTTCCTTTTTTGATAATAGTCATGCATATGTTGGCTTAAATAGATTTATTCCATTTCTTGTGGGTTTCTCACTACTACTGTAAAGATTGGTTAAATTGCATGAAAAACAAATATCACTTGAACTAAAGGTCCTTATCTTGTACTTCCTAGAATCATCTTTTTTGCAGATAAAATCATTCGTCATTCTTTTTCCTAAATTGCACCATTTTTGAGATATTTCATGATGAAAGGAATTAAATCGATGTAATCATCTGATGAAACATGAGTGAGTGAATCATTTCTTAGAGAAACAATAATGTTTTTGAACAATTTAGATTCAATAGTGGATGCTGTGGAAGGTAATATTCATTCAAACTAAAGTGGACTACAGAAGGGTATTTGCCCAATGTGAAAACTTAAAATGCTGAATATGGAAAAACGGTATGAGATAAAAGTTAAGATAACCTATGGTTAAAATTAACGCAATGGTCAGAGACTCACCCTGTACATATATACAAACTCAAACAACTCCTCCAACAGTCGTATTACATGATTCTGAAGTCGTATCTAGCGGACCGTTATTTTGCCGTGAAGTATGGGGAAACAATAACCACTCCTGCCAAAGTCACATCCGGAGTCCCACAGGGATTTATTTTGGAATAAAAAAATCACCATAGCATCTTTTGCAGACACGATATAGCCTTATAAATATAATAATAATAATAAATTCCTTTATTTCAAATTATCTCCACAGTAGTATCACACGGAGAGAAATGAAATAATGTCAACAACAGTATACAATTTATACAAATTGGGATAAATTGTTACAATCAAGAAAGTCAGCAAGTGAATAGGGTTCTAAATTTATAAGTAGTTTTTTTATTACACTTTTGAATCTGTTCAAGTTAGTTAATCTGCATATAGATGGTAATTTATTGTAAAATTTTATGCACATATAATAGGGACCTTTTTCTGTACTTGTCAGTCTATGAGAAGGATAAATGAAATTTGTTGTTCTTGTATTATAGCTATGGACAAAGTTAGATCTGAACTCCATCTGGTTCTTAGAAAAAAATGTCAAACATTCAAATATATATAACCCATATACAGTCATAATTTCCATATCCTTGAAAACACCTCTGCAGGTATCTCTGAATTTCATATGCCTCAGTGTCATCCACAAAGCTCACCAGTCCATCCATGATGAGGTCATTAATGTAAATGATGAAAAGAATAGGCCCTGCGATACTGCCCTGTGCTAGGCCTCTTTCTATGACTACAATTTTAGATATGTTTTCATTAATGATAACTTGCAAACTCTGAAACAGCTCCCAAACAGAAACACTTGAATGACTTTGGACAGTGGTATCGAAAATGGCGACTCAACATGAGGCTAAGTCAGTTCAAGTTACATTTACTGAAAGAAGAAATATATGTCCCCTGTTAAAATATTCGGAAGGGAAGTGCTAGTCGACGCTAAAGCTAAGTATCTCGGCATACATTTGCACCACCGCCAAATGAAATCTTCACAATAAATTGCTAATTTACAAAGCGATCATCAAACCAATATGGACGTAAGGCATCCCATTCAGGGATTGCACTAAGTCATGGAATAATCAAATAATCCGAAGAGTACAATCAAAAATACTACGTGCATTGGTTGATGCCTCTTGGTATGTCTTCAACCACACCATCCATGAAGATTTAAGCGTCCCATATGTCAGCACAGAAATAGACGACCGCTCGAGAAAATACCATCAGGAGCTTCAAGGACATGACAACCAACTAATCGAACAACTGACAAAGGATCCATTCAACTTACGAAGATTGAAAAGGTCCTTGCCAAACGACTTTGCTGACTGATCATATCTAAGAGCCCATCAACGTCTATTAGTCTGTGCATACAACACATTTACTGAATAGTTTTTGAGCGTAGATTGTAAATTTCAATAAACATTACACAGAAAATATCTGCTATTTGACGCTATATTGATAAGTCAAACGGAAATCTACCACTTGACGACTGCAGTACTCTCGATCAGACCTTTGTAACAGTTCTCTCCGAAGGGAAACGTCTTGTTCCAGTCGATGTGGCTTATCGGATTGTGAGCAATGCCCGTATTAACCAAAATGGTGTATCCGCTTATTTAATAGTTGGCGGCATTGTCGAATGAACATGTAGGGTGGGAGTAATCAACAAGAAGTTTGCTTGTAAATGTCGGATTAGCGCATTAACATTCATGCTCTGCAGAGTTTGAATGGGCTCGTATGCCGAGATGAGCGACAGAGAGCTCGCGTGATGCGTAGCCTGCCTCGCACAGTGTGCTGGCGCGTCATTGCGTGACAATTACCCATACGCTCGGCTAAGTGCATTCAGAGGTTTCAAACAACTTTCCTGTCAACCCTTGCGATCTTTTCATCCCGTCCGTTATTGCTCCTCCTTTTGTGCGGTCATATTTGGATGTACGAGCGAGTTTATTAATTGAAAATTGAAAAATACGATCCTCATCCAGCTTCGTTCTGGATGGAGTCTATTGTGCCTGTCGACAATGTGCCTCGTTAAATGACTAGGATTTTTACTGTGGTTACTGTCGAATGTTTTGTTCAACTATTCCCCATTCCCCTCCAGAAAGAACTGAATGAGGAGAATGCTTTCTTTCTTGCATCCAGCTAATTTTACGCTCGGTAAATTATTTGTGACGCGGTGAAGTGCACCTGCAATTTACCAGACACAATCGAGACTAAACTGAGAAAGAAGACTCTGAAACAGATGCACAAATCTGATGGAGAAGCTATTCCGATTTCCGATCCTTCGATATTGTTGGCTTCTGTGACGTTAAGATGTTTCAAATTTGTTTGTCTATTTTCTATGTAGTAGAAGACCTCAAAGGTATCTCTTTTCAGTATGGAGAGGCCTAACAGAACGGTGTTCTGTCAAATTGTGGTTTTCGAAGGTATTCGACAGGATGAACCATCCTTGTTTTCTGTGTCAAGCAAAAATATCTTGGATTCTTTGTTCCAGCTGTTTGATAGTACTGATCGACAGCAGGTTCCATATTTGGGGCCATTATTCTTTATAATTTAAGAGGCTTTCTTGCTTGGACTACTGCATTTGCTTACGATGTTCAGGTTTGGCGAGAGCAAGTTGAATTTGGTTTAAATTGGAGTCGTCAACCAGGATCTGGAAACGATTTTGCAAATGTGTAAATCTCATAATCGTACCATAAACTCGGCTAGAACCAAATATATTTCTTTTTTGTAAAAGAAAGGATACGGAGATAATCAAGGTCGGTTTGGATCTCAGTCTTAACGGAGATTGATATCACAGTATAGATACCAACCAATAGTAGCACTCCGTGGATTTTCTTACCCCAAGTCTGACTTGCGCATCTCGCAGGGATTCTAACCTCATATTTTAGTCCTTGTTCATTGTTTTCATCAATAATTTTAAGATGTCTGGAATAATGTCATTATTATTATTTTAGACATCTTAAATAATTCCTTTGTATAATTAATTTGTTTAATATTTAGAACAATATAATTTTTTTGAGATCAATTTAAAATTCAAATGAGAAGTTGAAGAAAAAAATACAACCTAACCTATAATTCAGTGGAATTTCTTTGAGTTAAAATCTACGATGAACCAGCAAAACTCATTTATTTAATCATTTATTTTCATTCCAGTAAGTATTCTGTTTTAATTTTGTGTTATTTTCAAGTTAATTCCAAAATGATTAACAATTGTAGCGTATACAACTGCAAAAACAATAGTTTCAATAATCCCAAACTTTCTTTTTTCTCAATACGATTAGACACCGACAGGTGAGTGATATATATAGTATTGTAGAAAATGTTGTTTATTAAAAGCTCCGTTATTTAAGTAGTGCTTCATTCAATGAGTTGAGATTAATTGAGATATCAGGAACCAATGGAATTTCAGGAGGTTTACGCCTACTGTCGTCAATTCTTTACGAATACTTGAGATATCAGGAGCCAATGGAATTTCAGGAGGTTAACGCCTACTGTCGTTATTTCTTTACGATTAATTGAGATATCAGGAACCATTAGAATTTCAGGAGGTTAAAGACTACTGTCGTTATTTCTTTACGATTAATTGAGATATCAGGAACCAATGGAATTTCAGGAGGTTTACGCCTACTGTCGTCATTTCTTTACGATAAGTTGAGATATCAGGAACCAATAGAATTTCAGGAGGTTTACGCCTACTGTCGTCAATTCTTTACGAATACTTAAGATATCAGGAGCCAATGGAATTTCAGGAGGTTAACGCCTACTGTCGTTATTTCTTTACGATTAATTGAGATATCAGGAACCAATGGAATTTCAGGAGGTTTACGCCTACTGTCGTCATTTCTTTACGGTAAGTTGAGATATCAGAAACCAATGGAATTTTAGCAGATTCACGCCTACAACAGGCTTAGTATAGTCGTCATTTCTTTACGATTAGCTGAGATATCAGGAACCAATGAAATTCCAGAAGGTATACGCTTACTGTCGTCATTTCTTTACGATTAGTTCAGATGTCAGGAACCAATGGAATTTCAGGAGGTTTACACCTACTGTCGTCATTTCTTTAAGATAAGTTGAGATATCAGGAACCAATGAAATTTTAGCAGATTTACGCCTACAACAGGCTTAGTATAGTCGTCATTTCTTTACGATTAGCTGAGATGTCAGGAACCAATGGAATTTCAGGAGGTTTACGCCTACTGCATACGTATGCAGAAGAGTGAAATTTTTTTAGATAAATATTTGAGTGTATCTATATCTAAACTCCCCCCTTCCCTTACCCCGCTTTTCACTCAAGATCAGTTCAGGTCTCTCGCTAAAACTTGCCACTAATTCTAGAATTCCATAATCAAATAACACTTTTCATAAATTGAATATAGTAAAAAATAGTATCAGTACAAACTAAATCATCAGAGAATTCATTGAAAAAAATTGTTCGAAACAATTCAATATAAACAGAAAGTTATTTTTCATGGACTCGAAGATTATTGTTTCTGTGAAATTTAAGTATTGAGGATTTTATATTAAACACACTCGATGCTTTCAACCACCAACTACTTATTTCTCCATATAATACCTACTCTTCAACTCAATCTTCGTTTAGAAAAATTTTAATGAGTCATTTCACTTAAAAACCTAAGGTACCTATGATTTTTAACACATTTCAAAAAGTTTCAGAAGCTGTTCCTGAGTAAACTATTGAGTAAATTTCATCACTAATCATCGTGATATTAAAACGACAATAAAACAATATATCTTTTATTGAATACGTTCTGTTAATGAGGAAATGTGATTACATTTACGGTTACATTATGAGCGGAGTCATAATTTTTATATGAATATAGAGTAAACAATGGTCCATACACTCTAAATATCACTGTGAAAACTTATTACCAGCTTAAATCAAAATATTTAAGTTTTCAGATAACGTAAATCACCTTTTCTAATCAATTTTTAAATTCGCGGTCGATAAGAATAGATGCGCAGAGAGGAATGCGCTAGTTCCCTTTGGTGTAATCGTTTTCAGTTCAAAATCCACGGGGTGCGACTACTGTTTGGTCCCCTATACTGTATGATTCGACTGCTGAGTAGGCTGAAAAAAATTTTCAATAATACCTCATAAGATATCCAACTTATTTAAATTAAAATTTGTTTATGTATTCAAATTTCATTGTTGTAACTCTATTTTACCAGAAGATATAATAATTTTTTCGTTTACTTAGTGGTAAGCAATCATGAAAGGTAAAGATAATTGATTACTTTGAAATTCACGTTCCTTGTCATCTTTTGGCTCATTGAAACATTGTAACGGCAGTATTATCCCTTTGAAAATACGAATTTTTCGTAAAATCGGATTAGAAAAATGTGAAAAAATCTTTTCAATGTTCGATGCTCTCACATATACGTATTCGATTGCCATCGGTCCGGCTCATTAATTCAGTTTCAGCTGGTGCAAAATTAATAGGAATAGTTCATTTATGGTGAAATAATGTATGTTGTCAAAATTTAGCAAACCACCTGAGGTTTGAGATATGGATCTCTGCAAAGATATTCTAAATGATTTTCGATGGAGTAACATACCTACTGTTTGCTGGTTTTCAAGAAAGTGGAATTCGAAGCTCGCACATTGGGGGAAAACTGTGAGTGGTTAGTTTTGAATTAAGATATAGGTTTTACCATTAATTGTGGCGGTTGTAATAGTATCACACTATTCCAGAGTGTACGAGATCAATTCAATTCATTAATATTGGAGAGCTTGGTAAATGATTTAAATCAATAATATGTGAGAGTATTGTGAGAGAAATGAATCGAACATAAAAACGATATACATTCTTCGAGGAGGCACAAGTAGATATTCAATTTTATTATTCGAAATAAAACCCGATTATTGAGTCACAAATTCTGTTCTATGACATTTTCAAAGAGGAAAATGTTTGTAGGAAGGCATCTACAGGCGAAAGATAACATGCCATTGTAGTCCTATCTGAAGGCAATATGTCTTTCTCCACTGATAATATCTCGAGGACTGAAACATAACCTCGTGTTTCAGCTTCTTTGTTTCTCCTTTCAGGTTCCAGATTATTGTCGTACATATTATTATTCTTGAAGTAACCGTATAATACAATGATCTCAGTTAGCAATTTCCAAGGGATTTGCTTCCACAAAGGAATTTTACTATCTTTCAACGCTCTACATATACTTCATCCCCTTAATTAGCTTTCGTACTTTCGTCAGGGTTTGAAACTGATATCTGCAGGGGAAAAGTTAACTAAGTTATAATATCTCCTACTTCGGTTTCTTCCAACAACATAATGAATGTTTATTATTTAGGATTTTGAAATATTAACCTTCAACAAAAACCTTTCGAATCAATTATCGAAAGGACAAATAGGTGAATACGCTCTTATTAAAAGTAACATTACCCATTTATGAGGAAGAGGCCACCTAATGAGTTAACGGTTTTGAAAAAGAATTAACTTTCATAAAATCAGGCTTCAATAATAGGTTGAAAACAGGAGCTCCTTTCATTGATTTATCACGGCATATGACACTGTGGGAAAAGATGGATTAATTTTCGATCTCTAGACCAAACTAAGTGTGGGAAAATGGTAAGATTATTAGAAAATATATCATGTGATGGAGGTTTCGTGATTCTTTTTTGACAATAAGAGAAGCAATTTCAAAACATTGAAAAACGGTCTTCCTCAAGGATCAGTTCTAGCTCCTTTACTTTTCAATTCATATCTCAGTGATTCACCCACGACATCATCTCAGAAATTTGTTTATGCTGATGACATTACTATTGCTTACTGACATTCGGACTTCCATACTCTGGAAAACATACTATCATCTGATTTGAAAATCTTAAAGAATAATTTTATTGAGTGGCGATTATATTCTAATCGAAACAAAACAGAGGTATCTTGTTTCCATCTGAATAATCATGAAAAATATAGAAAATTTGCTGTAACTTTCAATGATTCTCCTATCGAACATAATTTCTATCCAAAATACTTAGGAGTTAAATTAGATTCGTCTCTCAATTACAAGGCTTAGTTAAATGATCTGAGCCAAAAACTGAAAACAAGATGGATCATCTTGGGGTGTTGATGCTTCCACTCTTCGCACAGCATCTCTAGCCTTAGTCTTTTCTACAGCTGAGTATTGGTGCTCTGTTTGGTTTAATAGTTCACATATACACATAAAGCCAATGCAAAATTGAATACATCCATGAAAATAATTTATGGGACCATGAGATCTTCACCGGTCCATTAGTCACCAGTATTGTCTAACATTGTCCCTCCCCATATTCACAGACAGACTGCAGCTCTGAATTTTTGGTACCAATATCATTCTTTTCCTAATTTATTTCCAATTATTTCATACATTCCACAAAATATAATTCCCAGATTGAAGTCACGTAAACTATTCTGGTATAATACGTTCTTCAATATGCACATTAGCGATAAAGAATTATGAAAGATTGAATTGAACTCCTATGAAATGTTCAATAAAAATCTCATTCCTGATCCTTTGAAAAAATTCCGGGTTTTTGATCTTCCAAGAAAAATTTGGACAGTTCAAAACCGTTTGAGAATAGGTCATGGTCGTACCAATATCATGCTATTCAGATGGAACTCAGTTCCAAGCGTGAGTAGTGAATGAGGACATACAGACGAAACAAAACCTCATCTCATCATAATTGTCCCATATATAAACTTCAAGATGGTTTTAGGGCTATTCACGATGTTTCAGATTCTTTCTTGGAATGGGTTATGAATTTCAAACTAATTTGATACGTATTTTTGGCATTCAGTTCTTTTTTTGCTTTTGTCTTTTATTTTCAGATTCGATATGTGCAACTTGAAGCCTCTGTGTTCATCAATAGAAGACCACTGTTGAAGAAAGAAGTTCCTCAAATATATTTCAGCTTATTTTTGGACATTCTAAGTACTTATTTATTCAGTATTTTTAATTTTATAGGTGTTTTATTTTCAGTAGAAAACAGTTTTTTTTCGAACGCTCAAATTTTGTAATTTTTTTTTTTTAAGTGAGTTTATAGGCTTTGCCTCGACTCTGTAATCATTGTATCTAATAATAATAATAACACACGGAGAGCCAGAGATTTTTTTACAGGGGATTTTTCACAAGGCTTTCATGTCATACGCCGAATTGTATTAGGTGTACAAATAAGTTTCCGCGGTTTGTCAAAAGATGGCCACACCAGAAGGTTATAGAGAAATTGTCAGATGTAAAACGTAATATCCCAAGTTTAGTCATCTGGCAACACCATAACCTTAAAGTACTAGTGATTCCGTATCAGCATCACGTAATTTTTTCGTGCAAAAATGTCAAGTTTTATTCCGAATAAGCATCATTTGCGGGAACTTTTAATTTACTTCTTTAATGTGAAAAATCTGCAGCTGAGGCGCATCGATTGCTTCTAGAAGCATATGGTGAAGCTGCTTTAAGTGAGAGAAGTTGTCAGGAATGGCTTCAAAAGTTTAAGAACGGTGAGTTTGACGTTAAAGACAAAGAACGCAGTGGAAGGCCGAAAGTGTACGAAGACATGGAATTAGAAGCACTATTGGAGGAAGGTTCGTCCCAAACGCAAAAAGAACTTGCACTTACTCTACAAGTGAATCAACAAGCAATTTCACATCGTTTAAAATCGTTAGGAATGATTCAAAAACAAGGAAATTGGGGAAATTGAGAGACGTTGAACGCCGATTATGCATGAGTGAAATGCTGCTTGCCAGGAATAAAAAAAGAGTTTTTGCATCGTATAGTCACTGGTGACGAAAAATGGATTTACTACGATAATCCAAAGAAGAAAGTCATGGGTTAAGCCCGGCGAACCATCAACATCGACAGCTAAGCCGAATATTCATGGAAAAAATCTCATGCTGTGTATTTAGTGGGATCAGCTTGGTGTCGTGTATTATGAATTGCTGAAACCAAGCGAAACCATTACTGGAGCTCTCTACCGAACACAATTGATGAGATTGATTCGGGCACTTAAGGAAAAACGCGCCCATTACTACTCCAGACACGACAAAATTATTCTTTTACACGATAATGCTCGTCCACATGTTGCGGCGCCGGTAAAAACATACTTGGAAACACTCAACTGGTTTACCCCACCCGCCTTATTCACCAGACTTAGCCCCTTCTGATTATCATCTGTTCCGGTCGATGGCACATGGTCTGAATGAGCAGCGCTTCACATCATATGAAGACACCAAAATTGGGTAGATTTGTGGATAGCGTCAAAAGATGAAGAGTTTTTTCGACGGGGTATCCGAATGTTGCCAGAAAGATGAGGAAAAGTAGTGGCAAATGATGGAAAATACTTTGAATAAAACGTAATGTACTTTTCCTTTACAACAAATTCTAATTTTTTTATAAAAAACCGCGGAAACTTATTTGTACACCTAATATGTCACCCCGTTACTAACCCCTTCTAACACTAGTTCAAAAGAATATATACATATATATTTATAACGTGATATAATTGAGAATTCAAGCATTTCTTCAATTCATTTCGTTCAATGATGGTAACCTTGTTTTTTTTGGAATTAATTATTTAATTGTGAGTAAACGCTGGATTAATTTTGAAATATCTTTCAGTACTTTGTATCTTGATAATATTTTTTGTTATTTTTTTTATCTTTTGTAGATTTACCTAATTGTCTCTGACTTTTTCATTTTCCAAGGTACTTCCATTCTTCCTCATAATAATTCTCGTTTTTTCTTATTACCGATTATTTCATTAATCACCTAATTCCTGGATCATAGTATTAAGCTTTCATTCTCTCATCTTGCTTCATCGATTCTATTCAGTTTATCCTTCACTTTGTTGATTTCCATCACAAAGAAACAAATTTTGAGTTTATCTTTTCGTATCACTTTCAACATCATGTTACATTATTTGTCGATTACACAACAGAACAAGCATTTAAATATTTAGGAGTAATGTTTGTTAATACTGATAAACAAAAACAAAAATTGATGGTAGAATAAAATAAGAGTGAGACTTTGCACAAAAAAATAAAAAACAAGCTACTGAGAATGAATATCTAGACGAGTAATGGAATTAGCCAGAAAACACGAAGTCAGAAATACAAAATAAGAAAAAATCTAGGGAAAGAGTAAATTTTTTTTTGAGATACAAAACTCTTCGAAGTGCCTATAATATAAAAAATATTTTGATAATAATTAGCCCACTTATTGGAAAATATGTGTAATATATTGAAAGCCTTTTTTAACTGAATAAGACAAAAATGTGTTAGATCATAGAAATATCACATTAACGATCCTGAATCCTTATGAAAAAATCCTTTATTCTTCTGGATCAAAACGCAATAAATTGTTCATGAATATTGATGGCCAAAATGAATACTCAAAATCGCCTTTTATCAATTGAGAGGACAAAGTGTAAAGATCACTCTCACAGAATGCAGGGCATGATTAGTGTAATGGTTAGTGGGAGGGAAGGCAATCCATTGTGGTTAACGAGAGGGTGGCTGAAGTAGAGCAGGTGGCTTTTCTGCCGTAATCAAACCAGTGGCTTTATTTTAATAATCATAAAATATGTATTGTACGAGCACAATGGTCACTGTCCGGAGTGTAGGGCTTGTTTGGCGCCTTTCAGACTAGATTAGAACTTCCCTCCAGTCTGCCTCATTAAGTATCATGGGTTCCTTTACTTACTTTTCATTTCTTTCGCTATTTTCATTGTCGACTGTCCCGTTGATATATTGACCTTCTACTTCCCTAAACTTCTCTTCATGAAATATTAGTCAGAAAAATTGCTAACGGAAAACTCAACACTGAACTATTTGAAGAATTGAGAGTGTAATGATGCTTATCAATCATTACTGATATTCTTTTTCCAAAGCAAATTTCTACGCCACGATTTTTATTTAAAATGTGTGATCATAGTTTGTTAATTTATTGATAACTTCATTTGATTAACAATGACTACCTAAAAGCTACTAAAGAAGAGTATGTTTATAAATAGTTGAAAACAAGAGGAGATATCATTATTATATTTTTTATAAATAAATATATACGACAAAATTCATTGTTTCATGAGCAAAATTGAAAATTCAAATCTGTTTTCAGTAAGAATCATTATTTCAAGTACTTACCTATTTTTCTGAGATAATTCGTTTAAAATCCTAAAATATTTTTTTATTTTTACGAATCTTTGTAGTGTTCTCAAATATTTTAGTCCAATCTTAATAACTTTCAGATTTCTGCATAAACGTCTAATGAACAGTTCAACCTGAAACACCTTGTTTGGGAATCTTAATTTCCGAAGTCAATTGTTTATTTTTTCATTATTTCCTACGTAAACATCCTGTGTAGTGAGAAAATCTTTAATAGACGTATAAAATTTTCTTATAGATATCTTTCTTTTATGTTCAAGTCATCATAGCCGAAAAAAAATATTCAGTACATTTGGGTATATGCAAAAAATTTATTTTCAGTTGAAGTTTCATTATAATTTTGAAATTAAGTCCTAATCATAGAAAGAATATTCGTTCAGATCTTTATGCATCTTTATTGTCTGGTGGGAACCTGCTTATTTGGGAAGGGTTGGCGAAATTCTTCGAAAATTTCAGCATACTCTTCGTCAAGTTTTAGGTGAGGAGTGAGCAAACAAACACGTTCTACTTTCGTGTACTTTACACGCGCAGCCATGGCAACGAACACATTGTAAAGGTACACAACAACATTACTACAAGAGGACACATCAACTCACTTCGTTTCAGCTGGTGCGTGAATACCAGCAGTGTAAACTCTGACTTATATATACAAAGTTGCCCACATCGAATCTGAAAATGAAAAGACAAAAGTAGAAAAAAGAACTGAATACAAAAAAAAGTACCAAATTCGTTTGAAATTCATAATTCATTCCAAGAATGAATCCGAAACATCATGAATAGCCTTAAAACCATCTTGAAACATAAATATGGGACAATTATTGATGAAATGAGGTATTGTTTCTTCTGCTTGTCCACATTTCCAACTTGCACTTGGAACTGAGTTCCGTCTGAATAGCATGCTATTGGTACGACCATGACTTGTTCTCAAACGATTAAGAACTATCTAAATTTTTCCTGGAAGATCAAAAGCAGGGAATTTTTCAGAAGGATCAGAAATGAGATGTTTATTGAACATTTCATAAGAGTTCCACTCCATTTTCCATAATTCTTTATCGCTTATGTTCATATTGAATAAATGGTTTACGCGACTTCAATCTGGGAATTCTATTTTGTGGAATGTGAAATAATTAGAAATAAATTAGGAAAAGAATGAACCGGGTCCGTTGTGCCAGAGAAACGAGGAGCAGCTGCCTTATCCATTCATTCATGCTAGCTACTTATGACATAAGTCATAATGAATGTCAGTTGATAATTTTTCAATTTTTTCAATGAAATAAGTGTTATATCACAACCTTCCTCAACTATGGATGATGATTTCCCTTTGAATGGGTTCCATAGCAGACTTCAAACATCAGAAGATCTGAAAAATCATCACTTGGACCGCAAGACCCGATTCGAAGAATCCTTCTTGCAGATTGGCTACAAATTTTGTATATTAGATTTGAATATAGAAGGTATTTCTAAGGACAAGAGTGACTATATTTCTAAACTAACAAAGGACTATGGTGCTGAGTTTATTCTCCTTCAAGAGACACATACGGATACTAAAAAAAAATCTTCGTTGAAGAGGAACCATAAAAGGTTATGTATTCATTGATTATCTCCTTAGTAAAATTTACGGTTTAGCTTGTTATGTTAAAAAATCCTTGATTCACAATATCGAGTTAATCCAAAAAGGCTAATTTGAGGGAGTTTTCTTTATCTCTTTCAAATTTTATATTTTTGATATTCAGTTCTTTTTTCTGCTTTTGTCTTTTTATTTCCAGATTCGATGTGGGCACCTTGAAGAAGTTTCTGTTTCCATCAATAGAAGACCACTCTTGAAGAAAGAAACCCCAAATATATTTCAGCTTATTTTTGTACTTTCACACTTAGGCGGGGAGCCAGGGTTTTTTTTTTTACGGGGGTTTTTTCCCTAGGCTTTTATGTGATACGCCGAATTGTATGACACCCCGTCACCAACCCCAGCTAACATTTGTTTGTAAGCCAATAGTTCTGCTTTATTGTTTGCTAACTACATATTGTAAGCCAAAAGTTCGAAAGAATATATATATAGCTACTTAAAAACTATTTTCGAAGACAAATTCTAGCGAGTAATTATTCGAATTCCGAAAAATCATCTGCGGGAGTACTGGTTTATTGAAAACAAAAATGGTATCGATGTATTTTTATGACAGAACTATGTTATAAAAAAATTTCATTTGAAAACGGAAATCAATTCGGAAAACAAATTTTTTTCTTATTTCTCCTAAACTACTGAGCCGATTTGGTCAGATAACGTATTTCTCCAAAGTACTCTCTGACAAAAAAGTAAGCCGAAATTTAAATGAAAAGCAAAACTAATAAACTTCATCAATTTTAATTGAATCTTCCTCAAAATATGTAACATTTAAAGCTATACATACATACCAACGTTTTTTTTTCAATTATGGAATCGTCTTTTGAAGGAGGAAGATGATAGAAAAAAGACACACGGTGCTCGATCAGGCAAATAGGGTGGCTGGTCGATGGTATTTATCATATTTGGTCTAAAAATCTTTATTAATTGTGACTCGATGAGATGCAGGATCCACGTCTTGATTTAAGAACAACTTTTGCGAATTTTTTTTAGGTTGCAGCTCATTTTTTCCACGATTGTTGGCTTCGTTTATGAGTCGTATTAATAATCCCTTGTCCCGTCACCAGCTATAATCCGTCCAATGAACGTGGAATCAGAATTGACTTTATCCAGCATGTCTGCAGCTACCCGCATCTGGTGCTGTTTTTAAAGAAAATTCAGCTCTAACGGAATTGGGTAACCAAACTCAAACGAGCTGTTTCACGAGATCACGAGTTATAGTTCTTCCACTGGCATAACGATTTTCGAGCACAATTATTTTGATTTTTTTCGACGTTATCCTTGGTTGAATAAGTCGATGGTCGCCCTGAACTAGGTAAATCTTGGACGATGATCTCTCTACCATTTTTAAAGGCTTTATACTATTCGTAGACTTGGGTTTCGATAAAACGGAGTCTCCATAAGCCTTTTCCAGCATTCGCACACAAAATTTCGTTCAGAACATAACATTTGAGACAAACTCTTTGTAAAAATTTTTTTTTCAATTGATACAGTCGCAAACTACCACTGAGGTAGGCTGGTTTCAAGATCTGTCGTTAACAAACTAGCCGACAGATCACGCTTATGTTTGGCATAATAATTATAGACAGTCGTACTAACATACAGAAACTTCAGATTCTTAAAAATACTCAACGCGGGGTATTTCAATGAAAATTTCCGGCTGCTTCTTTGTCAGAGTGTATACGAACGGCCTAAAAGACGTTAACAATATTCGAAAATTAGAGACATTTGGGTTAAAGATAAAACTATCCTAAAAACGCATTTGCAAGAAACTTGAAAGTACAAACGCTTCCATCAATATCATATCTGAATTTATAATTAATTGGTTTATGGCTTCAAGATGAAAAAAGTAGTGCGCATGAAGGGATATACCCCAAGTTTGGAGATCGTAGGAGAAGAAAGAGGGTTCTTTAGTGGTTGATGAAGGTGTTCGATGTCCAGGTCAGTCCAGTAGCCGATTGCCGATCCAGAGGGTGTCTGCAATCGGAGAGCTTCATCTCAATAATTCGCATACTGTGAAGGAAAAAGAGGAGACTCTTTGTGGACCGATGAGGTATTGTACTCCACCGCCAATGGCCTGGCGAAGTCGACAAAAGACTCCCAGATAAGCCGGAGCAGAGAGAAGAAGTAGACTCGGATCATATTCGCACTGAATGCGAAATTAACTTCAGCCCGGGTTCCATTTTAATTCATTTTGTCTTGAGACGAGATTTAATGCTTCGCCGATCTCAGATAACATTACTTGCAACATAAATAACTTGGCCGAAATCAGCTTTTCAGCCTTAATAACCTCACGCGTTCTCGATTTAGGAGGATGGCATCAGTCTGCTCATAATTTCTGCCTTATTGAAACAACACGATAGTGTCTTTTTCGCTTCCACCCTTATTTTAAATTATTATACAGAGGGAGCTGTCAGATTTTAGATGTATCGACCGGTTTTTTTGCCACTGATAAAGATAAGAGTCCTCTTTCTAAATTTTTGAATAGTTTTCTTGTATTATATTCGTATTTTATATAATTAATACAGGCATTAAGTCGATAACGGCCGATCTAGGTGAATTTTCTCATGTTTACATATCATTAATATTGTTGGCTTTGAGCGAATTGCAGAAAAAGTTAATCCTTGGTTTGAGTATTTCCGCATCTTTGTGCTTTGTACAGGGTGGGCCATCCATAACTTTCCACTCCGAATTTTGAGGTTTGGGGTGAAATAACGAATAAACACTCGGACAGGTCAAATTCTGTTGAAAGCGGCATAAATAAGGATTTTCAAATGAGTTTGATATCACTACTCCTCTTGCCGCAACCTCTTACAGCTCTCATTTTTGAATAGGGAAAAGGGGCCGAGCAGCGCCTTGTTGGAAAGGCAATTCAATTTCCTGCATGAGTGTTTTTTTCATTGCTTAATTATTGTACAGAATTTGAGATGAAAAAAACACTCAAAAAATGAATTTATTACCCCTTTTGCCGTACCCTAACAGCAATTATTTCATTTAAACGAAAGTGCACTATTTACTTTGTAAATAATATAATTTTTACGTTTTCAGTTGTTATCTCGGTTTCAACATTTTCAACATGTTTGTGGCATATGCGTAGTGATCGAGAAATTGCAAAAAAAGGCGGTGATTACAGATTTCGTTGATATTGAGAAGCTGTTTGAAAATGAGAATTCATTTAGTTATTTCAGACTTTAATTATATCAGCTTGTGACTTTCGAAAGGGTCATACCATTACACAGCGAGTGGAAATAATTTCAATTATTTGGCAATAATGAATGTACAAGAAGATATGCTGCTTTGTTTAACGAGATAAATGAGGACCATAAAGTCACACTCACGACCTGTACTGGAAGTTTAGAGAGACGGGCTATGTTGTGAATTGGAAAAAAAAATATAGGAGTTTGAGGACATTTCGTCAATGACCCTACTTCAAGTACAAGAAAAATGGAAGAAATATCTGGGATTTCTCGTACCACTATTAGAAGGATACTTAAAAAATCACAATTACCATCCATACAAGATAAGTTTGCTTCACGAAACTAACGAAGATGACTTTGATCGCCGATTACAATTTTGCGAAACAATTGTTGATATGATAGGTAATAATCTGGACTTCCTCTTTAATGTCTGCTACTCTGATGAATGCTCTTTTTATTTGAATGGATCTGTAAATCGTTACAATTGTCGATATTAGTCTGATATCAACCCAAGGCTATTTAGAGAGATTCACACAAAATATCCTGAAAAGCTGAATGAGTCGGAATGGGTCGGTATTCATGGCGACAATATTGTGGGTCCTTTTTTCATAGACGTCAATCTCAATGGTGATAATTACTTTGATCTCTTAGATAACAATGTCGGTCCTATGTTAACAGATAATTTGGAGAATGATCACCGTTATTTAGAAGCCGATCTCATGTTTCAGCAAGATGCAGTGCCTCCCCATTATGCGGCGCCGGTGAGGCACTATTGAGATTTCCAGGATTATTTTTTATGGGGACATTTGAAAAGTGAAATTTATGCAACGGAGCCTGCAATCTTGGATTAATTACGCCAGCGTATAGTAATCGAATGTCGTTTGATAACACCCAAAATGTTAGGGAATGTGAGGAATCGCTTTGAGGCTATGTATGCATACGGAAGTTGGAGGCCATTTTGAGCATTTTTTCATTTTTCATAATTCAATAAAGAGAACAGTTTTTTTATTTAATTACACGTTCATAGGCCTGCATCAAACTCGTCCAAGTATTTTTTAGTTGTCTCATGCACGTAATTGAATTACCTTTTCAACAAAACTATACGAACTTTAATTTGTATTCGAAAATAATTGTTCTTAGTGGTAGCGGCTAGAGGGGTAGTGATATCGAATTAATTTTTTGACCCATTCGAGCGTTTTTTCCATTTCAAAAGTCCAAATTTGGCATGTGAAAGTATTTGATGGCATATTAAGTCACTCTGTATAATAATAAAGCGATGAAAAAAATACTTTTGCAGGTAATTGAAGCGCCTTTCCAATAAGGTGTTGCTCGATCCCTTTTCTCTATTCAAAAATGAGAGGTGTTAGTGTTTGTGGCAATAGGAGTAGTGATATCAAACTCATTTGAACACCTTCATTTTTATATTAATTTTTTTTTATTTATATTTTTATATTATACAGGGTGAGTCTTTGACCACTGCGTTAATTTTAACCATAGATTCTTGACATCAAAAGAAACATTTTCTTCCTATAACATTTTTCCAAATTTGGCCCCGTTCAAAAGATATAGGGTGTTGAAATTTCATAAAAAAATTGCATTTTCACCTGTAATATTCCAACGACAATATCAATTGAAATGATCTCTTGTAGAAGGTTTTTGATGACATTCGTGCATATTTTGGCATCAATAGATTTATTCCACTTCTTGTGGGTTTCTCACTACTACTCTACAGATTGGTTAAATTGCATGAAAAACAAATATCGCTTGAACTAAAGGTCCGTATCTCGTACTTCCTGGAATCATTAGTCTTTTTTGCATATAAAATCATTCCTCATCTTTTCTCCTAAATTGCACTATTCTTGAGATATTTGAAGTTGAAAGGAATTGAATCGATATAATTTTGTCCAAAGTTTCTGATTTTCCCAAATCCAACTCTGTGCTGAAATGATTCAATAATCAGATTTGTTCAATGTTGCCATATTTTATGTCTTTATTAAATATTTCTACAAAAGGTTGGGGAAATCTCTCCAGTCTATGGTTCCACCACTAAACACTATAGATGAAATTAACCACTGAACAATTTTTGTCTTACATTCACCACAAAATCTAAATTGCCATTTGCTGTAGGTATTCATTGTTAATGATGTCTAGCACCTTGTTTAATATTTAATCCAGAATAATATTCCTAATAAATAGAGATAAAGTTTTCCATCACTCTTCGGTATATTTTGACCGTTGAAATAGGTAAAGTATTTTCTGTCAGGACCTGTTAAATTGAAGACTTGTCTTTATGAAGAGCTGGTTTTTTATAGCTTCAGACTTTCAGGGTTCATCAAATTATATCTATTCTAACATAGGAATGCTGCAAATTGAGCTCATATGAGTTTCAAAAACTTCGAACCCAGTCTCCTAGATTTGTTTTATACCTTTATTATCTTTATTTCATACACCGATTCAACCTTGTTCACAAACTTAGGAGATAATAGAATTTGACTTAGTTTTAATATTTCTGAATGTTTGTTATGATGCATGGTTAATTAAAATTCAATCAATATTGAAACTGGAAGCTATAAGCTCATAAACAAGAAAGATTAGAATATAATGCATTTTCTGACCATAATCATTTCATACTGAATTGAATAACTTAAAACTATCGATATTATCCTTCCAATATATTCCACATTTTTCTGAAAGAAAGCTACAAACAACTGTTGACAGTTTCAAACAGAATCAAAACAACAAGGAACCACAGAACACTTTTTTATTTGGAACTACCCACCACAGAGACGTTATAATATTTTAATGTGATAATAATTCTCTCTAATTATTCTGAGGAAAATTATAACTAAAGATCAATAATAGTTACAGATATTATCTTACATTTAAAAAAACATTGCAAATATAAATTTTTTCGCTCCTGGGGTTCGGTAATAAATTAATATTCCACGGTAAGGTATTAAAATTTGACATAATCTATGAATAACCATTATTCAATATTTATGTTCTTGTTTACGTAATTAAAACAGATACTCTGATTATAAAAATCAGTAATCAGTAATTATAGTCTAAACAGAATAGATTCATATTAATGATTTAACAAAAAATTTTTTATTAAAGAACACCAAGTTGATTTTTCAAAATCAAATTTAGGTATTTCTTCAAGAAAGTATAATTGCACACCTAAATCTGGAAATACTTGTAATCTATCCAGGTAAATTGTTATTGGGATTCAGTACAGAAAATAATCATCAAGAAAAGTAACATCACTTTAAAATGATCATTCGTAGTGACATCATTCATTGTTGTTGAAGATTTCGAAAATGATTTTCATATTTTTAACAGTATATCAAGAGACCTCATAGACCTGTTCACTGGTCTCTGTCAAGGAGAAGAAACTTCAGAAATATCAGTGTTTGGAAAATCATAGATGATTTTTTCTGGCTTTGAGTGAAAAAAAAAAGCACAGTGACAACCTCTTGCCTTAGAAGTTTTCATAGAACATGATTTGGAAATTTTAAGAAGAAAATTACAAATGTATGATGATAACACCCAATTATCCTGAGGTTTTTTTGGAATTTCTCACTAGAAAGGCATGGTTTATAATCTTAAAGTAGAAAGAAACTATAGTAGAACAACAAAAATCTATGTTTATGGTGTTGAATTTTTTTTACCAGAAAATTAGTATTTTCTATCTTCCTTCTGGATATGGACCTCATCGGATGAAACATGAGTGAGTGAATCATTTTTAGATAGAAAATAATGTTTTTAAACAATTAAGATACAATAGTGGATGCTGTGGAAGGTAATTTTCAGTCAAACTAAACTGGACTACAGAGGGTATTTGCCCAATGTGATAAATTAAAATGCTTATAACTTTTCAACGCAGCTGAATATAGAAAAACCGTAATGGAAAAAGTGTTTCTTTTGATCTCAAGAACCTATGGTTAAAATTAACGCAGTGGTCAAAGACTCACCCTGTATACAGGGTGGCCATTTGAAAACGAAACAGACGAGATTACTGACGAAATATGTTTTTTCGATAGACATGCTCGGACAGGTCGATTTCTGTTTCGAGGGGGACAACTTAAGATATAGGTTACTGACGCATAGCGCTTCAACCCTTGCTGCTACAACCCCCACCCCAATTTTTGAATAGGGAAGATGGGGTGAATGATACCTCAATACAATAATTGAATAGACCAAATGCTCACATCACTTATTTCATATTTGAAAAAGAGAATTTCCAGCAAACTTCATTAATGTAAATGTGAATTCATTCTAGGCTTCAAGACTCTGATAAGGAACTCACTCCCATACTCTGTTCCTTCTATGGGATTGTAAATTCTAATAGGAGTTTTCTTATTGAAGACTGGACGAAAATTTCTGAAATAAACCGAATAGAAACAAATGGAGATTCAATGACAATTGAAGAAATTTAATATTCTTGCGTGTTACTTCAAACTTCCGGATCCTTAATTGTCCGAGAGTATTATAGCAAAGAAGCGGACAGAAAGAAGCAACGGACCTCATTTTCTTTATAGTTATGGATGAATGAAAACATTTCGCTTGCCCAAACTTCTTTGTCCTTATGCCCTTAAACGAGAAGCATCTGAAATTAGTGCATTATGATGTGTCTCTAAGCATACATGTCGGCACACTTTAATTGAAAGGGGGAAAGCAAAACATTCGTCTACGCCACTTCTTCTATTATAAGAAGAAAAGACCGATGCGGGCTCTGATTAAACATGTGGGGGGGCCATGGTATGTCCTTGACTCCTCGAGGTCATTCTGGCAGGAAGGAGAAGCGGGAAGCTGAATGGATGCACATGCGATTTGACAGACGTAATGACTCGGGAAGTGAATTGGCTCGGCACACATAATTACATCTGGGTTTCATGACAAATCACCAGAGCTCCTTCCCACCCTCCCACGGGATCGAACCCTCAATTGCTTTTTAATTCCGACCGCCCTGACCGCTTTTCTTCGGAAAAATCAGTCCCAGGTGGCAGTATAAGGATGCGGGGAGGGAAAACCTATATTTTCACGACATGAAAACTGGCGAAAAAAATTAATGGCTCTGAGGATTGACTGCCGGTCCGGAAGACAAATGCCTGTTTTAACCAGCATTCACAATGGCTCCGATCTGGTCTGATAAACCTCTGAATCGGACATTACATAGTCATCAAAATAACAATTTGGGTAATCTATTATGAAATGACTTATTGCTTGATTGAAAGGAGACAGTTTCAATTTCCAAAAACTTTATTTTCACAACGACATCTTCAGGTTGTCACATTAACTGACAGTTACATTAATGTAACTGACAGTTACAAATACAAGAAAATAGCCGAAGTTAAGGAAATTATGAAGAGAAATGTTTTAAGAATGGTGGTCAATGTTTTTCAAGCACAAGATTATGGAGTCGGAAATTTTTTCGATAATTCTGATATCTCATTAAATTTTCAGAATAAATCAAACTTTCCGAAATTGCAAAACGAATATTTTTTCGTAGAAGTTTGCGATAACTGAAGGTCGAAAAGGTCAGTTTGGATAAATATTGTTGTATTCACAAGCGAAATGCAGCGTTCAAAGAAATATACGAGGTCTGTTAAAATAGTATCAATAGTATGATACCTTCAAAGTGTTTGTAGTTGGTATTCATATCTCTTACTTATGGCTATTTTGAATTTTTAGTTTATCTTTGGGAGCTTTTGTTCCTTGATGTTTTTTGATTCTCCTGCGATTTTTACCTATTTCAAACAAATGGATCAGAAAATCTGTATCGAATTTAGTAAATACCAAGGTTCACGGACGCAAGATGTTATTTGTGGTATATGGTGAAGCTACCTCGGACCGAAGCAACGTTTGTTGGTGGTACGAGAATCGAGAAATTCCTGCCAAAATTGACCAATTTTAACCAAAAGATGTTGAACTCGATCCGTGACGACCCAAATTTGCTTCAGAGGGTCATAACTGGTGACAAAACATGGGTTTTTGGTTATGCCATGGAAAATAAAAGTCAATCATCCCAATGAAAGCTGTCGCAGGGCCCATGACCGGAAAAAGCGCGCCAAGATTGCTAGAACGAGAATGTTTTGCTCAGTTTTCTTCGGCTGCAGGGGCATGAGGTCTTGCTTGAGGGTAGTAATCCTGGATGAAAAAAAAATGGATATCACGCCATGAATACGCCTCTGTACACACATGATTTTGCTCGAATCTTTGGCCAAAAATTACACAGTAATGGTGCCACAGCCATCCTTGTTCCCCAGACCTGGCCCAACGTCACTATTTTCTTCTACCAAAACTGAAAAGATCCATGAAAGAACTACGCTACGCCAAAATTGACTAGGTAACGACGACATTGACGTAAGAGCTGAACAAGATCACCAAAAATTAATTTTCCAAGTGCTTCGACGATTCGCAAAAACTTTGGTACAAGTGTATCGTATCCGAGGAAAGTTAATTTGAAACGGACCAAAGAGATATTCATGAATATTTTCTGGAAAAATACAGAATTCCCGATACCTGGTTTATTCTTTAAAGCTGCATACGTAATAATGCTTATAGTTTAACGTGAGGTCAAGAAGCAACGATTCTGATGCGGAATATACTCAATTCTTCTTGAATATTATGTAAAACATTTTTAACAGAGGCCCTTGAAGAGATTCTTGACTAGCAAATGAATAATTTGGGTTGAATTTTAGTCATTCAACTTGTTAATCACCTCTGTTCAGAATCGAAGCCACAGATGTTCAGTTGTCACGGTTAAGAGATGCCCATTGGTCATACGGACAAATGACATCAGCCAGGCTGTCCCTGTAATTAGCCTCTGCGACCCTAATTTGATTATCGTTTCATTTTCAACATCGCCAATTATTGTGATATGCATAAACGGGTAGGTATCATTGTCGCCTGACAGCTACAAAAATGTAGATTTCAAGGGTTGTGTACGGAGAAGGACAAATCGCAAAAAAGTTTTCATTTGTGAAATAATGGAATTAGAAATCTATGAATATATTTCCAAGAAAATGAAAAATTTTGTACATCTAAAAAAACTTGTATTCACATGTTGTTCGTGGTAATATTAGTAATAAAGGTAGATGCCGGTCTCTTTACGTCAATAAACATACAGCACAAACGGAAGTCAATTTGCTTCAAAATGCTGAAATTATAATAATCATAACAAGGGAAAAGTACCAAAATAAAACGTAGAAGTATTTATTGATCCCCAAGAATTGCATATATCAAAAGAACATAAGATCATGAAACCCTTTCTTAAACTGTACTAAGTTACTGAATATTTAAACCTAGATGGAAAAGGATTGAACACTTTTTTGTTTTAGAAGAAGTTGGTACATAAAAGGAAAAGATTATTCTTGTATTTTGGTATGACACAAAGTAGTGGTCATGATTAACAAATAATATCAGAACTTTAAATGTATATGAACGAAAAATGGAGAGCATAGAGGAAGAAACTAAGTGAAAAGATTTCACCTAGCGTAAATGCAAGAAATGCTTTCTATTTGTATTGAAACAACATATTTCCAATTTGAAGACACTTTTTATCAACAAGAATTTGGAATGACTATCGGCTCACCACTCTCTCCTATTTTAGCTGGAGTATAACGAACAAAAAGTTCTCGACCATTATGTACTAAAACCCAAATTAGAAAACAGGTATGTAGATGATTCATACATCATTTGGCAACATGGAGTGAACACTATAGATTGATTCTTTCAACATCTTAATAATCAAGATGAACCTACTAAATTCACAATAAAAGCGATAAAGATAGACAATTTCAATTTTTAAATGTATTTGTTCATAAAAAGAATGGAATCCCAAGAACCAATATACAGTGATGGGTAATTGTGTGGAACCAAGTAAATATCTCTGTAAGATGGATTGGAAGGAGGAGTACTTAAGAATGGGCTGCACAAAGTCCCGACCTTAATCCACTGGACGATTTTCTGTGGTGTTATTTGAAGTCTAGGGTTTATGTTGATAGATATGTTGCAAGAATTAGATCCAGAAATAACTCACGAGATACAGAGAATTCCACCAGACTAGCTAATGTTACTAGAGAATTGAAACACCGACTTGCTTATTGTCAAGAAGTAACCAGTGCTCAGTTTGAACATCTAATACATTAAGTTTAGGTTAGTTAAGTTTCAATATTTTGAAAATGACTTAGTTTTAGTTAATAATAATGATTAGTTATTTCTTTAATGGTTACTAGATTTTACTTTCTTTAGGTACATTTCTGTTAATATCTCGGAAGGAATTAAATAAAAAATGCCAAACCCGATGTTTTTGTACTCGAAATAAAATGTTTCATCAGCCATTACAATAATATGCAGGTGTTCCATTGCAAATTTTAAAATTGACATTACTTCTGCTAAAACCAGAGGTTCAAAATTGTTAAAAAAATAAGAAAACAAATACGTGATACACCGTAGTCTCCTTCTTTCAAATTACATTTTGATATCTAAAATAATTCCAGAGATATTTACTTGGTTCAACACATTTGCCCATTCCTCTATATAAAAGACAACAAAAGCAGGTCAATAACTACATTTCAATTGCAACCATCAATTGAATACATAATTGGGATTGGCAAATCTACATCATGGTTCAAATAACAGTTCCTGAAAATTTTATCTTTTTGGCGTGAAGAGAAAAGAAATAGCTGAAAATTCAAGACGAAAAACAGTTTTTTGTGAATAACTCAGAAAATATCCACTTTAGGGCAAGGGTGTGATGCATACACTCACATTATTTTTTAACGTATATTCAATATCTGCCATAAAAAAATGGGGTTCTAATTTGAAAAAATTGATTTTTCACGATTCTGTCATCCCTAACTTTTAAAGCGATTTTTTCACTCACTGTATCATGAATCGCGATTTCGATTTTTAAAGTGGATACATCAATCTTACATCTTGAAAAATCCCAAAAATGAAAATTTTCCATCCAAAAACCTCGAAGTTATTCTTGTTTCAGCCTCTATTTTCGATTTTTTTTTCGAATTTTCCCGCTCAGAGAGAATTATCCAACCAAAACTGAAAAATGTTACATCAGAATAACTTGAAATTTTCTAAGGAATCTATTTCTGCAATAAAAAAATGGTGTTCTAATTTGAAAAACGGAGGTTCCTCGTGAAAGACCCTGTATACATCTGGATCAAGAAATTCAAATTTTTGTTTTCAAATATGACAAATTCAATCATTTTTCATGAAATTCTGCTTTGAGGTGTTGGTTTCCATAGCGATATGGAAAGGATGAATCTGAAGCTACATCATTCCCGATTCATCCTTATCTCTTACGTAGCTACTACATCATGTGATTTTCTGTCAGCTTGACTCGCAACGTAATAATACGTATTAATCATTCCATATGACAAGAATACATTAGGGTTAGAAAGTTTCACTGAACACTCTTATTTAATTAAAGATGGTAATTTGGCCACCCGAGTCCAGCTCATACATATACATGTCAATTATTGAATTCCACATAGGGCATGGATGGAAAATAATCAAAATTAGACTCAATGCGCCTCTCATTACCATATTTAACACCAAATGAAATTTGGGCTGAGTGAACACTGAAAAATCAGGGAACAGATACGAACTCCAGAAATATTCGCAATTGAGTTGGAATGGCATAAAATTTAATATATCAGGATCACTTCTCACTATATATTAAAAAAATGTAAAAGAGCACTGACGTTAGATCAGCTTTTACGCGCTTGTTCTGGAGCATTTTCCATGCTCTGGAACAATGTGATACCGATTGAACGGATACAATGAATGAAAAATCCTCTAAAATGAATTAATTCTGATCAACTCTCTGAGATTCAGATAGTGGTGTATGTAAATATTTACTGGATACTGCAGTAGATTGCCTATTTGATTTCATATTTTTTTAACAATTTACCGGAAGTAATGTCATTTTCAAAATTTGCAATGGAAAACCTTGCATATTAATTTAGTTTCTTCTTTTGATTTTTTCCGAGTATCTTCAGGGATGTTTAGACCAACAAATCCAAGTTTATCTTATCTGTACAGACTTAAGGAAGGCTTTTGATAAAATAAGTCACAGAATATTGCTTCGGAGGCTTGCTGAAGTGGGCATATGCGGTGATCTATTGAGATGGATTTCCTCTTACATAAGTAAAAGGTCTTAATTTGTGACAGTGAATGGCATTCGATCTGCCACATTCTACAATACTTCAGGGGTTCCACAGTGTGTTTGAACACAATTAAAAGGTGTTTCAAGAACTATAGGTTTTTATTATTCGCTGATGACTTGAAGTTTTACAGGGCAGTCAAGGAAGTGGAGGACTGTGTTCTGATTCAGCAGAACATTGAAAGATTGCTGGGTTATTGTGAGGAGAATAGTCTTTTCCTGAATTATGATAAGTGTCACAAAATTATTTTTAGTAGAAATGTACATCTCATAGAGCATCAGTACAAATTGGAAAACTGTTTTCTTTCACAGGTTGACCATTTGGGCGTGACATTTGATGGGAAATTTTTATTCGACCAACATATCGAAATCCTGCTGAGAGATGTAAATCGCTTGATCGGGTAGGTTCTTCGACAGTGCAGAAATTTAAGAGATAACAAAATTTTTTAATGTCATATTATTCCTTCATCTATAGCCGACTGAATTTCCCATCGTCAATTTGGAGCCCCCAGTACAGGCGTTACGTGGAGAGAATGGAGAGGGTTCAGAACAGGTTTTTTAGGTTTCTGGCATTCAAAAATAACATAGTCTACAGTAATCACAAGTACTCACACATTCGAAGGAAATTCTGTATAATGGAATTGAAAAATAGTAGACAGATATAATTTTTTTGTACAAAGTTGTCAATGGCTTACTTCGTGTGCCTGAAATTCTGCAGGATATAAGGTTGCGTCATATAACGCACATAATGCACCTATATTCAGGATGATAACATCTTTCAACAACCTTGACAGTGACATAGATCTTTTCAACATACCACTTGGCAATCTAAATGAGAGTCTCGGGAAAGTTCTCACATAATCATAAAAATAAAAAAAATAATAAAAATAAATAAAAAATAGTAATTATAATGATAGTATCGGTGAAAATAATATTTGTGTTGATTTGATTATTTTTTGTATAAATTTCTTGTGTATTTTTGTACTTAAATTGGGTGAATACTTGTTTTGGGCTCTGCCTGTTTGTATTCCATGTAAAGCATTAAATAAATAAATAAATAAATAAAATAAATAAATAAAGAGATACCTCATCATAATTATTAACTAAAACTAAGTGATTTTCAAAACATTGAAACTTAACTGGACTAAACTTAATGTATTAGATGTTCGCTGTATTCAAGATGTTTACTTCTTGACAATCAGCAAGTCGGTTTGTAAATTCTCTTGTAACATTAGCTATTCTTCTGGTGGAATTCTCTGTATCTCGTGAGTTATTCCTGCAGCTAATTCTTGCAACATATCCAGCAACATAAACCCTAGACTTCCAATAACCCCACAGAAAATTGTCCAGTGGATTGAGGTCGGGACTTCGTGCAGGCCATTCATAAGTACCCCTTCTTCCGATCCATCTGTGATGAAATGTCCAATCAAAATGGAGAAGTGCTCCATCCTGCTGAACCTGATATTATTTGGTAATTGTCCATTTACATCCAATGCAGAAATTACTTGTGTCTCTAACAGCTGTAAATACCAATCTCCGCTTAAAGTTTCTTGTACGAAAAAGGGTATCACGATTCAGTTCTTATAAATGTTGGCCCTAACGTTAAATTTTTGGGGATGTTGTGAATGAGCCTCTTGAACCCAATGAGGATTAGTTTGTGACCAGTTGCGGCAGTCGATAAACTGTACCATTTAAACAAAATGTAGCTTCTTCTGAAAACACCACATTTCTTATAAAATTATTATCAGGGTTGAAAATGTCCATCATTGTTTCACAACAGTGTAAACGTCAATCGAAAACATCTTCGGACAGTTCTTGAAAGTGGCGAATTTTATATGGATGATATTTTTCTCTGCCTTAATAGTATTCCTACTTAAACGACGACTAATTCCATGCATATTGGCGGGGTCGGTAGTGGATAAGGAGGGTTTCTTCCAAAGATAGCAACATTTTGAGCTACACCTTCATTAGTTGTACTTTTTAACCGTCCACTTTTTGGTACCATTAAATTTTTCCTTTCTTTAGTTACTTCTCTGTTAATATCCCGGTAGGTATTGAAATAAAAAATATAGAACCTCATATTTTTATACTCGTAATAACCATTTCATCAGAAACTAAGATGATATACAGGGTGGTCCAATGCAAACTTTAAAATCGACATTACTTTCTGGAAAACCGGAAGTTCGAAATAATAAAAATTTAAAAACAAACAGGCAATCCACTGGAGTATCCATCTTTCAATTTTTATTTTGATATCTCTAATAATTCCAGAGATATTAACTTGGTTCCACACTTCAGCCCATCACGTTATAAAATATTCCAAACAAAGTACAATTCAAGAGGAATTAATACAATTTAGTGATCATTATCAGTTGATAACGATAATATTCTAGATAGTCGTCTTTATTTGCCTTTGCGATGAGCGGATGATATCATGTAGATATTTACACGCCATGGGTAGAAAAATGTGTGAATGGGAAGACAAAGACAAAGCTCCTTCTGCAGCAGCTAGATGGTGTCGCGTAGCTCATTAGTTACAACACTAATCAACGCTGTTCTGCCTGAAAACAGTGGAGAATTTGATATTTATAATTAATGAAATGAACCCTCAATTAGAAGGATGGCTGGTCGTTTGTATGGCAGCACTGTAATTATCAAATCTTCTTGAATTAATACGATGACGAACAAACTGATCCAGATCCAACCAGTTTACGATTGAAATTCCAATTGCACGACATTGATGTTATTCTTTATTTTTATTGTGTTTCATTAAGAATTCTAGAATTTCTCTTTTGACAGTTCGGATGAAATATGCTGTTAAGACCCATTTTCTCAAAACGACCTGAAATACATTTACTTGGCTCAATGACGAACTTGACCGAGATATTTAAGCCCGTTTGCCCTCAAATTTATTTTCAGTTGCACAACTGTCACTTAACAGTAACTTAATTAGCGATGCTTAAATTTTTCGATATGGTCTTTCATTCTGCCCAAAAAAATTTAGATGCGATTATATAGTCAAGATCTTTGTTTATGATTTATATGTAAATTAATAAATAAAAACCTGACACTATATTTATCAATGTTTAGTTTTCAGTTTCTTTAAAACGAACATTGCCGTTGTCTTACAGCCAATTCCAGTAAATTATTATATTTTTGTAATAAGCAGTAACGTTTGCTATAGAAATGTACCCAGTCGGAGACAATTCTAATGGGTGTTCTATTAATATCAGTAAATGGAAGACAGTAGGTTTTGTGAAACGAAATCTTTGAAAGAATGGCAACTTATCCATTTCACCGAAATATAAATGTCGTTCGTATATACGCCTGAGAAAATCTCCTTTCTACAATTTAATTATTTACAAGTCACCCCGAAATACATCAAATGTATTGTAGTCCATGATAGAAAATATTTGCGTTGTTTGAAGTAAATATTTCCAATTTAATCAATGCTGTCAGTCAAATTCATTCAAAAATTATTTCAGGTTAGAAACCCGCCCTTAAATAATTAAGTGGTCATATATAAGCGCTTAAATTTAAGGTCCGCTTCAGATATTCAAGTGCCGCATTACAATTGGTGCAACGCAATTTAAGTTTAGGGTTCATTTTAGGGCTATTCACGATGTTTCAGATTCTTTATTGGAATGGGTTATAGAACTAATTTAATATGTATATTCTGTATTCAGTTATTTTTTCTGCTTTTGTCATTTTATTTTCAGATTCGATATGTGCAACTTGAAGAAGCCCTGTGATTATTACTTGAAGACCACTCTTGAAGAAAGAAGTCCGTACAAATATATTTAAGCTTATTTCTGTACACACAATACTTATTAATTTATAATTAATTCGATGTGTGCAACTTGAAGAAGTCTCTGTGTTTATGAATAGAAGACTACGCTTGAAGAAAGAAGTCCCTCAAATATATTTAAGCTCATTTTGTACACACAACAATACTTATGCGGGGAGCCAGGGTTTTTAACTGGGTTTTCTTTCCCTAGGCTTTAATGTAATACACCGAATTGTATGGCACCCCGTCACCAACCCCAGCTAACATTTGTTTGTAAGCCAATAGTTCAAAAGAATATATATATTTTAAGTGACGCTTAACACTAAGGGTGATTGGTGCAAACGGGCATTAGACAACTAACCCATTCTGAAAATGTGAAAACTTTCCTCTCCTTCGGATTATAGGAAGTCTGACCTCGGTTCTTCATCAGGAGGTCAAACCCATCGATTGGGACCGTTTTTTGGCTCGATATTCGAAATTTACAGACATTTGGGAGAACCGATTGCATGCTCTTCTATTAGTTTTTCAACCAGAGCAAGCGTGCAAAAAGTTATACTTTAACTGAAATTAATTTTATGCTTATACCCTATTGAACTGATTCCCGATGCGTGGAAACTTTCTAAGGTGCGCCCAGTTCACAAAAAGGGCAACAAATTTGATATTTCTAATTTCCGACCGATATCAATAATCTATAATTACTTGCACTATAAGATCTACACCGGTTCATTGGTTACCAGTTTTGTCTAACATTGCCCCTCCCCACATCTGCAGACACACTGCATTTCTGAAGTTTGGAGCAGATATAATTCTTTTCCTAATTTGTTTCCAATTATTGCATACATTCTACAAAATAGAATTCCCAGATTGAAGTCACGTAAACCATTCAGGTATCATACATTCTTCAATATGAACATTACCGATAAAGAATTATGGAAGATCGAGTGGACCTCTTATGAAATGTTCAATAAAGATCTCATTTCTGATCCTTTTCAAAAAATTTCGGGTTCTGATCTTCCAAGAAAAATTTGGACAGTTTTTAATCATTTGAGAGCTGGTCATGGTCGTACCTATAGCATGCTATTCAAATGGAATTCAGTCCCAAGCGTAAGTTTTGAATCTGAATATGCAGAAGGAAGAATACCTCATCTCATCAATAATTGTCCCATATATATGTTTCAAGATGGTTTTAGGGCTATTCCTGATGTTTCCGATTCTTTCTTGGAATGGGTTATAAATTTCAAACGAAATTGGTAGGTTTTATTTGTATTCAGTTCTTTTTCTGCTTTTGCCTTTTCATTTTCAGATTCGATGTGGGCAACTTTGAAGAAGCATTTGTGTTTATTAATAGAAGACCAGTCTTGAAGAAAGAAGTCCTTCATTTACATTTAAGCTTATTTTTGTACACACAATAATGCGGGGAGCCAGGGTTTCTTTACTGGAGTTTTTTCCCTTGGCTTTCATGTCAAACACCGAATTGTATGGCACCCCGTCACCAACCCCTGCTAATATTTGTTTTGTAAGCCAAAAGTTCAAAAGAAGTTGTTTTTTGGATATAAATCATTTACTTCAGCGTGCTTGTTAATTCAAACAATTAACACGCCTTTGACAATTATTTCGGAGATGTGATTTCAATGTTTAAATAGTTGATAGTAAGAGCGCCGAGTCATCTTACCTCACTTCAGTGCTATCTGATTTTTCTTGCTGATCTCTCTTCTCATACGTAACCACGTAATTTTTTGATAGGATATGTTGTTTGCTCATATTTCGAAGAATATCTATAAAGGCACTTTAATTATGGGGTAACAAAATGGAGAATTAATTAAGTGAAGGGGTTCCTTTTGTTGACAGAATTTACCATCGGAATTTTCAATTTGGTCTGGCACAGCTTCTGAACTTGAAAACATTCTCATGAAGCTCATACCGCATTAAAAACTGATTTACTAACTCGGTTATTGGCTAGTCATGCTCGCCAAATTGAGGACCATTTTACGATGCCGTTTGGACCATAAAAATTGAATAGGGGGCAGATGTCAAACTTGCTATATGGACTATAGAGTGAGTAGTAAATTAAACGCTACAAAAATACTGACAACCAGAAAATTGGTGTATTATATATTGCGAGATTACTCATACTAACAAGTCTAAATGTTTATTTAAAACATTGTTTCCAGTCCACTTTCTCAAGGTGCTATGACAAAGGGAGAAAAATAAATATGTTTACGAAACTTTTAATCTGTGATTGGCATCAACCTAGAATTACATGAATTTATTGGTCTCGATAAGTTAGCCATCATTCAACTGTTCAATGACAGATAAAAATTGAAGAATTAAGGTCGAAAGTTTATCGCTGAATAATACAGAGTGCGTCATGAAGTTTGGTTTGGTATTAATTACGTGAAATTTGTGAAAATACCACGCCTCTCTAAAATTTATTTCAAACAATTTGAAACTATATTTCATGAGTTTCATCTGCTTATAATATTCAGCAGTTAATATTATAACATACATGCTGACTTATAGAATACAATAGGACTCTGTAGAGAGAACACAATATATGTCCTTGTTTTCATGCTTTTCATCGAACGGTCATGAATTCCAGAAATAAATATCACTCCTTTATCGGATTTCGATCTCGATATAGCATAAATTCCAGATTCTTATCGGAATAATGTGTGGAGCTTCTGATTCACTCTTGAAACCCACAACATCTTATTCTACCGCAATTCACAAGAAGTATTGGAAATAAACTGGCTCGTTTTATAGGAGATCTACCAAAATTCATTCAGGACATATTCGAGTGTTGTGACCATATAATGAGATTAATACCTGAATATTTTTTTGAATTTTTGACTTACAAAATGTTCAAATAAACAATGTAGCTTGTATTCTTGGTACTAAGCAGATATTAAGGTAACAGGGTAGCTACTATACGAGGACGTATTGATAAGTATCCGTATCCCGAAAGAAAAGTCAATTTTTGGAATTGTATTAGTATTGAAATTGTAGAGCTAAGAACCTGATTTCAACAATTTGTATTTCTCCTATAACCTCTGTGCAAATTTTTTAGAGCATTCTATAAAGTAGATTCAATTCTAAAGAGAACTTTTCTAATATCTTCAAAGGAACATTCAATAAACTAACTATTAAAATCACGAGGATGTTGTATATTTTCTTAAAATAGCTATTATTTCAAACTAACGAGATTCAATTATAAAATATCGATAACTGATTAAGCCTTTTTTGAGGATATCATTGCTATCGATATAAATAAACTTGCGGAAAATGTGTTTTACAGAAACGTATTCTGAAAGAAATGCACCTGAAATGGCCATTTACTGGCATATTGTTTCTAAGTTAGGCCTTGAGTATTTTCGGAAACATATCTGAGAATTTCGGAAAATTGGGTAGCAAGAATTGTGCCATTAATCTTCTCACAACTTATTTTATTGGAATACAGCACATTTGTCTATCAGATATGTTCCTTCATTATGGTTTAAGAATAACTGAAGACTATTCTGCACCCCACATGATATTATTCAGCTTCGAAAAAGTTATAGCTATCGCAGAATATAATGGCTGGTCGGTCTTTGTTCAAAGATCGCTCCTGTACCATTGTGCTGTATACAAATCGACCGGCAGAAGCTGAAAGGGCTGTGGGAGTAAACTTAATCAAATTTCAAGCTCTATTGACGTATTAGAAGAGATTTCCAGATAATCCCGCAGGCTTTTAGTGTATTATATGGGGTTCTTTTTCATGGGGCCATCTTTTCAATGAAATTGCGCTATATTACTCCTAATTAATTTCTTTTTGTCTTTCTATACTCGCAGGGAGGTGTACTACCTCTCTCAACTTTGATCTCTGCGGGTGATTAGTTATCCAAAGGACAACGTTATCAGATAATCCTGGAATTAGGTTTCTGCCAGATGAAGTTTCCAAGTGGGATATTAATGTTATTCTGCTTATATCTCATATTCATAAAGGGGTTACTCAACAAGTATAAGCACTTTTCGTCTTTATCGGATCTTTTTGTTGATTTCGACAGAGACATCTTTGGTATACAGGGTATTTCTCATTGAGCTATTCTGGAGGTTATTCAAAAAATGTTCTGTGCATCATAAAACCTAATGGATTCCAGACGATAAATGTGAAAGCGATATAATCTAACCTCCGTTCTTGCCATTTCACTCTCTAATTTTTAGTCCTGCTATATGCTAAGCAAAGTCTTCAGGTAAAAAAGCTAAAAGTATTAATTGCCCATTTAGAACTTAAATCCAAATAGTCATCAGTGATATTGAGACTGCAATTGATGGCGAAAGAGAATAGGTGTATATACACATAAAATTTCAACGAGATCTGGGGAAATTATAAGCATGATGATTTCACGTACTGCTTTGTTTATTGATGAGGTAGATATTGTTTAGGTTATTAAGTAAACCAAATTGATGTTCAAAACTGCCGAAGCAATAAATGGATTCTGTCAAATTACAATACTGTATTAATTATGATAACGACTGAAATTTTGAATACTTAATCCATTCTGAAAATGTTCAAGTGCTAACTTAATTCTTCGAAAGTTATCCACACGGGGGGACTGGATATCCCCAACATCAACGAGAGATGGTTGTCGATACAAATCAATTGTAACTACTTTACACACACAATATTGAAAAATTCTGGCAAAACGATAGCTCTTTGTTCCACTAGGAACGTGCGAGCATAAAGAATTATATTTCAAATTCAATAGTGGGAAATGATGATATGAAAGCAAGAACACTGAGCTCCGAAATTGACCCTTTATATATGAGACAGTGACTTCTAGGAAATATAATTTATTCAAGGGTCCAGACTTTAACTTAACTATTGTATTTCTGTCACGTTTTCAGATCATTAGAGTGTCCGGCAGATAAATCAACAACATATATCAACTAGATAATGTTTGAAATAATAAATGCCTCATTTAGGCTAGCAGAACTAACTGATGTATCGATGTAAAAAAATTGTTTTAATTTTTTTTCAGGTGATGAAGATATATTTTTGATGGATCAGGTGTAAAATGATATTTCAGACTATTTTTACCACATATCAGTGTTATCTTCCACTAATTTCAAGGTGAATTGTTTAAAAAATAATGGAAACTACATTTTGAGAAATAAATCAATTCCCACGGAAGTCATGATTGAAAAAACACATGAAATATGATTTAATGGCCGGAGCATTAATTTTTTCTGTCTTTGTTCTAAATTCAAGTACATTAAAATACTCAATCATAAGAAATATCGAAATGTGAAGTGAAGAAATGATAAATGCACAAATTCAACCATCCACGTTCCCTGAAAATCCTTAAACGTTAAATAATAATTTACCTAAACGTATGACAATACCCCCTCTCATGCATAAATGTATAAGGATAACGTCGGTTACAGTGAAATAAAAATTTTATGATAATACGATTGTTGAATATGTTTTATAAATGAAACATTTTTGAGGGATTCCGGATAAAATTCCTATTTGCATAATTTTATTGTGACGGGAAATCATTCCGTTCCAAGCTTCTCTATTTTTGCGGTTCGAAATTCAAATTGCTCTTTTTTCCTTGTGTCGAATGGAAAATTTATTCGGTGTGGAACTGGCTCGTCGGTGAATCCTCATATTCCTTCATTAATTTTTGAAAACGCAAATGATGCAGTCCCAATTATAAAGCGTACATCGCATTCTAGCAATTTCTTGTTTTTATTTTGTTTTTCCGAAAATTTGACAGAATCGAGCCATTTCAAAGTATTCATGCATATTTTATAGGAAAGGCATTTTGTTGATCCTACACTCTGACCAAAGAAGTATCCGGAAATTCTCATTTAAATTGCCCTCGTTGAGTATTTTTAAAAATTTTAAGTTTCTGTATGTTGGTAAAGCTGTCCGTAAATACTATGCCAAACATGAGCTCGGTCTGTCAACTGGTTTGTTTACGACAGCTGTTGAAACCAGTCGACCTCAGTGGTGTATTCTGCGAATGTTACAATGGAAAACAATATTGAATAAAGAGTTTCTTCCAAATTTTGGGTTTTGAACGGAATTTCGTGTGCTGACACTCGATAAATATCATTCAAATGGACCATATTTTGAATGAAATTCAATAAATAAAATGAAAATTTAATAATTCAATAAATACTGAAGAAGTTTAATATTTTCGCATTTTATCTGAAATTTCCGGACCCTTTTTCGATAATGTGAGAAGAAGCATTGCTGAATATTTGTGTGTTATATGGTCACCTTACTAGGCAATATATATACAAGTCGTTGAAAGGGTCCAGAACAATTTTTTTGAATTAGGTGGGAAACAAATAGGGATTTACCACAGATTCTATTCGTTCTGATGACAATCTAGACTAACTATCCTTCACATCTCTTTCAACGAGACGTCTTAACTTTGAAATAATCCTTGTTTATAACCAGAATATAATGGCTGGTCGGTCTTTGTTCAAAGATCGCTCCTAGTTATCCAAAGGACAACGTTATCAGATAATCCTGGAATTAGGTTTCTGCCAGATGAAGTTTCCAAGTGGGATATTAATGTTATTCTGCTTATATCTCATATTCATAAAGGGGTTACTCAACAAGTATAAGCACTTTTCGTCTTTATCGGATCTTTTTGTTGATTTCGACAGAGACATCTTTGGTATACAGGGTATTTCTCATGGAGCTATTCTGGAGGTTATTCAAATATTGTCCAGTGCACCATAAAACCTAATGGATTCCAGACGATATATGTGAAAGCGATATAATCTTACCTTCGTTCTTGCCATTTCACTCTCTGACTGAATTTTAGTCCTGCTATATGCTAAGCAAAGTCTTCAGGTAAAAAGCTAAAAGTATTAATTGCCCATTTAGAACTCAAATCCAAGTAGGCATCAGTGATATTGAGTCTGCAATTGATGGCGAAAGAGATTAGGTGTATATACACATAAAATTTCAATGAGATGGGGAAATTATAAGCATGATGATTTCACGGACTGCTTTGTTTATTGATGAGGTAGATATTGTTTAGGTTATTAAGTAAACCAAATTGATGTTCAAAACTGCCGAAGCAATAAATGGATTCTGTCAAATTACAATACTGTATTAATTATGATAACGACTGAAAATTTTGAATACTTAATCCATTCTGAAAATGTTCAAGTGCTAACTTAATTCTTCGAAAGTTATCCACACTGGGGACTGGATATCCCCAACATCAACGAGAGATGGTTGTCGATACAAATCAATCGTAACTACTTTACACACACAATATTGAAAAATTCTGGCAAAACGATAGCTCTTTGTTCCACTAGGAACGTGCGAGCATAAAGAATTATATTTCAAATTCAATAGTGAAATGATGATATGAAAGCAAGAACACTGAGCTCCGAAATTGACCCTTTATATATGAGACAGTGACTTCTAGGAAATATAATTTATTCAAGGGTCCAGACTTTAACTTAACTATTGTATTTCTGTCACGTTTTCAGATCATTAGAGTGTCCGGCAGATAAATCAACAACATATATCAACTAGATAATGTTTGAAATAATAAATGCCCCATTTAGGCTAGCAGAACTAACTGATGTATCGATGTAAAAATTGTTTTAATTTTTTTTCAGGTGATGAAGATATATTTTGATGGATCAGGTGTAAAATGATATTTCAGACTATTTTTACCACATATCAGTGTTATCTTCCACTAATTTCAAGGTGAATTGTTTAAAAAATAATGGAAACTACATTTTGAGGAATAAATCAATTCCCACGGAAGTCATGATTGAAAAAACACATGAAATATGATTTAATGGCCGGAGCATTAATTTTTTCCGTCTTTGTTCTAAATTCAAGTACATTAAAATACTCAATCATAAGAAATATGAAATGATAAATGCACAAATTCAACCATCCACGTTCCCTGAAAATCCTTAAACGTTAAATAATAATTTACCTAAACGTATGACAATACCCCCTCTCATGCATAAATGTATAAGGATAACGTCGGTTACAGTGAAATAAAAATTTTATGATAATACGATTGTTGAATATGTTTTATAAATGAAACATTTTTGAGGGATTCCGGATAAAATTCCTATTTGCATAATTTTATTGTGACGGGAAATCATTCCGTTCCAAGCTTCTCTATTTTTGCGGTTCGAAATTCAAATTGCTCTTTTTTCCTTGTGTCGAATGGAAAATTTATTCGGTGTGGAACTGGCTCGTCGGTGAATCCTCATATTCCTTCATTAATTTTTGAAAACGCAAATGATGCAGTCCCAATTATAAAGCGTACATCGCATTCTAGCAATTTCTTGTTTTTATTTTGTTTTTCCGAAAATTTGACAGAATCGAGCCATTTCAAAGTATTCATGCATATTTTATAGGAAAGGCATTTTGTTGATCCTACACTCTGACCAAAGAAGTATCCGGAAATTCTCATTTAAATTGCCCTCGTTGAGTATTTTTAAAAATTTTAAGTTTCTGTATGTTGGTAAAGCTGTCCGTAAATACTATGCCAAACATGAGCTCGGTCTGTCAACTGGTTTGTTTACGACAGCTGTTGAAACCAGTCGACCTCAGTGGTGTATTCTGCAGATGTTACAATGGAAAACAATATTGAATAAAGAGTTTCTTCAAATTTTGGGTTTTGAACGGAATTTCGTGTGCTGACACTCGATAAATATCTTTCAAATGGACCATATTTTGAATAAAATTCAATAAATAAAATGAAAATTTAATAATTCAATAAATACTGAAGAAGTTTAATATTTTCGCATTTTATCTGAAATTTCCGGACCCTTTTTCGATAATGTGAGAAGAAGCATTGCTGAATATTTGTGTGTTATATGGTCACCTTACAAGGCAATATATATACAAGTCGTTGAAAGGGTCCAGAACAATTTTTTTGAATTAGGTGGGAAACAAATAGGGATTTACCACAGATTCTATTCGTTCTGATCCTTCTAATCCTTGTTTATAAGATTACGAACAATTTTATCGATTCCTCATATCTTCAACAGGGGTTGAATTTGTACTTTCCTCAGAGAAGTTTGAGAACATGACAACAATTCAACATAAAATTCAGCCAAAAAATTATCCCGATAGAGCTTTGTGGGCTAGTGGGTTCTAGGGAGATAAATCTTTTTCATGTTTCAATCTTACAATTGGAAAATTATTTTAGGAATCTTGAAAACTTTCTCTGATATTTCTATATCATTTCTTTTGTTTGATATTCTTGATGGTTTATTTCAAATATGTAAAATTTAAAAAAATATATATAAATTTAATTTAATAATATTTCTGTCAGTTACTAGATTATTTTTGCAACCCGCTATGTACTGCAGAGTTTAATGTTGACCTAACAAGTTTATTTGACAGGCAAAACAAAAAACCCCCGGCTTTAAAGCGTAAAACCTCTGTAACTTTTAAACGGCTCAATCGCAACTCAATCGTTCCGGTTGCTCACTCGGGTATCTGCCCCGCTCCGCACCTCACGAGCGCTATTGTCGCCCTACAACCGCCGAATTGAATAAAATAAATATGTGGTCCTCCACCAATTACTTTAAAGAATATCCATGAAAAATTTCAAAGAGATTGGACCACGGAATCACGTAGTTCCATACAAACGTTGACCCCCTTTTTGACCCCCTTAAGGATACAATTTTGATGATATTTTATGCTGAATGTTAAACCGGACTTCAGACTATACAATTCAAGGAGATTCATGTAAAAGTGTCCAGTAGTTTTTACGTGATGTTCGTTCAAACAAACAGACAGACAGATAAACAAGAAATTTAAAAAAAATCTAATTCTACTCAGTTACTCATCTTAAGCCATCCTAGCGAATTTTTTTTCGAATATCTTTAATGTAAAGACTATTTTAGGTTTACGATTCTATTATAGTATAGATTGTGTACACGTATAATTATAAAAAAAAATCTGTAAAAAAAAAATTTGCTAAATTTGCCGCCCCTCTAAATCTGCCGCCTTAGGCACCGGCCTACTTGGCCTATTGGTAAATCCGCCACTGTTATTCAGATGGAAACAAGATACCTCTGTTTTATTGGGATTAGGACATAATCACCACTCAATAAAATAATTCTTAAAGATTTCCAAATCAGATGATAGTATGTTTTCCAGGATATGAAAATCAGAATGTTGGTAAGCAATAGTAAGCCATCAGCTAAACAAATTTCTGAGATGATGTCGTGAGTAAATCACTGAGATATAAATTGAGAAGTAAAGTAGCTAGAACTGAACCTTGAGGAAGACCGTTTTTCAATGTGTTGAAATTTCTACTCTTATTGTCAACAAAATCACGAAATCTTTTATCAGATAACATATTTTCTAATAATCTTACCCTTTTTCCACACTTCAGATGGGTATACAGTTAGAAAATTAATCCATCTTTCCACACAGTATCATATGAATAAAATAAATTGTAACTCAACCTTTCCTCCCGATTAAATTTTGGAAGATTGAAGCACCGCCTTTTAGCCTCAAATATATGTCAGAATATCTCCCCCAAAAAACATCATTTGATTAGATTCTAAAAATTTTCCAAAATTTTTTAGAATAGTTTTTTAATTCCCAAGATCCAAAACTAGGTGGACATATATGAACACCATATCCGATTTCAACCCCCGCCGCTGGAACACAAAAGCAGAGGACAAGGAATTCATCGGGCTGAGACAAAAAGAGAGAGTAGAATGGGGAAAATCCGAATAGTAAAACTGATATGTTACGATGTTATCGAAGTTAGTGATTTGCTAGGGTGGATACCCTTATTGCTTTGTTCTCACTTTTGAATTTGGGGTGGTCTACCGCAGATAACAGAGACCCGGTATTACGTTTCAAACGGGGAGCCCCTTTACCCCCTCAATTTACATATGTCGCCCCCTCGTCACATGCTATTTTATTTTCACAATGTTTCGATTTCCTCGTAAAATCAATGTTTGTCGAAGCGAATCGAAAATCATTGTCTCTTTAAATTGCACTTTTCAATTGACGATTCGCTGTCGAATTTCATCTGTTTGGGTTTCATCAAAACCACGCAATCATACGGGAAAATCTCAATTCTTTATTCCGCAGAAAAATAAACTGTTATAAATCTCAGGCTGCATCTGCCTACTCAAACGACGCTTCAAAGGCGTCGAATACTACATGAAATCGATACCGTTTATCAACAGATAACATCGCATGATATAATTGATCCCATCGCGATGAAGAAGTATGTGTATGCAGGTAATGTTAAATCAAATTTTGAGTCTTCCATCATTCAATATTCTAATTCAACTACAAATGTTATTTCTGAGAATATCAATAATACTTAAAAAATCAAAATATAAGAAAACACGTTCATAATAATCACATCGCATTCCACAAGCGCCTAATCTATAAAGTAGCATTAAGGGTGCGGGCAAATTATTCGATTTAACTTTAGGAGACTTTATGTCACAGGGTGATAAATCATATTTAATTCTATGAGTCGTGTTCCTCAATGATAATCTTTTTATGTTCCTGAAATTCTACAGATGGAAAGCTGATTATCAACCCAACAGGTGATTTTTTTCATACCAATCACAACCCGTTTAGTTTTTCGTCACAGAAACAGGTGTTACCTATTCAGCCCTTGTATTTCCGGAGGTTTATTGGCAAATTACTGTCATGCAACGATAATATTGTAACCTTGATATCGAATTCTCCAAAGTTTGCTTCGTCTGATATATGACCCCCTAATGTAATTAGTGAAACTTCAGTATCATCCCTTATCTATGTGCATGGTAGGAACAGGGGACAAAAACCGTATAGTGTAATTTTAGGTACCCTTGGATATTCTCCTTCAATCTTTTCTTGATACTCGTATGTAAAGGGTGATTCATTTAGAGGTACTTTTTTTTTAAATAAAAAAATATTAAAAACAAATTTTATTTTATAATCTTTATTAACAAATAAAAGAATCATTCTTTACAATTATTTTTTAAAGATAATTCCTTTCAAATACTGACCTCGACTACATCCAGATTCTCCAGATTCGGGCATTTTGTTTGTTCACGAACCCATTAAGCCGAAAATGGGCCTCATCAGTGAACAAAATTTTTGTCGAAAAGAGCGAATCCACTGCAAGCTTGTCAAGAGTCCAAGTCCGGTAGAAGTCGTTGAAAACGAAAGGCCAAGCTGTTAAGAACTTTGAAAAGGCCCCACCGTCGCTATATTCTCTTCACTACGAGCTGGATGTTGTCTATTTGGTCGAGTATTATCCACTAACGAATATTGAGTCTCAAACTTAGTGATGGTAGAGCGAATTGTGCGTTCCGTAGGTCGATTATGTATCGCTCTAAGTGCTCGATACACATTAATCGGAGAACGCCCATTTTTGTAACAAAACTGAACAATTTGTAGACGCTGTGCCGGGCTAAGTCGTTCCATTATAAAATGTCAGACACTACCGAACAAGAAGACGACTTCAGTTTACACAACGCATGCGCGATCTGCAACTAAATCCCCACCATAAAGATCCCCTTTAGCAAGCCTACCACCTTTTGCTTTCCAAAAAAATGTTAGTATTTAATTGTGACAGTTTTCAGTTTCTTGAATTCAATAGGTTGTAATAGCACTTACTACAAATAGTACCCAAGCGATTTAAAAAATTGAGCTATACTGAATTGTGTGATAACAATTTCACTGATAGCTATTTCAAATTCGGACATGATAAGAAAATTAAGTTAGTAAAATTTTTCCGTTCTTTTTTCGTCATAATGTGTGATAAGTATATTTTTACCCAGTTATAAAATGAATAAACTCGTATTCCTCAACAGTACGAAACTCGAATTCCTCTAGAATGCGCTAGGCAAAAATTCTAAAAAATTGAGTACCGAACAACTGAAAGGAGCTGATATCGCGAACTTAATGACTTACAACTAAAGTTCTTGTGGATCTCGAAGCGAACTGAAAAGAAAGTAGAGATATTTTATGAATATTCAAGGATTGGAAGTTTTTTCAAATAATAAATCTAAGTTCAATGTATTTGCAATGAATGAATTTTGATATCTTTTTGGGACATCGTTTTTTAGAGCTATATTTATGTTTTTAAAAAACTTCGAGATCCAAGTGTAATCACTGAAGAACTATAGATTTCTTCGGAACACGAGACATGTCAGGTAATATTGTATCCATATGTCAATAATCTTTCCAAATATAAAGATAATCCTATCTACGATCAACGACTTCTGGGGGTTTCTTTTTAGCATTGAAATGGAATAGGCTAACTGAAAGTGATGTACACCCTTAATACAAGATACACAAAATTTGTCGCCAATCTGCAAGGAGGATTCTTCGAATCGGGTCTTGCCTTCCAAGTGATGAATTTTTAGATCTTCTGATGTTTGAAGTCTGCTATGGAACCCATTCAAAGGGAAATCATCATCCATAGTTGGGGAAGTTTGTGATATAATACTTATTTCATTTAAAAAATTATCGACTGACATTTATTTATTTATTTATTTGGACAGTTCTCAATCGTTTGAGACCAGGTCATGGTCGTACCAATGGCATGCTATTTAGATATAACTCAGTTCCTAGCGCAAGTTGTGAATGTGAAGAAGCAGAAGAAACAATACCTCATCTCATCAATAGTTGTCCCATATATAAATTTCAAGATGGTTTTAGGGCTATTCATGATGTTTCCAATTCTTTCTTGGAATGGGTTATAAATTTCAAACGAATATGATACGTATTTTTGTTATTCAGTTCTTTTTTCTGCTTTTGTCTTTTTATTTCCAGATTCAATATGAGAACCTTGAAGAAGTCTCTGTCTCCATCAATAGAAGACCACTTTTGAAGAAAGAAGTCCCTAAAATATATTTCAGCTTATTTTTGTATTTTCACACTTAGACGGGGAGCTAAGGTTTCTTTTACTGGGGTTTTTTCCCTAGGCTTTCATGTCATACGCCGAATTATACACCCCGTCACTAACCGCTGATCTATATGCTTTATTGTTTGCTAACTGAATATTGTCAGCCAGAAGTTCAAAAGAATATATATATATATATAATACAAGATGAATCAAGACTATCCCTTTTTGTGTTTTTTCAAAAACTAGATTTTGGTTTACATCTGAAAGAGTATATATAAAACTTAAGTTTGTTTTTCTTTCTGATCCAAAGAGATAATTTTCTACGGGTGTACGATAAAAAAATTGAAGAGTTGTAAATATACAGTGATGGGCAAAGGTTTGGAACCAAGTAAATATCTCTGGAGTTATTACAGATATCAAAATGAAATATGGGAGATGGATACTGCAGCAGATTGCTTCAACAATTTTGAACCTCCGGTTTTACCGGCAGTAATGAAAATGTTGAAATTTGCAATAGAACACCCTGTATATTATTTTAGTTTCTGATGAAAAATTTCATTACGAGTACAAAAATATCGGGTTCGATAATTTTATTTCAAAACCTAGCGAGATATTGATAGAAAAGTAACTATAGAAAGGAAAAATTTAATGGTATCTGGTAGTCCACGTAATTCATTGTAGAAGTGAGAGTAATTGTCAAAATAAGTTATTAGTGTTTGAATTTGAACGCAAAAGTTAGTTTCATTTCGAATTGATGGTGATATGGCCGACTTAAGTGACAGAGAAAGAAGAGAAATATATTAATGATGATTGGTTATGGGGAGAGGAACAGGACGCATCAAGAAGTTTGTAACCTTTTCAACTTTGTTCATCCTAATATACAAATATCATGTTCAGTAGTGACGAAAACCTTGTGAAGGTACAATACAAGTGGAACAATTAGAAATGTACCAGAAAGTGGATGTACCAAAAGGTGCAACTAATGAAGGTGAAGCTCAAAATGTTGTTACATTTTTGCAAGAAAATTCTCACTTATCCACTACCTACCTCGCCAATATGCATAGAATTAGCTGTCGTTCAGTAGGTAGAATATTAATTTATATCATTCATATAAAAATTTCGATAGACATCTACAATTTTGTGAAACGATGATGCATATTTGCAACCGAGATAATAATTTTATAAGAAATGTGGTGTTTTCAGACGAAGCTACATTAAGTTTGAACTGTATAGTTAATCGACATAACTGCCGCTACTGGACACAAACTAATCCTCATTGGGTTCAAGAGGCTCATACACAACATCCCCAAAATTTGAACGTTTGAGCCGGCATTTATAACAACAGAATCGTGGGACCCTTCTTCTTACAAAAAACTTCAAACGGAGATAGAAATACAGCTGTTAGAGACACAAGTGATTCCGGCATTGGAGGTAAATGGACAATGTCCAAATAACATTTGATTTCTGAAGCACCAACCCATGAAGCTCGCATTATTCAAGATTATTTTGATATGACATTTCATCACAGTTGGATTGGAAGAAGGAGTACTTATGAATCCACTGGACTATTTTCTGTGGGGTTATTTAAAGTCTAAGGTTTATGTTGATAGACCAAATAATTTGCAATAATTAGCTGCAGGAATACAGAGAATTCCACCAGAAGTAATAGCTAATGTTGCTAGAGAATTAAAAACCGACTTGCTTATTGTCAAGAAGTAAACTATGTTCAGTTTGAACATCTAACATTTTGTTTAGTTAAGTTTGAAAGTTTTGAAAATCCCTTAGTTTTAGTTTATAATTATGATTAGTTATTTCTTTAATGGATATCAGATTTTTACTTTCTTTAGATACTTTTCTGTTAATATCTCGGTAGGTATTGAAATAAAAATATCGAACCCGATATTTTTGAACTCGTAATAAAATGTTCCATCAGAAACTAAAATAATATACAGGGTGTTCCAATAAAAATTTCAAAATTCACATTACTTCCGATAAAACCGTAAGTTCAAAATTGATAAAAAAATATGAAAAAAATAGGCAATCTATTGCAGTAGCCATCTTACAAATTTCCTTTTGATATCTATAATAATTCTAGAGATATTTACTTGGTTTCACACATTTGCCCATTACTGTATATCTACTTGCTTTTAAGAGCATACTTTAAATATTTTTCATTTCTGCCTTCAGACCACATAATGGGTTAAAATAGCTTGACTTCTTCGAAGGAGTCGAGTTGTGTTTTATATATTTCGAAATATCGAGAAAAAACACCCCAGTTAATATGTATAGGTTGAATTAATGTAAGTGGCATACCCTGTAAAATTGAATCATTAAATGAAATCCCTATAGAATAACTAACAAGTACAAACCCAAACAAGCTTAAAATTTCCAACTATCGAGTCTTTCCTGTTGCAGTCTTGCAACATTCTCAGAATAAATCAGCATATTTTGGCATAGCTGCCCTGGGGTCATTCAGACTGGAGCCATTTCAGGATCACTTCCAAATCCGATGTTGTACGTCATGCAGTCCGGCTGAAATCCACTGGCCTCATAAAAAATGATTCTTTTATGCGGAATATAAACCTTTCTGCGGTTACGCCAGTCGTTCCCCCTTAGATATTTCTAAAAGGGATATAGAAAGTCCTCTTTTCAATAAGCACCATCGACTATTATGCCTGTCAGGAAAAAATATCGATTCAAATATCTTCAAGGTGGAGAATTAATTACAGAAAAAAAAACAAATTAACCTACTGATAAAAATGGGTAAGTACGACGCAAACTCGCTTATGTAGAATCCGTAGGAATCAGGATGTAGGTAAATGATGAATCTGAAAATCTTAGGTTTTCAAAATCTTTACTTCAGGTACTCTTTTGTCTCCGAAATATGTGAAAATTGTTTGTGATAATTATTGTGAATTCTTTCTCCGAAATATCGTGAAATTATGACCTATAATGTTCGCAGAATTCAGAATTTTGTTATTGAAAAACAATAACTAAGATAAGACCATTTTTCCTAAATGGTTGATAAATTTGGGATAAAATCGACTCAAACCTTCTACTTTCCATGATTTGGTAGACTTAAATTCAGCTCCCAATTATTCTTTATTGAAAGGACTTGAAATATTTTCTAAAGCAGAGGCTGATCTCTTGAATATGTGTAATGTTTTCCTCATATTTTTCATTTAAGATTAGGATATATGTACTGATTCTGAGACAATGGAAGTAACTTTGCCTTATTTACTCCATATATACTGGGTCCCGTAGAAAAAACTCCTCTATAAGGGAAGCTGATAAAAACAAAACTAAATAAGGTAGGACATGTTTATTTATACTAAGAAAAAGTACACATTCTGCCATTTTATAAAATGTACCATTCCCAGGATCAACCATTAGTCATACTTTTTAAATGGTTTCCTTCACTGTCGATACAATGGTTGAGACTTTCCCTGGAGTTATTCATTACTCTTTGAGTCATATCAGGTGGAATAGCTGAATGAACAACGTCCACAATCTTTAAGAGCCCTGAAAGAAGCAAATACTGAAGAGGTTGAAGCTATTCCACTCCAAGGAAAGACTCAACCAATGTATGGACAGTGAAGAAAGCCATTTAAGGGATAGCAGAATGTGTACTTTTTTTTAGTATAAATAAAAATGTCCTACCTCATTTGGTTTTGTTTTTATTAGCTTCTCTTGTAGGGGAGGTTTTTCTGTCGGATTTTGTACTTTGAATTCCTACTCGAATGTTTGAATTTATTTTCGATACAACACTGTTCCATTTATCCTTGATGGACAACAAAATTACTCTATAACGGGACCGTTTTCCTTGAGCCGATAAAAAATCAAAATTTGTACGCTTATTCTGATTAGAATGGAGTATTGATACCTGGAGATTGAGATGTTCATAATCAGCAAGAAAATAATGAAGAATGGAAATTTTTCATTCAAACTGAAAAAACTTGCTAATACAAATTTTGAAAATTTCTTCCAACAGAATTCTGCAAACGAAAATTTAGTACAGCAAGTTTTAATTTTCCTTTGTAGGAAGAAAAATTGACCCTTAACATGATGGACGAGGGAAATGTTTTCGTCTTGTTTGATTACCAATTTCATTATCTGGAACGGAAGAACCCGTTGCTCATACGTATTTTGCAAATAATCAATTTAATTCTGTGATTTCAGTAACACGTTTGGGATTCACGATTTCTGGTTTCATTCCCTAAACAGGGGATGCATTGTAGAAGGGGTCGTCTGGTCCGGACTTCAGTTAACATTTATACCCCAAATTTAATTAAGCAAATAGTTGAAATTCCACGGACAACGGTCATTTATATTCGCTACTAAATACATAATACATCACAATCCAGCTATTTACACTTGTTCCACAATCACGAATGGTTGCTTCAGCCATGCTGCTTGCAAATTGCGTTCTGCCAACGTGTTTTGTTCAATTTCTGCCTGGCCACGATCTATTATGATCGGTTCATTTGAAATTTAATTGTTTTCTATTTCCATGGTTCACATCTCTTCAAAAAGTGTCATATAGGCGGTTTGCATATTTCTGAAATGAGACATCTGTTGGCAACTTTCGGCATTATTGCTGGGATAGCATAGTGAATAAATTGGTTTTAAAATTTGATTTCCTGCAGTTTTCAAAGTTTTTTTGGGATATTTTTCTGGATTTGGTCAGAAAAAAGATGATTGCTCAAACATTTCTTCAAGAAAATGAAGAAAAATGACTAATGAATAAAGCTGATCGTATTCAATATTAATTACTTCTTAATTGATGAAAAAATTTCCATCAATTTGGCTAGTAATGCTGTTAAAATCCTTGTTAGTACCTATATGATAGTCAGTTTTACTTTCATCATTCTATTTCATTGATTTTTAGCTTGTCAAAGAGATACACTAGTTCTCCATCATACATACATCTTTCAATTATAAAAAGCGTTCATCCTTCAAAACAAGTGAAAGTGTGGTCTGCCCTTCTGAGGAGCAGTAAGGAGTAAGTAAGATCTGGAAGAAGTGGAAGTTTAAGATATATATTTTCTGGTTGGTCTAACTTGAGAAATGATAATGTTTTCTTCCTTGTTGATGATCCTGATTATGTTAGCAGCAGGAATCTTTTTTAAATATAATGACGGAATATAAACCTTTCTGCGGTTACGCCAGTCGTTCCCCTTAGATATTTCTAAAAGGGATATAGAAAGTCCTCTTTTCAATAAGCACCATCGACTATTATGCCTGTCAGGAAAAATATCGATTCAAATATCTTCAAGGTGGAGAATTAATTACAGAAAAAAACAAATTAACCTACTGATAAAAATGGGTAAGTACGACGCAAACTCGCTTATGTAGAATCCGTAGGAATCAGGATGTAGGTAAATGATGAATCTGAAAATCTTAGGTTTTCAAAATCTTTACTTCAGGTACTCTTTTGTCTCCGAAATATGTGAAAATTGTTTGTGATAATTATTGTGAATTCTTTCTCCGAAATATCGTGAAATTATGACCTATAATGTTCGCAGAATTCAGAATTTTGTTATTGAAAAACAATAACTAAGATAAGACCATTTTTCCTAAATGGTTGATAAATTTGGGAGAAAATCGACTCAAACCTTCTACTTTCCATGATTTGGTAGACTTAAATTCAGCTCCCAATTATTCTTTACTGAAAGGACTTGAAATATTATCTAAAGCAGAGGCTGAAATCTTGAATATGTGTAATGTTTTCCTCATATTTTTCATTTCAGATTAGGATATATGTACTGATTCTGGCACATCAACTAGAAGGTGAGCAATTAATTTATGATGATATTGAGACAATGGAAGTAACTTTGCCTTATTTACTCCATATATACAGGGTCCCGTAGAAAAAACTCCTCTATAAGGGAAGCTGATAAAAACAAAACTAAATGAGGTAGGACATGTTTATTTATACTAAGAAAAAGTACACATTCTGCCATTTTATAAAATGTACCATTCTCAGGATCAACCATTAGTCATACTTTTTAAATGGTTTCCTTCACTGTCGATACAATGGTTGAGATTTTCCCTGGAGTTATTCATTACTCTTTGAGTCATATCAGGTGGAATAGCTGAATGAACAACGTCCACAATCTTTACGAGCCCTGAAAGAAGCAAATACTGAAGAGGTTGAAGCTATTCCACTCCAAGGAAAGACTCAACCAATGTATGGACAGTGAAGAAAGCCATTTAAGGGATAGCAGAATGTGTACTTTTTCTTAGTATAAATAAAAATGTCCTACCTCATTTGGTTTTGTTTTTATTAGCTTCTCTTGTAGGGGAGGTTTTTCTGTCGGATTTTGTACTTTGAATTCCCACTCGAATGTTTGAATTTATTTTCGATACAACACTGTTCCATTTATCCTTGATGGACAACAAAATTACTCTATAACGGGACCGTTTTTCTTGAGCCGATAAAAAATCAAAATTTGTACGCTTATTCTGATTAGAATGGAGTATTGATACCTGGAGATTAAGATGTTCATAATCAGCAAGCAAAACTGTTGAATTTGAGAAAATAATGAAGAATGGAGATTTTTTCATTCAAACTGAAAAAACTTGCTAAAACAAATTTTGAAAATTTCTTCCAACAGAATTCTGCAAACGAAAATTTAGTACAGCAAGTTTTAATTTTCCTTTGTAGGAAGAAAAATTGACCCTTAACCTGATGGACGAGGGGAATGTTTTCGTCTTGTTTGATTACCAATTTCATTATCTGGAACGGAAGAACCCGTTGCTCATACGTATTTTGCAAATAATCAATTTAATTCTGTGATTTCAGTAACACGTTTGGGATTCACGATTTCTGGTTTCATTCCCTAAACAGGGGATGCATTGTAGAAGGGGTCGTCTGGTCCGGACTTCAGTTAACATTTATACCCCAAATTTAATTAAGCAAATAGTTGAAATTCCACGGACAACGGTCATTTATATTCGCTACTAAATACATAATACATCACAATCCAGCTATTTACACTTGTTCCACAATCACGAATGGTTGCTTCAGCCATGCTGCTTGCAAATTGCGTTCTGCCAACGTGTTTTGTTCAATTTCTGCCTGGCCACGATCTATTATGATCGGTTCATTTGAAATTTAATTGTTTTCTATTTCCATGATTCACATCTCTTCAAAAAGTGTCATATAGGCGGTTTGCATATTTCTGAAATGAGACATCTGTTGGCAACCTTCGGCTGCAGTTTTTCAAAGTTTTCTGGGATATTTTTCTGGATTTGGTCAAAAAAAAGATGATTGCTCAAACATTTCTTCAAGAAAATGAAGAAAAATGACGAATGAATAAAGCTGATCGTATTCAATATTAATTACTTCTTAATTGATGAAAAAATTTCCATCAATTTGGCTAGTAATGCTGTTAAAATCCTTGTTAGTACCTATATGATAGTCAGTTTTACTTTCATCATTCTATTTCATTGATTTTTAGCTTGTCAAAGAGATACACTAGTTCTCCATCATACATACATCCTTCAATTATAAAGAGCGTTCATCCTTCAAAACAAGTGAAAGTGTGGTCTGCCCTTCTGAGGAGCAGCATGTGGCAAAAAAAAATTTGAGTAGCAAGAAGTGGAAGTTTAAGATTATGATTTATTTTGATTATGATGATTATTTTCTAGTTGATCTAACTTGAGAAATGATAATGTTTTCTTCCTTGTTGATAATCCTGATTATGTTAGCAGCAGGAATCTTTTTTTAAATATAATGATTTCTTTGAGGTTGTATAAATACAGTGTGAACAAGCACTAGCACTAGACTGACTACAGTCTAGACCTAGCAATTGAGCTTGTCGTATATTAATCTATATTGATCAGGCCTTCCAAGTAAGCCTCGTCAGTATTGAAACCGAAAGTTAAATATTTGAATGGTCAATCAGATATTATCAAACCAGACCTTTGAAAAGTAAAGATTGCAAATTTAATTATGAGTTGTTTCTTCGATGAAATGATGTATATAAGTTATTCTTATAAATATACTAATTTCACATTGAATGAATTTCACATCTTGAATGGTTGAGGTCCTCACTTGGAATGGATGGAAATCCATTTTCATTTAATTTGAATGTGATGAAATAAAAACTCATTTAATAAAATTTCCACATTTATTGTGTTTCAACAATATTGTAACACTACCTTTTACAATAACTGTTTCTCGAAATTCTTGGCTTCTTCAGGCGAGTTCGATGTTAAACTACTCCAAAAAAATTGAGTCTTCCTTATATATTCCACAAAATGGAAGAGGGGGGAACGGTATTCTAAATGCTTCTGGGATTTTTTATGACATGTTGTCAATGGTTCGATGGTGATCTGTTGACAGCCGTTTGGTCATTAAGTAAGATATTTTGCCTGTTATATCTGTTAATTTTCATTGCTTCTAGGTTATTAAGTTTTCTGCTTTTGTTTTCTATGTGCAAAATGTTGTTGTTTGAATCAAACTTATGTCCCTCGTCTAAAAGATGGTTCACATGAGTTGACTTCTGTTTTTTTATTCAGAAAACTACTCGAATGTTCCTTAATGTTGAAAATAAAAAATCAGGAGAATATAAGTTGAATTGTGGTTCATGCCAGAAAGTATATATTGGACAAACAGGAAGGAACTTTGAGAAGTGGATTAAGGAAGATTCGAGTAGTTTCCTGAATAAAACAAAGAACTCAACTTATGCGAACCATCTTTTAGACAAGGGACAAATGTTTAATTCAAACTACAAAATTTTGCACATAGAAAACAAAAGCAGCAGACTTAATATTCTAGAAGCAATGGAAATTAACAGATATAACAGGCAAAATATCTTACTTAATGACCAAACGGATGTCAACAGATCACCATTGATAAACATGTCATGAAAAATCCCGGAAGCATTTAGAATGCCGTTCTATCTTGTGGAGTGAATAAGGAAGACTCAATTTTATTGGAGTAGTTTAACATCGAACTCGCCTGAAGAAGCCAAGAATTTGGCAAAACAATTGTTGTAAAATGTAGTATTACAAGATTGTTGAAACACAATAAATGTGGAAATTTCATTAAATTATTAAGGTTTTCTTTAATCACATTCAAGTTCAATAACCTAACCTAACCTAACTGTTTGAATGTAGTAATTCTGAAGAATTTGCAGTATTATTACTTCAATTCAAGATGTTATATAGAATTTCAATATTAGACCAAGCACTGAAGAAGGGTGATTCTCGAAACGAATACTGCTAGCTTAATTCAGTTTTAAAATTTCCTGACAAAGTAAACATGTTATTTTTCATGAGATCTCAAAATATGGAGAAGTTGGGAAGCAAAAATTCAGAGAGCACTGACGTGGAGTCAGATGGCTTTAGCGTTCTTGTTAAACTATGAAAATTATTCAATCTTTGAAAAATCTCATCTCCGAAATACTTCGTAAAATTGGTAACTCTTTAAATGGACAAGGACGCCGATATACATAGTTGATATGATAATAGGTAAGATGCATTTTCAAACAAGAACTAATCAATATGATGAAAAAAAAATGGTTGATATTAAAACTGAAAATTTTCTAAAATGGCTTGACGTTCGTCATGTACTTTGTCAGGTTACAACCCCTATCATTCAGAAGTATGCAGGACTATATAGTAGTCTCACCGCAGAGAGAAGGGATCCTGTTCATCTCTCATCTCTACGGCAAAGAAGTGGGGTAGCATTCAATCAGTCCGTTACCCAAGAGACCTTTGAAATTAAGTAACCTTGGTTGGCCACATATAATTACGACAAGCCACCCTCTACAGGCAATACGATCGCTCTGTCGATCTGTCTTTCGATTGTTTTCACTGAATTACCTCGGCGACTATATCGCCTTCATCGATTTCCAACCCTTGAGGGACGGCCCTCTGACAACGCAATTAGTGATGGTGCGGACATATCTGCTAACAGCGAAGATCGCACGACATTGGATTTGTGTGATAATCGAATTAATGAGAAGAGTTCAAACAACACAGAACCTGAAGATTTCATTGAATTCAGAATGCCAGAACTGAATTCAAGGTGTTTTTTCGAAACATATAATAGGTAATTAAATTAAGAAAGTATTAACTCCATGAATAATTTATATAAAATAAATTTAAATTGAGATTGAAAGAAATTTTATTTTTTATTCAGAATATTTTTAAGTATTTGAAGTTTCTGTATATTGGTAGGACTGTCCGTAATTACTATGCTATAGGCGGTTTGCATAAATCTGAAATGAGACAACTGGTGGCGACTTTTGGCATTTTTTCTGGGAAAGACTTGTCAATAGGTAATTATAACAGTAGATTTCCTAGAAATTTTCTGTTGTTTTGGAAAATATTTTTGTGAGGTTACCCAGAAAAAGGAGGGATATTGAAAGATCATTTGAATTTTTGAAAATAAATGAAATGAAGAAAAAGGACTAGCTTTGAAGAAAGCTAATGTTTACAACATTATAGAGGTGGACTGGTTTCATTACTTCCAAAGTAATGAGACAAACTTCGATAAATTTGCCACTTTACAATGTTCAAATAACCGTAGGCGCACTTCTCGACTAGGCCAAAATATGAACATTTTTGTTTTTTGTACTGGTTCTTCCAAAAGAGAAGAAAAAATTCTTTGGCAACTCCATGAATGTAGTTGAAATAAAACTCGTAATGACACATATGATAAGCCAACTTCATGAGACGGATCATAACTAGTGACGAGACATAGATTTATGATTACGACATACATACGAGGCAATAATTATCAGCATGGTTGAGAAAAAATGAACCCGAACTGAAAAAACTAGCAAACTTCGTTCCTAAATCATGACGATACCTTTTTGATGACGAGATATTGTTGATGATAGAGCTCGTGTTGAATGATTATTTGGGCTATTACCATCATCTTGACAATATCTCGTCATCAACTAGAAATTCGGTATGGGCCCGAATTGTTTCAAGAAGTTAGAAGTTATGAAAGAACCAGCATAAAATTGGCAAAAGAATGCAATCATTTGACATTCATCCATCTTGCAAGAGATCGAAACCTAATTCCTAAAGGTCTCAGAGTGAAACTTCCTGTCAAAAGTTATAGAGCAGATAGGATTTCAAAACGGACAAGTCAAGCCCTTATGAGAGAAAGACTGAATCAACATCGATTCAACAAAGCCAAATTACTTACAACATGCGAGAACCTTAGATGTAGCATTCAATCAAAAACTAATGCTGAAGATTATGAAAATATTCTGGGAGCTATTAAACATAGCTATGAAAGAATATATGAACAACAAAAACAAGTCCAAAAAAGGAAAATGGAGAAACTTATGAAGGAGTCAAGAAAATAGGAACCCTTAGATCGTTCAAAAACCGTGATCAATTTATCTAATAAGAACTTAAGTGAAGATCAGATATCTCTCCTCAACAAGGGTCTCAAGTTCTCTATAGCCCCTAAGACGATACCAAAAATTGAAATCATGTTGGCGGTAGAAGAAACTGCACAGAAAATTCGAGAACCTGAAAAAGCCGAAGAATACAGATGGAAAATCAGAACCTTGTTAGACAGGAATAACAAGACACCTCTACCCAATATAAATAAAGCTGAACAGAGGGCATTAAAAGATCTTAAATCGGATAGTTTCATAAAGATACTTCCAGCAGACAAAGGAAACGCCACTGTAATTCTAGATGTCGGCTCTTATAATCAAAAAATCAATGAATTATTAGAAGCAGGAAAATATAAAAGACTAAAAAAGGACCCTACCACCACAGTTGAAAACAAGATTTACAAAATCCTTTATAAATATCGAAATGAATTTCCAGATGAATTCGTTAGATCAAGACTTACACCTCACTTTAGTAAACCACCACATTTATATGGTCTACCAAAAATACACAAAGCAAATATTCCTCTAAGACCAATTGTGAGTTCAAGAAATTCAGCATGCCACCAATTGGCTAAATTTCTGCTGAAAATTATATCGCCATCAAAAAGTAATTCAACATCGATGATAAGAAACACGAAACATTTCATAGAAATAATGAAACATCAAGAAATCATGGAAGAAGACGTTATGGTCAGCTTCGACATCACCAGTTTGTTCACTAATATTCCGACAGATAAAACACTTATCATAGTTAGGAAAAAGCTTGAAGAAGATCAAACCCTTAGTGAAAGAACTACACTAAGCGTCAATGCAATTATGGAAATGCTTTCTCTTTGTATTGAAACAACATTTCCAATTCGAAGACATCTTTTATCAACAAGAATTCGGAATGGCCATGGGTTCACCACTATCACCAATTTTAGCAGATTTATATATGGAAATTTTCGAACAGAAGGCATTAGAAAAATATGTACTTAAACCCAAACTGTGGAAAAGATATGTAGATGATACTTTCATTATTTGGCAACATGGAAGAGAAACTATAGATGGATTCCTTCAATATCTAAACAATCAAGAGGAATCAATTAAATTCACAATTGAAATCGAGAAGGACAGACAAAAAGATATTAGAAAAAGCTAAACGAACAAGAGAAAGTCAACCTGAACCAACAGATATAAATCAGACCATTAAAACCGTAATTCCTTATGTAAAAGGTTTGTCGGAGAAAATGAGAAGAATTGGAAATAGATACAACATAACGACTGCATTCAAAACTCAAGACACTATCAGAGCTAAACTTACAAAAGTTAAGCCTAATAATGAGACACAAAGGACAAAGAACTAGATGATGGTAATAGCCCAAATAATCATTCAACACGATACCTTTTGTTTACTTCGTCGACGTTTGCGTGAAAATATTCACCGTAAACGGCCGGAACAATTAGAGGATTTTGCTTGACGATCACGCACCATCTCATCAGCCATGATTATTAACGATTTCAAGACCAAACATTCGGTAGATACCATCGATTAGCCACCTTATTCGCCAGATCTAGCTCCGTGTGACCATTTTCTTCTCTAGTCTGAAATTACAGCCACGGGGAACCAGATTTTACTACATAAACGCCATAAAAGAAAATTCGCAGAAGGAGCTGAAGGCCATCTCTGAAAGCGTCTTCAAAAAATGTTTCCATGGCTGGAAAAAACGTTGGCACATGTATATTGCTTCAAATAGGTCATATTTTGGAGAAGAGTCAATATATATTGAAAGAGTACAATATTTTTCCGTTTTATTTGAAATTAGCGGATAATTCTTTGTCAGAGAGTATATCAGAGCCTTTTCGATGCAGATTTTAATTCATTCATATTAAAATGATTGCTGTTAACGTCCATTTTAAGGGCTGATGTTCATTTTTGCTCTAATCAACGTTGTGTACTTCATGCCATTGTTGAAGATAATCGGTTGAGATAATTTAGCATTACAAGTTAGTATAAAATTATGGAATACACGTTTTGAGATGTAGAACTTCGATTTTGCATCCATGAAGTTTCGTGAAAGTGTCTGGCGGAAGCCAGAAGGAGGTGAGGGGCACAGCTTTAACGGGGGTGAGCTATGCCTTATGTAATTAATCACCGAACTCACCAGTGTTTGCGGTGGTAAGCGAGCCGTCTTAATTTCTAAGATAAATACCTACATTAATTAGATTGCGTCAACAGGAGAAGTCGTATAATTACTTAGTGAAGAGACAGTGTTCGTTCCTAATACTTTATCGGTGAATTGCAGGGAGTACGATTTGCATAAGAAACATCTCCAAGCCAACCTGGGCCGCCCTGTTTTATCGGAAGAATGGCTGGTGGTGGAAATTTCACGTTTAAGAGAAGGTTCAGTCCAAGATTTTCCTGAAAGAATCATAATTCGATGAGAGTTCCATTCATTGTGCACGTGTTATTATTTCTAGAATCGAAAATTTTTCGTGCCTTTTGGCATAGCTCGAACTTACATTCAAGACAATAATCAATTTCAAGCTAAAGACCAAGGGTGACCGCAGATGACCGGTCATCTCTGATCATTGTTGGTCATGACGGACCGCATTCAAGCGGCTTTGGTCATAATCCGTGATGTCATGAATTAGCCCTTTGTTGGAGTGGGGATGACCAGAATCTTAACACCGCTCCAGAGCTGTGTTAAGATTCTGGTCATTAGAAGTAGGGTTAGATGCTTATAAACATGAAAATAGTAAACAATAGCAAACCTTGAGTTATTTGAAACTTGAGAAACAATTATTGTTAGATCCGAGAGAATGTCCAATTTTCAATCATTCATTGAAAAAAATAATTAATTATCAAAATGATCATAAAACACAACAAGAAATTAATGAAATGAATGAAAATTCAGGTAAGAACGTACTTTGAGATTGATTCCAAAATAATTCAGTCATTATTGAGTTCACAGATTCAAAGGAAAACTAATTATTAATTTGTGGATAGAAAGAATTCAAAGAAAATGATTGGGAACCATAGATCATAAGATTCCTCCTGATTTCCAATAACGAGAAAATAGTCCTCTTATCACAAAAAAACATAGCAATGGTGAAGTGAAGTTCTTAGAAAATTCAAATAGCTTGGGAATCAATAATGATGAAGTCATTCAGAATATTCAGAACAAATAAATGAGCAGATGGAAATTGCATCAGTCAGGAACTGAAGGTATATTTGTATAATACAATTAAAACAAGATTCATTGTAATTGAAGTGATCGAGAGAATGTTCAACTTTATTTGACTTTTAGGATAACTCTGAATTGATTGAGAAGAAAAAGCAGTGATCTCGAATGATGTAAATGTCATTTGTGTGAAACAATAACGAGGATAATGATTTAGAAACCACAGGAATCATCCTAAGATATATGGATCATCAAACAACAATCAACGGGAATTAACCCCTCTTACTGAAATTATTGAAAAATAAAACAATTTCTTAATTATCAAGACTTCTTCATACTGTGTTCAAAAATGATATTTGGTAATTGTAAATCAGACCTATCATCGTTTTGATCTGAAAACTGAAAGCTCATTGAAATAAAACCTAAACTCACAAAGAGTTTATGTAATTAAAATCAAGTATGTTCCAGAAAAAGAGGATTAAACTAACCAATTTCGAAAATTAGATATACTCTGTCCGACTCCAAAATAATAGAAGATATTTTTACCAGTGGCTGTTATTGTTTTTGATTTATAATTTTTATTACCTCACAAGTTAATTTTTGTGCTGGCATCTTTTTATATATACACAATTAATTTTTTAGCAATAAATATTTTTGACCAATTGAATGTTTTATTATTTGATGTACTGCATTAGGGCTGTATCAGTAAAACGATACATAATTTTTTCATAAAGTTAGACATAATTATTACCGTCTGAGGGTGTGTTTCATCATAAAATTTTGAAAAGAAGAATTAATAGAACATGTTCAAGGTAGCTTGAAAAGAGCGCCAGTCATCTGACCTCACGTCAGTGTTTCCTAATTTTTTTGAATAAAATATTCAAAGAGGTCCATCATCTGCTTTTATTACCTATCTATATCTATATATTAAAGGCCTACCTATAGTAACACCCTTTTTTTGTGCTCTTGTTCACCTTAATACGAGGACAAAAATATCTGCAACTTTTGGGCAAAACTTAGTTTATGTCTTTGATAAAAATCCATACTCAAAATAGATTCTGCCCGTGAGCAAAGTAACTGTCGAACGGAATAAGCAAGTAATCAGAAACTTTCAGAGTGCATTTAATGAATGAAAATTTTGTAAGTTTTTGGATAGAATCAAGTGATTTTGCTAAGTTAATAGAATTCGGTATTATAGAGATTCTTGAATAATCATATTATATAAATTTAGACTTTACTGGAACTTTGATTGCCCTAGAAATTCAGTGATATTGTTCAACAAATTAGTCTTGGTCATCGAAGGTATGATCAAGGGTTGAACAGCAATGACCAGTAATGACCGCTAGAAAGACCAAAATAATGACCAAAGTGTCGCTTGAAATTGATTTCTCCATATATTAAAAATAATAAGGATGGGAAACTGCTTGTATTGACAGTACTAAAAAGCGGCTAACATTTGGCAGTAGTTGTTAGTTTTGGGATAGTAGATGGCGCTGTTACTGCATCTATAGTAGAAGGCGGGAAGTTTAAATCGACCAATATCAAAAAATTTCTCACATTCCAATGCTACAATTTTTGATTCCAATAATGGAAAGTTAAAATGGTCGGAAAAAAATGGAAACCATTTTTATAAAGGTTGGGGTTCTATAGTTATAATTATAAAAGCTTCGGGAGTTATGAAATTTTTAAAATATTTGGATTGATGATAGATAACTACAATTGATATTTGATTACAGATAATTTACAACATAGACACTAAAATTACAATACAATGATTTTTTTCTACACTAATAAAAAATGAAGGGAAAAAATCACAATCAATATTCTACAGATTAATGATATTATTCATTCATTGAAATAAATTGTTCGCTTTGAGTTGACACTTGTGCTGAATAAAATAATCCGTTTTTGTTAAAGACACAATAGTTCAAGTGCCGTGATAAATAATTCAAATTCTACAAAAATATTAATTATAACTTCAAAATTCATATTGTATAACCTATGTAGGTAAATATTTGTTGAACAATATGATATTCATTACATTAAATACCTTAATTCATGATGCATGAAATATGTGATGAATAATTGAATGCTTCTTTATTGGTTGCATAAATAACTTCAGAAAAAGGCAAGTGGTTTCTGATGAACATAGATTAAATACAATATCATGCTCTCTGATTTTATACATTAAGTCTTCTACTATATGATTACTGCAGGAAAAATGTTGAAAATATGTATTATGAACTTCTTCAAGTTTTTCAACATAATGAAGCAATTTATGTTATGATTGATTTTGAGTTACATCACTCAACTCTGATTTATTTTTCAAGGGAAAGGCAAAATCTTCTTCACAGTTGGAACTATCTGATAATTCAGAGATGCTCGTTATTATAATTATGTCGTAGTCCATTTTCAAATTGCAAAGAATTTAGGTTCCGACAACAACATACTGTTCCAAAGGTTATAAGTCCTGACAATTTCATGGCAGTTGTAGGTGTCCTTCATGTTGATACTATAAATCATGTACCACATCAACTACTTGTTTCTAATTTGATGATATATTTACATAAATAGAATAAAAATGTACCTGCATTGAAATGGAAGGCTCATCAAGATGTGGAATGCTTCCACGGTACAGCAGCACCCTTGGATTTCTTGTCCTAAATTTATCCTCAGAAGAATGATCATTGCAAATACAGTATAGATTGTGCTGCAAATCCTGAAATGTTAACTATATTATAATCGTACACATCAATATTTTGACGACCAGAGAATTCAATCCACTTTTTGGCGCTGAAAGACACAATAATTTATAATTTTGTAATAATTTATTGAAATGAATTTCATATTCGTGTTTTTTGGTAAATTGAAGAATGTAACTTCTCCTTTGTTTATCTTGTCATTGCCACAACTCCTTAGCATGCAATGTGCACCACCACCATGTACAAGAACCATTTTCGAATAAAATTTGAAAACGTTATATTAATTTTTCGAAATATAGAACAAAAAAAATATTTGTAAACGAAAACAGCCTCTAACCTAGCCTTTGTTTCTATATAATACTAGCTGACTCGGTAAACTTTTTTTTGCCATATAAATAATTTTTAAGTAATTTCTAATGTAGACAAAAAAGAGCTTACTTAATATAAGCGCGTCAGAATGTGGTATATGCCTGAAATATCCATATTCATGTAAACATCATACTGTTTTACAAAAGCAAAAAATTTCATTTTCCATAATCATATCGAAAATATATGGTAAGAAATAGTGAAAAAAAATGAATACAAAAAAAAGTTTGTCCAATTTTAATAAAAATTAAATTCCACCGAATCTTTTTTGACCGTTTCCAACAACATTTTCGAATAAAATATGTATACTTACAACACAAAAACCGTTGTCGGTGGAAGCTCGTGCCGTGTGTTGAGTACTTTTGAGGTTATGAAAATCACTTGATTAACTAATAGTGCAAAGACCCTCAAAATTTTATTATTATTAATAAAATAAGAATGATTAATAGGTAATATGAGAGTTACACTGAGATAGCAAAATAATAATTGTCAACGTTACTACTACACCTAATGCATAAACAATAATGATGGTCGACAACTGTGTAGGCAGTGAGAGTCTTATTGTGTGAGAGAAACAGGAGACCGGCTTCGTTCTCATCCCTAGTGACAGAAGTGACACCTGTAGACAACTGGCCGGGATAACTAATTAACTGACGATTGATCAGTTATCGAGCGGGGATGAAAAATGATTAAATTACTGAAATGGCTATTAAAAAGTAGAAGTTGGTGATAAAAGGATAAAAATTAATGTATTTTTTAATGCGACATAATAAAAAAAATAAAGAAATAAAATAATTGTCTAAATATTAAGAAAAAATTTTTAGGTTGAACCACCCTTATCACTAAGGGGTTTCAGAACGAACATTGTGACACGAGAATTTTATATAAGTGAAATAGCCTTAGCTAATACGAGTTGACCATCCTTCATCACTATGTCCTATATTTAGTGTTAATTCTGTGGCAACATCTTGTTCTATTTAATCTATGGGTGTCCCAAAAGGGGTGACCTATAAAATTAGTATGAAAATTATTCATGCAAATATTTTAAATTTTGTGAATCAGTATTTTGTTTTCTAAGGTACATTTCTGAAATAATTTCAGATTTCCAGTGTTGCCAGATTTGTTCAAATATAGCTTTGTTATTTTAAATGCAACACGAACTCTATTCGTACTTATTATGAGGATATGAATCAATTTATTCTACTTTCCTATATCTATAATCAAAGATTTTTGAGTTATAAATTATTTTTAGAAACTGTTGTGTAGGATTCTTCGTCTTTGGAGAAAAGTTGAAGCTGTTTGAAAAGTCCAAACTCCTCAGTTTTCATTTAATTTCAAGATTGACAGAAATCACAAAATGAAATTAGAAAAAACAAAGCATGACTATATCGGATTCCATAAGCTTTCCAACTATAAAGTTGCAGTCAGTATAGAAATTTAATGTATAAAGAGCATTCGGATGCTTTTTTAACCAATCAATCTTGAAAAGGGCAAAAGCAGTCAAAACACTAGTTTTACAACATGACAGAATTTACCGAAAGAATATCTCGTCACAATAATAAAACTTCTTATTGGAAAAACTGTTATAACTAAAGATTGAGCTGCGTTGGAAATTCCGGCATCCCTTCACTAGGAAAACTTGTTCATTGTCAGTTCTACGACGAAAAAATAACTTCGTCGGTTGTCAGTTACTATGATGGAGTGGGCAAGATCCAACGACATATCGTTGACAAACTGTATTACGTTCTTTTCGGTTCATTGAATAGAGTGCTCTAACTCAGCTGGGGTTCCAATATTCAGTGTCATTTCGAATTCAACGCACGGCCTGCATATGTGAAAATTTTTGAATGCAATTTCATATTATATTCCATAGCCGGCTAAAGTCTCCACGCACTGTCTGGTTTTCCAGAAACCTACTGCATTGCCAAATTAACCGATGTTAAGGTGCAATATAAGGGGGTATCGTACTATAGATGATGGTTTATTCAAAGTATGAATAATTACTCGCTACAATTTATCTTTGTCAATTTTATAATTTTCAGTTACCTGCCATAGCCTGATGGTTAAGGCCTGTTTGCACCAATTACACTTAGTTTTAAGCATCCTTAGAATGAACCCTTAACTTAACTTGCGTTGCACCTATTAATGGCCGGTTTCTGAAGTCAAAATAAACTCAGTTTATCTATTCGAGAAAGTTAAACGAGAGATAACTGTCGAATTGGGTTTCTGACTACCGCGCCGACAGATAAACTACACATAAACTCCATTTATCTTAACTCGTCCCGATGACGGGTTATCTCGACGTTAACTATTCAATATTTACATGACAGTTCCAAGATAACCTCAAAATTATATCTCCGAAAATTCGAAAATTCAAGTTCATAACAAACATGGAATTGACTAAAGAAATATTTTCAAGTTCCTCATCAGATGAAGAAATTCTAGAATTCATCAATAATATATCAATACCTCGACAGATAAGGATTCGTAGATCTCCGATGGAAATGTATTCAGATGAAGAGTTTAGGTAAGTAGTAGTAACTGTCTTTTATTGCAAGCAATTGGCCAATTGACCTGAGATCTTTCAGCCTATTAAAAATACACAGTAGCATAGTTTCACAAAATCTAACATTAAACATTTGTTTATAAAAGTGTATCTTGGATGTTTTCTATCAGAAATATTCTCGTAATATGATATTGATTCTTCAAATTTTTTTAGGCAAAGATACCGACTGAACAAAAGCACAGTGGGATATTTATGTGATCAACTGAACCCAGTTTTATCCCTACCATCTCAAAGAAAAGTGGCATTATCTGTTTTAGAACAAGTGTGCATTGCTCTACGATACTATGCCACAGGCACTTTTCAAATTGTTGTAGGTGATGATATCAATGTTCACAAATCAACGGTATCTAGAGTTATTTTCAATGTGAGCTAGAAAATAGCCATACTATCTGAAAGATTTATATGTATGCTTAAAAATGATACCGAAATTCTAGAAACTGAGACTGGATTCTATAACATAGCAGGCTTTCCAAATGTATTTGGTTGCATTGATTGAGTCAATATATGCTATTGTCGAAGGAAATGCATTCAGATGATTAATAGCAATTCAATATTTCAGGTGAGTGGCAGGGTATAAAAACAGGTATTCACTTCAAATTTCTTAATTTTGTTCGTATTTAAGCTTCTCATTTTGTGAAGTCATCTGAGATACAAATATTCAAATTGGTACAATGGTATGAAATTATTACCTTTATTAATGAGGAGAAATGCCATAATTAGTAAGAAATAATATATGCATATTTTATAGCAAAACATGTGTGATAGCTGAGGGAATTCTTAACTGAAAGCTTATTTTTGCAACTCAGATAACGTCACTTTTTGTGAGAGAGACGTCAGAACTTTCTATCTCTCTGCAATTTGTATGAGAATACCTGTCTTTTTAATCAAGGGGTAAATGAGAGAACTTTTAATTTAAGTTATTTATTTTTCCTATAACTTTTTTCATCACTTCTAAACACAATTTCGCCTCTTCTATTTCTATTAACTTCAACGTAAGTTCTGCCTCCACCAACTGTTCCCTCTTTGTCAAATAGAATTCCTCTTTCTTGGTTTTCAGATTTTCGAAATCAACTCAACTTTTTTCTGTTAATAAGTCCTCATTGGCCTGTTTTTTATTTTTTATTTTTATAATTTTGTTTGTTGTTGTAATGAGGGCTTTTTTTTTTTGTTGCAGTTAACCCTAATCGACTAGATGCTGGTCTTTTTTCACCTGGTCGCCTTCTAAGAGTTTCAGGAGTCACCAGAGGACTATTATGTGAAGAGGGTTCTTTCTGTGAGAGAATTACCTCCTCAGGGAAATTCAGTTCAATATCTGCAATGTATTTTAGTTGAATAAATACCTTTTGTATTATGGTTACCTGTTTGATTGGAATATCTCAATTGTTACGAATCTCACATATATAAGAATTACTCACTTTGCTCAGTAGCACTACAGGATGATTCTTCATGCAAGTGCTGACCATACCCTGCTGGCTGCTTGTAGGCATGTTGATACAAATCTCAGAGCTTGCAGGAGGTAGCTCAATGGCAGAGCCTTCTGATTCCCTCTCTTCCTAATCTGAAATATGTTGTTTTTTAGTTCATTCGAAATTACATAGTTTATCATATCCAGTAGTTCGTTGAAGGCGCAATAATTATAGTGTAATCCAGATTTCTTATCATACTCACTAAGTTCATAATACCCAGCTGACGAGTCGTAAGGGTTTGTTAGTGGTGTGAAGTGATGCTGCAACAAACCCATTACTTTCTCATCAACTTTCGTTGCCTTTGGTGTAAAGGTCGTTCCACCAGTTTTGTATCTTTCACACTACTAATCGACAGAAATTATGAAAACAATAAAATCCTCTTGCTTGTGTTTACCTATGTATTTGAAATTTGATTTTACCTACTTTGTCGTCGGCGAAATTTTTTTTCGCTTTTTTCTTTATATTATCATATAAAGCACGCAGCTGTTTCTCGCTCCGCGGACCAGTGTCTCCAGCAGGTTTGAATGTTACTCTATCTTCTGCAAAGCTTGTCTTTTCAAATTTAAATTACTGGCATCCGTCTTTTTATTGTCGATAGTACCAATAAAATTTTTAGCAATGTCCAATAACAATATTTTTTTCACGCTCAGTGAAATTTTTAGCCCTTTGTCGACTCATTTTGTTGCGTAATTGTTTTTTTCGTTTGTTTTTGAATTTGAATTCACAATCTTTGACGCCAAAAGAGCGTCACAGAATGTTGAATCCATCTCTTGATTCTGTGTTCTGCTTTCGATATGATTTGTAAATACGATTTTTTTCCATATAGAATTATAAGAGAATGATTATTTTATAGTTGTAAATTAGTCTCTCTTTGAAATTATATTGAATATTTTAAAATATGTCAGGTTTGATTACAGTGACATCTATTATTACTTTTATGAACTAACAATACTGTCGATACCGTCGAGTTATCCAATCGATAGCTAACCGAAGCATAAATTTGACATCAGAAACCCGTGCGGCGTTTATCGAGCCGATAAATATTAACCACAGTTAACGGCTGGATAACTATCTGACGTTTATCTGTCGAGTTCAGAAACCGGCCATAAGTGGCATTTAAATGTCTGAAACGGACCTTAAATTTAAGCGCCCATGTATGACCACTTAACTACTTAAGGGTGGTATCTAACCTAAAATAATTTGTTCTGTTGTGGTTTTTGAATGAATTTGACTAATAACATTGATTGTAATTGGAATATTTACTTTAAACAACGCTAATAGTTTATATCATGGACTTCTATAATGGAATCGCTGTATATTGTGAGGACTTGTAAATAGTAGTAATTGTGGAAAAAGGATTTCCTTGGTGTATATTAAGGGTCTTTCAAAAAAAACTTTGTTTTTGAAAACAAAATAAAACAAAAACTGTTGATGGCGATGATTCAAATTTTTATAAAAAAGTTCGAAAATTATGAATGAAAAATGATATCTGGCAAATGTACACCACAACCACGCTGACAAAAATAAAGTCATTGAAATTTTTTGGCAAAATGTCTGGTTTATTTCGGCTCACATCACAGATTTTGAGTTTCTAGGCAGCAATCGATTCGATTGGTTCCGTTTACAGTGATCATTTTAGCGCAAACGTCTCAAGACATTTAGATAGACGTCCTTTTTGACTGTCTGACCTTGAGGAAGGATCTCATAATGACGCACAACACGAATAACGAAGAAAACAATAAGTATCGTCACAATATAGGGACCAAGTAGTAGTCGCACTCCGTGGATTTTGAACTGAAATCGCTTACTCCAAAGGGAACTCGCGCATTCCTCCCTGCGCATCTAATCTTATCAACCACGAATTTAAAAATTGATTAGAAAAGGTTATTTGCGTTATCTGAAAACTTTATTTATTTATTTTGATTTAAGCTGATAATAAGTTTTCACAGTGATATTTAGAGTGTATGGACCATTGTTTAGTGTATATTCATATAAAAATTATGACTCCGCTCATAATGTTACCGTAAATGTAATCACATTTCCTCATTAACAGAGCGCATTCAATAAAAGATATATTGTTTTATTGTGGTTTTAATATCACTTTGAAAGAAACAGTGAATTAACCCCAGTACACCACCATAACACTTGACGACTATACTAACACTGCTGTAGGCGTAAATCTGCTAAAATTGCATTGGTTCCTGATATCTCAACTTATCGTAAAGAAATGATGACAGTAGGCGTAAGCCTCCTGAAATTCCATTGGTTCTTGATATCTCAACTAATCGTAAAGAAATTACGACAGTAAGCGTAAACCTCCTGAAATTTCATTGGTTCCTGATATCTCAACAAATCGTAAAGAAATGACGACAGTAGGCGTAAACCTCCTGAAATTCCATTGGTTCCTGATATATCAACTAATCTCAACTACTCATTACTCAAATAACGGAGCTTTAATAAACAACTTTTTCTACAATACTATAACATGGTATTGAGAAAAGAGAAAGTTTGGGATTATTGAAACTATTGTTTTGTCAACTTTATACTGCACTTATAGTGTAATTTCATCTGTGCCCCTTTTTTCAATATAAATTTTCATTAGACATTGAAATTATTTCTGATATATTGAAAATCTATCGTTAAATCATTATGGAATTATTGATATACATGAGTATAATTAGTAAAGTTAAACACCGATGTTTACAAACAGCGTGATGTTCAAGCAAGCTATCGTCATTCAATTAACGCGATGTTCAGTTAACATCGATGGTACAGTTCGATATTATCATCGATGTTAAACATCGACGAAAACCTATCGATATCCCATCCCTAGTCAGTTGTGCTACGCTACAATTGTTAATCATTTTGGAAATAATTTGAAAATAACACGAAATTGAAACAGAATACTTACTGGAATGAAAATAAAATGAGATTTGCTGGTTCATGGTAGATTTTTACTCAAAGAAAACCCACTAAATTATAGAATTGGGGTCTATTTTTTTCTTCAGCACTTCTTCTTTGAATTTTAAATAGATCTTCACATTTCCTCATTAACAGAACGCATTCAATAAAAGATATATTGTTTTATTGTGGTTTTAATATCACTTTGAAAGAAACAGTAAATTAACCCCAGTACACCACCATAACACTTGACGACTATACTAAGCCTGCTGTAGGCGTAAATCTGCTAAAATTCCATTGGTTCCAGATATCTCAACTTATCGTAAAGAAATGATGACAGTAGGCGTAAGCCTCCTGAAATTCCATTGGTTCCTGATATCTCAACTAATCGTAAAGAAATTACGACAGTAAGCGTAAACCTCCTGAAATTTCATTGGTTCCTGATATCTCAACAAATCGTAAAGAAATGACGACAGTAGGCGTAAACCTCCTGAAATTTCATTGGTTCCTGATATATCAACTAATCTCAACTACTCACTACTCAAATAACGGAGCTTTTAATAAACAACATTTTCTACAATACTATATGTAACACTCACTTGTCGGTGTCTCATGGTATTGAGAAAAGAGAAAGTTTGGGATTATTGAAACTATTGTTTTGTCAGTTGTAGGGATGATATCATCATCGATGTTTTTCAAACATCGATATTTCAGTATCGATGTCGATGTTTTTACCATCGATGTTAATTGATTTCATCATCGATGCTGACATCGATGTTGCGGATAGAATACTCAACATCGGTTTCTCGATGTTTCATATATATATTTATGGAAATTCAGCGATTGAATCAGTTTTCAGTCAACTAGGTATATTTTTTACCAGGATGATATATATATTATTCAAAATCATGAATATGACTTGCAAAAATTGACGAAGAAAACAGCGCCGTACTCAAAATGAAGTGTACAATGAAAATATGAGAAAATATACCCATTTTACCGTCAAATATTCAAAAAATAGTCCAATTTCTGTCTACCTGTAAATATTCAGTTGTATACGCTACAATTGTTAATCATTTTGGAAATAATTTGAAAATAACACAAAATTGAAACAGAATACTCACTGGAATGAAAATAAATGAGATTTGCTGGTTCATGGTAGATTTTTACTCAAAGAAAACCCACTAAATTATAGGTTAGGTTCTATTTTTTTCTTCAACTTCTTCTTTGAATTTTAAATAGATCTCAAAAAAATTATATTATTCTAAATATTAAACGAATTAATTATACAAAGGAATTATCTTAGAATTATTGATGAAAACAAAATATGAGGTTAGACTCCCTGCGAGATGCGCGAGTCAGACTTGGTGTAAGAAAATCCACGGAGTGAGACTACTGGTTGGTATCTATACTGTGGTATCGTCTTGATTTTCGAACGACTTTTGCTAGGTTTATTCGGTTTCGACTCGTTTCCGATGATTGCTGGTTCTTTTGTGTGCCGTATTCATAGAACCATGTCTCGTTACCAGTTATGATCCGTTCTATAATTCGCACGATCAAGCAGAAAATTCAGCTTTAAAGGAACGAGGCGAGCGGCGACGTGCTGTTTGCCCAATTGGTTCACCAAAATCAAACGAGTGGTTTCACGAGAGATGTTGAGACACGAGCTATCTCTTTAATACTGGCATGGCAATTTTCGAGCACAATATCCTTGATTTTTTTGACGTTATCCTTGGTTGAATAGTTTGACGGTCGTCCTGAACGACACAAATCTTCGATGATCTCTCGACCGTTTTTATAGGCATTGTACCACTCATACACTTAGGTTTTCGATATAATAGGGTCTCATAAGCCTTTTCCGGTATTCGCAAACGAGTGAGCATACGAAATTTCATTCAAAACACAATACTTGAGACAAACTGTGCAAAATTTTTTACCCTCGCAATATTTGATGACTACCACTGAGGTCGACTGGTTTCAACAGCTGTCGTAAACGAACTAGTTGACAGACCGCACTCATGTGTGGTATAGTAATTATGGGCAGTCCTACTAACATACAGAAACTTCAAATACCCAAAAATACTGAACGCATACAATTTTAATGAGAATTTCAGGATATTTTTTTGTAAGAGTGTATGTATATTAATTATTCGTCATGGTCACTAGCAAATGAGCCTTCGAAGGTCCTTTACATTTCTTTCAACCAATCGACACTAACCTTTTTTGGAGCGATTGACAAATTGTGTGGTATCCAACACGAACAAATTATTTTGACGGTCAAGTGTTCATGCAATATGGAATGTATGCCGGTCTCACTAATGCCTAAGGTTGTCTCAATCTCACGATAGGTTACATGACGATGTAATATCACTTAGAGCACAGCATCAATGGTTTTCGGAATAACAACTGATTTTGGACGACCTTCATGAAATTCGTCTTGGAGTGAACAACGACCTCGGTTGAATTCACCATACCATCGATCAACACTGGTCCTTGATCGCCAAAAATTGAATTAAGTTCATCGATGTCCTGTTATTGAGTTAATCCTCGTCGCAGGTTGTGAAATTAATCGCACGAAAATCTTCACGATTGAATTCCATTTTTTGGGCTAGATGAATCTTTTAAGTTACTGTAAACAACACAAATAGTCTTTGAATGTCAAAACGTTCTGATTACGTATAACCTCAAAAAGCTCTACGATGGAGCTGTCAGTTAGCAGATTGCAACATTAGGGTTGTCCAATCCCGAAATATAAAAGGTATTTGGTAATAATTCAAATGTAGCTCCACAAATATTTTCACTTTGGAGAAATAAATTGATGATTATCCGAGAGTACTACAGAAACTAGCCTCGCATACAACTACAAGTGTGTCACTGTGTTATTACTGTCATCGTGGTATCAACCGTTCAAGGTAACATCCTGTTCTATTTTCAAGATGTTCCTGCAACCTAGAATCTTTAACTCAATTGTTTCAGTTGATATGGAGAATAATTAATACTGATGGTTTAACTAAAGGATATAAAGAAGAATAATTTCTTCGCTACTACCAATGACTGTCACCAAAATAGGTTGTTCTCCTGGTGACGCAGAAATTTTTAAGTTTTGATGAACAAGAACCGTATTCTGAAGACGGGCAATGTGTGTATACCCTTTTCTGTTCCCAATTCGGCACACGCAGTATCAGAATCATTTTGAATTGAAACTTCCTAACTTATAGCATGGCCCGAATTCAATCATTTTTCTATAAATTGAAGGAGAAAAGAAAACTCCAGTGAATGTATTCAGTAAATATACTTAAAACATCCCTTTCTTTACAGAACTCTTCTGATTCTGATTGCAATTATGTTTGGAATTCTTACTATTTTTATTTAGTGCAATGAGAATTTTTTGTATTAATTCAGATAGGCAGGTATTTTAACACAAATATGTTCTAAATTTCAGTTGGAAGGTTTTGATTCAAATGAAGCTTAAGAGTGAGTTTGGTCTATGTTCTAATTTCTGTGAGGAGGTAAGAATCGTGAAAAATTCGCTAAAATCCCCTATTTATTCCAAAATGCTAATAAGAAGTGCACACTCATTTCTTAAAGATATTTATCACCTAGAGATTCTCTGCAACTTTCTACAGGTACAGATAAAGATTATTAAAAAATGCCTTCAAATTGCATAATTCATTTGGCTTCTGACTAAACGATAAATTTTTCCAATCCAATGTTTACCCCCTATTGCAGTAAGTCCTATTGAAAGTTTTTGATTTAATCGAATTTTCTGAAGGTTCTTGCCGTTATTCAACAAATCTTGTGAATTTAAATCAAGAGTTCTTACTTTTCGGTCAATTCTGCTTTTGAAGAGTGCTTTCTGGTATTTAATTTTTTGGATTTTACGAATGTATAGGGTGCATCAGAAAATTTTGCATACCTATTTTGGTATTTTGCAATTCCGAAATCCATAGATAGTATCCGAAATATACAAACGGTTCCGAAATGTACTAGGGGTCTGGTCAACTCTAATACATCAAGAGAGTCCAAACTTTTGGATCAATTCTACTGATGTAAAAGCAATTTCTCTGGACTTTTGAAATTAACAGGAGACTTCCGAAATGCACTGGTGGCTTCAGAAGTGTAGAGAGGGCTTTCTAAATGTACAGGCATCTTCCGAAATATACAGGGAGCTTTCGAAATATCAGGGGGCTTTCAAGATATACGATCGAATTTATCAAAGCACATTTCATCCGTTTTGCTAGGTTTTGAAGCTAATACTTCGAACTAGGATCTTCATTCGGAACATTTTATATACAAGGTGTCGAGAAAGGGTATCGGGTATTTGTAAGTTATTATATATTATTTGGAAAAAATTATGTTATCAAAATGATGACCGTTGCGTTGATGGCACTCATCTAAATGGAAACGAAGATTGGGGATAACACGTTAACACATAGCTATTGATATTGCTGCCATTTCTGACCTGATGTTTACTTCAACTGGGTTAGATTCGTCGGATTATTGTGATTAACCTGACTTTTAAGGCATTCCCATGCAAAATAGTCAAGCGGGCTAAGGTCGGGGCTTCTGGGAGGCCAGTTGATGTTACCCCTTCGCAAAATGACTTGATTAGGGAATAATTCGTTAACAACTTCCATTGAATCATTTGATGTATGGCAAGTGGCCCCATCTTGCTGAAACCACGTTCTTGAGTTGAAACCTGCAAAATCCTGCAACTCTTAGACAAACTCAATTATGCCTTTAGCAGACATAGCGGCCCAAACCACGACCTTTAGGCTAAGCAGGGGTCGTTCATGCTTTCGTCTCGGATTCTCCACTACCTAGAACCAACAATTCTGCTTATTAACATGACCATTCAGGTGAAAATTTGCTTGGTCACTAAACAGTGTGTTACTGAAGTTGTTAAATCGCTGCGGCATTTCGTTCGCAAAATTCAATCGATTAGTATAGTCCGCATCCTTCAATTCTTGAACCAATTGAATTTTATATGCTTTTAGACTAATGAAAAGACGATTTTTCGATGTTCAACGCTTGACTCCGCTTCAGGATGGATAAAGACGGATTTTAACGAACCAACGCCTCAATTTCTTCAATTGTTTCTTCATCGCGAACTGAACGAGGACGACCAGAGTTTTGAATTTCAACTGTCGCACCTGTATTCTCGAACATCCTGATCCATTTCCTAATGCTTTCGACACTTGGCGCGTAGCGTGTACGATATTCTACACGATAGAGACGTAAAGCAGTCACTATTGAATCACTATTTACTAAAACTCCACAAAATGGCAGACGCCACGAACCCCTCCCGGTCCGTTTAAACGCCCCGTTCCGATAATGGCACGAAAACAAATACCCGATACCCTTTCTGGACACCTTGTACGATTCAAAGCATATTTCAATTAAATTTAGTGAATTTATTTTGAATTTGCCGAAAGGGCAAGATAGGGCAATTACTAGTTATTGTAAATTCAAAATGTATGTTTGTTGGTTCACTTACCTTCATTATTTCATATCGATTGTTTTTGCATAACACTCTCTATTTAAGAAAACTTTAGATCAAGATTTCAAAAGCTTCTGACCTCACGTTAATGCTTTTTACCATTTTTATTTTGAGATTCAGTGATATACGATTTATGTACTTGACAAACACCCTTGTATTTTCGCGAAGTTATGCATTATTGTATGGATAAGTTGTTGTTGATTAGTTTTGATGATGGAACTCGTGTGAAATTGTTGAATGATTGTTTGGGCTATTACCATCATCTATTGTGGATGTAATGTTTGCCGACGTTTCGATAGACATCTTCTATCTTTATCAAGGAGAAAAGTAAGAAACCTTTTGAAAATTATCAATTTTCACATCGGAGAAACTAAACGCCCTCTGAATGTACGAATAAAAGAACATCAGAAGCTTCTACGAGTACTAGACAGCGACAAATCCAGGTTGGTCCAACATGCTGTAGATGAGAATCATCGTATAAAATGGGATGAAGCATCAATAATATCCAAAGAAGAAAAACTTGCAAGAAGAAAAATCAAAGAAGCAGCATTTATGAAAATAACACCTGATTCCATAAGTGCTCCATCTATAGATCTGCCAGAAGTTTGGACACCGATAGTTCGATCCAACTTAAAAAGATCATCATATCACAGATGAGTGTATAACATCGTTCATTTTTCCTTCATGACTTCTGTTAATTGACTTTTTGAAAATTGATAATTTTCAAAAGGTTTCTTACTTTTCTCCTTGATAAAGATAGAAGATGTCTATCGAAACGTCGGAAAACATTACATCCACAATGGATGATGGTAATAGCCCAAACAATCATTCAACACGAGCTCCATCATCAACAATATCTCGTCATCAATCGTGTGAAATTATTATTTCAGCAATATCCACCATATCTTATTGATCTTCCTACCAATTTTCGATAGACATCTTCTATCAAGGCGAATTAACTTTAAACATTTTCAGTTTTCTTAAAACACTAAATAACAGAGGGTAGATATTTCCGAAATAATTCTATATGGTTAAATAGTTTAAGTTTTTCCATTTATTAGGAAGTAATTTAATGAGATGTTTCAATTTCCACATATTGCCTCTAATGAAGATAGCCGCGTACACATGTGCCATGTAATCAGATAAGCCACGTGGCAAAATACACTTTCTCTTGTCAGTTTTATGACTCTGCTGAAAAAGAACAGAACCGCTGGATACTGGATGTAATTCCATAACACAGGTTAGTTTCGACGCCGAAAACACAAACAGCAAAAAGACATGGGTATCTTATCCCTCTGACAGATTTATTGCGAATGCCGTTGGTAATGATGGGGTACAATGGAAAGAGCCATTAGAGTTGGCCAACACACTTTCTGTATCGACAGACAAGTTGGTAATCTCTGCTTTATGCACTCCGGGAATAAGGCTTATTCAGTGTTTTTGTGGAATAAAATGTGCTGCTACTAATGAATTTACAACTCTTTTTTTCATTTAGAAAAATTCGCTTCACCGCTGGGGTCACTACCAATGAAGTGTTGAATATAAGATGCATATAAATATTATTACAAATTTATATTTTTTTGATCAATTGTATAGTGTTGAGAAATTTAATAATATTATTAATGTTACATTTTTCCAAACGACTAGTAGTGTTCCTGTTATTCGATTTTGTTCTTTTCGCCTGGTATATTGAACCTTCACGAAAGATATGCTTATCTACTTATTATCATGTTGTCTTTTAGTTTTCGAGAAGTTTTTATGTTGTATAATGTATTTTATTACTTCTGCTAAATTGATAGTAGACGATTTCCATGCTGTTTGTCACAGGTTCTTCTGTGTTTCTTTAAGAAATAATTTTAAATGATTTTGTATACTATATGGAAAAGTTGAAGCGACATTGTTGACTGTAGCAGTTTTAGCCAGATAGTCGGCTGGATTGTTTACTCTGATTCCTGTGTGTGATAGAATCCAAAAGAATTTGAATTCAGTTGTATTGGTACTTTCCTTTTTCAGTTCTTTTTCAATTTCTGTTAAAATTGGATGGTAAGTGAAGAGTTTTTGACTAGCTCCACCAAACACTTCAATTGAAGTACATATTTATAAATGTGAGCACAGCATTCCCTACCACTAATTTCGGAGAATAATAATGAAAAATGGCAGGAAAACGGCAGCTTTTCATCTGTTTTATTCATCAGTGATTTGTGAAATTATTTTTTTTATTTCGTGGGTATGGAATCTTTTTTTTTAAAGACGTTAAGGCTGTCCTTCAAGCGACGTTTCACAACTTCATTTGTTGCTTCTTCAAAGCTCTACAAACACACACAGATTATTATAAAGAACATGGTTTTATGACTATAGAAATACCTCGGAAGCAGGAAAAGTCTATCGAATTCAAATGAGAGTTCATGAATTTTTTAATTTTTTTTATGACAACTATCAATCAATATGACAAAAAAACGAACAATGCTGGAGTATAGAAACAGATTATTGTGAAATGATGAGCTTTTCCCTCTTCTGCAAATATTTGAAAGATAATATTGTTGTAAATGAACTACATAAATATTATATAAAATAAATAGGTGATGGCATATAAAAATTTCTTAAATGAAGTTTAGGTGTCTAAATCCTTCTATTATATTATATCAACCTGAGAACTGACTGTTTGGGCTTGAGTACAATCTACCACAACATACTAAATTTATTTTCCTGAAACAGGATTGAGACCCCTAAACTACATTTATAACTGTAATTGATTCCTCGCTTATCCCATGGTGAAACATAGTTTGATATTAATTAACAAAAATTGAATAAAAACACTTGACTGTACGTTTCACAAATTTTTATTTAAAGCATCGTTGACATGCATGTTTCGGGTTTCAAGATCCATGCGTTTACCTTTATGGCATTAGTGCAATATTTTGTTTTTTTCAAAATCAATAAAATGGTTTGAGGTGATACAGTGACTAGAGAAACCAGTAGTGGGTTTGTTTTGGAGGATTGATTTTTTGTGTTCATCAATTCTTTTTGCCAGTGAACGACCAGTTTGACCTATGTAAAATGCAGGGCATTCATTACAGTGAAGCTTATATACACCGCTTAATTGTGTGTTGTTCGCTCGATCCTTACCATTAAAGAACATTGATCTCAAATTTTTCTTATTAGTACAACTAATGTTAATATTATAATGTCTGAGTCTTTTCCAAATTTTATCACTCAGAGATGGGATGTAGTCGATATATGCGTATTTTTTGGTTTCGGTTTCATTATTTGGTGGATAAATTGAATGTAACAATTTCTTCTGCCGCTTTCTGAAAAGGAGTTGATCTATTATATCCGGAGAGTAGCCATTATTTATTTTATTTATTTTATTTTATTATTATTTTAATAATAGACGAATTAGTGAGAATAACCTGACATCAGTGAGTGAAACACCTGTGAATTTTCATGAAAAGGTAAAAAATTTCACAAATGTACAATTTCAAGAACAAGAATTGAACTTATTATGTAAAGGTTTGAAGTATAGCCCGAATAATTTTAATTTATCTGACCGTAAACACCTAGCCGTGAACGTAGAATTGGCTTTAAATAAAATCGAGTCCCCAAATAAACGGAATATGGAGAAAGCATTATGTGCAGAAATTATCTCCAATTCGACTTTTAATAATAATAGCAAAGAAATGAAATTAGTGAATCAAATAAAGAAAAAAGCCACAGATAATGAATTGATAATAACGAAAGCTGACAAAGGCAATATTGAAACCATTTTATATAAAAATGATTATTTAACAAAGACGGAAATTCTTCTGAACTCCAACGATTTCAAAAAATTAAAATCCGACCCAACATCAAAATTTCAAAGTGAAGTCAAAAAAGCAATAAAGAACTGCCCTAACCTATTGTCTCAGGTAAATATCTCTCTGACCGTGATGAATCCCACAATACCTTCTTTATACTCTCTCCCAAAAATACATAAGGAAAATTGTCCAATGAGACCTATTGTCTTCTACACCAATGCACCAGCTTCAAAATTGTGTAAATATCTGAACTCCATACTACCGGAATTGTTTCAACATAACGCTAAATATTCTATCAAAAATACCATTCAATTAACTAATGAATTAAAAACACTCAAAGTTCCAACCAACGCATTAATGGTTTCGTTCGATGTAGTAAATTTATTTCCGTCCATTCCAACCACAGTAGTCGAATCACTAGTGGAACAACAACTTGATGAAAACCCCTCAGTCACCATTGAAACGAAAGAAGAGGTAATGAGACTTCTTAAGATATGTCTGGGACAGAGCTACTTCAAATTCAATGATAAAATTTACCAACAACTAAATGGCTTACCTATGGGATCCCCATCATCTAATTTATTCAGTGAGAATTCTCCTCGAAGTGTTGCTCAGCCAATGCGTGTCCCATCGATGAAAACAAATGGTAGTCGGAAGGGGCCTAGTCTGAATTCGGCAGGTGGGGTAGTAGCTCCCAGCCAAGTGTTTTGATTGTATCCTGTAGCGGTTTTGCTTTGTGTACAGGTACATTGTCATGGATCAAAATTACCTTGCCGTGTCTTATGGCCCATTCTGGTCATTTCTCGATCAATGTATAGTTCAAATTGTTCATGAACCGTTGAAAGTATCTTTTGCATGTTGATTCTGATAGAGCATGACCACAATATGCCTCAACAAGCATTCGATGCGACTCTGCAGCATTTTTCTTCAAATGAAAACAAAAAATTAAGGATTTCCGCAAACCATATCTTTCTGGTACAAAATTCTACGTTTTTAACACGTTAAAAAAATATGATGTTGTCTGTTCAATGACTTGATGTAGGTATACTAAATATGTTTCACAGATATCGTAGCAAAGAACCAAAAAAAAAAATAAAAGCTCGTTCTCAACAAATGTTCCCTATCGAGACATTTGTATCTTGACACTCACTTCATACCGGTACACCTATACAAATTTCATTTTTTATTTCATTCAATCATCTGAAGGGAGTATAGTTTTGTGAAACCCACAGTTCCTTCTCTGAGAGTTACCTTTTTTATCCTGATATTTAAGACTTGCCGCAATAGAATGGTTCACCAAAAGCATTAGCACCCTCAAAAAAGAACATATACAGGAAATTAGGATTTAAAAATAAAGCATAGAACCACTAAGTTTGAGCACTCGCCCAAGTACTGTGGAATTAAGTTGTTCAACCATCTTCTAGACAGGCTCAGGTTTTGGACTGCAGAGAATTCAAAAAAAAAAGAAATGAGGGAGATATTGCTTGTTAATTGTTTTTATAGTGTGGGTGAATTTTTGAATTATACTTTTGTTTGAGGGATGGGGATTTTATTGTTAATGTAGGATTGCCTCAATTTTTTTTTTTCATAGCATTTATATTATTATATTTTTTTTTTCTCTATGACGTATTCTATACAGATGTAATCTGTCTCAAAGAATGAATAAATTATTATTATTATTATTATTATTATCATGTTGTCTTTTAGTTTTCGAGAAGTTTTTATGTTGTATAATGTATTTTATTACTTCTGCTAAATTGATAGTAGACGATTTCCATGCTGTTTGCCACAGGTTCTTCTGTGTTTCTTTAAGAAATAATTTTAAATGATTTCGTATACTATATGGAAAAGTTGAAGCGACATTGTTGACTGTAGCAGTTTTAGCCAGATAGTCGGCTGGATTGTTTACTCTGATGCCTGTGTGTGATAGAATCCAAAAGAATTTGAATTCAGTTGTATTGGTACTTTCCTTTTTCAGTTCTTTTTCAATTTCTGTTAAAATTGGATGGTAAGTGAAGAGTTTTTGACTAGCTCCACCAAACACTTCGATTGAAGTACATATTTATAAATGTGAGCACAGCATTCCATACCACTAATATCAGAGAATAATAATGAAAAATTGCAGGAAAACGGCAGCTTTTCATCTATTTTATTCATCAGTGATTTGTGAGAGTAATTTTTTTATTTCGTGGTATGGATTCTTTTTTTTTTAAAGACGTTAAGGCTGTCCTTCAAGCGACGTTTCGCAACTTCATTTGTTGCTTCTGCAAAGCTCTACAAACACACACAGATTATTACAAAGAACATGGTTTTATGACTATAGGAATACCTCGGAAGCGGGAAAAGTCTATCGAATTTAAATGAGAGTTCATGAATTTTTTAATTTTTTTGATGACAACTATCAATCAATATGACAAAAAAACGAAAAATGCTGGAGTACAGCAACAGAATATTGTGAAATGATGAGCTTATTCCCTCTTCTGCAAGTATTTGAAAGATAATATTGTTGGAAATGAACTACATAAATATTATATAAAATAAATAGGTGATGGCATATAAAAATTTCTTAAATGAAGTTTAGATGTCTAAATCCTTATATTATATTATATCAACCTGAGAACTGACTGTTTGGGCTTGAGTACAATCTACCAAAACATACTAAATTTATTTTCCTGAAACAGGATTTAGATTTTATATAATATTCATGTGGTACATTTCCAACAATATTATTTTTTAAATACTTGTAGAAGTTGGAATAATCTCATCATTTCACAATAATCTGTTCCTATACTCTAGCATTGTTCATTTTTTCGTCATATTGATTGATGGCATAAAAAAAAATTCAAAAATTCATGAACTCTAATTAAAATTCGATAGACGTTTCCCACTTCCGAAGTATTCCTATAGTCATAAAACCATGTTCTTTATAATAATCTGTGTGTATTTGTAGAGCTTTGAAGCAGCAACAAATAATATATATATATGAAGTTGTGAAACGTCGCTTGAAGGACAGCCTTGACGTCTTTTAAACAAAAGATTCCATACCCACGAAATAAAGAAATCATTTATTTACAAGGAATACGAAAGAATTGAATTTATGAAAGCCTTCATTTAGTTAATATATCACCAGATCTGGCACCATGAGGCTTCTTTTTGTTTCCAAGCTTGAAAAAAATGGCACGGCCGAGTTTGAGAAATCATAGTTTTTTGGAGGCATGAAAAACTGGACTATGTTAAGAAATTAATATGAAAATTACAAAAATTGACTTTTCTTTCCATACACGGGTACTTATCGAACCATCCTCGTATAGTTAAATCGAACTAACTACTCTTCAAGGATTTTGAGACATTCATCCGTTCAAAATACTGTTGATAAACATCTACGATCCTTATGAATGAAATGGAAAAGGGAAATTATTTTAATATCAAATTAATACTTTTGCCTTCAAAAATTTCTTCAAAATTCCAAATTGTGGGGAAAATACCATAATGTGGCATTTTTATTCATCAAGTATACCGGTATGAAAATAAAACACTAATTATTAATGGGAAAGTAAAAAACATTTCATTCAAAGTATTGGCCATTGTTTTCTGGACATTTTGACCACCTTTCTGACAATTTGTGGAGACTACGCAAATAAAATTGTTAGTCTTTTTAAACAAACCAACCAGACACCCCATTTTCGACCTCCTCGTAGGAATCGAAGTGTTGCTCAGCCAATGCGTGTCCCATCGATGAAAACAAATGGTAGTCGGAAGGGGCCTAGTCTGAATTCGGCAGGTGGGGTAGCAGCTCCCAGCCAAGTATTTTGATTGTATCCTGTAGCGGTTTTGCTTTGTGTACAGGAACATTGTCATGGATCAAAATTACCTTGCCGTGTCGTATGGCCCATTCTGGTCGTTTCTCGATCAATGTATGGTTCAAAAGCTCGTTCTCAACAAATGTTCCCTATCGAGACATTTGTATCTTGACACTCACTTCATACCGGTACACCTATACAAATTTCATTTTTTATTTCATTCAATCATCTGAAGGGAGTATAGTTTTGAGAAACCCACAGTTCCTTCTCTGAGAGTTACCTTTTTTATCCTGATATTTAAGACTTGCCGCAATAGAATGGTTCACCAAAAGCATTAGCACCCTCAAAAAAGAACATATACAGGAAATTAGGATTTAAAAATAATCGTCCTCTGACAATTGAATTTCCGACTAAATGAAGGAATCGAAACGTTTTACATCTGGTGTGTTAGCAGAAAGTCACGAGATTTTTTTTGATAGACAGATGTTACGTGAAGTTCTTCAGATTTAGGGAGTCTATAAGTGTTCGGGTAAACAACAATAATCTGTAATCTAGAAAAAGAGATTTTATTTTGGGACAATTGTTTGTTCACTTAATTCGATCAATTACTCAGAGAATTGAACTAATCCTAAAGTAAAGCAATGTGGAAGAACATTCTATATTCAATTATTATACTATCTGTAAATTGAAAATTATAGAAAATAGATTTTTTTTCATTATGCATTGATGACTTTTCTTCAGGTTATTCAGATATTGAAGCTCCAAATGACCACAGCTTTGTTTGAGTTAGTTTTTATTTCATTCATATGAATTTTTTTTATTTTTTGAGTACTTTATCTTTGATTCTAGATTTCTTAAATATCAGACATTTATTCTTCTCTCTAGCTTTTCAGGAGCAGTTAAACATGAAAGGAAGATCGATTTAAGGGTTTGTCCCCCTCCATGAAATCGTTTTCAACTACTATTTTTGGGATATGAGACGAATTATCAAAAGTTGGTGAGGTTTTATTCTCAATTGAATTATCTTCCTGTGAAAATTGAAAAGGGCATAAAAAGAATTCAGTGGAGTCTGAAATTTTGTAATATTTGGTCTCGTAATTATAAAAAGGAGAATAATGAATTCCTTCGCCATCAAGTGAAGATATTAAAGCAGTTATAAAGTAATAAAGAAAAATAATTGTTCGACGGAAGTTGGTATGGTTTTTTATCGGGCAAGAAATTTCCATTTTAATTACTAAATTACAATCTGGCATCTTGTATTAGCATGATAATTTTTTCGGTGGAGAACAAGGCAGCATAGGACACCAATTATCGATTCGGGGGTGTAGAATGAGTGTGGGATGTGCGGAACCCTACGCGGCAAACCGACAGAACGGATTTAGATAAGGGGCCCTGAGAAGAATCACCGTATTCGAAGGGACTTTCTTGGTGAATTTGCATTCGATTTCAACCCTTATATCTCACTCTAAGTGCACGGCTTAAACCACTGGCGATACACATCTGGATTTCTATGGGGTTGATTCGTTCATTGAAGGATTTGTTATCGGTGGTTTATTTGCGCCCTGAAAATTTGATTCGATTAGAACTTGCTCGGGTTTTCTTTTGGGGAAGCCAGACAAAAAGGCAATTTCTTAGTTTCCTTCACCTCATCAATGTACTTAAGCGCTGGCGTTAAATTAAGAAAATTTCGTTTCGTTTCGAACTACTTACGAATAGGTATTCGAACTATTCCAAAAGTGTTATATTTGAGTGATTTTTTCAACTTTTGGCCAACTTTATTTTTATTTATTTATTTATTTTTGTTTTTCACAAAGCTGTCATAGAATTCTCTATTAATTTCTATGAAATGGTTAAATCTTACCCTTCCATGAGTTGAATAGAGTGCTGTCAGCCCAAACATTCTGAGATTACCAGCAGTATTTCTTTGGCTAAAAGCCATAACGAATCTTGCCTGAAACGTTGAAACAGTCCGACAAGTTTTCTGGACATTTCGCACTAATGGAAAAACATTTGAAACTGTGTTCAAAGAGTTTAGGAAATTTCCTCTGAAATCATGTATGTTTGCGTGAACATTTCTATAAAGTTTATCTTTAATATGCCCCCAGAAAAACTTTTAGAGTATAATAGTGCTTTTATATTAATTTTGAATTCTCTACCGGGTAAGTGGTTATACAATGAAATACCTGCAAGTATGGGAGATGACTTAAATTTGGTGGTGGAGTGCCTAGGGACACTGATTCTATTGATATCTATTGATATGTCTAGTGTTGTAATCATGGAAGTCTGTGCACTTTTTGAGATTATGCAAGTGCGATCGCACATACAAGAGGCAACTCAAAATATAAATACATGATACTGTAAGAATTTTTGAATCTTTGAAAATTTCTCTGCATGAGTTTCTTGGTCTTATATTAAATATCAATCGTAAAATTCTATTTATTTCGGGCGAAGCACCCCAAAGAATAACATTATATTTGAGATGGCTGCAAACCAAAGAGTAATATACATTCAAAAGTGCATCTCTTGGCAGTGATCCCTTCAGTTGATGTATAGCATAGTATGACCTGCTCAATGTTTTGCAAAGATGTTCAATATGTGAGTCCCATCTCAAGAACCTATCAACATTCTGTCCCAGAAACCCAACATGCTCAACTGCCTCGATCTGTCGATCAGCAACCGGCAAAACCAGTGGAGGAGATTGGATGATTTCTCGATATTGGAACTTAATGATTTGGGTTTTATTTGAATTGACCATGAGAGAATTACGTCTACACCATGTAATGAACAAGGACGAGCTCCTCACAGGTTATCTTCAGTACTTCTAGATTCCTCGATCGTAGAGCTACAGAAGTATCATCAGCAAACAAAATAAAGATATCTGCCTAAATGTGATCTGGCAAGTCATTGATAAACAAAAAAAAACAGTAACGGACCAAGAACTGAGCCCTGAGGGACACCAAGAGTAATTCTCTTGAATTACTGTTGTTATAATCGACGAACATATTACGATCCGATAGGTAACTCATTATCCATTTAAGAAATATTCCGCGGAATCCAATCTGATAAAGCTTATTCACAATGAATTGGTGTTGTAAACAGTCAAAAGCTCTCGACAGATCGAAGAAAATGCCGACGACGTGATAGGATTCGTCCAGAGAGCAATGAACAAACATGATGTTATTGCAAATTTCGCAAGGAAATCGTACATTCGTCGATATACAATCTTCTCAAACACCTTTGACAACTGACTTAAAATTGAAATTGGACGATAATTCGCGACATCACTCGTAGGACCCTTCTTGTGCACTGGTACAACCCTCGAAAACTTCAGAATCGAACGGAAACATCCCGTAGTGACAGAGTCATTGATGAGAAAAGCAATAAATGCATTATATAGTTGAGACAAAGATTTCTGAAGAAGATGAAGGTTTATATACAGGGTGAGTCTTTGACCACTGCGTTAATTAAAACCATAGGTTCTTGAGATCAAAAGAAACACTTTTTTCCCATACCGTTTTTCCATATTCAGCTGCCTTAAAAAGTTATAAGCATTTTAAATTTTCTTATTGGGCAAATACCCCTCAGTAGTCCAGTTTAGTTTGAATGAAAATTACCTTCCACAGCATCCACTATTGAATCGGAATTGTTTAAAAACATTATTTTCCCTCTAATAAATTATTCACTCACTCATGTTTCATCAAATGATCTATTGATGCCAAAATATGCAAAACTGTTATCAAAAACCTTCTACAAGAGATCATTTCAATTGTAATTGTCGTTTGAATATTACAGATGAAAATGCAATTTTTTTATGAAATTTCAAAACCCTATATTTTTTGAACGGGGCCAAATTTTGAGAAATGTTATAGGAGGAAAATGTTTCTTTTGACGTCAAGAATCTCCGGTTAAAACTAACGCAGAGGTTAAAGACTCCCTGTATAACTGAAAACATCACATGTTTCTTTTCCATATCTTTATTCTAGGAGATGTTAACCCTGTACAATGTTGTATACAAACATTTTTTTAAATTTTTCCAACGACTCTTTTTCCTACAGTGCGACTCTGTATAACGGATATGTACCCATAAGATGAAATATTTTATAAAGTTCTATTGCAGAGCAAAAATATTCTATAAGAACTCTGAAGGTGTTAAAAGTACTTTATAACATGGAAGCCATATTTTGTGTTGTTCAAACTTCCAGTTTAGGGCGGCCATTTTTAACTGTAATACAAAAAGTCTCTTTTCAATGATAAAATACCTCAACTAACTACTTTAAATTGTATATAACGGTGGAATATGCATCCTTCGAAGGATTTCATTGCAGTATAGGTAAAAATGAGAGAAATGTAGACAATTTCATTATTCACCAAATTTCTCGAAACTCTATAATAGCTTATATATTCGAGGCCAAAATTTTGTGATATATATCCTATATATCGAACAGAAAAATTTCTTTCGCAGTAAAATTAAGCATCAGACGGTAAATGAAGCTTTTATCAGTCTACTCTTGAGTATGCACATATCAGAAATAAATGTAAATGGCTGGCGTATAAACAGTTCTACAAGCATATATTTTATTTGTTAGAAAATATGCAATACTTCACATTTTGATGTCTGGAGTACCATTAAGAAATGAATTATACTCAGTGGGTACGAGTACATCTAAGAATGGAAGTTGTCTGTCCTTCTCGATTTCAATTGTGAATTTAATTGATTCCTCTTGATTGTTTAGATATAGAAGGAATCCATCTATAGTGTCTCTTCCATGTTGCCAAATAATGAAAGTATCATCTACATATCTTTTCCACAGTTTGGGTTTAAGTACATATTTTTCTAATGCCTTCTGTTCGAAAATTTCCATATATAAATCAGCTAAAATTGGTGATAGTGGTGAACCCATGGCCATTCCGAATTCTTGTTGATAAAAGATGTCTTCGAATTGGAAATATGTTGTTTCAATACAAAGAGAAAGCATTTCCATTATTGCATTGACGTTTAGTGTAGTTCTTTCACTAAGGGTTTGATCTTCTTCAAGCTTTTTCCTAACTATAAGTGTTTTATCTGTCGGAATATTAGTGAACAAACTGGTGATGTCGAAGCTGACCATAACGTCTTCTTCCATGATTTCTTGATGTTTCATTATTTCTATGAAGTGTTTCGTGTTTCTTATCATCGATGTTGAATTACTTTTTAATGGCGATATAATTTTCAGCAGAAATTTAGCCAATTGGTGGCATGCTGAATTTCTTGAACTCACAATTGGTCTTAGAGGAATATTTGCTTTGTGTATTTTTGGTAGACCATATAAATGTGGTGGTTTACTGAAGTGAGGTGTAAGTCTTGATCTAACGAATTCATCTGGAAATTCATTTCGATATTTATGAAGGATTTTGTAAATCTTGTTTTCAACTGTGGTGGTAGGGTCCTTTTTTAGTCTTTTATATTTTCCTGCTTCTAATAATTCATTGTTTTTTTGATTATAAGAGTCAACATCTAGAATTAAAACAAGTTTCATTTAGCTTGATAAATATTATATAAATGCCATAATGATCAAATAATATTTCGCTCTATAACTCATTTCGATGAAACTGTTTTATAATTGTTTTAAATTATGTTTTACAATAACATGGTGAATGTTTAAACAATTATCCGATAAAACCTGTGGAAGCCATACAAAACAAATTAAATAATAAAAATGCTGCATAGGAGTCCGCCTTTTTTGGACATTATAGGTGTTGTATAAATAATATTGAAACGTTTATAGCCACATGGAGATTTTATAAAAATTGTTCTGTAAACGTTGTTGGATGATGAAACATGAATTGTTAGCTGGGTTCAGTGTCATATAGATCATTAGAAATAACTAAAAACAATCAAGACAAAACCGATTTGAATCCCACGCAATAGTTTAAAGTTTGAAAAATAAAATTTATGGACAATGTCATCTAAAAATTCTTGAAAAAATTTTTTTCAACTAGTACAATAATTCTCAGATCTGCATAATTATGAACTAATACTCTTTTTAAGCTTATCTCAAAAACAGCGCATTTGTTTATCAAACAAAAAACATTTTTGAAGAGCCCATGATCATTGCAATAATTAACTATATTCTGATTGAAAAAGGGGCGAAAAAATCATCATTGATATTGTACGAAGTGTCCAATTACAGGTTGTAGCACGGTAAGTCGGTGGTTTCTTAGGATTCAAGTAAATAATACGGCACAGGTGCAAGTTGGCCCCTTCAGTAACCTTGCCTTATGGAGTTCACGCTTCCTTCCGGCAAAAAAAAACAAGGTTACACGTGCACCAAGGAGCCGATCGGTTCGACACCACGTGTGGAATCCCGGAAACATCGAACAGCTAGACCGGTCTGGATCGTTTCCTAAGTCCTTTTCCCACGCGAGGGGTTGCTTTCCTTTCGCAAAAACTCAAAACATCCATGCACTTCCTTCTTCTCACGCACAGATTCATAACATGTTGGTACTTCGATGTCATAACACCGACGGAATTCATTCCTTTCCCCTAATTCCGTTTCCTTATTACCGATGCTTGACATATTTTACATATTGGGGTGGATTCCGTCAATTTGTCTTGTCTGGCTGCGTTACTGGGTTGACCGCAGTATCTTTTACATCTCGAGACGAAGTAATAAGATATGGTTAACATTCAAGATTAGGAAGGACAACATTAATAGGAAAATCGACATTAAGATCCCAACTAGATATTTTATGCTTTCAAATTCTTTGTGCCATAATAACTTTATTACGGCTCCTCGAACGCAATTTGTTTTCCTTCAAATTGCCGATCACACATAAGCTTTTGACAACGATTTTGCTCGATAAGGGTGTCGTTCTTAGTGCAAAAATTCAAAACAACTTTACTGCAAATTATAATATTGTTCTATAAACGTTAACACGACAGTTTAAAAGGACAATTCAGCTTACCGTTTCATAATATATTTATACTGGAGATAGCTGATACTAGTTTGTTCCTTTGCGAGCATTCATAAAACTGTTCCATTAGCGCTAAGTGAAAAATTTTTAAAACTACTCTTTAAATGTTTTATTGCGCACAGATGCAACCTTAAAAAACTTATCATATAAACATTATGAACACTGTTATGATTAAATCAATTTATGGTAATTATAAAACACAAAAATGTTTGTGGGGATACAAAATCAGTTCTTAATACATTTATTAAACGAATCACCATCTTATCAGTGACGCGTGATCTTTATTATTATGAATTCGCTAGGTAAATGGAAGAAAGTATAAAGAATGGGAGCATTTCACAGAAAAGTTAAATAAATGCTATCAAATAACTTAGGTGGCAAAGTGATCATTGATTATAAGATGTCTCTTTCCTCCAGTACGTCTCTATTTAATAGACATGTACCTGAAAGTTGAAATATTTTATATAGTTCTAGTACAGAGCAAAAATATTTTACAAGAACTCTTACTGTGTCAAAAGTACTTTATAAGATTAAAGCCATACTTTATGTTGTTCAAACTTCCAGTTTAGGGCGGCCACTTTTAACTGTATTACAAAAAGTCTCTTCCCAATCACAAAATGCCTCAACTAACAACTTTAGACTGTATATAATAGTGGAATATGCATCTTTTAAAGGATTTCATTACAGCAGAGCCCAAAGTGAGAGAAATGTACACAATTTCCTTCTTTACTTTATCTCCTAAAACTCAATAATAGCTAATATAGATATTGAAAATTTTGTTACATGTATCCAATATATCAAACAAAAAAATTTCTTCTATAGTAAAATTATGCATCAGATGGCAAATGAAGGTTTCATCAGTCTGGTATTGCGTGTGCACTTATCAGAAATGAATTTAAATGGCTGGAGTATAAACAGTAACCCAAGCATATATTTCATTTGTTAGAAACGATGCAATACTTGGCATTTTGTTGTCTAAAGGACCATTAAAAAAAGAATTGAACTCTGGGGGTAAACTTCAACAATAATAGTATATTCTAAAACAAGTAGCAGAATGGGCACCTATTCCAACACGAATGAGTGTTGGAATCGCCTTCTGCAACGAGTATTAGACGATATTTTCTCTATTTCAGTCAAGAATTGTAAGAAGTAATTGGAATTCAATAAAAAATTCAGATTATACCTCCTAGTGCTTTTTGTATTTTATTTTCGCAGTTGGCGTGACTGATACGAAAATTGACAGATTATAGAATTTGAATAGTACGTTCAAATCTCTACATGATTTAATATTGACAATTGAATGCAATGGACGCGTGTTGACATTCGTAAGGATAGGACGTCAGTGTTGTCAACAACAAAACGAAAAATATAACTGAAAACAATGCTGTAATGAGTTCATTACAGCACTGTTTTTAGAACTGTAATGAACTCATTACGACACTGAAAAAGAGAAAAAAAAATTATTGTTAGTGTTAGTCAAAGCAAAAATGCTACATCTACGATAATATAGAATAACTCAAATAAAACAGCTTTTTTCTAGCTCGGTAAATGTTATATAAGTGCCTTAATGATGAGATAATATTTCGCTCCATAACTGATTTACATAAAACTTTTATAATTTATAATTAATTCGATGTGTGCAACTTGAAGAAGTCTCTGTGTTTATGAATAGAAGACTACCCTTGAAGAAAGAAGTCCCTCAAATATATTTCAGCTTATTTTGTACACACAACAATACTTATGCGGGGGGCCAGAGTTTTTTTTTACTGGGGGTTTTTTCCCTAAGCTTTGATGCCATACAACGATTTATTTGGCACCCCGTCACCAACCCTGGTTAACATTTGTTTTGTAAGCCAAAAGCTCAAAAGAATATATATATAATTGTTTCAAACTATGTTTTATAATAACTTGCTCAAGCAAATATCCGATAAAACCTGGGAAAGCAATAATAAAACAAGTAAACGAACAAAATTGTTGCACAGAAATGCGCCTTTTTTGGCTTTGTAGGTGTTGTATAAATAATATTGAAACGTTTATAGCTACATGGAGATTTCAAAAACATTGTTTAGTGAACGTTGTTGGAACATTTATGAATCATAAATTGTTAGTTGTGTTTGTAAAAGTTTAATCAATTATTTTTGTTCAACACGTCATTTATGTCAGTAATAATTCGAAAAAATTTAGAAAAGCACTGACGAGTGACCAGGAGCTTTTTCGCGCCAAAAGTCGACACGAAACATAAACGTCAACGTAGTTAATTAATATGAACTTAAACTTCTGTGATTGCTTGCGCTCTAGTAGATGAAAAGATAATTATAGCATCTGCTGAAGGAAGCTACGACAATAAAATTTTAGAATAGGTAAGACATTAATAACGTCCATACATGCACAAATTTTTGTTGAAATAGTCGGATACCCTATGAGGGATAGAGTATTGATAACATTTTTTTTTTAATTTAAAAAAATATTCATTACAATGTTTTTTCTAAATGTAGCAATGACTTGCGTGATGTGATATGGGTGAGTCTTTTAACACAACATACTTAATATGTATTTTTATTTCTTGGTTTCTCAGAGTGAGTAGGGCAAGCGTTTATGAGATGAAAACCAATTACTTTTTTATTATCAAAATTGTTTATTTAGATTAATTATACAATTTCTTCAAAGCTTTTAAGTAGTTTGATTGTCAAGAGGTAACTATGAGACAAGACGGTTAAAAATGAAGCAAAAATGTCATTTCTCCAATAAATATCTTGGAGTAGCCAATAATAATTTTGGAAAAATTAAAGGAGTCTTTCATATAACTCTTTGTTCAATATCCTTCCTCCCCTTGCTCTAGCTCTGTGAGATAAGATAAAAAAAAATCTATTCCATATATCCACTTGAAAAAATTTAGAAGAATGAAATTTGCCAATAAAATAGTAGTTTTTGTTACCCAAAAATGTCATTATCAGCTACTAAAAAGCAACCCCTATAATAAATCGTATCAGAACTTTTCTTTATGCTTATATTTTTCTATTTCAAAAGTGTATTCGAAAAGAAAGACTCGGGTTGCAAGTTTTTATATCTTGGTCTTTTATCATAAAGCTGTTAGTTTGATCACAAAAAAATAAAATACACAGACACTTTTCCAAAAACTCATAAAAAGGTAACAAAAAGTAGGGCTATAAAAACGCTCAAAAACTGCCATGTCAAAATGCTTTAAATTAGGAGGTCATGAGCCAAAAGCTATATTAAAGATACCCTTAATTTCTGCTAATTAATGGCCCCTTGGGATCTTTCGTATACTTTCAGAAACACCCTGGAAATATATGATACAGTTCAATTTTGAATTAATCAGTTTTGAAAAAATTCTAGAAGAGATTAGAGGACGAATTTACAGGCGGTAAGGTTGACGGACGGACGGAGAAATATTTTTCTCTGCAAAATATGAGTGAAATTTATACTTTATAGCCCAGCCCATTCACCAATTTGTGTTTTAATTTTCATAACAGATTAGGGAATTAAATTCGATTAAATAAAGTGTGAAAAGATTGGATAGTCATCTGGTTTCGTGGAAAGCTTCACCAAATGGACCAACCTCCATTATCGAAGTCTAGAATATAAAAACGGGCCACGGTATGTTCTAGAACCACGTCAAAGCAAATCGAAAGATTTTTTGGGCTCAAATTCATACATCCCGATTATCCAGATAATAAGAAATATCGTTGAGTAAGCCCCGCCTGCGGACCACACCCCTTGCACTCGAACCACCGTGTGGCGGCCTGCCGCCCCCAATCTACACCACGTCAACTCCGTTTCTTAAACTATACATCAGTGGTGTCACCTTCAAGGTGAGCTCTTCCACTTATTAAGTCAACAGCCAAAGAGAAATTGTTGGGAAATAATATCTGCTTTATTTCTTTCATCGGATTGGGGTAAAACACCCCATTTCGCGGTGGACATCACCGAAAATGTGTACGGTAGGGCGGATTTGAACATATTTAAGCTATATTTAATTGTATCGGTGTTTACTTTGTGGAAATTCATTTTAAATAAATTATAAGATTCAGATTTCACAATTTTTCATTGTTTTTTACAATTGTTTCGCCAACACTGTGGCTTCATCAGGTTTTACATTTTGAATGATAGTTTCACTGAAGTAATTCTGTATTTATGGCTGTAAAATTTTTTCGGAGCGTCATCTCAAACAGAGTTAACTATTGAGGTATGTTAGGTATGTTAGGATTTTTTCAGGAAGATGTTTAACAACGGGGACCAGTCAACATCTGTTTGTTCATTCGAGATAATATTTTCTAAGTCATATCTGTTTATTTCGATGTGTTAATCTTGAACTTTTACTTTCTGTATGGAGGATTTCGAAATTATAGTTAAAATTATGTCCGTATTCATTTAAATGTTTAGCATATGAGGAATTAGTATTTTCGTTTACGTAACTACGTTGATGTTCCTGAACCCGTTTGTTAAATGATCTTCCCGTTTGACCTATATAAACCATAGGGCAATCCGAACAAAGTATTCGGTCTTTGTTGTTTTTTATATGTTGTCTTAGATTGTTTGTTGTTTTGAATGATACATTGCAGTTGAAATTTTTGATGAAATATTTAGTTACTGATTCTTAAATGTCTTTTATATAACTGAGACAGATTTTTTTTGCCTTTATTATCTGATATTGTTGGAAAGACATAACTCATTACAATCTTCTTCTGTTTCTTGAAAAGGAGTTGATCAATTAAGTTTGGATTATATCCATTGTTTTTTGCTATCTGTTTAATAATGTTCAATTCTAAAGTGAAATTTTCTTTGCTCATTGGAATTTAGGTTAATCTATGAACCCTACTGTTACTAGCTGAACGTTTATGAGTAATAGGATGGTTTGAAGAATTATGGATTGTTATATCTGTGTGGGTGGGTTTGCGTAATATACTAAAATCATGTTTATTGTTAGATTTTGATATTGTCAAATCTTAAAAATTTATGCATCCGGCTTTTTCCTTTTCGAAAGTGTATTTAATATTTGGGTGGATTTTATTGATAAAATTGAAAAATATTGTGAATTATCTCTTTGTACCTTTAAAAAAAAACAGAGAATGTCTTCAAGAAATCTAAACCAATAAAGGAAACACTTGCTTATTGAATGTTTGTGTATTTTATTTTCAATTCATATTCATGATCAAACCTTCTTCCGAAATATATATATTATTATTAAATTGAAAATAAATTTGTTCGAGGCAATTCAGAATTTCATTTATTTTGATGGGTTTTGTGTTTCATTCGATTAGTAAATCATAGTTTTTTTTGGTATGATGTTGGGAAACAAAGTTTGAACATCAAATGAAAAAAATTTTGTGTCATCAGATAATTTGATATTTTTCAGTTTTTGTAGTTAATTCAAGGAAATTTTTATTGCTTGAAATTTAGTTTGTGTTAGTATTATCGGGATAAGTGCTTGAGATAATTCCTTTTCAAAAGGAGAAGAAAATTGCAATGAGTTATGTCTTTCCAACAACATTAGATAATAAAAACAAAAAAAAATACATCTGTCTCAGTTATATAAAAGACATTTCAGAATCAGTAGCTAAATATTTCGTCAAAAATTTCAACTGCAATGTCTCATTCAAAACAACAAACAATCTACGACATCATTTAAAAAACAACAAAGACCGAATAGATCGAAAAAACAAATCAGGAGTCTATAAGTTGCTTTGTTCGGAATGCCCTATTATTTGTATACGTCAAACGGGTTCAGGAACATCAACGTAGTTACGTAACCGAAAATACTAATTCCTCATATGCAAAACATTTAAATGAATACGGACATAATTTTAACTATAATTTCGAAATCCTCCATACAGAAAGTAAAAGTTCAAGTTTAACACATTAAGAAGCCCTCAAAATAAACAGATATGACTCACAAAATATTATCTTGAATGAACAAACAGATGCTGACCGGTCCCCGTTGTCAAACATCTTCCTGAAAAAATCCTAACAACCCTCAATATTTATTACCCTATTCGAGACGACGTTCCAAAAAAGTTTTACAGCCATAAATACAGAATTACTTCAGTGAAACTATCATTCAAAATGTAAAACCTAATGAAGCCACAGGGTTGGCGAAACAATTGTTGTAAAAAACAAGCATTAACAATATTTGCAATTTCTACTGAAAATATAATATTGAATGTCATAATAAAAATTGCAGGTCTCAGAAGAACTCCAGGATTTCTGCGGCTACAACTGATCACATGTGCGGGCTTTGTGTTGGGGTGTCGTGAAAATTTATGGGGTAATATTTCATAGGTGAACGAATAAATCAGTTACGTGAATTAATGTGGGGCTATGTGAAGCTTACGAACATAAGCTCTTACAATTCGACAAAATCCAGATCATATTTTGCTCATTTTGTTTCAATGCTATACTAGAAAGAAATGTTAGACTCCGAGTGTGTTATTTTGTCTATACTTTCATTGAAACCTTCCAGATTCACTTAATTAAACTGTGTTTTCGAAATAAATCCGTTTGCACCGAAAATATTAAAAAAACTCATTCTTTTTTGAAAATGTAATCAATGTCTTCAGTGAAATGTGGAAAGCTCACTTTGTTGAAAATTATACGTTTTTGGAGCAAAAAACGTGATCCTTTAATTTTTCAGTATTTCAATCGAGTGAACCAAAAAATGACTGAATGGGGTGATTTGGATCTTCGTAGGTTTTTAATGGAATATTAAGCTGTAGAAAGTGCATTTGACATAATTGGTTCCCCAAATATTTTCGACCCAGGGCTTGATTTTCCAAAAAACCAATGAAGCCTTTTTTGTTATACTTTTAATTTATGTGATGAAAAGAACATTGGCCAGGAGTTAGGGGATATTTACGCAAGGTTCTGAAATACACCCTTAACTTTCTGTGCGATCATTGGTTGCCGAAATATCGAGAATCAAGGGTGCTTATCCATTTGAAGACCGATATTTCGGCAAGAAATGGATGTATCCAGGTCTGTGAAAAAAATCAATGAAAGCTGAATGAACAAGGTATGCGATTCTCATAGTGGTTAAGCAAAAAACAATTTTTCCACGCTCGTAGACCAAAAAAAAAGTTTTAAAAATATTTTGTAGCTGATATTTCAAAGATATCTCAAAAACTACTAATGCTACAAAATTTTGAAGTTCTAATCCAACAACTAAACACTTGAAGCTACAACTTCCATTTTTCTCAAAGTTATGGCCTGTTGACAATTGACTAAAAATATGGATTTTTTTTATCCTTTAATTTTTTCCAGTAGTGTTGATTAAATCTTATTGAACCGTAGTGCAAATGATCTTTGTAATCGAAGCACAATGAACTTCGAGAAAAAAAAAAGGGCCAATATTAAAATAATTTCTCATGAATTGGGTCAAGCTGAAACTCTGATTTTTTTTGAGGAGCACCTTTGGATCCTCAACGTTACTGGATGAAACAGGAATATTTTCAAAAAGTTTTAAAGCTGGCATCATTTTCAGAGTAATATCGTGAAAGCCTTGGGCAGAGGACAACTTGGACTACATTTCTGATAACTTGTTCAGGTTCTTGCTACTGGAGTGAAACGATAGCTCTTTGATCCTTTAGAATAGTTATCTGACTCCTTACAAATTTATTTCTTCAACTACCCTCAAATTTATGGATCTTCGATTCTGAATCCAACCACACTGTGCATTCTAGCATTCCACTTCGCAGATGTGGAAGGACTCGAATTTTTCAATTTTATAGGAGCTTAATGGTTCATATTCATGCCGCAATCTTCATATAGGAGATACGTCTTTGAGGGCTCTTGTACCACTACACTGGAGTATTTTAGTGTTGATGTCTCACTAATGGATTGATGAGGACCTTCATGCGAGATGATATGAGACAGTGGCGCAACCGTAAATCAATTAAGATTGAAATTGTTCCGTTCCTCTATGAAACTGGTGGAATATCCAGTTTGAAATGATAGAGTGAAAGCGGAAACGTTCAAATGAGATTGTATTCATCTGAGATACACAGGGTGTTAAAGAATGAAAGGATAATCATCATCATCAATAAGAACATTAAGTCTGAGTACTTTTAAACAAAAAATAAAGATAAAATAGAAAGAGACAATAAATCTGGAGTATATAAACTATCCTGTATAGATTGCCCTGCAGTTTATATAGGTCAAACAGGAAAATCCTTCAAGAAAAGGATCGTAGAACACCAGAAGAGTTTAACATCCGTCCACATATGCGAATCATCTTAAAAAAATTTAATAATAACTACGAAAAAATACATAATGATAGTGCTTAATTTCAGCCTATGGCTACAATTTTCACAACAGATAAAAAAACCGTCATATGGCATATAGTCACATAAAGTTCAAGACTGACGCTCTAAAAAGCATATAAAATCAACAGGTACCATATTCCTTCGAATAAACAAACAAATTTGGATTTGTCACCTTTATTCAATATCGGGTTTTCCAATGGGGACTTGACAACTTTGAATTTAATTTTTGAACGCACCCTTACACCAATCATCGAATTGTCAACGTCAATTTATTCAGTAAAGTGAACATTTTCATCATGGTGGAGTACACGAACGAACAACTTTTGCAAGTTATAAAAATTTACTTTCGAAATTCGGAGCCGGTGACCGCAACTTTAAGAGCCTTAACTCCAAATTTCGGTCGTAACTCACGCCCTAGACAGTCAATCCCAAGTTTGGTGCAAAAATTTGAGTCTACATAATCGTTGTTGGATGTTGTCACACCAGTGAGACAAAGGACCGATAGCAGTACCGACAACATGCCTGCCGTTCGGGCCTCCATAGCCGACGACCCAAATCAGTCAATTACACGGCGTTCTCAAGAATTGGGCATACGTCAGACCACTCTATGGCGAATTTTGCGTAAGGATCTTGGTTTACACCCGTAAAAGATCAAGCTGACTCAAGAATTGAAGTCGTTGGACCATTTCTGGAAAAGCTGCGCCACGATCATAATTTTCATCGAAAACTCATCTTCAGCGATGAAGCTCATTTTCGCCGGAATGGCTTTGTTAATAAGCAAAATATGCGTTATTGTACAGGCAGCAATCCACACGTGATCCACGAGACTCAATTGCATCCCCAAAAATCACGGTCTTCACGCTGGCGCAATCATTGGACCGTAATTTTTCGTTGACGCCAACAATCGTCACGTAACGGTCAATGGCGATCGCTACCGCGCCATGAAAACGAATTTTTTTCGGTCCCAATTGCGAGGTATGTACCTTGGCCAACATGTGGCCTAACTAACTAATCCTCAGTTTGTTCATAGAACAAATTTACTAAATACTTTTGGAAGTAGATTGTAAATCTCAACAAATATTACACAAGAAAAAAACAAAAATCAGTCAGTTGAAATGTAACAACCTGAAGATGGTTTTTTTTTGGGCTATTACTATATTTCCTGCTTCTAATAATTCATTGATTTTTTGATTATAAGAGCCAACATCTAGAATTACAGTGGCGTTTCCTTTGTCTGCTGGAAGTATCTTTATGGAACTATCCGATTTAAGATCTTTTAATGCCCTCTGTTCATCTTTATTTATATTGGGTAGAGGTGTTTTGTTATTCCTGTCTAACAAGGTTCTGATTTTCCATCTGTACTCTTCGGCTTTTTCAGGTTCTCGAATTTTCTGTGCAGTTTCTTCTGCCGCCAACTTGATTTCAATATACCTAATATAATAGCCCAAATAATCATTCAACACGAGCTCCATCATCAACAATATCTCGTCATCAATCTGAAGATGGTTGTTGAAAAAACTTACATTTTTGAAAATCGAAACTGTCTCGTTTTAATCAAGATTTTAAAATGAATTTCCAACAAGTTAAGACCGAATCCATAAAATATTTTCCATTTGTTAGTTCGTAGATATTTTTTGTCAATAAAATGCGGAAGACAACTTCAAAAACATCTATCCAGTGAGATCCTATCTGCTAACGTATATTAATGAATGAGTAATATCCATTAAAAGGGAGCATAGAAAATTCCGTTTAGTAAAGCTCAGACGCGTGACTCCTTCACGGGTAGCGAGACATACGTTTGAATTGTCACTGATTACTAATTGCCACTAATATAAGGACACCATGTGCATATTACGACAGTTTACAGTTCACTTCCTAGTCCCTTAACTTTGCCACTACAAGGGTTATGTTTGTTTACGTCCCTCGAAGTGATCCTTCAATTAGCGTGGAAACGAGCTAAGTACAAACACAGATCCGTATGCCGATCTGTTTAATCAAAGAGGTTATTGGGGTTGTTGGGGGTGATATTCTATCGAAACTATAGAAAAATAAGCAATGGGGTCCAGATATATCAAAGACATTGATGAAGGCAAGCCCTTGGAACTTCGATACACTCACTTTATACTGTTATAAATTAAATTCGATATACTACATGTTTTTATTTTTTTACCATCATGTAGTCCATAGTCTAGATGTAATACAATTTATGACGTGGATATCAAAATTCATTCAAACGAAATTTATTTTCCATTTGGATTTCGAATCTCGATATTCATTATCACAGCAATTAATAGTTACATCAAAAAAAAATTACCAATCTGCTTCATTGAAATGGCTGAATTATAATATTTCACGAAAACCACGAATTGGTTGAGAAAAACATAGCACGGCCGTTAAAAACAATATTTTATTTGAAATGACAAATGACAAAAATATTTCGAAACATTCACTTTGAATTTCTTTAGAGTTAACAAACTTTCAAGGCGTAATATAAGACGAATAGGGCATTGAGACATTTTCGAAAAATGAAGAAAGTTTGTTCTTAAAGCGCTAGTGATTTGTTATAAAATGAAAACTGATGCAAACTTATTTTACTGGGTAGGTGCTTAGTTCACGAGCATCCACCCAAATGTTTTTCACGGAAAAAACTGCACTCGAAGCATTCAAAGTTTAAAGTTTGAAAAAGCTGATCTCTGAAATACTTGTTCAAGTGACCAAGCAGGCCAAACTAGAAGATTAAATTGAAAATTGAAATTTTAATTTGAAAATTTTCAAATTTCTCCGATACTACTGGGTCAAAAAAATGACCTCCTAACATAAAACTTCAGCTCATTCATTTCCGAAAATTTCTATTGCATTCGTTAGTAACTTGTTAGTTACCATTTACACCGAAAAATTCTGGTTTTTAATTCAACCTACATTAAGAAAATAACATCTTCTTTTTATGAAGTAAGCACCGATAATTTTTAGAAAATGTCCTGATTATAAGCGATATAATATTTATTTAATTGAACAAGTCTATTCTTGAAAGTGTAAATAAACCAAAATATCTGAAATTGACAATTATAGTCTTACACTTCTAAAAAAGTATCACCTGATACTTGATTATTCTAGAAAACACCGTTTTCTTTGATGAATAATAAATACGAGCTGAGCGGCGTCTTACAAAGTAACCAAAAGTTGTTTAAATTATTGTTAATCGAATATGAAGTTCATTATTCCAATTGATTTCCAATATCACAATAAATCAACAGTCATATTCGGTAATTGTTGTTTTTAGTTAAAATCTCATAATTTTAATCGAATTTAGCAATGAGATGTCATATGGCCGGGCTTAAGGTTCAATTGTCATTATATTGATTTGTTTGAGACACTGTGATGTATGGTGACTACCTACTAATTAGATAGTAGGGACAATTGAGGGTCTTGTTTTTGATTGGTCCTCATATTTTTGATACATTTTATCTTGATTGTCAAGTTTCTGATTGGTCTGCATTATACAGTAGCTTATTTTCTTTGTTTTAGTACGGTATCCTCTTGAGAGATCTGATAACTGCTGATGTTGAACAGAATGTCGATGACGCATAGGAGGAAAGATTTAAGTTGAGTCGTGGTGAACACTGATGTTGAGTTCCATTAATAACATGTTCACAACCTTTGCGAACACCGTGGTTGGCAAAAGTAATACAAACGCTTATTTCCTCGGTAGCTGAATTGGTTTAGCACCTGACCGGCAATAGGGATATACGGGTTCGTGTCCCGTCCGAGGATGTATTTTTCCAGAATTTCAAATGTCGAATTTCGCCTGAAATGCCTTAATTCTAATTCTATATTTACTTTCACAGACGTTTAATCAATTCCATAATATGTGATATCTATAATTTTTTTGGACATACACTTTATCGATTGTTTTGAATAATAGATGGCATTTGTGAAATATTAATATAATACTTCAAACATTTCGTAAACATGTTTTCGCAAGAATTTTTTCCTTCATCCACCCTCTCTGATATTTTAAAGGTTTTCATTAAAGAATATGATGCGTTCTTGACCCCATTTTTATATATAATGGATTTTCAATATGTAGTAGACTTATTTTGTAGGAAATAGATAGCTTTTATACTTGCGTGAAAGAGAAATGTTAAATTATTACTAAATGCCAATAGACCGAATGGCATAGTATCAGTTATTACGGCTTATGAAGAGGATGAAAAAGAAAATATATATTATTAAATATATCGATTTAACAGGGACGTATTCTGATTACTCATATATATCTTCCCGTGGGTTTACTTTACGAAGATGAAATTTCAGATAAAGCAAGATATCGATGACCTTCATATGGGCACAATTGTTAGGATACGAAGAATATTATATGAGTAATCCAATATTTCCAAAAAAATTTTTAAAAGTTCTTCAAAGCTTTTTGAAAATTTGGTATACTTTAACGTTATTCAAACGATTTTCAAGTTTCAAATCAATCGGATGGATTCATGAGGTAGCCACATTTTAGATGCTCATAAATTTGACAAAGTGGGCCCAATAACGAACTTGACCAGACTTCTTCGAAGGATAGAGAGTAAACGGACGGACATACTAAATTTTGAGCAAGAATTATCCATCAGAAAATCAAACCCAATCAATTGAGACCATTTTCGGCTCGATATTAGAAAATAACAAACATTTGTGCAAAACGAAAGCACGATTTTCAACTACTTCAGTGGCCAAGTGTATAAATTATAATAATTTTAAAGTTAAAAAGCCAATAAAGATAATCATGTTTGTTCTTGAGGCAGTAAGTATAATAAAAAAATATTTGAAGCGTAAATTAACTTATAGTAAATAGTTCATTACATAAACAACGAAAAATTAAGTAAAACGAGTTTTTTTATGTCGAAAATAAAAGCGAATAATGAAGAATGTAATGGTTCCTTAGTATTAATTAGGAGCAGCTGAAAACCATTGTTAATTAACTAATGCGTTCCTAAGCAATAATAAAAAATTTTTAAGCAAAAATTTTTTCATCAATATTTATATGATTGTTATTCCTAAAATAAACTAATAATTATCTTATAACCAACGCGTTTGTTTGAAAACATTTTTCAGATAATAAGAGATAAATTAATAGAATATTTCTATGCAGCTTCTTTCAGCCATCATAAATAATATTGAAAAAAATTTTTTTTAGATGATAAATATAAGTTTACAATTGTGCAACAACGGAATTGTTACTGAAGAACTTAGAGATAAATTTTTTATTTTTCCAACGGTGATTTATTATAAAGTCATCCAAAACATGCTTAAGGAGAGGGGAAAATCTGAAATTAATAGATTAACAATATTATATCCAAGTAGAAAAAAATTATTAATTTACTGTTAGACTACTAATTGAGATTTTAAAGAATTGTTTTGTTGAATGGCTATTATGCCCCAACCCCAACGAAACAGAGGTATCTTGTTTCCATCTGAATAATCATGAGAAATATAGAGGATTAGCTAACTTTTAATGATTCTCCTATCAAACATAATCTCTATCATAACTACTAAGGAGTTGAAGTAGATTCATCTCTCAATTACAAGGATCATTTAGAAGATCTGAGCCTGAAACTAAAAGCTAGGATTAATATTCTTCAGAAATTATATGGATACTCTTGTGATGCAGCATCTGTAGCCTTTCTCTTCTGCAACTGAGTATTGTTGCTATATTTGGTTTAATAGTACACATACACAAAAAATCGATCTCTATTGAATACATCGATGAGAATAATTACTGGCATCATAAGGTCTACATCGGTTCATTGGTTACCAGTTTTGTCTAACATTGTCCCTCCCCATATTCGCAGACAGACTGTAGCTCTGTATATATATACATATAATTTTTTTCCTAATTTATTAACAATTATTTCATACATTCGATAAAATAGAATTCCCAGATTGAAGTCACGTAAACCATTATGGTATAATATGTTCTTCGATATGAACATTAGCGCTAAAGAATTAGGTAAGATTGAGTGGAACTCTCATGAAATGTTCAATAAGGATCTCATTCCGGACCCTTCTGGAAAAATTCCCGGTTTGGATTTTCCAAGAAAAATTTGGACCGTTCTTAATCGTTTGAAAACTGGTCATTGTCGTACCAACTCTTGAAAAAAGAAGTTCCTCAAATATATTCCAGCCAGGGTTTTTTTCTAGATTTTTATGTCATACGCCGAATTGTATGGCACCCAGTCACTAACCCCTGCTAACAAGACACGCTCAATTGTTTGCTAACCCAAAATTGTAAGCGAAAAGTTTAAAAGAATATATATATGAATTGAGATAGTGAGAAAATATTTTCCTCTAAATTTTTTTATTTTTAAAACACCTGTTTTCGATTAAATTTTCATCCCCCTGGAAAAATATTAATATTGGGGCTACGATTTCGAGATTTGAGATTGGTTTGGTGAAATTTCGTCCTTTTCTCAAATCTTCTATTTAATTTCAAGAATCTTTGATAGATTTTTGACTAGGTTATTGGAACAAGTGCGCAATAAATTAATGGCTATAATAATTTCAGAGGGCGAACAAACTGGAACAGAGAATCTACCTGTGAAAGAATAACGTAATATCTAGAAATAAGATTTTCATTAAGCAATTTAGTCATTTAAGTTTTCTGTTAGGTGTAAATTAGATTTTCAAAAAAAAAAACCATGATTTTCTGGGTAGCTGATTTATGATGTGTTTTGGAGTCATAAGTGATCAAACATACTTATCCCTCATCCCATCATCTCAGACATGACTTTCTCTCGTTTAGGAAAGCACCAAGATATTTCCCCTCTCAGTGTGTCGTCGTCAAACATTGTATTACTGTACAGTTGACAACTCGAGAATAATCTTTGCGAATCAGACGGTTCGAGTTAATCGTATGGAAATTAAATATCAGAGCCATATCCGACCATTCGGAATGGAGAGGAGATAAAAATATCATCATTCCATTTCCATTCTATTTCTATTCGCTTGTGGTTTGTACATCGAGTTCGATTTTCCTTTTCAATAAACATGACTGACGATACGTGCTACGGTTTTCATATATAGAGGATGTCTACTGTGACAGAAATCACTGAGGGTTGTAGAAATATGGCAGGGGCTACCTGGAAGCGAAGCATAGAAAATAAGTTGAGAGAAATGTGTGAAAATATTGAAATCACAACGATTTTCGTAAACGCCAGGATTCTTCTTGGGCAGTGAACTGAACAATTAGTAACTAGTATAGGAAAAAGTTAAATTGTTCAGATTGGGTTCTTAGTCGTACAACTTTCATGAAATCAGGTTTCAATGATAGGTTGAAAACAGGAGAGGCCTTAATAGATTGATCTCCTAGATATGACACTTTGTGGAAGGATGGGTTAATTTTCCAAATATAAAAAAAAAACGGTTTTCCATAAGGATCAGTTTTATACCCTTCACTCTTTAATTTATATCTCGATGATTTATATCATTCTAGAAATTTGCATATGCTGATGACCTTGCTATCGCTCACCACCATTTGAATTTTCATACTTTGGAGAACGTACTATCAAAAATCACCATCCGTTGATAAATGTGAAAGGCTTATGAATTCTTGCAATACAAGCCGAAAAGAGAAATGGGATAGTGTTGTATCAAAAATGAATTTCACACATTCGAGTAGGATTCCATGGGATATATTGAGAAAATTAGGTGAAGCTACTCCCCTTGCCTCATCATCATCAAAAATTGATCCAAGATTAATCTCTCGCAGCCTAGTTGATGTATCTGAATCAGTCAATATATCCCAATCTAAAATGAGGAATATGAAGAAAAAATTACACATATTCAGGAGATCAGCTCTTACTTTAGAACATGTGTCACATCCATTCAATATAGATGAATTGAGGGGTGCAATCAAATTCTACCAAATCTCGAAAAGCAGCAGGTTTCGACGGAATTTATCCAGAATTCATCAAACATTTAGGAAAGAAGGCCTTGTCTTGGTTATTGTCTTTCTATAACAATATTCTGAATTCAGGAAACTTTCCTTCCGAATTTCGTATGGTGAAAGTAATAGGTATTTTGAAAGGAGGAAAAAATCTTTATGATCCTAGTAGTTATTGACCCATCAGTTTATTGAGTGTTCGTTTCAAGATATTAGAAAGGTTATTTCTTTTCAGAATTGAATCTTCTATAGAAAATGCTCTACAAAATTTTCAGGGAGGGTTTAGGAAAAATAGAAATTGTTCAGATCAGGTTCTCAGCCTTACAACTTTCATAGAATCAGGCTTCAATGATAGGTTGAAAACAGGAGCTGCTCTCATGGATTTATCTTCGGCATATGACACTATGTGGTAAGATGGATTAATTATTAAACTCTATACCCATCTGAAGTGTGGGAAAATGGTACGATTATTAGAAAATATGTTAGCTGATAGAAGATTTCTTGTTTTTATTGACAATAAGAGTAGCAATTTCAAAACATTGAAAAACGGTCTTCCTCAAGGATCAGTTTTAGCTCCTTCACTTTTCAATTTATATCTTAGTGATTTACCCATGATATCATCTCAGAAATTTGTTTATGCTGATGACATTTCTATTGCTTACCAACATTCGGATTTCCATACTCTGGAAAACATACTGCCATCTGATTTGGAAATTTTAAAGAATTATTTTATTGAGTGGCGATTATGGCCAAATCCCAACTAAACAGAGGTATCTTGTTTCCATCTGAATAATCATGAAAAAAATAGGAAATTAGCTGTAACTTTCAATGATTCCCCTATCGAACATAATTTCTATCCAAAATACTCAGCAGTTAAATTAGATTCATTTCTAAATTACAAGGCTCATTTAAATGATCTGAGCCTAAAATTGAAAACTAAGAATAATATTCTTCAGAAATTAGCTGGATCATCTTGGGGTGCTGATGCTTCTACTCTTCGCACAGCATCTCTAGCCCTAGTCTTTTCTGCAGCTGAGAGTATTGTCGCTCTGTTTGGTTTAATAGTGCACATACAGAAAAAATTGATGCACAATTGAATAATACATCCATGAGAATAATTACTGACATCATAAGATCTACACCGGTTCATTGGTTACCAGTTTTGTCTTAATTGTCCCTCCCCATATTCGCAGACAGACTACAGCTCTGACTTCTTGGAACAAATGTCATTCTTTTCCCAATTTATTTCCAATTATTCCATATATTCCACAAAATAGAATTCCCAGATTGAAGTCACGTAAACCATTATGGCATAATACGTTCTTCAATATGAACATAAGTGATAAAGCATTATGGAAGACTGAGTGGAACTCTTACGAAATGTTCAATAAGTATCTCGTTTCTGATCCGTCAGAAAAAATTCCTGGTTTTGATCTTCCAAGAAAAATTTGGACAGTGTTAATAGTCTGAGAACAGGTCATGGTCGTACCAATAGCATGCTAGGAACTCAGTTCCTAGCGCAAGTTGTGAATGTGGAGAAGCAGAAGAAACAATACCTCATCACATCAATAGTTGTCCCATATATAAATTTCAAGATGGTTTTTTAGTTATGTTTCCGATTCTTTCATGGAATGGGTTATAAATTTCAAACGAATATGATACCTATTTTTATTATTATTTTTTTTTCTACTTTTGTCTCTTTATTTCCAGATTCGATGTGAGCACCTTGAAGAAGTCTCTGTCTCCATCAATAGAAGACCACTCTTGAAGAAAGAAATCCCTAAAATATATTTCAGCTTATTTCTGTACTATCACACATAGGCGGGGAGCCAGGATTTTTTACTGGGGTTTTTTCCCTAGGCTTTTATGTGACACCCCGTCATTAACCCCTGATCTATATATGCTTTATTGTTTGCTAACTAAATATTGTAAGCCAAAAGTTCAAGAGAATATACATATATACTATCAACATATTTGGGGATTTTGTATAACTTCTTTCTATTTCCTTTTTAGGAGAATGATATCGTTATGCTTCGTTTCCATTGTTTCTGTAGTGTACCCGCATTTAATTTTTCCTGACCAGTGTTGTCATCTCTTGCATTAGCGCCTTACCTCATATTTCAACAGTTCATTGCTATTTTAATTCTAGCTTCGGGTTTTTCTGTATTTTCACCACATCGCTCACTTGCTCGATTATATATCTCTCTCTTGTTGCTCAACAACAGCGTCTACGCCCCACAAGTTTATGTCAGAAGCATATTCTCATTTATACTATTTGTTTCAACACTTATTTATTGGTTTTTCAAACATCTCAAATGTTTTCATTTCCTTTTTGGCTTGCTATAAATATTCATTTTCTTCTCTTCCATTGCTCTTTAGCTGTTTTGAGTAAAACGTTTCACAATATTTTCCATATCGAAGAAAATAACGAATGTCGCTACAAATCGAAGAAAGGTTGGTATCCTTCGAGGAGGCAGCCCCTTGGCTGCACCAATTAATATCGCGTTCCACATTGAAACTTTTATCACGTGTTGCTCATTCATGAAGCAGAATGACCATAGATACCAGCTCTCAAATTTCAGAGATGCCACTTGGGAAAAAAAGATCCCAAACTCGAAAACTGAGACACGATTCATTTCTGGGAATTTCTCTAGCAATCCATGATTGCTAGCATGATCGCAATGACCATGATTTGTGTGATGGATGTGCCGATTGAGGGTGGTGTAATTGAATGGGCACTTATAGTAAGCTGTATACGGTCGAGCCCATATCCAGTGGTTTTCATGAAATATACTTTTTGAACGAAATAGGGGAGTGAATATTTTAGGGGAAATCCCTTCGAATAACTTGAGAATCCCAAGTCGTTATTTATTCCGATCGCTCTGGCTTCCCTTTGCAGACACATGTTTTAAGCTACTTACGAAAGGTTATAAAAAGACCGAAATCTCATTTTTTAAAGCTATTTCATAAAATAAATGACGCGAAACGAATACAGTTAGAGTAAATGTATTTTTGTGTTTCAGAGAATACCGTGAAGAAGCTATTACTTTATATTCGCTATCGTAAAAATGTATACAGGACCTTGGATTCGGTGGACCTAAATGCTTTTTTAAATCTTTCCGCCTCTGCGAGTTGAAGGTTTAGATGAAACATAAAAATGATTTACTCGCCAAAACAATTCAAACAGGATGATCATGTCATTTCAACTCGATGTCTAGTGAACAAAAACTTCCCTTTTCGATCTATTCAAATAGAGCATGTCAGTTCAATTTCTTTCAATACCGAGCAATGAAATTTCACAGGTGGTTTTCCGTGTGGGTTTTTTGAACATAACCGATAAGTGAAATTTTTTCGCATCGATCCTAATGAAACAAATCATCAGCAAGATGTTCATGACGGTTGTTCCAAAATAATATCATTGGAAAATGAGATCATTCAACCTGCTTTTATCGACCAATATTTATTGAAGTATCAGTCCAATATCATACAGGCCATAAATTTTTTTCGGAATTTTGCTGAAAATTAAGCTATTTATAATTTCCGAACGATTTGGTTTTACGATGTAGTTCACAATTCAGCACATTCGGGGGGGTGTGGAGTGAATGGTTTTCAATCGATAAGCAACATTTAACAATGGCATCATAAAACATGCCTCTGCAATTGTGTAGTTTCAATTTGGATTATTTTATTCGTCGTTTCGTTACATGAGAAAAATTAACTTTCATCAAACTGATCGATATTTATGCGAACATTTCAACTCATTCAATATATACACTCTCCATTACGAAAGAAACCGAACTTTCAAAAAAGAATGGTACCACTAGTGCCATCTGCTGTAATATTTCACCGGTAGATGGTTTAGTGGCTCATTGACAACTGGTATAAATTGTCAGTATGCTCTGTACATCAGTCGGAAAATGAGTCTCATTCTCTGTCTTGTAGAAAACGGCATGTCAAGTGTTTTAAATCTGATGGGTTCGTGGCTTCCTCTGGTGTTCGTCTGAGATCTATTTTCGCGCTGCTCGTCTTCTTGATCTTTATTGATGATGTTTATTTGAATTCGTGTTGCTTTATTCATGTCGATGACTTCTAATTGTGTCGACATGATAGATAGATAGATACTTTTATTTCAATAATTGGAAACAAATACATGTTACAAAAATGAAACAAGTCAAACTTATCTTAATTAACCACAAAATCTAAAAAATTCCCCAATATCATACGGTTCACAATTCATTTATAGTTTATGTATCTGCCTTTTGAATAAACTATAATCCTGGATTTTTTGCAATCTTCTTGGTAGCCCGTTAAAAATCTTTATTGCCATATATAATGGATGCTTCTCAAAACAAGATAGAGTGTGCACTGGAAAGAACCACTGATACATACGTCTCGTATTGTTCTTATTTTTTGTACCTTGAGTAATATTCACTATGCTTGTGAAAGAACAGCATTAATCGATATATATATAGACCTGGAAGTGTTAATATTTCATTCGTTTTGAAGACAGATCTACAACTCTCGATATTTTCTACCAGTTATCACTCTTATGGCCCATTTCTGCTTCACGAACATTCTATCCATGACTGAAGTTCCACCCCAAAATATGATGCTGTAAGTCGCCAGTGATACAAAATTAGCATAGTAAATTGTCCTCAGCACATCATCATAAACCATCCTCTTCAGGACATTCAGTGTATAAATGACGGAATTTAACTTCTTTCCCAATTGATCCACATGTTCTCTCCATTTCAAGTTTTGGTCTACTGCAACCCCAAGAAATACACCACCTTCTTGACGTCAACATCACCAGCTTTACATCCTAGAGAGCTCGGGAAGATCTGTGAAGATCGATCTGTAGAGAAATAAGTGCATACAGTCTTTTGCATATTCAAGATTAGCTTGTTCTCGTGGCACCAGCTGCATATCTCATCCAGCACTGATCTAAATAAATCAAGTGAGTCCTGGAGGTTTTTACACATTATCAAGATGTTAGCATCGTCAGCAAAGTTCACAAGTTTACAGTTCTTCGGTAGTGTTAGTTCTAGGTCAGTAATATAGATTAGAAAAAGTAGGGGTCCCAATATGCTGCCTTGTGGGATGCCCATGGTTATTTCGATGTCCTCTGAGGTGAACTTCTCACTATTTCTATCAATAAGAACTCTCTGTTTCCTGTGTCTCAAATAAGTTCTCATTAGGTTCAGTTGTTTATCCCTTATGCCAGATCTTTCAAGTTTTTCCAACAGTAGTTGATGATCAACGCAATCGAACGCCTTAGAGAGATCAAGAAACAAGCCTAAGATAGACATTGTCAGTTCATAAATGGCAGTTTGTGTATTTTTCTTTCTCATATAGCCATGTTGGCAGTTTGAAATAACATTAAGTTTGCTGAAAAATTTTGTTAATCGTGTTGCTATAATCTTTTCAATGATCTTTGAAAACGAACTAAGTAAGCTTATGGGTCTATAGTTACCCAATTCCTCCTCGTTTCCCTTCTTGAATATGGGTCTCACAATAGCCACCTTCAGAGCATCCGGAAAAATTCCCTCCTTTAAAATACAATTCACGATGTAAGTTAATGGACATACTATACAAGAAATGCAAGCCTTCAACAAGCTGATTGGTACTTCATCATAACCACATGCATATGTGTTCTTCAGACTCCTCACGACTGACAACACTTCTGTCTCAGTGACGTCAAAAACTCTCTTGGACAAGGGGTTGTGCAGGGACAACTTACTTCCCAGAAGGTTCTTCAAAAATATGGCGTTATGTCCTTCAATCGTAAGAGAGCTACATTGCCGGTGGATTAATGGGTCGATTTGACGTCTAATTCAAGGAAAACCTACCGAACAAAATTGCTCTTCCGCCTAGACAGCTTACCCATTCATCAGCAATCGCCACTGGAAAGATGGTCGAATTGGGCTACGAATTGCTACCTCATCTACCATATTTGACCAATCTGGCACCCCGTAACTTCTTTTTATTTCCAAACATGAAAAAATGGCTCACGTCAAACGTGCCTAATTTGCAGAGTTAGAGAAATCATAGTTTTTAGAAGACATGAAAAAGTTTGAATAACGCTGGGCTGAGTTTATCGATCTAAAATGAGACTATTTCGAAAAATAAATATGAAAAATCCCAATCACTCAATCAATACGTTTAGTTACGTCTATGAACTTTCGGAATAGCGAGTTTTTTAGTAAGCACTTCGTTGGTCGGTGTTGCAAACCGTCAAATACTAAGGATTTCTTCTTATTTCTAAATTCCTAATGAATCAGGGAAATCCACGAATATGAGGTATATGGATGATGATCAAATTGGGGGATACTGACAATTTGTAGTTGGGTTCACGACCACCCTCCAATCAGAAAGAAAATTATTAGGGACATGGACATGTAACATTCAGGATGACATTTGAAGGATTATAGTTGTAATTTCGAGCCATGTGGCTCGACCTTTCAGCCACCGCACCACTAGATATTAATTGAATAGCGGGCCGTGTTGATTAAGAAATTGAAATGAATTTTGAATGGGGAGAGGCACATGCAGGGCCGGCTTTACGAAATTTGGTTCTAACCGGACGAGACCACTTTTTTTCGAAAAAGAATAATCAGCCGTGATATCGATGTGACTTGGTTCTGACAGAAATACGATTTGACCATCTTGAATTACCTTCATGGCAAAGATATCCATAGTTATTTTCGAGTTCTTAAGGTAGATAGAACTTTCCCCTCATTGTTGAGATTCGTTTCATTATACGGACCTGCTGGCTGGGGTTGCGGTTTCTACCGACCAAAGAAGTAGGGGTGGTGCGGTCCCATGTGTGGAGTCGGTGGTTTGTCTGAGGTTAGGTGAGGGGGATTATTCACCCTTTATAAATATGAAGCTTCATCATGGTTTGACTTTTTAATTCTTTATACGTCCATTGATCACAAATCAATGACTGTTATTACTTGAAATGTAATCGTAATATCCTTCGAATTGAGTTGAAGCACACTGAAAAAAACATTTTTTCTACAAATGCCATTGAAATAAACACTTTCAATGACAGTTAATAGTGTTAAAAGTGCCTGTTTACGTGGAAGACTATTTTCAAGACAGTGTTGAAAGCATTTTCTTATAATGAAATCCGAATTTTTGTATTTGGGAATTGTATGAGCAATGATTTATTTTATATCGTTTCAATGTCTTCTACAAATAAATTGCACAATTCTTCACGCCAACAGGCTCCAAATAATCCGAAAATAGTGGCAACCTCAACAATAAAGTATTCCACTTGTTCATGTGTAAGAATCTTTGATATTTTGGGGCGAAATTTTTCACGTTTCCATTGTAAATATGCCTTTATTTTGAAATATTTACTAACATCAACACCAATTTGAATAAGGGCGCTTGAATTGATTATTGAAAATTTGCTACATCAAGTTGATGAGCTCCAAATTTTTTATTTTTCTTGTAAATATGCTAGGAAAACAGGTTCATTGAACTTGCTTCCTACATTTTTCCAATTACACCAGGCCAAGATATTGGTATATGCAAGATCAGTGACGGCTCGTGTCCTCTAGGAGTAGGTCGGCCAGACCAAGCATATATATATGTATATATATAATTTAGAAGCAATTTTCTTTGGATTAGAGCACTGGATTGAAATTAGGATTTCATCTTTTTTTATTAATACTTTACCACATATGTTTCGGCGTATATTAAGCCTTTTTCAAGTTTACATGTTACAAATACAGTGAAAATCATATCTAAAATGTATAACTGTCCAATTATTCTTCTTAAAACTTAATAAAATTAAAATCATATTCATCATGTTGTGAACGCTGTCAATTAGAATTATTCCAATAATGGAAGACCTGTTATCTACCAAAAAACTAATCAAATCAGCGCAATTTGATACTACCTCTCTCACACTTGCCATTTGGATCACTCACATTCAACTTGTAACCAAAAACGAACGAAAACTCGTACAACCCTAAGCCCTACACACTAACATCTTACTCCAAACTACTGACCTAGTGAACTGAACTTTGATAATCAAAGTGTCAACACACGCAATGCAATTCTCATATACCCCCTCCCCAAGGGTATCTTGGCGTGGGTTGCTGTTTGGCTATTTACAGTTACTAAGAATGAATTTTTATGGTTAGACAATCACAAAATTTATTCCATACAGTACGAATACACTTTTTTTCTGAAATTGAAATAATATTCAAGTACTTATGATAATAGTCATTTGAGATTTGAGGGTGAAAATTTCAATTATTAACAGGATACGTGACAAAATTTTAAATACATAATGATTTCTCTTTCTACCTCAAATTTAAGATAAACTTATGAAGATGTCGGATATTAAATTACAATTTTTAATTTGATATTTACAATAAACATCGATAATAATAAACAATTTCACCCGTCTGCCGTTTCACATAGGGACGGCCGACGGCCAAGTCTTCTCGGCCGACCTCGCAAGTGTCACAGTCGAGGTATTGTATAGTACCATTAATAGGAACTTCGAGCGACGTATGTGTTAGATGAAATCATAAACTGAAAGCTGTGACTCGGCTGGCTGAGCTGCGTTATTACGTTTAAGGACAGATGGTGGATATTGGAATAAAAATTATTACAGGTGTTTGACCGAAATAATGTGTTCTTCGATGTGTTGAATGGAAATATGAGATATATAGAGGGCAGAGGAAACGATACTAAGGGAATTTCTCGAGATTTAAATATTGCTATTAATTTTTCAAATAAGTTTCGATTAAAAAAATATTTATTTTCACCTTCTTTTTTTCGGTTGCGTTTGGGTCGGCCCGGCCGCCTGCCTACCCTGACGAGCCGTCACTGTGCAAGATCCCACTGTAGAGTTGATTCTTCAGGCAGGAGTTCCAAAGTTGCTCTTCATGCAGACTCTTCAATTTTCATAATAAAAACTGAATCAACACGCTTATTAATTATTCCACTATACAAACATATTGAGTAGTCAATAACCAGACAAAAATTGAACGAGAATGCAATTTTAATGACAGCGTCTTTTTTTTATTAGTAAAGAAGCATTTGTTAGACGGTAACCATAGAGTTGGTTACGCCATTCACAGCCATCTTGTGATTATTTGAATATTAAAATCTTAGAACATAGAGTAAGATTGAAATTCATTGTGAAGGCATTCCAATTTCGCCTATTTTATTATCAAAATTGGACAGTTATATAACATTGCACGATATTCGTGTTGAAAGTGATTTTATTTTGTACATGCAATTTTTCACTCACAAAATAAAATGCCACTTTAACACTCACATTACAAATAACCATATTTGATCTGAGACAGCCTGCTTTGCGCATAACGAATTATTACTATGAAAAGCTGAATTAGAGCTATATGTATATTGATGACTTTTCACTTTATATGTAATATATCTTATTCTTCTGATCGAACCAATATTAAGCTAAATCGCCTTATAAGGCGACACAACTATAGTTGTGTCATAACACACTCATATTTCCCTAGGGAAATATGAAACGTCAAATCATATTTCTTTTAAAATGTCATTTGTTGAAATTTCCACTGAAAGTATTTCCACCAGATATTAAGGAAGAAGAAATATCTTGTTCATAACTATTCGTCGACGAGACTACAGTTTTCTTGAGAACATTCCGTGCAACAGCAGTCTCGGACTATTCTCCCAAAACTGTCTTCAAAGATTGTGATGCTGTAGATGACTCTCCCTCCACACCTCCTGTCATCTTCACTACTTAATTTTTGAGCAGCATACTATCAGCCAGATAGCCTTCTGCAACAGATGAACTTTTCCAACCACCAGGTCTCTTGAGTGTTGTCATTGAGGCAACCAATGTCGCGGATGTTCGTTTTCCACAATGGCCTGTATACGTTTTCGGATAATCTAAACCCAACCATTCAGCAATCTTACTCGGAATTCTTACGAAGGGGTTTTTGCCGACAGGCTGAAGACTACCCTTCTTATTATTATTCTTATAAGAACGCCTTGCGGACGCAACGCTGAATACTCCCTCACCAAAAGAGCAGCAACCAGATCTTCTTCATCAATTATAGTGAATATTCTGTTTATATCATTCTTAGTCTTTGAGACTTTGATTATGATTACCGACCCACGATCTTCGATATCTGAAGATAGCATATTCACCAGAGATTTCTATTATTAAAACAACCTTCAAAATTATGAATGTAAAAATCTTATCAACAGAGGAAATCAAAATGAAACTTTTACCTATACGTTAAATAAACCTCATTAGGAGCACCACTCAAGAATGTCTTGAGCTGCTCCCGGGACAACACTGCTGATTTTTTTTAGGAACGTATCCTTTATTTTTGTTCTTAACAAATGCTTCGACTTCATCGAATAATTTGACATCAGTTTTTTCCTTCAAATGTAGCATAGATCATAACATTGATAGGTTGGACCATAACGTGTTTGGAGAATATTTCTGCGACTGGGGATCGAATAAATTAATCATACATCAAGAATAACAAGACTCATAGCAATATACCAAATCTTGGAAATATGCTAACAAAGTATTATCGCTCACACCGTCCACCAAATTTTTTCGTACTCGTACTCAGTTTGAGATTTGGCCGGAACCAAAGATCAATGTCAGTTATGACAGTAGCATTTCTTTCATCTATTGGAAGTATCCTAATGGAATTATCGGATTAAAGATATTTCAAAGCTCTCTGTTCAAGCCAATTTTTTGCCTTGAAAATGGTAGAACATGACTGTCGAAACGTTGGTAACAAGAAAAATAACAGGTGGTGGTTATTGTCCAAGTAATAACTCTACATGAGTTCCATAAAAAAAATTTCTCGCCAACAATTTCCACATTATTTGTTTTGGTCTCATTAGATTAAAGAAAAGTTTTCCTCAATAGACGTCATCATATTCATGAATGTAAAATATCTTTGCATCGAACAGATACATCCTCTTCGCTCTGATTGGTCAGCAGTTCCATAGGCTTTGAGAGATTTGATGTATCCCAGAAGTTAATGAGAAGAAGAGGTGGAAGCAAATCGACATGTTTTCAATGGACAACCTTCTAAAAAGCTCGCTTTCATGCAAAGCTCGTTTGATCTCAATATGTGACACAACCGCTCAGATGAAAGCTCCTTCTTTTCTATTTGCCGTTTAACAGAACTTCATCCATCATGGCACAGACTCTTTTAATCTCGGCTGTTTCCATGCTATCCCCATTCGTGAAGAAATATCGAGATGGGGTAATTTTGAATTTGTCCTCTTTTTGAACGTTCATCATCTCGAGTGCGTATTCACGGTTTATTCTTTGGATGCAGAGAGTTTTCTTGTTTATCTTCTCGAGTGAAATACACAAAAAATATTTAAAAGGCGGAGTATGCCGTATAGCTAATGAACCCTTTAGGATATTTGGGAAATTTTAATAATGACTTACTTATGTGTGAATGTTACTTTTGTGCTCTTGTTCCACTCCAAAAACTAACTTATCAAAAAAAACTTTCTTTAACATTTCAGCACGCCAGCAAAGAAGATACAAAGACCTTGCCAAAAAAGTACCACATGAATCAATTTACCTATTCAAAAAATTCAGAGGGTATATGGGGATGGCATAGAATGAAACAAAATCTTTCACAAATATATTAAAACTTGGTAAAAGTGAAATGAAAATTGACTTATGTCAGGATTTTTATGTCAAATATATTTCGTTTGAGAAAATGAATTTGTTCCATGATTTTGACGCACACTGTATATATTCATTATGCAGCAGCTGTATTAATTTTGTTCGCCGCGAAAACTCAATATATGTGTATACAGGGTGAATCTTTGACCACTGCATCAATTTTAACCATAGGTTCTTGGGATCAAAAGAAACACTTTTTTACCAAACCGTTTTTCATATTCGGCGTTCAAAAGTTATAAGCATTTTAAGTTTTCACATTGGGCAAATACCCCTTTGTAGTCCAGTTTAGTTCGAATGAAAATTACCTTCCACAGCATCCACTATTGAATCTGAATTGTTTAAAAACTTTATTTTCCCTCTAAGAACTGATTGACTCACTCATGTTTCATCAGATGATTATATTGATTTAATTCCTTTCAACTTCAAATATCTCAAAAATGGGGCAATTTAGGAAAAAAGATGAATGATTTCATCTGCAAAAAAGATTAATGATTCTAGGAATTACAAGATACGGACCTTTAGTGATACTTCTTTTTCATGCAATTCAACCCATCTGTACAGTAGTATTGAGAAACCCACCAGAAATGGAATAAATATATGGATGTCAAAATATGCATGACTGTTGTCAAAAATTTGAATTTTTTTGCGGTCGTCCCTACGGAGATCAGGCCTCCTAAAGGACGCCACTGGTTAACAATTTTTCTTGAATTACTTTTGAACTACTCAATATAATTTAATTAAAATTTAATATGATAAACTTTACAACACAGTCCGAGGTTCACAATTATGACACCAGAAATAAACTAGCTATTAGAAAGGACTTTGTGAGACTCAAAAAGTCCCAGCAATTTCTTGACTTCAGTGCGGCCACTCTATTCAACAAACTTCCTGTTGGGGTGAGGAGTCTGCCAGCTAAAAAATCCAAGAAACAATTATTCAACTTTCTGTTATCCAAGATCTTTTATTCAGTAGAAGAGTACACAAGCATGACAGTTTGCCAAACCCACTTTATGTAGATTTAATAATCTATAATACAACTAAATCTCTACCAGTCGATGCTCTGACACATTTTAATTGTTTTATGTAATTTTGAAAATTTCTGTTTATAGACATGTTTTGAAAAGTCTTATTTATAGGATGTCTCACAATTTTGAATCTGTATACTGTTTGTATTTCTGTTGTTAGGTTTGTGATACCAGTATCTTACTGAGTTGACTTGTGAAAGCAATTATATTTGTTGCAATTTATCAATGAATGTCTCTCTCTCATAAACAGTAGTAAGAAACTCTTAAAATGCTGCCCTTGAAACATAATTGGCTTGTTTAGTTTATCAGGAGCGGACTAGATTATACATTTTATTGCTTACTTTTTTCATACCCTGTATGATAATGCTATGAAGCAAGAAGGTTGTAAGAAGAAAGATATCTTTTTCGCAATATTCCAAATTGGAGAACATTTCAGTGACTTGACCAACGTCTAAGAGAGTACGGTGAGCAATTTCCCAGTTGATAAGGTAACATTACTGGCTTTCTTTAATAATTGTTAAGAAGTTTTGGCAAAACAAGTAATGATGGTGCGAGTAGAACAGTACGAACAGTGCAATTGGATTATAATATTTTGGATACTATAGCTGATACTCCTTCAATAAGCACTCGAAGATTGGCTGCGCAGCTTGATGTGTCAAAAACGACAATTGCTGAAGTACTCAAAGAGCAGTTGATATACCCTTATCGTCATCAAAAACTGCATCAACTACTTCCTGATGATTTTCCTCGATATATCCAGTTTGCAAACTGGCTGTTAGATCAGCAACAAACAAACCAAAACTTCATCAACACTATTCTTTATACCGATGAAGCAGGGTTTTCCAAATATATTGTAAATGTACCTAACTCGCATGTATGGGCTGACGAAAACTCTCATGCCATTATTGTTAATCATAACCAACATCAGTTCCAATCAATTAATGTTTGGGCAGGAATAATCGGCAATTTTTTTATTGAACCATGCGTATTGCCGCTACGATTGAATGCTGAACTTTATTTACAGTTCCTTCAGAACGCTTTTCTGGATGTAATAGAGCATTTGCCTCTTGTAACCCGCCAAAACATGTATTTTATGCATAATGAAGCTTCACCTGACTTAAGCGTTGCTGTACGGGACCTGAATAACGTCTATCGAAACCGTTAGAGAGGCAGAGGAGGTCCCATTGCGTGGCCTCCACAGTCTCCTGACCTAACGCAAACGGATTTTCACCTGAGAGGTCATCTCAAAGCCTCTCCGGTTGATACTAGCGAGGAACTTTTACAGAGAATCACATTTCATTGTGATGCGATAAGGAACAATGCTGGGTTGTTGGCGAGTACAGTAGTCCTCTATTCTTCGTGCCCGCGATTGTATCAGAGTTCACGGAGCACTTGTTGAATCCACTTATGAAGTTTTTAATTGATTATTAGCATATTTAGGTCCAATAATTATAAGCGCAGGGTCAATACAAATTTTCCAATTTGAAATTAACTAATTCTGGGAGTTATGTATTGAAACTGTCTAAACCTATGTTTAAAAATAAATTAATTTTTAATTTATATCATTTTTCAGGTGGGGTTTTGAATAATTCCTAGAAAAACAAGGCTTTATATTATAAAAATAATTTTTGTTAAGGTAACTTTCTGAAACAAAACTGCATTTTTTTAAATCTAGTAATTTTGTCGGATTTAATCACCTAAACTAAAAGGTTTCTTTCCTTGAATGTCTTTCATATCACGCTTTTCTGAAGACAAAAAAAAATAGAAATCATGGATTCCCTTTAAAAAAAAACATTAATTCTTTTAATTTTTTTTCTCGAAAATGCTTAAATTAATCGACAATGAAATTAATACCTTTTCTTCAGCTTAATGTTCAAAGTATTCAAATGTATTTTTTTGACGCCTTAACATACAGGGTGTTGAAAATGTAAGCAACAAACTGTACAACCTAGTCCGCCCCTGATAAACTAAACAAGCTTATTATATTTTAAGGACATTATTTTGAGAGGTCTTACTACTGTTTATCGTATTGAATCTTCATTAAATTATATTGAGTAGTTTAAAAGTTATTCAAGAAAAATTCATTGTCAGTGACGTCCTTTAAGAGGCCGTACCTCCGTAGGGAGGGCCGCTAGGAATAAAATTTATGGGAACTTTTCATCTAATTTTTAATGTTATATCTGAATCCGAGAAATTTACCACATTTTCCCGGATACCCTGTATATTTTTGTTTTGCCTCACCTACTATACTGTGACAAGCTACCTCTGATATATTCATCCACTCTGTATAATTAATTTTCACCGTGTGGAAGGTGAAAAATCACGTTAAATTTGAAGGTCGATAATTAATAAACGAAAACTATTCACAAGTTACTCAAACAGGAAATGAGGAATTGTGTATTCTCAATTTGTTGCAGTGAAAAACTAGAACCGTTGTTGAAAGTTGCACATCTGGTGACGAAATGAAATATTATTTCACTTTTTCGATATTGGTAAAATCAATTTGATTGAAGAATTATATTGACACCAAACCAATTGATTTTTAGGTTCTGATTTGCACGCAGTTAGTGCAAATTTCAGTAGAAATAACTACAGGACGCCCTTATGGATTGGTGAAACCCTATGAAACTTCAGGACGAATAAATGTGCCATCCTTTGAGAAATATGGCTTGAGGAAAACAACTCCGAAAAAATGTGGTTTTGGACTTCCTATTGTTGTAGTACGTGAGTGTCCAAAAAATTTTAATAAGAAACACCTGATGATATTTATCAGGTATATATTTATAGGTTAAAAATGTGGAAAAACACTGATTTGAGGGCAAGAGGATTTGCGCTCTTATTCTAAAGTCTTTTTCTGTACTCTGGAATAGTGTAGTACTAATACAATCACCACAATGAATCGACACAACTATATCTCAAACTAAAAATAGCCACTGCAATGTTTTCCTATAGTTTTGTTCTATTCTCAAATTCCCTTCCCTTAAGAATCAACTGAAAGAAGTTATATCTACTCCATCGAATACCCTTCAGAATGCAGTAAGCTCTTGTACTTCTGAATTCTTTATTCAAAAATACAAATTACACAAGAAGGATGATACTTCAACTCAAATCTTCTGAAAACTTTACGGGATCCTGAGACTGATGTGAAAACAGCCGAGTACCTACTGACCACCCTGAGGGGTGCAAATGAATGTGGCATATGCAGAAAGCATATGAGTTGATGCTTCTTGTTGTTATTGTGTAATTTGACCACAATCCTATGTCTAGTTTCTCAGGTATGAATTACTCTCAGAAAACTCGGCTGGAACTCGGCTAGCCCCCAGGGGGTGCAAGTGGAAGTGAGTCACAAAGTTATTCTGTGTATATAGAGAGAAGAATAAATGCCGAATTTCATGTCGATTCTATGTCTAGTTCTCGAGATATTCGTATCGGCTTGAATAATCATTAAGCCGTTATTTTAGCACCCCATAGGGTTGCAAGTCAGAGATAACTACTGAATTATTTTTTTGTCGACATGTAGATGATTCTGCAGGAGTTTGATGGCATTCTCATGTATGGTTATGAATCTTTAAATATCAGGCCGAAAACCTACTGACCACCCTGAGGGGTGCAAATGAATGTGGCATATGCAGAAAGCATATGAGTTGATGCTTCTTGTTGTTATTGTGTAATTTGACCATAATCCTATGTCTAGTTTTCCAGGTATGAATTACTCACAGAAAACTAGGCTGGAACTTGGCTAGCCCCCCCTCAGCGGGTGCAAGTGGAAGTGAGTCACAAAGTTATTCTGTGTATATAGAGAGAAGAATAAATACCGAATTTCGTGTCGATTCTATGTCTTGTTCTCGAGATATTCGTATCGGCTTGAATAATCATTAAGCCGTTATTTTAGCCCCCCAAAGAGTTGCAAGTCAGAGATAACTACTGAATTATTATGGTTGATTTTTTATGAATTCTTAAAAATCAGGCCGAGTACCTACTGACTGCAAGTAAAAGTGGCATATATATGAAATAATTATCTGTTTATCTTCCTGGACGCTTTTGCCAAATTTGACATCAATCCTATGTCTAGTTTGCCAGATAACAATTTTTTTATTGAAAACTCGTTCGTCATTCGGCATATTCGACCCGGGGGTGCTGTGGAATGAGTGCTAGAGATGGATTTATCATAGGCCATTATAGTAGAGATCGTACCGTATCCAGATTCCTACGTGAAAAAAAAATGAAAAATCTCAAATTATCTCGGCGAATCAAAATTGTTTGCATCGCTATCCGGCCAATATTCCAGTGGCGTACGAAAAATTCTGTACAAAACTCGGCTATCTTACTCGGCTGTTTTCATATCAGTGATCCTGAGGAGGTTGAATAATCTCTTATAGACCACGATTTTTGGTCTGAAATTTGAGAATATGCAAGATATAAAAATTGTTTGAAAATTTACTAGGATGACGGTTTCTACGAAATTTTGTGAGCCTATTTGTTTCAACCTCTTTCAAACATGTTCCCTGTACCAACTTGATCGCTTGGATATTCTAGGAGCTATTGAGTAAAACAAATTTCAGATGCTCATAACTGCTGAACTTTTAAACGGATTTCGCCCGAAAACGAACTTGACCGAGATATTTGTATAATCAACCTATTCTGAAGATATTAGAACTCTAGCTCATCTCATTCACTAGATAGAGAGTATACGGCTGTCCGGACGGACAAAACCAATATTGACCACGAACTCTTCATCAGGAAGCCGAATCCAACAGATTGGGACCATTCTCACCTTGGTATTTGAAAATAACAGACATTTGAGCAAAACTATAGCACTCTGTTTTACTAAAAGCGCAAAAATTATTACCTATTGATAATATTACTGTTAAATGGAATCTTTATCTGGAAAAACTATGTTATCTGAATGGTAACTGGTCTATGGTCTATCGGAGATGACAACCAGCGCAGGTATTACTCCGGCAGACCGTATATTATGTTACCGGTAGCGACCGACGAACTTACGGTCTCAGTACGATTTTGCTCCGGTGACCTGGAAAGACTTGAATAACTGCAACACATATGCTCCGGTCTACCTGTGTATGGTAGACTGTGGTATGTATGGCCGGAACGTTGCAGCACTCTTTCAATCAAACACGAAGATTACCGATGTCAGACTGACACAGAGCTCAGGATATTGCTGCCACATATGTCCTGATGTTTTCCTTCAGCTGTAAAAAGTTTGTTAGTTTGTTTTCCTGAACAATACTCCTAAGCGAAATATTCGGGGAAGCCAGTAGATGTTCGCTCACGCAGAAATTATTTTTTCGATTCTAACCGTTAGTGAAGTCGCTTTCTTTTAATTATTGGTTTAATTGAATTCGCAATTGTAAATCATTTTTGAAATCGAATATGGGTATAATTTTGTAATTAATAATGTAAACGCTTGGATTCGTATGCAAAAAGCCGATCACCTATCCATCGCGACTAAAACTATGCAGAATTGCGGACACAATTCTGATTTGAACCTAGACTTGAGATACTCCAATAGGCCGTGATAGATATCACCCCTAGGATCCAAAAAATCGCTGTTAACAATCTTTTTATTTGTGAATTGATTGAAGTATTTATTTCGTTTCAGCTGTAGTTCTACCAACAATGGCAACAACAACAACAACGTCTTCTGGATCACCTGATCCGCGATCAAAATAAATATTGTTAGAGATGAAATTATTAGATGAATAAAATAACGAACAATTATTCAAGTAATTATTTCTAGAACCCTTCAACATCATCCTCAAGAAGCATTATACGTCTCCTTAAAATCGAAACTGGTCGAATTGGGGACTATGATTTAAAGTAATTTCAAGGTCTTCTCCAACAGTGCGCTAACCGCAGACACGTGTTTCTATCTATCGGCCCTCATCAGAGCGTTGGGAAAATGCCAGGATGCAGGACAGTCGATACAGTTTCTACTAGCAGCCCTTGAATTTTAATAGTAGCTTAGTGGTAATCACAACGGAGGCAGCTATAACTACCTACGTCCTAAACAATTTCAGGATAACGAACAATCTGCAATTCGATTGATGAGGGGACTAAGATTAACAGCAAGCAGCTTTGAGGATCTTTCACTCAATACTTTAACCGCAGACAAGTATTTCAGCTGGACTCTGATAAGAGGCAGGAGGCTATAGCAGAAACTTTAGTTGTTGCTCTAAAATTCAGGGTCTGCTAATTGAAATGACCAATGTGCAGCTGGCTACTGCCAATTCCTTCGGCTTGTTCATATTTATTCTCATTTAGTGTGATCGATCCTGGCGTTTTTGTACCGTACTGATGAAGGTTAATTCCCGAAACAGGTGCTTGCGATTGAAGTAGTGAGGGAAATTTTCTTATTGTTAATGATGAATCCAACTGCTGATTGTTCATTTTCCTGGACTGTGACGAGACGCTGGTAGCTGTAGCTGTCTCCGTGGTGACACCTTAGTTGTTGCTCTGGAATTCAGGGTCTGTTAGTTGACAGAGCAGATGTGTGGCTGGCTCTTTTTGGTTGCCTAGTTTATATTTGTGAGACAGGGTGACGATAAATAAACTCAATTAACTCCCGGAATATATATATTCTTTTTAACTTTTAGCTTACATTATTTAGTTAGCAAACAATAAAGCATATAGATCAGGGGTTAGTGACGGTGTATCACATAAAAGCCTAGGGAAAAAACCCCAGTAAAGAACCCTGGCTCCCTGCCTAAGTGGGAAAGTACAAAAATAAGCTGAAATATATTTTAGGGACTTCTTTCTTCAAGACTGGTCTTCTATTGATGGAGACAGAGACTTCTGCAAGTTGCCCACATCGGATCTGGAAATAAAAAAAAAAAAAAAAACAAAAAAAGAAATGAATAACAAAAATACTTATCATATTCGTTTGAATTTTATAACCCATTCCAAGAAAGAATCGGAAACATCATGAATAGCCCTAAAACCATCTTGAAATTTATATATGGGACAACTATTGATGAGATGAGGTTTTGTTTCTTCTGCTTCTCCAAAGTTACAACTTGTGCTAGGAACTGAGTTCCATCTGAGTAGCAATACAGGTAGAATTCATTCATACACTTAGGCAGACAAATTTGTATCATGGGTAAGTTACCAGACGTATAGGTATATTTCTAGATAGTCGTGACATTTGACACCCGATTCTTCAAGAGTCAAACCAATAGATTGAGACCATTGTCGGCTCGTTATTTGAAAATTTATGGACATTTAGACAGAATGCTGTTCTACAAGTTTCCTGAACTAAAACAAGATCGTAAAAAACTCCTATATCTTCTAGCGGGTTTCATCTACGAAGATGAAATTTCAGATTATGCAACACAAAGATGGCCTTCATGCATTCTCAGATCCATCAAATATTTTATGAGTAATAGACTATTTCCAAAAAAACCCTAAAGAATTTTTTGAAAATTTTCTAGCCAAAGGATTTTCTCAAAATTCTGCAGTCTCCCTTCTTTCAACGTTGTTCAGAGGATTTACGGGTTTCAAATCGATCAGATGGATATTATAGAAGTTATTGAGGAAACCATAACTAATGAACTATTCGGCGGATTTGAACTCTAGGTCATCTCCTTCAAAAATGGAGGGAAACCAGTCAGAAATAATCAAATTTGAACACGGATTCTTTATAAGGATGTCGAGCCCAATTGAAACAATTTTCGGCTCGTTATTTGAAGATTACATTCAGGCCACTGCTGTTTTACTATTTTCCTGAACTAAAACAAGCTAGTAAAAAACTCTTATATCTTGTCGTGGTGTACTTTTCGAGGTGAAATTTCGAAAAACGCAACATATAGATAACCTCCATAAATTCATAGTTTTCACAGCACACTGTTCTATTAGATTGATGGACCAGATAAACGAGCAAAAACAAAGAGCTACAAAATTTTACACACTGCTTTGAAATTCCTCAACTCCTTTGAATAGTTTCAAATAGTTGCAAATATTTCCAATAGCTTTGAAATTTTTCTGAATCGCCACCTTAGGTCCGTCCCCGACGAACTCATTTTCCAAGCTAAAATCAAGGGAAGAATTTCTAGTATCATCCTACTAAATTTAGTAATTCTTGATTCCTATTGAAGCCTAGTATTCCCAATGAAAATCTAGTCGTAAAAAAAAATTCTTTTCAATGCTTTTTCCTTCGATGACGTGTTTCATATTTCATACTTGAAATGCATGGATTTGAAATATCGGAGATTTTGATTATCGATACGTGCAAAGTTTATTTTCATTAACTTTAGCTTTTAGTTTAAAATTTCGTATTGAAATTTCAAATTCAGTAACCGACCAGTGACCTGTAAACGGTCGCTAGCGCCCTCCTACGTGATATCGCGATCTATGGACTTGCAACATTGTATGAATTCGTGAATATCTACTGGTTAGAAGAGATGTAAACAAACTTCGCAAATCTATCAGCTTCAAGTTAGGTGTGAATTTCTTCCAAAATTGAGATATATACGATTTTTTTCCAAAATTGTGGTATAAGAGACCTATTTCGATTTAACCTTCAGCTAATTGTTTCGGATTTGGAAAATTCGTAATTAAAAACGCTATTTGATTGTTAGGGTTGAAAGGAGAGGGGGAATATTTTGACTGGGAATTCGAATGCTGGCGCCTGATACTCTAGCAATACGTCTGCAGAGTGTTTGAAAGGTTAAATAAGTGTGGTTTAAGTTTGAAATAGATTTTTTCACTGATGACATGAACAAATAAGTATACACCACTGCTTTCGGTGTATTAACTACATGGATGATCTAGGAATATATTGTTCGGTCATTCCTGTCGTGATGTCTGTGTAATCTATACATTGTTATATATCGACTTTTGGATGCCTATTCTGAAAAATTCAGCAGGTTAGTGATCCTATTGCTATGAGTATTTACATATGAAGATATCTTAGCAACTAGTTTTTCGAAAAAAGTTAGTGAAATGTTGGAATTCTTTCCGAAGTCTCATTCGATGATTTAATTTTTTAGGCAGGTATGCCACCTTCAGACAACTTAGATTTGAAATCTATGATGAATTTCCATATATTATGTATCAAATTGTGAATTGCTTTGAAATTGTCATTCAAAAAATAGACAAAACGGTCAGTTATCCATAAATTCGTCTAGTTTTATTGTAAAAGTTTAATCAAATTGATTTTTTGATACGTTTCTGCGACGAGAATTGATAGATTTGGCTGCTGGTGCGATTGAACGAATATTGTGAATAATATTTTAAATGCAGTTTGTTTCATTCTTGAAGTATTAATGGCTGGAAAAAATTAGGAATATAATATGAAGATTTTTCCAGGATGCGAAGAGCTTCATTCATGAATATTTTTATTATCAGACAAAAGTAACCCCTTGACTGCAGTGCAAACTATTTATCAAAAAGCATAAATTCAAATTCTGTGACGGTTAACGAATCGCGTTCGAGCTTTTCGATTGGCGACGAAGATTGGAGATCGGTTTAGATGATTCATCAATTGCAGTTTTCTCGAATGAAGCCATGATGTGACGTTATTTTCTCGATTGTAATATTTTGAAAATTCAACTCAGATCGTCGATTGTAATGTGTTGAAAATGAAAATATTTTCAGTTCTTGCTTCTTAAGGGAATCATGGCTCGTGTTATGCTTTTTGTGGATGTCCAAATCAATGATAATTATTTCTGGTAGTTTTCATGAATAAAGTGGATATTGTGATGTGGTATCCAGTGGAACTGTTTGAAATTTGGGAGATTAACTGGTTTTATCAAGCAAAGCACTCGGTTGAAAAGGTGTAATTGAAAAAGTTTTCAGTTATTTAGTAGTTTGTTCGTTTACGAAAGAAGGTGAGTCATTTTCGAAGTAATACGAATACTTATATGGAAATTCACTAGTATAAAGTTTTTAAATTAGCAGGAGTGATTTAAATCAATGAAAAAAAGCATTGTGTAATATGCATCTTTTCTCAAATCAATATTGTTCTGATCGAATACTATAGAAAAGTTGATTCATTCTATACCTATAATATTTCAGTACAAAAAATGGATGTATTTCCTCCATGTCCTGTTGGAAAAATCAGAAAATTTCATATAGGATTACGTGATTCGTCAGACGAAAAAAAAGTTCGTTCTGATAAATCATAGAGTTTCTTAAATTCTGAGCATGTTTTATGATGAACGAATAACTTCACATCTGAAATGTTGATTGGTGGAAGAATGTATCTTTCGTGGTCAGATTAATGATTTTTCTGTGTTAATAAGAAAGTCGCCATGATGTAGCGTCTGCCTCTTCAGAGTTGAATTAAGTCTTGTGTTGATCAGATTGAATGTGATCGATTAATCTCATCTCAAATTCACGCAGATATTCATTTTTAATTGAGATAATGTGACGATATTTGTTGATTATAGAAAAAACGTGAGTGCTTTTTCTAATTATTTCATGTATAGCTTACTTCTTCACAGCTTTTGCTGATTTGATTGATTATTTTTTCTATCTCAGGGAATAGAAACAGTGTATAATTTTTATTTATTTTAAATTAGTACTGGCCGACTCAAATTGAATAGTTTGCAAATCTTATCCCGTAGCCACATACTAATTAATAACATATTGCTTTTCGAAAAATCGATAGAAGTTTTCAAGACTATTTTCATATAATAATTTTCTTCTTGTTTGATTGGCATTGAAAGGCTTCTTCCGTTGGTAAAATGATAGGCTTTTTCCTGATATTGCAAGTTTTTTTCGCCATGATATAGCGTGAGTGTCTTTAGATCTTGTAATTATTAAATCATTGGTTCAAAACAAAAAAATTTTTCAATACTAATATCTAATAGAAATATTTATTCACATTATCGTTGAGAAATTGAGAACTTGATGACTTAATCGTTCTTCACTAGAGCAAAAAGTATACATCTGTAAACCAGAGAGTTCATGAAATCCTCGGTATGTTTTATGATGAGGGAATATCACCATGTTGTGCCTATAGTGTAATCTATGAAGTACGCTGATTGGCTGATAGAATGAGTCATTCTGTGGCCAAAATAAAATTTTTTTCTGTGTTTATGAGGAAGTCGCCATGTTTTAGCGTCGGTCTCTTTAGAATTGAACTCGGAATTGTGTTGGTCAGATCCTTGGTTCTTATACATAAAATTCGGAAGTATATACTGATAATTGTTGGTTTCATCCTCAATTTAACGCATATGTTTTCTTCATTGTTATAATGTTATGGATTTAGTTGATTTTGGAAAGAAAAGGTGAGTGCTTCCTCATTTTATCTTACTGAAAGCTAACTAACTCATTCACAGATTTTTAGTAGAAGTCTGATTTGAATTTTTCATACATCTCTGGGAATAGATGCATTGCTCCATTTATAGTTATGTTAGTATTTGTAATTAGTGCTCGCTGAACCCCATTCAATAAATTACTAGTCTTATCCTGAAGCTTCATACTCATAAACGCTATATTCCTTTCCTTTCCAAATTACCGACCAAATGTATCAATATGGAGATGCAGCAGTTCTTCAGGCAAGGTGAAAATCGCACTGATCTGATGAATCATAGGGTAATTTGATAAATTGACAATTTTATGATGAAAATTAGGATCCCCATTCAAAATTTTCATGAATTTATTTTCGAGTTGTTTATTTGGCTCTACCTAGGGTAGGATGATCAACTTTTTCATGATATTGTAAGCTTTGGTCGCCATAATATATAGCGTTCAGCGTCTTGAGACTTTGATTTAAAAAAATCTTGTAATTATAAGATTATTGTTTCTTAACATGAAATTTTTCAATACTAGTAATAGAAATCATTTATTCATATAGTGATGCAAATATTTGCATATTGCTATTTCATAACGCAATCATTTTTTCAGAAGAGCAAAAAGTATGCATCTGATGAACCATAGATATCATTTATTCCTTCGTATTTTTATGATGAAGAAATATCACCATTATGTGCCTTCAGTGTAATTTCTGAAAAGCTGATTGACAGAATGGATCGTTCTGTGATCAGGTTCGCAATTTTTTCTCTGATCATCTGGAAGTCGCCATGTTCTAGCGTCGGTCTCTTAGAGTTGACTACGTCTTGTGTTGGTCAAATCCTCGGTTCCTATATATAAAATTCGAAAATATATAGTGATATTGCTTAGTTTCATCTCAAATTGCACGCATATATTTTTTTCATTGGGATATTGTGATCATTTTTATTGATTTTGGAATAATGGTGAGTGCTTCTTCAAATTATCTTATGAATTGCTAACTTCTTCGCAGATTCCCGGTAGAAATTTGGTTTGATTTTTCTTCATTGCTAGAAATAGATGCATTGCATTATTTGTAGTTATGCAAGTATCTGTAATTAGTATTGACCGAATCAGATTTAAAATTTTACTGTTCCTATCCTGAAACTCCATACTTATGAATACTATATTACCTTATTTTTCGAAAAATAAAAAAAAAAATTCCAGTATGGAGACAGGAATTCTTCAGGCGAACTGAAATTTGTACTAGTCTGAAGAAAATAAAAGGGAAATTTGATTAATTTCCCTTTCATAAATTAATTTTCAAGTTCTTTGATTACCATTGATAGGCTCCTTTTTGTGGTCCGATGGTAATTTTTTTTCATGATATTTCAAGTTTTGGTGGCCATGATATAGCGTCCATCACGAGAGTTTGATTTGAAAAATCTTGTAACTATCAGATTATCGATTCGAGCCATGAAAATTTTCAATACTGCTAATAGAAAAAAAATTATTTAGCTGGTGATAAAGATATTGAGGATTCCTATTTCATGACGTAATCGTTCTTTAGTAGAGCAAAACGTATGCAGCCGATGAACCATAGAGTTCATTCCATCCTTCGTAGTTTTAATGACGAATGAAATTCATCATTCTTTGCCTTTAGTTTATTTTCCGAAGAGCTGATTGGCTGAAAAATTCATCGTTCTGGGATCAGATACACGATATTTTCTCTGCTCATCTGGAAGTCGCCATGTTTTGGCGTCGGTCTTTTAGAGTTGATTCAGTATTGTGTTGGTCAAATCCTCGGTTCCCATACATAAAATACGAAAATAGTATATATTTACTGCTTGGTTTCATCTGAAATTACACGCATATATTTTTTTTATTGAGTTATTGAGATGATTTCTGGTGATTTTGGAAAAAATGGTGAGTGGTTCCTCGAATTATATTATGAAAAGCTACCTTCACAGATTTCGAGTAGAAATCTGATTTGATTTTTTTTCATCTCAGGAAATAGATGCATTGCATTATTTGAATTCATGCAAGTATCTGTAATTTGTTCTGGTCCAATCAAATTGAGCAGTTTAATTATCTCATCCTGAAATTTATACTAATCACTGATATATTCCCTTTCCAAAAAATCCCACAGTTCTGATGAATCATTGGATAACTTGATTATTCTGATGAAATAGTAGGATCTCCATTCGAAATTTTCATAATAATCCTAAATTTGATTGATTGGCATTGATAGGTATTCCCCCTGTGGTAATTGTAATCATCAGATTATTTATTTTTTTTTTCAATATTATAGATAATAAATTTTTTTTATGTGGTTGTTAAAGAAAATCCCTATATAATCCATAATCCTTCTTAAGAAGAGCAAAAAGCTACATCTGATGAACCAAAGAGTTCATTCTTAGTATGTTTTATCAATAAACAATATCACAATTCTGTGCCTTTGGTGTTAATTATGAAATTCTGATTGCTTTGCCTTTCTGTGATCATGTTAGATTTTTTTTCTGTGCTAATATGAGTGTCGCCATCATTAAGCGTCTTTTTTTTATTGAGTTGAACCCAGTCTTCTGCTGTTCAGATCCTCAGTTCTGATACATTAAGTTCTAAAATATTTACTGTAATTTAGATAATGTGATGTTTTTTGTCGATGTTGGAGTAAGGTGAGTGCTAGCGCAAATTTTTTCATGTATAAATAGAAAACGGCTTGCTTCTTCGCAATTTTTAAGATGAGAGCTGATTGGAATGATTATTTTTGAATCCTAGGAAATAGAAGCGTTGCTTTTTTTTTAGTTATGCGAATTAGTGCTGGCCGAATTAAGTTGAACAGTTTAAAAATTCTATCCCTGGGCTTCCTACTGATAAATTATATATTCCCTTTCGAAAATTTCTAAAATGATGCCGTAGCCATTCCTCAGACTGAAAATGCTACAGGTCTGATAGGGTGCCCTGATTAAACAGCTTACTTTTGGATGTAAAAGTACAACAATTCTCAACTTTCATCAAATAATTCTGAAGTTGTTTGGTTTTCATTCACATAAGCGTCTTTCTCTGGTGAGATGATCGATTTTTTCTGTGGATTTGCTAGCTACTGATGTAGCATGACTCTCTCAAATGGTAAATTCAAAAAATTCTCGTTATTATCAGATCGTTGGTTCAAAGCATGAAGTTCGAAAATATGCTCGGTAATAATTTATTTCTAATAATTCATGAAGATATATTATTTGTACAACGAGATGATTTTTTTGCATATTGGGAAAGAAGTGATCATTATACACTGCGCGTCGAAATTCTGGAACAATTTCATTTTTTCAGGAGAAAAATATTTAGCAACAAAATCCTGAAAAAACAGGGGACCACTTGCTTGGAAGTGGAAGTTGAAACACCCATACATTCGACTGCTGTTTACTTTCGGGTTCATGAGCCTAAAACCACGATTCATCATCTGTCACGATGTCATAACGTGCTTCGAAGTACCGCCATCGTATTTTTGGAGCATTTCTTTCGACCAGTCGACACGAGCCATTTTTTGAGCGATTGACAAATTGTGTGGGATCCAACGCGAACAAATTTTTTTGACGCTCAAATGTTCACGCAATATTGAATGTATGCTGGTTCCACTAATGCCTTAGGTTGTCTCAATCTCACGGTAGGTCATATGACGATCTTGCAATCAGTAGGCGCACAGCATCAATGGCTTTCGTAAAAACAACTGATTTTGGACTTCTTGGATTGATCTACGACCTCGATTGAATTCACCATACCATCTATAAACACTGGTCCTTGATGGAGCTTCTTCGACAAAAATTGAATTTAGTTTATCGATGCACTGTTGTTGAGTTAATCCACGTCAAAAGTTGTAAAAAAATAATCGCACGAAAATGTTCACGATTCAATTCCATTTTTTGGGCTAGATGAATCTTTTATGTCACTGTAAACATCACAAATAGCGCTCGTATGTCAAATGTTCTAACTAAATATAACCTCAAAAATGTCAAGCTTTACGATAGAGATCTCAGTTGGCAGATTGCAACACTAGGGTTGTCCAATCCCGAAATATAAAAGGCAACCCTCGTATTTAGGGATGTTCTAAGATGATGTTCTGGTGATATATCCCTCTTCAAGATTTTTTCAAATTGCTAAACATGATTCTAATGAAAGAATAGGGGACATTGTTGTATATATATATAAGTATATAACTTATTTTACCTCAATAGTGAGATGACATGTTGTTCAATGAAACATTAAGTGTTTCTCTGTAACTAAAGTTTTTGTTTATTTATTATCATTTCCAAATTATGTGTTGATTAAGTATTCTACCTATCTCAAACCTACATACTTGAAACCAAATAAACGACAATTAATGTACAAAATTGATAATATCACTTCCATATTAACATGATCAACATCATCACATTCCCCACTGGAAAGACTGCAGATTGCATAGGACATTAATGTACCTATTCTTCTACTTCTTTTATCAGGCTTGGGTTTGATAGAACAATTTGAAGGATAGAATCCTTTACATCCGCCTTCCCATAGAGGTAGAAAATTCATCATGAATTTTCTTTGTATCATTTGTTAGTAAACTTTATCTTTTATTCTTCTTTTCCATCTCTTCATAAGCTTTAGCTTTCTCATTTCCTCGGATTTTTTTCCTTTTATTTTTTTTCCTGATAAACCTCTTACATGAAGTTTGATACTCTTCATGTGGTTTGTTGCATATCTTCTTGTGTTATATTGAGTTCAAGCTGATTTGTTTTGTTTTTTTTTTGGGACAACCAATACTATTGGGTGTTTTTGTGATGTTATATATTTCCTTATTTTTATCTTGTTGGGTAGAGCAGATATTTGTTGCTCTGTCATAAAAACAATTTGCAACTCCCAATTTTGTATTTACTTGATGGTTGGAATTGAAATGTAGATATTGACCTCTGTTGGTTTTTTGTACATACTGCTTCATGAAATTTCGTTTTGTTTATGAACAAGAACTCTAAAAAATTCTACACGAGTTCCATAATCAAAAATTTCTCGTGAACAAAGGCTTATCTAATTTAACTTCTTCAGTACTGTAATACTATTTATTTGAAACTATTCCATTTGGTTCATGAGCATCTTGTTTGAAAGTTATCTTCACATTGCATTTCCTCAGAACTTACATATTCAATAATTTATATCTTCTCAAATATTGATGACAGAGCTTTGAAATTAAAACATTATGCAGGAACTTGATCACGTGGAATCCAGTGGCGTGCTTATTTTTGCATAATTTTTATGTACGAAGCTATGACCGAAAGTTATGTTTTTACAAAATGGAAACACTAGATTTCTGTGGCATTTTCTGAAAGCTCAGTTTTTTTATTTCGAAAATATGCCACATTTTAAGGATTGTGTCAATGTGAGTAATCAAAGATCTGTTTTCATCTGAGTCCCAGTATTTACATGGTTTCAACTGTTTATGAGCACAGAAAAATGGAGCTTTCTATAAGAGAAGTCTTATTCTATCAATTTCAATATTTCTACGCCTTTTACTAATTTATTCAAAATTCGAACATTAGTATATTTCATAATATTTTATATACCTACATATATTATATATAACGGAAAGATCATATGATCCACCGTTCAATCGATATATTTATAAAGGGATGGATGTAGCATAATATTTTAATGGGTCTCTAGAATAAATATTCCCAAGTACCAGTCAATTTGAAATCGCTCTTCAAATAACGCATATAAAGGATTTTCATCAAGAACTTGGTTTTTAATGACAGCATTGACAAATAGTTTTTGACATATCCGTAGTAGATATTTTGGCAATATTGCCAATGAATCATCCAATTTCGCTCGAAAATCGCATTGAGATAATTAAAACCCACTATGAAAATGTTGGTTCTGTTAAAATTACATTCCGTCACTTGTCAGGGTACGTTAACAAGCAAAATTGCTACATTTGGGCTTCTGAAAATCTTGAAGCCATTATTGAGAAACCCTTGCATGCTCAACTTGTTACTGAATGGTGCACTATGCGGTTGGAGGCGTCATTGGGCCGTTTCTTCTCGAAGATGAGGCTGGAAATGCGGTAAAGGTCAATGGATCACGCTATTGCGAGATGTTACCAACTCAATTTTGGGCTATCATTGATGACATAGATATCAATGACATGTGGTTTTATGTGCCATTTGTCACACAGCCAATGCGACGATCAATTTATCAAATTTGCTGATCGCATAATTTAACGAAATTCAGCTGCTAAATGGCCAGCTAGATCGTGTAATTCAACACCACTGGATTATTTTTTGTGGGGCTATCTTAAGGACAGAGTCTATAAGTAACCAATAGAATCGATTGCAGCCTTAAAACTCAAAATCTGTGTTGTGATAGCCGAAATAGACCAGACATTTTGCCCAAAAGTGTTTTATTCTGTTTTAAAAAGCAAAATTCTTGTTGAAAGACCCTTTAGATATGAGTAAACTCATCAATTTAAATGGAAAAGCAACAAAGGAAAAATATTTCTCAAGACCCAATAGTGATTACAATTGTTCATTAGATAATAACTCAGAATGACGAGTGAAGTTTAAAAGAAGACTCTCAAATCGTTGAACATCGTCGATATATTTTCTCTATACCTCGCACCTCAATTGATGAATATTTCAACCTGTGTCCAGGCAGCTTAGGATTTTTTTCTGATTTGATTTCTATAGAGTTCATCTTTAATATGCCCACAGAAAAAAAAAACCCAACGGTGACAGATCAGGTGAACGAGCCGGTCATCATATAGGTTTTCAACTATTTCTGCGAGGTGAAGGACCATCTTGGTGAAAGTTAATATTTCATCTTTCGATAAGAATTAATTGTCCAAATATTCTTGAATAATATGTTGCTTAATTATTTTTCCATAGCGTTGACTGTTTTAATTTCGTAAATACGATATGTCACACGCGGTTTTTTTTTCAATAACACACCTGAAGCTACCCTGATGTGGCTCATTTAGGCTAAAAATTGATTTTTAAGAATAGTTCTTCAAAATTGCGTTTTCCATAACTATTTTTTGAAAGAAGTGACCCTTGTTCCGTATTCAATTTTAAGGGGTTGAAATGCCCCCTCTTAGGAAGATCATCAAGCGAAATCGACCCTATTCCGGGTTATTTTCCTAATCAGTGTAGCTTGAAGAAGATCAAGAAAGCTTCATGATGCAGGATAGGAATAAAATTTTTCTGAAAAAAGTTTTTCTTATTCGATTATAAATGAAAGTGCTTTTGTTCGTTGTTGATGTTGTTCACTGTTTTTTGATGAAGTTTTTTAAAATTGCAGATAGACGAGTTATCCATACAAGTGAATGAACATGCGCAGTAGTCACTGTAAGGTCTTTGGGATTGCTTGGAGGCTATGACGAGAATACCTACTTCAGGCATTGCGAGGATCCCTACTTCAGGAATGGCGAGGAACCTACTTCAGGCATGGCGAGGATGAGTACTTCTGGCATGTCGAGGTGATGATTGATTTTGCGATTTTTTTGGGGTGAGTCAGAAATTCATGCTTGGATCCCAAGGCATTGAAATAGAGGTCAGGCATACGAGAGATGCCGCAACAACAGGTCAGTCCTATTCTAAGATTTTGAAACTTGTTCTCAATTGTTTCGTTTCTGCGCCTTACGGGAGTGGAAGTGTTGTATTGAAGAAAAACATGATGAAATTGTAATGAAAGTCATAAATTGATCGAAGGTAAGTTTGAAATCTTACATTATTGTTATAATTCACTTTTAATTGATGTTCAGTGGTTTCTTTACTTTCGTATGATTAATTATCTATTAACGATTATGAATTTAGGCAACGTTACTTTTTTGATGCCTTTTGATTTCAGTAATTTCTGTCATAATCATTTAAAAACAAAAGGAATGATAGAGGGTATTGCACGAAACATTGCCAAAATGCATTATTGCCTAAAGATAATTCGTAATCATACAAAACATAATGCAAACCCTGAATATCAATTTTGTTGTAATTTCATATAATTTGTTGTCTTTGCTCAAAGATTTTGCTATAGATATCATGCTACTAGTTTTCCGTTTTTTAACAGATGACATCTAGTTTTGATATTTCAGTCATCTTCCCCAATCCAACTCACAAAATCTGAAAAACACTGGATGACGGGAAATTCTTTTGGGATTCAAGAAAGCTGTATCAATTGAGAACAAAGGATCATCAGCAGTTCACAATGCAGTATTATTGAGAATCTCTTGTACCAATTGAAAGGTGAGATTTTCTTCGAAAACTGTTGAATAACTATAATTCGCTCCAATTTGAAACATCTCTTCATAAAACATAAAGTCATGTGCTAAATGAAAGAAAATATCATCAAATATGTACAATTATTATTTATTCAATAACCATCATCTCTTATTGTTCTTCTATCCAATGTTTTGACAGACAGCCTCTGTCGTATTCAAGGCAAAAATTTTGTTTAAAAAAAAAATTCTCATATTATCAGCTTTTTTAGGGGCACATTTTTTGCCTTGAAGAAAAAAAAAGATATCTGTCAAAACGTTGGAAAGAAAAACAATAAGGGATGATGGTTATTGCCCAAATATTTGTTCTACATGAGTTCCATCATCAAATATTTCTTCGCCAACAACAATGACGACCTGGTCATCCATATATGATATTTTTACATTCTGCAGAAAATGTCATGTCGAGAATCGCATGGAAATCTAGATGGAAGCCCTAAGAAGACTTCTGGACGTGGAAGGTGTTGATGCGTTTATCTCTACAACTGCTACATTTGGAATATCGCAGCTGTTTTGGGTCTTAGATGAAAGCATTATCAGAGAAGACCGATTTCTATCCAAAAGATTAATTAACTCCTGAAGAGCACCAAGGTGAGACAACGGTCACCGAAGTTGCCATTCTCATTGAAGTATTTACCCGCGTTCCTTTGGTTTCAGAAATGAAAAAGTTGGTCTCGAAAATAAGCGGAAAGTTCATGAAGAAAACATTTAAACAAGATATAGAAGACAAAGAGAGCAGCTTCAGTACCATCATTATCTTTTAGAGGGTATTATCCATCTTAAATAATTAGAATAAAATATCCTGAAAATGATAGGTAGAAGTATCAAATTTATCACCTGATTTGCACAGGCTCCAATACCAGATGTTCACATGCCATCTGAAACAAGTGAGTTACTTTCAAGTTTGAAAATGGAATAATTATTTGTCACGACCAGAATTTTTCTTTCTTTTCGTTTATCTTCCACCTCCTTGCAGATCATCGCCAACAAGTTGATATGTTCCTCATCTAGATTGAAATCTTCAAGGCAAACCATCAGTAGAATATATATGGAATGGTTCCCAATTTCAGAGGGAGCTGAGGCAATTCCTAAGATTAAAGCTGACTCTAATTTCTATTCTATTGTGCATATTCTATTTGTGCACTTATCTTGGAGCTTTAAAAAAGAAATATATCGACTAGTAGTCAGTCAGATTTCAAATAATGTGGGAATTGAATCCATAACTGAATAATATGGAATAAAGTCAACGGAACCTTAGTAAACAGACTCATATCCTAGATGATTTGTCTCTACCTTGTATAAATCGAAGAGAACTTCAGGAAATAAGCCACCAAATGGTGGAAATCTATGTTTTCGCTGAATTTGGTGAATGTTTTATATCAAAGCAACAAGTAAGTTTTCGTCCATTCGAATTTGAAACCATTCTATTTCTAATTTTTTTTAGATTCCTACGAAGGAGATGTCTTGTGTAGCTGCAGGAATCACATCCCTTAGCCAGTTATAGCAGGAGACAACAATAAAAACCCTAGGTGAAGAAATTTCTAATCATAAGAGAAACTACCAACGAGTTAAAAGTGAACGAACTCGCGTGGACCAAGTGAAGTGAAGAACTTGTAAATAGAAGCTACATTATGTGCGATTTGACATTTGCACTTTCAACAAAAAAAAAAAATATTTGATTACAGAAGACAGTACTTACGTCATTACTTTCGGGGTGATAGTGATCGAACTCGCGTGGACCAAGCGAAGTGAAAATCTGAGTGAAACTGACTTTCTGTAAACCAATGAACAACGACGATAATGCCTTCTCGGGAAAATGAAGGAAGATAATTCAAGCACCAAGGACTTGACATTTGTTCCTTAAATATTCGGTGAAGAGATTTTCAATCATAAAAGACAACCACTTACGTCATCATTTTCGGGTAAATAGTGAACGAACTCGCCTGGAACAAGTGAAGTGAAAGACTGAGTGAAACTGATTTCTGTAAACCAATGAACAACGACGATATGGCCTTCTCGGGAAAATGAAGGAAGATAATTCAAGCACCAAGGATTTGACATTTGTTCCTTACATATTCGGTGAAGAGATTCTCAATCATAAAAGACAACCACTTAAGTCATCATTTTCGGGTAAATAGTGAACGAACTCGCGTGGACCAAGTGCACTGAAAGACTGAGTGAAATAGACTTTTTGGAAACCAATGGTGGATGACGATAAGGCTCCAGATTTAGGAAAAACAAGGTTCATAGTTTTTGAGTACTATTTTTTGTTTTTAACTGTCAATCATCACAATATCAATATTTTTCTTGAGACTGTGAGTTCTGATGTCAATCATTTATTTTTTACAGGTAGGTGAAAATGGAGGAGCAGGATTTGTTGCTGCCCATGACGATATGGCTCAGATATGCGGATACCAGGTGGGTAGACTTCAGTAACCACTGAACTTTATAATGTAGAGCAAACCTTCATTTACTTTATGAGATACTAATTCCAGGTTTTTTGTTTCAGGTTAGTGGAAATTCAATTCATTCTAGGGCGCGCAACGGACATTCAACGGCGAAGTGAGTTTTTTGTGCTGTTAGTTCGCTCAAGTAAAAACGCAGGTAAGCTCAGTAGTTCAAAATTGGGATTCTTCATTCATTATTCACGCTTGAATATACAAGTGTGAGGCAAATTATTCTTCTCTGAAGAGATTTTTCGCAGCACAAGCTTCATAACTCGTCCTTGCAATCATTCTCACTGTACTAAAGGAAAACAGAAGCAAGCTCCTAGAAAGCAGGAGAATATGACCATCTTCTTCTTGGTAGACATCAGTGAAATCGTTGAGGCGCATGAGGACAGCGATGACTATCTCTCCATCATGTCCATCTACAAATTGAAAGCTGGGATCTGGTTATCCTCTAAAGTGAGTTGTAGTTTTAGGTGACTTTTTTGATTACATCAATGATGTTCTCCTTCCTACAACCTAGATTTGCCGCTGCTTCAGGAGCTGACAACACTTGATGATTGGTTGAATCGTCGTATATACTGGCAAATTGATAAAGTTTATTACAATGAAACTCAGAATGAATCGACTCAACTAGCCAGATGTGAAGACTCTAGGGCAGTCTGCGTAAAGCTTATTCCATGAGATACCCAACCAATAATATCAATTTGGAAACTATTGCAACACCTACGAGATCTCCAAAGGCAGCAATTCAGAAGAATTCACTTTAGGAAAATTTGGTGCATCCAGAAGTGAAAAAATCTCCAAGAATAATAACTGTATACCAAGGAAAAATGAATACCATCTGTAAGCAAACAATTTTTTATAATAGAAATACTTAATCATCTTCGAGTAAACTTTCAGATGAGAATTAGTTAGAATAACAAAAAAATCTGTGAAATTGTCATGGGCTACTGAAATACTCCCAAAGTGCAACTTCAGATACAATTCAGACTTGCCAATCAGCTGATCAATTTGCAAAGAACAGTAAAACTTCATGATTCTCCACAATTACCAAAAAATTGAGGATTGGTTCTGCCATGAAAAGAAAAACATAAGAAAATCTCCTGGGATTAGGTGACATGAGCATCGACATCTCTTCTTTCATTTATTATTAGAGATGAGATTATATGATCTCTTATACTTCAGTGTCAAGGTGATTCATCTTGGGAAGGTTTCGAATAAACTCAAATACAATAACATATTTTGTTCCAGTATTGAAGTAATTAACCGTTACAAGTTTGAGAATCAGAAGAGAGCGAAAGAAATTGAAACCATCGAATCTATCAACAAATATTCACTTTGACTAATGAGAAGTGTTCCCAACGTACTTCCAAGACTTCATAATCATCTGGCATCCCTGTGCACTTGCTGATGAGTCAAAATGCTGTTTCTTCTGATGACGGCGATGGAATGGAAAAAGGTTTTTCTTATTCTAAGAGTTTTGGAACATGAACATGAGAATCTCATCAATCTTTTAGCTGCAAGGTGAGTTCAATTTGGCTTTTGTTGAATCCAGTTGCTCATATCGTAGAATTTTCTGTATATAGATACGTCCATTCATGTTCTGATTTTATCGATCATTTCATAAATTTTCAGTATTTTCTTCTCTTTCGTATGATGAATTATCTATAAACGATTATGAATTTGGGATACGTCTCAGAAAGATCCTTTTTTATGGCTTTTGATTTCAGCAATTTCTGTCATTAATCATTACCAAAAAGCAAAGGCATGAAAGAGGATATTTCACGAAACATTGCCAAAATACTTAATTGCCTAATGATAATTCATCATCATACAGAACACAGAACAAACTCTGAATATCAATTTGGTTGTAAATTCATATACTTTTGTAGGCTTTGTTAAAAAATGTTTGCTATTGATTTCAGGCCACTAGTTTTTCTTTTCTAGCTGACAGCGAATCCTGATGTTTCAGTCATCTTGCGCAAATTCAACTCCACATTCTGAGGAACACTGGATGAAGGGAAATTCTTTTGATGTTCAAGAAAGCTGTATCAATGGGAGACGAAAAAATCTTCGCCATCAGCAGTTTACATAGCAGTAGAAGCAGTAGAGAATCTCTTGTACCAATGAAATGGTGAGATTTTCTTCGAAAATTGTTGAATAGCTATAATTCGCTCTAATTTGTAACATATCCATACAAACCTTGAATAGTCATGTGCTACATATAAAAAGGGTCCAATGTGTAGAATCATTATTTGGGCTATAACCATCATCTCTTATTGTTTTTCTTCCCAAAGATTCTCCAGACATCCTCTGTCGTTTTCAAGGCGATAATTTTGTTTTTGAAAGTCTTGACAATTTGACACTTCGTGGAAATTGAAGAAAAGTTTCTCATATCAGCTTTTTCAAGAGCAAATTTTTTGCCTTGAAAAAGAAAAATACGTATGCCAGAACGTTGGAAAGAAAAACAATTAGAGATGATTATTGCCCAAATAATATTTCTACATGAGTTCTAACATGAAAAATTTCTTGGTCAACAATTATAACGACTTGGTCATCCATATATGATATTTTTACATTCTGCAGAAAATGCCATCTCAAGAATCGCATGGAAGTCTAGATGGAAGCCCTAAGGAGACTTCTCTTCCTACAACTGCTATATTTGGCTTGTCGCTGCTGTTTCGGGTCTAGGATGAAAGCAGAATTAGAAAAGACTGAATTCTATCCCAAAGATTCTTTAACTCATGAAGAGTACCAAGGTAAGACAACGTTCACCGGAGTTGCCAATCTCATTGAAGTATTTACCCTCGTTTCTTCGGTTTCAGAAATGAAAAAGATGGTCTCGAAAATAGGCAAATAGAAGGAGGAAAGTTTATGAAGAGAAACTTGATCTAAATCGTAACATCAAAAATTGAATGAGAAGTTATTACTGCACCTTTGAGAAATAGAATATAATCTTCCGGCTTAAGCAGACTCTTAGAGCAAATGTTTTTCGCTGAATGTTAGATCAACCAGGGGGTTGAACACTTATCATATTTTCATATCGAATAATATGAACACCTCAGTTGTTGATGGCAAATATAGAAAACAGAGAGAGCAGCTTTAGTACTCTCAATAATAGCTGAGATGTTATCACTGAATCTGATATAATTAAAATAAAATACCCTGAAGTTAATAGGCAGAAGAATCAAATTCATAACCAGATTTGGACAGGTTCCAATACCAGATGTTCACAAGCCATCTTAAACAAGTGAGTTACCTTCAAATCCGGAAATGCAGCCATTACTCGTCACATTCAGAATTTTATTTAATTTCTTTTATATTCCCCTCCTTGCAGGTCACCGCTAAAATAGTAATATGTTCCTGATCTAGAATAAAATCTTCAAGACAAACCTTCAGAAGAATATACACCATATGGAATGGTTCCCAATTTCAGAGGAAGCTGAGGCAACATTCAAGCAGACACCATCCTGATAAATGCTGAATCTAGCATCACAATGTCGTTTTCCTGCAGTGCAAATATTCTCTTTGAGCGCTTATCTTGGAGCTTTATAAAATAAATAAATCGACTAGTAATCATAGTCAGATTTCAATTAATGCTGGAATTGAATCCATAACTGAATAATATGGAATAAAGTCAACGGAACCTTAGTAAACAGACTCATATCCGAGATGATTTTTCTCTACCTTGTCTAAATCGAAGAGAACTCCAGGAAATAAGCAACCAACGGGTGGAAATCTATGTTTTTGCTAAATTTGGTGAATTTTATGTATCAAAGCAACAAGTGAGTTTTCTTCCATTCGAATTTGGGACCATTTTATTTCTAATTTTTTTTCAGATTCCTACGAAGATGTCTTGTGTAGCTGCAAGAATCACATCCCTTAGACATTCATACCAGGAAACAACAACAAAAACCCTATGTGCAAGGAACTTTTGCAGTTCTTCCAGTTCAGGAGTATGAATACTGATAATTCAAGGCTTTTTGTTCAAGAATTATTTGTTGAAGACTGCCCATCATCCGAACATCATGGTTATATCACCGAAGAAGACGAAAACAGAAGCTTCGTTTTATAGGATTTGCGTCTTGTTCCTTTGATAGAAGGGGATGAGAATTTCCATCATTAAATACATAGTTATAACGTCATCACCTTCGAGTCAATGGTGAACGTAGACTAAGTGAAGTGAAATCTAAGTGCAATAAACTTCTTGCGAATCAAGAGCCAATGATGATAAAGCCTTTCTAGGGAGTATAATGTTAGGGAGTTCAATCCCCTTCCATTCTAGATTTTTTTCTTAATAACTGAGAATTATCTGAACATCATAGTTCAATCCTTGAGGACACATGAAGCTACATCATGTGCGATTTGACATTTGCACTTTCAACAAAAAGAAAAACGATATTTGATCACGAAAGACAGTACTTACGTCATTTCTTTCGGGCTGATAGTGAACGAACTCGCGTGGACCAAGTGAAGTGAAAGACTGAGTGAAACTGACTTTCTGTAAACCAATGAACAACGACGATATTGCCTTCTCGGGAAAATGAAGGAAGATAATTCAAGCACCAAGGATTTGACATTTGTTCCTCAAATATTCGGTGAAGAGATTTTCAATCATAAAAGACAACCACTTACGTCATCATTTTCGGGTAAATAGTGAACGAACTCGCGTGGACCAAGTGCACTGAAAGACTGAGTGAAATAGACTTTTTGGAAACCAATGGTGGATGACGATAAGGCTCCAGATTTAGGAAAAACAAGGTTCCTAGTTTTTGAGTAATATTTTTTGTTTTTAACTGTCAATCATCACAATATCAATATTTTTCTTGAGAATGTGAGTTCTGATGTCAACCATTTATTTTTTACAGGTAGGTGAAAATGGAGGAGCAGGATTTGTTGCTGCCCATGACGATATGGCTCAGATATGCGGATACCAGGTGGGTAGACTTCAGTAACCACTGAACTTTATAATGTAGAGCAAACCTTCATTTACTCTATGAGATACTAATTCCAGGTTTTTGGTTTCAGGTTAGTGGAAATTCAATTCATTCTAGGGCGCGCAACTGACATTCAACGGCGAAGTGAGTTTTTTGTGCTTTTAGTTCGCTCAAGTAAAAACGCAGGTAAGCTCAGTAGCTCAAAATTGGGATTCTTCATTCATTATTCACGCTTGAATATACAAGTGTGAGGCAAATTATTCTTCTCTGAAGAGATTTTTCGCAGCACAAGCTTCATAACTCGTCCTTGCAATCATTCTCACTGTACTAAAGAAAAACAGAAGGAAGCTCCTAGAAAGCAGGAGAATATGACCATCTTCACCTTGGTAGACATCAGTGAAATCGTTGAGGCGCATGAGGACAGCGATGACTGTCTCCATCGTGTCCATCCACAAATTGAAAGCTGGGATCAGGTTATCCTCTAAAGTGAGTTGTAGTTTTAGGTGACTTTTTTGATTACATCAATGATGTTCCCCTTCCTACAACTTAGATTTGCCGCTGCTTCAGGAGCTGAAAACAATTGATGATTGGTTGAATAGTGTTGTATACTGGCAAATTGATAATGTTTATTACAATGAAACTCAGAATGAATCGACTCAACTAGCCAGATGTGAAGACTCTAGGGCAGTCTGCGTAAAGCTTATTCCATGAGATACCCAACCAATAATATCAATTTGGAAACTATTGCAACATCTACGAGATCTCCAAAGGCAGCAATTCAGAAGAATTCACTTTAGGAAAATTTGGTGCATCCAGAAGTGAAAAAATCTCCAAGAATAATAACTGTATATCAAGGAAAAATGAATACCATCTGTAAGCATACAATTTTTTATAATAGAAATACTTAATCATCTTCGAGTAAACTTTCAGATGAGAATTAGTTACAATAACGAAAAAATCTGTGAAATTATCATGAGCTACTGAAATACTATCAAAGTGCAACTTTAGGTACAATTCAGACTTGCCAATCAGCTGATCAATTTGCGAAGAACAGTAAAACTTCATGATTCTCCGCAACTACCAAAAAATTGAGGATTGGTTCTGCCATGAAAAGAAAAACATAAGAAAATCTCCTGGGATTAGGTGACATGAGCATCGACATCTCTTCTTTCATTTATTATTAGAGATGAGATTATATGATCTCTTATACTTCAGTGTCAAGGTGATTCATCTTGGGAAGGTTTCGAATAAACTCAAACACAATAACATATTTTGTTCCAGTATTGAAGTATTTAACCGTTACAAGTTTGAGAATCAGAAGAGAGCAATAGAAATTCAAACCATCGAATCTATCAACAAATATTCACTTTGACTAATGAGAAGTGTTCCCAACGTACTTCCAAGACTTCATAATCATCTGGCATCCCTGTGCACTTGCTGATGAGTCAAAATGCTGTTTCTTCTGATGACGGCGATGGAATAGGAAAAGGTTTTCCTTATTCTAAGAGGAATTTCCTGTTTTGGAACATGAACATGAAAATCTCTTCAATCTTTCAGCTGCTAGGTGAGTTCAATTTGGCTTATGTTGAATCCAGTTGCTCATATCGTAGGATTTTCTATATATAGATACGACCATTCATGTTCTGATTCTAAATTTTTTCAAAATCATGCTTACTACTTAGCCTAATACCTATGTTTCTATTTGGTGAAGATTTATGCATTCATCAGATGATTATGGTTTTCGTAAACTAAAATAAAATATACCAAGTGAATAGTTTCCATTTCCAATCTCAAGACTGCCATTTCGCTTTAGCCATGAATTGCTTCAACCCATCCAACCTACAATCTTGTCATTCAATGGGTAGGTTTTCCTAATATCTAAGCCCATATCAAGAGATACCAATGATTGTAGAAAAAAATTGATTTGATCTTCAAAATTCAAATATAGATGGTTCCATCGCATCTCATATTGCACAGAAAAATTCATTGACACACGTGAAATGGTTTCGTCTTCGGACGTATATTCCGGGCTTGAACGAGGAACCTCGTTCAACCCCTCGAAATGGTTAGGGAGACAGGAGTCGAGGGCTACTACATTTGAAAGTTTTTTGAATTTTTTTACATAGATGTGTGGAACACGTAATTTTGATAAACCGTTATCACCAAAATTCAAATTTCCCGCTCAAATGTGTCCTCTTGATTATTTCGGATATTTAAAGAACTTACGTGTCATGAAACGCTTTTTACAAACTCAAAAAATAACCAAGATATCGATGTGACTCATTTGTGCTAAAAATTTATTTTTGAGGAAAACGGTTTTAAAATATTACGTTTATCAAGCAACGTTGTGATTCCAGAACATTTCTAAAGAGGTGTCTCTCAACCCTCTGTCCTATTCAATTTTGCCTCCACTTAGGTTGTTGAAAATTTAAACCACGTATGGTACTTCGAAAGTTGTCCCTGAAATGAAATTACTTGACGTTGTCCGAGAAATTTTTCCAATAACTGCTTATGTGCAGCTTTAAATTGAATAAGAAAGCTGGGTGATGAGGAAATGGATGGAAATCTTCAGGAAAAGGAATATTTATACTAAATTATTAATTTGAAAAAAAATTGATGATATTTTTGAGTAGATTTTTATAAACATTTTTTATTTCAAATAGAATACAAGTGCAGTAGTCATCACTGTAAGGAAGTCTTTGGGAACAGTTGGTGGCAATGACGCGGTTCCGTTCTTCAGGCATGACGAGGATTCTTACTTCAGGGATGGCGAGGAGGTAGCTCTACTTCAGGCATTGCGAGGATCCCTCCTTCAGGAATTAAAAGGATAAGTACTTAAGGCATGACGGGGTGATGATTGATTTTGCGATTTTTCGGGGTGAGTCAGAATTTCATGCTTGGATCCCAAGGCATTGAAATGAAGATCAGGCATACGAGAGATGCCGCAACAACAGGTCAGTCCTATTCTAAGAGTTTGAAACTTGTTTTCTATTGTTTCGGTTCTGCGCCTTACGGGAGTGGGCTTGTGGTATTGAAGAAAAATCATGGTGAAATTAAAATTAGAGTGATGAATTGACCGAAGGTAAGTTTGAAATCTTAGGTTATTGTTATAATTCACTTTTATTTGATTTTCAGTGTTTTCTTCTCTATCGTATGATGAATTATCTATAAACGATTATGAATTTGGGATACGTCTCAGAAAGATCCTTTTTTTATGTCTTTTGATTTCAGCAATTTTTGTCATTAATCATTACCAAAAAGCAAAGGCATGAAAGAGGATATTGCACGAAACATTTCCAAAATACTTAATTGCCTAATGATAATTCATCATCATACAGAACATAGAACAAACTCTGAATATCAATTTGTTTGTAAATTCATATACTTTTGTAGGCTTTGTTAAAAAATGTTTGCTATTGATTTCATGCCACTAGTTTTCCTTTTCTAGCAGACAGCGAATTCTGATGTTTCAGTCATCTTGCGCAAATTCAACTCCACATTCTGAGGAACACTGGATGAAGGGAAATTCTTTTGATGTTCAAGAACCCTGTATTAATGGGAGACGAAAAAATCTTCGCCATCAGCAGTTCACATAGCAGTAGAAGCAGTAGAGAATCTCTTGTACCAATGAAATGGTGAGATTTTCTTCGAAAACTGTTGAATAGCTATAATTCGCTCTAATTTGTAACATATCCATACAAACCTTGAATAGTCATGTGCTACATATAAAAAGGGTCCAATGTGTAGATTCATTATTTGGGCTATAACCATCATCTCTTATTGTTTTTCTTCCCAAAGATTCTCCAGACATCCTCTGTCGTTTTCAAGGCGAAAACTTTGTTTTTGAAAGTCCTGACAATTTGACACTTAGTGAAAATTGATAAAAAAATTCTCATATCAGCTTTTTCGGGAGCAAATTTTTTTGCCTTGAAAAAGAGAATAGATGTCTGTCAAATCGTTGGAAAGAAAAACAATGAGAGATGATGGTTATTGCCCAAGTAATAGTTCTAAGTGAGATCCAACATCAAAGATTTCTTCGTCAACAACATTAACGACTTGGTCATCCATATATGATATTTTTAAATTCTGCAGAAAATGCCATGTGAAAAATCGCAGGGAAATCTAGATGGAAGCCCTAAGAAGACTTCTGGATGTGGAAGGTGTTAATGCGTTCATCTCTTCCTACACCTGCTATATATGGATTGTCGCAGCTGTTTTGGGTATAGGCTGAAAGCAGTATCAGAGAAGACCAATTTCTATCCGGAAGATTCTTTAACTCCTGAAGAGTACGAAGGTAAAACAACGTTCACCGGAGTTGCCTATCTCATTGAAGTATTTACCCTCGTTTCTTCGGTTTCAGAAATGAAAAAGATGGTCTCGAAAATAGGCAAATAGAAGGAGGAAAGTTTATGCAGAAAAACTTGATCTAAATCGTAACATCAAAAATTGAATGAGAAGTTATTACTGCACCTTTGAGAAATAGAATATAATCTTCCGGCTTAAGCAGACTCTTAGAGCAAATGTTTTTCGCTGAATGTTTGATCAACCAGGGGGTTGAACACTTATCATATTTGCATATCGAATAATATGAACACCTCAGTTGTTGATGGCAAATATAGAAAACAGAGAGAGCAGCTTTAGTACTCTCAATAATAGCTGAGATGTTATCACTGAATCTGATATAATTAGAATAAAATACCCTGAAGTTAATAGGCAGAAGAATCAAATTCATAACCAGATTTGGACAGGTTCCAATACCAGATGTTCACAAGCCATCTTAAACAAGTGAGTTACCTTCAAATCCGGAAATGCAACCGTTACTCGTCACATTCAGAATTTTATTTAATTTCTTTTATTTCCCCCTCCTTGCAGGTCACCGCTAAAATAGTAATATGTTCCTGGTCTAGAATAAAATCTTCAAGACAAACCTTCAGAAGAATATACACCATATGGAATGGTTCCCAATTTCAGAGGAAGCTGAGGCAACATTCAAGCAGACACCATCCTGATAAATGCTGAATCTAGCATCACAATGTCGTTTTCCTGCAGTGCAAATATTCTCTTTGAGCGCTTATCTTGGAGCTTTATAAAATAAATAAATCGACTAGTAGTCATAGTCAGATTTCAATTAATGCGGGAATTGAATCCATAACTGAATAATATGGAATAAAGTCAACGGAACCTTAGTAAACAGACTCATATCCGAGATGATTTTTCTCTACCTTGTCTAAATCGAAGAGAACTCCAGGAAATAAGCAATCAAAGGGTGGAAATCTATGTTTTTGCTAAATTTGGTGAATTTCATGTATCAAAGCAACAAGTGAGTTTTCTTCCATTCGAATTTGGGACCATTTTATTTCTAATTTTTTTTCAGATTCCTACGAAGATGTCTTGTGTAGCTGCAAGAATCACATCCCTTAGACATTCATACCAGGAAACAACAACAAAAACCCTATGTGCAAGTATTTTTTGCAGTTCTTCCAGTTCAGGAGTATGAATACTGATAATTCAAGGCTTTTTGTTCAAGAATTATTTGTTGAAGACTGCCCATCATCCGAACATCATGGTTATATCACCGAAGAAGACGAAAAAAGAAGCTTCGTTTTATAGGATTTGCGTCTTGTTCCTTTGATAGAAGGGGATGAGAATTTCCATCATTAAATACATAGTTATATCGTCATCACCTTCGAGTCAATGGTGAACGTAGACTAAGTGAAGTGAAATCTAAGTACAATAAACTTTTTGCGAATAAAGAGCCAATGATGATAAAGACTTTCTAGGGGGCATAATGTTAGGGAGTTCAATCCCCTTCCATTCTAGAGTTTTTTCTTAACTGCGAATCATCTGAACATCATAGTTTAATCCTTGAGGACACATGAAGCTACATTATGTGTGATTTGACATTTGCACTTTAAACAAAAAGAAAAAGGATATTTGATCACGAAAGACAGTACTTACGTCATTTCTTTCTGGCTGATAGTGATCGAACTCGCGTGGACCAAGTGAAGTGAAAGACTGAGTGAAACTGACTTTCTGTAAACCAATGAACAACGACGATAGTGCCTTCTCGGGAAAATGAAGGAAGATAATTCAAGCACCAAGGATTTGACATTTGTTCCTTAAATATTCGGTGAAGAGATTCTCAATCATAAAATACAACCACTTACGTCGTCATTTTCGGGTAAATAGTGAACGAACTCGCGTGGACCAAGTGAAGTGAAAGACTGAGTGAAACTGACTTTCTGTAAACCAATGAACAACGACGATAGTGCCTTCTCGGGAAAATGAAGGAAGATAATTCAAGCACCAAGGATTTGACATTTGTTCCTTAAATATTCGGTGAAGAGATTCTCAATCATAAAATACAACCACTTACGTCGTCATTTTCGGGTAAATAGTGAACGAACTCGCGTGGACCAAGTGAAGTGAAAGACTGAGTGAAACTGACTTTCTGTAAACCAATGAACAACGACGATATGGCCTTCTTGAGAAAATTAAGGAAGATAATTCAAGCACCAAGAATTTGACATTTGTTCCTCAAATATTCGGTGAAGAGATTTTCAATCATAAAAGACAACCACTTACGTCATCATTTTCGGGTAAATAGTGAACGAACTCGCGTGGACCAAGTGCACTGAAAGACTGAGTGAAATAGACTTTTTGGAAACCAATGGTGGATGACGATAAGGCTCCAGATTTAGGAAAATCAAGGTTTATAGTTTTTGAGTACTATTTTTTGTTTTTAACTGTCAATCATAACAATATCAATATTTTTCTAGAGAATGTGAGTTGTTCTGATGTCAACCATTTATTTTTTACAGGTAGGTGAAAATGGAGGAGCAGGATTTGTTGCTGCCCATGACGATATGGCTCAGATATGCGGATACCAGGTGGGTAGACTTCAGTAACCACTGAACTTTATAATGTAGAGCAAACCTGCATTTACTTTATGAGATACTAATTCCAGGTTTTTTGTTTCAGGTTAGTGGAAATTCAATTCATTCTAGGGCGCGCAACGGACATTCAACGGCGAAGTGAGTTTTTTGTGCTTTTAGTTCGCTCAAGTAAAAACGCAGGTAAGCTCAGAAGTTCAAAATTGGGATTCTTTTCTCATTATTCACGCTTGAATATACAAGTGAGAGGCAAATTATTCTTCCCTGAAGAGATTTTTCGCAGCACAAGCTTCATAACTCATCCTTGCAATCATTCTCACTGAACTAAAGAAAAACAGAAGGAAGCTCCTAGAAAGCAGGAGGATATGACCATCTTCACCTTGGTAGACATCAGTGAAATCGTTGAGGCGCATGAGGACAGCGATGACTATCTCTCCATCATGTCCATCTACAAATTGAAAGCTGGGATCAGGTTATCCTCTAAAGTGAGTTGTAGTTTTAGGTGACTTGTTTGATTACATCAATGATGTTCTCCTTCCTACAACCTAGATTTGCCGCTGCTTCAGGAGCTGAAAACAATTGATGATTGGTTGAATCGTGTTGTATACTGGCAAATTGATAATGTTTATTACAATGAAACTCAGAATTAACCGACTCAACTAGCCAGACGGGAAGACTCTAGGGCAGTCTGCGTAAAGCTTATTCCATGAGATACTCAACCAATAATATCAGTTTGGGAACTATTGCAACATCTACGAGATCTCCAAGGGCAGCAATTCAGAAGAATTCACTTTAGGAAAATTTGGTGCATCCAGAAGTGAGAAACTCTCCAAGAATAATAACTGTATATCAAGGAAAACTGAATTCCATCTGTAAAGAAACAATTTTTTATAATAGAAATACTTAATCATCTTCGAGTAAACTTTCAGATGAGAATTAGTTACAATAACAAAAAAATCTGTGAAATTGTCATGGGCTACTGAAATACTCCCAAAGTGCAACTTTAGATACAATTCAGACTTGCCAATCAGCTGATCAATTTGCAAAGAACAGCAAAACTTCATGATTCTCCGCAATTACCAAAAAATTGAGGATTGGTTCTGCCATGAAAAGAAAAACATAAGAAAATCTCCTGGGATTAGGTGACATGAGCATCGACATCTCTTCTTTCATTTATTATTAGAGATGAGATCATATGATCTCTTATACTTCAGTGTCAAGGTGATTCATCTTGGGAAGGTTTCGAATAAACTCAAACACAATAACATATTTTGTTCCAGTATTGAAGTATTCAACCGTTACAAGTTTGAGAATCAGAAGAGAGCGAAAGAAATTGAAACCATCGAATCTATCAACAAATATTCACTTTGACTAATGAGAAGTGTTACGTACTTCCAAGACTTCAGAATTATCTGGCATCCCTGGACACTTGCTGATGAGTCAAAATACTGTTTCTTCAAATGACGGCGATGGAATGAGAAGAAGTTTTCCTTATTCTAAAAGGGATTCCCTCTTTTGGAACATGAACATGAAAGGCCCATGAATCTTTTAGCTGCTAGGTGAGTTCAATTTGGCTTATGTTGAATCCAGTTGCTCATATCGCAGGATTTTCTGCATGTAGATACGACCATTCATGCACTGATTCTATCGATCATTTGATTCGTTCCTTTCAATTTTCTTAGAATCACAGTTACTCTTTAGCCTAATACATTTTTTCCTATTTGGTGAAGATTTATGCATTCTTCAGATAATTATGATTTTCGTAAACTAAAATAAAATAATCCAAGTGAATAGTTTCTATTTCCAAACTCAAGACTGGCATTTCGCTTTATATCCATGAATTGCTACAACCCATCCAACCTACAATCTTGTCATTCAACGGGTAGGTTTCCCTAATCTCTAAGCCCATATCAAGAGACACCAATGATTGTAGAAAAAATTTGATTTGATCTTCAAAATTCAAATATAGATGGTTCCATCGCATCTCATATTGCACAGAAAAATTCATTGACACACGTGAAATGGTTTCGTCTTCGGACGTATATTCCAGGCTTGAACGAGGAACCTCGTTCAACCCCTCGAAATGGATAGGGAGGCAGGAGTCGAGGGCTACTACATTTGAAAGTTTTTTGAATTTTTTTACATAGATATGTGGAACACGTAATTTTGATAAACCGTTATCACCAAAATTCAAATTTTCCGCTCAAATGTGTCCTCTCGATTATTTCGGATATTTAAAGAACTTACGTGTTATGAAGCGCTTTTTACAAACTCAAAAAATAACAAAGATATTCGATGTGACCCATTTGTGCTAAAAATTTAATCTTGAGGAAAACTACGTTTATCATGCAACGTTGTGAAGAGACTTCCAGAACTTTTCAAAATCAAAAGGTGTCTCTCAACCCTCTGATCTATTCAATTTTGCCTCCTCTTAAGTTGTTGCAAATTTAAACCACGTATTACTTCAAAAGATTTCCTCAAATAAAATAACTTGACGTGATCCGAGAAATTTTCCCAATAATTCTGTATGTGCAGCTTTAAATGGAATGATGAATTAAAAAAAAAATGATGATATTTCTGAGAATATTTTAATAAACATTTTTTTATTTCAAATAGAATACAAGTGCAGTAGTCATCACTGTAAGGAAGTCTTTGGGAACAGTTGGTGGCAATGACGCGGTTCCGTTCTTCAGGCATGACGAGGATTCCTACTTCAGGTATGGCGAGGAGCTAGCTCCCTACTTCAGGCATTGCGAGGATCCTTCCTTCAGGAAGGACGAGGATTAGTACTTAAGGGATGACGGGGTCATAATTGATTTTGCGATTTTTCGGGGTGAGTCGGAATTTCATGCTTTGATCTCAAGGAATTGAAATGGAGGTTAGGCATACGACAGATGCCGCAATAACAGGTCAGTGCTATTCTAAGATTTCGAAACTTGTTTTCAATTGTTGCGGTTCTGCGCCTTACGGGAGTGGAAGTGTTGTTTTGAAGAAAAAACATGATGAAATTAAAATTAGAGTGATGAATTGATCGAAGGTAAGTTTGAAATCTTACGTTATTGTTATAATTCACTTTTATTTGATTTTCAGTGTTTTCTTCTCTTTTCGTATGATGAATAATGATATACGTAGAGCAAACTCTGAATATCAATATGGTTGTAAATTCATATACTTTTGTAGGCTTTGTTAAAAAGTTTTTGCTATTGATTTCATGCCACTAGTTTTCCTTTTCTAGCAGACAGCGAATCTGATGTTTCAGTCATCTTGCGCAAATTCAACTCCACATTCTGAGGAACACTGGATGAAGAGAAATTCTTTTGATGTTCAAAAAAGCTGTGTCAATGGGAGACGAAAAAACCTTCGGCGTCAGCAGTTCACATAGCAGTAGAAGCAGTAGAGAATCTCTTGTACCAATGAAATGGTGAGATTTTCTTCGAAAACTGTTGAATAACTATAATTCGCTCTAATTTGAAACATCTCCGTATAAAACTTGAATAGTCATGTTCTACATCAAAAATAGCGTCAAATGTGTAGAATTATTATATGGGGTATAAACATCATCTCTTATTGTTCTTCTTCCAGTGATTCTCCAGACATCCTCTGTCGTTTTCAAGGCAAAAATTTTGTTTTCGAAAGTCTTGACAATTTGACACTTCGTGGAAATTGAAGAAAAGTTTCTCATATCAGCTTTTTCAAGAGCAAATTTTTTGCCTTGAAAAAGAAAAATACGTGTGTCAGAACGTTGGAAAGAAAAACAATGAGAGATGATGGTTATTGCCCAAATAATATTTCTACATGAGTTCTAACATCAAAAATTTCTTGGTCAACAATTATAACGACTTGGTCATCCATATATGATATTTTTACATTCTGCAGAAAATGCCATCTCAAGAATCGCATGGAAGTCTAGATGGTAGCCCTAAGGAGACTTCTCTTCCTACAACTGCTATATTTGGCTTGTCGCTGCTGTTTCGGGTCTAGGATGAAAGCAGAATTAGGAAAGACTGAATTCTATCCCAAAGATTCTTTAACTCATGAAGAGTACCAAGGTAAGACAACGTTCACCGGAGTTGCCAATCTCATTGAAGTATTTACCCTCGTTCCTTCGGTTTCAGAAATTAATAAGTTCGTCTCGAAAATAGGCAAATAGAAGGAGGAAAGTCTATGAAAAAAAATTGTGCATGAAACATGCTCTCGAAATCAGAAGACATAAGAAGGACAACACTACTTTCATTAATTATTAGAGATGAGATGATATGTTCTTATACTTGACAGTCAAGGTGAGTCATCCATGTGAGGATCTGAAATTCAGTGAAATATTGTGTGCATATCCCGTTGTGTTATAGGAGTTAAGTTTGAAACCCTTGTATGTATGAAAGACAGAAGAGAGCCAAAAGCTAATAAACTCTTGAAACTGTCAGCAAATATTCATCTGCAGTAATACATAAGTATTTCAAAAATCGAAGAATAATCTGGAATTCAGGCGACATAATGAATATTAACGGTACATGATAACAATACAAATTAAAGCAGCGGTGATCAAACAATTGCACAACTGTTTAATCCAATCAACAAACGATCAGGTAGTATTGTGGGTGCACAGCATCAGTCAGCCCATCATACAGATCCAACACAGGTGCAGCAGACATGTCCAGCACAGCTACAGGCAGCTAACACAGCTTCAGACGGTTCATCAGACATCTCCGACAGAGCTACAGAGCGCTTAAACACAGCTACACACCGCTATAACACAGCTACAGACCGCTTTTACACAGTTAGAGACTGCTTTAACACAGTTAGAGACTTCTTTAACACAGGTGCAGGCGGTTCAACAGACAGGACGACAGACCTGTCTGCTGCACCTGTGTTCGATCTGTTTGATGGGCTGACTGATGTTGTGAACTTGAAATATGTCTGATTGTTTGCTGATTGGATTAAACAGTTGTGCAATTGTTGGATCACCTTGAGATTCCCTAGTCTGAATACTAAAAACTTTGTTCCAATATCTCTTATGAAATTCTGAATTATAAGTTTTCTTAGCTCTTCATTTCTACCTCTGTTGATTATGACTGGTGGTTAATCCCTCATTCACATCATAATATTGATCACCAGTTTATGAAAAAAACCATACATGGCAATGAATATATGTTTCAAGACAAAACTCAATTGTTGTGTCATCTTCAAAATGTTCGGAAAGAAACGGATAAAACTCGGCTGAACTTATGTCTATGCCTGTTATTTACTCTCAGAATAGAAATCATAATTTATATTATAATTAACAAATTCAATTAATGCGATATATTTCATAGGAGGTTATACACTAATAAATTCTTGTAAATTTCCGTACTGTTGAATCCAGTTGCTCATATCGTAGGATTTTCCATATACAGGGTGTAACTAAATAAGTGTAAAATATTTAAGGAGGTGATTCCTCATCGAAAAAAAGATAGGATCTTTCATATAAAGAAACTTTATTGGAGCATCCCTTGTTAAGATACATCCCCTCAAAGGGAGTACATAAAAGTTACAATATTAAAATTAACCTAACTTTTCCTACTAGCAAAGTGATGGATCCATGTTGCACTTATAGTCATATATCGACGCAAAAATTACGGTTTTTACGTTCAAACATGGCCCAAAAAATGCTTATAATCATCAACACTTTCTCGTTTTGTTGTACAGTTAGCAAACGCGGCACCCACTTTACACAGAGCTTTCTCATAGTTAATTTCTCATGCAATATAAAACCAAAACGTTTATAATTATCATTAATTAAAGAACCAAAAGACTGTTTAGATGCAGCTAGTGATTTTAGTACTAGCAACCGAAATTGAACTTGAAGTTTGCCTAGATCTGACGTTTCCAACTGAATTTGGATTTTTCAAGGACCCCCTTGATTACAATATATCTTAATCGGACTATTCAACGTATACCTTCACTTTCTTCAGGGACTATTTTGTCGAATCCAAATCAAGTTTTTACGCCAAAGACTTGCAATTTTTCCCTGATTTTTCTGAGCGCTCTCTCATTATTTTAATGGTAGAAAACCGTGAAGCAGGTTGCTGACTGACTTATAAGCGTCTCTCTCCTTTTCGTGTCCGAAGGGTTACGGCTCGTTGATTGCGAAGTAGTTCGATTAACGACATCCGTCCACCCCTTGGTGTTATGGAAGAATGATCTTCATTGTCCTATTTCCGCCCTTGTCGGAAATCAGAACGCTGCAATCTGCGCGATTTGTTTCAAAAGGCCACGTAAAGACCTGTCATTATCCGCGGACTGCTTTGTTCTTTTTAGACCGTTACAGTCGCGACTCCCACGGCTTAGAAGTTCCACTTTTGCTCTTTTGTCTAAAAATATAAACAGTATCAGCATCTGTTTCCACTCAATAACAATTGAAACACCTGGACAAAATCGATCTATTTTATCGCATGCCCTATACAAGTAATTTCATACTGGACATAATCAGATTTTTCAACGCCGCATTTATTGTTGTCGCAACAAATAAATATGAGCATTAAGCTAGTTTTTGCTGAATTGTGTTCGAATATGATCTAGTCAATTCGAAAACGTAGTCATAAAGATAAAAACTATGGGCGAAAGCTCTTTGGATTCGTTACCACCTTCAGGAAAAGGTTACTTTGAAACCGCAAATAATAATTTGATAACGGACATTAAAGTATTATTTGATTAGAATAAGTTTCTCTTTCATATATGCTTGAAATCGAATTTGAATCTATTGCTTATTAGCTAGCACACGAATTTTTTCATGAAAATTGTATATTTTTTAGACTGTCGTCATAAATCGGCTATTAAATCCCAGGCACAGGTAGGAATATGTCATTTTTGGCCAAAATTGATATTTATTCATTAGTATACTTTATCTCCTTTTATACTTATACAATAATTCCAACGGGTTTCTAGCTTTTCTATACCACCGATGTAAACAATTTTTCGAGAATTTTAAAATATGCTTCAGTTTCGGCAATCACTTCCTCATCTGAGCCAGATCTCTCTCCTATGAGCATCTTTTCGAGTTCTGGGAAGAGCTGGTAGTCGCTGGGGGACCAAATCTGTTGAATACAGTGGGTGCGGTAGCCGTTCGAAATTCAATTCGACTACTTTTGTGGCTGTTTTCATTGACTTGTAACACGGTGCATGGTCTTGGTGAAAGAGCACCTCTTTTTTCTTCACATGAGACCTTTTCTAGACAATTTGGGGCTTCAAACGATCCAAAAACCGATGAGAAAAGGGTTGACACTTCTGAGAAATCATATGGATATTTTATTAGTGAATCGATCTGGTAGTAGAGCCTGGGACGTTTTGAACATTGTTGTACTTAGCGAAAAGTCTTGTGTTCAATTTCTCAACTGATCGAAATAAGAAAACCATTGTCTTCTTGAAAATAAGATTTTTTTTTTAACAACGAAATATCTTGAAAAATTTCATAAAAAAGGATTCTTAATTTTTTAAAACAATTTTATAAACAAATCATGTTAACTGAATTCATTCATTGATGTTTGAACAAGATTTGAAATAATAATAAAGAATTGTAATTATTGTTAACCTGAATCAATTGATATCTTGAAAATCGATGAGAGAAAATTCTATACAAGTGATATTTTATACAAAATTGTAATATAATAATTTGGTGTCTAGGGAGACAATTCCTTCATGTGACTTCTTCCTAAGCGGTTGGAAGGAAACTCTTTTGTAATAGAAAAGCCCAAAGTTAATCGTATATTGTGTAATTGTTCAAATTTATTAGGGCTATAGTTCTTTCAAAGTTTTAAAAGTGACTTGCGTATGTTTATTTATGTTTAGAATTTAGTGAAACATTTTTTAACACCTGGTCCAACCGGCTTAGATTCTCTCGATCACACACACAGCAGCGTTGTATCGGTCAACACGGTGAGGACCTCAATCTAATATCCGATGTTTGACCCATCCCAGGTCTCCAGAGGGAATAGCTACACTTTATCTCCTGACGTTTTATGTTCCAACTGACAGAAGATAAAAATATTTCGATGACAAATGACCACGGTTGGCGGGGGAGAACGCTTTTTTACCAACACTATCTTTTTTAATAAACAGCTATAAAGTAAGCTCAGTTAGATCAACTCCATGTTGATTTGGATTTGCTTAATGGCGTGTAGATTCACTTTCTCCCATTCGGGTTCCTTCGATTTAACATAACAATCCTCAGTGTCTTGGGAAAATACAAATTTTGATTTCAATGCTGTACTTTTCACCAGATTCTTCAGATGGAATTTTACCTCTTGAAAACAAAGGTTTGAAATTAAGCCTATCGAGTGCTTCATGAAATTCGTAATTCTAAGAATTCTCTCAATTTGTTGAAACCTCAAGTGGATCTTAACAGTTTGCCATTAAAAATTTTTTTCAAGTTAATTTCACAATCTATCAATGACACATCCACTTTTTTTAATATAAAATGCTCTGTACCCACTGTCTGACAAGAAAGTATTCGGAAATTTGAATTTGAACGCAAAAATATTAAACTTATTCAATGGTTATTGAAACGCCTTTAGAATATGCTTGATTTGGGGCGATACACAGGTGCCAACGTTTTTTCTAATCATGGAAACATTTTTCATAAGCGCTTTAAGAGATGGCCTTCATTTCCGCCTGAGAAATTTTCTTATAGCCTTTATGGAGTTATCTGGTTCCCGGAGCGGTAATTTCATTGTGCAGAATGGAAATGTCACACGGAGCTAGATCAGGCGAATAAGATGGCTGGTAAATGGTTTCGTTAATGATCGTGACTCGATGAGATGGTGCGTTATCGTCATGCAAAATCCACGAATTGATTTGCAACATATCGGGGAATATTTTCACGCAATCGTCCCGAATCAGTGAAAGAGAAGTCCTTATTGACTGTTTGACCTTGCGGAACGAATTCATAATCAATGCCACACCGCGAATATCGAAGAAAACAATATGAATCGTCTTGATTTCCGAACGACTATTGCTAGTTTTTCGCTTATGTGTCGTATTCATAGACCCATGTCTCGTCACCAATTATGATCCGTCCCATGAATGTAGGATCAGAATTCGCACGATGCAGCATGTCTGTAGCTACCGGCATCCGGTACTATTATTGAAGAAAATTCAGCTCTAACGGTACAAGCCGGATGGTCACGCGCTGTATGCCCAATGGGTTCCCAAAATCAAACGAGCGGTTTCCCTTGAGATATTGAGGTCACGAGCTATCTCTTACTCTTATCTAAACTAGTAGTAACTCCAGGTTATAGCTCCACTAACAAAATATCCATATGATTTTACGAAACTTTGAAAAATTACTGTCAAAATTGCATGACTTCTGGTTTATCATTAAGGGTTACTGTGGTTTAAGTTCGCTGTTTTTGTAGTTTTTGCAAATGATGGAGAATTAAAAGCCATTTCGCTTGTTGATGTATCATTGCTTTTTGAAGGAAAAAACACCGTTCTGGCCAAAGCTTGGCTTGAAAAATCTTATTCTGACTTTGCCCTATCGAAAACGACCATCAAACAATGTTTTGCCGATTTCAAACGTCGTCTGACATAATCGATAATGCTAAACGCACTGGTCGGCCAAATTAGGCGGTTATTCCGGAAAACATTAAAAAACCCTTGAGAATCAACATGGACAATCGCAAAGTGAAGTTGCATGAGATAGTTTACATTATAGGCGGTTTGCATAAATCTTAAATGAGACATCTGGTGGCGACTTTCGGCATTTTTTCTGGGAAAGACTTGTCAATGGGTTAGTTATAACACTAAATTTCCTAGAACTTTTCAGTTGATTTGGAAATTATTTTTGTGAGTTAATCCAGAAGAAGGATGGATATTGAAAGATCGTTCGGATTTTTGAAAATAAATTTTTGTCATTTTTCCAAAGGAAGTGTAAAAGTAATAATCTATTTACAACATTGAGTTTACAATTTTCATGGACGCTGTAAGCTAAAATTGAATCTATCGAAGACAATACCAGCAATACAGTTCAACTCTTCATCACGTTTTAAAGATTTGATACCATGGAAGCCCATACATTCGATAGGTTCATCCATGCCAACACATTTGTCGTTTTTACCAACAAATAATTTGGTCTTATCGGCAATAATATATTGAATTGCCACGACAGGCATTCCCTCCGCACTATTGCACATGAAACTACTCTAAAATAAAAATATATCATCATCTGAATCAGTTTGACATAAATATTCCTTCTGGCCTCTTCCCACTTGCATTGAATGATTATCACCACCTCTTTCAATTGAAGATTGAACAATAGATTCTTCCTTGGACACATCCTTTCTTCTTGATCGTGCTATTTTCTTTGAATTCTCTCCATTCCCATAATGGAATTATCCACTTTTTTATACATTCGTATTCTTTCTCAACGAAAATGTCGAATTCCGCCACTGGGGTCGCCACATACAAATATGCAAACCTCCTATCGAAAGTTATCGAAAGGTAGTGTTTACACCACCTCACATGAAGATTTTAGAAATGGGCGCGGCCTTTGATCACACCAGATCAAAAACAACAACGAGTAAACGATTCAAAGATCTTTACTTCGGTGCATCACAATGAATGGGACATGGATTCATCACTTCACTCCGGAATCAAATCGACTGTCTGCTTAGTGACGTAGAGACTGAGAAAACCGTCCAAAGCCACCGAAGACTCAAAAATCTGCTGGAAATATAATGACCTCTGTATTTTGAGATGCGCATGAAATGTTATACATAAAATACTTGGAACATGGAAAAAAATCAACGACGATTCTTATATCAATTTGTTGGGGGCTTTGAAGGACGAAATTACCCAGAAAAGGCCTAATTTGTAGACGAAAAAGGTGTTCTTTCTCCAAGATAATGCACCGTGTTACAAGTCGCATAAAATTTTAAAAAATTTACTTCAGCCTTCAAATCTGAAATTGTTGATTTATTTTTCATGTCACAACATTGAAATCCGAAGAACGAATTGGATTACAGAAAGAAGCATAAATATGTGTCATGAACGTTCAAAAAAATGTTTGTTATTATTCTTCTTTCCTCGGAAAACGAGATCAAGGATTTAACCTTTTTTTCCCTATATTTATTGGAAATCTAATCTTTCTCTATCAAATTTTTCAATACATGAATGATTAGAAAGAAAACCTATACTTCAATTTCTTTTTGTAATTCTGAATTACATTCGGAGCTCACCGAACATGTTCTCAAGTTTCAACAAATATTCCTACATACCAGAGAATTTGACTGAAGCGTGGATGACAATATCTCAGGGGATTTTCTTCGAAAGCTTTTAGAGGAAGCAGGCGTTACGTCAACGATCGCCAGTCTAGTCTGTCTCCATAGTAGTTTCACTTGCTAGTCCATTTTCCAAATTAAATCGGACAAACTAAAAAAGTAACTCGTGTCATACAGTTAGCTTTCCCTCCCTTTCGCTTTTCGTTTCACTGCCCATGAAAACTTATTACCACTCTTCAGTCCTCGCTCGACGGCAATCTGAGACTTATGACCTCATATGATGAACTATCGAAATTTTCCATCCGTTCGAATTGTAGCTTCCACACAAGGATTTTGGACTGCGTTTTAATCCTCAGAGGGACTGATAGTATTTCTGACGTTTTTAATCGGTTTAGCCAGAAATAAATACAGAAAAAGAGAGAAAATCGATATATCTTGAAATAGGAAAAATGTTAGGTATTTTTTTGCGTTTGTTCTAGCGTGCTATCGTTTTGCCCAAATGTCTGTAATTTTCGGATATCGAGTCGAAAATGGTCCCAGTCGATTGGGTTTGATTTCCTGATGACTAATACGGAATTTCATCGAAAATTTGTGCATATGTGAAGCTCATTGATATACCCATGAGAAGATATAGAATATAGAAGTTTTCTTAGGTAATTAGGTTAATGAAATCACAGAAGTTCATTGAATAACGTTATGAATGTATATTCTTTTTTCTACTTCTACCATTGATGAATGGCGCGAATCGAAAGTTGATTAATTGAAGTTTGTAAATCTTCATTTATTTATCCATCACTCATTGTCTTTTGAAAGAAATATGAATACAATTCCTGGACATTTCTATGAATTATTCCATTTGTTATCGAAAATGGCAGTTACATTTTTCGTGATTAGCATGAAACGTTTCATTTCACACTTTATTCCAAAGGACAAGAGCTTACTGGAAGAAATATATAAAATCTTTTATGATTTTCGATTGAAAAGATCTTTTTTCAAGGGAAGGAAATCTGAGCTTTTAACAAAGCTGAGGAAAAACTAAGTTAATTCGGTTTTAAAATATAACTACAGATCTCATATCAGTGAGCGAAACCTTGTTTTGCTTTTATTCATATCGAATTTGAATGCAACAGAACTAACCAACCTATTTAAACAATGTAAATCATATGATTTATAATTCTTGGTATCATAAGAGCATTGATAATCGGAAGATTGACATAGAGGGCGAACATATTTCCGCTCTGTGAAATGATTGTAACAGGAAATTTAATTTCTGGTCCAGTAAAAATAAAAAACTCGATCACCAGGAAAAAATTAATATCTGAAAATTCAGCCATAGTTATTCATAGTTCAGTGAAAAATATAAATTCCTAACATATAAAATGAAAAATTCATGTATCGTCTAAAAGCACACATTAAATTATCAAAATTCAACCTAAGTGATGCTGACTATTACATTTACGAACACATTTTCTCTAACGCTAGATTTTCCTAACGAGATCAGATTCAACTGTACCACTTAAAAGTTACCAAATGATGAGAGCCAAAAATCGTCCCAAAGTGAGTCCAAGAGAAAATAACTAGGAAGTTGAGAATAAGATAAAAATTATGGACAGATTTCAGGTACCAGGTACTGCACCTCACCTACAAGTTTGCACTCTGTATTTCGATACAAGAAATAAAAAGATATTGAAACAAAAATTGGGATTCTACAATTGAATGGAAAATGATTAAGCCAATTTATAACAAACTTTAGTGTGCAATTTATCTCACTCGCATCTCAGACAAACCAAGATGTGATATCACAGAATTTGAATTATTCCCCGAGGAGTTCGAAGTGAACGCCAAAACACTCTTGCTCCCGTCAGTGATTGTACAAATATTGAATCTTCGAAAATTCCGAATTTGTAGGGACACCCTGTGTGATATATATCGAGATTTCGGTGTAGGATAGATTAAAAATTAATAAATTTTATCCTTAAACTATGGATTAGGGAAGCTCAACTGATCGCGCAACCTTTCGGGTTCATTGTCGATTAAAAAAAAATAGTTACAGTGTACTGCCGTCCTAAAGTTTAAAGTTTATTACATCCTCTAGCTGTCAGAGTTGTCGTTATTTTAAATTTATAGGGATCTCACAATTTGATGTAGTTTCATGTGGAAAGCGTTTCATCTACTAATGTATAGATGGCGCTTTGAAAAGTATAATATATATATATATATAAATGGAACCTGTAACCTCTCCTGAAATGAAATTGATGAATATTCCACCACGATAGATGTCACCCATATCGGTATTAACATTGTATTAACATAGAATAATTTTTTTACACAATAAGTTATTTGTGATAGTTTGCAGTGTAATGAAGCTCTTTTCTTCAGGATGTAGAATTAAGTTTTAATATCGATTATTCAACTGTTAGAATTATTCATAGAAAATTTTTGATGATGATTTATCATGAATAGCCAAAAATTTATCGCTTTACATTAAAATTTCTTCAATACAAGGTTAACGATATCATCTTCTTATGAAAAGAATACTACATAAGTTTCCAAATGGGAATATGGATCTTGAATTTTTTCTAAAATTATTCATGTAACTCAAGCAACACATACAAAAAAAAAATATCAGGTTCAGCTAAGGTTGAATATTTTGAGAGCAAATTGTGAATATATTCAATATGAATATAAGTAACCACAAACTTGTGACAGCCAAGCCTATTGAAAACCAAACTAAACAATTTTTTATGACATGGAATATGTAGAATAAAGTTCATCAAAATGTAAGTTCCGTTTATTCATTAGGCCGGTTTAGGAAGGTTAATATATTTTTCGTAGTAGGAATATAGCTTGATTATCCTGGTTCGCGGTAATGTTTAAACGGCTTTTTGAAATGGTTGTCATAGCAACCATAACATATGATTCACCACGCCTTCGTTTGTTGAATGTAGTATTATGAAGTATATTCAAGATCAAGCGACACTTTGAAATGGCAGGGAGGTAACAGCAAAAAACTTTGTGCGGTAGGTTCATTCAAATTCTTCTTATTTTATTTTTATTCGATATGGCTACTTAATAATTTTGCGAGGTATAGAAATGACATATCGGAAACTATAATTCGCGCATGAGCATATGCATTTGACGAGAAAGACCCGAAGTCAATGGTTCCTTGTATATTAAGTACACTCTTCCTGTAAAGGAGCGAGTGAAAATGTTTGATTTTTAGGCCGAAAGAGCCTTCCTCTAACCAATAAGTGAAGTTTGTGGCCTTTGTTAGCTTTTAAGTGAGTTTCGTCGTCGGTTTACTTTCAAAAAGAAGATGAATTGGGTTTCGAACTGAGATGACCGGGTGTCTATGTGGGTATAATGGCGTTCAGTTCTGGTTCACAAACTTAACCATAAGTGCGGATTTCAAATAAATTTTCTCATCTAATTATCAACAATTGACCAACATCAGTGCGGCACGCTTTTCCCCTTTTAACTTTTCCTGAGCAGTTTTGGACTAGAATTTATTGGAGTACAAATGATGTCAAGTTTGAGTTCTGTGATACAATTAATAATGTGATATCAAAACTCCAAACAAAACTAAGAGTGGATATTTCCTAAAATAAATCTCCGTTCATGTTTCACTGGAATAGACTTGTCTCGTTTGAAATAGTCATACCATTTTTATAACGGTAAGTTTGGGGAGAGAAAACATTTATCCTTTCGAAATGTCAAAACAGGATTCAGCAAGTGTTTTGTTATTCACTATTTTTTAATCTCTCTTCTACTATTCTCAATGTTGTATGAGAATTTATAATTGATGTAATTGAAGACAACTTGCAGAGATATCCACAACTAAAAAGCATTTGTATTTGTGATGAAAATAATCTAATAGAAAGTTGGGTTATGTCTTTCTGCAGATGAGGCCCATATTGCAATATCTTGTTTATTTTTGATCACATCAAATGTTTATCGTCTGCATCGAATAATAATTCAGACAATTGTTAGGGGATCATTTTTACTCTTGAAGTGATGAATTAAAATAAACTCTTGAATATCTACAGTTATAGGCATGATCGTTTGAAATTGATTATTCACAATGGGCACATCTATTAACATCATTTAGGTCTTTCAATCACAAAACGGTTGTACCAAGGAAGAAAAAACATCTCCAGTATCTATCTTATCCAAAAATCAGTAATTATATCAAGTGTGAATCTTCAATGCACTGAATGATGAATGAAATGAGGTATTGAACTCGTTCATAACTTCAATCATAACAATAGTATTGAACAATCAGTAGATAACATACTCTACATTGTTAATGCTCATTGTAACTGTAATTGAAATAATCATCCTTCTGTTCTAATGAGGTGATTATTTGAACACCTCATTTCATTAGTGTCTCCTATGGTATCTTTTAATAATATTTGATTTTTCTTAATCTCATTTCTGTTGAAATTTTTCAACAGAGATGTGTGATCAAAAAATTGTAAATTGGCTGGTTGAGGTTTTTTTAAACTTGTTCTATCGTCATTTAGGAATTAATAAATAATTTCGATATTACCTATGCCTTATCCAAGGTATCAATTACCTATGTTAATATTCAGAATAGATATTTAGTGGATACCCATGGTGTGCCTAGTAGGTTTGTAATATAGCGAATTTCTGTTCTACTGTAATTATTGACTTTGATTTTTTGGAGTGTTTTCATAGAACAGATTTTGCGTATCTGGATCATCATCATTCTGAGCATGAGAAAAATCATATTCAGTAATGTAATCTCCTAGTTATCATTTCGAAGGCATTGTTTCTTATCTCCTCTACAAATAATATTTCATTTTACTAATTCAACAATTCCTCATTTCTATGGGAACATTTCATCGAGTCTTTCGAATGGCTTCAGCCTTAACTTTTATCTGTTCATTATTCTCAGTACATAATCAGACATAATAGGAAGATTCTCTAACCCTGTCATCTTGAAACATTACTTTTGCTTTCTCAGACCGAAGTGCTTGGCAAATAAGAATAACATTTTTCAGATGAAACAATAATTATAGACTTGTCGTTTTTAAGTAGAGAATACATAACTCATTTTGTATAATAAATTGCATGCAAATAAAATTATTATAACCAGTAAAATAGTCGTCTCGTTTCATAACCGTCATATTTTATAGAAGAAATGACGTATCATTATTCATATTTCATTATCAGCATCCTCAAGTTTAGGCCATCAGACATCATACCATATTGCAACTGCCGTTTCATTCGGTTCACCAATTCTGAAACCATTCCCAAAATCCCATTTTGTGAATCATACTGTTGGTCAACCTTGAATTTATGTCATTGTGACGTTTCTTCATATCGTTCATCGTATATTCGGTATTCTATTCATGTTTGTACATGATTGCATGCAAATAAAATTATTATAACCAGTAGAATAGTAGTCTCTTTAAATAACCGTCATATGTTACAGAAGAAATGACGTATCATTATCATTATTCATATTTCATTATCAGCATCCTCAAATTTAGGCCATCGGACTTCATACCATATTGCAACTGCCGTTTTATTCGATTCACCAATTCTGAAACCATTCCCAAAATCCCATTTTGTGAATCACTCTGTTAGTCAACCTTGAATTCCTGTCTTTGTGACGTTTCTTTATATCGTTCATCGTATATTCGGTATTCTATTCATGTTTGTACATGATTCATTATGTCGATGAATCTCAAACGATAATTTACTATCGTACGCTTTCTAATATTAAATATTGTTTTGATTTAACTAATTCATGGGGGGTAATACGATAAATATATCGATTCATTTAGATGCCTGCGAACAGCAATTCGCAAATAAGAATTAGCACATTTTCTCTGATTTATTTGAAGAATTTCTCTAACTGGATTATTTTCTGGTATGGTGCGAAATTCTAGGAAAATCAATAGGTATACCGTGCAATATGGATTTGTGGTTGTATTTCTCTTCCATGATTTAATTCTAGAACTCGCAGATGTGGTACCTAAAGATTTTTGGAAAAAATATTGCCCCATGTAATACCTATGTAACGATATTTTTTCCGCTCATTTATTGTTTAAACTCAATTGTAGTGTGTACTTTTCCATCAGTTTAATTTCCTTATCAGTATTTTCGTATTTTTCAATGAATGAAATTTTAATTGCAGGTGGTGCCATGGACAAGAACGACCAAAATAAAAAAAATTCAAAGCGGCATGGTAAGCTTTTGTCCTAAATTATTGTTGTTCTTATGTATTTCTTTATTCAACGTGTATTTATTTATTATTTTAATTAATCATTCAGTCAAGTATTTGGTGACCCCAGCATCCAGTAAATGTGAGTTTCTGTTAATGATTGTATAATATCGCCAGCATTGCACGATAGTCCTTCACAGGTCAAAGACTACGTGGTTAACGCCGTCATTCTTCATTTTCTGTAAAGTAGATTCACCTTATTCACCTTTGATGAACATTGTAGAGGTACTAATAGCGTAGCGTCAATTTCAAGAAATAGTTAAATCTCCCCTCAAATCCGAATATAACATGATAACGTCCCACCGCATGGGCTTAAAATTATATTAGTCCACTTGAGCATGCCGAAATTGTTTGATGATGTACCTACTCCCTCAAACTAGGCCGGGATATGTTGGATTATGGCGTGAGATGATGCCATCAATTATTCATTGACCGCCTCCAACAGTCGCTGATCATTTACTGATATTCTATAAATGTTCAAATTATTCACCATTCTTCAGTTGAAAAACTTTATTATATTACAACTTGTTCCTGCTAAATGTGGGCCAATCTAGACCGCATACCCTTACATCAGAGGAATTGAAAAACCTGCATTCGATGCCATATAGTTAATGTCTTTGAAATACCAATTTTAAACAAGATGACCCATCACACGCGGCTCAATAGGGAAGATGGAATAACGTCATGCCTTATAAGCGTCATCCGGTATTTACTTTACCCGCTATTGGGTTGTGAGGTAGTCGTATGGTAGACACCATTTTACACAGTTTTACGTTAACGAAGGCTTGGGAGCATTCATAGAATCGTGGCAATTTCTATGACCATTCAAAAGAGTTCAGTTTTTATAAACTAACTGAACAAATAAAAACCTCTTGAAGTAGACATATTCGTATTTTCATAACAAAAATTAAACGAATGTAGCATCAAACAGAATGATCTGTGTTTCTAACCATATTGGATTTAGAAAATTAGGTGCGCATGATTGGGAAACTACAGTTATGAAGTATAACGTGCTACGCTGTCCGTCCGTGAATTTATGCGGTAACGCACGTTATCCCGAACTGCAAAAGAAGCATGCACTGTACCGTAATTAGCGCATAACGCTAATAGCGTTCGACATTATTTCGTCTTTCAAATCTCACTTGGGGGACTTGATCGATACAAAAGTAGACACTTTCTATAGTTTCAACTTTGCGTTTTGCTTACGATCCATACAGGCTACGTCCGTTGTGAATAAGGATTTATATCCATTGGGAATGTTGTGTAGTTCCTACCGTCTGCATGTAGATCGAACACTGTTGTAAACACCTTACATTTAAGAATCTTTCACGTTTAAGACATCCATTGTGAATCAGCATTAGGGTATTAGTTGATTATAAACTAGACCTAGTATTAACCGTCAGAATAATGTCATTCGAAAATTGCCGATACCGTCATATTTGGTTAGCGATAGCTTGAAGGGGGATATAAACAGCATTGCTAATCTAGGATTAGATCAGCAACAATCCTTGTCAATCAAGCAAAAAACAGTTTTTCGCCAATTCATAGAGTATGCCCAATTCTCATCAGTTTTATCATACACGTGCGAAATATGTATCACCTTCTTGATTGGAAAATCTATGGTAGTTTATTTGAGTGTACGTATATCAGCCGTGACACGTATTTTGAGGAAAGGAAAGTTGATAGCGGTTACTGATAAAGTAATTAAACTTGAAAATTATTGAATCTTAATCAGTGTGCTCCATTTAAGGATGAAATGTAATTTGTATTCAGTTGAAATTAATTTTCTCTGAGATAGTGATCGTGTCGGGAAATTCATGATTTATTTCAATTGGCTTAATGCATTAATAAAATGATAAAAACAGCTTATTGAACTGCAACAATTTTTTAAATTGTGGGAAGGACATTAACAAGTAAAAAGACTCAATTGTTATTCAGCTAGCATTTAATCGAAATAATTTCTATTGAGCTAAGCAAGGCCCAATTTCTTAGGCTAATGGGTAGGCTTTTTTGTTGGTACTTACACTGAGTAGATAATAATATATTCAATTAAAGTAAAAAAAGAATGTTGGACAGTCCATGTCACATGATCTTGGTGATTTTACAATGCACGTTAATCGTAAAAATCCCGTAAATCATACGTTAATTGTTCAGTTGAACGTATAGGAATTAAATGGAATATTCACAATACATATCGTAATTTCTATGAGTATGTTCGAATTATGGGGGTAATCAAAGTTTGACCCTCCTTTTGTTATAAAAAAAAAAGGGGGAAGATATGAAAGATGGAATAACGTCATGGGCTATTAGCGTCATCCGATATTTACTTTGCCAGCTATAAGTTTTTGAGGAACGCATATAGAAGACACGGTTTTACGTTATCGAGGAAGAACTCTAATTTGCCCACTGAGTCTAACTTGTAATTTACGAATTTTCAATGACGAATCACATCGACACAAGGTATTTGAGTACCAAAGCTCACAAGGTTCCGACTAACAGTTCCAGCATTATGAATTTTTTAACAATTAGGAATTAGTCTTTAACTCTATTTTTTTGAAATGTAGTAACTCTGGTGTGAGCAATGTAATGGATAAAATTTTCATAGATGAATCACATCGATGTGACTGAGCCTTGGTCAGAGTACATCGTCCCACGACGATTTCTAGATTTTGATAAACTTATCAAAGTACCAGAACTGTTTCTCACTCCTAAAGCCATTCAAATAATTGGCCTTCACTGCAATATATCCTAATTACATGACTCCTAAGATTTTTTGTGCGTTTCCCATACGTTTCAGTTCTATTTTAACGTATCTTTCACCAAGGCCGTACGCCACTGGGACTGCGAACGCCACTGGGACTGCGATTAACTATTACCCGCTAGTTCACATCGCTGAAATTTCTGTGGATTGGAGCTTTTTCTGTCATATAATTTTAGAAATCATAATGAGGTTAGAAATTCTGAGCAAACATATACCGGGTGTTTGGAAAGGGAATGTAAGAACTTTGAAAGATGATTAGACGTGTTCTTTTTAACATTTTGAACCAGATTCAGTGAAATATAGTCTGTTACTTTTTGAAATATAGCCGATCATTCATATTTCTGTTAAATTTCCGATTTGATAGACAAAAAAGATCTATCATCCCTCTCGAAAATAGGTATAATTTTTGATGACTTTCATACAGAGAGATGGAATCCCATAAAAGCAGTCATAGAAAAAATTCTATAAAATGGCTTGTGATTAACATAATTTAATCTCCGACAGAAGGTTATCCGAAAATTTGAGTTTCTTGATAAAATACTATGCTTCTTGAATATTCATCGAATCTCCTTCAGAATATGCTCCATTTAAAGCGACACTCATAAGCAAACGATGTTTCCAATCATGGAAGCATTTTTATAAGCGTTTTCATGTATGGCCTTCAGCTCCTTCTGCGAATTTTCTTTTATGGCGTCTATGGAGTCGAATATGATTCCCCGGAGCGGTAATTTCAGCTGGAGAAAAGAAAAAAGTCAGAAGGAGCTAGATTAGGCGAATAAGCTCGTCTTAAAATCGTTGATAATCGTGGCTCTATGAGATCCAGGTATGAATATTAGATCAGAATTCGCAAGATTCTGCATGTCTGCCGCTACCTGTGCTGTTTTTGAAAAAAATCAGCTCTGACGGAACGAGCCGAGCGGCGACTCGCTGCATGCCCAATTCGTTCACCAAAATCGAAGGAACTATTTCACGACAGTTTTTGATATCGCGAGCTATCTCCCTAACATTGCCATGGCGATTTTCGAGCACAATTTCATTGATTTTCCGACGTTATCCTTGATTGAAGAAGTTGACAGTCGTCCTGAAAGAGGCAAATCTTCGACGATCTTCCACTTGGGTTTTTGATAAAATAGTCATAATAAGCCTATTTCTTGCATTCGAAACGAGTCAGCGCACGAAATTTCGTTCAAAACACAAAACTTGAGACAAATGGTTTCAACAGCTGTCCCAAACAGCTCATGTTTGGCATAGTAATTATGGACAGTCCTACCAACATACAGAAACTTCAAATACTTCAAAATACTTGATTTAAATGAGAATTCCCTCATACTTTTTTGTATCTTTTGAGCAAAACCAATTTAGGATATTTTTGCTTACCCTTAAGTGGGTATCTTCTGATATTGTAATTTGAGTTATGTGAATCACCTATAAATTATATTATTTTTTTTTTGCAATATATTTCTATTTTTCAGGTGTGAATGAAGGCCATCAAGCCAGATACAATGTGAACTCTACCAGTTCAGGCGTTGTAATGGTGGGCCCCAACTTCAGGGTAGGAAAGAAAATAGGTTGTGGCAATTTTGGAGAACTGAGACTAGGAAAAAATTTGTATAATAATGAACATGTAGCTATTAAATTGGAACAAATGAAATCGAAAGCGCCCCAGTTGCATTTAGAATATAGGTTCTACAAATTGTTGGGAAGCCATGGTAAGTTTTTCATTATTCTATGGATAAGTTTTGCGAACCTTCAAATTCTTTCTTTATGTGCATTTTTTCATTATTCAGTGGGGATAGTTAAAATTTAGTTCAGCACCTTTGTACAACAACCATAAGAACTTTGCATTATGTTACTTTGCGTGGCACCTTACCTGCCACATACGTTTAGTTAGGAAAGTTAAGAGGAGGTTTCTACATTGTCTTAATATTAGGGTTGCGGGTATATATGATGGAAACATTGAACACCATCGGGCTGCTTTATGGTTCTGTTGATTGATAGGATATCTTTTGGCTTGTTGACATCATCATTACACAGAGATCAACCAGGAGTGTTAGGCTGTTACACATGAGACTGCTTAGGAACAAACTATGCTAAACATTAAATTCCATTAAGAATACTCAACTTCGAGTAACAGATGCGCCAATATTAGCCTTTTTTCAAGCTCACTGCAGTCATTTGTGATTGGTGTTCTTTCAAAGTTGAGAGAGATCTTCCACCTGTTACTTTATCTGTGCATTTTTATCATACATTTCTAGTATTTTACTGTAGAACTCTCGTATTGGGGGCTTTCCGTCGTTCCTGCTCAATGAATGCACTGTTGAATAAATAAATGACAGCACGAAGGGTGCCTTCTCAGATTAACCGACTCTTCATGTGAATAAGAAATCTGTGATCTCTTCATGATCAATTCCTGGGTTTGAGGAGCTTCTGTGGTCCGTCATCCTTTAGAGTTGCTGGGAAATTTACTAAACTACAATATTAATAAGTATAGAACAAGAGCTTGATAAGACTATTTTATGTGGAAAAGCAGACCAGGATTGGTGTCCAAATCAGTAAACAATTAACTCTGAAAGCTATAAAAGATTATAACAGATTTCAAAACTGCTATCAGAAAATTCATGACCACTGAAATTTTTCCTTAGGAGGAATATCACAATGTAAATTTCAGAGGAACTAAATTCTTCGCACAGCAATAAACTTGATTGTGGCACAAGTGTACAATAGCTGGTTCATTGACCATGATATCTAAACACAGAACAGATTTCATGTTTTTGGAGTCTCAGCAGTTCTGTCCATTTTGACTATCGTAAAGTCTCATGGTTTATTCTAAGTTCCTCCTGTATACACCAGTAGTAATTGCAACTTGCAGAAATCTTCCTCGGGTTGGTTGATGCGTCTTTTCCCTACAAGAATCAGTGGTATCAGTGTGGGGAACATAAATTTCTCATGTGATACCATATTGTTGAATATTTTTCAACATCTCAATTCCAAAGTGACCTCACCATGGAGCAATTAATGAGCAGAAGCACATGTTGGCGAATGCCATCTTGTATTCTGTTTCTTTCGCATTTACTCATTAACCCTTTTGGTTACTACCAATATTGTTTGATTATTTTCTGTGCCTCTTTCAGAAATTTTGTCTGTTATTGAAAATATCTAATTTGTTTTTTTTTTCATGACATAATCTTCAGAACATAATTACGGTTTTTATTTTCAGAGGGTATTCCTGAGGTTTATTATTTTGGACCGTGTGGTAAAAATAACGCTCTTGTTATGGAGTTGTTAGGTCCAAGTTTGGAAGATCTCTTTGATCTCTGTGACCGTAAATTCTCCTTGAAGACTGTTTTAATGATTGCAGTGCAGTTGGTATGTATTAAGTATATCTCGGTCAACTCAGCTATTTTGTCCTTCTTTGTTTCAGCTTCATCGTATAGAATATGTTCATAGTAGACATTTAATCTACAGAGATGTGAAACCGGAAAATTTTCTAATTGGCAGGAGTAGTACCAAACGAGAAAAAGTTATTCACATTATAGATTTTGGATTAGCAAAGGAATACATTGAACTCGAAACCAATAAACACATTCCATATCGGGAACATAAATCGTTGACAGGAACTGCCCGTTATATGTCTATAAACACTCATCTAGGAAAAGAACAATCTAGAAGGTATATTTTAAGCCCTCCTGTCATAAAATTCGTAATGAAATCAATGTATGCTTTCAGGGACGATCTAGAGGCTCTTGGGCATATGTTCATGTATTTCTTGAGAGGCTCCTTACCTTGGCAGGGTCTGAAGGCAAACACTCTTAAGGAACGATACCAAAAGATTGGTGATACTAAACGCTCCACGACAGTTGAACAACTGTGTGAGGGTCATCCGGAGGAAATGGCAACATACCTAAGATACGTTAGACGATTGGATTTCTTTGAAACGCCGGATTACGAGTATTTACGTGGCCTCTTTCAAAACTTAATGAGCCGAAAGGGCTTTGTTGACGATGGAGAATTTGACTGGTCTGATAAAACTACGGTGCGTATCAATCGTCTATTGGATTTTAAAAGAAAACATTCATGATTATCTTCCAAATCATTTGAATTCAACCTCAGGGACTTATTTGAATTTTTGAATTAAAAAAAAAAAAAGCATTTTATACAATGTCCATTATGTACCTATTTCATTTTTCAATGCAGCCACCAAATCTGTATGTTCTTCAGCAGCTGAGGCATGCTCCACCATCAAATAAAATTAAAACTAAGTCTGAAAAGGTATAAACATTAAAGGAGAATATGCTTGCTAGGATGTTGGACCTTATGATAGAGTATTTAAATTTTCGAAAATATTAATTGACATAGATGAGACTCCGGTAAAATTTGGCTGTTTAGTGTAGATATTCCTATGCAGTCCAGTCCCCCCAGTTGCTATTAGAATTTTGAAGTATATAGCTCATTATTATTCAACAATTGTTGGAAATTGTGTCTGTAACTGCTAGATTAAGATTTTGATGGGGCACATGTGTTAATGCTTTATCATTTCATATTACAGAGTACTCCAGTTGGATCTCTACAAACCCACGATGTAGTTGTATCGCCTAATAGAGAGAGGCATGGAGTCCCCAAAGTAAGCATTTTTTTTTAACCGACTGGAGCATGTTTAATTTATATTTCAATAGCTGTTAACTAGTAGAACACAGCTTCGTAGGGTATTCAGTTAATGCTTATTAGCTATTTTCATTAATAAATCATTAATTTTTGCAAGTGATAGTACTTACAAATACAATGTCTTAATTTTACACTTGATCGACAAAATGTTTGGATACTAGATGAAAAATAGGAAAAAAATTTCTATGTGAGGTATTTGAAAAACCAAGTCACTTCAATTGTTTTTATGTTTTGTTGTAATTTTTATTCTTCGAATTCAAATTGGTGATCCAAAATTGTATTTTCAAATAATTAAATGGTGGTAGCAGGATCAAAAAACGGGAAAATGATACTATGTCAGTCCGCCGACGTTTCGGAAATATATTTTTTCATCTTCAGGGCCAGACTGAACAATTGTATCCTCCCATTATCCTCTATATAATTAATATAGTTTCCAAATCTCTAATATTTTGCATGGGAAGAAATTATCAGACCGCAATGAAAATTAAACAATGTAATAATTTCGAGAGACATATGTCGACACACAGAGGTGGAAACAATAAAAAAAATACATATATTTCCTAAACGTCGGCGAACTGACTTAGTATCATTTTCCCGTTTCCTGATCCAGCTACCACCATTTAATCATTTGAAAATGAAATCTTATGTTTCGATTTAATTTTTTTTATTTAAATGGAAAGCTAGAAAGATACCAGTAATAAATATTCTTTAATTATTTAGGTTATTTTAAATAACCTATGATATGGAGCAGTTGTACAAATAATAAAGTAATTTAATAATTTTTCTTTCAATTTTTGCTATGTACTTTTGAAACAGGTTTAGTTAAACAACTTGATTTAAAAGTTCTCCAAAGAAACATGGGTCTTGTCGTTTCAAAGAAAGCCATCTGTTTTTATGTTGAGATTACCTACGTTGTTTTAGTGATTATTTTGCAATGTTGAGAGATTAGAACCCATGTTGTTTTGCAGAACTTGTAGAGTAAACCATGTAGTTTAACTTTACATGCTAAAAATATTACTTACTAAAACTAGCACTTTGAAGTTACATATCGGAAATTAATCACAAAGAATTTTGCACTCAATAAATAACCTTACTTTTTTTCAGATATTCAGATTTTTTTTAGCGAAAACAAAAGCTTATCATATCTCAAGAAACGTTTTCTTGATTTGAGTTGTTAGCAAAGATTATTGTTCTGTTAATATTATTTTTTAATATCTTAACTGCTCGAGATCTTGAGTTTTGTTAATTTTATTACTAGAAAATCTTTCTAGCTCTCAAGTACAACTACTTTGAATAAAACACCGTTTACTCACTGAAAAATAATTAAAATACTTTGATCTTTAAATAGGTCACATAATTATTTTTTTATTTAGTATCAGCCCATCTCGGCGTTTTTTTTTAACTCTATCAATAAAGTTCTTTTTCCTCTCTCCTGTGTGTAAAATTAATATATTCTATTAAACAGTTGAGTGAACATAGAAGTTGATATTAAATATGTTGATCCATTTATTTTTCAAGACAACTGGTAAAAGCAGCGCATGGCCAGAGGCTTCTAAACAGAGTACTCTTGGAAACTTGACCCCTGCAGACCGCCATGGGTCTGTACAAGTTGTGAGTTCAACTAATGGAGAGTTGAACAACGATGATCCGACTGCTGGACATAGCAATACACCTATAACTCAACCGCAAGAAGTCGAACTCATGGATGAAACCAAGTGAGTAGTCCATTGATCGATTGTGTCAGTTTAAAACTGTGTAACCATTTCGTTTATAGGGAAAATCACTATTTATATGGTTTTAGATGTTGCTGTTTCTTTAAAAGAAAGAAGAAGAAAGGCGTTCGCACCAAATGACTGCAGTATAGTGAAACGGACCAACATCTTACTTTGCTGCCATGTGGCCACAGTGGGGGCACCCTTAACTAATCGCTCGGCAGCACACATCGTACTATCTAGCTAATATAGATTAGCCTTATTTACTTTAAGTATGTTAAGTCGTACCATATCTGTACAGAATATCTGCAGACAAGCCTTACTCATTGGTCAGTTCTGTATTTCTCGCTAAGTTTATTTATCGTCCAAATGCTTGTCGTCATTATTTATTTTACTTTACCAAATATAAATATGACCTAGAGTAGAATGTTCTTGTAATGTTGCTTTTAATTTCAATATTTCGTTCGGAGTAAGGCGAGAAATGTAAACGGCATGAGGTTTTACGATTTTTGTAATTGAAGCTACTAGAAAATTATTATTCCCAATCCACCTCATGAAGTTGTCATTTTCAAGATGTCTCTTTTCTTCCAAATGTCTTTTTTTCTGTACTGCATAAAGTTTTCAGGTGGAGACATCAGTTTTTATCAAGACAAAAGGATTTTCTCAATTCAGACTAATGAAACATGTCTGATTGCAGAGATATTGTCAAAACTAAAATCAGTTCATAAAATATTTTTATGATAGCAATTTCAAATTTTAAGTTTTTCCACATGACGCATGTGCTTGAAGGAGTTTGTAAATTTTTTTTTTCTAAATATTCTAGAATCGTAGCTCTTGTGCCGTAATTTAAGTCGAGCGTAAACATCGTTTTTGAGATGCCTTTTAAACTGTTTGGTCTTCATGTATTTATTAGGACTGAGTCCAATCTTTTCATTTTTGTATTAAAGTCCGAGTGGAGACAGGCTCGAGGGCTGTTTTATTTTTGTTCACAGACAACCACCATCTTACTTGTCTTCACTTTGCTTCTTGATTTGACGTAACTTTGTGATTTATTTGTTGTATAAATTTTTGCTTTGTTGATCTCAAGTGAAGGTTGAACGACTGCTTGATATTCACATTTGAACAAAAGAGAGATGCCAATGGAAATTTCAAGTGTTCTACCGATACTTGCAAAGTAAAAGAAATTTGTTATTTATTGGATAGCTTCTAGGCTAAGTAACAGCAACTATCAGACTTTGGTTTATAATAGACTCAAAAGTGATTTGTCACTATTGTATTTAATTAGTCGGCATGGAGCTGAGACTCCAGTCAATCTTTTTTTTGTTGTGAAATTAATACAGAAAAAGCCAATTAATTAATTTCCGTTCAATTATCTGCAAGTATGCCCAACTTTTGTCCTCAATTGTACAGGGTATGAAATTGTGGATACCCGAATTTTATTTGTCCATTAATTAAAAATTATTTAAATATGGCTATCACAAATATAGAATGTTATATCGCAGTGTTTATTATTCTTCAACCCTTACGGTTTGTATATCTGGCAGACTCGAGATGTTTTTTGTAAATATAGGGATTCTTGCAGCAATATTATTACATGCGTCATACACTTTTAGATGTATATAAGTACTTCCTTAATAGTGAATTTTTATCTTCCTACAATTTTGCAATTCAAATTTATTGTAACATTGTATAAATTGTTGAACCCAAATTAATATAATAAAAACTGCTATTTATTTTTCTTTTCATTAACTTTAATTTCCCAAATTTCATGATTCCTATTCATTTGGATCAACCTCTTACGGAATTTTTGTTTCAGTCATTTCCACTTTCTGATAATGTTCCTGAAACAGACAGCTATAGCAACCTGACCTCACGTAACAACGTACAACATTTTTCAACATATTCAATAAATCTCTTTTAAAATTAACTGTGTTACAGATGTATGAAGATATTTTTGAAATCCCTAACGTGATTCCATTTGAGTTGAAAGAATTTTGGCACAAACGATTCATCAAAATGATGTTTTTTATATACCTTTATGAAGATTATTCCGAGACTTTTCAAAAGAATTTTCACTGAAATCCAGAGACAACTACAGAGTTGGGATATCAAATCGATTCGAATTCAATATACCCTCTTGCGGCAATTCAGATTTAATCCGCCAGAGGACGTATTTCTAAAGCGTCATATAAAATTTGTCTGAAAAAATGTGACAAGGAAATACTTATCATAATCCAGATGGAATAAACGGAGATACAACACAATCAAATTCTGCATTATATTTGGCAACATAGCGATTTCTCATTATATGTTCAAATATCATAGAATTTTCGCTTCAATAAATACTATTAAAACGATCCAAATTCTGTGATTATTTTAATGCAATGAAATTTGAACGAAGAATTGGACGTCGAAAGATTCAAAAGAGATATTTGTTAGTGACATCAGAAAATTTATTATTGTAGGGTATATGAAACAAATATAAAAGCAATTATAATATAAGAATACTGAGAGAATGTGAAACAAAATTATTTTGAACAGTGTGCTATCAATTAATTTAATGAAACTTTATTTTTCACATTTTGGAATGGAAAAATTTAGAAAGCACTGACGTGAGTTCAGATGGCCTTATCGCTTAGTTGCGAGTTATCATTAAAACTGTGAAAAATCACATAGTCGCAATATATATATCTAAATAAGAACTAATGAGGATGATGAAAATGTATAGTGAAAAACTTTTGTTATATCAAAACTACTTGGCCGTTTTGACAAAAAACTAAATAAGCCAAGCTATTCAAACCGTCAAACGTACCACCGTTCAGTTCTCAAGAGCATTCCGTTTAGGAGTCGTCGTGCTCACGGACAGAAAAAATCGGTTTAAGCTAATACTGTTGATATAATTTTTAACCAAATATTTCGAATATGCAGGAAAATTTTAGAATACTCTGTTCAAAGAGAGCATAAAAAGTTTTTTCGAACCCTGTAAAATGAGAAATGCAAACGTTTCCAGAATATTTCAGCTCTCTAGAGTATATCAAATAATAATACAATCTCAGTGTTCAGATTCAGAGTAGACTCAGTCTCTCTCTCCTAGTACTAGGTAATTGACTTTGTAAAACTCTGTATAATGTGAAAATGTCTTATCTAAAACCTACAAAGGATCACACGCACCTGACTGGAAAGAGACTAATATTAACCATACTCAGCTACACTAGACCTTGAGTACGGACAATAAATATGGCACTCTGCAATTTTGAGGTGTTGAAGCATCCACTCTTTAAGATTACTCCGACAAGCGGCAAAACATGTTCCCCAGACAAAGAAACTTCGACATGTTTAGAAGATATTTTCAATTTCTATGGGATGAGAAATCCTCAATTTACTTGATTATCGAAATTTATGTAGTTTGAATATTCTTCAGAAGAATAAACTATTCCTTTCATTCCTCTGAGTAATAAATTAACGAATATCCATCCCAGGCATGTAATGGTAATTTATGGATCAGATAAGGGGTCTTCGTAATTACATTCAAAAGGTTTGAACCGAATTTTGGGTTACTTGTAATCTCAAGAAAATTTGGCTTAGCAGTGGCGTCCCCAGGGTAGAAGCTTACATATCCTAAAACCTCACTATGCATTTTTTGTTCCAAACTTGATGTTGGGAAAAAACCTCTTGAATTACTTCTATACAGACAAAATATATATATGTACTTCTTTTTTGTTGAAAAATATTCAGTTGGACTTCCAATTATTTATTTATTGGATCTTCACCACAGTATCTTAGTAAGAGCTACAATTTGGAGCTTATGGGGAAACGGGAAGAATCAAAGTTGTAACATCAAAATCAGTGTAAAGAAAATTGCAATATTCAAAATTTTAACAAGTATAGTCTTAAATAAATTAGAGGACAGCTTTGAATGATTCACAGTAGGATAAAAATTGGAATGCGAAATAAAATCATTCAAAAACAATAATAAAATATAGAAATCAATTTGAACAGTATAAATATATACTAAGCATTCAACAATAAACTATGAAAATACAATAATAAAGTCAAAATTCCCTAGATGAAAAATCACTTTCTATTATAAAATTGGTTTTCTCTTCGTTGCAAATGTATATACTTCAGTTTCTTATTCATGAATACAAAGTACTTTGGATTAATCAAAATTGAAAAACTTCGTTCAGCATAAATTACCCCTTAACAAGGTGGTGAATGGTAAAGTATTTTGTTCTCCCAAATATTTAGTGAAATATAAACACTCAAATTGGTTCACTTTCTTTTGCTGTCATTTATCGTAAACATGGTAGTAACCATGTCCAAAGAAGGTTCCAATTGATTATTCATGGTATCAACACCAGAAAATCTATGAGGATTGAGATCCAGTCGTGATTTTTTCATTGGCGGTCCATCATCTATGTCGGGCTCAGCAAAAATTGGTTGTGGCGGTAGAGTCTTCTCCTTACCAAGCCATCTACTGACATTCTCAATTACTTGACTGAATACACTTTTCTTATCTTTCCAGGCATTATCTGCATTTTCTAACATGCTGGACAACTCCTGCAGGAACATCAAAACAAAATGATAAATGGATAGAAATAACAAGGGAATCAATGTTTATAACGAAATAAAAGAGGGTAATTCACAAAATGTTCATCATTAATTCTGTTCTGGAAAACAGTCGAAGACTATTGTAGTAAGTGAACTTCTGACTAAAATATCTTCAATTTCTTACAGCTTCCTGATAAACTAGAACACATTTTTATTAGAAATTTAACCCATATATGTATAATTTCAGTTTTTGGAAAAACCTATTGTGTGGTATATTTGACAAGAATTTTTCTGAAAATATTACGAACTTCAGCCTATAGGTTTGTTTTTAATTGGCAAGCCGTATCATCATTTGCCTTTTTAACAATCACCTATCACTAACAAAATGGATTTCAGAGAAACTTGGCCTTTAAAATTTTCCTGTTCCGCCAATTGGAGCCTATTCTGATTCCATGAAATCATAAATGTAGTGAATAGAAAAATAACAACAAAGAAGAGATCATAACAGGGACCAAGAGAATAATTTCCCAGCTTTGTTACAAAAAAATAATTACAAAATGACTCACATTTTCAGAGATATTTTCAGAATGTACCATTTCAGAAGGTAGTTCTAAGTCATCTTTGAAAATTAGGAATTCATCCAAGTGCAGATCCTCGTCTATTTGACTGGATAATAAGGCCCTCCGTGCTCCTTGTTCAACTTCATTCATTTCCTTTTGAGGTAAACGTATGTTTGGTAAAGATACCAAAAGGGCAGATAAAAGCACCACCATTACACATGTACTTGGTGTAGCTTTTGACGTTGATGATTTGAAAAGAAGTTCTTGCAACTTAGAAAAATGGGACATCAATTTGTTGTTCTGCCTTTGAAGTTGTTTTATACGTTGCAGGAGGTATTTCTTTTCTTCTGAACTTCTCTTGACCCTGAAAATGATATGACACATAAGACTGTGACCTACAGGGTGTTTTCTAATTACTGGGAGAAAGTTTAGGAAATGATTTCTGACCAAGAGTATGACTAGTTTGCCAAATGAAACATTTTCAAAGTCTCAATACTTTGCGAGTTGAAACCCTTGGAAAACGAGTTAATTTTTTTCTCTAGCAAACTAGATATGTTGGTCTAAAAAAACCTTTCAAAATGTATTAACAAATCTGTGATGGAGTTTCCACAACTACTTTAGAGAAAAAAGAAGACCTTTTCCATAACATTCTTCATAACTATTCAAGTGTTCAGAGAAAAAACTAAAAGATATGTAATAATACTAAAAAACAAATTCAATTTAAATTTACAATTGTCATGCTCTATCTGAAAATACTTGAAACGAGTAAGGGTTTAGAATAGGGAAAAAGAGTCTCCTATGGAAAACTTGCTCTATTGTGGGGCAAGAGGAGATACCTCCTTGAATTTCTTTATCACACTGTATAAAACTATGCTCTATCTCTCACCTTTCCTCTAAACCATCTACATATTCCTTTTTGCGTTTTCGAGAATCTTGGGCAGAAATTTTATTCCTTATTTTACGTCTTATTCTCTTTAGTTCTCGTTCTTCATTCTTTGTGAGTGGATAATGAGAGGGGAGTTTGATTCCTTCTTTTGAGAGTAACCTCTTTTCTTCACTTGTAAGATTCAAAGCGGGATGCTGATTATCAGTTGATGAAACAACATCAACTTCCTCTGCAAAAAAATTATTTAATGGGAGTTCATTAACCTCGAAATTCGAAGAGTACCTTCAGGTTCTGATAAAAGTGGTTCTATTTTGCATTGTTTCAGAACATTACTATCTCCAGTTGAAGAAGTCACTCTAAAATTTTCTGCCTTCAAGTCGCTAGCATTAACAATTCTGAATGAATTCATGTGTAAAGGAAGAAGTACAGAGCGTCCATTTGAAGTTATATTGTGCACTTTGAGAATTTTTTTATTAGGCTTAACAGTTGCAGTTTTTATTTGACCTGAAAAAAATTAGACTGAATAATGTGAAATTTCATTGAGCTTGGTAGTAAATCTCACTTGGATGTATTGGTTTAGTGACTAAAATTTTTTTATTGTTGTTTGGAGTTTGCACCACAATTTTTGTAAGTTTATTCTGTTTTATAACTGGTATCATTGGTTTCTTTGGAGTATTTATAATTCTCACACTCTCATTCTGATCCAACAGGGACATAACAAAGGATTCGTTTATTTCCTCAATTGTATTGTTTGTCATTGAAGAAAAACTACAGAAATAAAAATTTGAAATATTTTGATGATGTATTGATTAGGTGCATTACCTTTCATCTGATGATTCAACATTGCTACTTTTTTCACTTTCTGAAGTAACACTTCTTGGAGAATAAATTTCTTCTGGATTCGAACTGGTTTCACTCAAAAATTTTATATCATCGTCGAAATTAATGTCATCCTCACAAAGATCTTGATCTGCACAAACTGGATCTCCAAACGACTGGCACGACGTAAAAAATTCGGACGACTGCAAAAAAATATAAAGGTACAATTTGGATGATCTAGAACCAATAATACATTCAAATTGAAAAAATTTTTTAGACTGAAAAATCAAAATACATTTATAACACGAAATTCATCAAAATTCGATGAAGAATATATTTATTGATTTTTTAAAATATTATTACTAGTAGGAATATACCTACTAATTTAAAGCTAATTCTAGTCCATAATTGAATGAATCCCAATTTATTGCATGAGCTTAAAAGTTATTTCAACTTCGTGCTAATTCTACAGTATTTCAAATTTTTGTAGACATTGGCAAATTTTCGTTTCATCATTATGGAAAAAAATTGGCAACTACGATTCTGGTTCTTTTCAGTTTTGAGTTGAGATAATAATTTTCGAATCATTATTCTATTGCATGTTCCTCTAAAATAAAAATAGGATGTATTTCTACGTGTTGAAAAATAATCAAAAGGTCATATTCGGATATCTGCATTCTTGTTTCAGACTGAATCGAATGACCTTTCCCTAAAAACCACATGGGTTAACATATGGGAGCTTGCATGTGATAGGTAAAAAGAAGGAATGGTTTGATATTTAATTTCAGCTTAAAAAATTGTGTTATTAGAGTTCCGCAAAATCTTAAAATAGAGCAAAATCAACATTATATGAAAATAATTCTATTTAAATATGCAACATTGTTTTTATTGCACCGCATTTGTTATCAATGAGAAATCAATGTAAATATTTAAAGGACTTTGATACAGTTCATAGATATCTGCTGAACTGTCAGTGTCAAAAAGCAAGTAAATAGGGCGTAGAACTGAAAAATTTTATGAATACAAAATATTTATTTTTTTAGTATTAATGTTTACTAACCAATAACTCTTCCGGCGTGCTGTAATCAATGGACATGTCAATATTATCCATGTCTATTTTGGAGTCCACTTCACCATCACTGCCCAAGATGTCGTAAAAACTCATAATTCCTAGCCACTAGCTTACAACTTTATTGCACAATAGAGAAGAGTATTTTCTCAGCAGGACGTAAATTCAGACATTTTCACCGTTTATTCTCCAAGGGGAACTTTTGATAGTCGCAATATGCTCCCGATTTTGGATTTCTGTGATAGCCAGCGTGGAATACGTGACGTCAAAGACCGAGTTGCCGCTGTGCTGTTGTTTCACTCACTAATAGCGGATTCACTTCTGATAGGAACCGGTACTTGTGACTCATGGCTTCCATATGAAAGGCATTCACTGAAGTTTCTCCATTCGAATTTAACGACAAAATGATTTTCAGATAGTATCTTCTGTGTAGGAAAGTTGACTCTGAAAATTTTGAACGAATTGTAGGGATGGGCGTTCACTTTTCATTCCCCGTGAATAATTCGACAACGTTGCATTGCCTGTAATCAAGCAGACCAATACGGCTAATTAATGTTCAATGTTCTCATGTATGTACCTCTCCCGCTCTCGTATTATTTCTGGAGAGCATTTCACCTCTGCAACGAAAAACTGAATCTAGGCATCAAATTGTAGAATAAATATATCAAGATTAAAGAATTACTGGGTGTGCAAGCAAAGACTCCGTTTTTTTCCTGCATCACTTCAGCAATGAACAAAGTCTAAGAAAAGATTCACAGTGAGCTCCTAATTTCTACAGTGTGTTAATTTTACACTTGATCAAACGAAATGAGTGGATACTAGATAAAAAATTATCGATGAAAATTTGAGAGCTATTTCAAAAATTAAGGTATTTCAATTTATTTTTCAGTAAAGGTTGTTTCATTTCTAAAGAAGTCTTATTAGAAAGTTAGAAAATATTTACTGGTAATAAATATTGAAGAAATCTATTACTTCGAGTAGTAAATTTTAAAAAAAAACAATTAGATAATTTTTTTTCTATACTTAATTTCGGAGATGATTTTTTCAGCATGTTTGATTAAACTACATGATTTACCCTATAGTTTCTTCAAATAAAATCGGTTCTATTCTATAATATTCTGATATTTGTTAAAGATATTCACTAAAACAATAAAAAACCCATGATATTTCTTGATGTTAATCATTTCTAAAACCAAAAGAGATAAAATCCGTGCTATTTAGGAGTATAAAGTAAATCATGTTATTTAACTAAACATGCTTGAAAAAGTTTACCTCAATGTATTAGTTATTATTTATTTTTTCAAATTCAGTGCTCAAAATAAAAGGTTTGCTTTGAATCTTTCTAGCTTTCAAAGGAGACCACCCCGAAAAAAAACACCGTGACCACTTCCGCTAAGAAAATTAAAACGCCTCGATTTTTTCAAATAACTTACATAACTTTTTGAAATAGTTCATACTTTTTTCTCAATTTTATCGATATAATTTTTATCTAGTATCCGTACATACGACGAGTCTGAAATTAACACACTGTATAAAAATTCATCATGCGACAAAAACTGATGTTCCCTATTTTTACAACAATCCTGAAATCGGTCGGTTTTTATTTTCAAATGATGACATATGATTTCCCACTTGACACGAACAATTCAAATATTAGTTCACGGGTGGACAAAATTATTAATATCTGAGCTTCAGTTATTCAAGCCTACGAATGAAAATGAATGAAAAAAAACTAATAATGATTTCAGCTGCATCCTTCGTTTTTTTTTCACGTAGGTCGTTTCACCCTACACAGTAGTTATTAGGGATGCCGTAACATTTTAATTTATAGGAACTCTACCGTAAACCGTGCCAGCAACTTGAAAAGATTCTTGAACATTCCAGAATCCCTTGAAGCAGGTACTCATTCCGAAATTGTTTTTGATGTTTTTAGTAGAAATATAAATCGGGATATACTTTCATGCTAGTTTTTATGGTTATTTATATGATGGTACTACGACCCACAGCCATGAAAAAACCAGAGCTCGATCTAACTAATCAAAAAATAATGAATACTGTTCAAAAGGTAGACCCAGGTGCCGTCCTAGTGCTCACATGTAGAATCATATCCATCAGTATATTCCAACCGACAGATCAGTCGGTCCTGTCTGTCGATGTGTAGTGTGAAAAGCTCTTATGGTCACCAAATCAAAGATATGAATAGTATGAAAAGTAAATTAGCTCAATTGGTTACAATATTTTACGAATGAACAAGTATTTGCTAATTTTATTTAAAATATATAAAAAATCAATCAAAAGATCCAAAATTGTTTTTTATCCGATATTTCCTTCATTGTCCGGTCTGTCCTTCGTTCAATACATGAACTTCGTGATAGAGATTTTATCTTTTCAAAACATAATCAATTATTTCACTTGATAAGGAATGATAAAAATTGTCCCTTAAGGACGGTTATGAAACTTTTCTTATCTTTCTGTCATTGGAATCGATCTCAGTCACAATGACTTATTTTCAAGGTGTCAACTTTGAATTTATTTTTATCTATTTTGTTCAGATAAGATATACAGGGCGAGGAATCATCTACCTGGGTACGTATGTAGCCCCAATCCTGTATTGAAATGTAGCGGTGTTTCATTGAAGAAAGTATGCAGTATCGATAGGAGTGGGTAACTTAGCAGATCTCAAATGTAAATTTAAATATTCATTGAATATACCAGGAATACCAGTATGATGTGAGCGTCAAGATACAAATGTCTTGATAAGAAACATTTGTTGTGAACGAGCCTTTATTTTTTGTTTATTTGTTTGCTACGACATCTGTGAAACATATTCAGTATACATCAAGTTATTGAACAGACAACATCATATTTTTTCATCGTGTTAAAAATGCAGAATTTTGTAGCAGAAAGTGATGGTTTGCGGAAAGTATTAATTTTTTGATTTGATGAAAAGTGCTGCAGAGTCGCATCGAATGCTTGTCGAGGCATATGGTGATCATGCTCTATCAGAAGAAACATGCAAAAGATGGTTTCAAAGGTTCAGAAATAATGATTTTGGTGTGAGCAATGGAGAACGTGGAAGACCACGAAAAGAGTTTGAAGACGCATTGCAAACGGTATTGGACGGAGATGACACTCAGCAAATGACAGAAATGTTGAATGTTGCACAACAAACAATTTCTGCCCGTTTGAAAACTATAGAAAAGATCCAAAAGTGTGGAAAATGGATGCCACATGAATTGAATGAAAGACAGATAGAAAACCCAAAAAAACACTTGTGAAATTTTGCTTCAAAGACACGAAAGAAAATCGGTTTTGCATCGGATTGTTACTGGCGATGAAAAATGGATTTATTTTGAGAAACGGAAAAAATCATGGGTTAGTCCGGGACAACCATCAACATCGACTGCAAAACCAGATCGATTCGGCAAGAAGACAATGCTGTGTGTTTGGTGGGACCAGAAAGGTGTGCTTAACCGCAAGCTCCTAATCTTTGGTGAAACCGTTAATACTGATCGCTACCGACAACACATGATCAATTTGAACCATGCATTGATCGAGAAACAACCAGAATGGGCAAGAAGACACGGAGAGGTAATTTTGCTCCATGACAATACACCTGCACACAAAGCAAACCGGTTCAGGATACAATCAAAACACTTGGCTGGGAGCTGCTATCCCACCTGCCGTATTCACCAAACTTCCGACTATAATTTGCTTTCATCTATGGGACACTCATTGGCTGAGCAGCACCGTGATTCCTACGAGGAGTCAAAAATTGGGTGTCTAGTAGGTTTGCTTTAAAAGACGAACAATTTTATTGGCGTGGTATCCACAAATTGCCAGAAGAAAAGTGTAGAAAACAATGGCCAATACTTTGAGTGAAATGTTTTTCTACTTTCCCATTAATAATTAGTGCTTTATTTCCACAAAAAAAAAAAACCGTTCATTTCATACCTGATATATCACCCATAGAACAGTTTTGGAAACAAATATCACCGATAGAACAGCAAAATTGGTTCTACCTGAACAAGAACGTTTTACCCTCGAAGATAAGTGAAATTGAATGGCTCCTTTTGGTTATCTTTATTGATAAAATAACAATGGAATTCATAATGATATATCTTTTTGGCAATAATTCTTTTTGTGCTTTTAGCTTTAAATGAAATCATTATGAAATATTTCATTGTTATATTATGTTCTATTTTTTTTTTGTCAAAACGTACTTCATAACTAATTGAGATGCAATTGGATTCCATTGGTATTCTTTTAATGCAGGCCACTTTATTCAACCAATTTCTATTTTTGAACTTCTACATTTCAACTAATGTGAAAAATATCAACATTTCCACGGGAATTCGTTCCAAAATTTCACTCGGTATAATTCATAAAAGACCATTTCATACAGTTCGTTGAAATCAGTTTATTGAGGGGAATTTAAAAATTCACAAATATACTGGGTGTCCCATTTAATATAGCGAGTAAAGAAGAATTACGACTGTACATTTAAATAAAGCACACCTGAATTCAAAAGTTCACGTGTCTCGGTATTTTTATAATTTTGTGAATTAATTATATAAAGAATTTTGTCATATTAGTGGTTTCCACACCGTAATAAAGTAGTCACAATCTTAGTCACAATACTCCTCCGAAATGGTTAGAGCGATTTTTATGAAATTTCACATGCATATTGATGAGGTTTGAGAATCGGCTACTATAATCTATTTTTCATTGCTACCCCTAAGGGATAAGGGTTGTCCTCTCTCAACATAGTAAGAATTTTATTCCATAAGTGGTTTTCACTCTGTATAGCTTATTGTTACATTAAAAGACCTGAAGTTTTACTTTACATCAGTTCTTTTATTTATTTTGGTAATTTGTACAGAGCCGACGTTCCATGTATATCGATCGAAGGAAGCTGACATTACTCAATAGGAATTACTTAATAAGACTTCAAGCCACTGAAGAAAAGGTGTGAAAACTAAATTCCTTATTTTAGAAATTTCAGCTCCACGGTATCAATTAAATTTTTATATTCCCATGAAAATTATTTAATTATCTCGAACAGCTTTTAAGAATTTTTGTTCATTTTTCTTCAATTCTCATTCATTGTCAAGAATGACAGCTTTATAATTAGATAAAATTTGTACCTATCTTTGGTTTGAAGACTTCTAGTTAGAACGATCAATTCTTCTTCAAAAGCTAATTCACCTTGAGAATGATAGAAGAAGTAACGTAACCTTAGTAGAAAGAAAAATAACAGATTGTGCATATAGCCCAAATAATTATCCTACATCAGTTTCATTACAAAAACATTTGTCGTCATCATTTTAAGATGATATGATTTTCAGTTCAAACTTTTTCATTAAAAAATTGCTGGAAAAAATTGTTTTGATGCACAAAGAAAAGTGAGAAAGTAAGCTTCTACATTAAGTAATGTACTTTATAACAATATGTCTATTTTTTAATGGAGTTGAGAAGAAATGAACTTCTATAGGTTTCGCTTATTGATTCTCCGTTCTAGATCATATCGAGAAGAAAGTTATTTAAAATTTCGCAACTCTCGAATCTGGTCCAGAAAAAAAACCAGAATAAACAAGTTTGAATTTGTGAAGGTGGAGTTCTCTTTCTGATTGAAAGTACAAACGTCTGTCACACCTTTTAGTATTGGGAATGATATTTCTCGAATTGTTGTGCAAAATCGGAACTGGAGATTGAATTATTAAGGCTTGTTTTTTCACAATTCTTCAATGAACAAGGGATACCTAATGAGCATAACCTATCAAGACTCAGGAATATTGGAATCTTCCTCGACCCTTCATCCTATTCTATAGAATTAATTTCAAAACAATGCAATATTTCTCTGTCAAACCTTCCAAAATTTCATTATATGCTCGAAATATCCTCGAGGTATCTGATGAATAGAGAGGGAAAGGGACATGAAATGAATCTTATTATTCTGGTTCTACCGTTAGTTTCAACTCCGTATAGAGAAAGTTCAATGAGCTGACCATTCACCAATTTTCGGTTCGTATTCATTATCTGCTCTGATTGGTGCCGTTCATATTTCAGTTCTTAACTAATAAGGTGAAATTGAACTATAAAATATAATCTTGATATAAAATCGTATTTTTCATGTACATCAGGTACTAATTTTCCAAATTTCCAAATCTTGGCGAAATGAAAGAATCACTTTTAATGGAAATTATGGTTATCAGTTTCTTTACTACATATTCACTTAGAATTATACATGGTGTTCCAACGACCCCCTCAGAACTCGAGAATGAATTGCTTTCCAAGATGAAAACCCGAATAACTTTTATTTATGGGGGGTCGAATTTCCTTCGTGATTTTTTTTTTTCGGAAAAAAACATTCCCATGGAGGTAGTCTCAATACCAATCTTTTTGTTCTAGTAGAACAACGTGGTATCGTTTTGCCTAAATGTCTGTAATTTTTTTAATTCAAACTTGAGTAGGCCGTCGGCCGGCCATAAACTGTCTATCTTCCCAAAGGGATGAGCTAGAGTTTGCGTATTTTCAGAATAGGTTAACTGTCCAAATATCTCGGTCAAGTTCCTTACTGGGCCAAATCGGTCCAATCGTTCAGGAGTTATGAGCATCTGAAATTTGGTTTTTTTAATAACTCCTAAAATATCGGATCAAGTTGTAACTTGGAAGACATTTGAATTAGATCGAAATTAATAGGCATGTGAAATTTTACACAATTTTTTTATACTCTCACCTCGTAACATATCTTACATATATAAATAAAAATTTGTGCATGTATAGACGTTATTTTTATCTTAATTCTCAAATTTCATTTTGCCCGAATGTCTGTAATTTTGGAATATCGAGCCGAAAATGGTCTCAATCGATTGGGTTCGACTCCCCGATGAAGAATCCGTGGCGAAAGTTGAGTCTGTCCGACCGGCCGTATCCTCTCTAGCATCCAAAAGAGATGAGCTAGAGGTTTCATATTTTCAGAATAGGTTAATTGTCCAAATATCTCGGTCAAGTTCGTTATTGGGCCAAATCCGTCGGATGGTTCAGTAGTTATGAGCATCTGAAATTTTGTTTCCTCAATAACTAATAGAATATCCATCCGATCAAGTTGATACTTGAAATATTGTTGAGGGAGGTTGCAACAAAACGGCTCGCAAAATTTCGCAGAAATCGTCACGCTAGAAAATTTTTAAAAAATTCCCAAAAAAAATTTTTCAATCCGTACTATCTCATAAGATATTTTTCGGATTTCAATAAAAATTCTTGAATATATTGAGGTGATCGATATCTTACTTATCCTCAAATTTCATTGCCGTAGCTCTTTTCCATCTAAAGATATGATCATTTTTTTCATTTACTTAAGAGAAAAGAGAAATGACATGATTTTCTTTGAACGATGGCCATCACAGATCGATATTCGATTGACAAATGCTGGGCTTATTTATTAATCAGTGTCAGTTGGCGTAATATTAATCAAAATTTTTCATAACAGGAAATCATAGAGATAGAATTCAATCTCGGTGGCTGAAATAATATACGTTGTCAAAATTCAGAAAAGCACGTAAGTTTTTAGGAAAAATAGCATCGAACAAAACTTGGGGAAAAATATGAATAAATATTTTTAATTTGAGATATAGGTTTGTTCATTCATTAGGCGTTCATATTTGCATCACATTGTCCCTCAGTACGGTAAAAGACTATTGTTCACCTGATCAGAGTGCTTATAGATTTGTTATGGTTTGAATATTTACTCGCAAGTAGCTCAACAAGAGCGCCAAAGCAATCTGACCTCACGTCAGTGCTTTCTAAATTTTTTCATTCACTTAGGAGAGAAGAGAAATGTCATAAAGTCAGTCAGAAATGTCAATTCTCGATTCTTTCACAGATACGTTTTCGATTAACATCGATCGGACTTTGAGCTTCGAACAAAATTAAAAGAAAACCGAGCAGTTATTATTAATTTGAGAAATGGGTTGTTTTCATTCATCGTGGCGGATATATTAGTGTTATATTGTTCGGGAAGAGACTCTAGAACATGCGCCGCGAAAGCTCCTGATCTCACGTCAGTGCTTTTTTTAAGCGAAGAGATATCGACTATGGGTAATCATGAAGGTTAATTAGTTTTGTACAGAACGAAGTTGAAATATTCAGAATTGGTTTAGTATTCATGAAATAATTTAATATGAAGTTATCGCGAAAGCCGATGTTCAAAAGACTGATGAACGCCCAAACTTAAAAATTCATGAGCCGTGATTAATCAAATAATTATTTTTAATATCTCTAATTAAGAAAGATGTCATGAGAATATATTATTCTGAAAAATGGTTAGCAAGATTTGTTTTCAGTACGAAAGAGATATTCCAATTGCGTAGTTCAAAACAAGAAAAAGTATACCACAAGTCTTTCTTACTAAAAACTTAATTATTATTAATACCTTCCGGTAGTTTTCTATGAATTATGGGATATTTCTCCCTTATAGAAAACTTGGAAATTATGTTTGGACTCTTCAAAACTCTTAAGTTTGGACAGTTCTAATGGCTATTGAACATATTGAAGAAAAAATTACTTTATAATTTTTTTAACAAATTCATTTCTCGAAACCATTTTTATTAGTGGTTAAACAACTTTGAAGAAAAGACGTGAAATCGAAATAGCTATAAAAATTTTATTTTTCACTTTTTCATCGATAATATTTTATCTACTATACGCACATTGCCTTTGATTAATTGTGAAATTGATTCAGTGTATGATATTTCATTGAATTACTGCTTCTTAACATTTACTCACATCGTATTCAGAAGTTAACTGCAACCATCAATACACGTTGTTTTATCTTTGTAAGCATACTCTTCTCTAAATCGAGGTGGAGCTGCTTGCCTTAGCAGGCTGTTACCTCAGATGATGATGATCTTAACTCCACCGAGGTTGTACCTAAGGGAGTTTGAAATATTTTATATTCAGTAATTCTTCGCATAACGAAAAATCGGAGATCTCCGGATATTTCCACCTATTACTGAAGGAATGATATGAAAAAGCATCACTTCAGTGAAAAAAATTTTAATAATTTATTCAACCATATTATGATGATATTGCCAACACATTTTGAATAAGCTAGTTTTCAGATATAATAATAATCATTAGATTCAGAATAAAAATAATAATCTCCCGCAGCAAACAACACAATAAGATGCAGAATAAGCGAAAATGAGCAAAGCAAATTGAAATGGTGTAACAAAATCAATTCAAATAGTTTGATTGAAAAAAAGGAACGTCACAACGTGAAAAAGCAAACGTACTTTTGTTCACCAAATTTTCAATAACTTCGAATACATGTGATAATATTTCATTAATAGGGGGTCTAATTTTTACCCCACAGTCAGAAGTGTGAAGGCTTCAAATCGCAAAAGCGTGGAGGCCAATTTTGGTCTCCAAATAGAAAAATGACACGACCAGTCGTCACGGACGGTATGACATGTGGCAATGTCCTGCTGAAACCACATGTCGTTAAGATCAATAGCTTCCAAATGAGGATCAAGGAACTAGGTTATCGCGAATGTATCGCCAGTTACTTCATTACCTACTTCGTTTTCGAAGAAAAATTATCCAATTATTCCTTCAGTCCATAATGTACACCAACAGTGACCCATTGTAGATCCATTGCCTTTTGATGAATCATTCGTGAATGATACTATGTTCTACTCAGCAATGAAGTCATCGAGAATTTTCAAGAATGTATTGGAAAATTTCTAAATTTTTTCTAGCCTGACGAGCTTTAATTAATTTCGCATACTCCATTCTTTCAAGTTTCAATGTTAGTTGGGCTTGTTTTGTTTTAGACGCCACCTAGCGTTTCTATCTTGAGGTTCGAGTTCTTAAGATGAAAAGATTCCGTTTTTTTTACCACCGTCCATTAAATATCTGAAAAATTAGTCGTTTGTAATTACGGATTTCAATACTTTAGATGACAACTCATTTGGAGATTTTAAGGAATAAGTTTGTTGAATGGCTTTTTTGATCCACCTCAACAGTACCTACTGAGGTATCTTGTTACCATTTGAATAATGATGAGAAATATAAAGAAATTAGCTGTAACTTCATTCTCCTCTCTTTAGATTCAACTCTTCTGAAATGTTCAATAAAGATCTTATTATTACCTATTCTTAAAAAAAATCCTGATTTTGTTCTTCCTAGAAAAATTTGGTCAGTTCTAAATCATTTGAGAACAGGTCATGGTCCTAATCAACAGCATGCTATTCAAATGGAATTCTGTTGCAAGTGTAAGTAGTTGAATGTGGAGGAGCAGAGGAAACAATTCCTCAGCTTATGAATTATTGTCCCATATATACATTTCAGCATGGTTTTGAAGCTATTCATGATGTTTCCGACTCTTTCATGAAATGGGTAGGTAGTGAATTTAAAAAAATATATATATTGTTTTATTTATTTCTTTTTTCGTCTTTTTATTTTCAACTTCGATGTTGGCAATTTGGAGAAGTTTCTGTTTTCATTAATTGAAGATCACTCCTTAAGAGAGATAAATTTTTTACTATTCAATACACAATAAAGAGGTCTCATCTGTTATTTCTTTCCACTCATGGTTCAAACTTCCAATGAGTGAGCCAAATCAAATCGACATTTTACAAAGAAATGCTTTGTTTATCTGATATTAGTTCTATGGTTTTGCCCAAATGTCTGTAATTTTCGAATATAGAGCCTACAACGATATCAATCGTCTGCTTTCGACTACCTGATAAAAAATACGTACCTACTCAAACTTGAGTATATCCGGACGGCCATATAATCTTACGAAGGCGATAAGCTAAAGTTTTCATAATTTCAGAAGAGGTTATTAATTGTCCAAATACCTCGGTGACGTTCGGTATTGAGCCAAATTCGTCTAATAGTTTAGCAGTAATGATCATCTCAAATTTGGTTTCGGCAATAACTCCCAGAACATTAATCCGATCAATTTGTAATTTGAAAGATGTCTGATTGATGTTGAAACAAAAAGGTTTGCAAAATTTCGAGTGAATCCACAAGCAAGAAAATAAGAAAAAATGTTTTTTTTTTCATACTTACCTTCATATCTCATAAGATATTCATCGAAATTTCGAATTTATATGAAGGTGGATGATATTCAGAACATCCTTGAATTCCCTCCCTGTACCATCTCATTTTGAGAAACTAGGTGTTTTCCAGGCTTTGAACCCGGTATCTGCCGTATTCCAGGTAGACCCTTAAGATCATAGGCTATCTGAGAAAGTTATTAAGATATGATTCCACCCAGTGACAGAGGAAAGAGGTCAGTCGATGCTGGTGATGGTAGGAAAAAACGTTTTGATTTTCGATGGAAGTTGCAGAAAAAGGAGATAATATTGAAGTAGTTTTGCTACCATCTGCTTAACAGGACACATCATAAAATCAGCAGCTCAAAAAAAGAAACATGTAAGTTACCATGGGTTCATATCCCTGCTTATACATTTCGCCCCTGACACACACAGTGAACTAGTCGGTGTGACTAAGAGTATGTTCCATGATACAGAAGCTGATGATTTATTTTTCTTCAAATTTGTAAGCAAGAACCGCCTGGGATCGAAACCAATACCTGAGGTATTTGAAATAGACCTCTAAACCCTAATCTACGTCTACAGTACGACGAGATATATGGTTATCAAAACAAGCTTTCAAAATGCAGTCTGTGCTTCATTTCTGGTTACAGAAGGTTAGTGAAACGTTCTGTGCTTGAATAATGGAGATGAATTTTAACCTCCCTTTTTCTGATCCTATGTTATAAATAATTAATGCAGGATAAAAATATTCATGCATTCTTGTTGTGTGTTGTGCATTAGAAATTGTATCCGCCAAGGTACGAATGTATTTCAAGTTATGATTTTGGAGGAAAAAATTTTCAAGTCCAATTAGTGAAACAATCATATTTCATTGTTGATACCTTGCAGTAAAATGAGAGAAAAACGAAAACTTGATGCATGCTGAGGATAAACTAGAGAAGGTGATTACTCGTATATGAAATTCAGTCTTTCCTCAGCCCACCCCATTCCGAGATTTCACCCTTAAAAAGTGGGGATTGAAATTCAGTTTTTTTTCTAAAATTTCGGTTAAGAAAGAAACTTTAAAATCTGCAATTTTCGAGTACTCGCAAGGGACTAACCACGGATATTTTTTCAATAATTTTGTTACTTTATACGGAGGAGAAATTAGCAACTATTTTTTCGATTAGAAATGAACTTCATTTTTAATTGGACTCCCGTATAATGTAATAGGAATATTGAAAAAATATAGTTGGTTAGTCCTCTGCGAGTACACGATAAATGCAGTCCTTCAAGTTTTCATCTTCACTAGAATTTAAGAAAAGAAATAAAAACTGAAATTTATTCCACACCTTTCAGGGTGATATCTTGGAAAGGGGTGAGCTGAGGAAATTGTGTTCTAGGAAAGACAAGTCTTTCCTCGGGGTGGTAATTTATACCAAATAATAAATAATTGAAATCTTGAATATAGAATAATATTAGAAATTCACTTAGGATACAGGGCAAAATCAATATGTAACATCAAAAATTAACAAAACAGGAAACATTTACTGAATTCTAATTGAAATATCTAAAATTGACCATTATAGTCTTACACTTCTAAAAAAGTATCACCGATACCTGATTATTTCAGAAAACTTCGTTTTCTTCTGATGAATAAAAGAGAATTTTTCATTCTCTTCATAACATCAAACAATTCAAAAACACTATAGAAAAATTAATCAAAAAATGAAATAGAATACGACATATGTGTTTCGAGATTCCCTCTTCCCTTTTCCCTCTTCAGGCATTCATATTCAATTAACAATAATTTAAACAATTCTTGATTACAACCTACTTTGTGAGATGGCGGAACAAAAATGAACATGCCACTTTGAAATCAGCTCGTATTCTAAAAGATAATCTCAAATATAAGCATGGTGTATTCTCTTTTATTCATCAAAGAAAACGAAGTTTTCTAGAATAATCAGGTATCGGTGATACTTCTTTAGAAGTGTAATTGTCAATTTTAGATATTTTGATTTATTATATTTACACTTTCAAGAATAGACCTGTTCAATTAAATAATTTGAATTCTAATTGGAAAATGACTAGTCCAGACATAGAATTATTATTTGGCTAATAACTACCATATTCTATTGTTCTTGTTATCAATATTTCGATAGACACTTGATGTCGTTTTCAAGGCGAAAATTTAGTTTTTGATAAAGCTGACAATATCTGAAAAATTTTCAATTTTCATTAAGTGCCAAATTGACAAATCTGAAAACTAGATAAAGTTTGTACCCAGTGGCTGGATGACTTTATGAGTTATATCAATTTTACACTGATGAAAATTTTCAAATATTGTCAGCTTTTTCAAAGCTAATTCATTGCCTTGAAACGGACAGAAGAGTTCTGTCGAATCGTTGGTAATAAGAACAATAATAGATGGTGGTTATTGTCCAAATAATAATTATACCCGAGTTCCATCATCAAAATTTTCTCGTCAATAACTATTTCAGATATGATGAAAATAGGTATTTCATATTTTAAGATGTAGTTTAGATCATTATTTATCAATAAGGGAACATTTCTGATAGTAACAATCGAAGAATACGCTTCCCATGGAAGATTTGGAAAGTTATTCTTTTTCCGGTGGTGCTCGGTTTTAAACCCGAGATCTATCGCATTCCAGGCTGGAATTTTGAACACGAAGCTACCTGGGTGCAGAACAGAATTAAATTAACGAATCTGTCTTCAGTCAACTGTCTGAAAGATCAGAAATCATTTGGAGGAGTGTTCTTCTGTTCCCGAAAGATATAACATGTACTTGAATAATAATTTTAATTGGTTAGGTATTTTTGCGTGAAAAATTGTTCCTGACAAACTAGGATGATAGGATCCCCTAAAACGCATGCAGGAACAATTTTCTACAAATAAATTCCCTTTGTAATATTTTTATTGCAGATATTGGAAACGAAAGGGTAAAACATACAAGAGAGAAGAAACTTTTTCCTCAATTATAGGGCAAGGAGTGTGGATAGCAGCCATCGTAAAACGTAAAAAGCCAATTCAATAAATTGATGGTATTTCACATTGGGTCAAAACTAGCGTGGACTCCAGTTGTCTGTCTATGGGCATCCGTTTGGCACAGGTTCTGTTCGCTGGCGCACCATCCTCGGTTGCTGTAAACAACGATAGAGGAAGATCGACTTGCCTGATCCGAGCGTATGAACGAAACTCCGCTACTGTAGTCAGTGCCAGTTCAGCGAGAGGAGAGTAGGGTTGTGTCAGTTCGGCTCGCGGTTTGTGACTACGCACATGTCATCGAAAACAGTGTCATGTTAACATGACTGTGGTCAGTCAATCAGACCGGTATGTAGCACAGTACTTGAGCAGAAAACTAGTCTAGCTACCATTTATTTCATTCCTTAATACAATTGGGTTTGTGAATACGAACACGTTTCTTTTTTTAGTGAATGCGGCTTGACGGAAGATACTGAGTAAACTTAAATTTTTTTACCTGTAACAATTGACCCTCCCGCATACCTGCTCGCATATCACGCCACAGAAAATTGTAGCCTCTTTATTCAAGCATATTTCACAGGGTGAAACTAATTTGGGTCTTTACTCAAAGAGAACAAACAACAGTTAGTATGCACTTTGTACCGAGTTTAATGCATCATTGCTCAACTACTTAGTTACCTTCACTTTCATGATTGTGAACAACCAGATATTATTGTTCCAATAACAGTTTGTAAATAAACTTTACTCTCCTAATTCAGCATCATTTCCTACTCAGTTTTATTCATTATATTCTTGTAAACGTGCTTACATTGCATTGTATTCGGAGTACTGTTCAATGAGTGATATTCTGTTAATTTATGTCGGTCAATGTAATTGTCGTTTTGACAAACGTTTTCCTGTTGTTCCACTATCGTCTTCTTAGAATATCCAGATATTCATCATTATATCTTCCCTTCCTATGAATTGAACAACCATTCTATTGGCATAGTGTGTCATTCTATAATTTGCTTTCAAATTTATAATTTTTATTCTGATCTAATACTATCAATGAAATAATGTATATTTTATTCAAGAATAGGATATAAGCAAGCTAAAAAAAAATTGCTGAAAGTTGGATGCAACGTTCAGAAGAACAAAAATATGAAACGAAAAACAAAATCAATCAAAATTAATATCTGGAGTGGAAAAAATATTTTTCAAGCAATTTCAAAGAGATACCGTTCCAATGAAAAAATTTAGAAGAGCACTGACGTGATAACAGTAATTTTTGCGCGTTTGTTAGAGTTTTTTTCCGTAATCTGAAACACTGTAATACTAATACAACCTTCACATTGAATGAGCAAACCTATATCTCTAATTAAAAATAACGACTCACGGTTTTCCTTAAGTTTTCTTTAAGTTTTTTTTTTCCCTTGAAAACCAACTGAAATTCGGTAGGTATATCTACTCCATCCGAAAAACCCATTAAAATATCTTTGTAGTGATACATATCGAACCGAAAAGATTCGAAAAAGCTCATGACGTCATGTGCTTAATATGATTCATTTTTCGAAATCGAATCTTCTGAAACCGCTAAAGGAACCTTACGAGTGTTTCATTGAACTTTTTTAGGGCACTATTTTGTGTTGGCAATTTTGACAACCTAGAAAAACTGGACTTCTATGACACACTACCCTAAAGTAAATGAAAAAAAATATCTTCTGATAAAAGGAAGCTACGACAATCAAATTTGAGAATATATATATACACGCTTGAATTTTGTTTGAATCCGACAGATATCTTATGAGGTATAAAGTGTTGACAACACATTTTTTTGGTATTTTCTCAAAATTACCCCAGTACATAACACCCCCCCACAATACTCCACTGCGCTAAATATGCTGAGTGTTCTCTAGAAAGGGTTTCCTCATTATGGTGGGAAAAAATAAAAAACCATTGAATTATTGTTATATATATATATATATATATTATTGTTATTTCTATTTATAAAATTGAAAATCATTTAGATACACACCTAAATATTTATCTAAAAAAATTTCACTCTTCTGCATACGCATGCAATAGGCGTAAACCTCCTGATATTCCATTGGTTCCTGATATCTCAACTAATCGTAAAGAAATGACGACAGGAGGCGTAAACCTCCTGAAATTCTATTGGTTCCTGATATCTCAACTAATTGAGTGAAGCACTACTCAAATAACGGAGCTTTTGATAAACAACATTTTCTACCATACTATATGTATCACTCACCTGTCGGTTTCTAATGGTATTGAGAAAAAAGAATGTTTGGGATTTTTGAAATTATTGTTTTTGCAGTTGTATACACTACAATTGTTAATCATTTTGGAATTAATTTGATAATAACACAAAATTGAAACAGGATACATACTGGAATGAAAATAAATGATTAAATAAATGAGCTTTGCTGTTTCATGGTAGATTTTGACTCAGACATTCCACTGAATTATAGGTTAGGTTGTATTTTTTTCTTCAACTTCTTCTTTGAATTTTAAATAGATCTCAAAAAAATTATATTCTCCTAATTATTAAACGAATTAATTATACAAAGGAATTATTTAAGATGTCTACTGTGACCATTTTCAGCGCTAGATTCGAAAATAAGATAACTGAAAAATAAATTAATGAAATTATGGCCAATATTACTGTTGAATGGATTTTTCTTCTGGAAAACTGTGTCATCTATATCTACTATGTAATTTTTTCAAAATTCTATTTTTAAAACTATTTTATCTATAAGAAAATACATATCCCATCTTTTTAGCCTAATTTGAATTTTAAAAACAATTATCGAAACTACAATCAGGGATAAATAACTGGTCACATTTTTGTACCATCCGGTTTTCAAGTATTTTTGATTTTGTCAATATATAGTTTTTGAATAGATGTTTGAAAACATAAAATAATAAGTAAAAATTATTGAATTGAATAATAATAATAACTCACGATGCAGCGGGAAATTTGAATTACCAAAGCAGTGGGAATTTTAAATTGTCTCAAGTATGCATGGTAAATATGCACTGAATTATGCCGCTCATGTGAAATTCAGGCATATGCTAGATTATTAAGATAAAGAAAAAAGCTGTTATAAATTTTATCATTTTATTGTTATTTTGGTGGATATTTAGGAATATAATTACAGAGTATTATATCATATGAAATTAATTCCAAAATAAATCGGACTACAACATTCATTGAATTCAGATCAGGGATAATTAAATTAATATGAATGAAATCTCAATTATTAATTGATATGAAAGTAATGAACAAAATGAAAAGAATACATGAAATGAAGATGAGATAAACAAAGGATACTGAAGTTATACAAAAATAAATGAAAGAAGAATATTTTATTTATATTCGCACTATCTCGAACAATGCTAAAGAAGTTTGACTTCAATCGCGTGTGAACGTTACACGCACTCTTTTTTTTCTACAAGAATGATTATATTTACCACTTAAGTGAAGTGCTCATCGTCACAGACCATCTATACTATATGTCAATTGCAAATCTTCGCTGTAAATACTGCTGGGAGTGGGAAATAATACTTTCGGCTATACTCACACGCAGCTTCAGAAATATTTTAAAGATTAATCGTTTTGGCAGAACATAATCATCAGAAGTTGAAATACATCCTAAATTAGATTTTCGAAGCAAAGTATCCTCCAATAGTACCAATAATATATAGAAAAAACGATTCTAATCCTTGTGTACACATCAGACCGACACGAAAAAAGAACGTCTATTATTGCACATGAACTGCTACGGTTAAACATTGATCTGATAGTACGAAGCGACACTCGACTACTAGAGAAGGGCAAACTAATTGATGGCAACTATACATTGTTTCGGAATGGTTTTCCTAAAAATTCACGGTGTTTCGTTACGAAACACAACTTGATTCCAGCTGTTCGAGAAACGAATAAATTCTATGAAGAGAATCACAATAATGTATTACTATCTGGTTTGAACTTTAATTGAATAACATGTCTTAATCCTCTATTTGGATATTTAATAAGATGATATATTACAGTTCATAGTGGAATAGTATTCTGGCTGGAAAGACAGTTGTAACTTGAGTTATTTGTTTATTGATTCTTTTATTTCGTCGATATCATTTATTGCTTTTGTATCGCATGTTCCAGAGCAAGGTAAAATTTTTCAGAACAAGTGCGCAAAAGCCAAAATTGATCTTTTCACCATTTCACCATTATTATGCAAATACCTTTCATTTTTCCGAATAGAAAGATAAATTAACTTCTAACTTCCAATAAAATCTAAGTTAAACCACTTGAAATATCAATGAATCGTTCAAGACAATTTAATTTCTATTTTGCACAGCACAGCAATTCTTTGGATATGTACTCTTCTCCTACAAACAATTGCACAATTACGAGCAAAATTTTTCACAACTTTGATATCCAGTTTCTGCCAGACTGAATGAACTTCCTTGAAAATTTCGTTCTATAGCTAGTTAATAATCCTCCACGAGCCCGTGATGAATTCATAGGACGGCTCTCTGAATTCGTGAAAAAAGTTTGAAGATTGAAGTATTTACTCAACCTTAGATCAGTTACGTAAATATTGTGTGTAAACAAGTAGTCTATTTCGTGTTAATTGATAGTGGATTGAAATAAAAGTGTACTTGGTGCCAAGATATCTACTTCATTTATTTTTCGTATGTTACTTGTTTACATGAATCTTCTCAAATTATGCGAATGGTTCCTCTCTCTATTGATTTCTGTACTCATTTCTGGATTCCAACGACTGCATTTAAAGCCATTGAATACTTTTTATTAGAAAATAAAAAACACCTTTCAAACCCAAGGTTGGCTTGAAAAATGTTATTTGGACTCTGCTCCATCGAAAACGACCATCTAACAATGGTTTGCCATTTTCAATCACGGTCATACTGAATGCCCTGGTCGGCCAAATGAGGCAGTTATTCTGGAAAACTTTGAATAAACCTTGAAAATTATTATGCTCAATCACAAAGTGAAATTGCCTGACACTTTGAAGTAATCAAATGGTAGTGTTTACACTGTGGTACGTGAACATTTGGGTATGAAGCTGTTACGAAACGGGTACCGCGTTGGTTCAAAGAGCCCTTCACGCGAAATGAGAAGAAGTTTTTGCATCGTTACATCACAGAGGATGAATCATAAATACAAAATTTAACTTCGTAATCAATGCGGGAGTTTACCGAGTGACATGCAGACTGAGAAAACCGTCCAAATTGCCCAAAGACTCGAATAATGATAATATTCTTATTATTATGATTACTATTATTATCTATAACATCCTAAGAAGAGCAACCAAAAAAAAAATCAGGGAAGTCGCATTTATGAACATTTTTGATTCCAGAAGCGACTTGGGCAATTAAGTTTGAATCCGATTGTTCGAAATTACTTGAATAAGTTTTCAAACAACAGATTAGTGTAAAATTAATTTACTCTCAGAGTATTATCAATCTTGGCAATAAAAATTTTCCATATGTATTCAGCTAATTTTGTCTTGAAAGCGATTAATTTTGCCCTGAAAACGATAAAAAATTTTTATCAAAAATAATAAGACTGTATGTGGCATTTCCAATGTTACGAAGTAAATTTGGAGAAATGAACTCCAAATCTTGAAGAAAAATCGAGAGGTTTAGGCGATCCCAACAATAAAAAATTAGTTCTATACCTTCTCCTGAACAAAATGTTATTGATGACTATTTATCCAATGCTGAAAAGTAACTTACCTCAATGTGGTATATTAGCGGAATACTGTAGGACATGGGATTCTTTGAGCATATTATGACGCTAATTGGTGTTAACATACTTATTCACTAATGGGCTAAGAATAATTTGAACCTAGCTAAGGCGATCAATAGTAGAATATTTTTGTTGAGATGCAGAAGAAATTCCTGATGATGGAGCTAAAGGTTTCGAAACGTCGCCACATTTGAATAAATTGTATAATATTAGTGTTCTTTTGAGCTGAAAATTACCCTTCAATATTACTTCAATTAATTCTTTCAACATTTTGAACTCCATATTTCTTTTATCTGTTCTCAAAAAACTTGAAAAAAAAAACACATGTCCAAGCTTCCATTTGCCTCATGAGTATCCTCTCAAAGAACAGGGAGACTAGAGGGAATCGAATAATTTCCGGACTTTGCTGTTCACAAACATTGGTCGTTTGTGTACGGTTAATTTTGTATTTAAATGGAATTGAAAGCGGTCTAGCGAAAAGATTGATTGATTCTGTACGGGTTACACTGGCTTGATTGGAATCCGGAAGCAAAATTTTTTTGGGACTGACAAATCCATTCGGTCATAAAGATTGCATTTCAATTTCTGTTTCACACATTTTCGTTTCAGAAGAATCCCTTTTGTTTATGTCTGTGTGTTCGTGGAATTCTTGCGCCAATTGATCCCTCATGTCGAATCTAGTATCCATGAACCAAATGTGATCTTTTCATGAATAATCTGTATAATGGATGAAAATGAGCGGAAATTTGAATTATTTCCGTCCATTCGGAATTTTCGACGAAATATTTCAAGTGAATGAATAGTATTCCGTTAATCAAATCGAATAGATCAAAATAGTGCACAAATAAATAAATTAATCCAATTAAATTCATTTATTCTGTTTGCTCACCTATTATTGGAAACGGTACCTACCAAGTCGAAAATTTCCGTTGTTAATTTCTTCACATTTTGAATTTCTCATGAGTAGGTCGAATATTTGAGCTTTTTCTCGAAAAAATACATGTGGAGTCTAGTCAATGAGTTTGGAATACCATTTCTGAAATTATGTGATATAGCTGCTTCGATTCTGGATTAGGTTTAGATCATTGTGCTAAATAATTGTATTAGTTCATTGAAAATTTCAAAATTTCCAATCAATGGTGCAAAAGATATTTACTTACTACTTTTTTGGATTTTGTAAGACAGATACTTAAAGAAGAGGAAACTTTCTTAAAAAGCCGCTGAAACTCTACCTCCATTATATATCACATTTTTATTCAGCGTTGAATATTACCGCCGTGCGCCTTGTTGAGAGAATTGGGCAAATTACACCAGAAGAATTGCTCAGGCTTACCTCGATAAGAAACTTCCTATTATCTTGTAGATCTAATGGCCTTGAACTTCGACATATTTCTCAGAACATTAAATCGGTGACCAGTTTACTGGGCACAGGGAATGGCGAAGACAGAACGGTAGCAGCATTTAATGATAAAGTAGCAGCAAAGTTATTAAACTTAGACATAAGTATTACTTTTAAAATGCTGAGACGTCTGCATGAAAGCCTTAACTCTATTCCAGAATATTCTTAGAATCTCTTTCCACCTCAAGTAGTAAACAAATTTCTATCCACTCAAAAAAAAAAAAAGCCTTTGGCAGTCAGTTCATATTTTGAATCACAAATTATAATCACTCACTTAAAAGCACAACAAAAGTTAAGAACTATTGGTTCTGCAATCTCACTTTACATATTTTTCCAGACGACATTAAGCCCATCTTAAGTCTAGGTTCTAAATTTTCACATTTTGTTGTTCTGAAAAACAATTTTTCTATCAAAATTCTACTCAGTGACATTGAACAAATTATTAAACCTTTGCAAGCGTTTGATCAGGACATCATCAGAGCTAAATGTATGAATTCGATAACCAACTTTATCTGTTTTACCTCATCCCAAGTTCCTTGTGAAGTGCAGTTGTTTTATAAAACGACAAGGTTTCTCAAAGAACATGAGGACGTAATCATCATCCAAGCAAAGAAAATGTGATAGTGGTCATGAACAAGCTACAATATAAAGAAAAAATGGCGACCTTGGTCGACGATCCAGCGGTCTACAAAAAACTAAATTCAGATCCAAATTATTATGATAAGCTTCATATCTCATTCCCCATATGTTCCTTGGCGGGCTAACTTCCCTGATTCTAGGGTAATGTAGTAAAAAATGATGAAACAAGGCACGGAACATACAATGGTGTTCTTCGATAAGAATTTGCAAATAATCAATTTCTTGCAGTTTGAATAAACGATTGAGTAATATTTCTAATATAGAGACAATATGATCATAAAAAGCCACAAAGGATCTTCTGGATTTATTAAATCACCCACAAGTATACCGAGATATGACTTTAAGGCTAACATTTCTGCTGTTGACATTATTATCTATTTTTTCTTCAAGTGTTCTAATTTTATTTTGGGTATAGAATTGCCTCTATGAGCTTTCGAAAATTTGAAAAACTTGATCCGTTGATTCAGCCTATTTAAGGAGAAATATTTCTTGGCAATTAAACCATAAATTAAATATGCTATATCATAACGCAGAACTCCTTCCAGTAAATCATACATTAAATAAAATTTTTTTTGGTGACATGAAAATTACAAAACACATTCGAGATACACTTTTCCTTTATACCATACATTTTGTTTGTAGCATTTAATTCATAAATCAGCAAAAAATGTTGATTTTTTTGACTGACCATGTATGAAATTCAAATTGCATAGTTAATATTTCAAAAAATTATTTGACAAAATATTCGGAAAATCGCTTTCTGGGAAGTCAACAAGATAACGGCTTACTTATTTTTTACCGCCATTTGTATGAAAGAGTGACACGATTGGTAAATGGATAAGATGATGAAATGGGAATTCCGGAAGAGTATTTAACATATAAATGATTTCACAAACTTTGATAAAATTTTCCAGAAAACCTCTTTCACGGCCGAATATCTAGACTGTACATAATTTCTATTGCAGACAATGTGGTTTACTTACCTTCGAATATTGGCACCAAATGTGCTAAATTCTTTTCCACCAACCAGGCTTCCATACCTGCTCTGCCAGTACACTAATAGTTTCGAACACTCTAACTTCTACAAAAATGGCTACTCTCCACAAGCTAAGTCATTGAATATGAGCTCCCTATAGTAGTTTATAATAGCACGCACGCTCGCATCAAGGACGCGGAAGACGGCAGTCGAAATAGTAATTGGTGTTCATGCCGACTGAGAAACGGCAAAGCGCAGGCGCAGCATTGGAGACATCGCAGACACTTGAGGGAAACATCTGCTAATATGAACTGAAGAAAAGAATATTTGAAATAGGCGCATGTCTCGCATACTCTCTCGTTTATTCTCAACTAACAAATACTCATTTCAATAAAACAAGTTCCATTCAAATAAATGAGGAATATATTACAACCAACACACTTCATTCCATTCAAATCAAAGTCATTGAAAACAACAGACAATGATTAAAAACAAATAAAAAATTTCCTATTAAATTCAGAACTCTACGACAAAATACCAAACAGCTAACAAGAAAATGATAAAAAGTTGTCACTTCGGGCCTACTAGAGGGGACATGGGCAAAAAAATCACCACCTACAAGAAAGAGCACAGTACCAAGAATATATGGTCTGCCCAAGATCCACAAATACGAAGTTCCCCTGAGACCAATTGTGTCCACAATGAACTCACCTTCATCAAAACCTAGCAGTCAAGGACTCCATCAAATTTGCCTCACAATAACCTTCAACTGTCGGAGGGTTATATTCTGTGTTCGTTGGATGCAGTCCTTCTCTTCACCAACATTTCCTGGGAGTTGATAAAAAGTCTACTGGAAGAAAATTCTCATCTCATCTCACCACACACTCAAATAACGCAAGAAGGTTTTGTGGGCGCAGTAAAGCTCCTCTGTGACACTAATTACTTCATTCATGGCAACTATTACTCACAAGCTTTTGGACGTCCAATGGGCTCAAATCTTAGCCCCAACTTGGCTTGTACCACAGCTGTCTTTCCGAACTGCCTTCCTTCACCAATATGTAGACGACATATTTAGTCTAGTTATGTCTTTTCCTGAAGATAGCTTAGAAGAAATCTGAACATACTTCTAGACATTTTAGACAAAATCAAATAATAGGTTGTCAAATATCTCCCTTCCGCTTTTTTGCTCTTTATTCAATGCTTTATAAAAAGTGTTACAGTAATCGGATTTAGTTCAAATATGCGCCGTTTTGTTCGATAATCTGTTTCCATCTAGACGGCAACTTCATAATACCTCCCTCGTAGAAGCCCCCCTCCTTATTTGCAAAGAACTCCGACAGCCACTTTTCACAAGCCTCTTTTGAGTTCAACTTTACACCACCAAGGGCGTTCGCCTTGGACAGGAACAGATGGTAATCACTTGGCGCTATATCCGGGCTATATGGTGGATGCGATAAACCTCCCATCCGAGCTCCCGTAGCTTCTGACGAGTCATCAACGAAGTGTATGGTATGGCGTTGTCCTGGTGGAACACTACACCGATTGCCTGCTTCAAGCGGTCCAGTTGTTCGCAGTAGATGGTAGAATTGACCTTCCTGACTGTCAATGGTCTGGCCACCTGCCTGGTATGTGGAGTCACCAGCTCATAGAATGGATGATTCCCTTCAGCCAATCCCACCAAACAAACAGCAGCAAACCTTTTGCCTTCTGACTGGTCAATGGTTTGGTCATTGTTTGGGACGATTCACCTGCCTGGTATGGCTGGATCCAGTTTTTTTCTCGGAAACCATTCCTCCCCAGTTCGAACGGTTAGAGTACCAGAAAACATCACCAATCGCGCGTTAATCGGCGTTAGTGAACTCCATGTTTACACCTCTATAACTCTTGAACGCAATATCCAAACTATTCATGCATAGCGTGGTTTTGTAGGTTATGTTAAGACCTTTCAAATTATGTATGGTATTGCCATATTACGAGCTCTGCAGCACTTTGTACATAGCCGAGAAATTCAAAAGACAACAAGGCGGAGGGGAGATATTTGGCAACCTATTATTTGTGTAGATTTAAATATGTAATAGTTGTACGGCAATTATTAAAATGCTTTTTGCGTTTACAATGATTAAGGAAGTCCCAAAAAATGTTGTTAATTTACAAAAGTTTGATTTATCGAAAAATTATTCTTAATGAATAATTCCAACAAGAATCAGTTCTACGAAGTGTGAAGTTCATATTATCTACCAAGAGATAGTGAATTTGAACATTTGGTATAAATTTACGTTGGATAAATCTATTCGTTCCTAGGAAAAATGGTCTTGACCGACAAATGGCAAATGCTTCAATTTTTATTATCAAGTATATTATGTCACATATTTAAATTTTCCTGATACGTAATAACTGAGTTATCACTGCATTGGCTGGGAGATTTTCACACTTAAATTCCTTCGACCCATGAAGCGATAAGAAAAAGACGTTATGGTCGGTTTCGCTCTGATGGGAAGCAGCAGAAACATAAAAGAATTTGTGACATAAGAGTTACGAAGAATGTTCTCAAGCGCAGAAACCGTGGAATAATTTGCCTCGCAACTATTTATAAGGTGGTTGGTTCTTGGTATGGAGTTCATTTTATTTTTAGAGATGCCTCTCTGCGATGACTTAATTTCGACAATTATACTCTGTTTATAGTCATCATTCAAGTCGAGTGCGGCAGATTAACAAAAAAAAAACAGATTCTTGTGGAATGAAAGTTCTTATAGTCTTACCGCCTCTAATTAACGGCTTTTCCAATGAGAAGATTCATTTCGATTTAGCGATCCGTCGATTTTGTAACCTTTTTGACAGTTGATAAGTGACAACATCGCCGTTATTGAACATTAAACGATATAAGCTCAAACAAAAACGCATTGAAATTGTTGTTGCAAGAATGGTTAGGTTTTCGGAGTCACAATTAGTAAATCAAATCGTATATCTACCTGCATTAGTGAAAATTGGAGTTTTTTAACATGTCGGCCAAAACTTCCCCGGCTTAGGTAGGAAATCAATATTTTTTGCCAAAATTCATTTCGATTCATCAATACCTATAATCTCGTTTAACAGTGATGCAATTATTTACCACTGGTGTAGAACGATATATCGAGGCCTTCAACAAACTTCCTCATCTTACTGAAATCTATTTCCACATAGCATATTTTTGAGTTCTGCGAAGACCCAGATTCTGGATCATTTTTGCGGCTGTTATTATCTACTTTCGACACGGAGCATTTTTTACTTTCTGTATAATTTTGGCTTTCAAACGATCCAACAAACCGACACAATAGTCGCGGTTGATTGTTTTTTCCATGCGCATCCGAAATTTCTGAGTCTATTACCTTTCCATCCGATGTTTGAGTCTCTGGACGTTTTCAACATTCTCTACGATTCCATGGATCAGTTCCGACCTGATCTGTTCCAGAGAATAAACTACTCCAAAGATCAGTTCGAGACACTAGTCCGAGTCCGATGTGATTCTCTAGTGATAATGACATATTTGCGATTTTGAAATATTTTTAAAGGTTCCGCATATCCAAAAGTATTGCAATTTCACACATTCAATTGACTGCATCGGTATTTTTTTTCCGAATTTTTCCAACCGCAAATTATAATATTTGACTTAAATAATTTAATAATAATTTAAAACAGCAAATTCGTCGACCCCTTCTGAGGAAGTACCCATATTGATTTTCACGAAAGAATCAGTTACGAATATCCTTCGCATTCATGTTCAGACACCCTGTATAAAGGTAAAATAATATAAATGTATCAAAGTATCAGGTAACGAGGTACCTACTTTAAATTGGCTAGTCCAGACAGCGATGCAATTCATAATTCAATTCAATGTACTGGCTCAGAATAGATACCAACCAGTAGTCGCACTCCGTGGATTTTCTTACACCAAGTCTAACTCGCGCATCTCGCAAGGGTTCTAACCTCATATTTTGGTTCTTGATCATCGTTTCCATCAATAATTCTAAGATATTGGGAATAATGTCATTATTATTATTTTAGACATCTTAAATAATTCCTTTATATAATTAATTCGTTTAATATTTAGAAGAATATAATTTCGTCATTTCTTTACGATTAGTTGAGATATCAGGAACCAATGGAATTTCAGGAGGTTTACGCCTACTGTCGTCATTTCTTTGCGATTAGTTGAGATATCAGGAACCAATGGAATTTCAGGAGGTTTACGCCTACTGTCGTTATTTCTTTACGATAAGTTGAGATATCAGGAACCAATGGAATTTTAGCAAATTTACGCCTACAGCAGGCTTAGTATAGTCGTCATCCCTTTACGATTAATTGAGATATCAGGAACCAATGGAATTTCAGGAGGTTTACGTCTACTGCATGCGTACGCAGAAGAATGAAATTTTTTTAGATAAATATTTGAGTATGTATCTATAATGTATCTATATGATTTTCAATTTTTGAATAGAAATAACAATAATATAATATATATAACAATAATTCAATAGGTTTTTTATTTTTTTCCCACCATAATGAGGGAACTCTTTCTAGAGAACACTCAGCATATTTAGCGCAGGGGAGTATTTAGGGGGGGGGTATACTGGGGGTGATTAACGCTCTCCCCAGGAAAGAGTTTTTCACGCTAAATCTTCAAGAATCAGGGAAACTTGATCGTAATAAACCTCTTTTCCCAATAGTTCAAAGAATAAACTATTACTCTTCAACTCAATCTTCGTTTATAAAAATTTTCATCACTAGTTATTGTTTCTATAATTTTTCATTTCAAAAGTGATATTAATAAACCACAATAAAATCAAGTTATATTTCTTTTATTGAACCACAATAAAACAATATATCTTTTATTGAATGCGTTCTGTTAATGAGGAAATGTGAATTCAAATTGAATTCACATTTCACGTAAATACGGTTACATTCATAATTTTTATATGAATATAGACTAAACAATGGTCCATACACTATAAATATCACTGGGAAAACTTATTACCAGCTTAAATCAAAATATCTAAGTTTTCAGATAACGCAAATAACCTTTTCTAATCAATTTTTAAATTCGAGGTCTATAAGATTAGATGCGCAGGGATAATGCGCGAGTTCCCTTGGGTGTAAGCGATTTCAGTTCAAAATCCACGGAGTGCGACTACTGCTTGGTCCCTATACTGTGGTACTGGTCCTAGTCCACGATCTGTAGTACTACAATACCCGTTTCGTTCTCAACTCAAAGGAGAGCGCACTAACTAACCTAGTGTAGGCGTAACGCGTGCAGCGCTAGGTAATCCAGTGCATAGATTACAAGTACCAATCCCAGTCCAAACCTTAATGTGATCCGCTTGGACTGGTGGACTAGGTGGATTGGTACTCGCACCTGATTGAATTATCGGTAGGGATCAGGTCCACTGGTCCGACAAGCCGGACCTGTTCCAAAGTATCAGTTCCGCGTACGCGTAGCCATCCTTATTGTACGCTGCTCAGCGCTTTGATTACGGTGTGAAGTGGTGTGAATTCATGTTTCATCCATTGTGATGTCCCGATCAAAAACTCCCTTTTATTTCGCGTGAACATCTCTAAATGACTCTTTGAATTATCCACTCTTTGTTCTTGCTTTGGTGGAGCACCTATTTTGAACGACTTTTGATACTCAAATTTTCTTCTGAGATAGTTTAAATACTTCTCTTTGATAACTGATAAGAATAGTGTTTCAACAAGACGATACAACATGCCACACAAGAAACGAAACAATCACAATTTCGTTCTTAAGTCAACTGTTCATCTTTCTCCAGTTTTTACAATGGCCACCGAGAACTCATTTTATTTTGCTAGATACGATCTATGCTTGTGCCCGGAAATCAATTCAAAGATGGTATTCGTGAAATTAGTCACGGAACATTCATTCTACGATATTTACCTGGGCCTCGGGTATTGTCCTTATTTTATTCAGAAGTTTTAGATTTCCATTCACAGGGTCCAGTCCATAATTTATGAAAGGCCGAAGTGAGAAACTTCTGTTAAGAGTATTTCAGCATGCGAGAAGTGCATTATCAAAAAGTTTCAATTTTTTCTATATCAAGTTGGTTGAAGTATCAACATTTACCATCCTCTCGCTTTTACTTTAATTCTAAGGACGCGGCATTGAAGATGAGGTTCAAAATATCTTTGAATAAACCGTCTACACGAATCACACGATTGTCAATAAATAAATCGACGAATCGTAAATATTAATTGCATGTAAAACATTGTATATTTCATGTTGAATTGAGCTGATCGAATTGTTTATCAACAAAATTTCTGTTGCTGATTGGAAATGAATCCGAATGTAAACCAACCTGTGAGAGTAATTGATTGTGAATTAGACATTGTGTAAGTTTCAACATCGTTCAGTAGCGTCAGCGTAAATACGGCTTCTATTAGAATCTAGGACTCGACACGTTTTTTTTACAGTATTTTTGGCAAAATCTTCGTTGAGTTTCTCATAACGTATGAGAAATGAAATATTCCTGATTTCTTTTTTTGGGTCGATTGAAATAAATTGAATGGGTGGCACAGAGTTTGTGCAACAGCAACATTGAAAAATAATTGAAGATTAAATATTTTTATTACTATAATGTTTCTGCCAATGCAACTAGTAGTTTATCCATTGCGAATACCTCTACAATTAAGTTTTAATAATGAAATGCAACAATTGATGTTTCATATGATGCATTTAATGGAGTTGATATTATCAGGTATTATACCAGCCAGTTAGTTGAAACTGCAACTCCATCATCTGCTTCTATGTCGTTATTGTTGACATTAAGGTTTTCTTATTCCTCTGGTTTGTTTTTTGTGAATAGAATGCTTCCTTCAAGTATATGTTGCGAAAAATCGAGTTAAAATAACCAAACAAAAACTTAATTTGATACATCAAGCGAACAGTTTTCGTAGTGTCCCAAATATTATTACTGACAGAATCTGCTCATGCGCAGTGAAATGTTTTATCTGTTTTTTTAGTGACTGAGAACTGTAATATTTCCTTTGTTGGGACGAAGCTACTGAAGTTCCATTCAAATAATAAAATGCTTCGGGTTATATGAAACAGTTTTAAAATTCAAGTAGCGTAATTGTTCGGTTCATATTCCCAATCAGTTGGTGTTGAAATTCATTTCACTCAATTGAGTGCGTTAAACTTCCAATTCAATGTATGTTCGCACTAATTGGTTCATAGAAGCGGTGTTATCATCGAATCTGTCCGTTTATTACCAGTGTTTCTTTCATAAACCTCTTTGATGAAAATTGAAAACAGAAATAGAAATTGTTATATATTCTTGATAACGAATGCATAATTGTGCTATTACAGCAGCGCATCCCTGTCTTTTATTCAAGATAGACATCATTTTTAATCCCTAAACATCTTCTGGAGGGATGTTTCTACATCAGACTACAAAAATACCCTTATTTTATTGCCAATTATGCTTCATTCATCTTGGGAACCTCTTATTTCCCGTCTCTACAAACCTAATTTAATTCGACGTTTATAACCCGTTTCTAGAGACATTGTAATAAAAAGTGAACTGTGAGACTTCGTTATAGACAGATAAAATAAGTTCTCCCTTTCAATACAAAATTACCAAACAAGAGATGTATTTCTTTTTTATTCCAAATTCCATCTGTTTTTTCGTCACTAGTGGAATAATATTTGAATCATTATATTTAGAAATGAATTCTTAATTCTGCAACACATTTCTGATTGATGATACTCTTTTGTTCTCCTCCTTATGTTGTTTTCATGGGTGGGGTTATCAGGAAATTATTTTTGTGACTTTGTGTCACTGAAGAGCGAACTCTCGTTTTGCCCAATGTCAGTTGAGTCGAAAATGGTCTCAAACTAATGAACCATGCTAGGTCAAATTTTACATGAAGAGTTGCGTGATATAGCCCTTTCAAGAAGAATTGTCATGTATCTTCGAGGACTTTTCTGAGAATTCTAAGGAAGGAGGCACTTCTTCTAGCAGCAGCTCAAGATGACAGAGGTCTTCAATTAAAAAACTCAGAAATAATCTATTGTACTGTAAATGTCAGATTTTACTTATGTTCCTTCCCAGACTGATATATCCCAAGGTATAATCAGTTTTTTTGTGAATTGTAGAGAGCATTCCAGTGAAGATAATGCTCAGTTCTTTCCTTCATGAGCCTTTTGAACTAAGCAAATCAAATTTTGAAATAAATAACCGAATAATTACTTTTTCAACATATAATTCATGATTAAAATGAAATTCTTACAAGAATTACAGATAAACAGATGCTATGTCTGCAACCTATGCATATTTTGATTATCAAAATGCTGTTCAAGGAATTTTATACTATCACTAATTGCACTGAATAAGTGCTCATATTATTCATTTTATAATTTGAAGAAAAAAATTGATATAAATTCCATGAATGCACTTAAATGTTTATTCATTGTGTACTTCAACAATTCATTGAAGACTGATCAACAAATTCTATATGGATTTCGTTGGCTATGTCACCGTAATCCACCTGATTCCATGAAAATAAGATTAACCAAATATAATGCAAATAAGCATGAGACTACGAAAATGGGATTATTCCAGCCAATTTATCCTTAAATAAATACCAGAAATTGCAAACAATGTTACATTTCATAATAGAGATTTTGTTCCTGATAATATATTCTTTTCCTAAATATTGTATCAGTTAATAGGTCAAACATCTGTCTGTTATCTTGGTTGATAAGTAATTTCTTTCAAATTTTAATTCTATTGCAATTTTCTTTTGGTAGTGTAGTAGCTTGAGAACTTTTTCCTTGCTCTACTGATTGTGTTTCCGTTCTGTTCCTCTAGTTCTTGATAGTTACAACCCAAAGTAAAAATAATAATGCGGTAGATCGTGTTGTTTTACCGTTACTTATACTGAAAAAAAAATCATATGCCTAACAAAAGCAAATATGATCTACGTGCTAAAACCAATAAGAAAATCTGATTCAATGGAGTTCATTTTGGTTTTGGAAGTTGAAGTATATTCAAGTATTTATTCACTTAAAAAATTATGTAATATTATTATTCGCACACCGCAATTACTACTTAGGAATAACATCAGACGAAGTGTTGATATTTCTAATATTAAGTCGCAATCTCGGATGACTTTTCTGTTCCAAACGGGTAGTCAGATGTTACCCTCGTGTGTAACTCAAAATAGCCCTATCCTATTAAATGGGAAGGGCGGTCGAATTTCCAAAGAATTTTTTTCCGTAAAGACTATGCATGTGCCACGAATTTAGCCTGGGTCGGAGTCACACAGTTGCAACTGAAGTGAATAATAAGCTCTGAAGACATTCACTGTGAATATATAGTTTAATCTGGAGAGAAACTATTTTATAAAATTGAATGAAATCGAATGAAATTCTATATATCATGATTTTGAAAAATCATAAAAAAGCTCATACATGTCAACTTTTGAATTCAGGTGTGCGCTATTCAACCATTTCAGCATTTTTAATAATATTCTGAAATATTGATTTGAAGAATTCTCATTTTTCATTGTCGTAACTTTCTTCAACCAAAAGCTATGATGATTTTTCATTTACTCAAGATGAAAGAGAAATGTGAAAAAGTCGTCCGTCAGAAATATCAATGCTCGAAGCTTTTACAGATATATATTACATTGACATCGGTCGGGCTTACTGTTTCAATTGTTGGAAAATTAATCGAAATGAGTGATTTATATATATATAAGTGAGATAATGTACGTTGTCAAAATTTAGAAAGCACTGACTTGGGTTTTTAGGCGGCTGTATTTGTATAATATTGTTCCAGAGTACGGGAGAAGACTTCAGAACAAAAGCTCCTGACTTCACGTCAGAAATTTGATTCCTCATTTATTGTACTAGTTTATCCATGAAAATAAAAAATCTGCAGATAAACTCATTCAATATTCGATTTCAATTAGTTCTCTGAAAAATTATGCCAAAATTTTTTAATGAATGTCTCTTAATTTGCAAGGTAATTACAGTGTTGATAACTTGCCGTTTTTTAAATTGAATTTTCGAACAATCTTCGGCATAAGGACCTTGACTAATCAGAATACTAATCATAAATAACTTAATAATGTTAGGTGATATTTTTCAATTTTGAAGATAATAGCACTATTGATAACTCGTTTGAATAATTTTCCTTCATTCTTCATATACATACTACTACTATACTTTGGAATCCAGTGATACCCGATAAATAGTACCAGAAAAGTTTTCTGGATCCATGAGAGCGTCGTTATTTTTTCTTAAACCGTAGGCATACCTTACTACTCGATAACCATTGCGAAATTTGATTCCTCATTAATTTACACTAGTTTATCCATGAAAATAAAAAACTCATTTGCAAATGCCAGCCCGTATTATACAACTTCAAATATTCAATAATCGTCTCCATTTCGATTTACTCTCAATAATTCTTGGACGGACTGTTATACGAGGGTTGCTTTTTATATTTCTGGATTGGACAACCCTACCCTACCAACTGACAGCTTTATCAGAAAGCTTGAGAATTTTGAGGTTATACGTTTTCAGAATGTTTTGACATACGAGCGCTGTTTGTGTTCTTTACAGTAACTTAAAAGACTCATCTCGCCAAAAAAAAATGGAATTAAATCATAAACATTTTCGTGCGATTATTTTTTACATCTTTCAACCTTGATTAACTCCACGACAGTGCATAGATGGACTTTTTTGGCGATGAAGCTTCATCAAGGACCAATGTTTATCGCCGGCATGGTGATTTCAAGCGACGTCATAGTTCACTTCAAGATGAATTTCGTGAAGGTCGTCCAAAATCATTTGTTGTTCGAAAACCATTGATGCGGTGAGCCAACTGATATTGCAAGATCGTCATGTGACCTATCGTGAGATTGAGACAACCTTAGGCATTAGTGGGTCCAGTATACATTCAATATTGCATGAATATTTGACCCTCCAAAAAATTTGTTCGCGTTGGATCTCCCACAATTTATCAATCGCTCAAAAAAAGGCACATGTTGATTGGTCGTAAGAAATGCTCCAAAAATACGATCGCGGTGCTTCGAAGCACGTCTATGACATCGTGACAGGTGATGAATCGTGGATTTACGCGAATGAGCCCAAAAGTAGTCTACTGTATGGGTGTTTCAAGATGAGTCAAACCCAACAAAACTTGCTTGCGCACAAAGCACTTCCAAGCAAAAGGTTTCTTGTTTTTTCGGAAAAACTGGTCGCAATCGTATCACTAGAACAACGCAGAACAGTCACTTCTGAGTGGTACAAAACCATTTGTTTGCCGCCGCTGAAGACGGATCACATCGTTTTGATCAGTCATCCGTCGTATAATCCTGACTTGGCACCGAAGAACTTCTTTTTATTCCCGTACGTAAAAAATTAAATGAGAGGTCATTGTTTTTCGACACTCGAAGAAGTGGTTGATGCGTTCAGAATGCATGTTTTGGAGATACCTCAATCAGAGTGGCAAAAGTGGTTCGACAATTGGTTCAAGCACATGCAAAAGTGTATAGATCTTAATGGGGAATATTTTGAATAACAATAAATCGACTTTCGATGATGAATATTTGTTTTTGTTCTCTAATCCCGAAATATAAAAGGCAACTCTCGTTTCCTTATAGAGACTGGTCGTTCTGAAACGTTTGTTATGGTTTACTTAATGAAGGAAGACAGTGTATAGAATCCTCTTGTTATCTCTTATCAAGTTTTACATTGAAATTAGTGTGTTATGGGAGATTCTGATTATGACATCAGCAGTCGGGGACTCACTTAGCCAATCAGTGATGAATCGTAGAGACCGCGATAGCATTTTGTGTTCTGTATGCCAAACATTGTCTTGATTGTAAGATAGTTTGTAAATAGATTTGCGAACATGCGGCGAAGCACGTAAATTAGTGGTTTGATGTGAAAATTGCGGCATTGTTTTTTCAATTGTTGATCGTTAAATTAAGAGAATAGGTGAGTTTCAATTTCAACAGAATCGTCAATTATTTTGACTCAGATCTGCATACCACCAAAGACTCTTGCCCATTCAAGATATATACTACTGTGGGTAAAAAGTACTGGGAAATTTGATTTTAAAATTTATGAGGAATCCGAGAGAAACAAATGTTTTTCTTTTTACTACTGCAATTGTCATACACGTGCATTTGTAAACAGCTTAACGTGAACTTTTCGTTTGGTACAATTTAACGTAGTTCCATGTGACTTCTGGCTGTTCCCTAAACTCGAGATTTTTTTGCCGATCCTATCATATAAATAATTAATTAAAGGGTCAAAAGTTTATGCATTCTTCTAGTGCATTGAAAATTATATCCGCCAAGCCACGAACGTATTTCAATCAAAGATTTTGGAGGGATTAATATCCAAGTTTAATTAGTGAAACAATCTTAATTATTATTAGATACCCTGAAGTTAATTGAAAAAATTTAAGAAATCATTACGAATAATAAAGAAAACTGGATATTCTTCTTGAGGCATGATGAGAAACATTTGGACAACAATCATGTGCTCTTAAACTTATATTCAGATGAGTTATTGTTCCCTTTCTTGGAAGTACATAAATCTAATACCAAAATGAGATGAAACTCGGCATGTTTCTATTCAGTAAGTTTCATAACTTATTGACCAGTTTTCGGTAGAAAAATCTCTTTTATTAAGATTTACAATTCCATACAGAAACAGAGGAATGTAGTTTATTACCTATCAAAGTGTTAAAACCCAGAAATGAATCACATATGCATTTATCAAATTTGTTGAAAAATGTGTGCACTTGGTAAGTTCAATTAGTGGTAGTATGTAAATGAATGAACACTATTTTGAGAATCAAAATATGCATAGGTTGCGTACATAGTATACATTGGTATATCTGTGATTTTTATAATAACTCCATTTCAGTTTTCAATTCTGAACTTAATTATTCAGACATTTATTTTAAAATTTCGTTTGCTTAGTTCAGAGTGCTAGATGATAATGAAATGACTCCATCTTTTATTCTCAGAATTCTTTGCACAGTCCTCGAAGAAATCTGAAATATTATGGCCAATTTAACTGACACAAAACGCTTCGAGTTAGTAAATGAACATTTACCTGGAACTAGGGGTGGGACATGGATAGCGTTTAGTTGATGTCAAACATCGAACTGGACCATCGATGTTCACTAATCATCATTTATTGATCATCAATGTTGATGTTTTCAAGTTAAATGAGCGAGCATTCATAATTATTTCTTTCGATTCTCAATATATCGAAAGATTTTATGGACGAATTATCTATAAGGAATCGAGGGTGATAACAAAATTTGGAAGGACAAAGACATTTTTGCGAGGAAAATATTTGAGTGGGTAATCATTTGAGCCGAACAAAACGTCACAAATATTTTTAGTTCGACAGAAAATACACTATTTTTTAAATTTTTGTTGCCACATTGAATATATTACACTTCATTCTGTTTTCTTCGTCAATTTTCACATGTCATATCAACGATTTCGAATAATATCAGTCATACCGGTTCAAAAATATACCTAGATAACTGAAAACTAATTCGATCGCTCAATTTCCATTAATATATGTAAAATATCGAAACCGATATTGGATTTTCTTCTCGCAACATCGATGTTGAATGCCAGTTGACATCGATGATAAAAACATCGACGTCGATACTGAAACGTCGATGTTTGAATGAAAAACATCGATGATGATGTCCCATGCCTACCTGGAACACAAGGGAAAACACTATTAACGCTAGAAGTAATATCTGTTGACTATGAAACATTCACAGTAGCACCTATTTCTGATAAATGAGAGGTATTGTGAATAATTTCATAAGAACATAAAGGTCTCGAAGATTAACTTTTCCAACAAGCTAATAATATTAACAATATGTTAACATGTGATCATCGATCTTTAAATCAAGAACCAAATGATACTTTAACTTGCAACAACTCAAAACGACTTGAAATGTACCTAAATCAGCTGTTGCCTAACCTAATTTCGATTTTTCAATTACCCCCATTGAGGACAATATATCTTGAACTGTACTTGTTTACTTGCGGACAAGTCGAAAGTTGTGTTTCGTTCATTCACTCAACAATTACATTCCTCATACAATGGTGGTGGCAGGTATAATCTCGACAAGAAGTATCCCTTTCTCGTGACGTCCACCCTTCGGAGATACCTGAGGCTATTCCTCTAAACTTTGCGGTACTAGTACGATTTGGAAACTTGACAGATTCCTGTCTTTTGTTACAGAACTTTGTATCGACAGGTGGAAACGACGATTCATAGGTAGTCATTTTGTGGATTTATTCTTTAACATGCGGATGTGGACTAACACAGTGGAAGCCAGTGTTGTGCCATTTATCGTGGTTTTCCTTGCACGGCACATTTTGGTCGAAGCCCATTTCACACACCAATGGGCTGTTCACATAGAGGGAGGAAAGGATATAGCTGACAAAGTTGCTAGGGACCACGGATTCATCAATAGAGGACAGGTAATTTAAAATTTCTGGGAAATAATTCAATTTTTTCTTCATCAATTAACATTCAGAGAAGTAACATATAGGAATTACCAGTTTTCGGGCCATTATTTTAACCTCATTTAATGTGTTCTTAGATTATATTCATGTTAATAACTCCATTTAATCTGTGAATGATAAGACGTTCGAGGTCATGGGTTCAATAAATATAGGCTTATGGCACGATAAATACCCAGAAATTAAAGTTTCCTATTGATCTCCCTTATCGCCAATGAATGCGAAATCTACCTTTTGTTTTGAGACTTTCGAGGAATTGAGAAAGTGGGTGTATGGGTCCAAGGACTCGAGAGTCTTAGTTCGTATAATTTATTTGTTTCTTCCAAATGACCTTTTTCTTCGGTGCATTTTTGGTTTGAAATTAACAGTTTCGTGTACGACAAGGTGATAAAACTGTGCCAATATTTAGAGCGGTAACTGTAATACCGCAAAATACGCATGCGCTGTACCGCTTTCCCCTTCACAACTACGTAATAAATTTGTTCTAAAAACATGACAATTACAGTTAATTACCGCTGAGCATGTGCATTGAAAAATTACGGTCTCGACAGCGTGTTTTGATTGCTCAGAACTGCGGAGAACTTTTCATCACATGTTCCAACAAGCCAAATTAATGTTCAGTTCAGTTTTTAGACCAACCGTAACACAAATCGTCTGGAACCATGGAATCGTATGTTTTTGGATGAAAAGCAAACACTATGACATAGTAAAGCTGTATTTTGGTGGTGCAATATTTTGAAAGATTCCGTATCTCTTGAAAGATCTTTGAATTTTTCGAAAGCATAATTCTAGGTAGTTGGAATGTTTTGCAAGATGTCAAACACAATTGTGACGAGTCATATGAATTTTATTTATGATGATGGTAATGATGCATTGAAAGAACTTATTCTAAATATCTCTATCTGATAATAATGGCGAGGTAAATAAGAAAATGATCATTTACACAATTGATTGTTTGATTTTTGAAATGTTGTAGGCAATATTTGAATTTTCAGTGTTTTTGTTAGTAGTTATTTTATTGAGTGCTTTCAATCGATTTCTTCCACCTTTCAAGATATTTTGTTGTGATGTTCGAGGAGCACTCATTGATTTCTACATGCAGAACAGCTTTTGAAATTAAAAAAATTGAGATGTAAATTGAATTCTATTTACAATTTTTTAGCTATCACAATATGATACTTCAAAGCAATAACAATCACAATATATTATTTTGGTAGCATTTATACTTCTAAAGCAATAACAATCATATTATTAGAGAAATAATGCACTGCTGTAATGGTAATGACAATAAAGATGCTTTTCTTCATCTTAAAGTAGAGATATTTTATATAAAGATGTCCTAAATATGTATTTAAGGCATCTTCCTTTAAATTTATTGTACAATTATGATAAGGAAAATCCATAAAACAACTTCTATAATGTCACCAATTCAAAGGATTCTTTTTAACAAGGATTGAATCCCTGACGTCACACGAAAAATTTACGATTGCACCGTCAAAACACAGCTTAAATGATTGAAGTTTTTTCCTGAATGTAACATCCATTCTCTTTGTTTTATATACAACTGCAACAATGAAAAAACTGAAGATTAAATATTTTCATATTGTTTTGACTATTGTAACTAGTTCAATTAATGAATTTCTTCTTATTTATTTTGCAGTGATATTTTTTATTTACTGGTCATATGATTCATTTAATGGATTTAGTATTGTCGCAAATAAGCTGTAATTTCTCTTATTATCTCTGCAACTTCTATGTCGATATTGTTGATATTGAAGTTTTGTTATTCCTCTGGTTCATTCGTTTCTACAGCAAATTCATTCATCAAGCATTTGTTGCTGAAAACCGAGTTTATCTTACCAAATGAAAAACTTAATTTGACACATAAACCAAACAGTTCTCGAGGTGTCCGAATAACAAATAGATATTATTGCTGTAATTTTACTGATAGTACTTTATCATGTGTAGTAAAATGTTCAATCTGGTTCTATTACTGGTTGTGAACTTTAATATTTTCTTTGTTCGGACGAACCTAAAATTTGAGTATGTAATGAAAATCATTTTCAACTTGATGCTCATGGATCATATAGCTGAACGACATTTTTTTTAAAATTTTGTCGGTCTTCATGCTATCTGTTTTTTCCAGATAACTTCTGGAATACTTCGGGGAAATAATTTGAAGAACTTGCTCACTTTTTTTAATGTTCTGAAAGACATTTCTTCATTTTACCGCGGCGAGCAAATGTTACCAACAATTCAAAAATGACAAATTGAATTTCAAGCATAAACAACAAGAAGATGCTATTAGTTGGCGACGTAAAAAAATTGTTTCTCATATTATTGTGACCGGTCTCCACGTAACCGGTAGTTGAAAACTTCTAATTATCAAATCAAACAGCACCACTCAAAGTTGTTGTTCGATCTTGTTCCATGAAAATTATTCTCTCCGGCGTAAATAAAATTTAATGTGTTATGTGTCATTTCATGATTGAGTGTTAATAGGTAGCACCGTAAGTTTTCAAATATTTGTTTCATCACTTGCCTACATATCGTGGTTCGTTGAGTTGTTACGGGAATAAAATAGCATCCATATGAGAATGGATTGGTTTGGAAGGAAAAGTCAATTTTTTGGAATTTTTCATATTTTTTTTCATCATAGTTTCCTTTAAGCTCGATACACTCAGCCCAGCGATATTCCAACTTGTTCAAGACTTCCAAAAAATATGATTTCTCGAACTCTGCAAAATTGGCTTCGGTTTCAGCGATGAGATCGTTCGACGTGAACCGCTTTCCGCCGAGCCATTCTTTCAGGTTTGAAAACCTAAAGAAGTCACACGGTGCCAGATCTGGTGAATATGGTGGGTGAGGTAGCAATTCAACTAGTTTTGCAGTGGCGACGGAATTTTGAAAAAATTACATTGCGACATTCTTCCTCAGCGCCCTTTGGGTGTCATACTGATCTTCTCCATCTGTAAGGCCAACATGTGAAGCATGACGAATACTCCACTATCTGATTAGATTGATACAAAAAGGATGTCTCTTTCTCGTTGAACATTCCAGATGTTGCACTCACTCAGAATATAACGAATACAATTCTTGCTGTTATATGGGCTTCGCGTGAAATGGAGGGCCGAGATAAAGAAGCGATCTCAAAATTGACAAAGTTCCACATTTCTCCTATTCATTGTTTACGATAAAAAGACTTTTGAATCTTTTGATCTCGCCAAGCCTCGTTCTAGAGACCCCTTTTGTTTCCGGCAAAAAATACCGACGAGGCAACTTGCCTGCCCGATAGAGAGGAAGATAAAGTGGAAGGTGTTTTAATTTTTGCTCTTTCGCTGCTGTGTCATTTGATTTCAATCTCGGGTATCTTCGTTCTCATGCGTTGGTGACCGCGACTATAACGCTGATTTAATCAACCTCTTCCGGACTGAAGAACTCGATCGATACTCCTTTTTAACCGGTCATAATGCATGTACCATTTCTATGTTGATTCGTTATATTTACCATTGGCAGCAATTCTCGGTTTCTTTCGACCAATCAGGAATACTATCTTTCCGGAAATCTCATGAAAAAAATTTATTATTATCATTTGGGTCTATATCCCAAAATAACAAACATTTGGGCGATGCGGTGGCTCGCTGTTCCAAAAACACGACATTCGAAAAGAAAACGACATCCTTCATCTATCTGAGCAGTATACAATGTGTTGATTTTGTTCTTGATCGAACAAAATGTGCGGATGCTAGATGACAAGTTATCGAAGGAAAATTGAAAAAAAGAATATTTTTTAGTAGAATTTTCACTTTCCTACTAACATATTTTTCTCTTCCAGCAAACGGTTTTTTTTTCAGAGTAGTCTTATTTGCATGCTAGAAAGATTTGCTAGTTATAGAATTAAACAAAACATATGATTTCGCGCAGTTGTTGAAAAATCAGTTGAATAACATGATCTACTTTACAAGTTGGCCAAAATTCCATGGGTTCTATCTCTCGTCGTTAAATATAATCACTTGAATATCTTTGGTAATCTCAGCACAAAAATCCGATGGCATTCTTTGATTTGCAGAGCAAATCAAAGTTTAACTAAACATAAATTGTGCTAGTTTTGATGTTGAATATCAAATGTTATTAAAAAAAAATTATCTTAATATTCGAATCGATATGGAAATTTGAAAATAAAAAGATTTGATATTTTAAATACTAGTATATACATCTAGCTATATTTAAAAGAAACCATAATGAAAAAAAATTCTTTGAATTGAAAGATAGAAATTTGAAAAAAAGAGATTTGTTTTTAATTTTTGATATGTAACTTCAAATTAAATATTTTGAGGCAACTTTTTCAGCATAGAAATAAAAATTTGAAAAATCTATGGTTGCGAGAGGTTACTTCAATGTGCTAGTTTTGAAATTGAAATGAAAATTTAAAAAATCTATGATTGCGAGAGGTGCATCTGATGAAAAAAGAGATTTGTTTTTAATTTTTGATATGTAACTTCAAAAATAGACTTTTGAGGCAACTTTTTCAGCATCTTCAATTAAATTACATGATTTACTGTACAAATTGTCCAAGATAATATGGATTCTATGGCCTTGTCGACCCGAAAAATAATCACTCGAAAATACATTGCAGGTAATCCGAGCACAGCCTCCAATGTAGCATTCGTTTTGATTGTATTTGTTTTGCAACGTCCAGAAGACGCCAGACTGTCTGTTCTGGAGAACTTAGAATCCAATGTAGTATTTTAACTAAACATGCTAAAAATGTTACCTAAATGTGTTAGTTTTGATTTTCAATATTGAAAATTTAAAGGAAAATTATAAAAAAATTATCTTATTATTTTTTTCACGAATAGACTGATCGAAATCATAGGTTTCTTCAATTTTTATTACTACTAAATCTTTTTTGCTTTCAAATTATACTCTTTTGAAAAGGAAACACTGGTTACTCAACAGATGGAATTTGAAAAAAAAACTTTGATATATTCAATTTTTGAAATAGCTCACATAATATTATTTCAATATTTAATGGTAATGAAAATTTAAAACATCTATGATTGCGAGAGGCAAATTTGATAGAAAAAATTATAATTATTATACTTTTTTTTTTATTTTTGATATGTAAATTCGAAACTAGCACTTAAAAGTAAGTTTCAGAGCATGTTCAATCAAACCACATAACATAACTTATTATATAAGTTATCCAAAATACATGGGTTCCGTCTCGTGCCAATGTTGAACATAATTGCTAAAATAATACATGTTATTTAGGAAAACTTATATAGGAAATCATGTAGTTTAACTAAACATGCTGAAAAAATTACTTTTGTGCTAGCGTTGAAGTTACATATCAAAAATTAAAAAAAAATTTCAACAAAGAAATCATCTTATTTTTTCATTAAATTTTTCACTCGTAATCATAGGTTGTCTTTTCAATTTTGATTACTAGAAAAAATAAATATATTTTTAGTTCAGCCATTTCAGCAGTCAAGACATTTAAATTTCTTTTCTTGAAGTCTCCATATTTCGATTCAGTTTTTTCTTCTTTTGTTGGTAGCCAGAACTATTAGATATGTTGGTTATTGTCCAAATAATAACAAGTTCCGTTATCAAAAATTTCTCGTCAAAAAATGTAATCGTTACTTAAGAGTTTTTATTTGTTTGTTCTGTGTAAATTTTTTTTCTAGCTTCATTTTTCCGGATTTTTATTTTATTCACCCAGAAAGAAATCATTGTGGCCGAAATTGGTTATGGTTAATTTGTTGATAATTAATATGTTGAAAATGTTGAATATCAAATAGTTTCACCGGAAACGAGGCTGTTAACTATCGTGGGTGCTGCAGGTTTAACCTATATTATCCATTAGGTTGTCCTATTACTAATAATAATGTGACTTTATCAGGCACTCGACTGTTATTTCATGTTAATTTATGAGCACTTTCCAAATTAATGGTCAACTTTTTTTCATTCTGTCTTTGTAGAGACCTGCTTCATCGTATTGTTGCTTCGACAAAAACTTCTTGCGATTGCTTCTCTTTATCGTCATATTATTAGATTCAAACTCTATAGATGACGCGCGTAAACTGATGATCCAATATGAACTGATAATTGTTGATACTTTTTGTCTAGGAAGCAGAAAAACGTTACAATTTCCTCATAGTCTTTGAATATTGTTCCTTTCTTCGTGCTGGGGAAAACCTTGGAGCCAACACTTTGAGTATCAATATCCATGCGATACTGAGTTTCCTGCCAAGGTGCCCAGCAGGATCGTTATTCATAGGACGCCTGATGCCTCCCAAATTGAATACGCTCCATACTCATATAACCCTACATGGGGAAAAAATTAATTACGTTGCCCCTGAAATTTCGCCTGAAGTTTGATTAAACACAGAAACTGAATTTGACATGAAAGCGTTGATTATTCGGTTTCGGAGTTTATTTGCGTCCGGGCCAAACATGGATATTCAGAGAGTTGTCTATGCGCTGTATAATTATCATTAATATTATCGAAATTTATTTTTCTGAACATGTGATGCGCATTGTTGAAATGTCCATCTGAACTTTCCTATGTAGAAATCATCCACAACGGCTACAGGGTGGCAATTTGAAAACGAAGCAGAGCCATTTATCGGCGAACTGGTCACGTCAATTTATATTTCAAAGGGGCATTCTATGATTTGTAACCAATGAGTTGAATAGCCACTCCTTGAATGGGCCATCTACTACTTTCAAATTTCCGGTATATTAGAAAATTCTTATGTGAAAAAGAATGATTTCTCCTAATGCTGAATATGCTGAAAAGAACGACAATAGTAAAGAACCATCGTTCTGGGATGCGAGCTAGTCATTATTGACGTATGGTAATCTCAGAGAATCAAGACCTCAAGTGCAACTGTGGACCAGTTTCGAGGTGACGACGTGGCACTGACGGTCCTGAAGGAGGCTGCCAGTCTTGACAAAGAATTCTTCTCTGAGAAAAATAGCAGAATTTGCCCAAATTCGAATGACGGAAAGCTAGTTCGATATTATCAGCATTGCACGGAAATTTCTTACAAAAATGTGGAAAGATATAAATCCAAAGCAAAAGCGCTGAACTGATCTTTAGGAAAGATTGTTATTTAATGTTTGGTGAGGGCTATATATAGCTATAAGCTCAATAAAATTACGAAACTTCTCATCGCATGACGAACTCTATTATAATTCTGATGATACAGTGTGATCACAAAAACAATAATTACTGAGAGAAAATATCTGTTGAAACAAGAATATTGCCAACATTCTGAGGTTAAATCATATACATTGAATATCTGTTGTTTATTACAATGTAGCTCGTAAAGTAATGCTGAAACTTGCTCTCAAATAAACCCGGAGGAATATCATGGAACTATGGATAATTTGGCGGAATGAATTCTTGAAATGAACGCTGCCGGTTATTCCGCTCACCTCCGTTTCAGATAAATATCCTTGCTCTGGAATAACACCGATATTTTTTGGGGATGTCTGCCCTCCCGCATATATATTATGTTTTAGGAAGGCACTGATATATCCCTAGATTTCAGGGACAATCTGCCAGCTGTCTGAGGATTATCTCCATAATAGGGACTGGACAGAACACGTTCTTCTATAGGCCTCGGTTTTTCGCTCAAATAGCCGGCAATGGGGGATAATCTAAGGCCTTTGAATTCAGTGCCCTCTGTCTTCTCAGATGTCAGATAAGTAATGCCTAAAGGTGTCTAATATTAAACCAAAGATGTCCAGGTCCAAAATCATTGGGCTTTTTTATTAAATCGACATCCTATTATACAGAATAGCTAATAATAATGCTAACTTATATCGAGTTCAAAGAATATTGAAGATTCTCATGAACATCAGTTCATTTTTCTACCGAGTGTTCAATTAAGCTTATCGAAATACAAAAAAGCGTGTCTCAAGTCAGAAATGTAAAATATCAACCTGAGTATTCTTATTGTGGAATATTTTCATTTGATGGTACACTTATGGGATTGAGAGAGATATTCATGAAGGCAACCTCTTTGATTTTTCTTATTGTAGACTTCTTTGGATATGATAGATGTTTTGTTCCATTTCGTCAGGAGATTTTTATCCACAGCATGTTTCACCAACTTGGCTCTATCGATATCTAACACTTGAGGGAGTTTCTGATATTCTTTTATTCTCTCGATTTGTTTCTCCGATACAAGATCTTCCGCATTAGCATGGTATCTCATGTATGCAATTCTTCGTTCTTTGATTGTTGTTATCAGGTTTAACTTTAGTTAGATTAGCTCTGATGGTATCTTGTGTCTGGAAAGAGGTTATTATGTCGTACCTATTTCCAAATCTTCTCATTTTTTCTGATAAACCTTTCATATATGCATTGCTGTATATATTCTTGTGTTATTTTAGTTTCAAGTTGATTTTATGTTATTTGTTCTGCTATTTTAGTATCTTTTTGGGATAACCATTATTCCTCAGTGATGTTATTTAATTCCCCATTTTTATCTCATTGAGTACAGCATATATTTGTTGCCCTATCATAAAAACATTTTGCCACTTCCAATTTAGTATTCAGTGAATGGTTGGAATCAAATTGTAGATGTTGACCTGAGTTTGTTGGTTTTTCTATACACTGATTGTTGGGATTCCATTTTGTTTTTTGAACAAGTATATCTATAAATGGAAGTTGCTTATCTTTCTCGATTTACATTATGAATTTAATAGATTCTTCTTGATTGTTAAGATGTTGAAGGAATCCATCTATAGTGTTCATTCCATATTGCCGAATGATGAAATCATCTTCATATTTATTCCATAATTTGGGTTTTACTATATATTGGCCGAGAACTTTTGTTCCAAATTCTCCATATATAAATCAGACAAAATGGGAGACAGTGGTGAACCCATGGCCAGCATCTTCAAGCTCTTTTCTCATGGATGTATGTGTTTTATCCGTTGGGACATTGATGAACGAACTCTTAACATCGAAGCTGGTCATGATGTTTTCTTCAATGGTTTCTTGGTTCCACATCATTTATATGAAATCTATGGTATTTTTAATCATAAATATTGAATGATTTTTCATTTCCAGGAGAAACAACCAATTATTGACATGGTGAATTCCTGGAGCTCACAATTATTGCTCCTGTCAGAGAATGCCTGAAGCCCATGAATATTCTCTCTCATCTGTATCTGGAAATATTCTGATGTTCTTTCAGCATCTCCACCTCTCTTAGGTTTCTAAGTCTTTCCCCCCTGTATAATGTTCGTCGCAGAACAGCTTCGGGATTTTACTCCTCCTATGAGGGACTTCGGCTTTTATGATAATTCAAATACAAGTTTTCAATATTATGTTTGGGATGGCAGTATGGAAATGGATGAAAGGAGAACCCAAAGATATTGGAAACATCGTGGAATAAATTTCGGCATTCCGATGGCTTCGTATAATTGCGTTAGCGATTCAGCGAACAGTTAATACGCTCGATTTATCCGAATCGATGGTTTTGAAATAATGTGCTTCCATTTACTTGAATTGAACTTTGATAGCTCGAGTCATCTTGATTTCTGGAACTCAAAAAACATGAGAGGTATTAGGTTGGATACTGTAATATGTATTGTAATAAAAGCCGCTTTCCAGTCTCAATTAAGGCGTCGCGGGGGCGCCCCTGGTGCGCTCCGATCTGCACTAGACCTTTGCCTTCTCTTTTGAACACTGATGTTCGACTCCATTGAACCTATATCTGATAGTCGTCACCGAAGGTGCAGAGTCCTCGTGAACAGCTACTAGCCGATCTTTGATTTCTTTGCACGCCTTCCTTTCCAAATCCAGGGATCGAATCACTGAACAATATTGCTTTTTTCATTTTGGTGTCCTTGTGTAATTTCGCGAGTGCCGAAGTGGTTGATCGTGCATTAGATAATATCTTTGTGGTTGGTTATGAAAAAAGGTGTTCGAAGAAAAAGGGGATGTTTCATTTTCCAATTCTGTTCAATTGGTTTTTTCAAAATCGGACATTTACTACTCAAATAGAAGCCACGTACAATCTCACGAGCGTGCTGTGCTTGCTTACCTTTCCATCTCAATGAGTTCCCGGAGTCCCCGGTTGCAAGGTCAACCAACAGGGTAAACATAAACAAACAACACGAAACAAATGTTTTCTTTGTGGTTGGCGCACTCATACGTCAGATAAGTGTTAATTTCGAGATTGTTTTTTTAATTCGTTTAATGAGAAAAGGTATTTCATCTCTGGATGTCCCTATGGAAAAATTCAATTAAAAAATAGAATTTAGGTAGAAATAATTTCTCAGAATCAGAAATGAGCTAACTATCGAGTTATTTTTATTATTATTATTGTTATTTCTTCCATTTTGAGAGGGGACATTTAAAAAAATTTTCATCCCATACATATGGGCTTTTAAAATTGAAATGGATAGCTCGTTAGCAGGTTTAGGTCGTGAGAGGAAATTTGTGAAATTTCCGGAAATTGTTTGTTGTAGAAAAGTCTATTAAGTTGGCCCTGGCCTTCCAAGCATGTAGCATTATTTTTCCGAGTAGACAATTTTTTCCAATGGCTCATTATTTTTGAAAAATCAGGGACCATAAATTTTGAAAGCGTTGACCGTGAGTAGATCCGTATCCTCGAAATTATATCTCGGAATAAAATACTATGGTTTAAATTCTGTTAGTTTCAATAAAAATAGATTTCTGTTTTTGGAGTTTTTGTCATTTGTGAATTGTGTTTTTTCAAATGTACTCATTTAATTCTCATGGAAAATCAATTTTTTATGATTTCTACTTATGCATTCACGGGTTCCGCTTATTGATATATCTAAATGAGCGAAATGCCATACAATATGACATCGATATCAATCATAACTACATCAAGGCAATCATCATAGAGGACAAAAGATTGTTATTTGTTGTGTACGCAGCGGGGAATTTTATCGTGAATGTTCGAATAATATCCCCAAATTTCTAGAATACCATTCAAATATGCCAATAAGTAAGCAGTTGTATAGTCCGTTCAAGATATATTGTCATATCCAGTTTTCGTTTACTATTATTCTTGAGACTAATTTCTTCAACCTTTTCAATTGACTTCAGGGTATCAACAGTGACATTATTGTTTCACTACTTGAACTTAAAAATATTTTCCCTCAAAGTCATTGGTTGAAATTAATACATTCGTTACTTAGAGGACATAATTTTCAATGCACTTGAAGAATGCTTTAACATTTGAATTAATTATTAATAAGATAGGGTCGGGAAAAATTAGGTTATAATAATTTGCATGGTCAAAACATAGAACATTTCATTAACTGTGAAAGGGAACAGTTTTCTGATGCAGAATTTTCGGGGTGCAGTTTGGTCGAATCTTTGGGTCTTCCAATTAAAGTGTTCATTTTGGGCATTCCAGGCAGGGGCTTTATATGAGTAACCTTCTTCATGTGGCATACCCTCCTGGCAATTTATCCAACTTGTCCCTTAGCCGGTGTTTCAGGGAAAGATTGAGGAATGTAGATTGCTGAGATTTATATATTCCCAAGGGCCATGAAAATTTTATCGTTCACCAGACCAACTGGCTTATCTAATAATTGTCCATAGCGTGGTATTCCGGACGAAAAGGAAATAGGATGCATTTATTCATTATTCTTAAAGGACCTATCCCCCATTCTGAACAGATAAGAGGGCACGTGACATCTTTTAGAATGCTATCATATGGTATTCCGAAGTATTGAGATTCGGATATCGAAAAATTCTTCCCGTATGTATGTCACTCAATATTTTACCCCAGGCGAGTGTCTGTGAATTTTCGGGGTACATTATTTGCCCGCCAATAAAGAATTCAGAAATTTTACAGTTCATAGCATAAAGGGTATTCAATATTAGTTCAATCGGATCTACAGCATTCTACTCTTAAGAGACAGGCAAATGTTGACTACGATAGTCTCCTCTCGTTCACATTAGCTGTTATGATTTTTTTTTATTTCCCATATAAATTCTCACTTTTAATCCGAATGTTTCCTTATGAAGCAGAAATATTTTGGTGATCTCATCCCCAGGGTGTCATTGATTTTTAGATCCTAAACATAAAACTTCAAAGAATTGAAACTAATAATTTAGAGAAAGGTCAAAAAGCTTCGAACGAGTATTTTGCACATTTTTATTAAAGTGTATGTTGACCCCAACTTGCTTTCTCTACTGATTTAAACATTTCAGATGAATCATTTATTAAAATTATAGGGCAATGATAATGAAAGTTTGATAAAGTTTGATTTGAATTCGAGTTATCGCAGTTGCATTACTCATTTTAATGTTATTTGCGCATTTGTGTATATCGGCTGATGCAATGATTTTTTTTATTTCATGAATATTTATTCAACTTTTAGAAATTCAACTAATTCCTAATTTTCAATTGTTCCCTATGTGATCAGTTATTTTATTTACGTCTACTCACTTCTTTCAACTTCATTTGTACCTATTACATATATAAATATCCACTGTACATCCTGTCAATGGCCTAGATGTTAAGACAACTCAATATGAAAAAAAAGTTATTTTATAAGAATGTTTTTTCGGTAATCGCCCAGTATTAGTTTTTCTCTTCACTAATTTCATTAGGTCGTACATAAAGTTTAAACTAGATTTAAATGCTATAAATATTCATTCACTTATTTTGCATGGATTATGTAAATCATCAATATTTAATGTTATTGACCCAAGCTGTAGTAATTTTGACAACAAGATAATACAATCTCCCTCGAAGAGGGAGTCATCCCTGTCGCATAAATAGTGGGGACACATCCAAAAAAAGGCATTCCGAGTCGGTCAATCATTCAGATTCAGAGCAGTATTTTGAGAGGTCCGTACTACTGTTTATCGTATCAAATTTTCATTAAATTATATTAAGTAGTTTAAAAGTTATTCATGCAAAATTGATTACCAGTGCGACCTTCAGGAAACCGTGCCTTCGTATGGAGGGCCGCTAGGAGATAAATTTATCGGAACTTGTCATCTGTCATTTTTTAATGTTATATCTGCATTCGAGAGATCTCCCACATTTTCCGGACACCCTGTATATATTATGTAAGTGATCAAAATGCTATGCCGAATAAATGAGCCCAGAAAATAATGACAACAACAGTAAGAACTTGAAGTTTATCTTGAATATATCCTTCAAACGACAAAGTCTTTCTTTTGAAATACATTACAATTACATATATATAACAAAGGGAATTAATGCATTCACGAAATAACGCTAATAACCTCAACTTCAGTCATTGATTTTGTCATAGAGTTTGTTAGTCATACTAAAACATACGTTTCTAGGTTCTTACAATTTGTAGTATGGTTGGTCTAAGAACTGAACTGATCAGTAATTTACAATTCGATAATTTGTTGGGACATCTGATTAAAAGTTCCTCGTAGGTGTGAGCTATCAAAAAACACTCTGTTGAGACCGTAAACATAAAACTTCTTGTACGATTTATTTGAAGATAAAATAGGATAAAGCTCAAACTTGAAGAAAGGCGCTTTCCGAAACTTCGTTGTCAAATTTGTATACTTTTAGTTGACATGCATCTCTTATTAGAAATAAATCAATAAATATTTCATTTCATTAAAGACGTTATGATTTGTGGTAAATGAATTTTCATCCTCAATGCTATCTGAAAACCGTCATCGAAGTAACATACTGCACCATATATCATATTTGGGATTTTGGCTGTGAATATAAGAAACTATAGTCCTTTCAAGATATATTTTCATCAAAGCGAGCCTTAAAATGATTTCCGGTTACAAAAGGTTACTGAAATTTTCTGTGCTTGAAACATGGAAATGAATTATAACTTCATATTTTCCCGATCCTATCTCATAAATAATAGTTACCCCATTCGGACGTTCTGAGCGATCCTCGTCGAACAATGATGTTCGACTACGTTTGAATTCATTGAACCAATATCTGATGGTAGTCATCGAAGATGTACGGTTCCCTTAAACAGCAACCAACCTGTCTTTGATTTCCTCGCACGCCTTCCCTACTAAATGCAGGAATGGAATCATTGAACGATAATTGTATTTTTCTATTTTCAAAAATAAAACTAAATTGTTTACTATGAAATGTCGGCAAATTAAAACCACTCGATGAATAGGTGCGAAATTTTCACAGAAGTCGTTTGAAAGATGGTACTAAAGAATGGTTCACAGATTTTTACCTACAGTTTCCTGTGTTGCCAAATCACGGGTACTTATCAGTCCAGCGTCGTACTGTTGGGCGTTCTTTTTGGCGCTCTTGTTCACCTGAACAGAGTGCTTATCAATTTGCCCAAATGTCTGTGACTTTCGAATTTTTGGGCAAAAGTGGTATCAATCGTTTTGTTTGGACCTACTGATGAATAATCCGTGGTCAAAATCGATTCTGTCCGTCCGTCCGTCCGGCCGTCCGTCCGTTCCGTGAACACGATAACTCTCGAACGGATGAAGTTAGAGAGTTGAAACTTTCAGAATAGGTTTGAGGTATAAATATCTCGGCTAAGTTCGTTATTCGGTCAAATCGGCCGAATAGGTTCGGAGTAACAAAAAAAATTTTTTTTTCAAATGCCACTGTTCAAATAAAAAATTTTTTACGGTGCAGTTTTATCAGACGTATACGAAAATACCACTCTCGACTTCGACAAGCTAATAGTTCTGGAGATATGATTTTTCAAAATTTAAATAATTGTAAGTGGTTTACAAGAGCGCCTAAGCCAACTGACCTCACGTCAGTGCTTTCTAAATTTTTTTGAGGTATCATGAATAATTTCAGACATTTCATAAGAGTAGAAAGCTGAGGAAATACTCGGAACAAATATTAACTTGTGCAATATTTCGCTCAAATAATATTAACAATATGAAGACATGCGAAAATTGTTGGTTATCGTTAAGTCAAGAACCAAATGACAGTTCAAATGCAGCTAGTGATTTTCAGTATGATTAACTTGAATTCTACAACTTTAGATCGGCCAACTTGAATTTCGATTTTTCATAGCCCACCCTGATGACAACATATCTTGAATGGACTATACATCGGTGGCCTCAATTAAGTGACAATGAATTTTTTTCTATGGATCATGTGATTACTTTGTAGAATTTGTATCTGATTCAAGTCTAGTTTTGAATATCCTTCCTTTTTATATACTGAAATATTTTCTAGGCGTAATTTGCATTTTTCTTTCAGGTGAGTGAAATCGTATCCATCCTTTATTCATATCTAAGCGTGAGTACTGAAGAAAAAATTATTAACCCTAAATTTAATTATAACTTTTCATGAAACAGCACTGATCCTCAAATTTTCTCAACCCCATTGCTTCATCTTTTCATCGATCAACAAAAATTTTCTGTATTACTTTTTAGGTGTGGAAATTCTATTTGCAATTTTCTGTTGGTAATGGTAGTGAAGAATGCCTTCTTTGAGTTGTAGATCATATTTGGTTAGGGTGTTACTTATTCGTCTCCTAACGCAATCTCCGTGGATATATTCGGATCTTTTTGAGGCGTATTTTCACACAACCTTGTCCATGGAGCAAATTGTGAATGTAATTTATTTATGCTGTTATATACCCTCCCAAAACGGGTTTCTCTCTTATATTTCCTGGACGCAGTCGTGCCTTCGCGTTGTCTTCCAATTATTCAAAACTTTTCAGATTCCTCTTTGAACTTTCGCGCTTTTCCATTATAAAAGCTGTTTCCGAATGTTGTTGTCTGGAAATCTGAGGAGGTTGGAATCCAGCCGAAAAAGTTCATTGCCGATGGTGGCTGCCAACTGATCCTGATTTGCCACTTTCCTTCTCGGCACGGAAATGTCCATCATTTCCGAGCAGATTTGTCAGATTTCGTCGACACTCTTGAAAACTCGATGAGGAATACGAAAACTTCCACGGTTAGTTCAGCTTGCGAGGCATTGAATTCATTTTATTCACTGGACCTAATAATTTCTCTTCAATTTTTCTTCCCTTTCCCAGGAAATATCTATTTGGGGTGGAATGTACGAAAAGAATTCCCCAAGGGAAAGAATTCCTTTTTAATCGCGTTAAAAATACATTTGAAAGTTTTTCTCACTAACTCGACACTTTCTGCCCTAATTTTTGACGTAGATACTTTTTTTTTGGAATTGGAGTATTCTGAGGGATTACTGTTTTTTTTCGATTTTATAAGCTTTTCAATTCTTGAAAGAATTTCTCCAGAAATTTTATAGGAGTTGTTGGTATTTATCTGAATTAAAAGCTCGAAACCGAAACAATAAATTACTAGGAATTCTGAGTTCTTCCATACAGTGTCGAACCACTCATGCATGAAAATGTTTATCTTCTTCCATAGAATCACACTACACTAATTTTGGCTAGTAATATTATCTATCGGGTGTCCCAAAGCTATATTAAATCATTAAGGAAACTATTATAAATTTTAAAGGGCATATATAGTAGATTTTAAATCTAAAAGAATTATAATATGAGGGTTGTCTTTGATATTTTAGGATTGGACAATTATAGTTTTGCAATCTGCCAACTGACAGCTCTATCGTAAGGCTTGACATTTTTGAGGTTACACGTAGTCAGAACGTTTTTACATACGAGCGCTATTTTTGTTATTTACAGTAACTTGAAACATTAATCTCAACGAAAAAATGGAAATAAATCGTGAACATTTTCGTGAGATTATTAGTTACAACTTTCGGCTTAGATTAACTCAACAACAGTGCATCGATGAACTTAATTAAATTCTTGGCGATGATGCTCCATCAAGAACTAGTGTCGATTGGTCGAAAGAAATGCTCCAAAAATACGATCGCGGTGCTTCGAAGCACATCTATGACATCGTGATAGGTGATGAATCGTGCATTTAGGCGTATGAGTCCGAAAGTTAACAGCAGTCGACTGTATGGGTATTTCAAGATGAGCCAAATCCAACAAAAGTTGCTCGCGCACGAAGCACTTCCAAGCAAATGGTCGCCTGTTTTTTCGGATAAACTGGACATGTCGCAATCGTACCACTAGAACATCGCAGACCAGTCAGTTGTGAGTTGTATACAACCATTTGTTTGGCAGTTGTCTTCCAAGAAATCAGGAAAACCAACCGAAGACGAATCACCCTTCACCTCGAAAATGAAAACTCTCACACATTTCCTCAAACAACTGCAAAACATCGATAATATACGACATCCGCCTTATTGCCCTGACTTGGCACCGAATGACTTCTTTTCATTCCCGTACGTTAAAACTTGAATGAAAGAACAACGTTTTTCGACACCTGAAGAAGCGGTTGATGCATTCAGAATGCATGTTTTGGAGATACCTCAATCAGAGTGGCAAAAGTTCTTCGAAAATTGGTTTAAACGCATGCAAAAGTGTATAAGATCTTCATGGGGAATATTTTGAAAAACAAAAAAGCGGTTTTCGATTATCAATATGTGTTTTTGTTCTCTAATCCCGAAATATAAAAGAAAACTCCTCGTATAAGGTGAATATTTCAGTGAACTGGTTGCCGTTGAAATTTTTTGTTAAAGTTAAACTGGACCTTTGCCAATTAACAACAATTATTTGAATAATTAATTAATAATTAAAAAATTTTTATTAACAGTTTTTTTGTTTTATCATTTAGTGATAAAAATATTATTCTTTATTTATTATGTTTGAACATCGCACATATCAATTCAACAGTAGACGTGTCTCAGTATTTTTTTTTTTTTAATTCTGAAATACTGATATAATGAATTTTATTGTAAGATATATGAATATATGAAGTTTTCCCCTTTATGAAAATGCATGGTTCTAGGGGGGTTCTCAAAATTGCTAATAGATTTGCATATTCCACTATTGCCAAGTAGCCAGGTTTTCCTTGCCACTAATTAATTTCTGGAGTTTAATACAGTGATTTGAAATTACCTTTCAGAGAAGAGAACGAGACAAATTTTCTACCTAGAATGAATGGGTGCAATGATCTTAAGGTACCATTCCTTGAATTTTAATGTTCTATTCTGCTCATGAAAATCATAAAGAAATAGATGTATAAAGACCTTTCTATTACTTCCTAGAATTCACATCTATATACCTGCTCCCGTGAAGGTCAACGAAAAAAGCCTCCTTGTTGAAGAATTCAAATAGCTATTTGTGACTGTCAAATCATTTCATTATTCGTCCTACCTTCATTGAGTTACGACAGGAGGAAGGCTGATGAAAAGAATAAGCGCCTTTTCTCTATATTTCATCAAATAACTATTTGCAGAAAGGAAAATATATTTTAAAACGCCAATTATGCTTCAAAACAGTGAGTTTGTTTCTAGAAAATCAGTGAGAGGTCGACATAATATCTATAAATAGTACTTTTCAAACCTATCTATTTATATCATTTGAGGGCCAACTTCCTCAATACCACTGAGCAAACTAAATAATTAGTACGTACGATTCTATTGCACTTCAATTTGCTTCAAGTTTATTCGTGGAATGAGAGGCTATCAAATGCTCAATCGATTAACTGCGTACTTTCATTCACATCTATAATTTCCCCATTTGTTATTCTAAAGAAATTATGGCAAATTGGCTGCTGATGCCGTTTGTAGCATATACAGGGTGAGCTTTTACTATTATTTATTAATTTATTTGGACTGTTTATTCTTGATAAAATTAAACTCACCCCTTGTTTCATAGCAGCCTTACCAATTTTTTTCTGCTCTATTGAAAAGATAGACACAGGATGTAGAAATAAGTTAAAAAGTTACAATTGATCAGAGATATTTCCATTATAAACAAAAACCTATATTGCTAAGTAAACATACTGCGGAAATACTCAAACCAATGATTAACTTTCCCAAAAATTCGCTCAAATTCAATAATATAAACAATATGTTATCACTACGTAAATTCATACTAATTTATTCTGTATGATGAAAATCATCAACTATGATGCAATAGATCACGAAATAATTAACCACAGAATAAACTAGAGACAAACCACAAAGCATGCTTAAAGGAATGAGCAGTACTGTACAAAATGCAAATTTAATGAATGAAGTAAATGACAAAAAAAAATGATATTGAATTAAAGAGAAGGTTTGATTCTGAAAAATGTACCCCTCGAACAAAAAATCGAAGTGTCTGAGCCCAATATCGATCCTTGGGACTGAATTGAAATAAGTGTCTTATAAAAATTGTTTCTTTCAACCTCAGTTACCTATGGTAAAAATTGATGTAGTGGTCAAATACGCATCCTATATATCAAGAGCTAGAACAATAACTCTCCTTTTGATGCATCCACCCGAATCACCATTTCTGAAAATTTCGGTGGTAATTTCTAATAAGTGAAATTCGAAAACGTACCTGCATAATTATGAAAATTAATGTGAAATCATAGATGTAGAAATTAGATGTCTAACTGTCTCACTAATCGTCCCTGAAAAATGAGGCATTTAATCGACAAAACTGACAAAATGGGCGCCTAGTTTTGGTCATAGAGAAATGAATACATCTATCTATGTTTGAGTGATGACTTTACCATAGATGAAGAAGGTTTCTATAACTATGAGACTTTACTAAGCTTATCAATACTAAATCTGATATCTAATGTAGAGAAATGGGTTGAATGAAAAGGTTTTAATATTGGGCCATTATGTTAACTTTTTCCTCGCTTATTTATTTCAACTTTCCATTTTCATGACATCCAGATCTGAATGAATTGGAGAATCTCAAGTCATAGTTTCTTCAAACGTCTGCCTTTCTCGGTCATTACAATATTGTGATTGAGAATCAGAATATCAGAGTCTTTTTTTGTAGGATTCTGATAATACTCTGAAAACGCTGGGAAATCTGACGGTACAGCAGTCATTCTTAAAAGCAATCTGGAAGTTCCAGGACTAATCCGGTAGTCATTTTCTGTGAAATGAGCACTACAAATCAAGTTATGTGTTTTTGGTTCCCAGCCTTTCATTCTTATCGCTTCTATCCACTTTCGATATAATTCCTGATTCTTATGGGGAAAATTCAAATAGATAAGTTTCAAAACAATACAAAATAATGTGACCTTTTGACATTAAACTTACTGTAAGAAGTGAATATTATATCCTTTTCTGTATTCATTTGAGCAGTCAAATACATAATAGCGCACCATCTTGAGAAGACCGTAATAAAAAAATACTACATGAAAACACCGCCATTATTACAGTTTAACTTCATCAATTCGTTCGAAGACATATCAACAACAGACTGCCGCTATTTTTCAATTCAATTAAATGCCTCACTTTTCGACCTAGAGTTAGACATCTATGTTTTCTATATCTATGTGTGAAATAGGTAAGAACATAGAAAACATGGAATTGCATAAATGAAAGTCGTTGTAGGCTGGGGTATTCAGCAATTCTATGGCAGGGGAGGCCAAAATTGCGTTGGTGAAATGGTTTCTAGTTTATTTACATATACTGAACCTAATATATCTCACCGAATGAAGCGATTCTTTATGAGGGCTGGAAAAATGAACCAATTCCGAATGGTTTATGATGAAACAATTCATTTGCAACTTTCAAACATTGTCAACTCCCCACATCGGGGTCGTTCGCAATAATTTATGGCATTAATTCTTTACCCCCACACTTTGTTTGTATTTCGTCATTCAGTTTTTCCAATCTGCATTGGGCGATATCGTTCGCGCCATATATCAAGCTTTTTTCAAACCTGACATTTCAGCATGAATATCAGCACTTGACACTGTCAAAACCAGAGATCCGCTGTTATATTCTCGTATGATCTCAGTTTATGAATGTGTAGAAGATCGCTCGCATAAGGAAGACCCTTCAATCTATACTCTATTCAACTTTATTTAGTCACGCGGGGTGCCATGAAAATTCTACACATTTCACTGCGTTTCTTGGAAAGCTAGATGAGGTTCCTTATTTTCCTGAGGATAACTTTACGGCACTTTCACCTATTCAAAATGTTTAATGCGTTGATGAGGAGAGCAGAGGGTGCAACAAAAATAAAAACATTGACCTGTTTCAGGATTTTGTTGCCAAATACTTTTCTTCTGAGAAAATGAATATGTTCCATAATTTTGGTACGCACTCTATGATGAAATCATAGGACAGTTGTATGACCACAAAATCACCACTCGCAAACGAGTTCAGTCTTCAATGGGCAAGACAATGTAGGAGAAGTTTAAGATAATTTACTCACTATTTGTCCTATAACAGATAGATTTTTCTCCAACCAAATGTCTAGGAATCGATCATTTTCTACACATACTGATGACAATGAAAATGTTATCTTTCTGAGAATTAGAATTCTGTATTCTGTTCTAATTAAATATGCTGCATCTTCAGGTTTCTCATTACTTATTGCAGCTGCCTTGCTTAATTGTTTGTAATGTTGAAATAATCTGTTTATAATTGATTAATTTTTTACACCGATATCCACATACAAAATATCAATCTGACCCCCCCTGCGTTGGAAGTAAATGTGGCATATGCAGTAATCAAGAATTAGTGTTTCTGGATGTTGATGCTAAATTTGACATCAATCCTATGTCTAGTTGTTCTAATGTTTCACAGAAAACTGGGTTGGATCTCTACTAGCCCCCCAAGGGGTTGCAAGTGGAAGCTAGTCATATTGTTATTTTGTGTATATTGAGAGTAGAATATATATCTAATTTCGTGTCGATTCTATTTCTAGTTCTCGAAATATTTCCTATCTGTTTGAACAATCATTTAGCCGTTATTTCAGCCCCATGGGGTTGCAAGTCAAAGATAACTACTGTAATAGTTTTTTGTCAATATGTAGATAATTCTGCGGAAGTACGATAGCATTCTCCTGTTTGGTTGATTATTTATGAATTTTAATTATCAGGTCGAATACCTACCGACCCCCTGCGGGTGCAAGTAAATGTGGCATATGCTGTTATTATCAGTTGGTCTTTCTGGAAGTTATTGCAAATTTGACGTCAATCCTATGTCTAGTTTGCTAGATATGGATTTTTCACAGAAAACTCGGCTTGCCCCCCCAGGGGGTGCAAGTGAAAGCGGGTCATATTATTATTTTGTGTATATAGAGAGAATAATAAATACCGAATTTCGTGTCGATTCTATATCTAGTTCTCGAGATATTCTAATCAGTTTGAATCAACATTAATCAGTTTAGCCTCAGATGGGGGTGCAAGTCAGACAGCTACTCAAATATTTTTTTGTCAATATGTAGATAATTCTGCAGAAGTATGATAGCATTCTCATGTTTGGTTGGTTTTTATGAATTTTCAATTATTAGGCTGAGTACCTACTGCTCCCCATGGGAGTTGCAAGTGAATGTGGCATATGCAGTAATTATGAGTTGGTCCTTCTGGATGTTAGTGCCAAATTTGACCACCATCCTATGTGTGCTGTCGAATGAGTGCTGCTGATCGTGGGTCATTTTCGTAGATAATGTACCATAACCAGATTCTAACGTAAAAATAGAAAAATCTCAAATTATCTCGGTGAATCAAAATTATTTGCATCGCTATCAGACCAATATTCCAGTGGCGTACGAAAAATTCTCCACAAAACTCGATTATCTTACCCGGCTGTTTTCACGTCAGTGTGAAAGTTGCTAAAGTTTGGAATAATGATAAGAAACCTATCCGGGAAACTGTGGTTCATTTTCCGGGACAGTTATTCTTCGTACAGTATCCAGGTTTTCAGTAGGGGTATCCCTTTGATTTCTTGAAATAATTGATTTGGTCTTTCTTCATTAACGGCTATGAAAATGCATTTGAGTGGAAACGAGACTCTGTCGTTTCGTGTTGCAAAAAAAGGATGAATTCATTTTTTATTTTTCTACACTCACAATATTTCGGAGAGCTGAATAAAGCAGCTGGCTAAATTAATTAATTGATGCGACATGAATACAAATGGATTCAAATGTTGGGGAAACTCTACGGTAAATGAAAATATTTTCTACTGTTTCGACAGTTATACTCCCTTTTGAATTCATTAGGTATTGCTTTGGAGGATAGCATGTTTTCCTTGAATCATAGGCACTTCACTGCTGATTGTTTCACTAATGAGAATAATTTTCGAAACAATTCGATTAATGTGAATGTAGTGCAATTCAAGGAAATGAATTATGGTAATCCGAATGAGAAAATTTGAGATGTATTTTATATTCATTGATATTGTTATAGAATTATGAGCAGAGTATGCAGAATCTTCAATGAAGATCTAAATTTAAACTCTCTAAAGATGAGACGAATATTTGGAATTAATCTGTAAATATTTTGAGTTTTGCTTGTATAACATAAGGATTTCTGTATTGATCCGAAAGATTCAAAAATGTGATTCATTAGCAAATATGAAGAGGGCCCTCATATAATTTCTTTTTCATCACCATCTTCCCTACATGTTGCACCTTGAAAATAAGGGAAAATATGATTTTCCTCGATATATTCAGTTAAGAAAAATTTAGAATGAAATTTGACAAATATCAAACGGAACTTACAAAAATACAGACTTCGTAGTAATAGATTCTTAACACTTCTTACACATTTGATTTTTATTTAATGAGATTCAAAAGCTTAAAACATTTTTTTTGGCTATCAGCATTATTTCAATGATTTTCAAGCAATAATCAATATAATTTTAAAATTATAGTATTAATTTTAAATATTGAGAAATATATCATTACAATACATAACATTCAATTAAATATTACTGATGCTAAGTGCTCAGTTTCGTCAACCGAAATCTCCTAAAAAATGCCAGTTTGTCCAAATCACGATAGTGATTAGCTCTATTATATTCCAAATGTGGAAAACTCAATCAATTATTATTATTATTTAATTTATCTAAATCGTCACTTTATATGTCGTTGATTTCATTCAATGTTTTTACAAAATCCTTACTTGTCATTATTAAATCAGATTAACACTACTAAAATTTACCAAATCACAGCAGTAAATATTTGGAGGTTATGTTTATTAATGTTCAAGATGTTGAGTTAAGTCATTTAATCTGTGGTGCAAAAGTATTTGTGTCTTGAACCTCACTTACATTTAAAAATGGCGCTAAGTCATACTTAGATTCGATAGTGCATGTGGGCATAAGATATTTGATTTCCCGTGATCATAGAATATTTCTCATAGGAGGTAGGGATTTTGCAAAATCACCGACTTTGGATTACTTCAAATGGAAACTACCTCTTCAAAATTTGTTGGAAAAAATCAATTTTCATATTGCATATAAGTTCAGTTCTTCGAATAGGAAATCGAATTGGAAACGCCCTGTATGTGAATGTGTATGATCCGTTGTATTGCTTATTTCTTATACAGTGATAGGGAATTGTGTGGAATCAAGTAAATATCTCTAGAATCATTATAGATATCAAAATGAAATTTGGAAGATGAACACTGCAGTGGATTGCCTATTTGTAACAATTTCGAACTTCCGATTTTACCGGAAGTGATGTTAATTTTAAAATTTGCAATGGAACACCCTGTATATTATTTTAGTTCCTGATGAAACAATTTTTTACGAGTACAAAAATCGTCGATGTCGATTAATTGTACCGTTTAAAATAAATGTAACTTTTTATGAAAACACCACATTTCTTATAAAATAATTAGTTAATTTTATCACTTAAATTAATTTTTTGCGAATAATTGACATTTCGTGCTTCCGAAACACCAAAATTTCCGTACTTGTATTTGATATAGCAAAACATCTACCACTGGGCAAATGAAGTCATACCGTACGTGTTAATGCTACTAGGGTCGGATGTTCGACTAGCTGTTTTATTCACTGAAATCATTCTCCAACTGTACGGTATCAGAACGATTTGAAGTATTGATCTAAGAAATAAGACTTTTCAAAGTAAAGTAAATAATTTATCAAAAACTCATATCAATTAATTAAATATTCAAATTGTTCACCATTAGCTTCCATACAATGAAATAAGTTTTGTTCGAAACGATGGCGCACATTTTGTAGCATTTCTGGAGTGATTTGAAGACATTCGTTCACTATACGTCTTCTTAAATCTTCTATGGAATAGGGCTGTGTAGAGTAAATTTTACTCTTCAAGTGTTTTAAAGCTCAAATCGTCGATTTTTCACAAAAAAACACTACAAGTGCCATGAAAACACCACATCATTTTCAAATACTTAGTTGGGAATATTTCGAGAACTAATGCATAAAATGAAAAAACAATTACTGTGCTGAAATCAGTATAAAAATACCTTTCACATGTGGTATCACTCATCCCATCTTCCCTATTCAAAATTTGGGGGTGAGGGTTGTAGTAGCAAGGGTTTAAGCGCTATGCGTCCGTAATCTACATCTTAAGTTGTCCCCCTCGAAGCAGAAATCGACCTGCCCGAGCATTTCTATCGAAAAAATTTATTTCGTCTGTAATCTCGTCTGTTTCGTTTTCAAATGGCCACCCTGTATTTTTCTCGCCTTAATATTGTTCCTACTGAACGACGGCTTTTTCCATGCATATTGGCGAGGTCGACAGTGGTTAAATGAGGATTTTCTTCCAAAGATACCTATAGCAACATTTTGAGCTACACCTTCATTAGTTGCACTTTTTAACCGTCCACTTTTTGGTACATTGCAGACTGTTCCACTTGTATCGTACCTTCGCAAAGTTTTCGTCACTACCGAACGGGTTATTTGTGCATTAGTATGAACAATGTTGAAAAGGACACAAACTTCTTTATGCGTTCTTTTCCTCTCCCTATACCCAATCAGCATTAATATTTCTATTTTTTCTCTGTCACTTTATTCGGTCATTTTACGATCAAATTAAAACAATATAATCTTTTACGTTCAAATTCAAACACTAATTACTTATTTTGACAAATACTGTTACTTCTGCAATGAATTTCATCCACTACACATTAAATTTTTCTTCCTTTAGTTACTTCTCTGTTAATATCTCGGTAGGTATTGAAATAAAAAATATCGAACCCGATATCTTTGTACTCGTAATAAGATGTTTCACCAGAAACTGAAATAATATAAAGGAAATAAATTTTAAAATTGACATTCCTTCCGGTAAAACCCGACGTTCAAAATTGTTAAAAAAATATGAAAACAAACAGGGAATCTATTGCAGTATTCATCTTCCAAATTTCATTCTGGTATCTATAATAATTCCAGAGATATTTATTTGTTTCCACACATTTGCCCATCGGTGTATATAAATCACCATTTAAGAAGTAACTATCTTCAACAGACCGCAGAGGTTAGATTGGGGTTGAAATTTCACACTGTAACCTCTGATGGGGCAAAATCGGTCAGATCTAGTAGAAAGTGAATTTGGGTCGGATTAAAACGAAGTGCATACATGGATAGCTATTACTTATCGTTCATTACCCTGAAGTTTACGTCCGAAGTTTCATTTAAACATGGCAACCTAGCCTGCGAGTTTATTAGAGAAAATTAATATACTACCTATTCAAACTTTGTTACTGTTTTGTTAGGTTCCGATTCATCATGAACCTTAATCAAGGAATGTATGTTTAGGATGCTGTGTTCATATATCAAGTTTCTGTATCTCCATTACAGTCCGCTCCTACTTTGTCTATATGGAACAGAATAAATGGTGTGGTCTTTCCGCAATAATTTTTTCCACTTAATAATATTATCGTTAGTTGGATTTTGTCGTTGAAATATGCTTTTTGAAGCAAATTTGAATTTTGCACGGTTATCAGAGTCACGTCGAGCTGAAAGAATTTCAAGGAAACATTCCATTTGCATATTTCGTTGCACGCAAGGACTTCCATTTGACATAGCTTTCTTGAAAACAGTTCGTTGAGACAAAATAATCGTTGAATTTTTCACTCTGCCTTAAATTTGCTACGAACTGCGTCGTTACTTCTTTCCTTGGAATGTCTTCAAAATATGTATCAATATTTTCTTACTTCAAAGTTCTTGTCGTCATTAACGTGGCAGTAATGAAAAAAAAAAACAGATATTAAATATGATGATGAAATCGATAATTTTCATTGCAGTAATTGTAATGATTTCTGTTTACAAAAAGTTGAATTGTTATGTCAATCATCATTAATTTCATTTAATTTATGAAATTGTCGTTTAGGACCTTCGAGTCTTGCTCAAATAGTCTTGTAGCGTTATTTTGGTATTTATGTCCCTTACTTATGGTGACAAGCTCAGCCATCTGAAATCTTCAATTAATTTCAGACAGCTCTGTTTCTTGGATGTGCTTGGACTGCTTGGCGATTTTCTCTATTCCAAAAAATTATCTGTATCAAATTTTGCGTTAAAAACAAATTAAAGTGCGCAGACGGATTCCGAATATTTACAGAGGCATATTGTGAAGCTATCTTGGACCGAGGCAAGAAAAGATTAAGAAAAGAAAATAGAAATAATTTACAAATCCACGAATCACTGTTATAAAAACTGATCATCATCTAACCGTATATATGGGCTCGTACCAATCAGATTTTGAGCAATGATTTGGACATGAGTCGGGTGGCCGCCAGATTCGTGCCAAAATTGCTCAATAACGACCAAAAAAAGCATCTCGACAATATTGCTCAGGGTTGTTGACCTCGATCCGTGACGACTGTGCTACAGAGGGTCATAATTGGAGATGAACAATTGGTTTATTATGATTATGAAAAAAGTGCGCCTAGTTTGATCGAACGTGGAGATTTCTTTCACAGTTTTCTTCGATTGCTGGGGTGGGTTGGACTTTGGAGCAATATTACCTTCAAGTACCTTCAGATTTATGGTAGAACATTAACTGCATTTTGCACCAGCACACTTATCCTTGCTTGTGCGCAACACATTTATGGTCCCGCAGCCCCCGTATTCTTCAGGCCTGGCCTCCGGTGACTATTTTCTGTTCCCAAAATTGAAGAGACCGATGCAAGAACGACGCTACGCCAAAATTGGGTGTGCCATCGCCAGAGGTGCTGAGTGAGATCACAAACAATGTGTTTTCATTTGCTTCGAGAATTGGGGAAACGTTGGCATAACTGTATTATATCCGAGGGGATTAACCTGACAAAATAAATATTCATGAATAAATTTAAGAAACAAAAACAAAATTCGCAATACTTTTCGAGCAAACCTTGTATATACATGGAGAAAAATGTCTCAGAGGGTTATAAAAACATAATACTCTATTGATTCATCATTACAATAAGCCCCCGTTCTGTAAAGGATTATCTTCGAAGGGATCTTATGCCGGACTAGTTCTGGAGATCGTTATCTGCATAATCTGGAATATGGATACCGATAGACGCCAGCGACATGCGCATAAAATCAATTATAGTTCCTAGTGAATTCAGGAGTTATTCCAGACAATAGATTTACTCTGACAGGCATTTCTTTGGTTCACTGTGCTGTTCCAATTTTTAAAAAAATTCTTTAACTATGAAGTGAGCCACCTTTATTCATCACTTATCTGTTGCTTTATGCACCAAATTGAATTATATGTCGTATTGTTTCATTGAATGTATTTAATTCCAAGACTATCTCAGTTCCAGATAACTGGTCTATCTAAATAAAATTAATCGCTTGTAGAATGTTGAGATTTTTCAAGATGAGAATATGTAATGAAATTAGATAATCTCACTTAAAACTATCTGTATAGAGGAGGCAAGATGGTATGCCACAAGATCCCTCACATCTATTATTCGGCAATGAGCAATATTCAAATTGGCCTCTTCTTATGTCACCAACCCAGGAGCTTCGATAGGGTGCATATTTTAATGTGTAAATTTGTGGGTTATAGAATATCGATGATCCATTCTAATTGTTTCAGGGTGTCGAATAAAGTCGTTCTTTCATATGGTGTTAAAGCGGTGAATGCCATTGGAAAATTCCCTTTGTTTTTTAATTCGATAGTTTTGTTTTTTTTTCCACATGTTTTTTAAAAATCTGTAGATTTTTTTGCTTTCCTATGCTTATTCACTTCGAAACTATTTAAAATCAGATCCGTCAGAGACGTATTGTCTTCAAAGCAAGCCGCTAAAGTTTAGTCGGTGCTTAATTTCTGGTTACAAAATTTACTGAAATGTTCTTTGCTTGAACCAAAGAAATGAATTAAAACCTCCTTGTATCCCGATCCTATTTTATACATAGTCAAGGAGACTGTGTGACTGTTGTGAATTAGAAATTATATCCGCCAAGCGACAATTCATTTATCCAAAAGTTATAAGGAATATATTTGAATATTGTTGAAACCCTGAAGTCGGTTAAAAAAAAAATTGAAGAAGTTAAAAAAAGAATTGAAGAAATAGAGGAAATCGAAAACTGGAAGTTCTTCTCACAGCACGGTGAGAAAATTTTGGTTAAAAATTGAATTTGGCTACTGAATTCTAACGATATACATTATTATTCAATTATACACGTGTTCCATTGTCATTATATATCATTTCACCGCATATGATTTATTAGTTTCTATTAATTTTCCACCAACTATAATGACTTTTCAAGTCCGTGCGATGCCAATCGAATACGTATGTATCTGTGACAGCATCGAGCATTGAAATTTCTGATGAACTTTTTGATATTTCTTTCAATCTCAAACCGAAGATTATTTTATCCAACAACTCGTTAAAAGACAATCACTATATGTGAGTATGTGTGAATTATCGAATATCGAATGACATTTAACCAGCAGTACGGAACAACTAAAATTCTACAACATGAAATGCACCCAGATCGGTCGTTGCCAACTTAATTTTGATTTCTCATAGCCCCCTCTTGATGACAATATATATTGAATGTTGGATTTGGATGCAGTAATTTTTTTCAACCCATATTCAAAAATGACTCATGCGAAGAACATCTTTGTTGCCATCCGTTCTAACGTTTCCTCAACTGTTCCTAGAACAGTTTAGACGGCTTTGCGTTTCCTCTTAATTTCCATTTCGATTTTATAGACGCCATCAATTTGAAATAGTACGTTTTTTTCGCGTAGAATTCAAACACCTGCAGGCTGTCGCAATTGTTGAAAACCGTTCGAGCTGTCGCTTTGTACCGAAAATGAGAATAAAATGTGGCCGTAAAAGGCGGCAATTGTCGTTATATAAAGAGGCCATTAGCTATTTGAAACTTGGCTGCGAACGGAATGAAAGTCCAATCATGAAAAATCTTTACTTCCGAATTGGTACAGCTCCTGTCGATAACATTTGTTATGAATAGATCAATTTTCTTTTCTGAACACGCGTCAATTGAAGAGGAGTGTTCAGTCGAGTATAAGGAAATTATGCCTAATAGTGTGTAATTATTTGTGGTTTGAAGAAAAATTCAATAAGCAGAATTGACTTTGGAATAGTCTACCTAACTTGAGAAGATTGGTTTCTGAATGAAGAAATGAGCCAATGAATTGGTTTTAAAGATGCTATTCCGATTTAAAGAATATATTTCTTCGAAGAAAATAGAGCTTAATTTAACTTTTCCAGAAAACTATCAGAATGGAATGGCCAAAAGTAACGGTTAATTTCATATACGTTAGAGATCATAATCCTGTGGATAGTGATGGGTTATTGGTTTGTTAGGTATTTCTTCAAATTTTATTTCAACAAATTGTCATACTCTTGTGTTGATCACTGATAAAGGATATGAATCTAACGATTTTTATTTCCAGTTGATTCAAAACAATGCTCTGTGGAAGAAAAACAGACTCGTCACAAAATATGCCTGCAAATTATAGGTTGCCTAATATTTCCCTTCCGCCTTTTTGTCTTTTGAATTTCGCGGCTATGTACAAAACGCTACAGAACTCGTAACTGGTAATACTATAAGGTATTTCAAGCGATGAACCAAGTAACCAGGTTATGATTTTGGTCCATCTAGCGGTTATTGCTGGTTCTTTTTGGTTACTCCTTCGAAATCCAGAAAGAATAACCAGAAATTATCGCTTGAATGCTCGGGTTTGGTTATCCGTGCTGTCATTCTTTTGATTCACGATTATCTGCGCAAATTAGGAAATTCCCATATTGGGCTAGATAACAAGAAATTAAGAATTTTTACGCCTCTTCGACCTATTATATATATATTAAGTCATTTTTCATCTGGATCGTATATACTTGTTTATATAAAATTTAAAATTTTTCTTACACAGCTGTGCTAGGTCAATAATATGTATCTTTCATTATGTATATTCAGGATTTTTTCAAAAAGGCCCAGTCCCAAAGCTTATATAAACAAAAAGACATTTGTATAGGCAATTTTTATTAGCCAACATATCCTTATAATGGAATTACTGAAACAACAATAAATTTAACAAGAAAAAAATACCAAATTAGACTTGTATATCTATACATATAAAACAATGATCATAAAAAAAATTATTTTGTGAGTAACTAGGAATGAAGAAAATGACAAGAAATGATTAAAATGAAAAATATCAATATTATCAGCTAGTAAAAGGAAGAACATTAAGTCAAAGAGACAGAATGGGAATGTTTTAATTTTAAAGTCTTTCACTCAATGACGAAGTTTTTTCCGGAGTTAGAAATTAAATGTATTTTTCCATTATTTCAAGATTATACTTGATGAAAATTTGAAACAAACACAAAAAGGCAATGAAAGAATCTCTTAATCTCTTAATCTTAGGAACGGCAATGACAAATCTCATGATGGTTTTAACAAACAATATTTTGAATTTGTATATTTCAGTTTATTCCAATTAAAAAAAAAAAGAGTTATTTGGTCACTTCTACTGGTTCTTCTTTCAATTTAATGATCTACCTTAAATTTTCTCCTCATTGCTACCATATTGTGCATTCTCAGAACACCCAAACTATCGATATGATGCTTTGCAGATACTCAGTATTGCACACATGACATAAATTTGAAGCAACTTTTCATAGTTTCATTAACAGAATTCTCAAAGGATTTTTATTGATGTGGCTTTAATTTTTAGGTTTTTCTTATAATTTTCAAATTATTATCAATATAGATTGCTTCACACAAATGACATTTTCTCTTTGAACCTTTTATTTCTTCTCTTATAGAGTTATCCTGAGATTTGAAATAGAATTGAATATTATCTTAATAACAAATTCAATAAGAATAGATGGTTTTTCTGTGTTACTTCAACATACTTTCAGTTGATGACTGGTTAAGTTTCTCTCTACATTCAATGTTTGCAGCTGCTGATAAAATTTTTGATTACAGCAGCTAACAAAATACACAAGGAATTCTGTTTTTCTCTAATGAAAAGCAAATCTATTCTGTACATTCTACAATGCTTCTAATGGTTTCCAAATCATTTTGCCTGGGTGATTTATAGAAATGGAATTTTTCTCCATTGAATATACTGTTTCTGCTTCCAATTTTATTTTTGAGTTTTCCTAAAATTTAAATTGTGATCAACTACCTACAGCCTTCAAAGTTAAAATTCAAGAAAATCATTGGATTTATAAGTTTCATTTCAACGCACCTTCAGTTGACAGACCAGTTGTATTACTGATCTGTAATTTACGATTTCCACATGATTTTCAGCAACATTATTCAGGAGCACATGATTATATTAGATCCTGAGTATTTCCTTCTTCCAAGAACTGCATTTCATAATAGCTCTGTTTTTTATTATGTTAAAGAAATTCTACATTCTGCTACATTGTGGTCCCATTTTTGATGAGTTCTTTCAATCCAAACAACACAACTTTTCACCCATGTTCTTTCAGTTTTCTTTTGAACCCCTTTAATTTTATCTTAAATTGCCTTAGTTCCTACCTGGAGTTGAACTTCCAATTCATTAAATCGAATTCGTGTTGCTGTAGTTTGGATTATTAATTATCTCTATGAAATATTCAATAGTCTTTCGGTTCTACCAAGATGAGTTTTTCAACTTCCAAATAATTCAAAGTCCTTGCTATTGTTTACTATTTTCATGTTTATACACATCCCTGCTCGAGAGCAGGGTTACGATTTTGGTTATTCTTGACATTACTCGATCAAATTGAGGTTAATTCATGACGTCACGGATCTATAACCCAAGCCGCTTGAATGCAAAAGGTATTTACCACAAAAGACCAAAGATAACCGGTTACTCTTGGTGCATTTATACAGTTTCTTGAACAATTGTATCAATAGAAGGGATCCTGAACTTTGAACAAAAGTATTTTTTTCTTCTAAGTTCAAGTTGTTACTTCCTGGACAATATAAAATCTAATCCCGTTCCGTATAAAATAAGAATACGATCTGAATTTCGTGCTTGTAATAACAGGTTTCTTCGTTAAGAAACAGCGTTGAAAAATTTATGTTCCCAGCGCCCCCTGATGGCTCCAGTTCCGCAACAAGGCCAAAATCGTGGTCGTTTTTATACTAGGATTAGTTCCTCGTTTCCACTTTTGCTTTCTTTACTCTATGGACTGATCTAACCGTGGTGGAATAGACACGCTTGAAGCAAGCCGGAAGGGAACTTCGCGGTGCCAATAATTTTCAAATGATATTTTATAATTCACATTGGCGTGTCCCAGTTCAGTTGAAACCCACATTTCCGAAATCTACCAACTGCCCAGAAGAGATTGCGTTCATTCCGGAAAGAACTCATTCATGAATAAAATAGAAATCAGTATAACTTTTTTCCGGATAAACCGACACAGATTGTGTATTCGCGATACCGCCCAGAGAATATCCGATACATAAATTCAAGTCGAAATGCAAAGAAGAATTTTCGATACGATGGAACAAGATTAGACGGAATCCCCACGAGCGACGTTCCGAGCTCATGTGCTCTCGATTTTATTTTTTCCTCATGTAAATATTTCTCTGTTGAGAAAATTCGGGATTCGAACGAGCAGCCAGGAATCTTGACAATATGGTCGGACATCTGAACAAAAGCGACAATTCAATAATGGCCCTGTTCTACCTTAAACTAGTTGTAGCCGTACAGGAAAATTGTGTTTGTTATAAGATTGTGCGGACAGTTGGGACAGACTCTGAGAGAACTCGTGCCCTAAGGACCTGGCGGAACTTGGTAAGAGCCTACATATGAGGAATTTATACATCCACTTCCCAACGCTTAAGTTCGGTCGATAACTCTTCTGGATTTCAAGCTAGGAGAATTATTCGAATTTGGACTTTGCATCTAATACACGATGAAACGAGATTATTCGAATTAGTTATTGTGATTTTCTTACCGTAAACTCAGAAACTTCTGCAGAACTGAGGTGAACCTTAACAAACAGATAATAATGCAGGTACAATTTCATATCGGGTGTCTATCAAATTATTATGGGAACTATTGATGCAGAATAATTCAAACTTTTTAGGTGAATTATTTTTTTTAATAGTTATAAACTCAGTTATACAGAGTGGTCCAAAAAAATACCATTGGCCAACTCACAAAATTGTGAAAAAATCTGTTTTTTCAAATTAGAAACCCAGTATATTCTTTCATTTTCAGAATGAGAATAATAATAATAAAATTAAAATTTTCTATATATTTCCCTATACCTATCTTGTGTGGATTCTTTGTATCAATATTTTCTCTATGCTCTCTGAGTGACATTGACAAGCAACACGCATTTCAAGTGTTTCGCAGAAGTTTTTGTATAAATAACCTGATATTTCATAAACGCAGATAAATCAAAACCGAAACATAATAAGTATAGGGAAACCTATAGAAAAATTTTAGAGTATATTGTTGTCATTCTAAAAATGAAAAAACAAAATGGGTATCTTATTTGAAAAATCAGAGTTTTTTACAATTTTGTGACTCGACAAGTGTTAAAATTTTTGACACTCTGTATAACTGACATCAAGATTCAAAAAACAGTGCCGCAGATCAAACTTCTATCTGAAATTATGCCAAATTTCGAATTGAGACCTCGGAAATTGAGCGAAATACAGCGATTTTTTTGACTCTCAAATTTAATTTAAAATTTTAAAAAATAATTTGTAAGATTCATATAGGATAGTGAAACGAAATAATTAAATTTTTTATGGCGAATCATAAAAAAATACAATTAAAAAAAAAGCTGTTGCCAAATTTCCACAAGTCTGGCAACACTGAAAATATGAGAGTATCTCAGAAATATACCTTAGATAACCTTATATTGATCTAAAAAATTTGAAATATTCGGAATGAATAGTTACAAAATAATTCAATAGGCCACCCACCTTGGGTTACCCGATATATGCATTTTTAATATTCTACTCGTTCCTATGCCTTCTAAAAAATGTGATATCGCTGCTGCAATTGTCACATGGATGAATTTCTGGGTTGTGAAAATATTTTCGCCTTGAGATAAAAATTAACATAGCCAAAAAAATTTTCTGGAAGCCTTAATTCCTTTGGGTTTTCTGTATGTCAAAAAAATACTAAGTATACTCAAGTATCGAAGAAAGCATTATAGACATTGTAATGACTAATGAGTCGTCACGGAACGTGAATGTCAACGTAATTAATTGAGATCAACTTCTGTGAATAAAAAATAACTATAAAATTTAATAATATCCTAATTGAAATATCTTTCAAGTTACAACTTGGATATTGTAGGGGTTATAAAGAAAACCAAACTAAATTTATTCTGAGCCTCAACACTTTTATAAGGTTTGATAATTTTTCCTTTTAAGGGATTGTAAATCTGAATAAAACTGGTCAACAAATTCTGAAATTCATCAAGAAAAACATGTCGAGTTTAAGCTTATTTTGGTATCATATCTATGTAGTTCCACTTGAGGGCACAGTAGTTCATCTGAATTATAGTGAAGAACATATGATTTTTGTTCAGGGTTTTTGTTATTTTCTATTATTTATAACGATTTCTTTTCCATTTTTTTATTACTTCAGGGTATCAACAATTACCATATATGATTATTTCACTAATTGAATTTGAAAATTTTTTTTGTACCTACTACAGATTCAAAGTTATGAGGACAATATACCTTGAGCGGATTATACATATTTTTGTTGTCATTGCCATATGGAAAATAAACCCTTATATGAAAGAGTTCGGAACTTCTTTCAGCAAACTTTATGAGTATGATGACTTCGGAATATCCCTGTTACCTTTCGAATGAGAAATCAGCTCTGTTGAATTTCAGTCAAAGTGAAAACACGATTTTGCCCATTTTAGCGAAAATATTCCGAGATGTCACCACCTCGACCTATGTTATTTTGGAAAAGCCGTGTTCGGTATACAGTATAAATTCTGACCAGGATCGATGTCACATCCTGTTAAATATGCGGAACATACCAGCTGGGACCCTCACATGCCGTTATATATGACTATATCAACACCTAATGAATTCACCGTTTTATACCAATTCCCATGAATGGCATTACCAATATCAGCAATACATCCCGGAGGAAATCACCGGGACCAGACTCAACCTGTTTTCACTACTTTGCACCTAAAACTTTTCAGGCGTTTTAGAAGGGAAGAAACAAAGCGAATAGGAGACCGCATCTCAGAGGGACGTTATGAAATTTGCTCTCGGAAAATATTCGATGTGATGTGAAATTTATTATAGCGCCTTGGAAATTTATTTCTACTTTGTTCCTCGAATCATCCACTTTAATCATATAAATCAAAATTAGTTGAAGGTTGGAATATCAGCTTCTCAATCCAATTTACGAATATCATGGAACTAGAATGCTCATTATGCAGTAATATCAGGCAAAACTATACTAATTATCTATCTCCTTTGAATCTAATTGTTCCAGAATTTCGATATGATGTGGATTACATAGAAAGAAAGCTACATCTTATATAAGGAAGAAAACAATGAACGTTTGCAACATCCAACTCTTGAACCTACGAGGGTACGTTTTTAAGTTCGAGGAATGGGGGGTAAGAAATAGAAATATCAATAATCCTCCCACCCTTGTGAAAACAATTTGGTTGGCGAGAACACCGAAGGCAGTAGGAGATCAGTCATCCACAAAATAAGCTATCTTCGAAACTTTAAATCTTGAAATTTCAATTACTATCAAAAAAATCAAATCACCTAAGACATGATGTCATTTCAGCCAGGGTTTCCAAGACATTGTGTAGGCGTGTTTTCACTAAACTCACCCCAACCCAAAACAGGGTTCTTGACAGAGTTTTCCTCGCTGGCTCCACCAATTTGTCTAATAAATTCAATAACTTGGTTAACGTTAAAATCAATTTAATCCAATTAGAATATTCTTGGTTTGTGAGTCTAACAAACCACTCTTTCCCACCAAACATGTGTTATCTGATGCAGAACATAGTATAGATACCAACCAGTAGCCGCACTCCGTGGATTTTCTTACACCAAGTCTGACTCGCGCATCTTGCAGGGATTCTAACCTCACATTTTATTCCTTGTTCATTGTTTTCATCAATAATTATTATTATTTCAGACATCTTAAATAATTCCTTTGTATAATTAATTCGTTTGATATTTAGAAATATAATTTTTTTGAGATCTATTTAAAATTCAAACAAGAAGTTGAAGAAAAAACTACAACCTCACCTATAATTCAGTGTAATTTCTTTGAGTCAAAATCTACCATGAACAAGCTCATTTATTTAATCATTTATTTACATTCCAGTAAGTATTCTGTTTCAATTTTGTGTTATTTTCAAATTAATTCAAAAATTATTAATAATTGTAGCGTATACAACTGCAAAAACAATAGTCTCAATAATCCCAAACTTTCTTTTTTCTCAATACCATTAGACACCGACAGGTGAGTGATACATATAGTATTGAAAAAAATGTTGTTTATCAAAAGTTCCGTTATTTGAGTAGAGCTTCATTCAATTAGTTGAGATTAGTTGAGATATCAGGAACCAATAGAATTTCAGGAGGTTTACGCCTCCTGTCGTCATTTCTTTACGATTAGTTGAGATATCAGGAACCAATGAAATTTCAGGAGGTTTACGCTTACTGTCGTCATTTCTTTACGATTAGTTGAGATATCAGGAACCAATGGAATTTCAGGAGGTTTACGCCTACTGCATGCGTATGCCTTAATTTTTTTAAATAAATATTTGAGTGTGTATCTATATGATTTTTAATTTTATAAATAGAAATATCAATAATATTATATATATAACAATAATTCAATAGGTTTTTATTTTTTCCCACCATAATGCACCATAATGAGGGAACCCTTTCTATAGAACACTCAGCACATTTTGAATGTAAAACCTGATGAAGCTACAGTATTGGCGAAACAATTGTTTTAAAAAACAATAAAGATTTCTAGAAATGTGAATCTGATTATTTATTTAAAATGAATTTCCACGAAGTAAGCACCGATATAGTTAAATATTGATAATAAGAGTAGCGTATTCAAAACATTGGTAAACAGTTTTTCACAAGGATCAGTTCTAGCCCCCTTACGCTTTAATACATATCTTAATGATTTACCTACATTATCTATACATTTCTGATGATACGAGTATGCTTACCGATATTGGGATTTCCATACCTTGGGAAACATTCTATAAACTGATTTTGCAATTTCAAGTATTTATTCTGTTGACTGGCGTGTATGTCCAAACCCCAACAAAATGGAGGCATCTTGTTTCCATCCGAAGAGTGATGAGATATTTCTGAACTGGCGGTAACTTTTGATGATTCTCCTCTCGAACATAATTCTATCCTAAGTACTAAGAAGTTGAATTAAATTCATCTGTTGATTTCAAGTCTCATTAAGATGATCTGCGCCTGTAATTAAAACAAGGAAATACATTTCACTGATATTAGCTGGATCATCTAATTGTGCTGATGCTTCCACCAAGAACATCATTCTGAGCTTCAGTATTTATTCGTGTTGTGGTTCATCATGAATTCGTTCTGCAAGGTCAAATGGTCAATAAGACCCTTATATTCAACTGTTTTGAGACATTTGCTTGAAAAACAATTCGTGGATTTTGCATATAGATATCGCACCATCTCATCGAACCACGGTTATTAGAGATACCATCGATCAGCCACCCTATTCACCTGATCAACTCTGTGTGACTATTTCTTTTCTCCAGAGTAAAATTACCGCTCCGGGAGACCAGATTTGACTCCATAGACGCCATAAAAGAAAATTCGCAAAAGTAGCTAAAGGCCATCCCTGAAAGCGCCTATAAAAATATTTTCACGATTGGAAGAAACGTTGGCACATGTCTATCGCTTTGAATGAATATTTTCGGATACTTTCGTGTTAGAGACTCAAGTAATATATAATGAGCCCGAGCTGTAAATAACATCAACTTACCTATCGAACTACGTAGATTATTGTAGTTCTGAACATGCTATGTTTCTCGGTCGGTATAAAACCATTACGCAGATTAAAAAAAAATGTTTATGTGAAAATACATAATTTAAAATTTGGCCTCCTTTCCGTCTTCCTTCTCCATGCAGCAGAGCACGAGGCAGCGTATTTGAGAAGCTGCCCCAACAACAAACACCGAGTATTCGATCAGGCGAAAGCGTGGTGTGAACTTCTCGACAAGAAGAACAACTCTATTTATTCAGTAGAACTGCAGAACTAAATTAGCGCAGCCCTCCTTGTTGAAAGTCAGAACGCTCGAAACAAACTTATTGTGAACAAACTCAGTCCGAATTATGAGGTGCGCGTCCTCAAAACAGAACAAACTGATTTAAGATGGCCTAATTTGCCTGCTTCTGGAATAATTCTGACGCACCTCATCAATTATTTTGCCGGTGACAGTTGGGAAAGGCAAGCCGCATCCGATAATTGTTGCCGCTGTAGAGGAAGCAAAAGTTCGCCTTTTGTTCCGAATCTCAGAGATGAGATACTCATTTTGCGCCGTTATCATTTTCGGGACATCACTGAATTCGCGACAGCCTGTGCTGAGCTCGGGCGAAAAATGAAAGTTCAACTTGAATTCCCGCAGTTTTCCTTCGATCCTTTAATATTTATATTGGTACGAGACACATGACTATAAATAGATATTATTATAAATAGATATATAAGTAGTTATAGACTATTTTCTACAAGAATATAATCATTATTTTTAACTTTTTCGAAGTACGTTTGACACTATTTAACATTTGGAAAGCTCTATAAGTTCACGTGGTCTCAAGTGCAACATTGTGCCTCCCTGAGCTGGATCTTCCTACTAAGGAGCTCTATACCTAACTTTGGCCTAGAGATCGATCGTCATCTCTTCGAAAAACCTTTCAAGGTAAGGTACCAAGTACCGATAATCGTCAACTTGTTCTCTGCGACAGATACACTAAGACAGGATAAGTTGATTTAGCTCTCTGACAAAAAACATCCGGAAATTTGAAATAAGTTACAAAAATATTTAACCTTAATATTCCCTTTTAAATATGTTCCATTTGAAGCGTCACACATTTGCGATCGTTTTTTCCAATAATGTAAACATTTTTCATAGGCGCTTTCATGGATGCCTTCAGCTCTTTCTTTTATGGATTCTATGTAGTCAAATCTGGTTCATCGGAACGGTCATTTCAGCCTGAAGAAAACAAAAGAGTCATACGGAGCCAGATCGGGTGAATAAGGTGGCTGGTCGATGGTGTTTATCGGGTAATTGCTGTGAAAATCGTTAATAATCTTGGCTCGATGGAATGGGATGTTCTGCCACATATCCGGCCAATTCCGTCGAACATTTTCACGCAAACGTCCCGAAACGTTTGAATGTAAGTCCTTATTGACCCTTTGACCTTGCGGAACGAATTCATGAGAGTGAGCATCGTCTTGATTGATTTTAGATTTTTTTCACAATAATTCATTTCGATTATTCGAGAACAAATAAGTAATTATACTAAAGTTTCAAGGACAGCTTTGACGTCAATAATCTGAAGTCAATGCTGATATCGTCGCACTCAACAAGTATTCCAGCTTCAATTCGAGGGAATAAAAATCCCATATCGGAAACTCGCAATGTTTTTCATACCACTTCAGTTGGAAATGTTGTCAAAGCGTAAACAGATTCAATAATCGCTAACTTCCATTTGCCAACCGCAAAGGGACAATCAGTCTGTTTGGTGATTCACTCTCACTTGCAAAACTTAATTATTCATTACGAAGTGAACCAACAATGATTCAGTAAATCTCACTGATTTCCTGTTATTAAAACAACTTCGATATGCTTCGTTGGTCTGAACATTGTGACGCGAATTGAGTTCTCGTTATTTTTATCTTAAATGACTATTGTTGGTCGTTTCCAAATTCACTTAATTGGTCTAAATTTTCGCATAAAAATTCTCATATTTTTCACTTCACCTAAAAACAATGAATAATATGTCTAAATTTTTTTATATGCCACATATTTTATCCTGTCGTATATGGTCTTAATGTACTGAAGACAATCTTCATTCTGTGCAGGGGTTGCTTTAGCTGCTCCAAAGGTTATTGGTGTTCATAACCTGAGCTCCAAAATTGAGCTCAAGTTGTTGTCTATCCAGTGAAGATGTTAGAATTTGTCTTACTACTCGAAGTGATATGAAGTTAGTTTTTCATCCGAGTAGAATAACATTTAGTCTTTTTTAAACCTTTCGAAGGTTTTATTGCTACTGGAAAATGACTATTTAATTTAATTACTAAGTAATTGATAGATTTTTGGATTCTTGTTATTTTGTATCATGGCATACAAAGATCTTTTCTGAGACGTGTGCCATTCTGATGGAATTCCCCATTTTCGGTATATATACCTATATTGAAGGTCAGAATGTTGATTTTTCTGAAATATTTTCTTCAGGCGGTCTGCTTAAACCATAAATAATTTTTGAATTGTTGGCAAAAACACTCGAAACTAGTGTTGAGCAGTGTTATCATAATATGGAGTTGAATAAATAAGTCAAAAATGTACCAATTATAGATCAAAACGCCTTGAATATGTAAGATCTGGGAGCTCTAATTGTTCATCATCCTGTAAGTCTGAGAATCCAGCTTCATTAGAACGTTTCTAAATTTTAGTATCCCTAGAACGACCAAAGCCATTTTCCAAATCCCTTCTCACAATGTTTATGCATACCAATGACCTTTTACCCGGAATCGAATTTGAAATAAACATCGGAGAGCGTTTGTGGAATGAAATCCGGGGCACATGGCGCAGTCAGCTGACGGGAAATGCACTTCAAGTTTAACTCGATCAATAAATTATATAGGGCAATATTAACCAACCGAATTTCTGTAAATAAGAAAAATATCTTTGTGGCACATTCCGGCCACTCCAAACGAGATATGACTACGACGTTTCCACGAGCCTCGGGAAAATTCTCACCGTTGCACTTGGTAACGAAGAGAAAATTGAATTGGCTTGAGTTTAGAGCGCCAAATCGGAATTTTCATGAGGAAATTGTTATTCTCAAACAGAGAAGGTCCGAAATACAAACTGAAAACTTTTATGAGCCAATTCTGGATTGCAAATAAGTTGTTGCCACCGCAATCGAAAATAAAGGTTCCATTGGGGCAGATCGTGATCGAAAACTGGTTTCAATCTACAGAGTGACAAGAGATTTCGGTTAACGAAACAGGGCACTTTGAACCTGTTATATTTTTGAAAACTAATAGATTGTATAATTTCAAAATTATATTTAATTTTGTTTGAAAATCGTGAAAAACAGAAATCTATCTCATATTTATACAATTGAAGCTGCTGATTAAAAATTCAGATTGATTTTTTTTTTTCATTTTCCTTCTAAGAATGAAAAATGAAACAGTTCTCAAAACACATAAAGAAATAGCACAGTAAAAATTAGTTATAAGTTAAAATACATCAACAACCATCATTGAATATTTTCTTCTTCCAACTGCGTTCTCGCAGCTCCATGTCTCATAATATTTCAACTTCAGAAATTGTAATAATCATCGAACATAGCGACGTTGCCAGCTTCACCATTTCTCCACTGAGCCGTTGGTATTGAGAGTACGGTGCAAGCAAAGACAAGGGTAGGCCCAACTCAAATTTAACACTCTTCTCAGCCGAATCTGTTTCATGCATAAAACGGTGCAAGAAGGCATCAGTTCACTACCAAGGGTGGAAACCTTTCAGGAGTACAATAGGTGATGACAGACTCACTGAGTTGGGTGTGTTGAGTGAGCATAGAAAATTTTTGGAGACCCCATAGTGAAGAACGTTATGGCTAAATTAAGTTTAAACCCAAAAGGCATGTTAATATCTTATTTTAAGAGTAATCAAAATCACCGAGCTTTGTTTTCACAGTTTCAAATCCTGGTTGCGCCCATGTGACGTGTACAATTAACTGTTTTTACGAGAATATCGAATCTTCCGAATTAAGCACTTGGTCGATCAACTTTGCAAATAATTCAAGTTGTGCATACTGATTATAAAATGCATGAGTCCTGAAAGAATTTCAGAATTGTTGATTCTTCATTTGCATTCGTTTATTATGATTTGGACTATACCCCGAATAATAATAAGGCTCATCCGACAGGTTTATAATTCCTTTTATATAGAAGTGAATTATCATTTCCATTCTTATTCGAGGCCAAACTAAAATCTGATAGCGTTTGTTGTTCCTAAAATATTGTAATTCTGATTGTTTTTCATTGTGGTTTTTAGTTATCGTATTGAAATCAAGAATCTTGAAATAATAACATATAAACAAAGTACAAATTACAAGTTATTATTATCGTAATTCAATTCCATCTATTCAGTAATGATACATATGATTTCAAGTACGAATACAGAATGGCGTGCAATTTAGTTTGCTTAATTTTCGTAACGATCTTCCTTCAAACTGACTCTCTCATGTCGAGCCCTTTGAAATAAAACTTGAGCATGGTCCTTTTACAAATGAATAAATATTTGTTTTTAATGATTTCGGCTTTCTCCATGCCCGAATTTAATCACCAAAAAAGTTACCCGGAGCAGCCGTGGACGGGGTTTGTGGAAGAAAAATCAGCTAACATAAATTTATTGAATTTATTTGGTTGTTGGCTATGTGTTGCGATGTTTGTCTATACATTCTCCGAGTATTAATTTCAGTTGCGATTTATGTAAAATTCTCATACCGACATTTGTCATTTGTATCTCTTGCTGTGGTAAAGAAGCATTCTATCGAAAAATTTTTATACAATTTGGTTTTAGCGTGCTTGAAGCAATCCCAGAAGGAGATACATTTAATTAAACGTTCCCCATAAATCCAATTACACCTTGCGTCCTGTAATGATTTTTGTTGGCTCCATGACTTCCCCCGTAGAAACATTTCCTCCCGTCATGCTGAGAATCGTTTTTCCAACACACCCTCGATGAACTCCCCTTATTGGGGAAAATACATCCAGAAGTTACACCTACGTGCCCCTCAGTTGCCAGAAATTGCCTCTCGATTCGTCAGCAAGCGGCAAAATTAATAATGAGGGGTTGGGAAGTTAGGCATTTCGACTGGATCTTATACGGTCTTCAAATGAGAATGATTTCCTGAAAAAAAAAAGAAAAACAAACATTGAATGAAATATCAAACAAGAGCGCACTTTTTAGATTCAGCTAATAAAACACGTATTGGATTAGGTAATATAATGAAATATCCAGAATAGTCCCGATGTCTCTGATGACAGGCCATAGCTTTTTTCATAAAAATGTATTTATCACAAAGATGTGGTTTTTTGAGACTTTACAGAACCCCAAGTTAAGAAATCCCAACGTGATGGTGCGGTCCTTATTGGCCAATCGACATCAAAATTACTATTGTAGGGATCTCATGTGGCGGCTCTCCATAAAGCCCCACATAGCAACACTATATGGCGCTTTTTTTTGAGCTATTGACAAATTGTGTGGGATCCAGCGCGAACGCTTAAATGTTCATGGAATATTGTTGGAATGTATGCTGGTCCCCCCACTAATGCCTAAGGTTGTCTCAATCTCACTATAGGTCATATGACGATCTTGCAATATCAGTTGGCGCACATCATCAATGGTTTTCGGAACAATAAGTGATACCATCGATAAACACTGGTCCTTGATGGAGCTTCATCGCCAAAAATTGTATTAAGTTTATCGATGCACTGTTGTCGAGTCTAATGTTGTAAAAATAATCTCAATCTTTTAAGTTACTGTAATCAACACAAATAGCGCTTTTATGTCGAAACGTTCTGACCACGTATAACCTCAAAAATGTCAAGCTTTACGACAGAACTGTTTGTTGGAAGATTGCAACACTAGGGTTGTCCAATCCCAAAACATAAATGGCAAACCTTGTACATGTGGAGATATGGAGAAATTTCAACCTGTTGTTGACGATGCTGAATTGATGTTTCTGCGACACCCAGTATCCATCATAGACCCAGTTCCTTCGACTTTTTTGACTGCTCTTCGAATGGTTGATGTATTACATTTGTATCGATTGAAAGTAGCACAAAACCTTGAATCTAAGGTTTATTTCTGTTGATATGTTGGATTATGATCTCCAATTTTTAATATTTCTGCTACAGAAACCGTTCTCATCAAACCTATTCCAAAACAGAACAATCGGCGACACTTGAAAGGTTTCCGCTTCGAACACATGAGGAATACCAGCCTTTAACATACGATTTCACCCTTGTTTGCTTGGTTGATTTGGGATTTCAAACAATTTCTTACCCGAAATGTTTCTTTTTAGATTTGAAGCTGGATTCTCTGGACTTTGTTCCGGAATGAACTGAACGCTGGATCAGTATGCCCTCACTCCCCCGTCAATGGAAAGTTTCCCTATAACAATTTGAATTCAATTAAACTGAGTTAAATGCCAATAGATTGAACTTGGCGATAAGCTGTGTTTTCTTATTTGCCATAGGCCGGATTTCTAATTGAACATGATGAGCACGTCTGGATGCTTCCGTGATGAATCTGAACGGTTTATTATTCCAATTTCTGAGGGATGCCGACGACGTTCCCTCAGTTGTGTTCAGATAAACATCACAATGAACCCTCCTAATTTTTTCGCAAAACGGCCTCAGGAGTAATGGAGAAACTTTCGACGGGAATTACTGCAGTTTTGGCATCAAATATACCAGTCAGCCAATGCTGAATCGACGTATTGAATTATCAATATATTCGTAGAGACCATTGCATTCATACTTATTGACATTAATTGGAATCGCTTTAAATTATTATGAATTTACTTTTATGGAATTCTCATCACTGACGTCGGTCATGCTTTTATACCAGTACAAAAAAAAACCTGATTGCTATAGTTGTGTAGTGAAGAACAATATATCACCCTACTTATATGCCAGATTCTCAAAAAAATCATACATACGAAAAATAGTCCTTAGTACACAGGATGTATACACAATATCCGAAAGTTAACTACATAAGTTTGCAGACCGGGAGCATTGTTACCTTTAGGCTACTTATTTCTTCAAGTATGACATATTTTCGGATAAATTTTAAGTAGAACTGATTTCCTGTATTTCCAAAATCTAGAGTTTGCCGGACCATTATTTCCCCGTTCAATGTGTTACCGGGTTTTATGGTCTTTAGAACATTAAAGTATTTCAAAGTGGCAAGTGGAGTCATTTCTTTTCAACATATCCTGCAGAGCTTTGATTATTTAAATTATTCCCAACTGAATACCTGAAGAGACTAAAGCAGAAAGGTCGAAACACATGTCGTATTGTATTTCATTTTTTGATTAATTTTTGTTCAATTAATTTATTTGCACTTCTCGAGTTTGACTCCTTCAATTCGATTATTTAAAATATCCATTTAATCATTATTGTTTGCATCTCTATATCTTTTGAGGTTGACGCAGACGAATGCACAAACAAGTTTTATTCGTTGTGTAGAGAATGAAAGTGTTCTGGGGCAAACAATGGATCGCTTGCGTGGAGGTGAATATTAAATCTCATTATGTTATTTCAGAGTGTTCTCAATTTCTAAGTATGTAAATACAAGGGTGTAGCGGAATAGCAAATTACAGCAAAAACCCTTTATTGCGTTTCATTTATAATCCTTATTGAAAATGCTGCAACTTTCATCTACATTATCCTTTTTTTATTACTACTTAGGTTAAATTCATATCCGACATTTTTGATCAACATCCTCTATTCCTACGATTCACTAAGAAAGTCAAGAAGTTTTAAATCGTGATGTTTGAGCGTAGAAATATTTCATATTCATTTCATTTGCTTTTATTGAAGAAGAATTGAACAAAATTTACGTTGTTGACGAGAAATTTTTGATGAAAGAACTCGTGTTGACTATATCCACCATTTCTCATTTTTCTTGTTACCAACGTTTCAATAGATTTCTTGTGTTGTTTTCATGGAAAAAATTAGCTTTAAAAAAAGCTCATAAGATCAGAAATTTTTTCAGTTTTCACTAATAGACTTCTTCAAGCTACTCCTAACTATTGTCCTCCAAACACCTATGGATTTGAGAGCGATATTCATGAATGCTGCTGCCTCTTAGATTTTTCTTCTTGTTAAAAGTCTTTGGATCGAACCTCAGGGTTTATTGAGAAACAAGTAAGTGTATCTCCCAGGTAAAAATAATATTACAATGTTTATAATTCAATAACATCTGATGCTCGTGGAAGAAGTAATATCATATTTAATTGATTTCGTTGGGTTCATATTACGGTCCAGTTGCCAAGAATTTCATGATTGCCCTCATTGAATGCTTCACAGATGAGTCATCTTTTTTCACAGCCACCCTCAAGAAATATCTTTCTGCCCTTTTTCACGAAAATTGGGGGAAGCATGGGAACGATGTGATATCGGGACTAACACAGTAATATAATAATGGCGAAGCAGCTGACCAAACAGTATGTGTGCTACGTTAATTTCAGGTTCAATTGTCATTAACTGAGTCTGCAATATGTCTCTACAATCTCTGCAGGACAGTAAATTGCGTCCGAAATTAACAACCTCAACTGGGCGATTCGAAGAATTGCAAAAAGGGTCGGAAAAATTTGGTACGTGATGAAATATGACGGACGTTGTGGGATAAGTGAAATTACTCTTGATTGATTTAGTTGCCTGGTGATCTTAGAATCCCTATAAGCTGGAACGAAGTGAATGGCACATTTTGGCCTCGATACTTGAGGGCATCTAATATTTTCATTTTCCACAATGTATAATGTGGCCTCAACCGGCCTGCCTGACCTGTCTTCTTCAATCGACTCCCGATCACATTAGTGAATCATCGATATACTTTTTTTTGGGAAGCTAATTCCTTCTCCGCAGCAGGTCGTATGATTTTAAAATTTGCTGCAGATTAGTGGTTGACTTGTACCCACTAAACGACTCTCCTATGTTCCCGGGTAATCTCGCCACCTGGAAATAGGCTTCTTACCCTCACGTCAGGTGCGACACTCGGTTTGCTCGTTCATCCTCTTCTTCAGACAAATCGTCTTCCAGTCCTCCCTAACCCATGCCTGACCCTATCCTCAAGCTCTTTCCTTTCTATCAAAGTCGTGACGTACTTGTACACCTCATCCCGAAACCTCCGACATCCCAGCATCATCGGAACTATCCTCTCCACATCTGGAATGATTCCAATTTTCTCCTCATCATTGATATACTAGTAAGCGGGTAGATCAATAGGCCCGTAGATCCATAGGCCCGTAGTTCAATTGGCCCATGGATCAATATAGACCATAGATCATAATGGACCATAGATCAATAGGGCCCATACATCAATGAAGCTCGCAGAAACACGAAACACGTCCAAAATCTCGTTGAAAGCGAATAGACATTAAAGTACTGGAAAAAAACACGAAGAAACCCGTAAAAACACGGAAGAATCCCAAGAAACACGAAAGAAACCGAAATTACACGAAACAACGCGAGAAAACACGAAAGAACCCGAGCAAACACGAAGAAACGCGAAAAAACATGAAAGAACCCGAAGTAACACGAAAGAACGAAAAAAATCCAAAGGAACCCTAAAAACCCCGAAGGAGCACAAAATAACCGAAAGCGCGCAAAAAAACTCGAAGGAAAGCTAAAATCCCCGAGGGAACACAAAAAACCGAAAGCGTGCAAAAAATACCGAAAGAACTTGTAAATTGCACACCCTGTATATCAATCGATCGCGAATTCATTGTAAATGGCACACCCTGTATGACATTTCATTGAATTTAGCCGGAAAAGCACGAAAACTCGAGAAAAACTTTGGTGAATGTAGGCGCTACTCGGATCTGACACCCTGTATATGAATCGAAATTGTTTTATCGAATTAAGTACCAAAACACCCTGAAGGAACACAAAAAACTCGAATTTGAAAAAAAAATACCAAAATAACTTGTAAATTGCACACCCTGTATATCACATGATATACACATATGGGACACCCACTATATAATCGATTCGCAGCGGGTGCTTTTTCCTCAAAAAATGCAGAAGGAAAAACTCTCGAAGAAAGACTCTGGTGAAAGTCAGTGCTTCCAATGTGCACAGCACGTATATCAATCGATCGCAATCGGTGCATTCCACAAAGGCAGTATAAGCATTATTCGATAAAGCTCCTATGTAACACCCTGTATATGAATCGAAAATAATTTTTCCATAAAAAATAAACCCAGAGAATATCGTTTCAACTCCATCAATTTCACAAAGGTAAAATAAAAATTATTCGAAAAAGGTCTGAACGTGTATTCATGAACAGAGTGCTTAGCCGTTTTTGCCTGAATAAACTAAGTGTGTGCGATTCTAACATAGAGTATCATGAGTTGGGTCGGAGTTTAGAGAGGTCAATGAATTCGCGCGAAAATCGACTGAAAAATGACGATTTTCAAACGCATATTTGAGGTGTTTTTCTTGAGAGTCGTGAAGCGTAAGTGGTGTCTAGAGATTCGGAATCTCCTGTAGATTCTTATTCGAGTGCTTGGAAGGCGCTAACAATCTTCCACCGCCCATATCGAGCGAAAAATTGAAGCCGGATTTTCAAATTTGGAGCTCGCGTTCGGCTATCATCGGAATCGTATGAGAAATTGTGACACTTGACCTCGAATTATCGAGAAAATTGCCGAATTTGGAATGAAGAATTCGCGGCCTTATCTCGCTACTTGGATATGAAAATTGGTACCCGGAGATTGGAAATTTCCTAAAGTTTCTACCAACGAAAGGGCGTTTGGGGGCTCGTAGCGCCCGCACGGATCGAAAGCATCATGGGTAATTTTGACGTTTCGCGGGGCTGGCGAAACTAAAAATTTCCGTTTTACATGCATAATTTTCGTATAGATTTCGAGGGGCTCCGCGGTCCGTACCGGTACCACATTATGAGGAATGTCTTTTTCTTGAAAAAGTGACCGATCCCGGCCGGAGAAATGTCCCCGTTCGTCTGTGAGATCTTCCGCTTTGGGGACACTTTCGGCGATTTCGTGAAAATGGCCGATTTCGCGATTTTCTTTCGAAAATTTCGGGCGCTTTAAGAGCGCCCGGGGGGGTTTTGCGGTCGCTTCTCCTAGAACAGGATACGCCTTTTCGATCTGTTTTAAGATTCCCTCACGAGTGGCCCTGCGGGCCGCTCGGAAAGCTACGCTTTCCGGATCCCTGACGGGACCAATTTTGATTTTTTTCTCTGGTTCCCGATCTTATCGCTTTTATTATATTGACTAAAACACTGTTCTCCATGAACAGATTCCATTCTTTTCAAAATTATCTGTTAAGTAATGAAGCTTATAAGGGCGAAACTTGGCTTATATCCTAATTATGACTCACTAAGGAGCATGACTTTAAGCGCGCGTACCTATCCCCACTCCATCTCCCTAGTTTCTATGGTGTTGAAACACTTCATTCCTTAATGATTAATTAACTCAAAGAATTTCGTTAGTAACGCATAAAAATTTAATCAGGTTCGACTTTCGCTTTTTGGATGATGGTGATTTTATTCCGAGAATTCATTAGAAAAATTTCAGTATTTTATTCCAATCACATGAAGCTGTAAAAAAGCTATAACATAACCACTCTGCTAGCGAATGCGGATTGTCGAGTAGTCTCTCATATAGAGTTCTCAGACATTTAACGATAAAACGGAGCCTCCCAACATATAGTACTCTCAATTTTTCATCGGCAAAAAGTATATATTACAACTAGTCAAGCTGTTGATGAAAATATCGTTAGTATGTGCTTTTAATAGCAAAGCCAAGGATAGAATTGAAAAGGTTACCACCCACTCTAATTACAAACTTGAAAGGGTCCACGTACAAAAAATATTTATGACCATGGTCAAATATTCTTTTTCATTCATCAGTCCATAAACTTTTTAAAGGTGTTCTTTTCCACCTTGTCGCAAATTACTTCTACAGTTTGAATCGCCATGGACTGCCAGACAGTCTCATTGAAACAAGCTTGATGAACAGTCTTCCATCAAGAAAATTAATAGATGTTTCTTTGATCTGTTATACCTTCATTTCTCGTCAAGCGTTCTTTTGATTCCTAATTTGGAGGTTGCTAATCCCCTTTCATTAGATGCGATCGTATAGAATGCAAATGAAAATTTCAAATCTGATGTTATTAACTCTTTTCTCCGAACGAAAAAACCTACGTTTTTTATCGTCCAGGAAAACTAATTAGTATATCGATATATTTTATATTGCTTTCAGTCAATTGTCTAAATTATGAATTAATTTTAATTATTCGGTTGTAGCATAAATCGATCTTTTAATCATATACAGCCCTTTTTTTTCTGAATTCTTTTCTGTTTGTGTTCAGTTACACTCATAATTACTTCAGAATGCAGAATTCAAAAACTGCATAGTGTAATTCGAAAGGAGCCATTTGCATGCTCCATGTTTGATTTCAAAAATTGTTCGCCAAAAATCAAAAGATTATACAGGGGAGTCTTTGACCACTACTTTAATTTTAACCATAGGGTCTTGAGATCAAAAGTAACAGTTTTCCCATACCCTTTTCCATATTCAGCTGCGTTAAAAAGTTATAAGCATTTTAAGTTTTCACATTGGGCAAATACCCCAGTTTAGTTTGAATGAAAATTACCTTCCACAGCATCCACTATTGAATCTGAATTGTTTAAAAAGATTATTTTCCCTCTAAGAAATTATTCACTCACTCATGTTTCATCAGATGATTATATCGATTTAATTCCTTTCAACTTCAAATATCTCAAATTGTGCAATTCTAGGAAGTACAAAATACGGACCTTTAGTTCAAGTGATATTTGTTTTTTATGCAATTTAACCAATCTGTACAGTAGTAGTGAGAAACCCACAAGAAATGGAATAAAGTATCGAGCATTGAAATTTCTGACGAATTGTTGTTTTTAATTTCTTTTTTCTCTTGAATAAATGGCAATAATTCTATCTTCACGTGAAACGAAGCTACGATAATGAAATTTTATAATGTGTGAGTTATCAATAAAGTCCATACATGCATAAATTTTTTGGCGATTTTTTAAAAATTTTCTAATATTTCGATTCCTGCGAAACTCTACGAACCTATTTGTTTCAACCTAATTGAAATATCTTTCAAGTTACACCTTGATCCGATTGTCATTCTAATTTTTATAGAGGAAACAAAATTTCAGATGCTTATAACTCCTGAATCATTAGATGGATTTGACCCAATAACGAACATGAAAGAGATATTTGGGCAGTTAACCTATTCTGAAAATATGGAAACTCTAGCATATCTCTTTCGGAAGGCATAGAGTATAGGGCCAGCTGGACAGACATACTTAAGTTTTACCCTGTATTCTGTATGAGGAAGTAAAACCCAATCGATTGAGACCATTTTCGGCACGACATTCAAAAATTACAGACATTTGGGCAAAACTATAGCACACTGTTCTAGGAGGAAAATACTTTTCTCGGCATAATCAATCCATGTAAACAACACTGGGGATCGAATAAAATATGAACACGTAAGAACTCTATATAAAGAACAAAAAAGATAAGAAAGTTCCTAGAAATGGTGCATATATTGCCCACAAAATCGCAATGAACTCGAGGAAGGATGAGGACAACCTCAGTACCATTTATGCTAATTTATTCGAGATTGACAAAAGCATTAGAAGCAAATTACAGGTTAATGACATTCAACTTCAGATTAATATCAATGACAGTTTGATCATATTCTTTTATGGTTATAAAGTGAATGTAGTTCGAAAATCAAATTAGTTAGACCGAATTATCGATCTATGCTACATCACAGAAATAATATATCGAAATATTATCACCTCAAACAAAGTTGTCAATGGTCATCTTTGAAATTTTTTTATCGGTGAATATGTTGAATGTCTGATGCCGAAACAATTTAGCACTGAGAAAAAAAGGTGTATATTCTCCATGTTAGAAGATTCAGCATCACTTCTTGTAAGTTAAAAAAAAATGTGGAGTTAAGTATGTCATGTTTTAGTGCTCCTGGGAATGAGATAAATAAAAACTCGAATGCTGAAAAGAGTAAAGTTATGGCTGCATTCCTAATAGTTATATAGTGTGTTATATAAGATATACCGCAAAAATAATTCAAAGAAATATCCATTCGAAGAGCTCTGCTGAAATTTAAACTTCGACGATAACCTCCAATACCGTGAGTAGAACCTGCTGTCCACAATATTTTTCATTTCGGTATATATCGTTCATGTTGAATGGGGAGCAGTTTTTCGGTAGTTAGCCAGATTCCGATTGCCATATTGGCTGATACTGAATCCCGTACATTTTCACCCCGCGTTGTGTCCTTGTCCCTTTTTTGTTCCCCTGGATGAAAACCCAATTAAAAATATTCGAGGGTTTTCGACATTTCCACCTAATTGGAAAAGTGATTTATGAATTGGTCCACTGTATGAGAACCGTCCGCCAATAAAGCATCTAAAAAAAACCGTTTTTGGACCCCCCCATTCGTGGCAAACACACGCAAAACTTGCCTCGATGTTCATTTCGTACGCCAACTGGGGACTTAATATCCTCTAATTTTCAATAAACAACAGCTTTGGTGCTCGTATTCAGAAATTTTGCGCCATATGTATCATGCCATCAGCGTTTTGCTGAAGTGTGGCGTTGGAATGATTTTTCGCAAAAATTGGTTTCAAAGACTGTACTCCACACAAACTAATTTCTTCATTGACCCGCTTAAAACCCCAAGATTTCCAGATATTTGAAGTTTGAGTGATGAAATTTCTGCAAATAAAACAAATAATGAAAATAGGTGAAGGGATCTTGCTGAAAATATTCCATTTTCAAGAATGCTTTCGGATATATTCGCTATCTAACAGTTTTTAGGTAGCTAGCATGGCTCAATGCATGAGGCATCTGCTTCTCATTTCTGTCGCAGAATATATCCGGTTCGAGAGCGATAGGGATCAAAGTTTCGATTCTGGCTTTTTGTGGGTAATATTTATTATATTGGCTGTTTCCAAAAAGCTAATCAACATGAAAATCATCTAATCAGCTGTTAAAACTATGATCATCTGTCATTTGAGTTGCTTGAAGGATGGTCAACTAGTTCAATTTGACCATACGATCAGTTAACATAGTGGTCGAATAGTTCAGGTAAGTTGTATATCCAGTGTCACTTAGAGTTTCTGAAACGCAAATTAAGGCTTAATCAGAGATCATACTAGTGTTAAAGTAGTTGTCAACTAATCTGTGCTGTTCGGCAAATTAACTTGTGAGAGATCATTATTTATATTTGTTACCCGATCAAGACTTTTTCGGTATTAAAGGCAACAAATGTTAATGTAATATACAATCAAATAATTGGTGAAAAATATTTTATTTCAAGTCATGAAGAACTATATTGAAAAAAAAAAGTTGAATAATTATTTGAATATGAGAAAAACGTGAATAAACTATAACTATTAATGAACAAAAATATTTTTTTATCATAGATGAAGTTCCAAAAAAGAACAAACTTGAACAGCCCATTTGTTCATAAAAATTTAGTGGTAATAGAATTTTGTTTTAATTAATGAATGCCCTTATTAACATTAAACTGTAAGTAACCAATAAACAGAAATTTTCCTCAACATAACGGTTTCATAAAAAAATGATATAGGTATAGCCAAGGTATTGACTTTGTTTGAAATTTTATTACACTATCTTTTTTTATAGGTATACAAGAAAGTGTCCACGAAACGAAATATTTTTACAAAAATGACTTGACTATTTTTTCAATTAACAATGATTGAAATGTCCCGGAAAAAGTTATTAGCCAACAAAGATATAGTTTCTTGCCAAATTTTCTTTGAAAGATAATTATAATGGGAATCAGTGCTTTGAAGTGTTCAGATTCAATAAAAATTTTTTAAAATCTAATTTATACCATAAAAATTTTATTATTTTATTTCATCAACTTGAAGAGCCATACGCTCAACCTAAACCATTTGATGCCGACATAGTATCTAGGCTTTGACGCCTTCGAATATGTCAACTAAAGATGATAATAGATTACTTAATTATGCACTGACCTTCCTTTCAGCAACTCAAATTGATTTGACATCTCTGTTAAAATGATCGTTGTGTTAGTTAACATAGAATTTGATCAGTTTTTCAGAAACCGACCGTAAGACTTGAAACTGTGGGCGATATTTTTTAATATTATTGATATTTACGTTTCATTATCCAATGGAGATTGTCTCAAATTAGAGGCCTCTTGTTAACGAAATCTTGGGTACATTGGTTTCTACCGCAATGAACAGGGATCCTCTTCAAACATACTCGCGTGAAAGATGAAGCAAAGGGTTTCAGTTTGTTTCATTAATCAATCAGTGCAACCTCTCCGTTGATTTAGAACACAAGACATCCCCCATCCTTCGAGCGGTGTCCTCTGTAACCAACAAATTCTATCCCCTGTATTCGATAAGGCTGCAAAATACTTCGATGAGTTTCTGTAAACAATTTGATTAAACTAGATTCTTAATTAGTAGCACGTTATACTCTTTGTATAATGGAGGATTAGAAAAATTGTCTGAACTATGTCATTTTTGTTTAAAAATATGCTTTACTTAAAAACCTTCAATCGAATAAATATTTGTGACATTTCACTAAAGTATTATTGTGATTATTTTCCTATCAATAATATTTTATAATAGTCGATACACTTTCTATTGAAGTATCTTCTAATTCCTACATTTTTTCGATCAAGACGCACTGTTCCATGATGAACAAAATAGAGAATAATGTTTTCATTCCAATCCTAATATTAAAAAATTCAAGAAATGCAGAAAAAGCAATCCAACATAATGAAGGAAATAATTTGAATATTTCTTGATATAAAATGACTATTTTTTTAACTGCATTTTTTTTTAAATTCAAGAAATACTGTTCCATCAAGAACAAAAAAGAGAATATTTTCATTCTCATCATAATATCAATCAATTTGAAATACTAAATAAAAAAAATAAAAGTAATTCTCTCGTTTCACAAAATCGAACACTGAAAAATATAACTGCATTCTATGGTTTTATTATGAAAGAATGAAATTTGCTTGAATCTTACAACAATTTCAAATGATAAAATTGATCAAGTGATTTTTTAACATTGATTGATCACAAAGTAGCGCAATAAATTTATTTCTTTTCAATATATTACGCTAGTGAATTCTTGTTCATGAATTCAAAATATTTTTAACCGAATCTGAAAACCTGAGGAGCCTGCTTATTAATGATCCTATAACCGACGTTTGGTTATATGAAAGCTTCTAAATACCATCTTCAACCATCTGGAAACCGTCTTTCGAAGTACTGATATTGAAAATTTCTTGCTTTAAAAGGTTCACAAAAAAACGTCAATTTACCTCGCCTATTACAGACTTGACGCGCAGTAAGAAAAAACCTATTACAGCGTATGTTGTGATTTAATGAGACGTTTTCTTCATAATAGACTCGATGAAATAACACTCATTTAATATTTGTCTTATATTGACGAGTGAAACAGTATAATTGGAAAGTCCAAATTTCGTGTGAACATTGAAGCCTAAAAACTTGCCCATATATCAAATGGAGAGATCCGAATTCAATGATCAACATCGAAGGCTCGTTAATGTTTATATATCTATTTTTGAAGCGTATGAAAAATTCGTTGTGCATGGCCTCGAAAGCAAGTGAAAAAGTTGAGCGATATTTGTACATCGCAACAAAAAGGAGCGGCTGAATTGAATTGAGTTTCGGAACAACAGAGAGTAGTAAAATGAATATTTTGGCTTACGCCATTCGTTTGTAGCGGACTGAATTACATTTCGTGTGTGTTGAAGAGGGGTATGGGAACGTGTAACCGACAGTTTCTGTCAGCTGAAGTGCCGTTTAGACTCGAAAAATTACAAATTAAATTCGAAAATAGGAATTTACCGTTGGATTTCTCCCTTCAAGGGTCAAACATTCAATTTTATTCCGATCACACTCGTTTGATCTACGCTTTCGTTTAATTTGTTCGCATTGCACGATTTCGGGGGGGCAGAGCTTCATTTCTGCACCACCTACAGCCTCTCCAGAAGTTCATTTTTTCCGATAATGGTAATATATCTTCGGGAACGTGATGTACCTTGAATAAACTTAGGAAATCGGAAAGGTGGGACACTTTTCCAATCTGATTTGCGAGATCCGCTGAATTCAATCGGAATTCTCCGTCGAACTTGATTTCCACCCCTGATTTCGTTTGTAATGTCCTATCTTTTCATCTCGGAATTCTGACTGGGAAGGTATCAGTTAATGAGTAGCTTCTTGAAAAATATCTATCAAAATTTTGCACCAATTGATCGAGTGGTTTCGGTTTTCCGACATCTCATAATAAACAACTTCGTGTTATGTTGAAAACTGGATAATGAGTGTTATCGTTCAGTGATTCGATTCCTGTATTTGGAACTTGGAACTTTGATGACGGCCATCAGATATTGGTCCATTATATTCCACCGGTACCGAACATCGATGTTCGACGAGGATCGCCCAGGACGTCCGAATAAGGTGACTACAGGTAATATGGTGAATAGAGAGATTTCTGTGATGCCAAATATTCCGTGCGAACGGCTATTCCCAAGGAATAATCCCCATTGACTACTCGGAAGATGGAAGACAGTATCTCTACAGTGAACGATTGGAACTATTTGACGCCGCATTCAAGGAGAAACGCACCTTTCTGTACCTAGGACATACAAAAAATCACGAAGACGGCTCATTCGTCAGCAGTCGTCTCTGCAAAATTAGTCGAATGAGACTACAAAATGAAAAAGTTAACACTGTGTAATTGTATCGAGCTGAAAGAAGACTATGTTTAGCACTAAATTCAAAAAATTCGAAAAATACGGGTTCTTATCAATCCATCCTCGTATTTTGTTCAGAATGTTGAATGCGTGACAGGAGTAGTTTCTCTCGTTGGCAAGTTTGCCAACGATGTTTAGGGCTTCACAAGTCATAAGCCTATTTATTCAAGTCTACATCGCTGAATTCCTCTTTGTTTTACTCACGCTCATATTTATTATAAAGCATGGGTGAGAATTTAGATTACCCTATTATATCCTTAGCGTCCGATGGTATTTTAGAATCCGATGTCCCTATAAATCTCATCTTTCTAGTTTTGAGTATTTCATAATGTCTATTCAACAGTTCTCAAACATCAATTGATTTTAATCATGGAATACTACTAATTTACCATTTCTTCTTCTCTTATATCTGGTTGGGCAGCTACGTAAACAAGTAAAATTGCCGCATATAGAGTGAAACTAATCCTCAAAATGTTTTGCACGCTTCATTGAATCCTGTATCGTATAGTTTGGTTTACACGATGGTTAAATCATCGGTCAACTTTTTCAGCCCGATATTCTTTATAAGAGTGTTTTTTTTTAGGTTTTTTAAACTATTCTAACTATTCTTGAAAATACTTTTTCGTTAACATCATCAACAGAAATTGGCATAATAATAAACAATATAATATACTATATAATAAACAATAATAGAAAAAGCAGATAGAGCTGTTTCCTCGATGTCGCTCGGCACGTTTTTTTCTGAATTCAACATTGCAGTATTTTCTTCTACTTGAAACAAATTCAAGGAATTATTTGCAAAAAATTATTTATTATAATAATATATAATATATATATATTATAATAATAATATTATATAATATAATATTATTTAATTATAATTTTCCAGTTTTTTGACAATTGAAACCACGAAATATTATACTAACGATACTTGCATAGGAATCAAGTGGAAAATAAATATCTCCGAATTACTTTGACGCTTGTAGTGACGTTCGGATATTTTTAATTTTAATTCAAATAGTCACATCCTATTCAAAATTAGGAAAAATATCATGGGATCTTAACTGGTTCGTTACGAACAATAATACTTTTCCCAACAGATGAGATACATAGCTATTATTGACTAACATCGAATCCATTTTAGGAAAGTTCAAGAATTGTATGATTGATCTCTCAAAAGATAGAATACCGCACATACTTAAATATATTCGAAAATTACCGATGATAGCACTTTGTTCTACTGGTTTACTGAACTAGAATAAGCGGGCAAACATACTCTATGTATATCACAAAGAAATACCTATTAGGATTCCTTAACTCAAAGGCTCGAACCAAACTTTAATTTCAAAGGTGCTCGTACTAGTTTACGATGTAAGTAAATTTAATGCAGCTTTTCGTCATAAAGTTCTCAAATTTTCTTCCGATTTCGTTTTTCTCGTTAGTTCGAATATTGTTTTTTCCATAGGAATCACCTGATACCTTACAATTTTCCTATATCGACACTTTCGAAGAAAGTTAGTATCTGTAATTAAACTTCTTTATGATATAGTTAGATCGCCCGAGAATTGCAAGTCTTGCTCAGCAGAAATATGATTCATAAGCAATCAAAATTCAATTGTTTTATTCATAACATAGGAATTCTGGATATTCAGTTGAAACGAAACCTTCTTGACCAATAGAAACTCATGAATATTCATTTGTTTCCACTCTGTTTTCGTATAATAATTCTTCGTTCTTCGGGAGAATTTATTTTCCTGTTTCATTGTAGGGTCTGGACTCATTTTGTTGTTGCGAATTTCCGGATTTATTTTTAATGAATTCGAATTATTCATCTTTTATTACCGTATTTATCATTGCTCTGGTTTCTCTTTAGCTTCGGGATTATCATGAAGAAATTGAAATGATTCGTTAATCAAGCAATCAACCTTTGTGAAATATTCTAGTCAAAATGTGGTTTTTGGCACTCTTGTCCTTCGAACAGAAGGTTTATATATTTGACCAAATGTTTGCATTTTTTTGATATATAAATCAGTCCAGTAGTTTCGGACATATATCTGAGTAAATCCTAAGATTTCGTCTACCTGGGTGACCTAGTAATTGAGAGGGTGCGAGTGATATTTTGTTGTCCAGAAGTCCTCGGTTTGATCTCAGACAGAATCGAATAATTTATATCTTGTATATTTTGGGCGACATTAAAAAATATACTTGAAGTCAAATTAATTTAATGCATATACAATGAACGGATGATTAACTATTTTACACATACAAGAAAGGTCTCCACCACAGAACACTAATATACAATAAATTAAAACTCTTAACTAATTTTTGGTAACACAAATCGGCCGCCATGTTTGGTAGTACAGGAACAAACTGGTGGGAAATTTGAATTACTATAGCAGTGCGAATTTTGAATTTTCTCGAGCAAGCATGATAAATATGCACTGAATTAGGCCGTTCATGAGAAATTCAGGCAAATACTAAAAGACCAAGAAAAAAAAAGTTGTTATAATTTCATCGTTTCATTGTTTATTTATTTTATCATTATTTATTATTTTATTTATTGTTTGTTCTGGAGGATATTCAGCAATATAATATACAGAGTATTGAATCATATGAAATTTATTCCAGAACAGACTATAAAATTCATTGAATTCACATAATGAACAAAATGAAAAGGAAACATCAGATGAAAACTAGAAAAATAAAGATAATGAAATTATATAAGAATAAATAAAAAAAAGAATATTTTACTGATAATCGCTACAAAATTAACTCAAAAAATTTTGAGAATCATAACATGACATTCCACCATGGATACAAATTATTCAGAAGCCGAGTATAAAGAATTTATTAAAAGAGTAGAGTCCACAGTATACCTAGCATGAAAAGGATAAAAATAACAACGAATTTCTAGAGGATTCAAGGTTTTCGCTTAGCTTATTTTGACATTATAATGGAAAAACAGTATGAAAAATAAATAGAATTCAAGTGAAATGAATAAATCTAATGAACTTTCAGATTTCAAAAGAAATGAATGAAGAAAAATTAAATCAGGGTTCAACAAAAATATTAAAGAAACATTTTAGAAAAATATAGTGATTCTACATGTTAAAACTTATGCTACATATTAAACACTTATGTACAATAAAAAAAATTTATAGACATAAAAAATATTTATTATATAGAAATCTAATGTTGAATCAACAGAAAAAAAAAATTTATAAAATATCACAGTAAAAATGAAATCATCAAGAAGAAACATTACAACAAATCACAGGTTATCACGTATTGTCAGTTGCAGTACATATCAGGAATTGTGGATATTTTTATGACACTCGCCACTTTGCTACGCAGAGGTTTGTATCATCCAGGTGTCCTAGTAAAAAGTAAAGCTGTATCTACACGTTCTCCTCAGAAAAAATTTTCTCATCTTATGATGGCCTTTAATCGAAGGTTTATTCTGCCGATTTTTTTAAATATATTTGAAAATTGTTATTTCCATACAAAAACTAGCTACATTTAATAACATTATGGGTGTTACAAAAGGTGAATTCCCCACAATCTCTAATTACTATTCCAATGAATTTATCTGTATACTTATCCCAATGATGATAATGGTCTGAAAAAGGAAAACAATTTTTAGTGTTAAATATTGACAGACGGGATCAACTTCGCCCTAGCATAATTCAATTTAGTTTTAACACACATACAAATGCTCTTTTGGTAATCTACTTAAAAATAAACTATAACTACAATACACAGAAATTATCGATAAACATATTTTTCGATATGTAACTTGCTACATGAGCCAAGTAGGCTTCCTCGGGTTATTATAATCAGATGTAGAACATTGATCGATACAAACTTAATAATTAGTGTTAGTGTTTTAACTTATTTGAGCAAACTTTTTTCTATTTTAAATGCAAAATAACAAAATAGAATAGGTGAGATGAATAATTCTGTGAAATATGTTGCAACTCATCCAATCATATGAATTACTACTAGACTGATACTTGCGACATTCGTAATCATACAACCATATAAAAGATATTGTTGTATTCTAACGCGCATCCACTTCTTTCTGTTCCCCATTTTATACAAATTGTGTTCTACTGACTAGACATATTTTGAAGTGTCATAGCTTTTACAGGTCTTAAGTTTAAGTTTAAGAATCTGATGATTACAATGAAAACACAATTTTCAACTACTTAGTATACAATTAAGTTTGTCGAAAATATTTTTGTGCGAACTAGTCATCATGAACAGAGTGCTCCAAAATTTGCCCAAATATTTGTAATTTTCGATTTTTGATTAACAATTCGGTATCGATAAAATTAGCTGAAATCGATCCCGTCCGGGACCGACGGCTCCTTAAGCAAATGATTTAGAGAACTATTATGTGAGGGTAGGTTTGCAAGTTTCGATATCTTGGCTCATTTCGTTTTTCGGTTAAATTGATCTAGTAGTTCCGGAGTGACAAGAAGAAACACTTTTATTCGAATTACTCTCTTCAAATTGATTAATTGTTTATGTAGATTTGTCATATTTATTTGTTCTTATTTGGATATAAATCATAAACGATACCATATCATATTTCGTCGTGCTTACTAACTTGAATGGTTACCTGTCTCTGACATTAAATAATTATTTATTAATCATATGCATGAGACAAAACATCAAAATCATAGAGGGAAAGCAATCAAACACCCCCTCATTTTCTTCTATTTCTCAATCTTGAGATTCAGAGAATGGCAACTCAGAATTACTCAACATTCACGTGTAGAGAAGGAATTTCAAGATTTTCTACAAAATCTCATTTAATTATGTCGACTGGAATTGAGCATTGGCGATAATCTTCTCATGTGACATTTTCTTCTAATGATGCTTCCATTGAAACGTGTTTTCTCGCTTTGGGTTACCTGGATTAATCTTATCTCACTGAGTGATGCAGAAATGATGGTTTCTGTATATCAGTTCTCGAAAATGTTCACATTTATTATGTTGATTTATTAACAGGCCGAAAGTGCTTCCAAGAATGGCGGATTTCGTTCTCATTGAAAATCTGACGTCGGCATCCCCTTGGGGATCCGTTGGAGTGTATGATTGTATCGAGTGAAAGTGCGGATGGATGACATCATCATTATCTCCAGTTTTGAATCAAAATATAGGTGTCTTGGAAGATAACGGGCATCTTATAAATTAGGGTTATTTCCAGTGAAAAAAATTGGGTCATCTCGAATTGGATTTTAGAACTGAAACTTTGTTTTCATTGTATCGTTTTCAATTCATTTTCGTTCCAACGTCATATGGAATATTGTTGAGACAATTCCCTCTTCATTTTCCTTGTTAAATAGGTAATATCGAAAAGGTAGGTCAACTGAGAAAATATAGTATTATCAATTCAAGGATTAGTTATTATAGTGATATTGTATATTATATATTTGTATGTATACTATTGGTGTTGTCAAGTGCACATTACTTAATTTTGTATTGATTTATGGAGTACTTATTTTGAAATTGTTCTCCATTATCAACAATCCTTCTGGATAGTCGATAATTCAGTATATTCAGAATAATGCGCTCATATCGGGTTTTCCAATGGGGATTGGACAATTTTGAATTCAATTTGTGAACGCAGCCTTATACCAATGATCGTACTGTCAACGTCAATTCATTCAGGAAAGTGAACACTTTCATCATGATGAAGTACACGAACGAACAACGTTTGCAAGTTATAAATATTCACTACCGAAATCCGGAGTCGGTGACCGCTACTTTAAAGAGCCTCAACTCCAATTTTCGGTCGTAATAGTAGACAGACAATCACAAGTTTGGTGCAAAAATTTGAGTCTACGCTAACGCGCCATGATAACGAGTTCTTTTAGCCCCAATTGCAAGGTATTTACTCGGACAACATGTCGTTTCATCAGGACGGTGCCACTAGCCACACGTAACAATCGGTTTATTGAAGCAGACATTTGGTAAGCGTGTTTCGAGAAACGACCCCGTCGATTGACCGCCTCGTTCGTGCGATTTGACGCCTCTGGACTATTTTCTTTGGAGCTACGTCAAGTAACTGGTCTATGCCAACAAGCCGACGACATTGCAAAAAGCTCAGAGACAACACTGAACCATTTACAAGATGCCAAGGAAAAAATACCATGTATTGTGCCACGTGATAGAAGACCAAAAAATATAAAAAAAGCGAATGAATATATGTCCGAAGCTGCTTTCTTTTAGAAATACATGGTTACAACTTACGGTGTGACATGCCGCAACGGAACATCTGCACATGCCACTTTGAGATCCGTTGATATTCTGAAAGCTTATCTCGAATAGAAGCATAAATTATTGTCTCGTTCCACCAAATCAACACAGAAAATTACAACTGCATTCTATGATTTTCTAAACAATTGGGTTTATTATAAAAGAAAGAAATTTACTTGAAGTGGAAATCTTCCCATATTCCAAATTATTTAGTTGAACAATTCTTGAAATCGTTAATAAATCAAAAATAATTAAAAAATGACAACTATTTTCTTACACTTTTCGATTGAAGTATCAATGAGCCCTCTATTCATTCTAGAATACACTGTTTTCTTTGATGAATAAGAGAGAATTTTTCGTTCTTATCACAACACCAAACAATTAAAAAACAACTACAAAAAATGGAATAGAATACGACGCATGTGTTTCGACATCTGTGTATAACATTCTCGTATCTTCAGGCATTCATATTCGATTCACAGTAATTTAAACAATTTCTGTATCGATTTTGTGAAACGAGATTATACTCTATGCTTATATTTGAGGTTAATTTTTAGAATATCAACCGATTTCAAAGTGACACGAGGAGTTATTCCGTCCCACCGTAAGATGTAATCAAGAATTGTTTAAAATACTTTTGATCGAATATGAATGCCTGAAGAGACGAGAGTGTTATAAACAAATGTCGAAACACATGTGTCGTATTCTTATTCATTGTTTAATTAATTGTTTTTGAATTGTTTGATGTTTGATGATAAGAATGAAAAATTCTCTCTTATTCGTCAAAGAAAACAGTAATTTTTAGAATAAATAAAGGTATGATTAATACTTCAATCGATAGTGTAAGTTTTGATTATTTTTGATTCATTTACACTTTTAAGAATAGACTTGTTCAATTAAATAATTTGAAATAATTCGATTGTTATTATTATATCCTTATGGTTGAGTAATCTGCTTGCATCCGCATATTTTACCGCATACTTGATAAATGATTATGAATACATTGCAAAACAATGATTAACACCTTGTGATTCTGTATCTCATGCCAGTGACCGATTTTGTTTATAATTTTTTCACTGATGCTTTTTATTACGAATTGATTGGAGTCTTTTTAGAAGATGATTCATTTTTTTCGTTGCAAAATTGATACATACTCTAGATTGCGTTACAGCATTTTTCAATCGAAATACATACATGTCCATATTGGAAACATTTCAGTTAATTCTAAACGAATTCCCTGGACTTTTTGTTGAAATTTACCACTGTTATTCGAACACGCTGAATTAAATTGCCTAATCCAATCCCATTACCTCATTCGAATTAACAACATAATCCTATTTGTGGTCGAAATGTATTAGTATGCCCGGATACCTTCGGTTGAGTCTTTATGAACCCAACTTAGCCGCACACCATCTACAGAATTCATTGCAGCAAATGTTCTCCATTTGTAAAGCAAACCCCTTTTCGTAATAATTGTGCGTAAACTCAGCCGGTTTACCCTTAGAATAAGGCATCAAAAAAGTATTTCTTCGACATGAAACATCATACGATTGAGAATACCTCCAAATTTCTTAATTCATGCTTGAGCACCTTCCACAGTTAAAATTTACTTTCATCTCGAAGGTGAAATGTAATTCCTCCAGATTTCTGCCGTGAAAACCTTAGCAGGCATGAGATTCGTCACATAAACATGAAAATTACAGTAAAATCAGCGGTGAGCATGCGCAAATGTGCTTTGTTTCCATTATTTCCTCGATGCATTTTATCCCATTTGTTATACAGGGTGCGGCAAAACAAACAGTGCAGTTGCTGCGGGATGGGAGCCTGAAAGGGGATTCATACCGTTTTCAACCGTAACAATGGTTTGGAGACGAGAGCATCGCGGCTTCGCCGTTCGCATGTTTTTTTTATACTAAAATTCTTTCATTACCTCTCAGCGACACATTTCACGTCAAGATTTCTGTCGCGCGCCTCAATGTTATAGCGAGTTATCTTTGTGCATTGGAAAAATGTGGTTCGACAAAAAGACCTGGGGGTATGGGAAGACCCAAAACATTAAAAATGCTCTAGTGAGAGAAACTGTTGACAATCACCAAAACGATCTGCCCGGAAACATGCAACTGCATTAAACATGTCCTACCGCTCCGTTATGCATAAAGATCTATTCTTCCATCCTTGTAAGTCTATGGTGCCTCTAGATATTCAAAACCATGAGAATCGCGCGCATGAAATGTTAGACCGTAACCTAGCTAAGTCAACGTTCTTCAGTAGTCATAAAGTCCTTTTTCATCTGTCTGGAACCTTCAAACAAAGAGAATTGCTGTTATAATTCAAGCAATAACCCACGGCATGTTCACGGGAGACCATCTACTTCCCGAAAGTCACTGTATGGTGTGATATTTCCAAATTTGAGGTTGTTGAACCATAATTTTTCGAGGAGCATGGGCATGCAACAACCGTCACCTCTTGGCGTTACGCCACAGTATAGATACCAACCAGTAGTCGCACTCCGTGGATTTTCTTACACCAAGTCTGACTCGCGCATCTCGCAGGGATTCTAACCTCATATTTTGGTCCTTGTTCATTGTTTTCATCAATAATTTTCTAAGATGTCTGGATAATGTCATTATTATTATTTTAGACATCTTAAATAATTCCTTTGTATAATTAGTTCAATTAATATTTAGAAGAATAAAATATTTTAGAGATCTATTCAAAATTCAAAGAAGAAGTTGAAGAAAAATATATAACCTAACCTATAATTCAGTGGAATTTCTTTGAGTCAAAATCTACCATGAACCAGCAAAGCTCATTTATTTAATCATTTATTTTCATTCCAGTGAGTATTCTGTTTCAGTTTTGTGTTATTTTCAAATTAATTCCAAAATGATTACCAATTGTAGCATATACAACTGCAAAAACAATAGTTTCAATAATCCCAAACTGTCTTTTTTCTAAATACCATTAGACACCGACAGGTGAGTGATACATATAGTATTGTAGGAAATGTTGTTTATTAAAAGCTCTGTTATTTGAGTAGTGCTTCATTCAATTAGTTGAGATATCAGGAACCAATGGAATTTCAGGAGGTTTACGCCTACTGTTGTCATTTCTTTACGATTAGTTGAGATATCAGGAACCAATGGAATTTCAGGAGGTTTACGCCTACTGTTGTCATTTCTTTACGATTAGTTGAGAGATCAGGAACCAATGGAATTTCAGGAGGTTTACGCCTACTGTCGTCATTTCTTTACATTTAGTTGAGATATCAGGAACCAATGGAATTTCAGGAGGTTTACGCCTACTGTTGTCATTTCTTTTCGATCAATTGAGATATCAAGAACCAATGGAATTTTAGCAGATTTGCACCTACAGCAGGCTCAGTAGAGTCGTGATTTCCTTACGATTAGTTGAGATATCAGGAACCAATGGAATTTCAGCAATTTGCGCCTACAGCAGGCTTAGTATAGTCGTCATTTCGTTACGATTAGTTGAGATATCAGGAACCAATGGAATTTCAGGATGTTTACACCTGCTGCATGCGTATGCAGAAGAGTGAATTTTTTTTAGATAAATATGTGAGTGTGTATATATATGATTTTTAATTTTATAAATAGCAATAATAATAATATAATATATACATATATAACAATAATTCAATACGAATGAAAAAGATCTAGCCCCATCCCCCTTTCCTCGCTTTTCACTCAAGATCAGTTCAGGTCCCTCGCTAAAATTTGCCACTAATTCTAGAATTCCATAATCAATATAGTAAAAAATAGTATCAGTTCAAACTAAATCATCAGAGAATTCATTGAAAAAAATTGTTCTAAACCATTCAATATAAAAAAAAGTTATTTTTCATGGACTCGAAGATTAATGTTTCAGTGAAATTTAAGTATTGAGGATTTTATATTAAACACATTCAATGCTTTCAACCACCAACTACTTATTTTTCCATATAATACCTACTCTTCAACTCAATCTTTGTTGAGTCATTTCACTTTCAAACCTAAGGTACCTATGATTTTTAACACATTTCAAAAAGTTTCAGACGCTGTTCTTGAATAAACTATTTAGTAAATTTCATCACTTATTACTGTTTCTTTCAAAGTGATATTAAAACCACAATAAAACAATATATCTCTTATTGAATGCGGTCTGTTAATGAGGAAATGTGATTACATTTACGGTTACATTATAAGCGGAGTCATAATTTTTATATAAATATAGACTAAACAATGGACCATACACTCTAAATATCACTGTGAAAACTTATTACTAGTTCTCAGATAACGCAAATAACCTTTTCTAATCAATTTTTAAATTCGCGGTCCATAAGATTAGATGCGCAAGGAGGAATGCGCGAGTTTCCTTTGGTGTAAGCGATTTCAGTTCAAAATCTATGGAGTGCGACTTCTGCTTGGTCCCTATACTGTAGTTACGCTTTCATGCTTGAAAATTTTGTTGAGCTAGAAGTCGAACGGTAGGCAGAAGAACAAGACGTTTTGTGCAACAGGATGTGGCTACAGCCCACACAGCTCAGATTTCAATGACAACACTGCGGCAAATGCCCCCTGCGTGCCTAAATGCCCCTCATAGGGACAACCTGGGGTGGCCGGATTTTCACGAATTTTTTTTGGTCCCAATTGCAAGGTTTTCTTCTATTACTGATTATGAACTCTTGGTGGTGACTAACCTTTTTATCTCATCTCACGGTTTTCCATATGCATTGTAACTTTTCGAAAGTAATATTTTTGTTGAAAATGAATTATATGTGCCACCGAAATATCCATAATAAAAGAATAAGTGCTACTCATGAGAAGTTTGAGGAAAAATGGTGCGAAGTCCGTAATGATTTATATGAGGTGAAATAGTTCAATTTCGACTCAATAAAGCTATCACGTTAAACGACATTTATAAATCTTATAAAAATCATAACAGAGATTGCTATACCGTATGAGTGCCCTCCTGAACTTTGGCAATAAAACGCTGCTAACATTCCTGACGACCTCCTTCACAGGATAGGACTTCAGAAAGAAAGCAAAAGTCTTTGAGTAGTTCTATGTCGTTATAATCGAATGCCTTGTTGAAATACATCATATTATCACCGATTTGGAATTGTTTCATGAGATTTATTTCGATTTTTTTTTTGTTTCTGTCGTCCCCGTGCTTTTCGAATGGTTCATAAATAAATTCATTTATCATTTTTTTTTATCATTTATACACTTTTTTACCATTTCATCTCGAATAATTTACATTGGGGAAGTGAAAAAGCGAGTTGGAATAATTCGTTTTCCACAACATCCGATCCTTAGAATAGTCTATGAGTAATTGAAAACAAATTTGTTAATAATAAGTATTTGTTGAGTTTGCATAATAGGAAACAGAGCTGAAAATTGTTCTCATTATTCATGGTTAAGCTTAATGAATTGCTCTACCATATCATTTCTGTGCAGTAAGGAAGTTTGAGTGTTGGAACTTTTCCTTCTGTGATCTATTCTTTCTTCAGTTTAATTAATGAGACTAAAAAATTTTCACAGATAAGCACCGAATTAAGGAAGTGGAAAAATGCCTTCCATTCTATTTATGGACAATTCATTCTCAGATGATTCAATAAGCAGCTAAAAATAATCGATTATCTATATTGTATTTTTGATTATCCGTGAACGTGAATTATACTGTAAATGATATCTATTTAAGTTTATATTCATACGAAACAATAAGGGTCAGTTGAGGGATAAAAAAAAGATTTCCGCATTTATCTGAAACCGCTTCTGGAGGGCAGTGGGCCCTGTGTCCAGGCTCTAATTGACACAAGGGGTGAGTCAGAAGTTCTCGAGTCTACGCTTGTCTTGGTATGTTCCCTAACATGGCAGAGAGCATCGTATCTAGGCGGTCGTCATGACTACCTCACATCAGACTTAGGTCAATCGACAAACTCATTCACATTCTACGAAAGATCCATTTCTTTCTGTCACACTTCCATAGGGATTCATCTATGCAAACTGCATGCTTTGCATTGGTTAATGGGCCACGTGATTTCCCGACCAGAATATTGGTTGTCCTGCTGACTTGCAACTTCATCAACATGCATTGGCAGCCTTCTGCCAGCTTCATCTCATACAAATTCGTCTCCGTATATGGTATCCCAAATTGCTTGATTTTTAATTGATGACGAAGGATGATGGACCCCACGTGAAATGATTTTCTCTAAACCTTACACATATAGGTTGTTCCATCTCGTTCAATCCGCAGATATACTTCAAGAAATGTCTCTTAAGCAAAATCATTCGACGTGTCTCGATTTTCAAATCACAATGGTTAAGAAATATACGGGTTCACTCGTTTGAGATCAAATATCATGTATGGGAAGTGGTTCATGCGTAGATTTCTAACTTCAAATTGCGGTTTAAAATTCTAGTAATATAAAGGTTTATCGTTCATTCAGCATTCACTACGATTGCTAGCATTATTGCAGAAGTTTCAATTCGCGTTCTTTCTCTCGATCTAACTTAATTCATTATCTTTTTCGTGTCTTGTTATTCTGGATTCAAAAGTCACATGTTTACTGGTTTAACGCGCACGATTTTGAGTCACGCACTGAATGAAAAAGATTTATGGATGCATCCTTCGAAATCTGTTTGTAACCGCAAACAAGTTTATCGGTCTCTTGGCCCTCATCGGTGCAAAAGATGGAAAAGCAATTGATAGAAAATTTGATCGAAAACCCACAACATTACATTACATTAAATTACTCGAATCCGAAAACATGAGGCCAAGATTATTGAGGAAAATTGTTCGCTTTCCCTCTTATAATCGAAATCTTTATTGTGGGAAAGATGTTCTCCAGTTTTTCCGAGACTCCTTATTTTCCGGACAAACCGTCATCTTTTGTTCTCCGAAAAGAATAGGTTTGCTTTGCTCTAACCGAATGTCATTTAACCATATCAATGGATACATTCGGACTCTTTCTTCTGGATTATTTGTGGTGGGATATTAATTAAAACCCTGCCTTCCGGAACATAAACGGTCATTCGTTGGGCGAACAATCAATTCCGTTGATTTTGCTGAGGAGGGGAAAGATTGTATTTTTATATATTGAATGAGAAATGTTTGCTTCTATTATTTCTCCATTAAATTTAACTTATTTTTCAACTTAACGCATGTCAGGGAGTTTGTTTCATCTATGCTGTTTTCTTTCTTGCTTACTATATGAATATAAAAGAAAATATGTGACCCTGAAATCCTCATGGATGATGTGGTTGGTGACATACCAAGGGGCATTAACCAATGAACGTAGTGTTTTAGATTGTACTCTTTGGATAATTTGAATATTTGATGCTTTAGCGCAACCCCAGAATTGTTCACCGTACGTCCATACTGCTTTGATAATTGCCTTGTAAACGAACAATTTATTTTGGAATTCCTGCCTATAGGCCATTAAATTTCGGATTTAATTCATTTCTCTTAGTATTAAAGTGTTTTTTCTAGTTGAGGCGCCGATCTACATATATCAGAAACATATAACATGGTTGTGGGAGAAGTTCTTCTAGCTTTTATAAAGGGCCGTTTTGCCAAACCTTGTCGAATGCTTGGGATGAGCCAAGAAATACTGCCTAGCCAAAATTGTCTTTTTCGAGGCTTGTCGAGATGGTGTTCAAAATGCAATAGAAATGATGCGTTATGGAGTGACTCTCTGAAACTTAGTTGATGGTCTGGTAGTAGTTGGTGCATATCCATGTTATCTTTGGGCCTCTTAAGAAGCAGCTTCTCAAAGAGTTTGCCCAGAGTTGGTAGAATACTCATAGGCCTGTATGATTCCATATTGTTTTCTGATTTACCAGGTTTACTGAAAACTAAGAGACCTCATAACAATAGAAACTCTGAAAAAACTACCCAGAAACATTATTTTACTGCTCACAACACTGTTCAACTCTCTGAAAAAATATAATTAATCATAGAGAGCCAAGAATTGTTCGGAGGGTTTTGCCTATGACGTGTCATAACCCGAATTGTTTGATATTTGAACCATTGTAAAGCTTGTTAGCCAACCCTCTTGTTGCATTTTAGAGAATATTAGAGAGATTGGTTGGTCACTTTCGTTGAAATAGAAAAATTCAACATTCATACATAAACTTTGCAGGATTTGAGTACTTCAAATTGGTGAGTTAATTAAGACCTAAGTTGGTCAATTCTAGCAAACAAACCCGGAAATTTTCCATTCAACCCTCATTTCTGTGTTGGTTCCATCTGGAGGAAATGCCCGGTTAAAGATATCGTTAAGAAGCGGATCGTGGTTTCCGTTTTCGAAAAATACGAGAGCAGCCCTATTCTCTAGCGGCCGATATACTGGCCAAAAAGCCAGCTCGACGCTGTCACACTTCCCGCCTTCAATCCACATCGCACGGAAATTGGCTTACGTTATCAAACCCCCCGAACTTCATTTTATTACGCGTTACTTAAATATATTACTCTGACCCCTTTCAACTCTTCCGGGGCGACCCTTGCATTTTGCTAAAATAACGAAGAAATTACCAATTCGCGCTGGACAGAACCGGATTTCCAAAAAACCCCTAACTCCATAAATTTTCGAGTAAATCAGGTAAATTTTTGACGTTTCTCGCATCACTTAAGTGTACTCTAATATAGCATTCATTATTATATGTTCAAATTTCTGTGAGTTTTGTGAATTTCTTCTCATTTCTTCTCTACTTATAAAAATATTAATGATGTTCATGAAGAATCACAAAAAAATAAAAATATTGGATGTCTCATCTAAAATAACAAAAGATGTTGTCGAATTTTCATATATTAATTCCCGTGGTTCTTGCTGAACAACAGACTGAATACTTTTTCCTCTACTTAAGGGTTTAATCAGAGAAATACCTCTCGATTCCAACTGAGATTCTAATACAATTAAGAGTTCATTGTCTAAGAGTAACTCAAATTTTCAATTCATTGACTAGATATTCAATTTAAAGACTATGTAGGGTCGAAAATTTTTTTTTCTGGTTAAAATGCAATTGAATGAATACGTAAAAAAAAATGTATTTGCGAAAGCGTTCCTAAAGAGGCTGTGGAACATTTTTCAATTTGAAATGTGGATACCGGAAGCAGTTTCCTTATTTATGGCATGCACCTCGTATGTGTATACTAGTGAAAGATGTTCAGTTGCGGCGCATTCGCCATTCTGGTATCGTGGCTACGGATTTAATGGTGTCAATTTTCGTTAATTAAACACCGTGAGTAATTTGCTTACAGGAAATGACGTACATTAAAGTCAGTCTAAAATATCACTCCAACACAAAAGGGTGGTGGAATTTGAAATCGCGTCAAAGAGCTGAGGAACGTGCTGTAAAAGAATTCAAATCATAACAAGACAACTGGCTGATGTGAACCGGCAAAGGCGTGAAACGTTTTGGTAACCCGATAGCATAATGAACAACACTACAAGGAGCCTAAACCAGTGCGAACGATGTTGGGTGTTGCCGTTCATTAAATCTTCTCCGACGTTTAGAATAACTGCAGCTTCCTTATCCGAGAAACTATAAACTAAGCAACATTTTGCAATTAATGATCGTATATACGAATACGAGACCACCGACGATCGTTAATACAATCCACTTGGCGGTTGAGTTAAGGGCGTGTTTGGCCCTATGGGTTTATTTTACGTCGTACTAGGTCGGATTCAATACCGACAAACAGAACTCTCTATTACGGACAGCGTTTGCAATTTCAATTAACAATTTACATTGCATATACATGATGTTGTTGCACAATAAGCAGACGTTTCGTTATCTCATAACTCGGCCACAAATCAAAGTGACAGGATCGGTGATACCGCTGCCAGTATCAAATTTCCTGCAGATTAACCAATGCCTCGTGGTGCAAGAACTTACCCCAACGAGAGATTATTCAGGTCCCAACCAATAGTTCGAAATAGAATGGGATGTTCATTTTTCAATTCACACATTCAACTGTCCACTTGTTCGACGAAACTCTGAAGATGTCCATAATTCATCCAACGATGGGAAAATATTTTCAAATTTTCATAGATCAACATTAGGTTATGTAAGGAACTCTGGGACTAAAAAATTTCGCAATAACGGTCACTATTCACATTAATAGCTCGGCCTCGTTGATCTTTATGAAAATCAAATATTCTTCAATATCAAGTGTCATCATCTTCATTAGTTCTAATTTGGATGTATTGCGGAGATCTGATTTCAGAGAGTTGGCGATAAAGCAATCTGACCTCACGTTTATGCTTTTGCCAAAAGGTTTTTTTTTTATTTTTGAATGAAATTCTTAACATACCTCTCAGCAACAGTGCTCGATTTCCGACCGCGGTGTATCTCGATAGATCATATTTTTGACCAAAAATTGAGTTTTGCCACCGATTTCTCATGATTCTTAGATAACTGGTAATGAGGAAAAACCTCCTCATGTTTCATGTGGGTTTCGCCTGCTCACTGGTCAATTCTTGTTCGAAAATCAAATCGAGTCCGGAGACCGTAACTCTCCTAACGCTGGATGTTAAAACACCAAACTTCGTTCACAGGTTGCTGGAAAGATGAAAGAAAATGAAGAAGAAAGCGGAGAATGTCAAATGAAGTTAACTCAACTAAATAAAACCTAGATTCTGAGCCTTGAGGCTCTTAGTGGGATGATAACATTATTTGAAATAATTCGCGTTACAATTCTGAATGTCTTCACGAATGTAAATACGTTCTCTTTGACGACGAAGGAATTGAGATCAATCTAGTTTTTGTCCTCTTCGTTACATCGAAATTTGTTTGGTGTTATTCTGAGGTAAATATCCAGAGAAGCATTTTAGTGTTCTTGATTTTGAGCTATTTTCCTGATCGTGAAAAATATGGCTAAGAATCATATAAATGGGAATATAAGGATTATGGCCAAATATATGTGGTAAAAACCTAAAACTTGTCGCCATATTCCATGATATGTTTCGGAGATATAAAAAATGCAAATGTTTAGTCAAAATTCAACACCTTGTAACTTCAGGAAAATATGTTGAAACGAAGATTCTTTTTAGTCTCTAACCATAATTTTGTGATTAGCATCACAAAACAATTCTGCTGAACTTTTCCCGTATCATGTACTTAGATTCCGCAACTATGACGCTTCCTCCGTATTCTCTTCTGCCTATTGTTTTTCCTTGAAGAAACTATGGTTAAAATTGATGTGAGACTCACCCTGTGCACAGGTTGAAAGTTTCTGCGAATTTGACATAATATTCAATGACTACCTGAGAATGTATTGAGGCCATTGAATCATAAGATTAAAATTTACTTGTTTTTTTTTCAGGTGAGTGGATATTCAATTTTCACTAAGGCTACAAAGGATCGGTTTGAATACCAGCGAAGTGAGTTTTCTGTTTGAACGTATTGTTCATTTCAGTTTACAGCAGGTGAGCGTAAATTTTGTCAAATACACATTTTCATCCAATACCTATGCGGGTATACAAAGTAATTCATGGAGGGTTGATCATCTAACATTTCTGGGGAACTAAATGAAATGAACCCTTGATGAATTAAGAACTCCAGATTCTGTGATTCAGTGTTTCTAAAAATTTGGGTAAGGCAAAGAAAGAACGACCATGCATGAAGGTCATCTAAACCACGTGAGTTGAATATGGGTCACCAGATATTGTTTTTAGAGTTGATTCAAAAGAAAAGGTCGGAAAGTTCGTAGCAGGGAGTTGGAATAGGAGCGTTTGCTTAAAGTTAAATTAATTTGGGAATCATCATTAGTTTTGAATTGGGTTTCACCCCTATTGCGTCATCGTTCACAAACACCCGGCTGCTAAATACTTCCAGAAGGAAACTGTTATTATGTTGAACATTCAACATAAAAGTTCTTACCAAGCAAGTAAACAACGCTCAGACTTATTGGGAACTGTGCCTTGAAGAAACAATCATTTACAAGCGATATGTTCTTGACATGGTCAGTTGTCAGTTGAACTTGACTCTGGCTCGAAAAAGAAAGTTGAGGTCTCCAAAAAGATCGTAGAAACAGAGTGGTGAACGCCTGTTCGAAGAAGAATCAGCAATATCCATTTAGTTGTCCTTTCACAGCATACGCATTTAGTTCGAATCATAAGTGCCCTCACTACGATCCAGATCTAACCCCAAGTGATTTTTATTGATCTCCCAAATTGAAGAGATATGGAAGGAAAGGTGAATGTTCTGACGTCATATTGAAACACTACTGGAAAAATTGAAGGATCAAAAAAAAATTCGACAGAAATGGTCGCACAAAAAATAACGAACAGGAAATTATAGCCCCGAGTATCTAGTTTTTGGAGCAGAACTCAGTAGTTTTTGAGTATATTTCAAATTTTTTTCAAGGTTTTTTCAACTAGGAGTGTGAAAAAATTTTTTTACTTAACCACTATCGGATCGGATACCTTGTTTGTTCAGCTTTATTTTCTTTTTTTGTAGACCTTGATATGTCCTTTTCTTGACTAGATATCGGTATTCGAATAGAGAAGGATACTTACGTCTTTCAATATCTCCATAAAACCCTTTGAACAGCCAAATTGATCAATCCAGTGATTTCACTCGATTGAAATCAAAAGATCACGTTTTTTGCTCTGAGATGCTCATAATCATCAACAAGAAAAAAAAGATTTATGAGCTTTTTCCAAATTTTTACTGTAGATACTGCTTTAATTTTCAAAAAGAAATGGAAAGATTAAAAAAAAAAATTTTTTTGGGAATATTTGTTGAAAAATTTCATTTTTGCGTCGGGTTATTGAAGAAATTGATGCCCAATATTTTTCAACGCCTTTCCGCGGCTACATTTTGTGATTCTACTGATTTCTCGATAATTTCAATTGAAAAAGATTTGATACCCCTAAGTGAATTTCTACTTTTTGGCGCTCTTGTTCACCCGAACAGAGTGCCTATCATTTTGCCCGAATGTCTGTAATTTTGGAATATCGAGCCGAAAATGGTCTCAATCGATTGGGTTCGACTCCCTGATGAAGAATTCGTGGCGAAAGTTGAGTCTGTCCGGCCGGCCGGCCGTATCCTCTCTAGCATCCAAAAGGAATCAGCTAGAGTTTTCAAATTTTCAGAATAGGTTAATTGTCCAAATATCTCGGTCAAGTTCGTTATTGGGCCAAATCCGTCGGATGGTTCAGTAGTTATGAGCATCTGAAATTTTGTTTCCTCAATAACTACTAGAATATCCATCCGATCAAGTTGATACTTGGAGTGTTATTGAGGGAGGCTGAAACGAAATGGCTTGCAAAATTTCGCAGAAATCGTCACTCTAGAAAATCTTGAAAAAATTCCCAAAAAAAAAATTTTCAATACTCGTATATATATTGAGGTTACCGATATCTTACTCATCCTCAAATTTCATTGTCGTAGCTCTTCCCCTTCTGAAGATATGATCATTTTTTTCATTTACTCAAGAGAAAAATAGAAATGTCATGAAGTCCGAGCTTTGTCATTGAAAGATTTGCCATCACAGATCGATATTCGTTTGACAACTTGCGGACCTAGATATCAGTGTCAGTTGGCGTAATATCAATCAAAATTTTCATAGAATTCATAAAGGTAGAATTCGATGTCGATGACGTTGTCAAAATTCAGAAAAGCACAGACGTAATATTAATCAAAAAATTTTTTATCATAGAGAAAGAATTTGATGGCGTTGTCAAAACTCAGAAAAGCAATGACGTAAGTTTTTAGGAGAAGCATAGAACAAAATTTGGTGAAAATTATGAGTAGTTATTTTCAAATTGAGATAAAGGTTTGTTTATTCATTTCATATTTACATCACATTGTCCCATAGTACGGAAAAAGACTATTGTTCACCCGATCAGAAAGCTTATAGATTTGTTAAGGTTTGAATATTTACTCGCAAGTAGCTCAACGAGAGCGCCAAAGCAATCTGACCTCACGTCAGTGCTTTCTAAATTTTTCAGACATTGTTTCTGTGTACTGTTCGTGAAACCTTTCAAAATCGCATAATTTAACTTGTTTTTTCAAAACCAACAATCCGTTCTATATTTTATAAGCACCCGGTTCAGGTGAAAAAGAGTCCCGAAACAGGATATTTGATTTCCTTTTATTTCAACATCTTTTCATTCTCCTCTGGCATATTCTTTGGCACATACCTTTTCATACCATTGAGAAAATTCTTCAGGTCTATTTATTCAGACTCACTATCGGACAAAAATCGAATGTCGGGGATCATTCAATATCACAATCTTCTGAAGAGTAGTTTATAGAACTGGAAGGTGGAGAATCGAAACGAAGATAGTAAAAGATATTCAGGTATTATCTGTTTCGAACCGCCCGGCTGTTTTAGATTGATTGGGTCGAGGATCTCTCCGGTTCCACCTGATAAGACTGAATAATATCGGAAAACTGTTAAAATAGAGATGTGAGAGTATAAGAATCGATTAATGACTTTCCTAAGTGAATCCTAATTCTGAATAAGATGGAAGTTGTATTCAGCCGTCTGGACATGAATTTCCTATTCATTTTCTTTGATTGTTGCTAAATCTGTTATGAAGTCTCATGAAATAAGAAAACTCATGCCACATAAATTGTCGGGCTGGTCCGCGATGGTGAACATCAAGTCAGACGGAGTCATTTAAAGAGGATTAAAGTGAATATCGCCGAAATTGTTACTGGAATCGTTTGGGCCATTACACAAATACGCAGATTCTATGGGGAATGTCCTCATCCATATTCATTCGGTTTTTGATGGCGCATTTATCAAATGCAGACTACCTAGGCTCGTGGATTTGACGAACCACTAACTGAAGAGATTAAATGCTCGAGGCAGAGATGGCATTTGTAAGTCACACGGAATCATTTGCTCCTAGAAATGGTTAAATGAATACCGGATTCTAACTGCCGTACTCACTAATTCTAGGGTAGGAGCAGTGTTACTTATTCCGGAAACCTCGGGGTCTATCCATTATGAATGCGATCATACTAACAATCTTACTCTCCGACAACTACCCTAGGGCGATTTCACAAGCCACAATTCAGTTGGATAATGTCAATATCTTGCGCGGATGCCTATTTTTCAATGTTCAGGGTGGGCGGAATTAGTTATCCGTTGAAAGGTCTAGAATTTGGAGAAGTTCGGGAACTAGATGAATATTGGTAACACCGTTTACGTTAGCACACTACGTTGGCCAAAAAGTCCTAACTTCTGGATGGTCACACGAAAAAATTATTTTTGCAAAGTGCCAAATGTTATTTTCAACATTGGCGCTGATAATGTAATTTTTAGAAACGATGAATTCAAAGCGATTAAGTGTGTTGGTATATCATTACCTCTCAATGGGATAACACCGTTCAAGCCCAAACTCTGCTTTAAAAATGTTATCTGGGGCTCTGTCCCATCGGAAACGACCATCAAATGTTTTGCCGATTTCAAACGTAATCACACATATATAATGCTGAACGTTGTGATCGGCCGAATCAGGCAGTTATTTATTTATTTATTACAACCAACAGGCACATGACCAATTACAGGTGTAAACAATCAGCAAATATCTACATGAATGTATGATAATGCCTCAAGCTATATCAGACGAGCTGGAACCGAAAAATTAGTTTCTTATCAATAAATACAATTTCTTCCTAAATTGAACGATATTAAGGAAAAACATATGAAGATTTACCATTTCTTAACACATTTTATACTGAGTTGCTCTTGAGAGTACAGTGCACAAGCAAAGACAAGGGTTGACCCAACTCAAATTTAAGGCACTTCTTAGCTAAGTCTGTCTGAAACGGTGCAAATGGGCATTATTATTGACTGATTAGTTTTGAGCATTTGTAATATTTCTGATTCTAACTATAGTTAACTAACTATAGTGAATATCTCTAGAATTATTAGAGATATCAAGATGAAATTTGAAAGATGGATACTGCATTAGATTGCATATTTATCTCCATATTGTTTAAATATTTTGAACTTTCTGTTTTACCGGAAGTAATGTCAATTTTAAAATTTGCAATGGCACACCCTGTATATTATTTCAGTTTCTGATGGAACATTTGATTACGGGTACAGAAATATCGGATTCGATATTTTTTATTTCAATACGTACTGAGATATTAACAGAAAAGTATATGAAGGAGGTCAAAATCTAATACCCATTAAAGAAATAAGTTATCATAATTATTTACTAAAACTAAGTGAATTTCAAATAATTGAAACTTTTCTAAACAAAACTTAATGTATTAGATGTTCAAACTGAGCATGGTTTACTTCTTGACAATAAGCAAGTCGGTTTGTAAATTCTCTAGTAACATTAGCTATTACTTCTGGTGGAATTCTCGGTATCTCGTGAGTTATTCCTGCAGCTAATTCTTGCGAATTATTTGGTCTATAAACATATACCTTAGACTTAAAATAACCCCACAGAAAATAGTCCAGTGGATTAAGGTCGGGACTTCGTGCAGGCCATTCATAAGTACCCCTTCTTCCAATCCATCTGTGATGAAATGTCCTATCTAAATAAACTCGAACAATACGAGCGTATAGGGATAGTGCTCTATCCAGCTGAAACCAGATATTATTTGGTAGTTGTCCATTTACCTCCAATGCCGGAATCACTTGGGTCTCTAACAGCTCTAAATACCTATCTCCGTTTAAAGTTTCTTTTAGAAAGAAGGGTCCCACGATTCTGTTGTTATAAATGCCGACCGAAACGTTCAATTTTTGGGGATATTGTGTATGAGCCACTTGAACCCAATGAGGATTAGTTTGTGACCAATAGCGGCAGTTATGTCGATTAACTGTACCGTTTAAACAAAATGTAGCTTCGTCTAAAAACACCACATTTCTTATAGAATTATTATCACGGTTGCACGGATCTATCATCGTTTTCTGTTAATATCTCGGTAGGTATTGAAATAAAAAATATAAAACCTGACATTTTTGTACTCGTAATAAAATTTTTCATCAGAAACTAAAATAAAATACGGGGTGTTCGATTGCAGATTTTGAAATTGACATTGCTTCCGGTAAACGGGAAGTTCAAAATTGTTAAAAAATATGAAAACAAATAGGCAATCTACTGTAGTATCCATCTTGCAAATTTCATTTCGATATCTATAATAATTCCAGAGATTTTCACTTGGTTCCACACATTTACCAATCACTGTATTTTATGAGATTCCACCTTTGCGGTGAAAACCAGGGTTTCGAATATGAAATTCATTCCTTACCTTCCGAATTCATGTCGCTCTATTCAACATATCGTTACGGAAGTAATATAATGAGCATTCATTCAATATTTTTCCAGAAACTTGCCAGCAAATTCAGTCGGTTCCAACTTGAAATGAAAATAAATTAAATTTGAATTACGTGCGAGGCATATCATTCCGTCTTAGGGAGCCTGGTAGGGTCCCATAATGTTGTTAAAGTTGCGTAACACGTCGCCGGTTCATTTTGGACACATAAAAAATATAGAATTTTTCCAAGAGGGAGACTTACATACGGTCAACAAGTCCTGAGTCGATAGCACTTGATTATTCGTAGTAAAATATTTAATCTACTTCAATTACAGATTGTGAACTGTAATTTCATTGTTGGGACGAACCTAATATTCATCAAAATTCATTTCGAAAATCAAAGAGTATTCGGCCAACCTACCCATATGGATAGTTCACAAATCAATTAATACTTCGGAGCATTGTCTTCTATACACTCCGGTGAAGATAGTGAGTCGGTTTTTCGAGGTTGATAATTGGATGTAACGCAGTAAAAGCAATCAAAACTTGTTTCATTTGTTGTTTTAAAATCGGCTAGTCTGATTTGATAATAAGTTCGGGATAACTCGAATGCTGAACGGCAAACACATACACAGAAAGTGTCGGGAGTTTGTCGGAATACGTGAGATAAATTCCTTTCCACAGATCGATATCCCTTCAATGGAAATCGTGAAGTATAGGGAATGCGAGAAAATATATTTATTTCCGTTTGCTCTGCTACTTTCACTGAGCTTTGGGGTTCTGTATAAGTGTTTGTTTGCATATATCGAATGGGGAAATCCATTACCATAATACAGCACCACACTTCGTGATCTCGATCGAATCTAGAAAATACAGGGTGGTTCAATTAGTGACGTCAGCAAATTATTTTTAGATAATTTAGTTTTAGAGTAATAATCCTTTTTGTGTATTTTTGATGATTTTCAATAGCGAAGTTTCAAAAATTCTGCAATCTGTTTTTTTGTGACATGATTGTCTTCAATGTCGTTCAATACAAAAGTAATTCAGATTCCTGAAATTATTTAAAGTTACTCAAGAAAGGGTTGAAATTTGGAACTTGAGTTTTCAGTAGGATTTATTACTCCAACATTCAACTTTAATTCAAAATTACATAAAGGAGATTCCATTGCTTCTTGCAAAGTTTAATGAGTCCCCATGTTTCTAAATCACCAATATCATATGTTGGCAGATTGCAACTCAACAAAAATGTGCTGATTAAGTACTAATTGTTATTATTCTGGTATTTGAGAATCATGCGGCGTTTTTAAACTTAGCCAGAAGCAATGAGAACTCCTTTTTGTATTTTTGAATTGACGTTTAATGTTTGAGTAAATTCGACTTCAAGCGAAAGCTACAACTTAGAACCTTTTGGAGTAACTTCCAATTAGAGAAAGCTGGTTTATTTGTTTCACTTAAACAGCATTAAAAACAATCATATCTCTTAAAAAAACTGCATAAATCAATAAAATTTCACAAAAAAACTAAAACTCAGAAAAATCGCGGATACTCCCAGGTGCGAGTTTCTAGAAAGACGCTGTTGACGTTACTAATTGGACCCTGTTATATCCTCATGTGAAAAGTTAATGGTTAGTAAAAAAGAAATCAATTTAATTGAATTGAACTAGTCGATTTCTTGAAAAGAGTAAATTAGCTAATGAAAATAAAGGTTAATAAAGATGAAATCAATTCAATTGAATTGAAGAAGACGATATCTTGAAAAGCGTAAATCAATTAATGAGAATAAAATTTTTTTGACTATACTATGTATACTTTCGTCTGGAATAAAAACCGTAGGTTTCGATAAGGTATTTCGTTCGAAAGTGTACTACTATTATAGGCAAAAATATTTTGATTTTCATTTTGAAATGACTTTATTTCTTGCCTTTTTAAAAGCCTAATCAGAGGATTCAATGAATACATCGCAAAAAAAATAATATCTTTTTTGAGAATCAATCCTTAACACGACTTACGAGTGGTATCTAGGAGATAAGACGCTGAAACCCCTCTCTGGACAATCAAATCGGGAAATCTTGACCGGAAAAACCTTTCGTGGACGTATAAATCTGGAGGATGGTCTCTTCGATAATAAAAATTAACGACCAGTCTTGGAATAACAACGACTTTTCGTAGAGTTTCAGGATCTAGAAGTGGACCTAGTGCTACTGTTTACTACCGACAGAATTAATTCGGTCCAGCTCTTCCAGGCGTACAATCAATTCGACTTAGAAAGATCTTTTTGTAGATGGAGCATAAATATCACACTGACTCACAATACAATAGATTTTGTTAGAATATGTTCCTCGCCACTCAGTATAGGGCCTGGCCTACAGGGTATAAAAAGGTTTCGATAAAATGAAAAGCAATAAATTGTGTGTCTTTGAAATGAATGGCCGATTTTCGCTGAAAAATGCAAATGCACGAAACTGCATAAATTAAAAAGTTGCGAATTAGTTTTTTAGTGGAACAAAGTTGACGCAGTCAAAAAGTTTTTTTGTAGATTCCATTTTCAAATATTCCTTTTCCTCTGTCACTGAATGCCCTCGAGGTGTACGTTGGCTAATAAAGCGAAAGGAGTCGACAAAGGACGACGTGTTTGGCCTAAATCTCCAACTTTATGAGCTATGTTATGTTCCTATTTCTTTTCATATGCATGTGCGATGATCTACCTTGCCCTTTCTGGCGCTGAATCGTATAGAAGAGTTTTTCATAAAGTCGAGAGCAAACAAGGATCTTCAACTTGAAGGTCCATTAACGCCCGGGATCATGAAGGGTGGAGAGTAAGGAAATTTCATTAAAATGTGCTCACTTCGCTGAAAACATTCAGTGACAGTTCTTCCGCTTACGAAAAAGGACGTGTCCGAATATTCGTTTATCGAATTGAACGCAGAAGACGCAATTAAGGCTCCCTAACAACTGGGAATTAGTCGTCGGAATTTCATATCTGCAACAATATATACGGCCACGGTGTTAAATTAATTTCTCTGCACAAAGAGCAACGACGACGGGAATTTTTCTATATTAGATTCTGGAGTAATGAACGATCATAAATTTATCCCTCTAACGTTCAAAATTCGTTGCCTGATGAAATATGTTTATTTTTCGTAGATTACACCGATTTTTACTGAAAGGCTCGAAAAACTGCAAAGGAAAGATTGAAATTTCTCGAGTTGAGTTGAATCATATCTTCTATTCTTTTCAATGAAAATTGAAATATTCTGGATTATTTTCAAAAGCTAATAATTCACTGAGAACGATAGAAGATATCTGTCGAAACGTTTGTAAGAAGGAGATCAATAACTGATGCTGGATATAACCCAAATAATCATTCTACACGAGTTTCATCATCAATTATTTCTGTTTATCTGTTCCGAAGGCTTAAGTTGTACTTCAGTCCATCCTAGAATTGTTGAAATTCATTAGCCTTTGGAAAATGGTAATTCGATCGCTAGTAGCCATCCAAGTATTAGGTGTACAAATGAGTTTCCGCGGTTTTTTATAAAAAATTAGGAATTTATTGTAAAGGAAAAGTACATTACGTTTTATTCAAAGTATTTTCCATCATTTGCCACTACTTTTCCCCATCTTTCTGGCAACATTCGGATACCCCGTCGAAAAAACTCTTCATCTTTTGACGCTATCCACTAATCTACCCAATTTTTGGTGTCTTCATATGATGTGAAGCGCTGCTCAGACAGACCATGTGCCATCGACCGGAACAGATGATAATCAGAAGGGGCTAAGTCTGGTGAATACGGCGGGTGGGGTAAAAATTCCCAGTTGAGTGTTTCCAAGTATGTTTTTATCGGCGCCGCAACATGTGGACGAGCATTATCGTGTAAAAGAATAATTTTGTCGTGTCTGTAGTAGTAATGGGCGCGTTTTTCCTTAAGTGCCCGACTCAATCTCATCAATTGTGTTTGGTAGAGAGCTCCAGTAATGGTTTCGCTTGGTTTCAGCAATTCAGAATACATGACACCAAGCTGATCCCTCCAAATACACAGCATGAGTTTTTTTCCATGAATATTCGGCTTAGCTGTCGATGTTGATGGTTCGCCGGGCTTAACCCATGACTTTCTCTTCTTTGGATTATCGTAGTGAATCCATTTTTCGTCACCAGTGACTATACGATGCAAAAAACTCTTATTTTTATTCCTGGCAAGCAGCATTTCACTCATGCATAATCGGCGTTCAACGTCTCTCGGCTTTAGTTCATATGGAACCCAATTTCCTTGTTTTTGAATCATTCCTAACGATTTTAAACGATGTGAAATTGCTTGTTGGGTCACTTGTAGAGTAAGTGCAAGTTCTTTTTGCGTTTGGGACGAATCTTCCTCCAATAGTGCTTCTAATTCCATGTCTTCGTACACTTTCGGCCTTCCACTGCGTTCTTTGTCTTTAACGTCAAACTCACCGTTCTTAAACTTTTGAAACCATTCCTGACAACTTCTCTCACTTAAAGCAGCTTCACCATATGCTTCTAGAAGCAATCGATGCGCCTCAGCTGCAGATTTTTTCACATTAAAGAAGTAAATCAAAAGTTCCCGCAAATGATGCTTATTCGGAATAAAACTTGACATTTTTGCACGAAAAAAATTACGTGATGCTGATACGGAATCACTAGTACTTTAAGGTTATGGTGTTGCCAGATGACTAAACTTGGGATATTACGTTTTACATCTGACAATTTCTCCATAACCTTCTGGTGGGGCCATCTTTTGACAAACCGCGGAAACTTATTTGTACACCTAATAGTAAATTCTGAACCACTCATGAGCCGTCTCCTTTAACCATATACGATATTTTACGGGGTCTGTTCGAGAAATATAGCGAATTCTGCATTTTTTAGTAAAATATTATTCATTCAAGAATGATTATATTCCCCCACGTATACACTCAGACAATAAAGTGTATGAAAATTCCCATTCGAAGTGCCCTCGTTGATAATTTTTTAGTATTTGAAGTTTCTATATTTTGGTAGGACTGTCCCTAATTAATATGCCTAACATGAGCGCGGCCTGTCAACTAGTTTGTTCACGACAGCTGTTCTAGTATTCTGTAAATGTTACAATGAGAAAAATATTGGAATATATATATATAATATGGAATTATAATATATAAAATATTTGTCTCAAATTTTGTGTTTTGAAAGAAATTTCGTGTGCTGACTTGATGTGAATGCTGAAAAAGGCTTATGGAGACTATGTTTGATCGAAAATCCAAGTGTACGAAGGGTACGAAGCATTTAAAAACGGTCGAGAGATCGTCGAAGATATGTCCCGTTTAGGACTACTGTCTACCTCTTCAACCAACGATAACGTCTGAAAACTCAAGGAAATTGTACTCGAAAATCATCATGCCGTTGTTAATTTATTCATTAATGGGATAAACCCAATTTTTCGAATAAGTATGATTACATTGTTACAATAATTAACAGAATAATTATTAACACATATAACAACCTATTACGCATTAAAAATAATGCAAAACTTGCACAGATCATAAGATATTTCGATTGACATAACGGACAATGGATGGGTAAATCAAGTTGAAGAAGTCTATGCCTGTTCTACTGGCAATGTTGACGTGCTGCGAGATTCTTGGAATTGGCGAAGCTCTTGTATATTTTTACATGAGACACAGCAACACGGTACTTATATCATGTGTAGATGGAACATGAAAATCAAAAAAAGGCCGGATGAGGTCAAAAGCCGTCTGATCAATCTAGCGAACAATAATACATGCTGTTATTCTACGGAAAGCAGGAAAGCGCAGATCCGATCTCGTATGAGTTGCTGGGATTCCCAGCCTGCAAGATACAGGAAAAAAAAACCTATTCAGAACTCGTTCCAACTTGTCACAGTCTTCATAAGTATATGAAGACCACACACAAGAGGCATAATCAAGATGCGGCCTTACCTGTTCGAAATACAGAAGTGTTAAGGTATTGGAATCCCTCCACGAGTGCCGTAAAATGAATCCCAGCATTCGAAGACCCTTATTGGCAATGTGGTCGATGTGCGCCCTGAAGAACATCATATCGTCGTAAAATACACCTAAGTTTTTAACAGTAAGTATCGCCTCCTTATTCAGACAGTAGTGCGATAAAAATGGTTGTTTCCGTCTGAACACACTCATATGTTTGCACTTTCCGATGTTAATGATAACTGTTATATTTGCACCAATGCACCAACAGATCAAGATCAGACTGGAGGTTCAGCATGTCACTTAAATTGTTGACCATTATGTAAATTTTGAGGTAGTCGGCAAACAGATGGAAGATTCCTAACCTAAAGCTAGTGGTGATGTCGTTGATATATATATATATATATAAGAAACAACTGAGGCGCCAAATGACTACCCTGAGGTACACCCGAATCAACTATGTATAATGGGGAGAGGAATTACGAATTTAAACTGTAACTGACTCAGTGTTAGAGATATAAATCGTGATCTCAACATTTCTCATGATTGTGATCAATTAAATATGCTAAATCTTCAAATTTTTCATCTCACATAAGAGTCTTCTCTCTTATTTTTTTGTAATGTGGAAAATAATAATAATAATTTAATATATTGGGTAATTCTTTTTCCATCATTTAGTCGAAACTTTTGAATTGTAAGCCACACTAAGATATACAGGGTGTCTCGTGAAGAATGGGACAACGTTCAGGTGATGAAGGATGTCTCAAGGAGTGAGAAAATACCACTTGAAATCATCAGAGGTTCATGGTTTCTGATTTGAGAAAAAATTACGAAATTTCAAATGACTATAATTCAAGAAATTCTAGAGCTAATGTAATGATTTTCATATGAGCAATCTGTTCATATGAGCAAATCTGTTGGAATGAAAAATTTGAAATAATCAGATCGGGCTCAGAAATTTTAGTTTTTCCGAAATTAGGAAAAATCAAACCCTGAATGTGGTTTTCAAATTATTTGACTTCAGATTCTGAGAGAGCAGGAATAAATTATTGTATGGGTTCACAAGAAAGGCCCCAAGGAAAAAAGTGATGGTTTTCATTAATTTTTTTTTTTAATTTACAATGATCAAGGAAGCCCCGGAAAAAGTTTTTATTTGACTAAGTTCAAGTTCATTGGAAAATTAAATTTAACTAAAAATGTCAACGGAAATCTGTTCTCTGTGGTATTTAGATTATATCATGATATGTACATGACGAATGAAACTTTGGATATTAATAGAAAAATGATCCAAACTCATCGGAAAGATGGGCCAAGAGACAGGAAATTTACTGTTATGATTTTGAACCATAGTTGAAGAATTAATCATTAATTTTGTTCCTACGAACTATCAATTAGTACTTTAGAAATACTTTGTAAATTTTCCAAATGTTTACTGTTTTTCGTTTTTTTGATCATTTTTATAAAACTACCTGAGATCTCATGTTTCTGAAATGTCGAGAAAAAAATATGGAAGATGCGGAAATAGGAAGATTGACATTCGAAGGGTCAGAGAAAGCAGGAAAAATTTGTGCCCTTCCGAATGACAGTTGAGTTTGGAAGTATTTTTCCTGCTCTCTAAGAATCTGATGTCAAAAAAATTGAAAACCGTATACAGGATGTTGTTTTTTCCTAATTTCATAAAAACTAAAATTTTCAAGTCCGGATCTGATTTTATTTCGAATTTTTCATTCAAACAGATTCGTACTCATTCTATCATTGTCAATACGAAAAATCATCGCATTAGCTCTAATATTCCTGAATTATAGTCATTCGAAATTTTGTAATTTATTCTATAATTCCCTTCATATCAGGAACAATGAATCTCAGGTGATTTCAAATGGCATTTTCTCACTCATTGAGACATTCCTCACCACCACCTAAACGTTGTCCCATTCCTCACCAGACAAACTATTTTTATTAATTGATATTTTGAGAAATCAATCTTTAACAGGAACTTCATGCGATATAGAAAACAGTGCATATTAATATACAAACATAACCTAACTTTTCACTATGCACAGTGGTATGCGTCAAATTTTCAAGGCACCCTGCGTGACTTAATAATATTGTACAGAGTATAGGTTGACGTAATTGAAATTATATGCTTATAACGTTCATGAGTTTAGCTGGATGATACTTTAGGAGATCAGCATCTCAAATTTTCTGTATTTAACAGGTCATAATTACATTAGTTTAAATGAATACAAAAGTACTACTCACACTTATAATATCTTTTGTTACCTACATTTTTTCATTGCAGGAAATATAGTTCAATCTTGAACAAAAGAGTGAATATTTTCATTCTTATCATAATATCCAACAGTTCAAACAATTAATGGAACAATGATATGAATAGAATTAAATTGACTTGAACTGAAAATCTTCAAATAATTTTGAATTATAGAATTCAACAAGTCATTCTTGAACATTGATTGATCACAAAGTGGCACGTGAAAATTATTCATTTTCAACATATCACGATAGTAAGTTTTCAATCAAAAATTATTAAAATAATTTCTAATTGAATGTGAATACCTGAAGAGACTAAGGAATGCAACAGTCGAAACACCAGTTGTATTCTATTTCCTTCATCATATTCAACTAATTTTACTGTAGTATTTTTGATTGTTTGTTATTATGATAAAAATTCAAATATTCTCTCTTTTGTACATCATGGAACTGTTTTTCTGGATCGAAAATAATGAAGGACCTCAATCGAAAGTTTAACGACTATTATAGCTATTTTTAGATTATTATTAATAATATATGGATGTTATTGATTTCGTAGTAGATTTACTCGTATATTAAATTTAAATTTGGCTCTCGTTTGAACTTGGTCAATGTATACGTGGCAATTTGGAGGTGATCTGGCAAACTGATTCTGGAGATAACCAAGATGCAAATTCAAGTTTCCACTTCGATATTCGAAAGAAGAGGCTCTTGATGAGCGAGGGTGTACGGCTGCATCGGCTGCCTCCGCAGTTAATTTGGCTATTTGCGGATAATGGCATTCAAATATGCGGCTTATTATAACGGCCAATTCAATAGATCAGATCGGCAAGCCGGTAGCACAAAGCACTCGAGAGTTGCCGTGGTTTTCGTTTATTCCATCTCATTACTCATCCATGTCATCCATTCACTGGCAGTAATTATAAATCTTACAGATTACACAACCCACGCATTATTTAATTCACGACCCTTTAACTTTGTATGGGTTCCATGATTAATCTAAGCCCAACCATTAATGGATCTGATTGATATCGCTTATGTTGTATGAACCATCGTAATTCTCCATAATTCAGCTCTTGAACTAAAATCCTTCCTCCGTGTTATGGTTGATCTGGATGAAGCGGTTTCAATTATTAATAACTTACACATCAGTGACACATTAAATGAGTTATGCTGAAATCTAGCTGAAGACTAAACCAAAATTCACAGAATTTAGCTTCTCTAGGTTCCATCTTACTCCAGAAGCGCTGCCTTTGTCACTAACCTGTATTGAACTTAGTATATGGCATAATAAGCACCAAAGAACGTTGATATTACGCACAAGGAAAATACTGAAATTTACATTCTTTATATTGAGACCATTTTATTTATCGTTTTTTTTACAAATTCAGTGAATTCAGTTTCTCAGTTAGTTGATAATTTTCATAAAATAAGGGCTTAAGTATAACTGTATGTATTATTTCTCTCATTTCATATTGTTCCACTCTTAAACCAAATGAATATTCTCCACATAAATTATGTGAATTTCTGCGTGAGCAGGGCGAAAGGATTCCTTGCACCCGCTCTACAGAATTCAGCTAACTTCACGAATTCCCGAAGAGGTTGAAAAAATATTTGGGGGACAGCGAGCCGTTTTAGAATCTGTTGACACACCTCTTTGCTTGCGAATTGAATCCGGCATTTGATGAACTCTCGGTCCTCTTTTGGTCCAACTGAAGCGAGAGAATTTATCACTGGGAATGTACCCCTTTCGGTCCGATCGCTTCGAATAGATTATCATTTTCTTTCGGTCAAAAACTGACTCGTCCGTAAAGTTCCAGGACGTTTTAATTTAATGTGTGAGACCTTTTATGTTATTACTGAACCTTATCGGAACCTCTTTTCTCTCGACATCGACCCTGTGTTGAATGGAAAGCAAATTGGAACAGATATCGAGACAGCTGGCGCTGAGTTTAACTTGGGTCGAGTGGATCGCCTACTGAACTCGTATATGATGGAAGCTCTCTCGCATCATTTTCAATCTATTCTTCGTTGATACTATGAATTTTTTCGATAGCTACCACCTTCATAAAACAGAGGCTCTTCAACCCATCCTCATTCCGATGATCTCCCACTTCCTGACGACCTTATCACGTAGAGATTTCACTATAGCCCGCTGATCCAGCTGTCACTTATGGACCTGCCACCCTATGACCAGAGGTCACGAACCATAGAGTATAGAATTAACAGGGGGGAGCATATTGGGCTTTTTCTTCGTTCAACCTAGACGCAAACCACTCTCGATTCTATGCTATGAACTTCGAGGGACTCATCGGTTAGGAATTTTCATCCATCTCTCCGTCAAATTTCCTGAAATGTTGAGGGTTGTATCGTGACGATTAGCCAATTCACTAAATGAGCATGGGACTCTGATCTAATTCTCTCAAGGAGGGCTAACTAATTATCCCAGCAATAAAACTTTTCTCTGTGTTTGAAAATATGTATATTTAATGAAATAGACACAATTGAAGTCACATAATCCTGGAATCTAGGAAAGTTGATTTACTAACGATAACAAAAACAAAATACTTAATCCTGATGGGTCGATTTCCAAATTCAAGATACATGGAGACAAAGTAACTTCCACATTTGCTCCCTTGGGGTCGTTATTAGGTGCACCATCAACTGGACTACAGCATAATAAGAGGTAGTTCATACTTCATACAAAACTCCTTCAAGTCCAATATAGACTTTCAAATGGGTACTTGCATTCATCTCCTTTCTAAGGTGTGATATGTTCTCCTCAGGGGCCAAGATATGCTCTCGTGCAGGTCTGGAATAATGCTATCCGGGACTTTGAGCTATATTAAAATGAACACAAATAGGTTAGAACCCACAAAGCAGGACAAACGAGGCTCATTCACGATTTTCCAATTGAATTGTTACAAATGTAAAATATATCAAGTAATTAATTAATTAAATCGAGGAGTTCGCCGTTCTCACAATGTATCTAGGTTCAAGGTCTAATTTTAGTGATTGATGGTCATAATTCATGCAAACAGACAAAACCATCTGGAATCTACAGTTGTCGAAAGAACGAAAAAGCTAGCTGTAAAGACATCCAGGTTATCTATCCACCTAGCATAGAACTAATTCGGTCGAAGTAAGGTCAAACAGGTGGCGCAGTTGCGATTGTTCAGTGTCGTATCAGAGACTTTACTTTGGAGGAGCAACAAGGCAGAGCTGTGCCAAAGCAATGTGCTTAGTGCTCGTGAAAGCACTCTAAGCACTTTAGTGCTTCCGAGCACTGTGCTCGCGAGCACTTTTCAAAGGCTAGTGCTTAGTGCTTGTTTTTCGGAGCAGTCTCGCGAAAATCTTAGTGCTTAGTAATCCGCTAAGCACTAAGCCTTTCCGAATTCTTGAAGTAGGGTCAATATAAGCAGGTACGGTATTTGATTTTTTTATGTGCGCAAAGATAATACGATCGTTTTGAATTAATATTCAGTATTTCTTCAGTCACCATTGATCTGACTTCATGGTTATGAAGGCTATTTTAACGTTATCCAAACATTTTAAGAGTTCGAAATTGATCGAATGGATATTCTCGAAATTATTGCGAAAACCAAATTCCAGATGCTCATAACTGCTGAACTATCCGACGAATTTGGCCCAATTACGAACTTGATCGAGATATTTGAGATATTTTGACAATCAACATATTGTGTAAATATGAAAACTCAAGGTCATCTCCTTCGGAAGATAGAGAGTAAACGGCTGGCCGGCCGGCAGAGTACTCAAGTTTGAGAACGGCTTCTTTAACAGGAAGTCGAACCCAATCCTCAATTGAGACCATTTTCAAAAATTACAAGCATTTTGGCTAAACCATAGCATGCTGGTCCACTTGGAATAAGTGCGCAAAAATAATCATTGTCTCAATACTAAACATGCAAATTTTAACCTGATCCCTTTTCCAAAAACGACTACCAAATAGGCCATCCCCGTGAATCGCCCTGTCTATGCTTGATAAGGAAAATATAAATATATACACCTAATTTTTTTCAGTACCTTTTGGCGCGCTTATTCCTAGTGGAACACCGTGCTATCGTTTTGCCCAAAGGTCTGTAATTTTCGAATATCGAGCCGAAAATGGCCTCAATCGATTGGGTTTGACTTCCTGATGAAGAATTCGAGGTCAAACTTGAGTATGTCCGGCCCGCCGGCCCTCCGGCCGTATACTCTCTATCTTCCGAAGGAAGGGACCAAGAGTTTTCATTTTTTCAGAATAGGTCGAGTGTTCAAATATCTCGGTCAAGTTCGTTATTGGGCCAAATCCATCGAATAGTTTAGCAGTTAATAACATTAATTTCTTGAATATTCATCCTATCAATTCGTAACTTAGAGAATGTCTAGATAGCGTTAAAAGGAAGGAGTGTGCCAAATTTCTAGAAAATCGTCACGAGAGAAAATTTTTTAAAAATTCCCAAAATGTTTTTTTTCAATACACGATATCTCATAAGTTATTCGTCAGATCACAACAATTTAGGGCATTTATGCAGGGTATAGGTACCTAAAATATTTTAAAATTTCATCATCATAGCGTACAATCTCCAGAAGATATAAGAGTTTTTCTGAAAATGAAGTCACAGATTATATTTCTATCTATGAATTCACATCACATCAACTATAAATCTCTATGAGGGTGGTTTTAATTTTATGACAAGTTGTCATAATGAGTGAATATTGAGCCGAAAATGAAACTAATTCTGTGGGTTCATTTTTATGACAAACATGTCTAAAATACTGGTGTGTGCAGTTGTCATATTTTGAATGGAAATGTCATTATGAATTTTGCGACAAGAGGACTATTTTTTTCCCAAATGTCTGTAATTTCTGAATATCGAGCTGAAAATGATCGCTATCGGTTGGATTTGACTCGTGATGAAGAAACGGTGGTCCAATTTGAAAATGTTTGGCTGATTATTCTCTATCTTCCGAAAGAGATGAGATAGAGATTCCATATTGATAGAATTAGTTTATTATCCAAATATAAGTCAAGTTAGTTATTGGGCCAGACCTGTCCGATAGCTCAGCAATTATGAATCTGAAATTCGGTTATAATTGATGACACTCAACTACAACAACTTATATATGGTATAGAAATGTGGAAAGAATGCCAGATCGAAGAATTTGCTGAACTGTAAGTTCATTCAACTTCCATTTAAGATATATGTTTATTGATTCTTTCACGCTCATTGTGATGGCTGATTTTGAATCGCACTCTTTTTAAGTCTGAGAAAGGACTTTAGAACAAGCGCGTAAAAGCTCCTGATCTCACGTCAGTGCTTTCCACATTTTTTCAGTAATGTGTTCTCGCTTATAAAATAATTGGTTCTCGATTATTAATTCAACTTTATGCATTGATTAGGAACAGCCATTCAGATTCAGATCGACGAATAAGATTAACTAGTACCAGAATGTAAATTGAATGCATGCGTTTCACAAAACAAATAAAATGGCTTTTGAGTTTTTCCCAGTCTCGAAATCATAATTTTAGATATGTCGATGAAGCTAAAGAGTTCTCATTTCAATCAAACAACATTACATAAAATAGTTCCCACTAAAGTGCTTAGTGCTTAGTGCTCGAAATATTCAATTACTTTTGCAAAAGTGCTCGGTAATCCGGAGCCTTCTGTCGAAAGCGGTGCTTAGAACTCGAGACTCGAAGCCTTTTTTTTCGAGTGTTTAGGGATTAGTGCTCGAAGCACTTTTTTTCGGTGCTTAGCACAGCTCTGCAACAAGGTTGCAAGGTTGGCACTTTTGAAAAATCATATGGATATTTCATTTGGCGCTCCATCTGGTGGTCAGTTGCGGGACTTATTGTAGTACGACGACACAGAAAAAATTGAATAAATTTGAACTAGTGAAAGAAGTCCGCTTCTCAGCGAAAAAAGAATATGTAGGCCATGTGTTTAAGCCAATTGCAGGTTGATTATTTTTTTTTCTATCCTCGGAATCAGATATTACATAGAAAACATTACCCCGTCCCTTCCCGATGAAACAAGAATGCATTGTGAATCTTAAGTAACCATTCTTCCAGTTTTTTTTTAGTGTGATTGAGAAAGGATTAAAGAGACAAGGGAATCGTTTGAAAGCTTAATTCGTCTCTTCAAATCTTCCCAATCGGCCGCTCCTGCCGAACCAAAGATCGTATAAATCGGGAAAAAGGTTTTTAGCGCGTCGGAAAATATGATTTGAGGAAACCCAGAAAGCGGGTTCCCCAAAAATAATGTGTTCTGTTATTGACATTCGAGTTATCTCGGTCCCATGGCATTTCGTCCCCTTCGGCGTTTTTGGGCAAAGTATCTTAGAAATATATTATCGGTGTAAAAAGCAACCACAGATCATTCTACCGTTCCAGTCGGTGGTTTAGAGGAAAGAAATGAGAAGAATGCGCACATCAAGTCATTTCGTTTTATGTAAATATTTCCACCTGCTGGAAAAGAGGTAACGTTGAGTCAGCTCTGAAAAATCGACGAGGTACAATTGTCCCAGTCTGATTCATTGCTTAAACTTTTCTAACAAACGTACACAGTATTAAAATTTATACATCTCATAATTTGCTATTCATGCATGTAGTTTATCTCATTCGTGCCCTAAGGAAATGGGTTCGTTCGTTAACATTGTTTCTACAGAATCTGCCATTTTGAAGCCTAGGGGTTATTGTTATTCGAAAAGGCGAATCATACGGTAACTGTTAATTAGTTAACATAACCAGCCGTTTGAGGATATCTCTGCATCATTTATGCAATATCTGTGAAATGAAGCTTCAGCATTGATTTCACCCAAGGAATGTACCTACCACAGCAGGAAATGAGTCCCGGATCTAGGAAAAAAAATAGTTATTTGCGCTCGACGTAGGGAAATTGTACTTTTTTATTTGGAAGTCCTCGAGGTCAAGAAAGGAACTTTACCTACGAGGACGAGCATTAAATTTTTCTCGCTATCACAACCACAATATACACTCATCTATAACTTTAGTGATTGATAAGAATAGACGAAAAACGAAACGACAGTATTCAGAATGAGCGAATCTGAAGAAGATTTCGTGGAAATTGAGGAACGTGCAAATGCGGCACGTGGTTATCTTTTGTCTGAATAGTTGAAAATACGTTATGAACTTACATAAATAGTTTTAAAATATGGTGTACGACGAAGAAAGTGATGAAAATGGAAGAGAATGTATTTTTGACATCGTAAAGTCCCCATCCAATTATAATCTATGGTGCGAATGTTTTATGTAAAAATTAACTATGCGTTGTAACGAAAATATTGGTGTCTCAAAGTTCAAACAAGTAAATACTACGTTTTTAAAAATCACAAAAACAGCCCACTCCAACAACTGCAACTCGATTACTAACTATCCAAACGTGATGAAATTCTGACAGTATTTTTTGTAGGTTGGCACTTACAAGAATTAAATGGACATTCTGGTTACAGTAATAAAGATTGAAAAATTTTTAGAAAATGGAACCTCCGACAAAAAACGATTCAACGGATGTTCTGATACATTCTGAATATCAGATGAAGTTTTATCTTTCACCTTGATACTCGGTTGAATGGATGCTGGGCCCAGTGCCGACAAGAATGATTGATTTGTTCAGGGCTTCTCATTTATAGGGCAGATGCAGGAATTGGCTCTGGCCAAAAACCAGAGCTCCGCTCTGAACTTCATGAGTTTTTATCTTGTTACTTCGGTATATATCCTCGTCGTGAAATGATTCAACTTCAGCAGAAGAGATTTCTTCGATGTTTGCTTCAGTAACTTGAGAACGAGCCAATAAATCCGAATTTTAACACTCCATGCGTCGATTCACAAACACAATCGAGTATTGCATTTCTGTTCGAGTCAAGCTCCTGTCGTAGCACATTTGCCTTTCCATCAATACCGACTCTACTTCTCTTCCTTTCACAGAGAACAGAATAATTCAATATTGCTTCAGAAAAGGTTACTACAAGACAAATTCGATGTACATGCCATTTTCAACCGTTCAATATAAAAGAAACAACGATCGAATATCTTCAATCTATTTTATGAAAATCTCGTAAACCTGTTCGTTTCAACCTCATTCAAACATCTTTCAAGTTACAACTCGATCGGATGAATATTCTAGGAGTTGTTGTCGAGAAATTTTTTATTATGAAACTCGTGTAGAATTATTATGTGGTCAATAAAATCTCTTATTGGTCTTTTTTCCAACGACAGAAATCCTTTGTCGTTTTCGAGGCAAAAATTAGCTTTTAAAAAATCTGGCAATATCACAAATTTTTCAATTTTCACTGATAAGTGTCAAATTGACAGAACTCCGAGAACTAGATAAAAGTGGTCCTTATATGTGGTTTGAAGATTTCAAGTTACTTCGAATAATTGGCCTTCAAACTTCCGGCAACTGAATTGATGATTCACTCACCGTACGAGAGTTGCCTTTTATATTTGGGATTGGACAACGCTAGCAATCTGCCAACTGACAGCTCTATCGTAAATCTTGATATTTTTGAGGTTATACGTAGTCTGAACGTTTTGACATACGCTATTTGTGTTGTTTACAGTATTTTTAAAGATTCATCTCGCCCAAAAAATGGAATTAAATCATGAACATTTTCGTACGATTACTTTTTACAACTGTCTACTAGGATTAACTCGAAAACTGGACATGGCGCAATCGTACTACTAGAACAACGCAGAACAGTCAATTCTGAATGCTGCACAACCATTTGTCTGCTAGTTGTCTTCCGAGAAATCAGGAAAACCAATCGCCGAAGGCGGATCACCTTTCACCACGACAATGCGAGCTCTCACCCATCGGTCATCCGCCGTACAGTCCTGACTTGTCACCGAATGACTTCTTATTATTCTCGTACGTAAAAAATAAAATGAGAGGTCAACGTTTTTCGACTCCTTAAGAAGCGGTTCATGCGTTCAGAATGCATGTTTCGGAAATACCTCAATCAGAGAGGCAAAAGTGGTTCGTCAATTGATTCAAACGCATGCAAGTGTTTAGATCTTAATGGGAAATATTTTGAAATATAATGAAGCAAATCTCGATGATCAATATTTGTTTTTCTCCTCTAATCCCGAAATATAAAAGGCAACCCTCATATGTTGGACTAACTTGGATCAATCGGTGTTCTTTTATACTTACTTTCAAGGGGCGTTTTGTTTCTCCGATAGAAGATCTTCCGCATTCGCAAGGTATCTCGTATATGCAATTCTTCGTTCTTTGGTTTTCATTATCTAGTTTAATCCTTGTTAGATTAGCACTGATGTTCACATAAGGAATGACGCTTTTTATAGCTCGTCCCATATATTCTTTTGTTGTATCATTATTGGGTTCAAGTTGATTTTCTGTTTCGCTCTTTTCAGTATCCAATGTAACCATTACTTCTGAATGTTTTTGTGATTTATTTCCTCATTTCTATCTTGTTGGGTAGAGCATATATTTGTTGCTGTATTATAAAAACATTTCGCCACTCCCAATTCAGTATTTCGCTTATGGTTGGAATTAAAATGTAGGTATTGACCTGTCTTTGTTGATTTTTTGCACACACTGATTCTAGCGATTCCATTTTGTTTAACAAGAACATCTAAAAATGGAAGTCGTTTATCTTTCTCGATTTCCATTGTGAATTAAATTGTTTCCTCTTGATTGTCAAGATATTGAAGAAATCCATCTATAGAGTTGAATCCATGTCGCCAAATGATATCATTTCTATTTTCTATAATTTGGGTTTTAGTATATAGTGATCGAGAGATTTTCGTTCGAAATTCTCAATATATAAACCAGATATAATATGAGACAGTGATGAACCCATGGCCATTCCAGAATATTGTTGATAAAAAATGTTTTCAAATTGGTAGTATGTTGTGTCGACTCAAATGGAAAGCATTTCCATTATTTTATTCAAGCTAAGTTTAGTTTAACTTGGTGTTCCATCATTTTGAAGCTTTTTTCAATTTTTTTATAACTGCTGAACCATCCGATGGATTTGGCCTAATAACGAATGTAACAAAGATGTTTGGACAATTAACGTATTCTGAAAATATGAAAACGCTGTGATGTGTTCTTGAAAACAGAATAAGTGCACAAAATTTTCCCTTTTTCACTTCTTAAATGCTTAAGATAATGGGAATAAAATTTACAAAAATTATACAGATCAACCTCATTTTTTTGTTCAATTCTTCTTCCATATTTTGAAAAATATTTCAATAATTGCAACCTAAGTCGAATGATAGTTGATATCAAATACTTGATCATATCTTTAGGAGAAAATATTGGATCAAATTTTTTTTCTAGAAATTTATTTCGAAGTAATTACTACCTAAGTGTTAAAATATCAGTAAGGTCAATAGAGAATATCGACCGATATCATGATTCGAATTTCATTCTACAGTCTACAATTTTATTATGCAATATAAACAGATGGGTTACAAATATAAAAAAATAATAATTGAAATCATCTCTTGGGATCGATTGTTACGCCTATGGAGGTGCACATACTTTGCTGATTTTCTCTTTCAGATTATTAATGTGGGGTAATCTGGATCTCCGATGAAAACAGGTCGATTGAAGTGAAAGTAATAAATCTGAAGGAGTTCATCCCTCTCACACCAGACCCTAAATTACGACGCGAAATAGACGGGGTAATTCGACATCGCCTGGCACCCTGCAAATTTGAAAATATACGTTCGATTTTCTGCTTGAATCGAATGATAGATGTCGCGTTCATGCGTGCCATTACTTTGCATGAAATAGCCAATTTTCGATATTTGATTGATTCCCTACAGGATTAGGCACGCTGTAGAGGCTTCAATTCGAGGGGCTCAGACTTTCTGAACAACGTACTACCTGTTGACAAGCTAAATTCCGGAAAAACTAAAATGACTTTCTGATTTATCTGGATGAAGAAATTATCGACGGTTGATAAACGTGTTATCAACATTTTTCTACCTTAACAGGACCGATTGTATGAACCCAAAAGTATATTTCTTTGTGCAAACGCCAATCCTCTGCAAAATGCGCGGGGTGCAATTTTTTTGTAGTTGCGGAAATAGATTTGTGGCGATATCGTTGATATTGGATATCGTATCTCACCTCTTCAGAATTTGCTAATTTAATGTGTTTAATTTGGGATTGTTTCCAGAAATTCCTTCAGTGAACATGTTGCACAGTTGCACAATCATAGAATGAGTTGAGGCCTTTCCTGAAAACGCCTATAAAAATTATTTCCATGTTGGAGCATATTCTGAAGGAAATTCAATAGATATTGAAGAACTTCAATAGTTTTCGTGTTATTCCAAATTTCCGGATATGCATAGTTGTGGTTCGAATTTTTCGTTTCGTTTGTTCCAAGTGGATTCTTTGGTTATAATATTCCTTCGGTTCAGGTATCCGCTCATTTCGAATCGCAAGAACGGCATATTTTCATAAGAATTTCCACCTTCCACAACGTTCGATGAGGCGGGCATATCTTCATTCGGTATGCAAACTGAAGTATCTCAACAAGGAGAAACATGTATAAGTTAATTTCGTGCATGTAGTTCGATTTTCCCGCACAAAGCGATGTCATGGTTAGAGGAATTTTCGGAGAGTATTAAAACCCAGAACAATAAACCACGCGTAGGTTGAACTTCCGGGAAATTCTTCAGATGGAAGGGGTGGTAATTGAAGAACGGATGGATACTTGAAAGTTCTAATCGGATAATAAGAGACTAGAAATAACATCTCACATTTGATTATTTTCAGCTGGAGGCTCTGGTATGATAGTCTCATTAACACTTCGCCAGTGTCGACGGTTCGTTGTCAAGTAAATTTTTTTGCGCCCTTATACCTAGTGGGGACATGGCTTATTATAGTTTGGCCCAAATGTCAGTGATTTTCGAATATCGATCCTCAGATAAGTCAGTTCGATTTCCTGATGCTGTATTTTGAATGTTGTTTCTGATACTATACACTACTGAAAAAAATTGAAAGGTCAAAAAACGTTCAAATTTTTGAGTAAATTCACAAGTCCATAACTTAGAGAGAAATGCTCGTACGAAAAAATAAAGAAAAAGGAAATTGTAGCTCCAAGTATCTTGTTCTTGTATTAGATATTCAAAATCTTGTAGCGTCAATGGTTTTTGAGTTATCTTATAAATACCAGCGACAAAAAAATCATGTTAGATAATGTTTTTCCTCTGATCTATCGTTATAAGGATCGGATACCATGTTTATAAGGCTTTATTTGTTGTTTTCATTGACCTTGACACGTCCATTCCTCGACAAGATATCGGTCTTCAAATGGAAACCAATGATCGCACAGACAACTAACAAAGAGTTTCAGAAACTTGAATAAACATATTGGTGGATTTTTGGAAGATCCACCACTAGATTGAAAAGGGTACAAACTGGCAAATTTATCCATGCCACAATTTTTTGTTTTACTCGAATTTTTGAAAAAAAATTACGGGATCGAGTTTTTTGCTTTGAAATGCGTATAATCCTTAGCAAAATGAGAAAAATTAATTTCTGAGCTCTCTACACATCTGACTAGACAGTTGTTAAATTTTCGAAAAAGGAAAAAAGTATCTCAAAGAAAAATGAAAACAAAATTTTGTTGGAACTGGAAATGTAAAAATCCAAACAAAAAACCAAGAATTTTCTTTTTCTTTATATTTTGTACGACCATTTTCTCGAAGTCATGGCTTTTTGGAAATTGAAAGTACAATGAGCTGTATTTGTTTGTTTCGTGGTTCTAACAAATAAAAACTTGAAACTGTCAACCCAATAACAACTCCATCTCTCTGAGAATTGAAATAATCTATTTCGCTCCAACTAAATATGCTACATCTCCCGATTTATTGTTATTACTTATTACTTTATAGCTATCTTTCCTAAATATTTGTAATTTGTTTCATATTAGTTGTTTCCACCGATCTCCACCTACAAAATATCAATCCATTTCCACGTAGATGGTTCATTGTTCTGTATTGAGAGAATCAACAAATTTTCTTCATCCGTCATATTTCAATTCTTGAAATATACATATGTTATATCCTTATATTCATCTCTTGAGGTTACCAAAATAATAGTCTCCTTCGTTATATTTCACCGAAACAATTTTAGTAATTTTTTTCATCACATTGTCAAAACTTTGGAAGTATATTCAACATACTCAGTGAAATGTGTCAAATTTTCTTGACCTATTTGAAGAACATAAAAGAAAGCACAATAAATAAGTGGCCTCAGTGAAATTCCCTCATGTTATAATAAATTCTCAATAATTGATTAAAAAGGCAGGAAATAATTAAAACCAGCTAATATATGGATGAAGTAACGAAATTTAATTCAGCTTCTTGGAATTTCGAATGGGGGGTTATATGAGAAGGCGAAATAAAATTGAAGTACGGGTTGATGCCCTCATTATTAACTTAATAGCCTCCGTTGTTGAGATCATAACGTAATGTTTTCTTTCTAAGCCCTTGGCCTGGCACGGTCCCATCATTTGTGAGTCAGAATTTCTTGGCATTACTCGCTTTGATATAAACTGAATTTAATAATCCTAGAACGTCTCTGATATTCACGAAGTCGCGTAACATTTATTTGTTAAGGAATGACGTCCGTAAACAAGAAACTTTCAGACCCTAGGCATTCAGAGTGCTAAATTCGGAAGTTATGAGGAATGAACGGTCTCGGATTTTTCTCGAATATGGCGCACCCCCTAACTTGAAAGTACCCTTTCGAGATTCATATTACTGAATTAAATAAATGACCGCTCTTTTGTGGCAGACGCTTCAGTTGTTGGAAATTTTCACTGATTTACTTCTCCGCCATCTATTGGGCAGCTTCCATTTTCACCTACCCTTTCATGAATTTTCAAGAAAAAGGAACTCTTATGGAATCGTTCATTCAGCGTCTTCCAGTTCCTTCAAATTGTCACCCAACTCAAAACAACCCTCACAAAGTCATAAAGAACATTCTTTTCTTGACATGATTGTCTTGAATGTTGTTTTAATAACAGAAATAACTTCCTGAAATTCCTCAAAAAAGGCTTGAAAGTTGGAACTTTAAGTTTTCAGTAGGATTCAATCAATTATTCAATTATTCAACTGCTAGGGTCGAGGAATAAAAAAAAATTATTCACCACACTAACTGCACCACTGTATTGTGCTTATGTCCACGAGTTTTTGGTGATATAATTTTAAATTTTTCAGTTTCCCAAATACTTTTATTACCTGTAACATAAGCGATTGCTTTAAATCACTTTCCGACATTATGTGTAACATGAAATAGCCTATAGGTTTTGTATTCCTTCCCAGGTGTTATTATAAACCCACAAAATTGGTATACCGCTGCTGCAATTGCGAGGTGGTTTGAAAAAACTGATCTCTTTCATATTTAATAAAACAAATTCTACAAAAACTTTTTTTCGGATACATATGACATCGCTGAGTGATTCCTAAATCTAGACGTTAGCGAATTCAACATTGTATACAAGAACATATCATGTATTCATCGATTCCCAAGCTATAATATTTTTATCTCCATGGTAGGATTCAACCCATAAAAATATAGAGGTATGATATGCGATAATATTTCGTGCTTTATAAGGCGTCCCAGGAAAAATTTATATCCGAACCTTTTCACACTTTCCTCGGATTCTATCCCACCGCGTCTGCCAGGGGGGTATTTCGATTGAAAATTCCATTAAGCAAGTACTCCAGAAATATTTGAGTGTATGTAACTCCGTCCCTTGACAGTATTGCAAGGAAGCTCTAGAAACGATATCGTAAGTGTGATCTACAACCTTTCTGCAGGAGTTTCAAATGAAAATCGAGGTTTTAATATTTATTACGTTGGTTGAATTTATGTTTAAAACGGAAACATGAACCTTCTCATGTCCTATTACATCAGGAGGGAATTCATCCACGATTGTAAATTTTTTGCGTGCATTCGCTCGAAAAGATGGGAGTATAGGTGTTGGGCTGAAATTCAAATGTATTACGCAGATCTTACATCTTCAAGAGCTATGAAAAAATTTAATTTCAACGACAACGCAATGAAAATATACAGCAATTTATGCTGCAAATTTTCGCATCTTTATTTTGGGATGCGTATGGAATCATTTTCATCGACTACTTTGAAAAAGGAAGTACCATCAACAGCGTTTATCACATAGCGTTATTGGATAATTTGAAGGACGAAATCGCTGAAAAAAGGCCATATTTCAGTGAAAGAAAATGCTGCTTTACCAATATTATGCACCGTGTCACAAGTAAGGGAAAAAGTGATAAAGATTCAAGAATTGGTCTTCGATTTGCTTCCTCATTTTCCAGGTATGGCCCTCAGCGACTATTTCCGGTTATCCTCTCTCAAAATAATACTCGCTAGGAAGGAATTGATCTCTGAATTTTGAAGCAAAGGACAATTCGTACTAAATAATGGTATTGAAAATTTGGAGTATTGCTATGATTACCCTTGAAGGAGGGTATGTTGAATAAAAAAAAATAATATTGCCAGAAAAATCTATGGTACGCTGGGGAATTTTCAATCGACTCAGAATCTTGAAATTCGGTATGAAGCAGAGTCTTATAGTACGAATAAAGACTAGGTTATTCACTTTTGAATCTTGAATTTACTTCCCTTTTCCTCATAAGCGCGTAGAGAAGTATTGGACTAAAATTTATGTTTAATAGGTACACAGGCCGTAATATCCAAAATCAAATTATCAAGGCAATGCAATTAAAAGTATCGGCAATCTGAATCTTGTAACTACTCCCAAAGAAATCATAAATTACATGATAATTTAATTGATTGCGGCTTTTAGTCAGAGTTGATTTCATAAGTTTTCAGAACGAAGCCGATATTTCATTATGCCATCCATTTTCAATGATCGGAATAGATACAAGAGACTTGTGAAACTTCAGATTGCTAATATTCAAAAAAATCACTCAACCTGAAGATTTCGTGAACTTGCGATCTGGAAGATCTGATGTTCTGGGGTAATTAGTCACGAGTGTTGCAATCTGCCAACTGACAGCTCCATCGTAAAGCTTGAATAAAAATTCTCTTGTGATGCAGTTCTGTCTTATAAACATATTGATTCCATTTTTATTATCGACAAATTTAAACTTCCGGAGATATTATCTATAAGAATTTTGAAGCAGAAAGTCCCATAGGTATCAACTACCTGTTTTAGTGCAGCGATTATGTGGCTTGGCTCTTTTTCTTGAGGTCCTCGCTTCGAAACCGGCTAGAACTAATTTTTTATTCTACCATTATGAGGGTGTATGTTGGGGTGATGTGATTCTTAAAATTTGAATAACTAACAAATTGACTTTTCTTCCTAAACACGGGTACTTATCCATCAATCCTCGTAATGATACTCATTTATAGAGTAGTTAGTATCTTATATATGGAGAAATCAAATCATTAATTGAATTTAAATAAAACTTCTGAAACAAAGAGTTATGTGGCTGGAACCATCTCTTTTTTCTCAGTATACAGAGACTCATTTTATTTCCCATGGATATCATTCTTTTACTACTGCGTGATAATATTATTTGATTAAATAGACTTGCATCAAGTGAAAATGATTTTCACCATACAGCATGTACAAAGTTTTGAATTTTTGAGTTTCGTTCCACACGCTCATTCAACTACAATCCAAGATCTTGAAAATGAATCATTGGTAGTTATTCCGAATTTCTCGGATATAAGGGATACAGTAAATTTTTATAAGAGAATTTAATCTGTTTAATATTCCTACGCCATGTAATGAGATAACAGAAATAGAGAAATGTCTGTGAGGATGAATGCCGGAACGAAACGTGAAACTGTTGCGGTTTCCGCCGTCTCAAATATCGTATTACATACGGAAAGTTTGTAAAAGTTTCATGTAAAACCATTCAAGACCTGTCGTCTTTATTTATACACTAATTACTCCTGGGGTTGAAAATGTGTGTTGATATATATTCTTTGAAAGTGATACCCGACCAGGAATTTAACACACCAATTTTCCCTTCGAAAGGTTTAATTTCACGCTGAATTAAACGCGAATGCTCCCTTTGCGAAATTCGTGGAGATCTTTTTTGGGGAGTGACGATCATTTATTACGATATCTGATATTGATATCCAGTTTCCAAACGGCGCCAAAACCGGGAATCGAACGGCATTAGGTAAACAATTTCAATGCAGTGGCACCCTAATCCCAAAAAATTCCATCCTCACCGGGTTACTGATCATTCATTGATTTCATTTCTAGACGCAGCGCCCCAAAAAAAAAGTATATAGAAAAGCACTGACGTGAGTTCAGATATGTTCGATATATTCCTTCTTCTAAAAACCAATCAAAGAAAGACTTATCAACGCCATCGCTAACAAGAAGAGCTGCGACTTCACGTCAGTGCTTTTCTACATACATTATTTCACCGTTAATGAACTATTTCGATTATTTTCCACCAACTGAAACTGAATTACTACTAAGTCCGACCGATGCCAATCGAATATACGTATCTGTGAAAACATCGAGAATGACGTATTTTACGTATTTTCACATGAATAATTTGGGGCTTTTTCTAAAATTTTGTGTTGAAAACGGGGTGCCAGGAGAATGAGAATTTCCTGTTGTTTCTTTTTCCACTGCCGCCCCAAAGATTCAATGAAGCAATAGTCGACGCGGAACGTAAATGTCAACGTAATTAATTAATATTGACTTTAACTTCTATGATGATTCCTTGGCCTTTAATTGGAAGTTCAGGATGTTTTCGCCTACTGTCGTCATTTCTTTACGATTAGTTGAGATATCAGGAACCAATGAAATTTCAGAAGGTTTACGCCTACTGTCGTCATTTCTTTGCGATTAGTTGAGATATCAGGAACCAATGGAATTTCACGAGGTTTTAGTCATTTCTTTAGAGTTTACGCCAACAGAATTTTAGCAGATTTACGCCTACAGCTGTCTTAGTATAGTCGTCATTTCTTTACGATTAGTTGAGATATCAGGAACCAAAGCAATTTCAGGAGGTTTACGCCTGCTGCATGCGTATGCAGAAGAGTGAATTTTTTTTAGATAAATATTTGGGTGTGTATCTATATGATTTTCAATTTTATAAATAGAAATAACAATAATATAATATATATATAACAATAATTCAATAGGTTTTTTATTTTTTCCCCACCATAATGAGGGAACCCTTTCTAGAGAACACTCAGCATATTCAGCGCCGAGGAGTATTTACGGATGGGGGTGTACTGGGGGTAATTAACCCCCCTCCAGGAAATAGTTTTTCACGCTAAATCTTCGAATGGAAACGATCTAAACCTCCTCCCCCTTTCCCCGCTTTTCACTCAAGATCAGTTCAGGTCCCTCGCTAAAACTTGCCACTAATTCTAGAATTCCATAATCAAATTCCTCATTCCATAAATTGAATATAGAAAAAAATAATATCACTTCGAACTAATCATCAGAGAATTCAATTGTTCGAAACAATTCAATATAAAAAGAAAGTTATTTTTCATGGACTCTAAGATTAATTTGTCAGTGAAATTTAAGTATTGAGGATTTGATATTAAACACATTCGATGCTTCCAACTACCAACTACTTATTTTTCCATATAATACCTACTCTTCAACTCAATCTTCGTTTAGAAAAATTTTAATGAGTCATTTCACTTACAAACCTGAAGGAACCTATGATTTTTAACACATTTCAAAAAGTTTCAGAGGTTGTTCCTGAGTAAACTATTGAGTAAATTTTATCACTAATTACTGTTTCTCTCGAAGTGATATTAAATTCAGAATAAAACAATATATCTTTTATTGAATGCGTTCTGAGGATATGTGGTTACATTTACGGTTACATTATGACCGGAGTCATAATTTTTATATGAATATAGACTAAACAATGGTCCATACACTCCAAATATCACTGTGAAAACTTATTACCAGCTTAAATCAAAATATTTAAGTTTTCAGATAACGCAAATAACCTTTTCTAACCAATCTTTAAATTCTTGGTCGATATGATTAGATGCGCAGGGAGGAATGCGCGAGTTCCCTTTGATGTAAGCGATTTCAGTTTAAAATCCACGGAGTGCGACTACTGCTTGGTCCCTATACTGTGTAGGTACCTTCTTGCCTGCTTCCCTCCCTCACCACCTCAGTCGTACTCTTATTGTGTTTATTGCTAGTCGTGTCGCTATGTACGCTCATCCACTGTACATTTTTCATTTTCATTTGACAACTTTGTTTGTTGTTCACTTTAAATGAATATACACAAATGCATTACTTTTATGGTATTACACGAGGAAACGGCCATGAAGCAACGCTACTTTATCGCGTTCAACTACAACGACGCGGTGGACCGCAACCTGTACATTATCCTGATTATCGTGTTCTTATAAACACGCATAATACTCTAATGGCAAGCCGCATTCCTGGTCAACGCGGTGGTCGGGAAGCAATCCCTCGAGTTGATGTGGATTACAGAGAAAGAGTTCTGGAAGAAGTGCAACGAAATCCGTCCACAAGTACGAGCAGTATGGCTCGTCGCCCAGGTCTTCAATCCAAGACATACTTCACGAAGAAAGTTACCACGCGTTCCACCTCCAACGAGTACAATCTCTACTGCCAACAGACCATCAGTTACGAATTGAATTTTGTCGAACAATGTGACAAAAGGAGCAAGAGGATCCTGAATATTTCAATAAAGTTTTGTGGACCTATGAGTCATGCTTTGAGCGATGTGGAATATTCAACATACATAATTACCATACGTGGGCTATTTAAATCCGCACAGTAAAAGAGATTCTAAATTTCAACATAGATTTAGTTTGAACCTAAGGTCTGGTACGCTCAACGGTAAATTTATTGGTCTATTTGAACTACCATCCAGAATAGATGGAAAAAATTACAAAAATTTCTTCGAAAATTAACTTCCATTACTGTTGGAAGATAGTACGAAATTTCTTGAACGAAAATTACCTCAATATATGGATCGCACGAAGCGGTCCAATTAGATGGCCTCCACGCTCTCCTGACCTTAACCCCATAGACTTTTTCATTTGGGGCTTGAAGAAATCGCCTACGCTAGGGTATCTCCGAGTGAATAAGAACTAAGGCAGAAGATTGCAGAAGCCGAACGTAAAATAAAAGAAAACAAGTATGCTTTTAGGCCATTAAAAGACAATTTTTTTTGGATATAGAATGTGCATTGCCGCTGGCGGTGGTCATTTTGAAAATCTGTTATAAATTTAATAAATAAATTTTCTTTTACATTATTGTCACTCATTCATTAACAAAACCACCTCTTACTTAAGAAATTTGTTAACTAATCTAAGTTTATTTTGGAAAATTATTGAATGGAAAAAAATTCTAACACGTCAAATCTTACCTTATTCGCAGTAATCTTGATTAGTTAACAAGTGAATTAAGCCTTAATAATCATAAAGACAACAACATTTTTTAAGAATTTCCACCTTTATGAATTTGATGCCAGATTTGAGCAAAAATAGCACATTAAGTACTGTTTATTTTAAATGACCCTGATTACTAAGAGTTAGTTGATGACGAGATATTGTCGATGATGGAGCTCGTGTTGAATGATTGTTTGATAATTTTCAAAAGGTTTCTTACTTTTCTCCTTGATAAAGATAGAAGATGTCTATCGAAACGTCGGAAATCATTACATCCACAATAGATGATGGTAATAGCCCAAACAATCATTCAATACTGAGAGTTAGGCGCATTTTATAGGTATATTCAGTAATCAAAAAAATATTCATTTACATTTTTCATTCATGTTTTAAAGTTTTGGCCTTGATACACTTGAAGTATTTTTTTCTCTTGAGACCAATTTTTCCTGAACATACATCAAAGTTACAAAGCTGATTATTTTATGTATGAAAGTACAACTTATGGAGATTTCATTGCAGAAGAAAAAAGTCAAAATAGTTCTATACTTTTTTTTTGAAATTTTTTACGTGATTGAGAAAAAAATTCTGAAATTTTCTAAAAATAATTATAACTCAAAAACCTCGAATATTGACACGAAGAATCTACTTTTTTCTTAAACGTCAATCTCCCGGTCACTCTGTATAGGATATCAATAAAGTCCATACATGCACAAATTTTTATTCAAATACTTCGGACATCTTATTAGGTATAATGTATAAAAAACTCTGTTTATTTGGGGAATTTTCTTAAGATTTCCTAGAGTGTCGATTTCTATACAGGAAACCAAATTTCAGATGCTCTTGACTCCTGAACTATTTTATGAATTTGGCGCAATAACGAACTTGACCGAGATATTCAAACAATCAAGCTAATCTGAAAATATAAACACTGGTTGATCTCTTTCGGAAGATAGAGAGTATATGACCGGCTGGCCAGATATACTCAAGTTGAACCCTGGATTCTTCATCAGGAAGTCGAACCCAATCAACAGAGACCATTTTCGGCATGATATTCGATAATAGCAGACATTTGGGAAAACGATAAGCTCGGTTCTACTAGAACAAGCTCACAAACAAGGTCTTTCTGTATATAATACAGCTTTTTATGACGATATAAATAGTTCACAGCATCATGCAATATAATTAGAATTATTTAAAATGTCAGGCTATAATTTATTGCTGATTAATGGCGATATAGGTATCATAAAAATTATACTTATCCAACAAAGAACTCATTTGAAAAGAAAGGTAATGTGTTCGATTAAAATCAATTCCAATTAATTAATAGAATTTTCCACTATACGGGGGCACGTTTTGAAGTTCGTGGAATGAGGAAAGAAATAAAAATAAGTAAACAAAATAATTTCTCCCTTGCAACCCTTATACATTTTCACATCTTTCAATCGACATATTTATCCCTTTGAAAAGAAATTTTTGATCTCTGTCTAAAAATACGCTGTAATCACTTGGAAATTTCTTCCCACGAAGTTGTATTTTCAAGTTTGGTAATAGATAATAATCGCTGGGAGCCAAGTCGGGACTGTAAGATGAGTGAGCCTTAATTTCTGCAGTCAAACATTCCGTGAATTCAAACACTTCCCCTCGGATAAGTATTGGATATCCTGGCTCCAAAGTCTTCTATTGGCATTTGACACGCTAATGATAATTTTTTCCATTAACAATACTACGCGTAGACGTTATCTCCGGGTTTTTAAACAAGGTTATAAGAGAAAAGTTTTAAAAATAACTGACAAACTAAAGAAAAAACCGCAAGAAGTATATCATACATTTGAGGTTCGTAAAGAGTCCACTACCACGTAGCAGACTGTAAAGATTGTCACCGCAATTCTTTTCGAAGGATAGTGTTGAATCAAACTGCTGCTATTCCTGAATCGGTAGACTGGTTCAAGAATCGACATAGTTAGAGCGAGTGAGTGGATTTATAGTTTATGATGACCGCAAAATGAACTGGCATGAACCTTTTTCTCGCGGGCACTTAGCTTTGCGAGTCACTAGGATGCGGTAAATGTAGAGAGAATATTTCAATTAAACATTCCATTTTTGGAATTGCCCCAACTTGTAAGTCTGGGGCGCAATTAAAAAAGTTTTCAACTTTAATGGGGGTGCGAGTGTAGCCAAATGAATTAAACGTAATTATTCATTCACGGAATAAATAAATGGATTAAAAGGGAAGTCTGTAAAAGGATTTTATCGAATTACCCTAATTCTCATACAACATTCACAGTGTCCATCAGATTATACGGAATATCTCCAAGTCTAAGACATGTTGAAGATCGACAAGAAACCAGGATTGCAGATTATTCCTAATGGTTGAATTTTCAGAATTGAGGAAGGAGATGAACTATGAACGCCTCCACATAATTCGATAAGCGATAATAAATCCCATTTCCTGTTCGTTATCGACTCGAAAGCGATTACCAAACTTTTGTATCAATATTGTTTTTGAACGAAGTAATTCCGGTACCTCAAGTGTAGACGACAATATACATAACAATTTAATCCAGAACACTATTTCAGTTTTGAGATTTTTTTCTAATCAAGTCCTGAAATATATGATTCCTGGACATTTTTCTTGATACAAAATTATTACCGAGAGAAAAATACATATTTAAGGATCCCATCTACCTCATCGAGATGTCAAGATGAATATTAGTCTGTTTGAATTTCAACTATTTGAAACAGATAAATTGATTTCTTGGTGTTGGGGAAGCCGAGTCAATTTTTTGAGATTTTTCATATTTCTCAACATAGTCTATTCTTACTAGATAAACATAGCTTAGCGATATTCCAACATTTTCTTGTCATCAAAAAATATGATTAACGCTGTAAAATAAGCTTGACGTGAACCGCTTTCCGCCGAGCCATTTTTTCATGTTTGGAAACAAAAAAAGTCACACGATGGCAGATCTGGTGTATATGGTGGGAGAGATAGCCCAATTTGACCAATTTTGCAGTGGCGACAAGTGATGAATGAACCGATGAGTCGATACGGAAGGGTGCGTTTTTCCTTGAATGCGGCATCAAATTGATCCAATACTTCACTGTAGGATTGCCGTGTTATTGTCTTTTCTTTTTCCAAGTAGCCAATAAGGATTATTCCTTGGGGATCCTAAAAAACCAATGGTCACAACATTTCCGGCCGGTGGCACCGCCTTTTTCGAATCGCACCAGAAACTGGTTTGGGTTGGCCTTAATGGGTGCAGGCAGCCCTTCAAAGTTCTCACACTATTTCGTTTTTGGTCAACTGTCAGCACACGGGGAATCCATCTTGCCGATAGCTTCTTCATCTACAATTATTGATGTAAAATGTTTCGAAGGCGTTCGTATGAAATGTTTAGCATCTCAGCAATCTTCATAATCGTCAATCGGCGATCAGCCAAAACAATATCATGAATTTTATCGACAATATCATCCGTAGTCTCATCTTTCAGACGTCCTGGACGGTCCTCGTCGAACACTGATGTTCGACCCCGTTTAAATCTATTGAACCAATATCTGATGGTTGTCATTGATTGCCTGGCACTCCTTCCTTCCAAATACAGGAATCGAATCACTGAACGATATTCCTCTTTTTCCATTTTCTCAAAATTACACGAAGTTCACTATGAAATGTCGGTAGATCAAAACCACTCAATAAATTGGTGCATTATTTTGAGAGACGTCGTTTGATGGATGTTACTGACAATCCAACCTAGTATTTCGTCATGTAATTATGGTTGTTTATTCCTTGATTAATGGATTATTTGTTGAAATCTGGTCCATTTCACGATTGTTTTTTTATGCTATTGTCATGAAAGCAGCAATGTGCATGAATCTGAAGTAGCCGAAGATTTCCCATTTCGAGAATAATCGGAAACAATAGAGTCGAATGTGACCAAGAGCAAGTCCTGAATATAAAATGAATCCACAATCTCCCATATCCTGCGACATCGACATAGCATTGGGACTGGCTAAACAACGTATTCGAACAAGACGTGAAATTGCTTTCTGCCTTTTCAGATAGCCCTTTAAATGACAGCTATACTGAGATTTCAAAATGGAACGAGGCTGGGAAAACCTTCCTAGAATTTTCAGTACATCATCATCAGGATTGAAAAAAAAAGTTAAATACGTTTCTAAGGGAATCTATCGGAAAGGTTTTCATGCTTTGAACCATATTTTCTGGTACATTAATCTTAGAAATTTCATTACATGGTGCTGCAAGATATATTGCAGTGTAAAATGTTTTGTACTTTTTGTGTCTTGGAAATAGTTTGATGATTTGAAGAAATTGTCTCATTTCTAAAGAGGAAGTATTTAAGAAGATCCGAAACAGCAAGAACACTAAACTTTGAGGGGAGTGACAAAAACTGTTGAGCGGTCTATGCTTTCAGTGGGGAAGCACTCAAGTGCCTTTGTTTATCACTTGGTAAGGAGGATTATGCATCAAGATAAATTGAAGCCGCACAGGTACACTACATCGCGTAAGTTTTTCTAGTGGAACGTACGTTTTCCACTGCCGGTTATACAGGGTGGCAAATTAGTGACGTTAAAATTTTTTTAAGAATACTCAAAGATTGGGTATCCAAAAATTAACAATTTCGGCTGAGATGGTAATGGCTCCTGTATTTCTGGATGCGCATAGAATCTTATTAATTGACTACATTTAAAAATGATCAACACAGCAAATATTATACCGGTTCGTTAGATCTTTTAAAGGCCTGTATTGTCCAAAAAAGGCCTTATATAAGACAATTAACACAAGTCAATAAAAACAGTCGGCTGAGATTCGAATTGCTACCACAATCTTGAGTATTCTCCTAATCTGGCCCTTGCTCTTTGCAGAACTCAAAAAGGTTTTCCTTGACGAAAGATTTGGCTACGATGATTAAGTGATTGTTGAAAATGAAGCATATTTTGAAGGCCTCGATAAATCATTCTACACCGGTGATATCGAAAAAGTAGAGGACTGTTGGAATGATCATACCACTTTATGAGGATATTATATTGATAAAATAAAGTAAATTTTGGTCAAGAATTTCGTTTTCGTTCCTAGGTCCCGGACTCATTGGCAGATGCTTCCGGTTTTCACACTAGATGAACCATCTGAATCTGGATTGTGAACAAAATTGATGGCCATGTTATATATTATACACCATTGGGAGATTGAGATGTAGAGAAGCTTTGAGTCCCACAAATTCAGGTCGTATTTCATACTTTCAAAGTGATATAAATATCAATTTTTATTGAAATTGTTATCGGAATGCAGAACGTTCTGTTAAGTGTAGTCGGATGGTTTCCCAGGGGTGAAGTAAATCTACATTTGTTTCACGGGAGAGCCTAGCGCACGTCAACGTAAAACTGATTAATTTTGCAAAGTATTCCTCCTTCTAGGAAAAGGATAGGGTATTTTGAACATTCGTGAAACACATAAATCTACGCTCTTTCCCTAGTTCAATCTTTTTGTCACTTCGTTAAATATCTTCATTTCTTCATTGAATTACCATGATAGTTGAACCCTTTTTGGATACGGTACTGTTTGTTCTTCTTCCGAATGAGATCATTGTGATTCACTGATAAAAACAAATTACTGCTGCCCCTTGGTTTATATATTCGAGGAAATATCTGCTGTGGGGACTGATAGTTAAATTTGATAAATGGAAAGTGTTCATCTCGAAGATTTATGCATACCAGTAGGGGGAGCGTAGAAAACCAAGAAATGATAGGGACAATCCGCTTGGGGTATCGTTAAGTTGCGAAACGCTGCTAAATACAAACATTTGATGGGGATTGAAGAATTTTCTTCAAGGACGTACATCACTTTCTTTTGGCCTCTATACCATTTCAATGCTTAAAAAGCACCGTCAGAACCATAAATCGGATTCACTTCATTTGTGAAGTGATCATAGTTTTTCGCTAATTATACTTGAAATATCGGAATTTCCTTTGAATCCAAATATAGTGTCAGCTTCCGGTATAGCTAGACAGAAGAGAAGTCTGAACATTTCTAAGGGAGTTGGGTGATGACCGCAACATCCAAATTTCAGCTCAAAGCTATGATCGATATAATATCAAATAGAATTGATATCATAAACAGTCTACATTATATACTGATGTTTTTCAACTACTGATGTTTTCAGGAATATGGCATATTCACCCTTTATGTTTTAAATTTATGATTATTTAACGCATCTGAATTCAAAAGTTCACGTATCTGAAAATGTTTTATAATTAATATATAATAAATAATGATATACGGAATTGTATTGTATTTATTCAATAAATAGTGTTCACACTGTATATATATTATATTAGATTATTCTTGAGTGTCAGTAGAAAGTCCGCTTTGTTATCGTGTATATTATTTCATTGTAGGTATCTCAATTGTCATCATTAATTGAATTTTTGTCATTTCCTTTATCATTTTTCTGCTTACAATTCCTATGTATTTGCTTGATGTGTCAAAGGATTCACAAATTTCTATTTAATTTCCAGATAGTTGAGGACCACTGGCATTTCACCCACAATCGAGTGGACAAAAGGTCGATTTCCCCTAATCATGAAAGGAAAGTTAGACTAGCAGTGGACACTAGGGTCAAATGGTCTCAACAGCAAGTAGTCAAGAGAAGAGTGAAGAGAGATGTGACCCTGCAAGATTCGGATCCAAAATGGCCAAGCATGTGGTATTTGGTAAGCTTACTAAATTATACGATAATCAAAAATTATCTGAAAATGACAATTATAGTTTTACTATTTTCGATTGAAGTATCAATCCCTTTTTTTTAATTCTAGAAAACACCGTTTTCTTTTATGATAAGGAGAGAATTTCTCATTCTTATCATAATATCAAACAAATCAAAAAAAAATTAATTAAAAAAGAAACAGAATATGACACATGTGTTTCGGCATTCGTATATAACACTCTCATCTCTTCAGGTATCTCTTCATATTCGATAAACAATAATTTCAATAATTCTTGGTTATAACCTACTCTGTGATATGCTGCAACGTAGCAACTTCCACGTCCAACTTAGAAATCGGTTAATATTCTAAAAACCTACCTCAAATATGAGCATAGAGTATTATTCAGTTTCACCAAATCGACACAGAAAAATACAACTGCATTCTATAATTTTCTGATTGAGTTTATTATGGAAGAATGAAATTGACTCAAAATGGAAATCTTCCTATATTTCAGATTATTGAATTGAACAAGTCTATACTTGAAAGTGTAAATAAATTAAGAATAATCTAAAAATGAGATACAATTTTTAGATTACTTTCAATTTATTCACAAATTCAAGAATAGAATTGTTCAATTCAATAATACGATAATTAGTTCTATTACAATTCGCAATGTAGTTACTACATCGGACCATAAGTCCTAGGCCTAACTACCAGATACCGCCAATTATAAAATATTTAAAAACGCCAACCTTCAAAAGAATACTGTTAATATTTTATGACGTTTGGTTGATTATTTATCGAGTTATAGCTTGAGTGACGCTTTGTTTATGTATGTAAAAATAATGGATTCAAACCGTCCAACGACTCAAACATGGGCTGGGGAGGTAATAGCATCTGTATTTTGGGATGCGCATAGAAGTTTATTCATTGAGTACTCTAAAGATGGAATAACAATCAACAGCTACTATTATATCAGTTTTCTGGATCGTTTGAAGTCCGAAATTGTCCAGAAGAGGCCTCATTTGAAGAATAATTGCTGTTTCACCAAGACAATATACCGCAAAAAGATGCTTCGTGGAAAGAGATTAGGCGCAGAGGAGGAAGTGATTGCCGAAACAGAAGCATTTAAGAAGGTCTCTATAATTCGTTCTACGTCGATAGTATCGAAAATCTAGTGAAATGTTGGAATTACTGTGTCACTCTAAAAGCAGGTTACATCGATGATGAATGATCAATTTATTTTAAATTAGTGACTTCGTCTAATTGATTCAAATTATCTCAGAATAAATTCGGAATAGTTCGCCAATCGAGTGATGCGCCACTGGATATTCGTCGATTAACATACTTCAATTCCTTATTTCCATACAGCATAAATACATTTTGTCTTTTAAGAATCATATAGGTATAAAAATGAATATATAAAAAAGTGAATAAATAATTGACTTTGCCTTTTTCTTCACGAACTGCATAACCTATAGTAACATTTGCTGTGAGATAATCAGCTGTATGCAGAGACGACCTCGATTTCGACTGAGGAATGATTACGGTACTCCACGAACCACAACTGGCATCTGAAGTTCTCGCGACGGTATTTTATATAGATTTTGGAAACCATCCAAAATTTTCCATTTTCCCTCTCAGTTTTTGATAAATCAGGTATCGATCGGCAATTAGAAATTGATACTTCAGTTGACCTAATCCTTTAAGGTCAAATGGAAAATATCGCTAAAGATGAAAATGAACAGATTGGGAGCTTGATGGAAAAGTATTATCATGAATTATTTTACCAGTGGCGTCTGTACGAGATAAGATACATATATGTGGGATAACGAACATCCTTCATTAAAATCTTCTGATATTCTTTTCCCGTACTCTGGAACAGTGTGATACTAATAAAACCGACACGATGAATGAAAAAACCTATATCTCAATTTAAAAATAACCAATAACAGTTTTTCTTCCATTTTGTGCGAGGTTCGAATTCCCTTCGCTTGAAAACCAGCCGAAAGTAGGTATATATACTCCATGTACATATTCTTGTTGCCATGAATAAACCACAATTATCATTATTATTATTATTGAAACCTTTAAGAATATCTTTGTACTGATCCATATCGATCCCAAAAGATCCGCGAAAGCATATTGAACCGTGAAAGAACCATTTCGATTAATTTTCCACCAACTGAAACTGAATTAATAAGTCCGACCGATCTCGACTCATTCACTTCCTTATCATATACTATGAAATATGATTATTTTCATTGTCATTCACGTTCACATCCAAATATATGGAACAGTTGATCTTTGTTTTATATCCAATTACTCAACAGTTCGGTGGACTATTAGAAATAATTCTACTTTAGCATCCACTTTTACTTGTGCAAGGATGTAGGCAAAATAGTTCATCATAATCAAGGGAACCATCTTAGTATCGGGTTTTCCAATGGGGGACTAGACAACTTAGAATTTGATTTGTGAATGCACCCTTAGACCAATCATCGAACTGTCAACGTCAATTTATTCAGTAAAGTGAATATTTTCATCATTGTGAAGTACACGAACGAACAACGTTTGCAAGTTATCAAAATTTACTACCGAAATTCGGAGTCGGTGACCGCAACTTTTAAGAGTTCCTATTGGAAAACCCTTTAGAAGTAGTCCTGGCGTATCGGTAACCGTTCAAATCTGTTTATTACTTGATGATTGAATTCGTTCTCTTTCTCATCATCCTTTTATGTTTCATAGAATCGGGGAAATGGGTTGGACATGAATGTCATACCCGTATGGCAAGAAGGCATAACAGGAAAAGGAGCCGTAGTTACTATTCTGGATGATGGATTGGAAAAGAACCACCCGGATTTAGTTCAAAATTATGTAAGTCAACTTTCTACCATATTCCAAACGAAGGAATAATTTCCTCGGTGCATTATTGCAGGATCCAATGGCCTCATACGACGTGAATAGTCATGACTCAGACCCAAGTCCTCGATATGACATGATTGATTCTAACAGGCATGGAACCAGATGTGCTGGTGAAGTGGCAGCTACCAGTAACAATTCCGTATGTGCCCTTGGAATCGCTCATGGTGCAAAGGTCGGTGGTGTAAGAATGCTAGATGGCGACGTTACTGATGCTGTAGAAGCAAGATCCTTGAGTTTGAATCCACATCACATAGATATTTACAGCGCCTCCTGGGGCCCAGACGACGATGGGAAAACTGTAGATGGGCCAGGAGAAATGGCCACAAGAGCGTTCATAGAAGGTGTCACCAAGGTGAGCTGAAAAACTGTCATTTCAATCTATTTTTCATATCTGTACATTATGTTCTCCAAAACTGGACGATTGAAATAGCTTTCATATCAATTTCAAAAAAGAAAAAATTTTGTTGGTATGTCGTTGGTAACTTTTTGTAAGCTTCAAATTTTTGTTTTTAAGTAACGGATACTAGTGTAAAAACACTGCATTCCGCTAGGTGCTAACTTCACGGGCACCCACTTGGTAATTTTTTATCAAAAAAGTTATGCATTCTGGAAGTTCACCGTTAGTAACTATTTGTAAGACAAAAGATTTCGTTTGTGAGTTTACCTGAAGTGAGAAAATGGCTACCTCAAAGTACGATGTTAGCAACCGCATTTTCGAAAAAGGGGAATTTTTATTGCGTTGATGGATAACTCGTTAGTAACTATTTGTAAGGTAACAACTTCCGTTTGTACGTTAAAATGAAGTACGTGAATGTCATCCTCAATGTACGAAGTTAGCGCATTCTCGAAAAAGATGGAAATTTTTCTTGCATTGATGAAAAAGTTGTTAGTAACTATTTGTAAGACAACAATTTCCGTTTGAAAGTTAACGTGAAGTAAGAAAATTGCATGCTTGAAATGCGAAGTCAGTACCCACGATTGCGATAAATAAAAAAATTCTTCTTACAATGGTTAAGTAGTCGTTAGTAACTCTTTTTAAGTTATAAATTTTTGTTTGTGAATTAACCTGAAGTGAGTAAATGGCACACGAAGTTAGCACCAATATTTTCGAAAATAAATGAATTTTTTTCATTTCGATGTGTATCTTTTATCATTCGCAGAAATACATAAAAAATGAATATCAATTTCTAGGTTTATTTTATTATGTTTTGCGATTCCATTAAAAAAAAACTAAGTACTAAATGTCGGGATCATACGCTACAATGATAAAATCTCATGATATGAAAAATATCAAAAACAAATATATTAAAAAATTTTTGTTCAATTCTGGCGGATATCTTAGGAGATATCAGGTATTTTGAAAAATATTTTTGGGAATTTTTCGAAAATTTTCACCAGATTAAGACGACATCTTCCTTTCAACGTTATTCATACATTTAGATTTTTCTAGTTACATATCAAATTTCATTTATTTCATTAATTTGGACAGTCGACCTATTATGAAGATATGGAACCGTTTTCAGCTTGATACTCGATAATTACTGATGATTTGTCAAAGCGACTTTTCCACTAGGACCAAGCGCTAAAATAGAAAATATAATTTGCATTCATTAGTAAGCAAGTTTTATAACACAAAAATTGTCTTTCCCTACTATTCTTATTCATAATGTTCATAAATTGGTATTATATAGAGGGGACATTTTTACTTTTCTTTGTCTGCACGTACTATGCCTATGTAATAAGTAACTTGTCATATATTTATCTGCAATAATTATTATAAGAAAATTTCTGTCTCACAAATAGTTACTAACGACTTATTAACAAAGGCAAGAAAAAACTTCTTTTTCGAAAATGTGACTTCACACTATCAATATGCGATTTTCTCACTTCAGGTTAACTCACAAACGAAAATTTTTGGCTTACAAATAGACTTACCAACCACTGCAATAAATATTTCCTTCTTTTTCTAAAATGTGGGTGCTAACTTCATTGTTAATCTAATCATACATTTATATGTATTTAAATCATTCAATTCTAATCGTTTTATTGTTATTCATTATCTTCTAAATGGTCTCCTATTGAATGACGATATGACTGCAAGTTTATAGATTCATAATATTTTTGGAATCGTGAAATTCCTGCAATCCAAACACTATATTCTTGCAATCATTTCTTTTTCAGGGAAGGAATGGTAAGGGTTCAATCTTCGTTTGGGCTTCTGGAAATGGTGGTAGAGATCAGGACAATTGTAACTGTGATGGTTATACAAACTCCATCTACAGCTTGTCGATTTCTAGTGCCACTGAGCATGGTCACGTTCCCTGGTATAGTGAAGCTTGCAGTTCAACTTTAGCTTCAACGTACAGTAGTGGCGCTGTTGGAGAAAAACAGGTTGTTACCACTGACTTAAGGTTTGCCTGTACCAGCAGTCATACCGGAACAAGTGCTTCCGCACCTCTAGCAGCTGGTAAGTGACGTAGCTGTCGATCACAGGAGCATTCGATTGAACCTACCTTCTTTTCTCAGGTATATGTGCCCTAGCTCTGGAGGCAAATCCAAATCTGACCTGGCGAGACATGCAGCATATTGTTGTCAGGACAGCGCGACCTGAAAATTTGAAATCTCAGGATTGGCAAACGAATGGTGTTGGTAGAAATGTGTCTCATAGCTTTGGTTATGGTTTGATGGATGCCCATGCCATGGTTCGCTTGGCAAGAAGTTGGAAAACAGTTCCTGAGCAAAACAGATGTGAAATAACAGCTCCGCATGACCAGAAGGCCATTCCAGCTAAAAGTGTGGTGATACTTAAACTACAAGTGACTAAGTGTGAAGGTGTAGCTGTTCTTGAGCACGTCCAAGCAAAATTAACAATATTCTCCCAGAGAAGAGGAGACCTCAATATACAACTCACCTCTCCTATGGGAACGAGGGCAGTGCTGTTAGCACACAGAACGCACGATTCTTCACGTGCAGGTTTTACGAATTGGCCATTCATGTCCGTCCATTCCTGGGGAGAATCTCCACTGGGTGTTTGGGAACTGGAGATTCACAACGATGGTAGACTTTTAGGTAACAAGTCGACATTTAATATTCTAAAACTGTTGGATTCCAATCTTGATCAGATTGTCGATATCCTATATACGGTACTCCTTAAATATTTTCGGTCAAATCATTTGTTGTAGTTTCAATTTAGTTTATTACTAATACATTCTACTAACCTCCATTGCAGGCAGAGCAACTCTACAGAATTGGTCTTTAGTGCTTTATGGAACAAAGGAGTCTATTCCTAATAGTGATACTACCCCAAAACCAAACAAAAACAAATCAACTACGAAAAGAAAAAATAACAAAAAATCTAAAAACAAAAATATCGGAAAAACTGTACCAACAACTAAATCGTCAAAATTTCAAAATAGAAATAAAACCAAAGCTAGTGGTGTTCCTAAGACATCAACGTCTTCCAATGCCAAACCTAAGAAGGTCATAAAGCCGACAACTGAAATGTCGCCTTTCTTTTATGCTCTCAGTAAATATAAAAATTCCGATCATAATGTTCAACAATATTTAAAATACCTTAAAAATATAACCATTACTTATCCTATTCTCATTCCTGCTATGGATATTGTTGTTAAACCTTCAGAAATTGTTGAAAAGACCCAAAAACAGAAAGAAAAAAGTCGAGATATTAACTCAAATAGAGATTTGATCCCGTTCACCCCAAAACCTCAAGTAATCACTACCACGTTAACTCCTACATCATCTTCTCCAAAGTTGAGAACAACTGGTAATTCCATAGTTCATTGATTGGCATGCTCACATTTTCACTTTCACTTTTTACTTTGGTTTTAAACACTGATTTCTGGTTTTCAGAAAGAAGACAGTCATTAGTTAGTGCTCTTTGTGGGATCCTTATTTCATTGTTTTCATGCCCTTTGTTCAATTATGTTGGAATGTGCAACCATTTTGAATAGTGGAACCTTGTAGATAAATTATTTATTTCTATTTTCTTGAACTATGCAGAATTCGAACGATTTATTTATGTTTCTGTCTTGGCATTTTCAGCTAATATTTCTGGATGGACCCTGGTTCTCCATGGTACTGCGACAGATCCTAGCTACGTCGATGCTGTACATCAATCGAATAACATCGAATACATTTCCACCAATTTGTGGAAAGGAGATGAGGTATTACTTCTAAATAATTCTATCAATATATTCTTCCCAGGGTTAAACTTTGACAACTTCATTAGTTTCAACCACACATTCTTGAGATTAACGACAACATTTCTTTCTCTCCGATTTCCTAGAATCACGGTTATCATTTAATTGAAAAACTTTTATTACATTTATAGTCCGTGATATATTGTCATCAAAGCAAGCTTTGGAGTTGTAGTCGGTGCTTTATTTCTAGTTACGAAAAGTACCTGAAATGATCTGTGGATTTCAACCATGGAAACGAATTATAAGCTCGCTTTTTCCCTATGCTATCTTATAAATAATTGATATATAAGACGAAATTTGAACTGAGATATATTCCATAATCTTTTATATTTCAAAATGGATAAGGAAATAATGAAAATAAAAGATCTATTTGATTCACCGTTCAATCGATATAGTTATAATGAGGTGGATGCAACAATAATATTTTGATTCGTCTCCAGCATCATTACGCACAATGAAACTGTATATGAAACGCATATAGATTTGATTAAACTCATCAATATAATTAGAAAAGCAACAAAGACAAAATATTTTTTCAGACCTAATAGTGATTCAAGGAAAATGGCCAAATCCTTGACCATCCATTGAAATTGCAGTGCTAAAACATCGAAATATACCCACCCTGTATTCCTGTTGTTCATTTGAAATTAAATCCGCCAAGTCACAAACGATTTCATCCAAAGATTCAGCAGTGATACATTTTCAAGTTTAATGAAACAATCATAAATATTGTTGTTGATACCCTGAAGTCGATCAAAAAATCATTATGAATACTGCAGAAAAATAAAATGTGAATATTCTTGATGCATGATTAGTATCTTTCAGACAACAATCATTTTCTATTTAATATATTTTAGATGAACTATTGTGTTCTCAAAATAGTAATTTACGTAACAAGTCCGGAAAATAGGGTTTTTTTGGACGAATAGACAAAATTCTAGGACGAGCGCAAGCGAGTCCTAGAAGTCTATGAGTCCAAAAAACCATTTTCGGGCGTGTTGCGTACAATATTTTTTCGGCAACCGTCTAGAATAACAAATCAATGAGACGACACATTTCTTTTTTATATATTTTAATTCTTATTTAAATTAAACAGAACAGAAAATATCACATATTAACAGAAACATTCTAATTCTTATTTATATTAATATTTATATTAAAATTCGAGCAATTACTGATATTGAAGGGATTCAATTTGTTTGAAATGCCTGGTATATTTAAATTCCTTTTGTTGAAGCCACAACAAGATGGCAAAGTTTCCGTTTCGCATCGATTATTTTCTTCTGGTGATTTTTGAATGGTCTTGGCAATTTTAATTTTGTTTTCAAGGGAATTATCTATATATCCTTCAGCCACATTGGTAGACTTCCAGCCACCGTGTCTCTTCAAATTTGTGATGTTTCCACCATTGTCAGCAAATAACGTCGCCGAAGTTCGACGAATGCTATGGCCTGTGTAATTTTAGGATTGGGTAAATGTAAAAACTCTGCGATTTTCATTCCGAGACTCCCGAAAGTGTGGATACCAACAGGCTGAATCGAACATTTTCCCTTTTTGTAATTCACGAATAATCTGTTGTGTGGAGTATGAGATGGCCGTAAAGATAAATATTGTCTATACAACAGCAGGTTTTCTTGCCCAATTACAACAAAAGTTCTCTCAATATGTGTTTTGGAATCCGGTATTTTCACAAGCAACATGTCTTCCTTATCGTTTATTAAATCAATCGACATTTTTGTCAGTTCTTCTCTTCTGCACGCGCCGGCTAACCCAATAATTGTTGCTACCTGAAAAGTAAGTTGATACTTTTATATCCTACAATCGTAATATTTTGTTAAAATCACCTTCAGCATTAGATATGTATCATTATCCGCTTCTCTAATGAATTTGCTGATCTGTTCACTGCTGAAAACTTCTGATTTTTGGCTTTGTAACCAACATTCTTCCTTTTAAGAAATGCGAGAACTTTTGGGAAAATGGCTATGTTCACATTTTCTTTACTAAAATGGTACTTTTCAACATAGAGTACATGCTCCACAGAGTGGAGGATTTGACTGTTTCTGATTTATGCGCCAAATAGGCCAACATTACATCCTCTGTTATAATTTTGCATTGCTTCATCTCCATCCATTTCGTGAACGAATCATACACGTTTTCATACCTTGATTTTGATTTTTCAGGCAATAATTGTGCTGTAGCAGCGGCTGCTATATTGGAAATTTCCCAAGGCACATTTTCATTGTCACTATCACTGCTGCTTTCCATATTTTAATGCGGATTGGGATTGCGATCAGAAAACATGCAAATTCTTGACAACTAATTTTATATGAACTGTCAGCCGTTTTCTCAGTGCTATGGTAACTTCATTTATCAAAAATATACCTACCAAGATTTTCATATTTACTATGATCAAAACGACGTGATTCTTCCCGGCCTAGTCCGGGAAGTACGTACTTCCCGGACTAGGCCGGGAAAGGCTTCTTTCTCAAAGAAAAAGCGTCCGGAAAGTGGGTACTTCCCGGACGGTTGCCGAAAAAATACTTTCCTGAAAGGACATAAACCTGATGCTAATATAAATCAAGAACCAAATGATATCAACAGCTGGTAATTTTCAAAACAAACAACTTGAATTCTATAACTTGAAATGCACTTAGATCGGCCAACTTAATTTTGATTTTTCATAGCCCCCTCCTAGATGACATTATATCTCGAATGGACTATAGATATTTTCCATTTCTGATTTGCCAATTATCACATTACACTTACACTGCTATTGAAATCTCCCCTATAACTTACCTGACTGATAAAATAGCCGGAAAATCGTCTGCCTCCCAAAAAAACACCGGGTTTCTCTGCTCCATCTCTGATTCAGAATTCTAAGAACACAGTTTTCAGAATCTAAATCAGTCTTATGAAAAATATATTCAATATGATGTAGCTGTCAAAAAACTTGTCTTGTATAATCTCAGGTCCATAACATTTGAATTCTTTCAAATTTATTAAGATTTCAGATAAAAATAATCGGTTCTCATTTCAGATTAAAAAAGATACTTTAGAAGTAGAAGAAGAAGTGAAAAGTACTTCAGGCTGCTCCAAACCTGAGGCTCAATTAAGTTTAGGTTTGTGTATTGTTATCTTTATGTGCTATATTTTCCTATGGAACCTAAAAGATGCTTTAATTGTACTGATATTTCCAAGCTTGTCATCACTCATTATTACCATCAGCTTATGGTGGATGGACTTAAAAAGCATCAAAACTCATTTTAATGTAGTTCATGAATTTTTGAGGCAGGATATTAAGATGTTAATATTAGGCAAAAGTCAATTGTCTGACAACAATTTTCATAACTTCCACAAGCCTAAATACAGAATAAAATTCCCAAGTGAACGAAATTATTGGTTCAAAAATATAGGCAATTGCTCAAATTCCCGATTGTATAAGTGTAAAAGATTACGTGAGGATTTTGTGCATAACAAAACTGATCTGACCAAAGATTTTGTCTCTCACGATGCTAATGGATTAGAATAAATTCTGAACATGTGAATAGACGAACTCGGATTTGTTATGTTAGATTCAAAACTATTTATTAAAAGTGTACAGTCTGTTTTATAATCTTAAGTTGGATAGTGTCCTGGCAAAAGATTCTTGAGCATTGGGTGAAAATACTGATTACCCAAATTGAAACTAACTTTTCCCTTCGAAAAATTAGGCAATAATTTCATAAAAAATCTACTTTCAATTCTTTTCAAAATAACCATTTCATACAATACATTGTGGCTTCAAGGGAATTATTATTTCAATTTTATTCCCATTGGTGTTTTATCCTTTGAATACTCATTTTTTATATACATATTTATTATTTTTCTTGAAGCAATATTTTAACATATATCAATTATTGAATGGTACAATAGAAAGTCTCGAATCAAGATTAATTTGAATCTTGTTCGAGAACTAGACAAGTTTGGTGAAGTAAGTTTCGAATAAAAAATCTTTTGCCAAATCACTTGATGGTTATGTACTTGTGCCGTGTCATCTTCTTGAAATATGTATTTTAAAACTCTGAAAGTATGTGCCAAATGGACCGGGCATAACACCAGATGAAATTGACTGGCCTGATCGAAGAATATCAAGTGCAATTATATCTACAACGTACCAATTTCTCTAGACGGAGCTTCTAATAGAACGGTGTCATCTGGTCATTTGTTTTTCGTCTTGTAATTGCAATGTAATGTTTTCTGTGATTATTTAATTAGTGTATATAATTACAACAAAGACTCCTTTATATTTTGTTATTGTTAATTTTTGAAGTAGTTCCTGAACAAGATGTTTACCATTTAAAATCATAGAATGCATGTAAAAATGACTGACTGAGGGACTGTTTTAGCGGTGCATTACTTAAAATTGCCTTTTTGATTATTTTCGTGAAAATTCGATGAACTGAAAGCTCAATGTATGAATGAAGAATGTATTGTAGGTATAGATATATGTAACTGACATAGTTTCAATTTAGGTTAGAAATTTTGACATGACTCATCCTTCTGGCAGCCTAGTATAAGAATTTCTGTTTCATTCAAACATAATTTGGTGGATGCCCTCAAATTTATAACAAGTTATAGGAAATGAATTGATTTCTTTACTTCCTCATCACGTATGAATAATTTCTTTAGGGCCTAATAACGTTGGTTGATGAAAAATTCTTGATCATTCTAAAGTTAACTAAATTTTTGTCATAGGTTCTTATGACAAGCATTTTTTATCAACCAGCCAGAAAACATCGATAATTTGAATCGAAATTGAAATCCTCAGAACTGCTAAAGACTAAAACACATGTTGTTACAATACGTATAATTGTTTGTAAACTAACTGAATCGACTAAATAAATTGTGGCTACATAACAATTTCTCTATAATCCTCACCATTATTGTTTAGTTGCTTTGATAATAATTCTTCATCTTCTGTCTTCCCAACCTTCCTTTATTTACTTTACGAAAATCTATCTAGCAACAATTTGTATCGAGCATATCATCAGCATGCAACATTTCCCGCAATAGACTGAGCTTAAACCATTTCAGTATTTCCTTGGATACCGTCAATTTTTATCAGGAATAAGCAGTTTATACGTAGGTAAGTTTGTAGGTGTGAAGTTCATGTGTGCATGAAGTTTTTTTGAAAATTGTTGTCAGAATTATTGAGTAGTTTTATTATTATTATTTTTTGTAATTATTTCCTTATAATTTGAAATTTTTAGAATGCCAACCCAATCGTACAGAAAGCAGTTATATTTGTCCAGATGGATACTATAAAAAAGATGTTGAAATCTTTAGAAGACAAGAGCCGTCCCTGAACTTCACATGTGGAACATGTCATTATTCCTGCAAGACTTGTAATGGTTCATTGGATTATGACTGTATTACATGTTTTCCAGACGCTGTTCTCACACCGCAATCTTCCAGTGAAAGATATTGCTATCCTATTTCTATTTCATGGATGATCCATGCCCAGTCCATGTATATCATGTTTTTCACGATTCTATTCATCCTTATGACCTTACTCTTCATTGCAATTCTGTGGTTATTATGGAAATTGAGGAAAAAAAATAATTACAATAATTTGAAAAGTCAAGTTCTTGGTCTTCTAGACAAAGAACCAATATAGACTGTAATACCTTATGTTGAATTTTTATTTCAGACAAAATATCAATAGTTTTCTATTTAAGATACTAGGAAAATGCTGAAAAAGTGATATTTTAGCTTCATCAATTGTATGGATATTTATATGACCTTGTGAAAAATTTATCAATAAGAATGAAGTGCCTTAATTTTTCACCATAGCGTTGGAGTTGTATATAATTATTATTTGTAATGTACAATGTTCCTCTATTTGGACATTCATCATTAAATGCTGTGATGAATCCTTACAGGTCGTATTATGTTTTTATTTTAAGAGAAAGCATGTTGCTTGAGTTTCTGCTTTGAATAGATAATTTTAATCTAGATTTAAAAGGTTTTCAATCATGACGACACGTCAGAGTATGCAGGGTCGGTCGGACCGACCCAAAAATAATCGAGAAGGTGAAATAAATATATTGTTTATAGAAACTTATTCTGAATGTACAATATTCGAATCTCTAGTATTCTGCATCTTTTCAACTGTCCTATATATATGATATTTCAACTTGTCACTTGAGAGTACACCTCATTTCGATCAACATGACATCGAACCCCTAATAATTCTAATACCAAGTTCCCTCATTTCTCTTTATACATCCACGTCGGCCAGCCGAGCTACGGCTTTCTGTATCGGTTTTATCAAAGTCATAGGACGTTCCAAGGTTCGCTGTTCAATTTCTCGATATAAGATCGTTGCTTGTTATATAAAAATGGGACTTAACGATCAGGCCTACCCTATCCACTAAAGGAAGCGTCAGCGTTACCTATTGTTTCTCATTATTAATGTTTATGATATGTTTCACATCCAATTGTAAATTTCGTTCGTTCTAAGATTACATAAAAAGACAAATTGATATGTACTTCAAATGCTGTAAAGATTTTCATACCCCAATCTAATATAATTATTAGCATGGTTGATTATTCGTTGAATATTAATTGTATCAAAAAATAGCGTATATTTTTCAGCATGAGAGAAGTTCATTTTTTTGACCACGATAATTCGTTTACAATAATTGTAGTAGCAAAACTGCCACATCTTTATAAATGGTCGGAGGGGTTCTGATGCGTTGCAGTTGCATCTTTCTATATTCTTCAATGTTTACTACAACTCACAGAGGTCGATGTCAAAATAAAAATAGTAAGCGGTAACGTGTTTTTTGTAGTCTATTTGTTTGAGTAGTCCAGATAGCAAGTGTAAGTGGGGTAGTATCAAATTGGGGTAACTATCAGTTTCGAATTTTGTCCAAAATACGTTTGAAAATTAGTTTCTATTTTTGAATAGTACCTACATTTGAGATAACGTAAAAAAAATAATATTCAGAGTAATTCATTCCAAAATTACACTCTGTGAAATATACAGGTTGTCCCATTAAAAAAAGAATTTATATGTATGTTATGCTTATGTTATGTAACGCACCCCTGAATTCGAAAGTCTTATAATTTTTATGATTTTCTGAAAAATAATAATTTTACTCCTTAAGTGGTTTCCACACTTTGTATGGATAATCTAGCCGATCTATTCCTAGAGGGCACAAACAGTCAATGCTTAGAATACAATTCAATAGTGAATAATAAGAATTTTGCTAGAGCTTCTTGATGAATAAATTGCCGATAAAAACCAAACTAGTTTCTTAACTGGTTGACATTCCTATGTCAACTATGAACCATGGAATATACACAAATACAAGCATGCGATGGATTCTGAGGAAGGTGGTACAAAGAAAAGTAAGATAATATAATCATTTAATTAGAAATTTCACTTTACAATTGAATGATGCAAATTACAACGATATCATCATAAAAACATTCGATATGTATACATAATAAACCAGCCTTTTATGTAAAATAGTGTAATAAATATAACTATCGAGGTAATCATTCATGAATTTATCGCACACCAAACATGAAATATTCGAAAATATATACTTATTTGTTCTTATTGACTAAATTTGTTGCGTGCATGATATGATTGTGCATAAAACAAGATGCTCAAAAGCGCCTCAGTTCTTCATTTACTTCGGGTGTCAGGTCGTTATCAATGTGTCTGGGGCGCTCTTGGAATCTATGCATTGTAAGGAATATATGTACAGAAAAATCACACGATGAATCAAGCAGTTAGGTGAACAACCCCTGCTGATAATCACACTTCGTTTCAATGAGCAGAAAAAGCTCTTTTAATTTCCTACGCATAGTCTCAGCCTATTTCTTCACCACGTTCAACGATATTGAACATCTTGCGGGCTCAAAAAGATGCCACACTATCATTTATCCTAATATTTTTTCGTTCCCCCCTATAACCTTGAAATAGTCTCCATCAAAGCCAGATCAAACTGGTGTGTTGTGAAGCTTCAATGCCTACCCAAATCTTTGAAGTGTGAATGCTTTTGAAAAAAATGATTCCGAAGGAACAGTTCTGTGGCACTGCACCAGATGCAACAGTTATCGTTTATTCGGTAATTACTTCTTAAAAGCATGCTGTTACTCCGGCCAACATTGGCCCAAATTGAGTGGTGCCCAAATAATTGTTTCGGGGAGTCTTTTAATCAACATAAAATGGTCATGTATTGACCTCTCATCAATATAATCTGACAGTATCAAACTCTTTGTATACATAATATATCATTTTACACTACGTCTGATTAAAAACATCTAGAGAGATTTAAACTTTATAAGAAACTATATGATATAATCTAAAATTGTGATCACACGATGTCCTCAAGATATATCTATAAGTACATCTAATTGATATGTTGTGTCAACTCCATTGAGTAAAATTTGGTGCTTCATGATATGTATTCATAAGTTTCTGTTGGCCTTTTCTGATCGTCTGCCGAGACAGTGGCAGCGAGCTCATGAAAAATTTGGGGGAGGGGACGGATGGTAATTAGACTCTGCTGCTTCTTAAAAAAATCGTACATGATAGATGGTTGGCAGAGATATTCATGAGATATGAACTGAACTACCCCCATGAAAGACTTCTAGAAAAATAAGGGATGCTCTACTTGGATGCCACATATTAATCTCATAATGAAAAAAGACTACATCCATACTCGTCGATGTAAATGAATTCTTCTGTAATCAGAAATAAAAAGATAGGCCATGGTAAATAACGTACAACAGCACCACATTCATGAGATTTCCATAGAACTCGAACAAATATGCAGCATACAAGTACAAAAAGGGACTATTTCTTTCGATACATTTTCTAAAAAGGAAGGTATGAATAAAACGATTTGCTTAATGGTACGTGAGGTTGGGGGTGAGCGAAAAAAACAGCAGCAGGGTCAGGTAAAGTTCAGTCCAAAAAGCCTGTATTCACCAGTTTTTCCAAAAAGAATTTAACATCACCTAACTCTGAGTCCTTAATACCTAATGATTTCAACATTCCCAAATCGCCGTTCTCTACAGCCATAAAGACAGAACGAAGATGCTCCAGATCGGATCTCATCAGATGCAAGGCTGCTCCGAAGTCCTCAATTGTCTGAGATTCTGAAATAATACACACTCAATGAATTACTATGTGCCAAATTATGACATAGCAGGGTTTAGATATCCCCAGCATCCTATGCACAAGTTCAGTTGCCTCTGGGGAAAATAAATGGATATCTAAGCAATGTTGCTTTCAGATAGTGCGTTTGGCTTGTCGACTCGGTGCACACTTTTTATTGCTAGCTGTTCGAGCAATTTTGGAGCAATATGAGTTATTTTCGACTTTCGTTTAAGACAGAATGTAGCTTTTGGCTCCAGCTTCTTAAGTGAGGGTATAACAAAATACTGTTATTCATCAAAGCGAGTTCAATAGGAGTATTCTGAAAAAATATCAGATATTTTTCATAACGAACTACAGTATCGGAGTGAGCAAAGTAGGCAATGCGATGCAAAATTCTTCCAGTCGTTCTGAAGTTAACCGGTTTTAAATGTTCAATGAACTCCTTGCCATTTTTGAGAAAGGTTTGGTACCACTCGCTCCGCGCCAGAGTTTAAAGGCCTAACGCACCATGAGTATCCTTGATCAGATTGTTGATTACATTCAGAGCCAGACTCTTGCTTAAGGGTAGCTAGTTTTTTTTCCTCTTGAGATTTTATTTGATCTTTCTATCACAATTGTGGTAGGCTGTTTAAGTATCACTTTCGAAGTTCTTTGACTCTAGATATACCTGATTATTCTTCATGAAAGAATTCAAACAAAATAAAATCTACGTAACTTCCAAAAAATCTAACTATAGCCTATTTCAAGCGAAAGACCAGAAGAGACAATTCATTGTTTTAGGCGTTCTATTGGTCAGCATCTTGCGCCGTGAGCAATAACAGCTAGGAAGACCAGATTATTGGCCGATCTTTCGCTTGGAATAGGCAATGGTTAGAATATGTTGACAATTTATTAGTCATCTGCAGTGAGTCTGTACAAAAAGAAGTGGAAAATTCTATTGAACAGAATTTAAGGCTAGAATTGGGTATTGAAGATCAAAATTCAATATGAATAATATAGAATAGTAGAGGAGCGAAACCATTATGTGAACCAGGATACCTATGGAAAGAAAAAATTTGAGGAGGATAGAAGGGGTATCCAGATTCCCTCCTGTTAGTATCGTAGAGCGGTACATAAAAGTGTATATCTCTCATTTTTTAGTTGTCCACTGTTCCCCTCAGTTATGAAACTCAGCCGTATCAGCCCATGATTGCGTCATTTAGGAGGATCTTCAATTTTTGATAGATATACCGGTTCTCCACTGGGAAAATATACTACTTTGTTTTGTCGCCATTGTGGGAAAGAATCGTCTTGGTACTTCATCTTTGGCAGTCGTAAAGTGAAGGCGTGGAAAATAGATTATGGAAAAATATTCAGTAAAGCAATGCGTTTCAATTGTTGATAATTTTATTGAAATGAATCATCGATGAGATGTTGAGAAAGTTACCTGACAATTTTGGGAGAAACAACGTGCTAATGAAAAGTACCACTTATCGTATGATGAATGATTTTGCAGAAAGGGGGACTATAGCTGATAGATACAAGCATGGATCACAACGTGCTACAAGATCGGCTGAAACGAAAACATTACTGCTGCTCAGGAAAAAGTTGTAAATAATGCACCAACCTTATTAAGACGTCGTGCTCAGGACCCTTCAGAGAACAACCTTGACCCTAGTTTTGCAAAAGGATTTGCATTTGTTGATACAAGAGTTCCATCCAGGACACTCCGATTTTCATGAAAAATACACACATTATTCCATTCAAATAGATAAGTGGGTGAAGAGAATGGTCGGTTCTGGGCAATGGAAAAACCTTAGATAATTCATTAGTCTCCTTTGCATCCACTCAAAGTGAAATACCGTATGAAATAAGTAACGTAATGAGAAATTTGCCCAATAGGTCTCGTTGGACTAACAGGGGCGGATATTTATCTGATATTGTATTTCTTACATAACTGCCAACATTGAGTAAAATATTTATCAATATAAGATCCATTCTCTTTAATTTAATCAAAAATTATAAACAAACCCGGCGCACACCCCATACCTGGGATAAATTTAACAGGCAATAAGACCAAGACATCCGATAAGGTCAGAGGACTGAAGTAAAATATTGCATCGCAAAAACAGACCTAACTTACATTACCTTTACAACTGACAGAATGAGTTAACTTCTGGGAAGCCCCAACTTTTAAACCATCTTCAAACCCTCCCAGATAATATGACAGTTATTGAGATCACAGTATAGATACCAACCAGTAGTCGCACTCCGTGGATTTTCTTACACCAAGTCTGACTCGCGCATCTCGCAGGGATTCTAACCTCATATTTTGGTCCTTGTTCATTGTTTTCATCAATAATTCTAAGATGTCTGGAATAATGTCATTATTATTATTTTAGACATCTTAAATAATTCCTTTGTATAATTAATTCGTTTAATATTTAGAAGAATATAATTTTTTTGAGATCTATTAAAATTCAAAGTAGTTGAAGAAAAAAATACAACCTAACCTATAATTCAGTGGAATTTCTTTGAGTCAAAATCTATCATGAACCAGCAAAGCTCATTTATTTTCATTCCAGTAAGTATTCTGTTTCAATTTTGTGTTATTTTCACATTAATTCCAAAATGATTAACAATTGTAGCGTATATAACTGCAAAAACAATAGTTTCAATAATCCCAAACTTTCTTTTTTCTCAATACCATTGGACACCGACAGGTGAGTGATACATATACTATTGTAGAAAATGTTGTTTATTAAAAGCTCCGTTATTTGAGTAGTGCTTCATTCAATTCGTTGAGATATCAGAAACCAATGGAATTTCAGGACGTTTACGCCTACTGTCGTCATTTCTTTACGATTAGTTAAGATATCAGGAACCAATGGAATTTCAGGAGGTTTACGCTTACTGTCGTCATTTATTTACGATCAGTTGATAATCAGGAACCAATGTAATTTCAGGAGGTTTACGCCTACTGCATGCAGAAGAGTGAAATTTTTTTAGATAAATATTGGAGTGTGTACCTATATGATTTTCAATTTTGTAAATAGGAATATCAATAATATTAAAAATATAGAACAATAATTCATTAGGTTTTTTTTCCCACCATAATGAGGGAACCCTTTCTAGAGAACACAGCATATTTAGCGCGGGGGAGTATTTACGGGGGGGGGGTGTACTGGGGGTAATAAACCCCCGCTTTGCACTCAAGATCAGTTCAGGTCCCTCGCTAAAACTTGCCACTAATTCTAGAATTCCATAATCAAATTCTTCTTTTCATAAATTGAATATAGTTAAAAATAGTATCAGTTCAAACTAAATCATCAGAGAATTCATTGAAAAAAATTGTTCGTAACAATTCAATATAAAAAGGAAGTTATTTCTCGAAGATTAATGTTTCAGTGAAATTTAAGTATTGAGGATTTTATAGCAAACACATTCGATGCTTTCAACCACCAACTACTTATTTTTCCATATAATACCTACTCTTCAACTCAATATTCGTTTAGAAAAATTTTAATGATTCATTTCACTTACAAACGTAAGGTATCTATGATTTTTAACACATTTCAAAGAGTTTCAGAGGCTGTTCCTGAGTAAACTATTGAGTAAATTTCATCACTAATTACTGTTTCTTTCAAAGTGATATTAAAACCACAATAAAACAATATATCTTTTATGTGATAACATTTACGGTTACATTATGAGCGGAGTCATAATTTTTACATGAATATAGACTAAACAAAGGTCCATACACTCTAAATATCACTGTGAAAACTTATTACCAGCTTAAATCAAAATATTTAAGTTTTCAGATAACGCAAATAACCTTTTCTAATCAATTTTTAAATTCGCGGTCGATAGGATTAGATGCGCTGGAAGGAATGCGCGAGTTCCCTTTGGTGTAAGCGGTTTCAGTTCAAAATCCACGCAGTGCGACTACTGCTTGGTCCCTATACTGTGTTGAGATGTCTAAAGACCGAATCAAACTGATGAAAGGAAACATGATGTCAACAACGGACATTATATAATTCTGTCTGGAACGGAGATCCTTCCTAATACAAGTTTTTTTTCCTAGAATGCAACTAGTAGCAGTTGATAATTAATGACATAAGAACAATATGAATGGATGAAAAACACTCTTATCATTGGAAAAACCTGCATTCTGTTATCGAAGCAATATCGTCCAAACCAACAAGTTATGCAATTAATAGATCAGAACCAATCCGGAACTTTATAATTCAGGCAAATAACATGGGAAAATGAAATCCGGGCCAGCTGGTAGTCCTTTAGATACAATTTGAGAAGGCGAATCTTCCGAACGTGTCTACTGCAATTGTGATGAGATACGTCAGCAATAAATCATATTAGATCATGATTAGTAAGCCCGAAAAAAAAATACCAGGATATAATTCTTCATACTCACCTGAAAGTGCTATCGCCACTTTGTCTACACCGCCAAGAGGTTTCAGTGCATCTCTAGCCTTATTACCAAAAAGTTTCTCAAGGTAATTTGGGCCGTGGCTTGCTAAGAGGGACTTCAAGAAGCTACCAGTTTCTTCTACTGGAGGCCTTTTAGCTGCAGTGCATAAACGTGAGTCTTCGTCGTAACCATCAGGACAGTCTGGGGCTCCGTCACATAAATATTGGATGGAGATGCAGTTTCCATCTCCGGGACATTTGAAGGGTTCGTAGGGATGACATGCGTCACCTGATATTTGGACGAAAATTAAAATTTAAACAATCATATCAAAGAGTTGTCTGTGAAGTTTGACCAGCATTTTCTGGTTTTAGAAATGTTTTCTGTGTAAAAGAGGAGAGACAGGCAATAAGGGACAGTTGGCTATGGTGATCCCCGTAAAATAACAACTGAAGGCGATCCGAATTTACTTATACGCTAGTATTGCATTTTCTTCGTTGGCGACCGTCAGCTGGCTTAGTTCGCGCAACGCATTTACGGTTGGCAGGCGTGTGAAGTTTTTGTGCCATTTTGTCTTATTTTTCGACTTGAAAAATACGAAGGTAGGTCACAAAATAATTTGTATTTACTTCTGTACTTCTTATATGTATATTAGTCATAACATTTGAGCTTGCAAATCAGCTGCCATTTTGTTATTGTAACTCAAATTTTCTTATCGGGTATATTGTATTGTATTCTCCATGTAAGTAATTGGATTCAGGTGATCCTAATTACATACATAGTGATCCCCACTGGCCATATTAACTAACTTTGGTAGAAAAGTGTTATTGTTGGTTGTGAATGCAGAAAAATTTGTGCTAGGAAAACAAATAAAGCTATGTGGACATAAGACTTAAGGAAAGCTGATTGAAGATCAAAATTTTTCAATAATGAAAGCTGCCAGTCTTCACAAGAGGTTCAAGAAAATTTTAATTAAGGCAGGTCGTGATACTGTAATTATTGACGTATTTTCTGGATGCACGCCAAAAATTTTTAACAGAAAATATTCATAATTGTGACGATAACGGTATATCTACCTTATAGTTATGTATGCGATATGTCTTGATCACCATCTCTTACACACTGATCACTATTGCCAACCGATGTAACAATGGTGGTCAAATGAATTTTTCCAATTTGATTAATTGTATCAAAATTATATTAAACTTAGAATCTAGTAGAACAATAACTAATTGATTGATAAACATCTTTTTAATTTTGTTTTTGCTTAAGTGATCTCCATTACCTAGATCTGCCCTAACTTTTGCGCTAGATTGTTTTTGTGTTATTAGCTATAGGAAATGGGATTTTTATTCTAAATGCATTCAACTAAGTGTATAAATTAAACCGTCTAAATGTAGAATTATGTCCAAACGACTCAAATCAATTCGATGTCTGAAATGATAGCACATTTGTCTCTTTATCTACCAACGTTGTGTACGTACAACTTTTGTACTATATTCGTTCTAACTTGTGTCCTGAATATTTTCATTGAAATAATTATTTTTTCAAGAAAATCATCGACATAATGAATCAATTCAATTAGATATGTTTTAGTGAATATTTTAATTCCATGAGAAACTCTAATTAATAGTTTTATTTATTTATTCATCAATGTTGCAAACTGAAAGCAATTTTTTTTCTAATAACCCCATCTAGGTGACAGTCCATATTCTATGAGCAGTGTAATCATCAAATTTTATTTAGCAAAGGGAAATATAGAGAAGGCGAATCAATTCCGAATTGCTATAATTTTGTTTTTTTGTAACCAAACTTCGTCAGACTCAACATACAACAAAATGATGAATTTCCTCATGCCGCAATAATCAGAAATTGATAGGAAATCATCAAATATGGTCAACTACCGTAATCCGTATCATTCATTGTATCTCTAAAGATACAGGGAAATCATGATACAATTGTAAAATTGGGATTCATTCGTTGGCTTAGGATTCTATTAGCTTCCAAGAAGCATTGATTTTTAAATCTCCGACAGCGAACCAGTTCGAAAGAAATTCTGTCTACAAATGAACAACTTGGTTAATTTTCTGAAATAGAAAACGTTGTTCATTTTCAATTCGAAGAGTAATGAAATAAGCCAAAAGGAAGATATTGAGAACATCTACTTTTTTCAATTACGTTGCAGAGATAGCAGTATCCACTCCCCATGCAACAAGTTCTATTCTTGAACAAAAATGATTCGTAAATAAGCTAGCCTTTCAGAGAAGCCTTTGATAGGTGCCGATAGGGGATGCAGGAAAAGAAAGATCATTTCCTAAATACTCAATATAATATCGGTACGATTTTGGGATAACGTATGACGTAGAGCAATATCATACATACGATATGGCGTTTATATCGATCGTATGGCACATCTGTTGAGTCTGTCTCCAAATTAAACTCACCATTTCTCTTGGAGCTAATGTGACCGTACAGCCTACTGAGGTCGATTGCCATTACTGAGCTTGGTAGCGTTGCACAGATCAGGAAGACCACCACAGCCCCCAGGGCAGCTCCCAAAATCGGTTGCGGCGATGACGCCACGCTTATCATTGCTGACGCTGATCTAAAGGCGGCACCTCACAGAAGCAACCGCACGTCACTGTTCCAGCTTTATACCTGGATTGGCGTACCTGCGTATCATTGCCGATTTGATCTGCACATGGGTTCGCGCACCACCCACAGCTGTTGCTGAATCGATAAAAATGCGACGGCGCCAACAAGACCTCAACAATCCAAGTTCAACACCTGTTAACTTTTTTGTTTTATTAAGCCTTTCACCTAATTCTGATGCTCTCCATCTAAGGGAAAGTAATAATGGGTGTTTTGTTTCCCTCAAGCAGATTATTGAATTACAAACCGATACCAATGAAGATTAGAGTTGCCCCAATGGAAGTGTTTCAAGAACTATTAATTCTCACACATTCGTTCTGAGTGTGCCAATTTTAACAGGCTTGAATGAAAAGTCCGTTTTTTTTATTGATCTATCTGTGTTACAGTATCAAGAACAGGGCGTTCTTCTTTCCAGTTATCGCTTCTGAATACCTTCAAATTTTCAAACATATATTCAGCTCATGATTAAATACATTAGATAGGATCTTATGTGTTTTGGAATATTTTTATTGAAAGTACCGTTCACATATTGAGATTGATTATTCAAAAGTAAAATTGATTAAATTTTGTGAATAAAAGCTACAGTGAAGATAACCAAAAAATGTTTTGAAGCAATTCCCATATAACTAAATATTTTACCTTCTGAGACTTCACATATATCCTTCTGAGACTTCTGATATAACCTTCCGAGACTTCTGAAATATCCTCCTGAGACTTCTGATTCAGCCTTCTGAGATTTCAGATCCTGTCAAATATATTTCGGCCAAACTATTTTGAAATCAAGCTATCTCAATAACTTTAAAAAAAAAAAGTCTGTTGATAAGGATAATAAGAATTAATTAGTTTAATTGATCTCCGCAACGTTGGAAAGCAATGATTAATTTGGCTGATTTCGTATTTGGGAAATAGAGTAGATTACCCATCAGACTCTGATGTTAAAAATTTTTGCTAACTCAAGAAAACAATGCAGATACGCATCATCATCTTAAATATAACTAATTAGATAATAAATTCGAACAAAACGAGACATTCTCTTTCCCTTTGTTTAGTTTCCTCACTATCCCTCATTATTTTACTAGTTTTTCGTTTGAATTTTCATTATTTTTACCGGATTACGAGATTGAAGAAGCGGCAATTTCAAAAAGACAAATGCACGCACTTGCGCATTTTAAATATTTAAAGACTAGGGATTTTTGGAAATAATCTAGGGAGATCCGTGAGTTTTCTCCAGTTGTAAGTGGCAGCGCTGAAGCTAACCCTATGATAAGAAATACTCTGCAAATCTGCAATATGGAGCGATATTTTTCTGTTGGTGGTGGAATATTTAGAGTTTTATGAAAATTGCGTGATTTGAATGGTACGTATGATGAAACACATAAGTGATTAGTGCGCCGTGTTAATTCGATGGAATCACTTGGCCAGTTCCGTTAGGTGACCCGCCATACTAGACTAGAAGCAAACACGCCTATCTCGAATGATGTTTCTCGCGATTTGGATGACATCAATGAAAAAACTGACTTGATGGAAAAGTTTGAAAATTGGGATATGTAATTTTAGGGTTCTTTATATTTTGGAGGTTCATTTCTGATGTGGTTTTAAGTGAATAAAAATGATTTAGGTTGTTTTACAAGTAATTTGACTGGATTTCACTTGAGGAAAACAGTAAGGAACCACTAGAAAGGATGTTATTTTCGTACCTTTCTAATTGAAGATCATGTTCATTGATTCCTGTCACAGTTCAGAGGAGAGAATTTGAGAGTTAAATGAATAATTAAAGAATTAGAAGGTATGTTGTTCCAATAAAAACCGATACAATGATAAATTTGCTTCAATTGATTTTCTATTACCAATAATCTTGAATTGACTCCGAATATCAATGATGTAATTTGGGGAAAAATGATTCCTTCTCTTGTTATTTCAGTGTAAATCCATATCTTGATAACAAAACATTACTCATGATGTGTTATAGAGGAAATGAGCATTTATGTGGGTGTAGGTATGCTTATGTGATTTATCAACTAAAGTTAGGTTGAATGCTTTGAATTATGTTGTGATATCTCATAACCTCCAGTCTTTTTTCCTATAAAACGTTTCTAGCTTATTTTTGAACAAATCGAACAATCACCAGTATCAACAAAACCACAGCTGATAAATCAGAAGGTACAAATAATCGTTTCCATCCAAACCATAATAATATTTCACAAAGAACTGTGTGATATGTTGTTCTAGTTATAATACCAGCTGAGAAGCTTCCAATTATTTTTTTGCTCTTTAGATTTTTTCAACATGACGTGATTATCTGTAATTATCAGAATTTGATTTTCTTGTATCTCAATTTCAATTACTGTACATTTTCAGATTGGGGTGATAAGAAGAAAATTGCATGATGGGAAAATTACTATCGAAAATATTTGGAAACAAGGAGATGAGGATACTGATGCTTGGTCTTGATGCTGCTGGAAAAACAACAATTTTATATAAATTGAAATTAGGACAGTCGGTAACCACGATTCCAACTGTTGGGTTCAATGTGGAAACAGTGACTTATAAAAATGTCAAATTCAATGTGTGGGATGTTGGAGGACAAGATAAAATAAGACCTCTGTGGCGTCATTACTATACAGGAACTCAAGGGCTGATATTTGTGGTTGATTGTGCAGATCGTGATAGAATAGATGAAGCTAGGCAAGAGTTACATCGGATAATCAATGATAGAGAAATGAGGGATGCTATTATATTGATATTTGCCAATAAGCAAGATCTACCTGAGGCGATGAAACCACATGAGATTCAAGAAAAACTTGGCTTGACAAGGATTAGAGATAGAAATTGGTATGTTCAGCCAGCTTGTGCTACCTCTGGAGATGGTCTCTATGAAGGTTTAACATGGTTGACAAGCAACCACAAATTATAGCATTACTCTTTTTAAATAGCAACCTGGCTAAAATGCAGGTTTACAAAACTCATTAGATCATTTCAATTTGCCCTGTGTTCTCGGAGCAATCTGGAAGCAAACGTTCGTAATATATATTGTAAATAATTAAATTCGTATTATGTATTAACCTGTTGTTTTATACTGTAAAATATTGTTGCTGCATTTAAACAGAAGTGAGCGTTAAAGTTGATGTTTTCTAATGTAAGCTACCTATTATTTGGATCAAGTCAAGTACTAGTTTAGTTAAATTTATTATTGAAACCTTAGGTAACAGAAACTTTAGGTGATATCTGTTTATTTTTTTAAATAAATTTCTATCTAGAATATTCAATGCATATGCGCATTTTTATTGAATATCACATTTCCAATGCCTCTGTCAGATATTACCAAAACTAAAGACTGATAGGTTTAAGAACATTGGTTTCTTAGTTCATCTGTATCCCTTTCATTAATCGTAACTTTCAAATCACAGCAATTTCATTTTTACTATGTGTTTTGGCTTAACGCTTCAAATTCCATTTTCAATTTGAAATAATGCTAAAATTTTAATCTAGAATTACATTTTCATAGTGCCTTTTAACTAACTACCCGCAATTTTTTCAACATTCAGTCAACTTTGATCATTCTTTGTGAAGTGTGTTCAATCTCATTCTGTTTTATGCAGCTTACAAATTTAGGTTCTTCTGAGATCGGAGGTTGATAATGATGGGTGTGTTCAATAGGCTTGTCAAAACTCGCCCTATTCAGATCAGGTTATTTGGTATTCATCTCCTTGAAGTTGATACAGTCCACACAAATTAGTATATAATTGGTGGTGATTATTGCACATCATTGTATTTTGTTATTGATGTTGGTTCAAATTATGTTCAGGCTTCTTGATTTTTGTTTGGCCGTGTGGATATCAAATCATCAACTTACAATTCCATATTGTAATACTCCCTTCTATAACTTTTCTAGTATTATTTTTACTTCTTATTATATTCTTGCCCTTTTTAACTCAAAAGGGAAAACAAATTTGATAATTTATCATTTATTGAAAGAATCTCTGTAGTCTCTGAAAGAGTTGTTCCATAATATTTTTCAACAAACAATACTTTCTATGTAGTTTTTGCTTTGAAAATTTTATTTCAGATGATTACTTATTGAAAAATTAGTTTGCAAATTTGATGTTTTTCATCATGAATCGCTGGCACCAAATGAACCTGATTAGAAAAATGTGATATATGACGCATTCCATGAATATTGATATATTTTGAGAGCTAATGCCATGGAAGATTTACCTTTAGTTTTTTCAATGAGTTTAATACAAAAATCAGCATTATTTTATGAAAATATATTTTATCACGCACAGTTCATTCATACTGAATTTTACTTCGTTTAAATCTTGAACCCACTGAGCGGTACAGATAGATGGTTTAACAGAAAAATTATTGTTCCCAATTACGTGTTAAATTTTTTTTTTCATCAGTGGTTATTCTGTCATTACTTAAGCTGTATGGATTCAGTTCCTGTCACTTTACAGACAACAATTGATTATGTCAGAATGGTATTTGTGACCTAGTTGTGTTAATTTTTTCTTCAGTAATTGGGTCGAGAATAACGAGTACAAATGTGAAAATCGGCTGAATATTTTCATCATCACCATTTGAATATGTAATTTTTATGATTTTAGTTGTCAACTTTGTATTAGCTAAGTATATAAACTGCACTTTTTTTGTAGGCCGTTACAACACAAGTATTCTCGTTATAAGCCTTATCAACATTATTTGCTTCATAGGATACTCTTTTCTGTGAAGATACACAGTCATTAGATTATAACTATGCTTTTAGGTATAAATTTTTCAGTGAATTCACTGCGCGGTTTATTCTTAGCTCATTAAAATCTAATTTATGTTGTTGCAGACCTTGCAATATCACTTTTGTTTTGTTTTGATGTTGAAAGTAGCGTCTAGTACTAGAAAAAAAAAATGAAGCCTGTTAGAAGTTGTCTGAAAAGATGCAGAGCTAGCTATTTTTTCAGAAGAATAAGTTATGTACTACTACTCTTTGTATAAGTGAATTCCTGCGTCTTCATACTTTTTGGGATGTTCAGATTCATTCTATTGTAACTTTTCATTATGAGTACTATTCTATAGTGATAGTTTTGGGAACAATTGTGCATTATTCTCCAAAAAAATATGCTTTAAGTATTTAAATTTTTTTATTAAAAGATATATTTTAAATCTCGAAATACCCTAGAGCAAATAAATATTTTATTGTTTTTTTATTTATAACGATGAATATAAATTTGAATTTGTTTTAAATTATTATGTACAGAAATTATTTGAGCCTGTCGATTTTGTATTACGACATTGTGAAGTTGTCAATTAAATTGCCTATGTGAAAAATTGTTATCATTCCTTCACATTTTCGACTTAAAAAAAAAGTGACGAGAAGTAAGGACTACTTGTTCTCAGTCCTTTATTAGTATTCCGATTATATTAGTTTTTTTCAAGTTTGAGTGTTTTTAACCAAATCAGAAATCGAATGCATTCAATGATTCATGTTGATTATTAATAAGAAGAAATAAGATTTTATATATGTACCCATAGGGCAGCATTCATAGTACACTTTCAAGGTAAGTGTCAAGAGTTTCTGAATTTGACATCAATCATCTCTGATTGCTTAAAATTGTGACAACTTATCTCGTGATCCTATGAATACGGTGCAAATTCCTCTAAAGCACGATATTCCAAATGCCCCCTATGGGAATTAAAAAAAACTAGCTGAATATTTAATCTCTGTGAGATGTCGCTGTATGGTTTTACAGGTTTCTTCTCAAAATGATAATTCCTTTACGAATTTACGTTATCTACCAAATTTTGTTTATACGTATTTCCCATAGAGCGCATTATTATCGAACTGTTTCGGTTTGATTGAATTCGATTTACTCTGGCAAATCGTGAATTCGTTTCTACCTCAGACTATAGTCTAATTTTTCTACATTAACCGAATTAACGTTTTCTATAATATAAGACCGTATGTTTCTTATCCTGGAAAAATTTTTTTATGCCTTAGATATTCATTCTATGCAAATAGATATGAAGCTATTGACATTTTTTCTTCATAGCGAATCCACTTTAGATGAAAATCCCGTGAAAAGGGTTCATTATTTCGGAGATTTATATCTTCGTGAATTGAAGAAAAATTAGTTATCGATCGTTAATGTCCTGCTGCGTTTATTTTTATTTTTTTTTTCAGAAAATCTCTGCAAGAAAACTCGATCGGGGATATGCGGAGGCAGTCAGACTTCCAAGCTTGCTCCCACCTGCTTGAGCTAAAGCGATTGGGTAGGAGGGGTTTAACCGCTGCATGCCCAGGCACCCCTACAATCTCACCCTGCGTCAGGGTGACCTTGACTTCTATCCCATTTGCATCTAAAGTGATGTCAATGCTTCTAGAAAAAAATTACATCTCAAATCGAGAACCCGGTGAATTGCTAGGTTAATGATGTCATGTTCAGAAACAATTCGTACTATAACTTTCTACACTACATGGTTGTTTCTATCGAAATAATTCATCATTTATTATTTCCTGAAATCCTTATAATGCTGCTTTCAGTTCAGTCTCTATTAACGTATCTTGATATCCTTTTCATTGGTATTTTTTTTCTTTTCACTTTCCCTTTTTTTTTGAGGTAATGTCAAATTTTATTGAAATATAAAATATGAAATATAAGACGCTGGATATCTTTATTCTCGACATATTTGAGAGCGGAAGTAGTTTTGATCTGAATCCTGAGCGAAATTGCCAAGTCTTTAGGCTACCTAATATACCTGCTTTATGGTGCTTTTTGGAAGACCGTCACCAAACAAAAATAAAAAGGCTTTTTTTCTAATTTTGAATAGGATTTGACTTGATATTAAAAGTATCAAAACATCACTTCGTTGCTAAAGTATCGTTAGTGTCATATAATTTTCATGGTCCAAAAAGTGGAAAATTAATTATTATTTTTTTTTCGCAAATAATTCCTTGAATTAGTTTCAAAGTATTAGGTGTACAAATAAGTTTCCGCGGTTTTTTATAAAAAATTAGGAATTTATTGTAAAGGAAAAGTACATTTATTCAAAGTATTTTCCATCATTTGCCACTACTTTTCCCCATCTTTCTGGCAACATTCGGATACCCCGTCGAAAAAACTGTTCATCTTTCGACGCTATCCACAAATCTACCCAATTTTTTGTGTCTTCATATGATGTGAAGCGCTGCTCAGACAGACCATGTGCCATCGACCGGAACAGATGATAATCAGAAGGGGCTAAGTCTGGTGAATACGGCGGGTGGGGTAAAACTTCCCAGTTGAGTGTTTCCAAGTATGTTTTTACCGGCGCCGCAACATGTGGACGAGCATTATCGTGTAAAAGAATAATTTTGTCGTATCTGGAGTAGTAATGGGCGCGTTTTTCCTTAAGTGCCCGACTCAATCTCATCAATTGTGTTCGCTAGAGAGCTCCAGTAATGGTTTCGCTTGGTTTCAGCAATTCATAATACACGACACCAAGCTGATCCCACCAAACACAGCCCGAGTTTTTTTCCATGAATATTCGGCTTAGCTGTCGATGTTGATGGTTCGCAGGGCTTAACCCACGACTTTCTCTTCTTTGGATTATCGTAGTGAATCCATTTTTCGTCACCAGTGACTATACGATGCAAAAAACTCTTTTTTTTTATTCCTGGCAAGCAGCATTTCACTCATGCATAATCGGCGTTCAACGTCTCTCGGCTTTAGTTCATATGGAACCCAATTTCCTTGTTTTTGAATCATTCCTAACGATTTTAAACGATGTGAAATTGCTTGTTGAGTCACTTGTAGAGTAAGTGCAAGTTCTTTTTGAGTTTGGGACGAATCTTCCTCCAATAGTGCTTCTAATTCCATGTCTTCGTACACTTTCGGCCTTCCACTGCGTTCTTTGTCTTTAACATCAAACTCACCGTTCTTAAACTTTTGAAACCATTCCTGACAACTTCTCTCACTTAAAGCAGCTTCACCATATGCTTCTAGAAGCAATCGATGCGCCTCAGCTGCAGATTTTTCACATTAAAGAAGTAAATCAAAAGTTCCCGAAAATGATGCTTATTCGGAATAAAACTTGACATTTTTGCACGAAAAAAATTACGTGATGCTGATACGGAATCACTAGTACTTTAAGGTTATGGTATTGCCAGATGACTAAACTTGGGATATTACGTTTTACATCTGACAATTTCTCCATAACCTTCTGGTGGGGCCATCTTTTGACAAACCGCGGAAACTTATTTGTACACCTAATAGAAGAAAATATACTGCATTGTCCGAATAAGAAAACGACGTACCAAGCGACTTCGAGGAAGCAGCTCAATCTGCGTTATCAAAAATTATTTATTCTTAAGAAGGCGAGGAGCAAGTATGAGTTGCCTTATGCCAAATTCTGTTTATGGTGTGAACAAAAAAAGATTACGCATCTGAACGAAAAAGTTTACAAGCTTGAAATGTTAAAATTTTTTATAGAAAAGCAAACATCGCCCATTTTCTGAAGAAAGCTTTCGATGAGCATCTTTTAATGAATGAGATAGCATTGATCGTAGGAGTTGCTGGAGCTTGTCGAGAAGGTAAACTAATTTTTCACGTAGAAAATGCAGTGTTTCAGGAGGAATTTGTTAAAGTTACATTACCAACACAAAGACGAAAGTATATCAAGAATTTGCTATAACCGTTATAGCCTTTGATGTTATTAATTCCATCGAATTTGTTAAGAAATACGTTAATTTAATCAAATGTTAAGCTTGACACATTTTTCCTCAAATATTTGAATGGGAGATGTGAAGTGCAATCTGTAGGTATTAACTTAAGTAAATTGAAATTTGCCGAAAACTATCTCAGCTTATAAAGTTCCCAAATTCTTCTTTGTATTCTGGTCACTGTTTTCGGCGGCATCGCCTCCTCTGCTTCCGTATCCTGGACCTGATTTGCTGAGAATCCGACAACATGGAGAATGAAGGTCTTAAATGGATGTTGAAAGTTACGCAAAAATGGCGGAGGGCATGTTACCGAGTTTCATCGATAAGCGTGGATACTAGGTCTTTGCGGGTCAATATCTAGAAGATAAAATCAAAGACCAGAAAGTTGTCAGATGAAAATAAGGAACCTCAAGAAATTAAAATTGGCTAGACTACCCACAAGCAGTGGAAAATGTAGAGGATATTTTAAAAAACAACATTGAAACTCGTTGGAAATCGTTTAAAGTAAAAGCTCAAGTCGATTGGTCGAAAGAAATGCTCCAAAAATACGATCACGGTGCTTCGAAACACGCCTATGACATCGCGACAGGTGATGAATCCCGAAGTAAATAGCAGTCGACTGTATGGGTGTTTTCAAGATGAGCGAAATTCAACAAAAGTTGCTCGCCCACGAAGCACCTCCAAACAAATGGTCGCCTGATTTTTCGGAAAAACTGGACATGTCGCTATCGTAACACTAGAACAACGCAGAACAGTCAATTCTGAGTGGTACACAACCATTCGTTTGCCAGTTGTCTTCCAAGAAATCAGGAAATCCAACATCCAACCGCCGAAGACCGATCACCCTTTACCACGACAATGGGAGCTCTCACACATCGGCTCAAACAACTGCATTTTTGAGCAAAACATCGATTTGATGAGTTGTCAGCCGTATAGTGCTGACTTGGCACCGAATGACTTATTTTTTATTCCCGTATGTAAATATGTAAAAATTAAATGAGAGGTCAACGTTTTTCCACATCTGAAGAAGCGGTTGATGCGTTCACAATGCATTTTATGGAGATAGATGGAGATGGAGGGTATAGATCTTAATGGGGAATATTTTGAAAAACAATGAAGCGATTTTCGATCATCAATATTTGTTTTTGTTGTCTAATCCCGAATTATAAAAGGCAACCCTCGTAAACGAACAAGTGAAGTTCTTAAAGTAGGCACAAAGAAAATTCATGATGAATTTCCTCCTTTCAAGGAGATAGTAGGTACAAAGAAAATTCTCTCTAGATTTAATTCTGGTGCTGTCTCGGACTCTGTGAAGTCATGTTGTTGAGTGATATCACAGTATAGAGACCAAGCAGTAGTCGCACTCCGTGGATTTTGAACTGAAATCGCTTACACCAAAGGGAACTCGCCCATTCCTCCCTGTGCATCTAATCTTATCGACCGCGAATTTAAAAATTGATTAGAAATGGTTATTTGCGTTATCTGAAAACTTTTAATTACCCCCAGTACACCTCCCCTCCGTAAATACTACCCTGCGCTAAAATGCTGAGTGTTCTCTAGAGAGGGTTCCCTCATTATGGTGGGAAAAAATGAAAAACCTATTGAATTATTGTTTTATATATATATATATATTATTTTATTGTTATATCTATTTATAAAATTGAAAATCATATAGATACACACTCAAAAACTTATCTAAAAAATTTCACCCTTCTGCATACGTATGCAGTAGGCGTAAACCTCCTGGAATTCCATTGGTTCCTGATATCTCAACTAATCGTAAAGAAATGACGACAGTAGGCGTAAACCTCCTGAAATTCCATTGGTTCCTGATATCTCAACTAATTGAATGAAGCACTACTCAAATAACGGAGCTTTTATTAAACAACATTTTCTACAATACTATATGTATCACTCACCTGTCGGTGTCTAATGGTATCGAGAAAAAACAAAGTTTGGGATTATTGAAACTATTGTTTTTGCAGTTGTATACGCTACAATTGTTAATCATTTTGGAATTAATTTGAAAATAACACAAAATTGAAACAGAATACTTACTGGAATGAAAATAAATGATTAAATAAATGAGCTTTGCTGGTTCATGGTAGATTTTGACTCAAAGAAATTCCACTGAATTATAGGTAAGGTTGTATTTTTTTCTTCAACTTCTTCTTTGAATTTTAAATAGATCTCAAAAAATTGTATTCTTCTAAATAGTGAACGAATCAATTTTACAAAGGAATTATTCAAGATGTCTAAAATAATAATAATGACATTATTCAGACATCTTAGAATTACTGATGAAAACAATGAACAAGGACGAAAATTTGAGGTTAGAATCCCTGCGAGATGCGCGAGTCAGACTTGGTGTAAGAAAATCCACGGAGTGCGACTACTGGTTGGTATCTATACTGAGGTGATATCCTGAATATCAATATAAATAATCGTTTCTTTGATTCCAGATAAACAGCTTTAGTTATATTCGCCATATTATTATATCACGAAACAATAAGGTGAAATATCTTATAATTATTCTTGAACTCCTGAAATATCGGTCAGTTTAATCAACGAGAATGTATCAATTTCGGCCAGTTTTTTGCAAATAATATATTTTCAAGAAATTTAACACTTCAATTGGTGTGAAATTTATTAAATTGATTAGTTTCAGCGAAGAGCTTCTCATGAGAGAAAAAAACTACTATTAAATTGTTGCATTCTTGAAGTATTTTTACTTCTTAAATTCCAATGTGCAGTTCGTCCTCCACCTGTCATGAATTCCGAGATATTCACAAATCTCAGATTAATTTTCTCGCATTATTCTAGATTTCTATTCCTATCTATGCCGAGAAATTCTTGAGATGGTTCCTATGCGAAATATTCACAAGTTGCTTCAAGAATTTGGCTGCAGTTTTCCAAGATACCTCGCGATTATTAAATCTCTGATATTCCTTACCTAGGATAGAGAAACGAAAAAGATGTTTTAGAATCTAGACAAAAAATATCTATCTCGACGAAATGAAAACTTCCCGAGTTCTTTCCGAACGGTCCTTCGGGAATTTAGGTTGTTAATCGATAATCCACGATAAACCTATGAAAAAACAGCCATGAAAACGGTTGTCGTGTAATTCTTATCATGCATAGGTATGTTGTCAGTGCTGATGATTATCAGAAACGATGAATTTCATCCATCATACGCCATTAACTTCATCAATATCTATGAATGTATGGCCATGTATCATCAGGGGATACCGTTCGAAAATACCAAATCGATTTTAGAAACGCTTCAGGGTTACGGCTGGAACCCTAGACTCTGAAAGTAGGCCACAGTCGCAGAAATACATTCAATTCTGATTTCAGGACAGAAAAATAAACGGAATGAATAAAAAATATCCACAATATCGGAATGAATTTTGTCATCAATTCTGGCCGGGATGATTCACGGTCATCCACTGAAACCTAAGGGTAAGTTATGCAAGTTTTTATAATAGAAGCATATCTGGTTTTCCCATAAAAGAAGTCTTTCAAAGAATCGCTATCTGACATTCAACTCTTCACAGGTAAAATTGAAATTATTACAAAATGTTAGATATTTGCAGTCACAAACAACCGGAGCCCTTTTGGTTCGCCGCGAAACAGATTCTCGGTCAGCAATAGAGCAACACTTTGATGATTGGATCTTTGATGCAGATCAAAGTGATAAACAGAATTGTCGTATTTGAGGTTTCGAGTACCCAAGATGGATTATTTGAACACCCTTTTCATCCTCGGCGTATCAGAGTTTGATGCTGTCTTCGTACCGGCGATATAACTGGACTTTATTTATTCGAAAATAAGACTAGTGCTGCTGTTATTATTGGTTGATTTATTTTGAACAAGATGGTGAATGTACCATACAAGAAAAAAAATCATTGCAATTTTGTTACAAACTATTTATCGATAAGTGATTGCGATTGGTCTTCGAGATCTTGAGATTCAACAGCTTATGTTGTGTTTTTTATTACCTTCATGCCACACATTTTCAGTGAAATTCAGATTGTTCACAAAAATTGTAGGTCATTCAAGACATACGCGCTAATTAAATGGTATCCTGTGATTCTGCTTTAAATTTTTTGAGTATTTTTAATTATTTGAAGTTTTTGTATTTTGGTAGGACTCTTCGTAATTAGTGTGCAAAATATGAGCGCGGTTTGACAACTAGTTTGTTTACGGAAGCCGTTGAAACCAGTCGACCTCAGTGGTAGTCTGCCAATGGTCCAATGAAAGAAAATAAAATAAATTGAACAAAGAGTTTGTCTCAATATTTTATTTTGAACGAAAGTGTGACTCATTGCGAATGTTGGAAAAGGCTTATGGAGACTCTGATTTATGTTTACGAATTGTACGAAGCCCTTAAAAACTGACGATAAATCGTCGAAGATTAGCCTCGTTCACGACGAGCATTGACATTTTCAACCAATGATAACTTCGAAAAAAACAAGGAAATTGCCAGTGTTAGAGCGATAGCTCGTGATCTCGATATCTCTTTTGAAACCACTCGTATGATTTGATGAACCAAACACTCCATAAATACCATCGCCCAGCCACATTATTGGCCTGATCTAGCTCGGTGTGACTTTTTTCGTTTCTCCAGACTGAAATTATCGCTCTGGAGAACCAGATTCGACTACATAGACGCCATAAAAGAAAATTCACTAAAGAAGCTGAAGGCTATCCCTATAACAAGTGTATTGCTTCAAATGAAGCATATTTTGAACGAGATGAATATGTCACAAGTCACTAGAAATAGGGCTAATTGAAATTCTGATTACTACCGCTGCCACCGTGATTTCCTGATCTGACCCCTAGCGACGATTGGATCTTCGCACAACTCAAAAAGATGCTCTGTAGCTCAGATCAGAAAGCGGTTGCCTAAACTGAAGCATATTGAAGGTCTCGATGAATTGTTTTGCATCGGTGGTATCGAAAAGCTAGAGAAACGTTTGAATTATTGTATCACTCTAAAAAGTGATCTTACTGATAAATTCTCCAAAAAAGTTCTTCATCTGATGAAATATTTCATAATTTCATACCGATATTATTCATCGTATGTGAACCTGAAAATTGGATATTGAGTGGTTGTTATATGATTTTTGAGTAATCCAAATTTATTCGAATATGTTTTGAAAATTACAGGATATCTCGAGCACGTGGTTTCGTTCTACACGTGGCCACACTTTCACTATGGCGTAGTATTTATTTATACTACAATGGCTCGCCCACGCTTTGAGTCGCATGCCTTTTGCGTGGGTGTTCGATAGCAAATTCCCGAAGAGTCTGCTGTCTGGCCACAGTTCAGTATCGCAGTCGCTTTTGCGATTTTCGTTTCAAATTATATCAGTGGGAATCAGCTGATTTGGAATTCTAACTTACATATTACGATTATTTTATTTCTCGTGTGCTGTAGGGGAAGAAGCGACAATCTTTTCAAGTTGTATTTGACGGGTGTATCTAAAATATTGAATAACCATATTCGATATCGTTTTAATGAGTGTAAGATCCATTAAAAAAATCACATGTCGATGGGCTGTGGATAATCATAATCAAGTAGGTAATGTGCGATTAAGTATTATCTCGAGTTGAAGAGGGTGAGTCTCAAATGCTGTATCGGCTGCTAAGTAGTGAAAGTTTTGGAGTAGAAAAATGACTCGAATCTTGACGCACATTCTGAATTTATAGTCAAAAAAGTTAGAAGGATGCTTCCAAATTCTAATTTTTGTGAAACATATGTGACTTAAAAGAACTTAAACGAGTATATTATGCGTTGGTGAAACCTCATTTTAATTATGATATATTGAGATAGGGTGGTTTAGCGGACATCTACTAGAAAATTGGGATTTATTTAGAAATGAATTTTGAAAATTATCTTCAGAACGTTAGACAAATATATGGAAAATTCTTCGTGCTTCATCAGTTAAGAATGATTCCGATAAATAGAAAACGATTTAAAACTAGAGGTAATCCAATTATCACAAACTAAGAAAACATTAGGATAACGAACATTAACATATCTGCGCCACTGTTATACGAGGGTTGCCTTTTATATTTCGGGATTGGACTACTCTAGTGTTGCAATCTGCCAACTGGCTGCTCTATCGTAAAGCTCGACATTTTTTAGGTTATACGTAGTCAGAACGTTTTGACATACGAGGGCTACTTGTGTACTTTTTAATTCCAGATAAGGATAGGTCTTGACCCCAAACTAGAAGATATATCTAAATGAATAAGAAAAGGTTAGAAATTACAAAGGCAGGTCTAACAAGCCTCATCTCGATCTGTTGAAGATATACACCAATCGAATTACAAAATTACATTACACTAACAAATCAAAACGAGAAGGAATCTTGTTCTGGGACTATAGATGTAAAAACAAAGATAAAAAACGTGCTCTCAGTGTCAATATGTCAAAACTAAATTTTCTCTCCTGGGGAAATTAAAAATTAAATTTAGAAAGCACTGACGTGAGGTCAGATTGCTTTGGCGCTCTTGTTGACCTACTTGCGAGTAAATATTCAAACCTTAACAAATCTATAAGCTCTCTGATCGGGTGAACAATAGTCTTTTTCCGTATTATGGGACAATGTGATGTAAATATGAAAGCATAATGAATAAACAAACCTTTATCTCAATTTGAAAATAATTACTCATAATTTTCACCAAATTTTGTTCTATGCTTCTCCTAAAAACGTCATTGCTTTTCTGAGTTTTGACAACGCCATCAAATTCTTTCTCTATGATTTTTTGATTAATATTACGTCTGTTCTTTTCTGAATTTTGACAACGTCATCGACATCGAATTCTACCTCTATGAATTCTATGAAAATTTTGATTGATATTACGCCAACTGACACTGATATCTAGGTCCGCAAGTTGTCAAACGAATATCGATCTGTGATGGCAAATCTTTCAATGACAAAGCTCGGACTTCATGACATTTCTATTTTTCTCTTGAGTGAATGAAAAAAATGATCATATCTTCAGAAGGGGGAGAACTACGACAATGAAATTTGAGGATGAGTAAGATATCGGTAACCTCAATATATATACGGATTTTCATTTAAATCTAAATGAAGTCTTAGGAGATATTGAGTATTGAAAATTTTTTTGGGAATTTTTAAAAATTTTCTAGCGTGACGATTTCTGCGAAAAGTATCAACTAGATCGGATGGATATTCTAGTATTCATCAGATGCTCATAAGAACAATGATGCGTTTAACCTATTCTGCGAATCTTCGACTCACAAGAGTCACTTTTAGAGATCGATTGCGATATTTTCTTTGGAAGACAAAACGGCTCTACCTTTCGATTCTGCCAACTCAACAAGAAATTCGACACCTGGCAGCTCAAAGGTTATGTTCGCGGAACCCAGAAACGAACACCAAGTAGGTATCATACATATATTGTGAATGCCAGTCCAAACGCACCGAAAATTGATGCCAGGATGACCTCGCAGCATCATCTCTACTGCGCATGCGCAAAACTGAAAGGTCAAAATTGCTGCTTGTTGAAATTGACAGCTAGATTTTGCGCATGCGCAGTTTAGACTATGCTACGAGGTCGAAGGTGTCAAAGCCTACTATGTTGGCTTCAAAGTTTTTATTAAATTCACAGTATTGTTCTTATAAGTATATGGTAGGTATACTATACGACTCAGTAGGTCAAGGTATTTCAATTGCAAAGTTACGCGCACATGTCGAGTTGCCAGTGGCGTTTACAGTAACTTAAAAGATTCATCTCGTCCAAAAACTGGAATTGAATCGTGAACATTTTCCTGCGATAATTTTTACAACTTTCGACGTGGATTAACTCAAAAACAGTGCATCGATGAACTTAATCCAATTTTTGGCGATGAATCTTCATCAAGGACCAGAGTTTATCGATGGTAGGTTGAATTTAACAGAGGTCGTAGTTCACTCCAAGACAAATTTCGTGAAGGTCGTCCAAAATCAGTTGTTTTTGAAACCATTGATGCTCTGCGCCTACTGATATTGCAAGATCGTCGTGTGACTTATCGTGAAATTGAGACAACCTTAGGCATTAGTGGGACCAGCATACATTCAATATTGCATGAACATTTCAACCCCCAAAAAAATTTGTCAATCGCTCAAAAAAGGCTCGTGTCGATTGGTCGATAGAAATGCTCTAAAAATATGATCCCGGTGCTTCGAAGCACGTCAATGACATCGTGACAGGAGATTAATCGTGGATTTACTCGTATGAGAGCAAGAGTAAACAGCATTCGACTGTATGGGTGTTTCAATATGAACCAAATCCAACAAAAGTTGCTCGCACACGAAGCACTTCCAAGCAAATGGTCGCCTGTTTTTTTCGGAAAAACTGGACATGTCGCAATCGTACCACTAGAACAACGCAGAACAGTCAATTCTGAGTGGTAAACAACCATTTGTTCGCCAGTTGCCTTCCAAGAAATCAGGAAAACCAAACGCCAATGACGGATCAACCTTGACTACCACAATGCGTGCTCTCATTGGCTCAAACAACTGCATTTTTGAGCACTCAAAATATCGATTTGATGAGTCATCCGCCGTATAGTCCTGACCTGGCACTTTTTATTCTCGTACGTAAAAAAATAAAATGAGAGGTCAACGTTTTTCGATACCTGAAGAAACGGTTGATGCGTTCAGAATGCATGTTTTGGAGATACCCCATTCAGAGTGGCAAAAGTGCTTCGATAATTGGTTCAAACGCATGAATAAGAGTATAGATCTTAATGGAGAATATTTTGGAAATCAATAAGGCGATTTTCAATTATTAATATTTGTTTTTGTTCTCCAATCCTGAAATATAGAAGGCAACCGTCGTACAATATCCTTCCCTCGAACATCAAAACGAAGAAGTCAGGAGAGAATTCAATGGAAAAATGAAAGAGTTGATCATATCATGGAATTTTGATTTTTGGAGTATCATATTCAATCGGGTCGAATTTATTTAAAATATACATTTTCATTCAATTTTTTTTTAATTTCTTTTGAATCATGTCATATTCAGATCATTACTTTTTCCATTGACAAATGTTTCTTAAATAATGTTCTTTAGAGGAATACCCACGAGGAAGTCTTAAAATTTGTGGGTTATACGAGTAGTCTGTTTATTGAACCGTACAAAACATTAGTTTTTAGTATAGTTAATTTTATTTCATACGATAAACTTTTTGTGCGGGTACAAAATTTGGAGTAGGTAATTCTCACCCTCTTAATGAAGACTAGTGCACTTCCTGAGTCGCTGATTATACTCTAAGGGTAAGATCCAAAAATTATCTTTGGTAGAAAAAATGTCTGCGATGTGAATAAAACAAGTTTTCAATTGTAATAAAATTATTATTCACAGAGAAGAATAGTTCACAGATTTACAGCACTTGAGTGTTTATGCAGAGTTTTTAGATGTCTATAATAACCAAGGATTTGAACTTCTTTGCTCGATCTTGGGCACTTCGAGTATTACTTGATAATAAAAAAATCTGACCTTATTTGTTGAACTGAAAATCGCCACAGCTCTGCTCTAATCGTCGAGGTAAACTTTGTAAAGTAAGATACAGGCACTTTGGATACAGCTTCTCAAACTTTCACTGATAAATTATGCTTTGGGGATATTTAATTGCGTCACAGGTTCACAATTCACAACCTTTTTTACGTGGAGAATTTCAACTGAATAATTCAGATTCACAATGCACTAGGGCAGCTAACTGACCCAACCGGAGAAAAATGCATAAGACAGATTATTTTGAGAAGGGGAACTTGTAGTTCTGAGTGCCGTTATAGACTGGTGAAAGTGAAAAAACTGGTAAAGTAAAACTTACCAGACTGGTGATCGAAATATAACTGAACTGAGAGAGGGTTCTATTTAGATTTTGGAATAAGTGAGAAAGATCGAACGAGGTACCTGCTGAGCTTAGGTGACAAAAAAGGGATTTCCAAAATTCTGTGCGATAACCTGGCATTCTTGGAAGTAACTGTCTCGGCACTAAATTCCAAGAAGTGTCCCTCGTTGTAAGTTTATCGCAACACTTTTATTTGATTCAATAAACTTCATCATTATTGTTATGCTGAATGAACAAATCTATATCGTCACCTTAGATCAGAATTATCCTAAGTTATTCACAAACTAAGTGAGCATATTCTATATCTAATATTAATAAGTCTTAATGCGCTTATTGAACATGATATTTAGTTGATACGGAATCAGCAACAGAGAAAAACTGAAATCGCTTGATTCACTCTCCCAAACACGACTGAGATATTTCTGACATTAACATCTTCTGAAGATAGAGATTATACGGCAGGCCGACCGGACATACTCAAAATTGAGATCATTTTCGTCTCGATATTCGGAAATAACAGGTATTTAGACAGAACGATATAGCACGTTTAATTCCGTGAAGTAGAACAGGCTCACACGAAGCTTGCCATTTAACCAAAATCACATTTTTCCTCAATACGAACTGCAACTTCAAGACACCCATATTTGTGATCTTGATCTAGAATATCCTGGGCAACAGATTTTCAGAATGCCAAATTAAAGAGTTGCACGATTACAACAGCTTATTAACTCATTTACAAAAAATGTTGAATGTTCCTAAGAAGTGAGGAAAAATTTTTTAATCCCTATTAGAATCGTTTCAGATTCAGGCAGAATTATCTTTCATAGTTGTTCTCAAAATGCAAAAACTTGGGATCCCGGGGCAACAAAATCGATACAAAACACAAGGTGCCCTATGAATGCGTTGAAATAATATCAAACCCTAATCCCTTTGTTGCAAAGATTACTCATTTATTAGTTTCAATGCTGAGAGTTGAATATAATCATCTAGTTCTGTAGTTATTTCAATAACTCGAGCTTCTCATCAAGAAATGATGAATAAAGCTGCTTTCAGGGTGTGGAATTTAGAAGGACAATAGCTTATCCTAGATTGCGCCAGGTTTCTATATCTATATTATTGTCAAAGACAACTCAACATTTTTTACGGCTTTGTACGTGGTAATTGATATTGAATGTGTAGGACAATCTCTACTGCGCATGGACTCTTTGAAAGTTGGCGCGCATTTTGCAGGCAAACTTGACATATAATTATTTCGGGGAATAACCTCATGATGGTCGTCCACGAGTATTTTTGTAATATTTTTATAAGTGCGTCAAGCATAATTCATACCTGTGTTTTTGAATACAAATGACATTCCTTCCGAATTTCGAAATGAGTGATTCCAGTTTTCCTATACGGCATTCGGGTAGGCGCGTGCTCAGTTTAGACTACCCTACTGTTGCGTACCACAGTTAGTTTACTGGGGCTGTTCTTGGTGAACCAATCTTCGATTGACTCAGTTGGAATATATACTTTAGAGGTTCAAAGATATACGTCGATACCAAAACGGTGTATCGATATTTTACTTGATACTTCTGGGTTAGCTCAAAGTAAAAACACTATTTAACTACAACAGTAAAGTGACTTTATTGTTACGTCAGTCTAAAACTGAGCTTGATGTTTACAGTACGGAGGTTTGCGTGATACTTTCTAAAATACTAATTTGTTTTTAGTTCTTATATTCTCATCCTTCTGGTGCAAAGATGGGGTACAAACAGTCGAGAACATTCTAATGGAATTCCAAGAGCCTTCTTGGAAGATCGCATTCTCAAGTATATAATAGGACCTGTTCCCCGTTCAAAGTGTTACATTCCTTACAAATAAAATAGTTAAAAAAGGTTCCTTCAATATATTTGTTAACCCTGTAATTTAGCCTTATGCTTTAATTACCTGAGTGGCCAAATATCCTGTTGGTCAACTGATGTATCTGTTCAATGAGTAAAAAAGGGATTCAACCCTGAAATTGGGGTGCATTCCTTAAATGACCCGACAACTCAAGCAATTATCTTCTCGGGAAATATTGTTTATGGTTAACAAATATATATGTCCGATGAATTATACAAAGGATCGAACACCATCATATTCGAAGGCGTCAAACCTTAGGTACAATGTTGACATCAAATTTTTTATTATATTGACAGTAATTTTAATTTATCGTTGTAAATTGGCGTCCGCATGCCATAACCATGTTGAGGTTGAGCGTATGTCTCTGCAAGTTAATAAAATAAAATAGTAAAATTTTAATGGCATATATTGTAGATTGGGAAGAATTGTTATTGATTATTTACACTTCAAAGCACTGATTCCCATTGGAATTATCCCCTAAAGTTAATTTTCCTAGAAACTATACCTTTCTTGACCAACAAATTTAATCTTTAATCGTTGTTAATTAAAAAAATATTCGAATAATTGCCGTAAATTTTTTTCGCTTCATGGAGACCTTTTTGTGTACCTATAAAATAAGATGATAAAAGATAAAACAAATTCAATACCTTGGCTATACCTAATCATTTTCTTGTGTAAACAAAATAATTCACCGTTATGTTGTGAAAAAATTCTGTTTATTTGTTACTTACAGTTTTATGTTAATATGGACCGTTCATTAACTAAAACAAAATTCTATAACCACTTAATTTTATATTTTTTATGAACAAATGGGTTATTTCAATCAAGTTTGTTCTATTTTGAAACTTCTTGAAGATCTATCATGAGAATATACACTTTTTATTAATCGTTATTGTTTATGGACGTTTTTCTGATATTTCTATTATTCGAATAATTAGACTTCTCCATGAATTGAAAGAAAATATTTTGCATCCATAATTTCATTGCTTGTTACATTAACAATTTGTTATAGACAAATTATTACCTTTTCTTCATATTTTTTCGATAGTTTTAAAAATTTCAAAAACGTGTGCATTATAATACGAAAAGGTCTTGATCGGGTAACAAATATAAATAATGATCTTTTAAAAGTTAATATGCCTAGCACGCCTTTCCTTCCGAATCGCGGAACGATTTTGCTCTTTTTTCATCTTTCAAAATAACACGAAGTTGTTTACTATGAAATGCCGGCAAATCAAAACCTCGCGATGAACTGGTGCGATATTTTGACAGACGTCGTTCGATATATGGCACTTAAAGATGGTATACAGATTCTTTACCAACAGTTCTCAGTGTTGTCAAACACTTATCAATCCAACCTCGTAACATGAATGTCAACTCAAAAACTCGGGCATCTGTACCAGAACGCATTAACCAAAGCCACAATGAAGTGTCTGGAATGCAACAGGGATGAAACTCATTGATGGCGGACAAATAAATTCGTATTAGGCTCTTATTTCCAGTATAACAAGTACATAACTGAATATCCAATTTGTCTTCATGAGAACTCTGCACATCCAATGTAAAAAACCTTTTAACGTAATGCAGAAAATTCAGTTCTAATAAATCCACTCACTTATAACGCCAGTTTGCTATTCGAAACAAGAAAAGCACTAGACGCCTCTGCGGATTCCAAGAATTTCTAGGATACAGATTCCCGAGTCATTGGTGGCAGAGGAATTTCATCGCCAGTTTTCCGCTGGTGAAAATGCCAATTTTTCAATACATCCAATTTCGCAGTACATTATCCGAGGGAAATACATGGAGTGTGTTTTTCATCGTTGAATAGGGTGGAAAAAGAGCGAATCCTCACAGTTTTATTACCGAGCGTTGCCTACTTGAAAATTGGAAATTTTTGCAGCTTCTCCTTATTCGAATAGAAGGTATAATAATGGACTCGTCCGTGCTCTGAGGTGAAAATCTTTTCAATGGAACTTTGCCGTTAATAATTATTTTTCTGAACTCATATGGTCCTTGAAGAATTAATCTTCGTGATGCAAGAACGTTTGTGGTGGGTGTTGCGTACCAGATTTAGTTTGCTGAGGCTATTCTTGGGTGAATCAATCTTCGATCAACTAAGTTGGGATGTATATCTTTGTGGTTCACAAATATATTATGCGTCGATAACGTTGTATAGAATTTTCACTTGATACTGCTGGATTAGCTCAAAGTCAATATTATTTAACAACAACAGTAAAGTGACTTCATTCTCTCGTTAGTCTTCTTCAACTGAGCGAGAGTTACATGGGTACAGTTCAGTGGTTTGTACTGAAAAGTCCCGGACTATCACATAGATGGTGCTAGTTTTATTGCATTCACATGCTAGATAAGTCGTTGGCCAATCAGAAATCTGATAATCTATTGCCACCTCCCTCTTTCACCCATCTGTCGTTTAACTACTTAATTCTGATCATTCCTGAGATTATTATAAAAACATGTATGTTGACTCAGTACTAAAACACGGGCATTCAGTAAGATAAGATGCTGACCAATCAAAAACCTGATCGTCTTGTCACCTCCTCATTTTTATAGTGCCGACAATTAGATGTTAAGCCCCGCCCATCTCTCGTCAAATTACTGAGTTCTGATAAGTCACTGACCAATCAGAAACCTGATCGTCGTCTATTGTCGCCCCCTACTTTTTACAGTGTCGATAATAGGATCTCAAGCCCCGCCCATCTGACGTTTAACTTCCAAATTTTGATAATTTCCTGACAATATAACGCTCACCTAATAGGAAATAATTTTGTCAATTCCGAAAAGTATTTCAGAAAGATGGATTAAACATAAAATTCATAGTCCACAATACATTATATACAGTGCACGTAAAAATTATGAAACAAATTTTTTAGACAATATACCTTCTAACGACAGCTGTTATAATTTCATGTTATTCTATTATTAAGTTTGTGAGTAGTTGTGCTTAGAATGACGCTACTTTCATTATTTTCAAAACAATGGATCAAAAACGATTTAGTGTTTTAATTTTACACTGCTTGTTGATGGGAAAAAACATAGTTCAAACGATACAATAGCTTTAAAAGAGTTATGGGGACTTCGCTTCATCAAAAACAACAATAAAACGTTGCTCGGCTGACTTCAAACGTGGTCGTAGAAACACTGATGACGGAGTGCGCAGTGGAGGTCCAAATGAGGAGTAACACCAGAGAACATAAAAACACAGTATCGTCTTGAATTCTCGAAAAGTGAAGTTGGGTATCGTAAAGATATCAAAAGAACCTATTGGATTTATATTGCATGAGCATTTGACTATGAGAAACCTCTGTTCAAAGTAGGTGCCGCATTTGTTTACTGTTGATCAAAAGAAGGACGTGTTGATGATTCTAAATAGTGTTTGGTCATGTTTAAACGTAACAAACCAGAATTTTTGCGTCGATATGTGACAAGGAATGAAACATGGATCTATCACTTTACTTCGAAATCAAAACGATCGTCATCTGAGTGGACAGTAACCGGTGAAACTCGTCCTAAGCGCCTGAAAGCACAATAATTGGCTGGAAAGGTTTATGGTCTCGGTATTTTGGGATGTGCGTAGTGTAATATTCATCGACTTTCTTGATAAAGGAAATACCATCAATAGTTAATATTATATAGCGTGATTGGAGTGTTTGAAGACCGAAATTGCAAAGAAACGACCGCATGTGAAGAAAAAAAAAGTTCTATCTAGATAACGCACCGTGTCACAAGTCATTCAAAATAATGGCAGAACTACATGAAGCGAACTTCAAATTACTCCCACATTTCTCGGATTCGCTAGCTTCGGCTACCAGCCACTACTGGCTGGTCGCAGTCCTGAAAAAATTTCTCGCCGGTAAGAAATTCGCACTAGAGGTTATCGCTGAAACTGAGGCCTATTTTGAGGCAAAAGATGAATCATTGTACAAAAATTTTATTGAAATGTTCGAGCGACGCTAAAATAATTGCGTTGCTCTTGATGGAGATCACGTTGATGAATAAACCTAATTTTGTACCAAAAAACTGTGTTACATACAAGGAGCGGCAAAAGTCAGTTTGCACTGTCAGGTATTCATGCATGCGAGTATTCTCGGCCAGTATCATACCTAGGGCGGAAGGAGGCAGCTGAAACGTAGCGAGTTGAGTTGTCCGCGTGTAGTAGTGTTGTTGTGTACGTTTACAGTGCATATGATTGAGCATGTAAAGTACACGAAAGAAGAACGTGTTTGTTTGCTCACTTCTTTCTGAAAACTTCACGGAGGTTATGCTGAAATTTTCGAAGAATTCCGCAAGCGCTTTCCAAATAAGCAAGTTCTCATCAGACAAATGGTGCATAAACTGTATGTAAATTCTTAAGTTCTGGCTCCGCAGTCGACACGCCGCGTTCAGGTCACCCTGCTAATTTTCCCGTGAAATTTGTTTCACCGTGACTAAACAATGCCGCATGTGTGTTGAAGAGGAGGAAAACAATTCGAACATAAAATGTGAGACCACCAGTAATTATTGATGTTATATTTTTTACGAAAATAAATTTATTTGCTATTATTTTTTCTTTTTTTTCCTCATATGCAAAATGGTGGCTTTTGCCGCACCCTGTATTATGATTTTCTTGCTAGAACACATCTATTTCAGTATTTCGAAATGATTTTATTGGATTCCAAGAGCCTTCTAGGAAGATCTGAATCTGAAAAATACTCTTTCAATATATTTGTTGACCTTGAATTTGAGATTTATTGCTTAAATGGCTTGAGTAGCCAAATTTTATATAGTCGCTTCCGGGGGTTGTTGCCCAGAGCGGTACTTTCAGTCTGGAGAAAAGAACGAAGTCAAAGGGAACTAGATCATGCAAATACGGTGGCTGGTCGATTGCGTTTATCGTATGTTTGGTCAATGTCTCGTCACCAGTTATGATCCATTTCATGAACTTGAGATTCACAATTCGCACGATCCAACATGTTTGCAGCTATCGGCATTCGGTAAAAATCAAACGGGAGTTTTCCTGAGAGATGAGATCACGAACTATCTCTCTAACCCAGACGTGACGATCTTCGAGTACAATTTTCTTGATTTTTTCGACGTAATCGTTGGTCGAAGAGGTCGACAGTCGACCTAAAAGAGGCAAATCTTCAGCAATCTCCCGACAGTTTTTGGAGGCTATGTACCATTCCGTACAGGGATTTCGATAAAACACGAGTCTCCATAAGCATTTGCAACGAGTCAGCGCACGAAATTTCGTTCAAAACACAAAATTTGAGACAAACTCTCGGTTCACTATTGTTTTTCATTGTAATATTCGCAGACTGTCACTGAGGTCAACTGGTTTCAACAGTGTCGTGAAAAAACTAGTTGATAGACTGCCCTAATGTTTGGCATAATAATTGCGTACGTCCTACCAAAAACAGAAATTTCAATTACTTTAATATACTGAATGCGGGCAATTTGAATGAAAATTTCCGGATACCTTTTTTGCCAGATTGTATTTGGACAATAAACCTATTCTGAGGATATTTTAACTCTATCTAATCTTCTCTGGAAGATAGAGAGTATACGAAAGACCGGCCGGGCATACTCGAATTTGACCACAGATTTTTCATAATGAAGTCGAACCTAATCAACTGGAAACATTTTTGGCTTGATTTTCGAAAACTACAAACATTTGTGTAAATCAGTGGTAGTAATAAAACAAGGGCGAACCAAGGAATCATGTGTTGAAGAACATTCAATTCATTGGTTAAAATTACTTATTTTATATCACTTGTTGTTTGAGTAGCCCATTTTTAGGTTTATTTCTTGTTGTGGGTTTATATATCATGTGAAGTAGTTTATTTCAACGGAAGAAAAACAGTTTCTCCATTGTTGTTTCATCATCCGATGTGAGATCGGAAATGAGTTTTTTATGTCAGTGGATCTAGGCTTTTGATTTGGTTGAATTGGAGGGAAAACACCCTACCATCGTAGACCTGTAATATTCTGAGGACGGTATGTGTTCGAAAAACAATAAGTAAGTCAGCCATATATTTCATGGATAATTCCCTTGAGCCCCCCGTTATGAATATGTAGGATCATAAAGAGAAAGGCAGTCCAAAAAAATCGTGCAATGGGAAATGGTAAAATAAATCAATAAAGACTTCATTCCCAGCATTGTCTGGATGTCCATGTTAATAGTGGCTTTAGCGATAAAGGACTGAATGCGAAGCAATTCCAAACTGAGTTCCGTGTTCGAAAACAACTATTACTCACTTCAATTTCGGAAGCCATCTTTGTCCCACTACCTCAAATCCAATCCTACCCATCGGAAATCAAGGAGATGGAACTCGTTTTATGGAAGAGTTAAATAAATAAGTCGGATCCGGACAAACAAGACTATTAGAAGATAAATCATTATTTTATATCACGAACACATCAGAGTTGAGCTGGAATTCACTACTACAATTAGAATTGCTATGAAGTAGGAGGTCTGTAAATTGAGTAATGAGACTGATTTTTTTGATATTTTCAATACAAAAATAATTACAATTCAATATTGTCACCTTCAAAATAACTTCTTTCCAAGGCCACACAGCGCTGGAGATGTTCCCTCCAATCCTTACAGCAGTACTGGAACTCCAATACTGAAATAACCTTCAGCTGGTCGGTTACAGCCGCTTGAATTTTTTCGACTATCCCAAAATGATTTGTTTCCCTTTGGGGAGAGGAAAAAAGTCACAAGGACTCAAGTCAGGCGAATAAGCAGGCTGGGGAGCCACAGGCATGTTTTTACTGACCATTTTCACTGGTTTTTGCGCAGTTTTTTTTCATTCCCAATTCATTGGTCAAAATTTGATGAACGGCGGTGTTAAATTCAACTCTTTCCCTATCATTCTAACCGTCAACCGACCAGCTGAACGCACAAGATCCCGGATTCTGTCGACATTTTCATCAGTGAAAGGCCTTCGGCTTCGTGATTCATCTTCAATCGACTCTCTTCCTTCTGAAAATGCCTTAAACCATCGAAAAAACTGGGCCCGTGACAATGCACTATCTCCGTAGGCCTGCTGAAGTTTAAGAAGAGTTTTTGTTGCTCTGTGCCCCAGTCTGAAGCATAACCTGATAGCACACCGTTGTTCGAAATTTATGTCATCAATTTTTAGAACACAATAGAAAAAACTGTTTCACAAAAACAATCGCTACGCACAACCAAGCGAGGTCAAACTTGTACTGAAGGTGGATCACATGTTCTTCTACCGCCCCACCAAACCCCGCACTTTCAGTGTTGCCAGAACAAACGCAACGTTGCCAGTCTCATTACTTCATTTACAGACCTCGTATTTAGCCATTTTGAGCTTTTCGGGGCAGTTAACGATCAATTCTAAGCTCAATTGACTCGCCAGTGTTTAAGAATAATTCATTAACTAAGGAAAATTACTGCAAGGACTATAATAGTGTAATATTAGGCATCAATTGCACAGAATTTTCAACGCTATTGTCTTGTGAAAATGAGATCTCCCAGATTGGATAGCTCAAGTGGAAAAATCGGTCTGAAACTCTTGCAAAAAATTCAGACAGCGATGAAATACCAACATATGTCGTAGAGGGAAAAGTGTGAGTGATTAGTGTTAATCTATCTTGGATCGTAACGGTTTCGATCATATTTCAACATTTTTTTACCAACGAATACTATTCTATCAATCCATCCAGAAATTCTTAGCTTAATTCAATTCTCCAACACTTCGGCATTACAGTACTTTCTCTTTTCATCCATTAATGCTCTTCGAAGTTGAATAAATTATGAGTATGATATATATTTCACAGTCAACCTAGTTTTTGGACTAACGAATGGATTTAAAACGATAATACTGAGCAATAACCCAAGTAGACCCAAGCAGCGGTGAGCCCCAAATGCATCTGTATATAATAAAGCTTTATGCTTCCGAGGATTCAATTAAATTTTTAATCCTTCATCTCATTCCAAGTCGGCTTCAAACTTGTTTCGCATTCAACTTCTTAGTGTTCGAGATTTGAAATTTTGAGGTGTTCCTTTCCGCAACAATTAACGTTCATCACGCAATCTCATGGTGTAGGGGAATTGCTAGAATAATGAATTCTAATCTCAATATGGGACGACAGACTTGAATGTCAACATCAGAGAAGATATGATATTTAATTCATGGATTAATATGATCGCTGTTGACAATTGGTTCACAACTTTTTCATAGAAGGATTTGACTACTTTTTTTACGTCTGACATTTTGATAGTCAGTTTCATTAGACACTAGCTGAACCGATAGACGTTGTACTGTCTTAAAAAAAAGGTTATTTATTATTCTAATGCTTAATGATATGCTACATTCGCAGTTTTTCTTGCTCATATATGAATAGTTTTGTTTTTATTTCGATTGGGCAACAGGCGACATATAATTGGCCTTGTGAAAAACATGGTTTTTTAAGATTGATGCCATAAACACCAAGTGATTGCTCTCGATAAATATTTATAGGTATTGAGAATGCTAGCCGCACTCGGAATTTCAAGTCGAATGGCATGTCTTTCGGAATAAAAATAATCTGATGATTAAGAACGTCATCGCTTTTGTATTTCCCTTTCAAAATCGTGGCTTCGATGACGTATATATTCCGGAATATAATGATTCTGATTCTATTTCCAATTGCAGATTATATGGTCATGTTGGAATAATGATCATTGACTAACAGTAAGCGTAAATAAAAACACTCGTCTTGACTGGGATTGACTGTAGTAGATCACCTAAGGTTAGATTAGAAATATCATATGGTTGTGAAGTATTCTCAAATAACTATACTTAAATTTTCTAATTTTTTGCTCAAGTTTTTAATGTTTTCGCTTTGAACCATCGCCTGATATTAACAAAATCAATAGAAAAAAAGTATTGAAATAGGTCCAGCTGTTCGAGAGTGGCCAAGGGAAATAGGGACTCATTTTTATTTATGAAGATAGAGAATATATGACTGGTTTTTTTGTGCTGTGTGGAAAAAGAAAGTTTTCTTTTGGTTCGTGTGATATGCTAAACTCGAAACTTGATTGAATGTATGTTGAAAATGGCACCAAGTGGTAAGTTTATCACAGATTAAATTCTTTTCAAGAAGGAACGTAGTCGGAAAGTGAATTCATACGAGACCAGAAAACTTAATTCATCTAACTTAGAATACAAGTCTATTATTTAAATCAGTTGGTGCCAAATGGATTCTCCTTCAGAACGCTCTTCGAATCAGGCTTCCCTTGACGATCTGGTGATTAGTATTCATCTATGAGTACATTTTTTTCGAAGCTGAATTCTGCACAAAATATATGTATTCAAAAAATATGTGTATAAGAAATATATGTACAGGGTGCGGCAAAAGTCAGTTCACCGTTTTGCATATGGGAGAAAATATGTTCTAATTGTTTCCCCCCTCTTTAACACACATGCGGCATCGTTTAGTCACGGTAAGACAAATTTTACGAAAAAATTAGCAGGGCTACTTGAACCCGGCGCGTCTACTAGGGAACCAGTGGTGGGAACTTGCTTATTTGAAAAGCACTGGCGAAATTTCAGCATAATCTCCTTCAAGTTTTAGGTAAGAAGTGAGCAAACAAACACGTTCATATATTGTGTACTTTACACGCGCAGCCATGGCAACGAACGCACTGTAAACGTACACAACAACACTACTATACGCGGAAAACTCGCTACGTTTCAGCTGCCTCCTTCCGCCCTTGGTATGATACTGGCCGAGAATACGCGCATGCGTGAATACCAGACAGAATAAACTGACCTTTGTTGCACTCTGTATATAACCTTTTTGTGTGGCGTTGAGATTTCTCTGGAATCAAAAAGACGAAATTTAATGTCAATATTCATGATATCTTCTCTATATACGTCATTGTAGCTAATGACTTCACATAATCCAAGACTGAAGTGAACTTAATCTATAGGTCTATTCAAAATATTCAGACATATACGATCTTATTCTTCTTCCACAAGACTTGAGTTTATAGCATAATTTGAAGAACAGGATCTTAACTTGTTGATTTATTCTTCTTCTGTTCCTTCTCCTTTTTTTCTCTAATTTCTTATAATTTTTGGCTTTTTGGTTTATTCTTACTTTTTTACCTTTTTGGATATTTTATGTAAGTAATTATAAGATTTTGTATCTTTAGACCTTCTTCGCGTTTCATTTCTTTTCTCAGAATTCAAGTTCACAATCAGATTTAATCTCCTCAGAAAATATGTTTTTGCCATTTGAAACTATTTCATTTTGTTCGAGAGGATTCTTCTGATTAATTTCTTTCCATCCTTGTATTTACTTTTTTCCTTTTGGTATTTTTTGAAAATACTTATCAGAAGGTGTTTCCCTTGAACCTCTACCTGTTTTATTTGTTCCTTGAATATAGTTCATTTCGAGGCTTTTTCTGATCTGATTGTTTTTTGTTATTTCCTTGAGGTGCTTCATTTGAATGATTAACATAATTGGTTTTCTCTTAACTTTTATCTATTTTTTATTTTGATCTAGAGGTTTTCCACGAATTATTCTCATTGTTTTGTCCTTTGGGATATTTTATATGGATATTTATCAGATTTATTCTCTTATAATTCTTATCAGTTTCAGTTTTTTTCTTAGAAACTTTCATTCTGCCGTTAAGGTTTTTTCAGATCAATTTCAAACTCTTTCCCTTTTTCTCTTCAGGTATATCATAAAATTCATCAATTTAATCATGAGAAAAACTTACCCCATGAGTCTCATCATTGGGATCGTCGGGTTCAACTATTCTCAGTTTTTTTTACGGTTTATTGACAATTTCAGCACCGTTATTGCGATATGTTGCGATATTTTTTGGTCCCAAAGTTGCAGTAGTTTGCAGGTTTCAACTCAAGAACGTGGTTCTAGCAAAATGGGACCAATTGCCATACCGCAAATGATTCAATGGAAGTTTATTACATTATTTCATAATAAAGTCATTTCACGAAGGGATAACATCAACTGTCCTCCCAGAAGCCCCGACCTTAGCCCACTTGACTATTTTGCATGGGGATACTTTAAAGTGAGGTTTATCAAAATAATCCGACGAATCTAACCCAGTTGAAGCAAAACATCAGGTCAGAAATTGCAGCGGTATCAATAGCAATGTGTTTATGTGTTATCCCAATCTTCGTTCCCGTTTAGAAGAGTGCCAGCAGAACAACGGTCATCATTTGGATAACATCGTCTTTTCCAAATAATTCTCCAATTCATATGTTGATAATAAATAATGAACCTTTTTCGCTCACGAATATTTTTTGTTTTATCAAACTTACAAATACCCGATACCCTTTCTGGATACCTTGTATCGTATTATATTAACAATCATTCTGAAATCTAGTTCATTGTTATCATCTAGAAGTTATTTGCTCGATACTCAATAATATGAGTATACCATAAACCGGAATATTCTGCTGAGGTTATTTCGCAACCATAACTGACAATCATTTTAATATTGATGCTTATTAGTGGCTTTTCTATCGAATTCATTGTTAGATTAATTTAGTTCTGCGAAATTAATATTAGGCAACACGAGGGTTCAATTATCGAAATCTCATTCGTTGAACCAATATGCACTCGTCACTGTTGATGTTTCTGCGGTTGTAGAGGGGAAGTAAATTTATTGAAAAAATTTACAAACCGCACCAATGAATAGGCATATTTATTTGCCTACCTGAATCAGCTAACCAGAGAAATGTTGAGCGACAAATTGCAGAAATGATTCTCTTCTGAAAATAGTTGTTTCTCGATAAATTAGTCAAGAGAAAAATCGAGGTGAAAGAATTCGGCGAAGAAAGGTGAAATGCAGTGACGTACTCTTAACAGGTAGATCACATTTTTTTAATAATTTTTTTTTGATGCTGTACTATTATACAAATACCATTTTTATGCTCGAAAAACTAATACCGCAGATATGATCTTTTGAAATTTGAATAATCACTTCCTATGATATGAATTATTAAGTCGGCACACTCATCAAATACCAGTTATAGTGTATTGGTTACGTGCCTTGGTTTTCGCCAAGACGCCCTTAGTTCGAAACCGTATAGTATCATCATTGTGTGGTTGAGATGTGAATTTTGAAATGAATATTCACTCGCAGTATTCACTCGCAAGTAGCTAAGCAAAGGGCGCTAAAGCCTTCTCACCGCACGTCAATGCTCTCCGAATTTTAAATTTTGATTGCTTCAAGTCATCAATATAAAATATAAATAATAATAAATAATAAACAATTTACATGGACAGATTACAAGTATTCCCAGATTTAGGTGTGCAATTGAACTTGCTTGAAGAAATTGAGTTTGATCACCTAAATTTGCTTCTGAAGAACCAAAAGGTGTTCTTTAATAAAAAAATTTTGTTAGATCATTGATATGAATCTATTCTGTTTAGACTATAATTAATTACTGAACACGCGTAAATTTTTGGTTTTTATAATCGGAGTATTTGTTTTAATCATGTACACAAACACATGAATATTGAATAATGGTTATTCATAGATTATGTCAAATTTTAATACCTTACCATAGAATATCAATTTATTACCCAACTCCAGGAGAGAAAAAATTAATAATTGCAAAGTTTTTTTAAATGAAAGATAATATCTGTAACCATTATTAATCTTCAGTTTTAAATTTTCTCAGAATCACTAGAGTGAATTATTATCACTTTAAAATGTTATTATAACGTCTCTGTGATGGGTAGTTCCCAATAAAATAGTGTTGTGTGGTTGTTTTGTTTCTGTTTGAAACTGTCAACAGTTATTTGTACCTTTCTTCCAAAAAATGTTGAAAATATTGTAAGGATAATTTCGATTGTTTGAAATTATTCAATTCAGTATGAAATGATTATGGCCAGAAAATGCATTCTAATCTTTTTTGTTCATGAGCCTACAGATTCCAGTTTCAATATTGATTGAATTTTAATTATACATGCATCATAACAAACATTCAGAAATGTAATAACAAAGTCAAATTCTATTATCTCCTAAGTTTGTGAACCAGGTTGAATCGGTGTATAAAATAAATATGTGATAAAACTCATATGAGCTTAATTTGAAGCATTCCTATGTTAGAATAGTTATAATTTGATGAACCCTGAAAGTCTGAAGCTATAAAGAACCAGCTCTTCATAAAGACAAGTCTTCAATTTAACAGGTCCTGACAGAAAATACATTACCTATTTTAACGGTCACCATGAAAATACATCGAAGTAACTATGTGAGTGATGGAAATCTTTTTCTCTATTTATTATTAAATATAACTCTGGATTCAATATTAAACAAAGTGCTAGACATCATCAATAATGAATACAACAAATGGAAATTTGAATGTTGTAGTGAATGTAAGACAAAAATTGTTCAGTGCGTAATTTCATCTATAGTGTTTAGTGGTGGAACCATAGACTGGAGAGATTTCTCCAACCCTTCGTAGAAATATTTCATAAAGACATAAAATATGGCAACATTAAACGAATCCGATTATTGAATCATTTCAGCACAGAGTTGGATTTGGGAAAATCAAAAAATGTTGACAAAACTATATCGATTTAATTCCTTTCAACTTCAAATATCTCAAGAATGGTGCAGTTTAGGAAAAAAGATGATAAATGATTTTATCTGCAAAAAAGAATAATGATTCCAGGAAGAACAAGATACGGACCTTTAGTTCAAGTGATATTTGTTTTTCATGTAATTTAACCAATCTGTAGAGTAGTAGTGAGAAAACCACAAGAAATGGAATAAATCAAATGATGCGAAAATATGCATGACTGTTATCAAAAACCTTCTACAAGAGATCATTTCAATTCAATTTATGAAATTTCAACACCCTATATCTTTTGAACGGGGCCAAATTTGGAAGAATGTTATAGGAAGAAAATGTTTCTTTTGACGTCAAGAATCTATGGTTAAAATTAACGCAGTAGTCAAAGACTCACCCTGTATATGTATATATACTTTTGAAATTTTGGCTTACAATTTTTTGGTTGGCAAACAATAGAGCGTGTAGTGTTGGCAGGGGTTAGTGACGGGGTGTCATACAATTCGGCGTATGACATGAAAGCCTAGGGAAAAAAACTCACTAAAAAAACCAATGAACCGGTGTAGATCTTATGGTACCAGTGCCAGACCATCTTACATGTGCTGGAGAAGAAATATTGTTGAGATCGAATACAAAATTCCTTGGCATTGGGCTTGATTGTCATCTTGATTGGTTTAATCATACTGCAGAGCTTTGTACACGCCTAGACAAAGTTTTGTATACACTTCGTGTACGGAAATCAGAGCTCACCACAGAATTTTTTGAGGCAATATATTTCTCAAATTTCCAGTCACTCATGAGCTATGGATTGCTGACTTGAGGAAGTAGTCGACAGACCACCCTTGTTTTCAGGATACTGAAGCAGGCTTTGAGAACTATGTTCCATATGAAATATCGGGAAACATGTCGTGGAGTATTCAGACAAAATAATATTCTCACACTGCCAGCATTGTACATCTATAGATGCCTCCAGGTCATACGAAAAAACCCGAACTACTTCGAGAAATATGAAAAGACTGGCCCGTACAGTACAAGAAACAATTTGTTGATTTATCCACAGCACCGCTTGGCATCAACTGAAAGATCTTGCCCATACACTTGAGAGAAATAAAAATATTTACACCTTTTCGAAAACACTTACATAAATTTCTTGTGAATGTAGAACCTTACACTATTGATGAATTCTTTTCATTTTGTAGAATCAATCCTTGAGATTGTGAATTTTCTTTTTTTGCATTTACTTGACGTATCCTCATTTTATTGTATGTGCATTGTATTATATTTATGTTGTGGCAGTGATTTTTTGTGAATAAAATGAGTTATTATTATTATTATTATTCTCAAGGATGTATTCAATTATGCATCGATTTTTTGTGTATGTGCACTATTAAACCAAACAGAGCAACAATACTCAGCTGTAGAAAAGACTAAGGCTAGAGATGCTGTGCGAAGAGTGGAAGCATCAGCACCCCAAGATGATCTAGCTAGTATGTTTTCCAGAGTATGTAAATGGAATGCTGGTAAGCAATAGTATAATATCATCAGCATAAACAAATTTCTGATATGATGTCATGGTTAAATTACAGAGATATAAATTGAAAAGTAAAGGAGCTAGAACTGATCGTTGAGGAAAACCGTTTTTTAATGTGTTGAAATTGCTTCTCTTACTGTCAACAAAACACGAAACCTTCTATCAGCTAACATATTTTCTGATAATCTTACCGTTTTCCCACACTTCAGATGGGTGTACCGTTTGAAAATTAATCCATCTTTCCACACAGTGTCATATGCCGAAGATAAATCAATGAAAGCAGCTCCTGTTTTCAACCTATTACTGAAGCCCGATTCTTTGAAAGTTGTAAGGCAGAGAACCTGATCTGAACAATTGAAGAATAATGCCTATGACGATAATGTTTGAAAAAACTTTCACGTAATATCAAAAAACTGATTATCTGATTATCAGACACTTCATAGAAATGTAATTTTTTCGGTTCATAACCACTATTTTTCTGAAGAGAAACGATGACCAGTAAAAAAGTTTACCCATTTTATTTTTTGTTCTCCTGAATATTACGATGCTGAAATTCCATAATATTGAAAATATCAATAGCCTCAATGAAGACATAAAATTCCATCGATAACTGATGAATAATCTCATGAGACTTCGAGTGTTTCCAGAAAAAAATCAGTAGCGTCTTGCATTAACCGTCACATTCAGGAACGATAAGAACGTTTGATGTTTAGAGGTATTCCTTATACCACTGAAAATGCTGATAAATATAAGCGCTCAAAAGCTCCAGGTTAGTGCTCTCGTCGAATCTTCAAAAAGGCTCAAAATTATCCTGTCAGTATTCAGTGAAATTCCACTTTCAATTATGGAAGAATGACTGTATCGCTTCGAGGGAACTCAAGAGAATAATCACGCAAATGAATTTGACGCTCCTCCCTCTAAAACTCTTTTTGTTCCGAACGTCAAAGCGCCGTTTGATGGATTTCTCTGTTTTTTCCAATATTCCTGTGATGCAACCGAGATGCTTTCCTAGGAAATTCCTTCTTTGGTGACCCTTTCAGGCTTGACTTCCCACCATGAAATTTCTCATTCGAAAAGAGGTTGAAGTTTTCATTGAGGATCATTAGTCATAGATGTGTCAAAAAGAGACGTTTTATCTTTGTTGATGTGTTAAGTATCACGTTGTAACTTTCTCTTATGGGTGAGAAATTCTTTCTTCTTGAAATGTAATCAAAGCTACAAGGTCACATCGTTGAGAATTTTTTTATCGTCGAAATACATCTTTTCTCGGTTCTAACTCGCTGTATTTTCAACTCAACCGGTGGAAGATTCCTTGGATGCTGAACGGAGTTCATATTGTGAATAGTAATGAATTGGGGTAGGCGATAAACCAAAGTGCGGTTTGTATTGAACATTATCTGGTAGTGACAAATAAGTCGACCGACCCCATTGGTATGCAACGTAAGACGGAAATATTGAATTCTGGTCTTAATGTAGATAGAGGAGATCGCTCGATAAAATCAGAACCGGACTCGACTCTTGTTGATTTCATTTCTGAATTGTTTTCTTGTTTGGTAATTCCATCGTCTTGTCTATTTATCCAAGTAAATCCTCAATTTACCACGTTGCTAATGATTCCTCAAAGGTAAAGAGTGATCGATTCTGATAAAATGTTTTAACGATTGATTTAATGAATATTTTTCAATTGAGAATTTTTCAAGTCTCAACTTTACGACTGCCAAATATGAATTGCCACAACTAATTTTTACCAGAATGGCGACAAAACAAAGTAGTATATAATGTTGAATGTGTATAAATAAATTGCTTCTTTTTATATTTTTGAAATGTCTCTACTTGAAATTTGGTGACAACTTCCACATATTTCTGGTCGGAGTCAACATATTCTTATCCCTTTGAATTTCATTCGATGTCTTTATTAGTCGATAAAATGGACAAAAATGGCAAAAATCTTCCATGAGGCAAGAATTAAGATTTTGTGAAAAACTAATCATCGTGAATAAAGCTCTTGTTTCGAATTCTCAAATTTGCGGAAACTAATAATAGTAATAATGTCGTAGAATTTTCACAAATTTTTTGGAAAATAAAACGCCTGCATTATTCAAACTATTTTCAAGTTTTTATGACCAATGTTCGATGTATGATTTAAGACACAAACTTTATCGGAATATAAACATCAATATCGAATCAACAAATTTCCATGAGCAAAAATTCTCAAGGTAAGTTTTCTTCAATTTTCATGGAAATTCTTGAGAAATCAATATCTTCAAAATATGTAGACGTTCTCATATTTGCAAAATATTTTTATATCCTTTATCTTCATATCAAGAATGCGATTCTCTTCTTTCAATTTTATCTATATGTTCCACACAACTGAAATATTGTGAACTAAAGATTAAAAGAATAAATAAATGAATAACTTATCAATAAAATGGCTGAAAACCAGAAACATAGTATATTCATAGCTGTAAAGACTATGATGTAGCTTTTTTTTAGAATACTTGGTCGTTATAAGATAAGAAAATTATTCTTGATCGATTCGTCTTAATCCCACAATTTTTGAGATATTTCAAAACATAGAAGCAGATAATGGAGTGAGAAAAAGAAAAAAGTTACAGCTAACTTGTCGGTATAATTTGTGACAATTTTTATTCCATTGAATACAGCATATGACAAATCAATTGTTCAGTTACAATATTAAAACACAACAAATGTAGAGATATTCATTAATCAACTAGTTTTTTACAACTGAAATGAGGATTAAAATTAAATAAAATTAATCAAATTTTAATAAAGAGGAAATCAAATAGCATTAAATATTATGAGAAATCTGAACACTTAATTAAAATAAGAATAATTGCAAAATAAATAAGGAAAATTTAATAACAATAGACAATCAATCAAAGAAGTGCATTGGTCAAAACATTATAATAATGAAAATATTCAATCTTCAATTATTTTTTCATTGTTGCCATTGTATAAACAACAAAGAAGTCAAACGCATTCAGAAAATAATTTCAACCTCAATCATTTATTTTCCCACAGAGGTGGTTCGTCATCAAAAAACATATGTTTTTATGGTTCCTTACACTAAGTACTACGGTTGGTATTAGAACTGAATCGAGCAGTAATTCTTAGTTCGAATTACATCAGACAAAAAGTTCTCCGAAGTGCTGAGCTATTGAAACACTGTGTTTGTACCGTAATTTTTGTAGCGCATGCTCTCCGGAATATTACTGTAAATTTTAGGTTGTTGGGACGAAGCTATTGTCTTTTAATTCCGAGAAACATTGGCTTCTTTGCAGGTTATTTGGCTTATTCATTTTTATTGATGGAAAGTAAAACAAGAAACATAGAATCCCTGATCAAATTTACCGAGTTTTATCTTCATGTTTAATCTTCTGAAAATCCCGGAGGTAAACAAATATGTTTGAGTAAGAGCTTAACTTCTCGAGATCTGACAGGTTAATTCGATGTTTCTGGTATCCGCTTCTGTATAGTCTTTCACCATGAAGAGAAAAATTCATGTAAAGCGATTTTCACGATTGTTCAAGCCACTCCTGGACCGAGCACGGCTTCAACCCTAAAATAAATAAGCCGGAGATCTACAAAGTGAACGTATCCAAGGGGATCCTCTTCTCAGCACGTAACCAACATTAAACATCCTGCCAGAAATACTTTTTTTTCGAAGTTCTGTGTTTTTCTGCACTTTTTCAGCTGCCAGCCCTCTGAGCAGATCATGACTATCCAATTGAAATCGAGTGTGCAATGAAAAAAAAATGAAGCCATCGAGTATGCATTTGTTTGAAGCGAAAATATACTTTTTATGTGCCACACATCAGTCGAAATTGAAAACGTGGATGAGTTTTTTCGTTTATTTAAAGTAAAAAACTTGATGAAAATTAATTGCCAAAATGTCATTCCTTAATCAAAGGTGGCAATTCCTAAAATTTTTCGAAAGGCCAATTTCATTATCTATATTCCTTTTTGAAAATCAATTAGTTTGGATATTCATGAATTATTAAATAGATTTTTTTCTGAAATACTACACACAGCGTATTTTTTTATTTTAATAAGAATATATTATATAGATGCATTATTTCAAGAATGCATAGCAATATATCTGTTTATTTGCACTGAACTATTTCCTTCAGAATTGTTATGCACCATGCGAACTTGTGAATTTTGAAGCTATTTTACATAAAAATTTGATCTTGTTTAATTAGTTTTGTTGATCTGAATGGTTTACTTATCCCATCTTAAGTCATTGTGATTCTATGGAGTTGCTAAATCTATGATGTACTGTCATTTGAGTTGCTTGAAGGATGGTCATCTAGTTTAATTTGTTAACACAGTGGTCAAATATTTCAGGTAAATTGTATGTCAAGTGTCACATTGAGTTACTGAAACGCGAATTAAGGCTAAATCAGAGGTCAAACTAGTGTCAAAAAAGTTGTCAACTAATCGGTGCTGTTCGGCAAATTTACTTGTAAGAAATCATTATTGATATTTTTTACCCAATCAAGACATTTCGGTATTATAATGCACACATTTTTGAAATATTTGAAACTATCGGAAAGATATGAAGAAAAGGTAATAATTTGTTTGTAACAAATTGTTAATGTTATAAACAACGAAATTATTGATGAAAAATATTTTCTTTCAATTCATGGAGAATTATTTGAAAAATAGAAATATGAGAAAAGCGTCCATAAACAATAACTATTAATAAGAAAAATATTTTTTTTTATATAGATGATAGGTCTTCAAGAAGTTCCAAAAAAGAATTAATTTGATTGAAGTAGCTCATTTGTTAAAAGAAAATTATAATTTTAGGTTATAGAACTTAAGTAACAAATAAACAGAAAATGTTCACAACATAACGTTGAATTTTTTTGTTAACAGAAAAAATGATGTGGTATAGCTAAGTATTGAATTTGTTCAAACTTTCATCACACTATCTTATTTTATAGGTATACAAGAAAGTCTCATCGAAGCGAAAAAATTTTGCGCCAATCATTCGAGTATTGTTTAATCAACAATGATTAAAGAAGTCTCGGAAAAAGTTATTGATCAAGAAAGGTATAGTTTCTTGGAAATTTAACTTTAGGAGATAATTCCAATGGAAACCAGTGCTTTGAAGTGTTAAGATTCAATAACAATTCTATCAAATCTACAATATATACCCTCAAAATTTTACTATTTTATTTTATTAACTTGTAACGCTCAACCTCAACATGGCTATGGCACGTGGACGCCAATTTTCAATGATTAATTCAAATTACTGTGACTGTAATGAAAAAATTGCTGCCAACATACAGTACCAACGCTTTGACGCCTTCGAATATGTAGGATAGTCTAAACTGAGCATGCGCCTACCCGATAGCTGTGTTGGGAAACTCGAATCGTTCATTTCAACATTTGGAAGGAATGTCATTTATAGTGAAATGCACAGGTGTAAATTGTGGTTGACGCACTGATAACTGATATCGAAAAAATACACGTACATAACATCATGAGGTTATTCCCCTAAATAATTATATTACTTGTCAAATTCGCCTGAAAAATGCGCGCCAAATTTCAAAAAGCGTGATCCTGACCTTCAAGTTTTGCGTAAGCGCAGTAGTCATGATCCTACATTACATTATCAATTCGCAGTGCGTTTGAAATGACATTCACAATATGTCCAATATATATGTATATATTAGTGTTGGGTAGTACACATCTTGAAATTGAGTTTGTAAGAGGTGCCTCATTATTGTACTGAAGCGGTACATTGTACCACTTCAAATGATGCGAGGGGGTCTGGCCGTTTATGACGCGATACGATGTCGGGACAAAATTTGTACTAGTATAGACGACGGATTGTTGAGGCGGTGTAGCGTAGTGAGGGCGAGGTAGGTAAGAACTAGGAACATTGATGGTCTGTCTCACTTCAAATATGTCGATGCAAAAGGAGGGTAACGTTAACTGTCGACAGAATTGAATTAAAAGAGCAAAATTTAGAATGCAAATTAATTATTGGATTTCGAAACTTTAGGACGGTGAGCGAGAGGAGATTTTACTGAATATGAGGATTTGGTTATTCAAAATAATCGAAGCTAACCGTGATTATATATTCTCATGTAATTAAAAAATCAAAAGTTTTCTCTCACATCATACACAGTTTTCCTGTTCGTTTTAGAACAAACCGGTTTTACAAAAATGTATCCAATTCTTAGTAGTTTCGGGCTGAATTTTTTTGTGAGACTTCATTATGCCGAAAAGATATATGGCTTATTTATGGCTCATCGCAATTCGCAATATCATCATTTATTAGGGTCATTTATTGAGTATTACTATTCCGAAAATCATCATTTATTAGTGGGTCATAGAAACTTATTGAGTATAACAACTCGTACAATTCTTCATTGAATCGACTTTTCATGTCTTCTAATTTTTCTTTATCTATGACGAACAGAATTCCTAATAATAATTAATATTTTTAATCGAAAAAATTAACACTATATCATGAGATACTGGTACAAAAATAGCAGGTAGTACTCTAAAGGTTAGCGTTCTATTTCTTCTGTGAAGAATCAATATTTTCATACAATCATCGAAAATAAAATTGTTTTTCTGTTGATTTCAAAGAAACTCCTATAAAATTCCATCATATTCGGTGAGAGGTGCCAAAGTGACAAAGACGCCACCGCGACATAAAACCCTCTGTAATTCCATAATTTACGACATTTGTGTACTGTCTACTATGAATCAGTAAATCCCCTCAGCTCTCATTTACCTCTGTCTCTGTCGTTTTTGTACCGGTGATCAGGACCAGGACTTATCCCCTCTCCCTCTTTGCATTTGTCACGTGACTCCATCGCTTTCTCATTGAGGAGAAGTGGGACATTTGAAGTTAGGTGATACATTGTTTAAAAATGAGGCGCTCTTACATTCCATCGTAGTGTACGGGACAAATGAGCCGCCTCTTGTAAGAAGTACCCAACACTAATATATATGATCATTTCAAAATCTTAATTCTTAACCTCTGGGATCTCAGAATATAAGTTTTTGTCACAGAATCTATGGTTTGATTGTCTGGCAATACGACCACTTCATGCCAACCGAAAATGATCATAAATCACTTGATTTGACATCTCTGTTAAGATTATCGTTGTGTTAGTTGACATGAGGTTTGATCAATGTTTCAGAAACTGATCTTAAATTTTAAAAAGGCAAAAGTGAAAACACTTGTAGTATTCGATTTCATTCATTGTGTTCAATTCATTTTCTGTAGCATTTTAAATTGTTTGATTTTATGATAAGAATGAAAATATTCTGTCCTTTATTCATTATGAACCAATGTTTCTGAAGGAAAAAATGTAAATATGAAAAGATATATCACTCGACAGTGTATCGACTATTATTGCCATTTTTAATTGATATTAACTCATGAAAAAGTTGAACAATTCTATTCTGATATTACCTCTTGAATTCGGTGTTTAAATCTTAATCGATTATAAAGCAGAACCGATAGAAATATTGTTGAGTTAAATCGACTGTTAACTCATTGATGTATCCGATGAAGTCTTGACATAACTCTGGTTAACTAAAATTTGCGAATAGGCTGCTAAAGGCTGACCGATTACCCATCGACATACGGATACACTTCAAACGTAATCAGTTCACTTCACACTCCATGAGCAATTGTTATCATGTAGTTTGGTATTTAATCAATCATATTATCGGGTTGGTTGTGTTACAGAGTACTCATGAATACACAAAGCTGATTCAGGAGACTGCACGTGCCACTTCGTTTGAATGATATTGTAAAATATTATTCAATATTTTGTTATACAAACGGTAAGGAACATTCAACAGACACTATGGTATATTAGTTCAATTATTCAACGAGTATTGTAGGTCATAACACACGCAGATGAATTTTGCAGCGTAAGCCTGTATAAGACATAGGTGAGTATTATTATAACCACGATCAGGAATATTTTTTAAATAATTTCTCAGAAATAATTCGGCCACACAAGTCAATATTTAGACTACTGAAAAACGATTCGATTGAACATGGAAATTTCGCAAAGAAAAGATCAAAAATGTGTAATATTCATAACAAAGGAGACACTGTAATAAGTTTAATCTATACTGTATCCATGAATTTGTATATTTCGAGTCGTCAAATAGAAAAAAGAAACTGGTATAACTAGAGGGCGAGCTTTGAGAATATTAAAAAATAAATAATAATTCCGTCCATATACTTATAAGAAACAATTTGCTCTCCGACCAAGAGATCTTGACAGTAGTGTACCTTTAAAAAAAGCATAACTTTAGGGCCTACCTTCGTAATGCAGAATGGTGCAACAAAGAAAAGCGCACCACTGGATTCTACGTAACGTGTAAAAAAGTGCCTAAATAATGTTTCAAATTCAGAGCTCAATCATCAGTATTAGCGGAGATCTAATTTTTTCGTCTATATCGTTAGTTTTCCAATTTTTGTTCACAACACGAAAATGAATGATGGTAGCCAAAAATGAAGACTACTGCTATTAGTTCTTCAGTAGAAAAGAACTAGAATGGGATATCAGATGTCGTCTATCTCCTCTGGTTTGAAAGTTGTAGTGCTAAAACATCGAAATAAGGCCACACTGTACATAGCTCAAACCGTAGAAAGCAATAGCGCATTATATCCTTAACTCAGTTAAGTACGAAAAATGTAAAAAAAAGGAAAGTAAAGAACAAAGTTCAACTAAAGAAAAGTAAAGAACATAGTTTTGCCTATGTGGCTATGAGGAAGTGTCCCACTAGAACTAGGGTCTTGAGATCATGACTGATTTCACTTGTTACTCGTTACATCTTATCATTGATATAGTAGCCAAAAAAAAACTATTCCATGCGTATCTAAGAAGATTTATATTATTTTTTCTTTGACAGAACAAAAAGTTCAGGAGTCTGGTCTTGTATGAACAACTACATATAATCTGCAAACCTTTATAGTGATGCCATAATTAATAAAGTGTTGAGTAAAATTGCAGTATCTTGCTAATCAGGAGAGTGGAATGGAAGGAGTTCGTCTATTACAATCTTGCAGAAATAAAAAAAATGGTATGAAAATGGTATCTGGTATCTACTATGCGAGGACCAAGTGAACACTGTCCCTAGTTATCTTTATAACTATATAGTCTTTTCGAAATTTTCTAGAAACACGTCGCAAGTCAATTAGTAAAATCTAAAAAGATCCACCCTCCAAAGATCCCATTCCCCGAACTTTTTTCAATTCCAGCCATGTTTCCTACCTTTCAACAGCATATCTATCAACCCTGGGTTATTTGTATAGATAAGGGAGAATTTATATACTTGCAAATGGGCATACATCCGGTATTGTGGAAGAATTGAAAACGTTGAGATCAAGACGCCTAGACATTCTATCAATTCGCTTCCATATCTCGTGCTCTTCCATGTTCCAGAATGTCGAAATTTCAACGGGCTGAATGTCCACCGATAAGGACTGAATTAGACGGACGAAATCGATTGTTTCTTTTCAAGCAGTGCATTGACTGGATTCATGTCCATTCTTGTTGAATTTTTCTGCGGTTATATTCAGAGTCTTTTGTCAACTATCTTGATTTTCGCACTGGATAAATCAAGGTCGCTCTTTTGAAACGGATATATTGATAACATCTGACGAGATCGAAACCGATCTGTCATCTATGTTATTGAAAGTAATTCGATTTTATGCTGCTTTCGGTTACCGTAACTTTTCGTCGGTCTATTCAAGATTTATAATTACAGTACCTACCCATTATAAAGGGTATTTCAAGTCGAAGTGCTTACTAGATGTTTATGAGGAACTGGGTCACAAACCTGTCTAAAAATATGCAATTTTCGAATATTTGGTGTATTTTTGCACAGTATTTATATGTATTATTGTTTGATTTTATCAATTTCAAAATAATTCTTCATGGAACTGTTCCAAGTTTCAAATCTGTCATCATCAGTCTCTACCAATGAAGTAATAATGTCGATGATAAAATTTCTTAGACATTGGATAATTACTAGTAGTTCAAAAAGAGCACCAAATCCATCTAACTACACGTCAGTGCTTTCTAAATGTTTTTCTGTCTGAAATAAATATGGCAGTCACTGTGGATTCATTTTTCCGAAGGCCTTGCTGTGAGTAACTTCAATAAACAACTCTTAACTCCGCCTGCATGGTCGCTGTGGCCATGTTGCCGGTCCCAAGCCCGGATAAAGGAGGAGGGTTTGCAAGCGAGACCACCAACCTACTTGCAGCAAAAATCCAATTACTTACACAGACATGAAAAAATTATGCACATGGGAATTGAAGGATATTCTTTTTATATCATTATATTAAAGTAAAGAAAAGAAGTAATGACGAATCTGGCAACGTCGCTAAATTCGATGATAACGTCGATTTCTGTAGTTGAAATATTATGAGGCACAAGCCTGCAGTTGAAAAATGAAGATATTTAATTATAGTTGTTGATGTATTTAAACTTACAACCATTTTAAATAAACTTTAGAATGCTATTAATATATGTGTTTACAAGACCGTTTCATTTTTTATTGCTAGTACGATTTTGAAGAAAAATGAAATCATTGAATATTTTTAGTTTTTAGCAACTTTAACAGCATATATATGCTATATAACACTATTAGAAAAAGATAAAGAGAGTTAATCACCCATTTAGTCTAAAAGAAAATATATCAAGTTTGAAGCTCACCTCTTTATGCTTACATGAATTTCAATGGCTCATTTTCATTTTGTTAACGCATCTTAAAAAGATTCAAACTTTGAAATAATAGGTTCGGAGCAATCCAGATACAACTGATTTGTATTTAATGAGATTGAACGTCAAACATGCATGAATAAGGTGCCCCAAAACAAATTTTTGTCTATCTGCATTATTGCAATGTAACGATTTTAAACGAGAAATCATTATAATTTTAAAATTAAACAATCTATTATATATGAATAATAAGATTCAGATTTCCACAAATTTTTATTGTTTTGACGTGACAACGTCTTATAAATTGGTTTGCCGGGTGACACTTCAAGAAACTGCGTTACGCTCCGCTCACGTTATGCGCTCACAATGAGAGCGAGTGAGAGGCACGCGTCCCTTCCACTCGGGCATGGTTAGCCCGCCTAAGAGCGAGAGAGACAGACATAAAAAGTGAAAGGCACGCGTCCCTTCCACTCCAGCACAGTTAGCCCACCTAAGAGCGAGAGAGACAGAGCGAGAGAGAGAGAGAGAGAGAGCAAAGGTAAACGCGTACGAATGAATATTCACATTAAAATTATTTTATCACTCAAAGTCGTTGTTACGTAAAACTTTCGCCCGTATACCGACTTTACAGGCAACCAATTTTTTTTTTTACAACAATTGTTTCGCCAACACTGTGGCTTCATCAGGTTTTACATTTTGAATGATAGTTTCACTGAAGTAATTCTCTATTTATTGCTGTAAAACTTTGTCATCTCTAAGTCAGACTCAGATTCGACGGTGCAAGTAGACATATTTAAAATTTCGCAAAATGGTGAAGGACCAAGTCAGAATTTCTTCATTTACAAACTAATCAGGTATTAGGGATGAGTTAAAAATATTTTCTTCTTTCAGTTATTTCTCATTTTTACTGAAGTGACAGAAAGAGTTGAATCCATTTCGTTGTTCTTCTATCCATAACAAATTTTGTTTGATATTATAACTGTCAGTCGAGATTCCAGTAAACTTTTGGTTTCACGGAACTCAATGAGTTAAGTCTTAATCGTTGATCATAAAATATGTGACGACGAAAGGTTTGATCAGTAAATAAATGATGCATCGTCGTGAAATTTTTTCTATACGATCGACTATGTAAAGTAATTCTCTATTTATGGCTGTAAAACTTTGTCATCTCTAAGTCAGACTCAGATTCGACGGTGCAAGTAGACATATTTAAAATTTCGCAAAATGGTGAAGGACCAAGTCAGAATTTCTTCATTTACAAACTAATCAGGTATTAGGGATGAGTTAAAAATATTTTCTCAGTTATTTCTCATTTTTACTGAAGTGACAGAAAGAGTTGAATCCATTTCGTTGTTCTTCTATCCATAACAAATTTTGTTTGATATTATAACTGTCAGTCGAGATTCCAGTAAACTTTTGGTTTCACGGAACTCAATGAGTTGAGTCTTAATCGTTGATCATAAAATATGTGACGACGAAAGGTTTGATCAGTAAATAAATGATTCATCGTCGTGAAATTTTTTCTATACGATCGAAAATGTAAAGTAATTCTCTATTTATGGCTGTAAAACTTTGTCGTCTCTAAGTCAGACTCAGATTCGACGGTGCAAGTAGACATTATTAAAATTTCGCAAAATGGTGAAGGACCAAGTCAGCATTTCTTCATTTACAAACTGATCAGGTATTAGGGATGAGTTAAAAATATTTTCTCAGTTATTTCTCATTTTTACTGAAGTGACAGAAAGAGTTGAATCCATTTCGTTCTATCCATAACAAATTTTGTTTGATATTATAACTATCAGTCGAGATTCCAGTAAACTTTTGGTTTCACGGAACTCAATGAGTCAAGTCTTAATCGTTGATCATAAAATATGTGACGACGAAAGGTTTGATCAGTAAATAAATGATTCATCGTCGTGAAATTTTTTCTATACGTTCGACAATGTAAAGTAATTCTCTATTTATGGCTGTAAAACTTTGTCGTCTCTAAGTCAGACTCAGATTCGACGGTGCAAGTAGACATTAAAATTTCGCAAAATGGTGAAGGACCAAGTCAGAATTTCTTCATTTACAAACTGATCAGGTATTACGGATGAGTTAATAATATTTTCTCAGTTATTTCTCATTTTTACTGAACTGACAGAAAGAATTGAATTCATTTCGTTCTATACATAACAAATTTTGTTTGATATTATAACTATCAGTCGAGATTCCAGTAAACTTTTGGTTTCACGGAACTCAATGAGTCAAGTCTTAATCGTTGATCATAAAATATGTGACGATGAAAGGTTTGATCAGTAAATAAATGATGCATCGTCGTGAAATTTTTTCTATACGATCGACTATCTAAAATTGTTTATTTTTTCAACTCGAAATGGGTAGATTAGAAATTAGAAATTTTGAATACCACTTGAATTGAAGGTATGAATGCGTTCTCTTTGATTACATAGAAGAAAACATGGTTTTCGATTTAATCCATCGTCGTTTGCAGATTGGAAAGCTTGACGAAACGGAATTTCGAATCGTGCGATGTAGCTGTGTGAGCGCGGCTTGAACCGTGCGCTCTCAAGTCCAAACTTTTCCCGCCTCAAGAATTGAACGATTACCGCAAGCCTTTTGTTTTCGGATAGAACCTGATATCGAAAAACATTCTCTAGAGGACAGAACAAACATTTAATTCGTGATCGGCTCCTCAATATCTGAATCCACGTGGAGCGGAGCGGCAAAATGCGGCTGCATCGAGCGTCACTAGGGCCGGGTTCCCAAAGCTGGGCGCATGCGCCAAATAATTTCAGATACATTTTCGTCCACATGTCGCGCCACCGACAAACGTACTACACATTTCACGAAGCGTGCGTCGTGCTAGGTGAGTACACACTGTTTGTACGTGTTTGCTGTAGGTCAGTGACCGAATTATTTAACTAAATGTTGATTTAGTGCACTCAATCGGAAGACTGCTAAACACCGCAAATTGCTATTTCAGTGGAGTTAAAAAATTATCATTAGCACGGAATAGAGCGATTTTTAACTGATGTGCCGAATTCATTTCGAAAATTGTGTATTCAGTGCGGAAATAAGGATTGCGCGAAAAAAAAAACAAGGAGTTTGTATCTTCATAAATAAGCGGAGACTCATCAATTTTCCTCTAGGAAGTACATATATTCACTAAAATAAGATTCCCGAAAATTCACCCCTGTGGAAGTGGTAGCAACGCAATCTTATTTTTCTTTTGTATTTTTTTTTATTTCAGTAAGGTATAACACCGATGAGTGTATAGTGAAAAAAGGCTTTTATATTGTCTTTCTAAATTTTCTAAAATTTTTTTTTCACTTCGTGATATCAAAGTATTTTTTTACACCTCTTTTGAAAAAAAAATACCATACAACAATTAAAATATATCGCCATTGTTTTTATGACCCATGTCTGATGAAATGAAAGTTATAGATACAAACTTGAAAAAAGACATACTTCAAGTTAAAATTTAAGGATTTTTTAATGGGAACAAAATTGCCAATAATTAGTTAAGTTTCGATTTTCGTGAAAATTAAAATCTTATGAAAATAGTTTCTTCGAAGAATTCCTTTATCTCGGTCTAAATAAAACAATCAAACCATCAAAATCTTTAAAATAATGAAAGATCTTTCCGCGCCAAATTCTATTTTTTTCTTTAGAAATATTAAAGTTTTGCTAATTGAGAAAATAACTTTCAATGATTTGATTCCCGAAAGAATGAATTACCTCCAAGATGAATGTTGATACGTTATTGCGTTAATTCTTTTGTTATCTAGAGGAACTTTATTTACACCCTGCAACAAAAAAAAAATGACAAAAAATATTATATTCAATTAATACTTATAATCCTCTATTCTGACAGTTTTTTCAAAAAAAAAAGAATTAGGAAAGAAATCAATTCAACTATCGTCCTGAAATAAAAAGAAAGGAAGACTTGCTGAGTTCTATTAGTTGAAGCTCAGGTTTCGTTTTTAGTTCGTCTACTTGTTATATTTCAGGAATTCTACAGACTGTATATTTATTGGAATAGAGATGAAGCCACTTGGTATTGCCGGAACATCGGAATAGTTTGAACAGAAATATCTGAAACTTTTTACATCCTGCAAAGAAAAAAATATTTCATTTACTAAAAATATATTATTCCCTTTTTGAACGTGAACCGAGAAAACCGAGAACATGGGGAAAAATCAATTCAACTATCCCGAATTGAGGAATAACGGAAGACCTGTTATGTTCTTTCAGTTGAAGCTCAATTTGCGCTCTCAGTTATTCAATTTGTTATATGTCATTTTATAGAGTGCATGTCTGAAAAATGTTAGATATAAAGCCACTCGGTATTGCCGGAACATTAGAATAGTTTGCACAGAAACATCGAAAATCATGCGAGCTCGTAATGAATGCATTTAGTTGAAAATGAAAAAAAAAATTAAGCGAGAGAAATTGCCTAAGTGCTTTCCATATCCATTTCAAGGATTAAAGTGAGAATTCCATCAGGTTTCGCTTGAATTTAATCCTTACATTCCCAGCTATATACGAGGGGAAGTTTTCAAGTTCGCGGAATGGGGGGTAAGAAGTAGGAATACAAATAGAAAATTATTTTTCATTTTCAATTTATTCACCTGCAATTCTTCTACACTAATCTTTCAATCAACATATTTATCCATTTGAAAAAAAATATTTTATCTGGGTCTGAAAAATACGTAGAAACTGCATCTTTCACTTCTTCATCACTTGAAAATTACTTTCCACGAAATTATTTCTTCAAGTTTGGAAATAGATAGTAATTGCTGGGAGCCAGATCAGGACTGTTAAGTGGGTGAATCAAAATTTTGAAGCCCACTTTCTACAATGCACCCATCACAACGCGGCTCCTGTGAACAGGTGCGTTGTCGTGTAGAAAGAGGACACCTCTGGTCAAATTTCCCCTTCTTTTTTCTTTGATGGCTTCTCTCAACCGCTCTAGAATTGAAGTGTAGTATTCTCTGGTTATGGAGACACCTTTGTCTTTGTAATCGATATTTTGAGTCCCAAAAGACTGCTGTCATGATTTTACCTGCCGACTGTGACAGCTTAAACTTCTTGGCATGGTAGTGTGCTCTTTTTGTGTCTCTGCATGGAGTCCTGTTTGGATTCAGGTTTATAATGAGTCTTGAAGGAGGCTGCGAGTCTCAACAAAGAATGTGATGAACTTTCCCGAAATGTACAGAAAGAGCGCCATCTACATCTTGAAGACTGGAACCAGACTCACTTTCTCTGCAGATCCATACGACAACATATGACTTCCAAAATCGAATACTACTAGTGGTCATCGAATGTGTAGCATTAATCAAAGTACCACTGGCGAGATGAGAGGACAGTTGCACTTGAGGTCTTGAATCTCTGAGAGTAACATGCGTCAATAATGACTAGCTTGCACCCTAGAACTATGGTTATAAATAACTGTCGTTCTTTCTTAACATATTACCATGCCATGCCGGCTCAATAGGCATTAAGAGAAATCATTCTTTTTCTCATTAATCGTTATTTTTTCAATTTTTGAATGATTACCGAAGTGGTCGCCTCAATCGGCCGTCCTGGGCGCTGGTCGTCTTCAAGTAAGTACCTGCCTTGCTTAAAGAGGTTATGCCACTTTTGAACTATAGCTTTACCAGGACAAGTGTCTCTGTAAACCAATGACATCTCTTCCAATATGGTTTGAACTGATTTTCCTTGGTAAGGAATTTATTGACAACGCGGAAGTCGATTTTCTCCATACCTTACAATTTCTTCTCGATTGACTTATTTGAACGACTTAAGCTCAATGACTAATGACCTAAAAATGATAAAACTTGGTGTTTGTACTAATAAGGAGTCACTTAAGTCGTAAAAATGGGCGAACTCAAACTTCAGAACTGTTATATTCCATAGAAATTCTGATTCTTGGTATTTCTTGTTTATCTATAGAATAGAAGCTTTGGCGAGGTTGATCAATTCATCTTGAGGGGAAAGATCATTCATCATATTTTGTAAGCGGGGTAAGGTAACAGTTGAGTGAGTTTCGAGGAAATTTATAATTTCTAGGAAAAATAATTTCGTGGGTGATTGAGCGACTGTCTTTGAGACCAATATCATCATATGTTAGCCTCGTAATACGCTTCAATTTGTTGCATTCTATCGATATTTCACAATTTGCTCTGTGGAGAAATTGGATGTTCCTCCGGGATTCAGGGTTATCCATTATATCTGCAAGTGTGCGGCTGGTTTCTGCTTTCAGTTCCGTACCTCTCGGTATTGTATTTTTCCTACATCTTGACACATAATCAACACTCTGATGAGGACCGAAAGCGCGAAACACGTGTCTTCGGATATAGCTATTCATTTAGAGAAATTTTTTTATAATAATTCTTCGTTGGTTAAGTCAATCATGAAGGGGTATGACAATACAATATCTCTTTTATCATGAATACAAGTACACCCATCTGATCCAATTTATTGAATTATAATAATCTTGAATCAGGATAATTTTTATTTCACACAAACGTCAGCGATATTCCTATACAGGGTGATTCGCGAAGAGCGTTCGTTGGAATGAATATTTCAAACAAACACTTTCAATTCCGATCTCGACCTATGAATTTTTGCGAAGAATTACAGGTTTGCTAAGAATAATATGATTATGACCGAAACGAAACAATGTATAAGTCAATGCTGAGTACATTTACAGGAGCTAGGACAGGTGATGAAGAAGAACAAGACTAAGTTGAACTAATGCCGACGTTTCGTCCGTATATTCGAACTTTTTCAAGGCTATATACAAGAAAGATAAAATCAAAATGACAATGTTCCCTATCGAGACATTTGTATCTTGACGCTCATTTCATACCGGTATACCTGGTATGTGTCCAAACTTGAAGTATCAATAGGTAAACAAGTTCATACTCACTCTTTCAACAACAGTCTGAAAATGGAAATTAGTGCATATTGTCTTAATGACAGCACAAAACTGTGACATATAAGTTGTATCGAAAGCTCGAAGGCAGTTGACGGTTTTCATCAAAATATCTACTTAGCATTCTGTCCAATCAACGTTGAGGATGTGGTGAATACAAATTCTAAGCGTATTAAATTGAAGTCGACGTATGAGAATGTTGAAGATATCTCATCGTAACATTTCATATTCAATTTAGTTTAATTAAACCGGAAGGAAATTGTGTTTGAGCTCTATGTGAAGAATATAATCGATGAAAGATACATCTTGTTCCTATCAGATTCATTATCTTCTTGAAGGAAAGAATCGCTGTCTGAAACATAAGAAAAATTAAAAGTATTCGAATTAATAATAATAGTGCAACTCATTTCAAATCATTTCCTATAGTGTGTATAAATGAAATGATGTCTTAGGAAAGAAATAAAATTGTTAAAAATTCCTCTCAATTTCATCCATCGAATATAGCTCTAAATCCAGTAGTTCCGCATATCGATTGTCCCGAGGTAGTAGGCTTGCTATATTATTATAATCAATATTACGCTATTCATGCAAAATAATTCAAATTTTGTTGATAAATATTAGATTATCTAGGCTACATTTCTTAAAAACTTTCAAATTTCCAGTATTCATATATCCAAATTTTCAGTTTGAACTTTGGCTTGAACTATTTTCCGCATCTTAGTTATCAGTTATACAGAGTGCTCAAAAAATTACCATTTCTCAAGCCACGAAATTGTGAAATGTGAAATTCGAATTGTGTTTTTTCATTTTCAGTATGAGAATACCCCATCTAACACATGGGCTGAAAAGTCCCGAGGATAACAAAGAAAACACAGTTTATTTGGTTCTAAATTTTTCATCCACATTATCTCCATGAAGAACAACGCATTCATTTCAGCGCCGCTCTGAAATTTCAAACCCACTTTTATTAAAAGATTTCTCTTTTGCCTCAAAATAGACCTCAATTTCTGCGATGACCTTTTCATTCGTGCGGAATTTCTTACCGTCGAGCATTTTTCTCAAGTCTGCGAACAGCCAGTAGTCGCTGGGAGTCAAATCTGGCGAATACGGTAGATGTGAGAACGATTCACGTAGTTTTGTCATTGTTTTGATTGATGTAACCAAATTTTTTCTTTGCCATAATCGGTCGTTTCTTTGCAATATCGACTTTCTAAAACTCCAATAACGCTATATAATAAATACTGGTAATGGTATTTCCTTTCTCAAGATAGTCGATGAATTACACCACGCAAAGCCAACAGGTTTTTTGGTACTTTACGATGTCAGCTAAATCACGTATCTTCACTTTTCAATCATTCAAAACGCTTCTGTGGATTTTTCTTATGTTTTCTGGTGTTACCGTCTCATTCGGACGTCCACTGCGTTCTGCATCATCGGTGTCTCTAGGACAATGTTTGAAGTCAGCAAACCAATGTTTTATTTTTGTTTCTGACGGAGCGGAGTCCCCATAGCATCTTTCAAACCATTGCTTCGCTTGAACGACAGTGTAAAACACAAAATCGTTTTCGAGTAATTGTTTTGTAATGGTGACTGCAATAAAACTAGCGCCATCTATGTGTTAGAACCGAGACTTTTCAGCCCATGTAGTACAATTTTTCTATGGTTATCTTTTTTTGATTCTAAGTTATCTACGTTTATTGAATTCCAGGTTGATTTCATATGCCTTGTTTTTTCGGTATTGATATTTTCTCTGTGCTTTCTATGTCGTCTATAGATCAACATATGGACTCAATCCATAGAAAACCATTATTTCAGTTTACTCGACAAACAAAAAGTATTCAAAGTGTTTTGAAGCAGTTTTCGTATAAATAATCTGAGGTTCAATAAACGCAGATCACTTAGAACCCAAAGAAGATGGTATAGGAAAATTTATAGAAGAATGAAAAAAACAGTCTTCAACAATTTTCTGACTTGACAAATAGTAATTTTTTTTGGGCGACTCTGTATAACTCACCACTGAGGTTCGGAAACAGTGGCTAAGATTGAACTATCATCTAACCGAAATCTCGAATATAGGAAATATAGTTTATATTTTCGTGACTATCAAATTAAGTTCAAAGTTTTTCAAAATAATATATATCTCAAAAACCGTTGAAGATAGATCCAGCAAAGTTAAATAAATTACTGAAATTTTTCATACAGAATCATAAAAAATAGGAATACAGGGTGTCCCATCCAAATTAACAAATCTATTGTCAAGTTGCCATGAAACCACCTGATATTCAACAAAATTTGAAATATTTTGTAAGAATAGTTTCCATAATAATTTTATAGGCTATCCACCTTGGGACACCCGATATATGTGCTTTCTAAAATACATTTAAAATAATTGGAGAACAGCCACAAAATGAATGTTTTCAGAGAGAAGTAGCAACGATATATATATTTGAAAAGAAATTTTCATTTCAAACACGAATATTTAAAAAAAATGCGGTGGTCCATAAGAAAAAAAATAAGTTTCTGTTATAGCGTTGGATTCCTTTCAATGAAATGCCTGAAGATTGTTTTTACAGAAATAAGTTACGGGGTTGGGTCAGAAATGCGCAAAATCAAAAAGCACTTTGTATCTTTCGAACAAGTTAAGATATCAATGTGCGGTTTTCGCCTTTTCTTTTCTCACGAATTGGATTTTTCTGTTGAAAGTATCCAATTTGGGCCACCCTGTACTTTCCCACTAGGCAATTGCGCAAATCCAAAAATATGAATTTGCATTACAGTTGAGTCATTGTGATATTGCCTTGGTCGAGAGTTAGCGTCCTGTCCTGCCTTGAAATCTTTTCAGAACGCTCTGCTGGATCGCCTTCAATTATTCTCAACTTTTGTATTGACGGAAAAGAGCACGTTCTGCTTTTCATCTTTTCGTTAATTTCAGAGTACAGTTTTAGACCCTACTGTACATACTAATTTGACTGTGTCAAAGGACCCTTAACAAACCACCGCAACCGCATTCATGGAAGTTAGATAAGAAAGATTGGTAGCAAAGAAAAATTCCGAATAATCCGATTAACTTCGTTATTATTTATGGAATGCTGATATGAATGTCACAGGGCACGTTGAATTTATTCAAGGATTTCGGACTGTCTTGACGAATTCCCCAACTCGTAAAAACTTCATTTCATTTTACTCAGAGCCTTCAGTTAGAGTTACATTCAGACCTGATTCATAACGGTGTTAAGTCGCCCCTTGATATAATTAGTGAGACAGTTATTTTAGCTGGATTTTTCATCCTCGTCACCTTTTATTTCCCTTTCGCGAATGCTTTCCTCCTTGAAAAATTACACTCTTTCTTAAATTCGAATTGGGACTCTCAAGAAGCCTCAAAATAAGATTTTGTAGTCCCAAGCTTCGTTCTCTAGTCTTGCGATAATTAATCATTAGATGCTACGGTCTATAAGCCCCGGATGAAAGTACTAAATGGGCTACTAACAAAATATCCGGATGATCTTTCGAGGGTGACTATAAAATGATAGTTTGAAATCATTCAAGAAAGGCTGGATACAAAAGAAAGTTCGAAGTTCAGGATACGCTTGAATTGACGCAACAAATTTTTATTGGCCAAATAACCATTTTTCATCATCACGGGCGATGAAAAGTGGGTTAAATACGATAGTATAAAATGATAAAATCATGGTCAGAAGCCGGTGACCCTCACCAAACTATATCGAAATCTGGATTTTCGGCCAGCAAGGCGATGTTGAGTGTATGGTGAGATTAGAATGGAATTGTTTATTATGAGCTGCTATAACCTGGCGACTTCTGAGGTCTACTGTCAACAATGAACCAGATGAGAAACAACCTCATCAGAAAAAGCATCCAGTATACGAGTAGGTCAATAGAAAAGATCTTGTTTTTCATCTTCATAACGCCAAACACCATACATCTTTGATGACCAGGAAAAATTGACGGAGCTTGAATGTAAAGTTTTGATACACCCACTGTATAGTGACCTTGCACCATATGACTACATTTTATTTCGGTCTATGCAAAACACTCTTGACGATAAACAATTGAGTGAAATTAATTTCAATAAAAAATTTTGAAAGTCTTGTTCGAATGTATACAAAAAGAAAACACAGAGACTTTTTCAATAACCCAATATTGAGCAGCTCATAGCAGTTACTGTATAAGATTCTACAACACTATAATCCAAAATATTATGATAAAATAGTGATTTTAATCCTAAGAAAGATAATATTCGAATATAAATAACTCAAAAGATTTGTCTGGAAGAATTTTATAGAATTATTGTCGCATTTCATGAGAGGAAAAGCAACCTTCCTTTTATATACATTCACAACTGATTGGAATTGAAAGAATTCAAATGCGGAACTTATCTCCTAGCGTGAGCTGAGCAATTCTTCGCATGCATCAGTGTTCAACTATTAAAATAAAAAAGCCCGATTCATTCTTTAGTCTGTACCTCGTAATGGTTTTAACGAACAAGTTATGTGTTCCACAATTTATAAGGTAGAAATTCGACCAGTCATATGTTTTATTCAACATTTATGCTGGATACAAATATAATAGTCCGCGGTCCACCTCCCAAAAAAATATGATATTATGCAGAAAATAATAAACCAATAATGATTTCACATTAGTGCTTGATGTATTTTCACGCGCTTTTATATGTATATTATACTTACACTTTAGTGAAAAGAGTTTTAAATAGTAGGTTAAAAGAAGCTGCCTTTTTTGAAAAAAGAGTCTACTTACTGGCTATAAGTTTTTCTGGGAAAATGTATTTTCTCGATTTTTTGCTTTAAGTCAGTTCATATCAATTGCAAAGGTACAAGCGAATTTTACGAACTATCTAACATTGAAAATTGAAATAATTCAATTTTCTTTAAGCGCATCATTGAGTTTATTGTAAAAATTATTGTAAAGTTTCGCAATCATCAAGTGAAATTTGCAGAAAAATTATCGTAAACTCCTGTTTGCGTCCTTTCATTTAAAAGTTTAGATAATTATAAATATTTTCTGTGAATTTGAGAGATAAAAACAATCGTGTCATTGAAATCTCGGTTTTCAAAGAACGTTGAAGTTTATTCCATTTTCCAGATTTCCATGATGTTTCCTACTTTTATGACAAAAGGATCGTATATTACTTCGGAAATAATGTGTTGGATATTTTTTCTCAATCAATTGAAACTCAATACAGTGATGGGCAAATGTGTGGATCCAAGTAAATATCTCTGGAATTATTAGAGATATCGAAATGAAATTTGGAAGATGAATACTGCATCGAATTGCCTTTTTGTTTTCATTTTTTTTTAACAATTCTGGTTTTACCGGAAGTAATGTCAACTTTAAAATTTGCAGTTGAATACCCTGTACATTTTTCTAGTTTCTAATGAAGCATTTCATTACGAGTACAAAAATATTGAATTCGATATTTTTTATTTCAATACCTTCCGAGATATTAACAGAAAAGTATCTCAAGTAAGTGAAAAGTTTATCCATTATTTTTAACTGAAACTAAGTGACTTTCAAAACATTGAAACTTAACTAAACTAACCTTAATGTATTAGATGTTCCAATTGAGCACCGTTCACTTCTTGACAAAAAGCAAGTCGGTTTGTAAATTCTCTTATAACTTTAGCTTTTAATTCTGGTGGAATTCTCTGTATTTCGTGAGTGATTCCTCCAGCTAATTCTTGCCAATTATTTGGTCTATCCTCATAAACCTTAGACTTCGAATAACCCTACAGAAAATAGTCCAGTGGATTAAGGTCTTTGGGCTTTGTGCAGGTCATTCATAACTGCCCCTCATTCCAATCCATCTGTGATGAAATGTAGCATCTAAATAATCTCGAACATTTACCATCTACCTCCAATGCCGGAATCACTTGTATCTCTAACATAAAATAAAAAATAATAATAATAAAAATAAATACATATCTCCGTTTAGAGTTTCTTGTAGGAAGAAGGGACCCACGATTCTGTTGTTATAAATGCCGGCCCAATCGTTCAATTTTTGGGGATGTTGTGTATGAGCCTCTTGAACCCAATGAGGATTAGTTTTTGACCAGTAGCGTCAGTTATGTCGATTGACTGCACCGTTCAAACAAAACATTTCTTAAGAAATCATTATAACGGTTGCAAATATCCATTACAAAATTGTAAACGTCTGACGAAATCGTCTTCAGACAGTTCTTGATTAAGGTGAATTTTGTATGGATGATATTCTTCTCGCCTTAATATTTTTTCTACTGAACGACGGTTAATTCCATGTATATTGGCAAGGTCGGTAGTGGATAAGTGAGGATTTTCTTCCCAAAGATATAGCAACATTTTAGCTACACCTTCCGTAGTTGCCTTTTATTACCGTCTACTCTTTGGTACATTACTAACTGTTCCACTTGTATCGCAAAACTTTAGTTACTTCTGAACGGGATATTTGTGCATTAAGATGAACAATGTTAAGGTTACAAACTTCTTGATGCGTCCTTTTCTTCTCCCCATGCCCAATCATCATAAATATTTCTATTCTTTCTCTGTCTCTTAATTCGGCCATTTTACGATCATATTAAAACAATATAAATCTTTAACAATCAAATTCAAACACTAATAACTTATTTTAACAAACACTGTCACTTCTACAATTTCATGGACTACTAGATACCATTAAATTTTTCCTTTCCTCAGTTACTTTTCTATTAATATCTCGGTAGGTATAGAAATAAAAATATCCAACCCGATATTTTTGTACTCGTAATAAAATCTTTCATCAGAATCTAAAATAATATACAAGATGTTCCATTGCAAATTTTAAAATTGACTTTACTTCCGGTAAGACCGGAAATTCGAAATTGTTGAAAAATATGAAAACAAAAATAGTAAATCTACTGCAGTATCCATCTTCCAAATTTCATTTTGATATCCATAAAAATTCCAGATATATTTACATGGTTCCACACATTTGCTCATCACTGTATAATCAAAATCAGTTTACTACACTGTAAAAAATAGTTCCTCATCTCAAACCATATTAATTTGTCTCAAGTACTCCGTACGTTTGAATACAGCCAAATGCATAAAGTACTTGACCCTACCGACCTCTACGGTTGAGAATGGCGTTTACCCTAAATAAAAGTTTCTTGAGTTAAGAAACTGATTATTAAACATTTGATCTAACGGTAATATTAATTAGTATGTAACTATTGATACTTTTCGTAGAATAAAAATTTTGGTTTCATATAAATAAATATTACATTTCACTGAAACTCGATTTGTAGTTGAATGGGTCGAGAATTCAGTCGATAAAAATGATAATATCTCTTTATGTCAAGTGAAAGTTTCTTGGGTTAAGAAACTGATTGATTTGAGCTAAATTGAAGGGTTTTTGACACTAGCAAAGGAATAATTGGATAAAACAAAAAAAAACATTTGTATGTAATCATTATTTTTCTTCACAGAACAATAATTTCTTTTTTATATTAATAAATACCGCAATACCGCGGCAGACCATGAATATTGTACGGAATGGGAAAGGCGTCTAGAGTTTCGTTGGAAGTTGCAGAGAGGGAGCGAGTATACCTCAAGCGTCAACCGTCTGCTTTTCCAAGACACGTCGTAAAGACAACCGTTCCCATCACGTCGGGGACACCAATGTAGAATCGAAGGAATTTATCCCTACTTATGAGTTTCGTCCCTGGCGCACACATTTGGACTCATTAGTATGGCTTGTGTGCGCCATGCCATAGACGCAGGGGTTAGAAGTTTTGAGGGAGCCGCCGGGAGTTGAACCCGGCACCTAGTACCTAGTCGGTGTGAAACTTGAGCGCAAACCTCTAGGCCACCGAAGCGCTGTGAACTAAGCTATGCGTGGCTATATAGAGTGCCGCCAAGAGATCTCTATACACTCCCCTGCCGCTGACAGAGTGCCGCTACAATAGCTATAGTCCAGGCAGTGGGTTATCATCTCATCCCTGTCATCATCTAATACCAGATCACCCGGTTCTCCACCAACACAAAGATATTTGTTTTTCTCTAAGTTGACATTTAAGTCCCATTTCTCGTATTCTTCAATTAGCTTGCGCATCATGTATTCCATGTCATCTTTATCACCGGATACAACAATATTGTGAGTAAAATGCACAAATAATTGCATTTAAATGGGATATATTTAATATAAAAGAGATAGAGTTTTGATTTATAATAATTGCAGCCAATATAAAAAAATTGCTACAATTAATTCGTTTTATTAAATCAATTACGCAATATTTTTTTTACAAATGTCACTTCATATTGCAACAATTATATGTTCAATTTTATTCAAATATTTATAGTTTTCTTCAAGTAAATGAGGCGAATAATATAATCTCACGAGATTCTTGTCTCAAGAAACTGTAGTCGTTGCATCAACTGACAGAATTTACGACAACCGTACCTTCATTCTATTGAACAAATAAAAATGAAACGAACGAATGGTTTCGTTAAAACCTATTTAGAATAATGTATTTGTATCAATCAATTATGGATATTGAGACAAGAGTATAAACAATTTCTTGTAATTGTATGTTTATGTTGAATCAGTTGTTTCTTTCATTTCGCTGAAATGTAAAAAGTTTCAGGCGAATGTTTTAGCTGTTCTCTATAATCAACTAGGTTGTTTTAATCAAGAAAAATAGTTCATTTGGCGTAATCAATTTTAGATTATTTCAAATTAAAATGGTTTGATTGAAAAAAAAATTTTTTGAGTTTGAGCGCAGAATTTTATTTTTTACAGTGTAGGTCTTGTTGGCGCAACCTTTAGTAATTTTTATCATTTTCGAAGCTAATTTTCCATTTTTCTTAAGGATTGAGACCATTAATACTTTATATATGTCAATTATTAAAGGAAAAAATTGAAGTTAGATTGCAGGTTATCACCAAACAAATTCGACATCTCCATCGCGTCGGACTGGGAAAACTTTCCAAGAATTTCGTCAGACTATGCGATACTTCTTTCTCAAACTCTCAAAGAAAAATCAGCCGGCTGGTAGTTAACAATCACCAAATCGATATATTCAAAGGAACAAGCTTAAAAGTATCACAATTTTGGGCAGACAAATTTTGACTAGGGTTAAAACCAGATATCTTTCACTTAAAATTAAAAATAAATTGCTGATAATTATATCTTTACGTCAAATTGACATATGCTCTTTAAAATCACCGGAAAAGTTACCACTTCCGCATTTTCCTAATAGTGAAATTTTGGGAGACTCGTTTTTTTGTACGTGGTCCCGCGGAAATGAACGAATACGCAAAAAAAATCTTTATTTCAATGGTAAGAATATCTTGGTAATGCATATTACTTCCTTAAAAAACTAAAATGATAGATTCATCCTGAATTTTCATTTTGTTACAACTTTATCGGGAACAAATTATGAAACAAAACGAAGTTTTCCTCCATGGGAAATTCGCTAAACTGAGTTATGTTTGGAACGGGATGAAGTAAGCAGAAAAGGAAAGTTTCTAGGAACTCCAGTAGTTTTTCACGGTTCAATTCTGCCCCATATTTATTTCAACACATTCCCCAGGAGTCAAGCAACATTGAAAAGTTTCTCAATTTCATATGACATTCAACGCTTCTATTTACCCCTGAAGTTGAATTCTGCGGTGATGCACGACTTTTCTCGAATGAATAAGTTACGACCTCGTCCTCTTCTGTTTGTTTGTCGTTTAATATTCTGAAGATTATGCCTTTGATCACCTCGGGCAACTTGTTTGATTTCATCAAATATCGATTTTTGCTTATTCTTTGATCAACACAGAACGTCTACGGTGCAGGAAACAACAGACAATCGAGATGGTATAAGGACAAATGTAACTATGGTGGACCCAAATCGCCACCGTCACAGTGTGACACAGCTAGATGATTGCCGTCAAAGATTCAGGTAGTAAGACTTACACAAAGATTAGAACTGTTGGTAACTCTCTTCTTGTACTTTCAGGTGGGGAGGTTCAACAAACGAAAAAACATTTTTAGATATTTTAGACCCTGAACTACAACGACTACCTGCCACTTCTCTCACATTGGCTCCGGTCAACTCAAATATATACGCAAGAAGACACTCAACACACGCTTGTCAACTGACCGAAGATAAAAATGCGGTTCTACCAATCGTATGCTCACCTGGTTTTTTTAACATTCAGATTTCACGTTATTCCTTTTCAGATTCCACCACCAGTTCCAAAAAGAGCACCAGCAGTACCAAAGAGAAGACATATCACTACTAAGAATAACACATCAGAAACAATATCGGTTAAAAAACCTCCAGGACAACCCCCACCAATCCCTCCAGCCTCGAAAAATCGGGTGCTTCCACCCATACCCACCGTAGACAATAAGCCAAGACCTCCAGCAAGAAATCAAGTCAGTTCGGATTCCATAACTATAACAAGTGGCTTTAAGAAAACGTACGACATTAATCGTAATCCTTCACCTAAGAAGACTCAGGGTACACAAAGTAATTTTGATTACAATATTATAGCTCAGAAAATTCAAACACATTCAGCGACGAAAAACACTAAAAATAGTAATGGGTCGGCCATGCAAAATGGCAGTGTAAAAGTATCTGTTAGGCAAGATTCGGGTATATCAAGTGACAGTTTCAGCCAAACGTCATCGCCAAGCTATACCACTAAAACCATGGAAACTCCCTTACTACCTCCTAAAACGCCAGTAAAAAATCAAAATGGTCTCCTTGCGAAAGCTCTTGCTGCACAAGAAGATCTCAATGCCAATAACACTATAATAAAGAGTGCATCAACTCCAGCCAGTCTTCAAACAATTGTTAAGTTCCACAACGGCTCTAACATGTCTTTACATCATCGAGTGAGTTGAATAAGAATCTTTCATTTGAATTTTTTTTTTCAGAGAGCTGTATATGCTTATTTATGGCATGGTTCTCGTAATTTTAATCTGATGATATAGTTATTGGCAAAAATGACCTGTTTTCTATCAGAGATATGATGTTTTTGCAGATAATAAGAGATATAAGAAGACCTTCAAGCCATTATTCTCAACGACTCAAGTTGAGGTTTAGATTTGCTCAAATTGTTGTGAATGCTGTTGCATTACTTGCCATTGCTGCTGGGATGGCAGCTTATTTTAAGGGTAGGTTGAAATTAAGTTTTTGGAAGGAACGTAGTTCTTGGAATTTGTTTTAATTTGAACACTTCCCATTTTAACAATCATTATTATTATTGGGTGTATTGTGACCTCATGAAGTTAGCAAAATGCTGATAAAATTATTTTGGAACGATGATGTACATTCTGGCAGAGAATTATTCGGAAATTCTTATCTTAATTTCCCGCGTTGAGTATTTTTTACCTTTTGAAGTTACTGTATGTTGACTGTCCGTAATTACTATGCCAAACACGAAGGCGGTCTGCCAACTTGTCTGTCTAAGACACCTATTGAAATCAGTCGACTTGGGTGACACTCTGCAATGGAAAAAAATTTTGAACGAAGAATTCATGTCTAATTTTGTGTTTTGAACAAAATTTCGTGTTCTGAATCGTTGCGAATGCAAGAAAAGTCTTATGGAGACTGTTTCATCGAAAACCCAGGTGTCATGAAATGCTTCCGTAAAGTCGAATGGTCAATGAGGACTTCTATTCAACTGTTTTGCTTGAAAATATTCACCGTAAACTGTCGGATTTGTGGCAAAATAATTCGTGGATTTTGCATAACGAAAACGCACTATCTCATCGAGCCACGATTATTATTAACGATTTTAAGACCAAACAGTCGATGAATACCATTGACCAGCTACCTTATTCGCCTGCGCTTGCTTCGTGTGATTTTTTTTTCTCCAGACTGAAATTACCACTTCAAGGATCCAGATTTGACTCCATCGATGCCATAAAAGTAAATACGCAGAAGGAGCTGAAGGCCATCTTTGAAATCACCTATGAAAAATGTCCCCATAATTGAAAAAACATTGGCACAAGGTTCTCGCTTCAAATGTAGCATATGTCAGGGAAGATTCCATAAATATTGGGGAAGTTTAATTTTTTCGCATTTTATTTAATATTTCCGGATACTTTTTTGTCAGGAGTATATCTTCAGCACTGATTTGGGGTTTTTCTGATCGCTGATTCGAACCTCAACTCTAACATTTTAGGGTTTCGGATAAGTGTTGAAGCCATTATTCACTAGCCCAAGATTAGATAAGATATCTTGAAGTTATCTTGAAATCATTCGTATATACCTTTATTCCTTCCAATCCCATATAAATATTGATATTCTAAGTTAAATATGCAGAAGTTAACTAAGAAATGTTTGATCCGAGTATAGAGAGAAAGAAATTATCAGACCCATGAATCAGCTGATGTAACGTTGGCTGTTTTTAAGCCTACTCTAATACACTCGTTTCATTCGTTAATTTAGGAAATTCAAAATTGAAATATCTGAAATTTTCATTTTCCAAAATTTGAGCAGGTTTTTCATCTTACCTATATCGTTATCTTTCAGAAATATTCAAATTGTACTGATATCAACGATATAATGTAATTTGACGACATTATGTTGGGCATGCTGACAAAGGCACTGCAAGCCCCAGCTGGAGCTGTGTTAATTTTAATTCTTTTTTGGAGAATATATATAGTATATCAAGGAGTAAATGATGGAAGTTTGAAATAAAAATGGAAGGGTGAATCATTTTCTCAGTAAAATTGTTAATAACGGATTTTTCTACCGCGTTTATCCTTACACTCCCCAACACGTCTTGGAATCGATGTAATAAGATGGTCTATTTGTTCTTGAGGTATACATCTCAAGCTACCTGCAGAACATGTCTCACGGCCGCCAAAATTCGTGGGGGTTGGGGTAAATTGCTAAGCCTTTTACCCATGATATCCCGATATGTTTATGAAGAAACCTTCACTTAAAATTTGAACATCTCCTGGGTGTTGCTGTTTCTTTGTCAGTTTGTATAAAAATATCAAATACGTCACTTACGAATCTTTCATTTGGACCATATGATCTAACCAAAAATCGACAAAAATCTGCCTAATGACCAACAATCTATTCTCTGTATTGCGAAGAAAATAGTGAACCCGTTCAGCAGGATTTGAACTGTATTCGTTTTTTAGCGGTAGCGTAGCTGGTTACGATACCGAACTTTCTGCTTTCGGCCAATGTTTCCGTTGAAATCACTTCCCCGTGTTGAGTAATTCTTAAGTAATTAACAATTTTGTGTACCTTTATGGTATTGAACACTTCACTTCTATATGAACTAATATGCAGTCCGGAACTATAGGTAGCAATCACTTTAAAGCTAGCGCACTTATATTATGTATCAGTGGATTCTTGTTTCTGGTTGTTTCTTTCAATGGGTATATAATCGACAAATATTTTTTCGATAAGGCCTTCAAATGCTTGTTAATTTTTCTATGTATCCTATATCTTCTACGGATTCTAATATAAAGAGAAAGAAGTTTTGTTTCACTGAAATGAAACTGATCGTTCTTTTCCTGTTACTCGTACTTGTTACATTTCCTCAACGGTTAGACCGATTCTGAAGAAATTTTGTATTTCTATCTTTTTAATACGTTCATTTGAGACTTCATTTCTTTTTGTACTTAGTAAGATTCGAAACTACGAAGTAATTTAGATGAAAAAAAGGTTTTTCGGCGCTCTATACAGGGTATCCCGCAACTCAACTTCAAGCGGTTACTGGGCGATATGCTAGGTTATACCCGTTCTAGCAAAAATTTAAAAAAATTCTGTGTCACTTGGTTATGTGTAGGTTTTGTGTTCACAAATTTTCCAATTTTGCAGTGATTTTTTAAACGTAATCCTAAATAACCATGGTATTGATTACAGTCATTAATCCATCGTTAGGTACAATTGTTTTATTTTATTTTTTTTTTAATTTCAATTTTTTTAAATAACCATGCCATTGATTACAGTCACAAATCCATTGAAAGCTATAATTGTTTTATTTTTATTTATTTTTTTTTAATCTTTGCTAGAACTGGTGAACTGGTATAACCTAGCATATCGCCCAGTAACCGCTTGACGTTGAGTTACGGGACACTCTGTATAAAGAATGGGGTTTTGGATTAATTCAAGGAATTTTTGTTTCCTTAAACAATTTAGCATCTTCTGATAATGTAGCGTTTCTAATGAAATGGCTAGTTCATTACTCTCCATGAAAATCAGAATAAGGAACAAAAGGTATGCAAAATCTGCATGCACCCCACGGGAAACATCAAAACGTGTCAAAAAAATTGAGATAGGTGTGGATGAAGTTGATATTGTGGCAAATATCAATCTGGTTTCCGAATTAATTTGGAAATCGGAAGAACTGCTTGCTGAAAGGGTTCTTCGAAAAAACCGAAAAAGCTCTAGATTGGTTGATAAATAGTTCAAATGGAACAAGTATTAGGAAGTGAGCCAGCACATTCTGATTTTCGAAACATGTTTGCTCTACCGAATTGTGCTAGGTTTGTGCCACTTTGTACCGTAATTAATTTTTTATGCACGGTCTCAAGATACTAACGAAATATGTGAAACCATAGAGTGTAGCTTTTCATTTTCTATATGTTTGGATTGTTAATTGGATTTTGAAAGCTGAAACTAATTCAACTATGGATCCACCCTTATGCCTGTCAAATTTTCTCGAATGTTATACTGATTTTCGGGAATATAAAAATTTCAAAAAAGTATTTTTAATCCTCTTGCTTATACACCAAAAATGTATACCGAACAATCAATTGAAAATTTTTCTAAATCATAACTGTAGCAATTTTATTGTTGGAACCCGTTTTCTACTTATGGCAAATTTCTATTCTATTCTTAGTCTAATATTGCAGATTTACTATTTAATCAGATTTTCATCCAATACTTTATCTTCTTTTCACCATTAGAGATAAAAATTCTGAGTTATGTCAGAATACTAGGCCTGTACAAAAGAATGAAAGTGAAGCACAACGTTTTATAATTATCGCCTAAACGAATAAGAAAGAAAAAAATAAATACATTTTTTTTATCGGCTTTCCAAGTATTTGGGGAAACTTATGGAAATTTGAACGGCACAATTCAGTTTTAATGAAAAACATTACAGAAAAAAATGAAAGGATCAAATTTTTGGTTTATTTTCAATAGGGCATAAATTCGAGAGAAAAATTGATTTGTATCTTGTTTTTGGATAAGAACTCTGAAATTCTGTAGCATCAGTTGTTTATGAGTCATCTCAGAAATACCAGCGACCAAAAAATTTTCAAAGGGATTTTAGGTTTTTTTTGTTCTAGGAGCGTGGAGTTTTTTTCTCAACCACAAGCATTACTCATAAACCACATACGATACAAACTTTCTTTCAATTTTTTTCTGTAGTCTAAAATGTATCAACAGAGATTGCCAGTAGATAAACGGTTTCAAACATATTATTACATTTCTTGAATATCGTAAAGAAGTAATTTAATTGCAAAAACACACAATCCAGACCGTAATTGTTTTTCCAAAATCGAAAAGTGCTGATTTGACATCACTGTTGTCATTCAAACTAAGCATCAACAAATCCACTGATTTTTCGGTTTCAGCAGTCAGCACAAATGTGGCACTACTGAATGAAATAATTTTCACATGAAAAAAATTACTGCAATGCTAATTTTTTTCCAATTTTCCAGTTCATTCGGAAACCAGCTTGATTGTTCCTAAAAGATAAACGGCAAAACTTCACTCATGCCTAGCAGAATCTTTTCGGCATTATTTCGCTGAGAGAAAACGAAAGGGTTGAACTGGCTTATATGTTGAGGATTTTCCGGAAAATGTGAGGTATTTCCATGAAAATATTTAGCAGCACAACTCAGCACAAATGTAGCACTCATTTGCGATGAGTAAAAACAAAAGTGTTGAACTGGCTATTATACAGGGTGACTCTTTGACCACTGCGTTAATTGTAAGCATAGATTCTTGACGTCAAAAGAAATAATTTTCTTCCTATAATATTTTTCCAAATTAGGCCCCGTTCAAAAGATAAAGGGTGTTGAAATTTCATTAAAAAATTGCATTTTCACCTGTAATATTCAAACGATAATATCAATTGAAATGATCTCTCGTACAAGGTTTTTGATAATAGTCGTGCATATTTTGGCATCAATAGATTTTTTTCATTTCTTGTGGGTTTCTCACTACTATTCTACAGATTGGTTAAATTGAAAAATAAATATCACTTGAACTAAGGTTCCGTATCTTCTACTTCCTAGAATCGTTAGTTTTTTTGCAGATAAAATCATTCATCATCTTTCCTCCATAATTTCTCCATTTTTGCAATAATTGAAGCTGAAAGGAATTAAATCGATATAACCATCTGATGAAACATGAGTGAATGAATCATTTCTTAGAGAGAAAGTAATGTTTTTAAGCAATTCAGATTCAATAGTGGATGCTGTGGAAAGTAATTTTCATTCAAACCAAACTTGACTACAGAGGGGTATTTGCCCAATGTGAAGACTTAAAATGCTTATAACTTTTAACGCAGCTAAATATGGAAAAAACGGTACAGAAAAAAGCGTTTCTTTTGATCTCAAGAACCTATGGTTAAAATTAACGCAGTGGTCAAAGACTTACCCTGTATATATTTTGAGGATTTTCCGGAAGATGTGAGATATTTCCATGAAAATTTTTACAGCACAACTCAGCACAAATGTAGCACACATTTGCTACACAAAAGTGTTGGGCAGTCAAAATTCCAATTATCCGGTTAATTAAAAGATTTATTTCGAACAACACAACTCAACGTGTAGCACAATTCATTTCAGTCGTTGAAAGTCAGTTGTGCGAAAACTGCTGCGCTCTCCCATTTTTTTCATATTGTGAAATAATTAGAACCTAGTACAACTAGGCACACTAATATCTTTTATCGAAAACTCGTCAAATATCTTGCATTCCATTCTTGTAACATACCAAAAAAATTATATAGAATTTTTTCCATTAAAATTCGGTGCAGATTATATTGGTTAAGTTGTAAATATGATGCATTGTTTCAGAAATTGTTTTACCAGCATTTTGGTTCCATGCGATCGGTTGTTGAAAAAATTTCGATAACTTCTGAGCACCCTCTGAACCTCAAAATACCATTTTAATTGGAATTGAAAGAAAAAAGTTTCGAAGTAAATATATTGGAAAAAAATTATTCCGATATCGTTGTTTCCAGCCTTTCCAGCTGAAATACACATCGTCAATGCCACGGTGAACATAACAACGAGTCCAGTAATGGAGAGGATAACGCAGAACAATCCGGCTCCTGGCATTTGTTTGCCAGTGATAGTCAGTTTTTGCCAGCATCACAAAATTCCTTACAACTACACGATGTTTCCGAATTATATGGGCCAATTTGGACAGAGAGACGCTCAACAGGAACTCGAGGTATACAATGCTGTGGTGAACGTTCGGTGTTACGAATTGGCCGCCTTGTTTCTTTGCTCTCTGTTTGTGCCGAAATGCGGCCCAGGTGGCGCTCTTGTGCGACCATGCCGAAATCTCTGCTACGGTAAGCTCATAATTCTAACACTGCAGGACTGTACTCGATTTTCTCATCTTCCTCAGAGTGACGAGATAAAGAGTTCGAATATTTTGACTTATCATAATTTGACTGAATATATTGTCTTGTCGATTTTCGATTGAATAGCTTTTCGTATGAGCAACTGTCACTTTTGAAGCTGTCGTTATTCGACAATTGACAAGTGAAAACTACGACATTATTAGATGTGGAATTAAATCGACTGATTACAGTCGTTCAAATTCATTTCAAATATGATCCAAATTTTGCCATCAAAGTCCGCGAATGAACTAATGTTGGGTCGCTCTAAAGCACTTCTTGAACATCGCTTCAATCAACTGAGGATATTACTGATGTAGCCCTTAGTATTGACGCAACCCGAAGTCTGTTGATTCCTCTGGAATAAATCCTTCCACAAACTACATTACTTCGTATAAGTTTGCACAAAGATAAACTTCAGTGGATACAATTCAAGAAGGCGGATCTCCATCAGTTTCTCATCCAGTTCGATAGTTTTTTTTAACCATCGAAAAAATATGTCTGAATGCTCACTCTTCTACTCTAACTGAAAAGTAGTTTTGTCGACATTTTTTGACGCTTATAGAATTGCCGGGACAAAAAAAATACAGACAATTGTCAATATCGAAAACTTTTTATTCAGACTTAATTTCTCAAATATTTTTTCATAATATTGAATATTGTTATGGAGATTCAATAAGAAGACATGCTAGATTATCTTCGTTAAACTTATAGTTCCCGGTTTTTCTTCAAGTCCGCGAACGGAAATACCTAGGTCATCTTCCAACACTTCTTTCTCGTAAGGAAAGCGAGGTATACCTCCAGCCCGTATTTGTTTTGGAAAAATGGCCACCCTCCATGAGTAAACGGTGCACATTAATAAACACGCGGTGATCTGGATAGCGCTCTAAATTTGGACATACACCTGTTTCACGATTAAGTCTGTTGGCGGCACTTTCCATCAATGAGGTGAATTTTCGCATGTTCGCGTGTATTGTAGAGGTAGATAACAAGTATGCCAATACAAAAGTCCAATCACTAAAGAAAGAAGCCGGTATGTTATCAAGAAGCCCAATTAACAAAAATCCAAGTCTGAAAAGAAAGGTCAAAGTTGTGTAGTAGTGATCAACACAAACGAATACGGAAAGAGTACTCGTAGTAGACGAATGAGCGAAACGTTCAAACTGGTGTCAGACTGGTAGCACAGCCATTTACTTGGTATGACGTTTGTATCTGTTTCATTCCCATTCGATTAAACGACGCATATTCGTTTCACTACGTGGCTTCACTATCTGTCTCTCTCGCTCATACCAAACATCTCTTCCATCATTTTGCTGTAAAATAAAGAACTTTTTGTCTGATCGAGCCAATATTGAGCTATATCGCCTTAGATACCATGTGTCATAACACACAGTCAGTTCATATTTCGCTAGGGAAATATGAAACGTCAAATCATTTCTTTCAAAACGTCAAATCATATTTTATTTCTTTATTTAGTAACAAAATAGACACTGCAATTGTTGGAATTTCCACTAAAAGTATTTCCACCAGATACAAAGGAAGAAGAAATATTTTGTTTATAATTATTCGTCGATGAGACTACAGTTTTCTTGAAAACATTCCGTGCAGCAGTAGTTTTGGACGATTTTCCCAAAACGTGATTGTGATGTTGCAGATGGCTCTCCCTCCACACCTGCTATCATCTTCGCTACCTTTTTTTTGTGCAGCATACTGTCAGCCATATAGCCTTCTGCAACAGACGAACTTTTCCAACCACCATGTCTTTCGAGTGTTGTCATTGAGGTTCCCGCATCGGCAACCAATGTCGCGGATGTTCGTCTTCCGCAATGGCCTGTAAACGTTTTCGGATTATCTAAAACCAACCATTTAGCAACCTTACTCGGAATTTTTCCGAAGATATTTTATCCAACAGGCTGAAGAGTACACTTCTTATTCCTATAAGCTACAAAGAACCTAAGAACGCCTTGCGGATGCAACGCTGAATATTCCCTCACCAAAAGATCAGCAACCATCTTCTTCATCAATTATAGTGAATATTCTGTTTATATCATTCTTAGTCTTTGAGACTTTGATTATGATTACCGACCCACGATCTTCGATATCTGAAGATAGCATATTCACCAAAGATTTCCATTATTAAAACAACCTTCAAAATTATGAATGTAAAAATCTTATCAACAGAGGAAATCAAAATGAAACTTTTACCTATACGTTAAATAAACATCATTAGGAGCACCACTCAAGAATGTCTTGAGCTGCTCCCGGGACAACACTGCTGATTTTTTAGGAACGTATCCTTTATTTTTGTTCTTAACACATGCTTCGACTTCATCGAATAATGTGACAGCAGTTTTTTCCTTCAAATGTAGCATAGATAGTTTCGGCCATAACGTGTTTGGAGAATATTTCTGCATTCGTACTCTTTACTGTAGGCAGCCTGAGATTTGGCCGGAATTTTTTCAATAATTTTATTTTTGACAAGTCGTCAAAATGAAAACAGTCAACAAAGATTCTCAGAAACATAGCCCATAGCAACGTTAAAAATTTAATTATTACAAAAATATACAATCTAACAATAATTTTTCCAAATCAGATTGTTTAAATCAGAAAAAAACTATTGATAACACTACGGGAAATATGAATACATTTCCCATTGAAGGACTATTCCTGAAAGCGTCTATAAAAGTGTTTCCATGATTGGAAAAAACGTTGGCGGTACATGTTTATCGCTTCAAATGGAGCATGTTTTGAAGTAAACCTATGAATGTTGACGAAATTTAATATTGCGTTTGATTTCCAATTTCCAATTACTTTTTTGTCAGAGAGTATACACATTCAGTATAGCTGGTTTATCGAAATGAAAATCAATATTTATAATGAATCGAAACACCAGTAGCACAGCAGTGGCTTTCTTAAAACTTACAGTCCTAGTACTCAAATACCATAAAATATTAAATTTGATTTCAGGGTCTATCAGACCTAATAATACATTATATTCTTCGTCATTTTCCAAATCTTCTGCGAGACGAGTCTTATAACCGAATAAAAATGATTCGGTCGTATCGAAGAAGTCAAGTGGACAACGTGGACATCCTCATTTCCTGTTTTTGAGGACTTGGGAATGAAAAGGCGCTTCGGGTTCATTAATCGATAACTCATTGGAGGAAATGCGATGTATCGCTTCTCCTATTGGTATAAAACATCATGCGTCGCATATTGAGATGCCTCCGAAAATTCATTATATCAAATGGAGATGATCCATTTTGTTTGGATTATTTTAACTATTTTGTATATCCATGATTAAATCCTGCCAAACAATGTGAATCCACTTTGAACCGATTTCAGTTCATGGAATATAAACTGGGTATTTTTTGATGATGGTACACTTTATTGGACGACAATTGTTCCTAATTGAAGGACATTTTTCCCATGCAGGCAATTTTTATAGTTTTCATTTCACTTTTAATGCATGCATGTATGAATCTTTAGAAAAATGAATCGTGATTAGAAAACTATTGATTAGGAAAGGTCAATAGTATGAAAAATTGATGACGAAAGATTCAATTTTCCTGAGAAATCATAGAAAAAATTATAAAATAAATCAATACGATTTCTTCTCAACCATAATTAGAGGATCCCTTCAAGATTCACCAAAAAAATTGTCTCTCCACTGCCTGTAATTCTTGGTGCATGGAAGTTGATGTGTCGTGGAAGAAAGCTACGTATCAAGAAAAAATAAATCACAAAAAAACAATGGAAAGAACAGAATATCGTTAGGCATTTGTTATACAGTGATGGGCAAATGTGTGGAACCAAGTAAATATCTCTCGAATTATTAGATATCAGAATGAAATTTGGAGGATGGATACTGCAGTAGATTGCCTATTTGTTTTCATATTTTTAAACTGTTGTGAACTTCCGGTTTTACCGGAAGTAATGTAAATTTCAAAAATTGCAATGGAACACCCTGTATATTATTTTAGTTTCTGATGAAAGATTTTATTACGAGTACAACAATATCGGTTTCGGTATTTTTTATTTCAATACCTACCGAGAAATCAACTGAAAAGTATATAAAGAAAGTAAAGATCTAATGTCCATTAAAGAAATAACTAATCATCATTATTTACTGAAACTTAGTGATTTTCGAAACATTAAAACTTAACTGAACCAAACTTAATGTATTAGCTGTTCAAACTGAGGACCGTTTACTACTTGAAAATAAGCAAGTTGGTTTGTAAATTCTCTAGTAACATTTGCTATTACTTCTGGTGGAATTCTCTGTATCTCGTGAGTTATTCCTGCAGCTTATTTTGGAAATTATTTGGTCTATCAACATAAACCTTAGACTTTGAATAATCCCACAGAAAATAGTCCAGTGGATCAAGATCGAGATTTCCCGAAGGCCATTCATAAGTCATAAGTTCCACTTCTTCCAATCCATCTGTGATGAAATGTCCTATCTAAATAATGCGAACAATGAGAGATTAATGGGGTGGTGCTCCATCCTGCTGAAACCAGATATTATTTGGTAATTGTTTATTTACCTCCAATGCTGGAATCACTTGTGTCTACAACAGCTGTAAATACTTATCTCTTTAAAGTTTCTTGCAGGAAGAAGGGTCCCACGATTCTGTTATTATAAATACCGACCAAAAGGTTCAATTTTTGATGTTGTGTATGAGCCTCTTGATCCCAATGAGGATTAGTTTGTGACCAGTAGCGGCAGTTATGTTGATTAACTGTACCGTTTTAACGAAATGTAACCTCGTCCGAAAACATCACATTTCTTATAAAATTATTATCATGGTTTGAAAAATCCATCATTGTTTCACAAAATTGTAAACGTCCGTCAAAATCGTCTACGGCTAGTTCTGGAACGAGGCGAATTTTGTATGGATGATATTTTTCTCGCCTTAATATTCTCCCTACTGAACTACGGGTAATTCCATGCATATTGGCGACGTCGGTAGTGGATAAGTGAGGATTTTCTTCCAAAGATAAAGCAACATTTTGAGCTACATATTCATTAGTTGAACTTTTTAACTGTTTTTGGTACATTGCTGACTGTTCCACTTGTCTCGTACTTTCGCAAATTGTTCGTCACTACTGAACGGGATATTTGTGCATTAGGATGATCAACGTTGAAAAGATCACGAACTTCTTGATGCGTCCTTATTCCTAAGGTTACCCTGCCCTTACGAAGCCAATCAGCAGAAACACGTGTCGGCAAGTACCATCTTCATTTATTTCCTTCTGGTCCTTGTGGATTCACCCGATATACCTTCCCTACTTATATTTGATCTCTACGATATCTACTGATTTATAAATCGAAGAGGAAAGGGGCTAGAAGTGAACCTTGTGAAAGACTGTTATTCAATCTTTTTGGATTGGCACTTCTATTATCAACAAAGACTCTCTTAACAGACGACACATTTTCTAATCAACTTACCATTTCCACTTCAGATGGTTATAGAGTTTTAAAAAAAAACCATCGTTCCATACAGTATCATATGTCAAAGATGAATCTTTCGAAGCCGCTCCTCCTATTTCCAATCCATCGTTGAAACCTGATATAATGAAAGTAGTAAGACTAAGAACCTGATCTGAGTAGTTTATATTATTCCTGAAATTTTCCTGGAAATTTTGTAGAAGATCAATAACTCAATAAACTGATGGTTAATTAATTAGCTATTACTTATGCTTCACGGAATATTTTTCTCGAATCTTGAAAAAGATTTTGCCTATAGTTTATCCACTGTGTGGAATGAAAAAAAACGTCTGAAACATTTCATTCCTTATCATCATCGTATTTCGGTTCTATCTCAAGAACTCCAGTTCTGAAGAGGATGCAGACGAATGTATCTCTTCTGCCTAAATGTATTCCTAATGGAAGAATCGATTATCTGACAAGTGTTGGCTTACGAAGGAGTTGTAAATCAGCCTGTGCTCATCAGCGAACGACGTCTCCACCAGAGGCAAAGCAGCCACAAATTAAGTTGCCTTTTTTCCACAATCTCTATGCAGAACAAGAATTGCAGAAGAACTGATCAGAATGGTGCTCGTATATTTGTTTTCTCTGAATGATTTTATTAAGCTATATTGTTGATTTCTCCTTCATTTTCTGTTATATTACTTGTAACCCTATCGAAGGAAGGTTCAGAATTGAAAACTCATTATAATCTTCAGGATATGCAATGTTTGAGTGACTCTATGATGATTTCGGAAAACTGGACCAAAAACATTCTGTAAAAATCTAGCCAAGTCTCGATGTAGTCTCTTGTTCATCTCTAAAAAGTAAGAGAATCTAGACAAATTCCTGCCAAGTCTAAGGTTCCTTATTGCGATAGAAGTCGAAACAAATAAAAACTTTTGACTCTCACCGGAGTTGAGGAACTAACAGCACATGTGCATCACCAAATGTTTATATCGTACAAACTTGCTGGGGCAAATTAGTAAAGAAATCGAAAAAATGCAAGAAATTAATTTCCATTAAAATAGCTCAGGGTTTCTGATTTCGAATATATCAAGTTATTGTCTTTCTGAAACAATCCTTGTAATCCTAGTAGTTATCGACCGATCAGTTTATTGAGTGTTTTTGTTCAAGATATTAAAAAGGTCAATTATTTCTAGAATTGAATCTTCTATAGAAAATGCTCTACAAAATATCCAGGGAGGCTTTAGGAAAAACAGAAATTGTTCACATCAGGATCTCAGCCTTACGATTGTCATAGAATCAGGCTTCAATAATAGGTTGAAAACAGGAGCTGCTTTCATTGATATATCGTCGGCATATGACACTGTGTGGAAGAAAGATGGATTAATTTTCAAACTCTATACCCATCTGAAGTATACGATTATTAGAAAATATGTAATCTGATTTCGTGTTTTTATTGCCAATAAGAATAGCAATTTCAAAACATTGAAAAACGGTCTTCCTCATGGATCAGTTCTAGCTTCTTAATTTTCAATTTATATCTCATCATATCATGTTGGGGTGCTGATGTTTCCACTCTTCGCACAGCATCACTAGCCTTAGTCTTTTCTGCAGCTGAGTATTGTTGCTCTGTTTAGTTTAATAGTGTACATACACAAAAAATCGATGCACAATTGAATACATTCATGAGAATAATTACTGGTAACATAAGATCCTAACTGGTTCATTGGTCACCAGTTTTGTCTAACATTGTCCCTTCACATATTCACAGACAGACTGCAGCTCTGAATTATTGGAGAATATATAATTCTTTCCCTAATTTATTTTCAATTATTTCATATATTCCACAAAATGAAATTCCGAGATTGAAATCACGTATAATACATTCGTCGATATGAACATAAGCGATAAAGAATTCTGGAAGATTGAGTGGGACTCTTATGAAATGCTCAAAAAAAATCTCATTTCTGATCCTTCTGAAAACATTCCAGGTATTGATCTTCCAAGAAAAATTTGGACAATTCTTAATCGTTTGAACAGGTTATGGTCGTACCAATAGCATGCTATTCAGATGGAACTCAGTTCCAAGCACAAGTTGTGAATGTGAATATGCAGAAGAAAAAATACTTCATCTCATCAATGATTGTCCCATATATAAATTTCAAGGTGGTTTTAGGGCTATTCACGATGTTTCAGATTTTTTCTTGGAATGGGTTATAAATTTTAAACACATTTAATATGTATATTCTGTATTCAGTTCTTTTTTGTGCATTTGTCATTTTGCAACTTGCAACTTGAAGAAGCCTCTGTGATTGAAGACCACTCTTGAGGAAAGAAGTCCCTCAAATATATTTAAGCCTATTTCTGTACACACAACAATACTTATGCGGGGAGCCAGGATTTTTTTTATTGGAGTTTTTTCCCTAGGCTTTCATGTTATACACCGAATTCTATGGCACCCCGTCACCAACCCCAGCTAACATTTGTTTGTAAGCCAATAATTCAAAAGAATATATATACTTCAGGAATTTCAGTCTCATAGACACTATACTCGTAACACATCACAGCTGATATATTTATTCCATGGAAATGGGAGCAGGAATAATAACCGATAGTTAGTAGTAATGCTGGTTTTTCAGTTTAAGGGTATGGAGTACAGATCGTTCTCAACTTAACCTACAAATAATTTAAGCCCAATTAATTGAACTTCTGTGAAATTTGCAACTACCACTTGAAAACTTCCTGAAACCATATTAGCTCGAATACTTCATAATACAATTAGGACCAAATCTTATTGAGCACCTGGTGTGGCAAACTCGAGGACTACGGGAGAATCGATTTTCCTGTCAAACTCTGAATTATTTCTCGGATTCCAACATATGTTGTAGAGATGCTGTGAAAACTTACAACTTGAAATAATTTGAAACACATCCCTTTATTATAATGAAAGCTCTCGATTAGGGTTTCTAATTAGTGAAGCCTAAGATTCGAGAACTTGTTTAGCAAAAGAAAAATAATCTCTTTCCGAGTCTCGTTTCAGAATGACTTGTCAAGGTCCACAAGATGCTCTGGGTATATGATAACATATTGATTATAACCAGATGGCAGAGATATCTCCGTAGCAAATCCGATTTTGAATTTTCGTGAATATCGATCTTATTCCAATTTAACAAAAATGGCCTTTGAGGCACAGCTCGCCTCGGGTGAAAAAGATCAAATTCTGCAAATATTTCAGATTTACGATGAACTCAAAGGTTACCATTCCACGAGTTAGGTTCCTCTTCGAAGTCAGCGGATGCTTTGGCAAAAGGTTTCGCGAGTGTTCTTGAACCTAGGGTGGAGTCACAGTTGATCCAGGTTACTGTAGATGTTGGTACTCAATAATCTTTTAAATATCAAGACATCATCCTCTCCTGGCCCAGATTGTCTCTCATCGTTCAAATAGAAAAAGTGTGCATCTGCTTCTGCCCCTCCTTTCATTTTTTTTTCAGGAAGTCCTTGGATACGTCCACTGTACTTTATCATTGATTGGAATCAGTGACATATAAAATGAGATATCCCACCTTTTTCTCAAACGAAAATCAGATTTTGACTAGAAATTTTTGACTATGGATCTGATGTAGATTTTTTTATTTGGGCTATATCCACCATCTTTTATTGTTCTTGCTACCAACGTTTTGACATGCAGCTCCTATCGATCTCAAGGCAAATAAGGTTCAAAAAAGGGAGATTTTCTCTTCAATTTTCAATGATTTTCAAGATTGACAGAACTCTGAGACTAAATCAAATTTCTTCTAATCTATGGTTTGAAGACTTCTTCGAGTTACTTTTGTCAACTCAATTGATGGCACACTTATGGGATTTTCGTAAATGCTGCTTTATTATTTTTTCTTTCTGTAGGTTTCTCTTCTTTTCTTATGATAGATTTATCGCTCCCTTTCATCTGATGATTCTCATTGATAGCAAATTCGATCTATCCGTGTATCACACTTGATTTGATATGAGATTTTCCGCATTCGCATGGTATTTCATACATCGGATATCCCAAGGTGGATGACCTATTAAATTATGATGTAAATTATTCATGCAAAATATTCAAATTTTGTAGATTAATATAAGGTTATGTCCGGTATATTACTGAAATACTTTCCATATTGTTGCCATATGTATGCATATTTGTCTACAGTTTTGTTAATCCAAATATGAAAATCAGTATTTAAATTTTTTTATGATTCTCCATAAAACATTAATCTAATATAATCCTCATCTGTATACTAGGTGTGTGAATTAAGTAATGAGATTGGCAACGTTGCGTTTGATCTAGCAACACTGGAAACAGTTTTTTCTATTGTGTTCCAAAAATAAATGACATCGATTTCGAGCAATGGTGTGCTGTAAGGTTTTGCTTTAGACTTGGGCTTGGGCAACGGAAACTCTTCTTAAATTTCAGCAGCCCTACGGAGATAGTGTTTTGTCACGTGCCCAGGTTTTTCGGTGGTTTAAGGCATTTTCAGAGGGAAGAGGTCGATCGAAGATGAACCAGGATGCGGAAGGCCTTCATTTTCAAGAACCGATGAAAATGTCGACAGAATTCGGAATCGTGTGCTATCAGATCGTCGGTTGACAGTCAAAATGATATTGGGAGAGTTAAATTCGAAACCATCGATAATCAAATTTTGACCAATGAATTTGGGATGAGAAAAACCTGCGCGGTTCCAAAAAACAATTTCAATAAACTAGTTTTTGGCCGGTAAAAACATTCCTGTGACTCCTCAGCCTCATTATTCGCCCGACTTGAGTCCTTGTGACTTTTTTCTCTTCCCAAAGTTGAAAAATTTACTCAAGGGGATCATTTTGGGACAATCGAAAAAATTCAAACGGCTGTAACCTACATATTTCAGTATCGGAGTTCCAGCACTGCTTTAATAATAAATGTCTCCAGCGCTGTGTGGCACCAGAAGGAAGTTATTTGGAATGTGACAATATTGAATTGTAATTATTTTTGTATTGAGAATTTTAAAGAAATCAATCTCATTACTTAATTTACAGATCTCACATATATCTCGACGGTTTTTGAGTTAGAATTTGCTTTCAGAATATTTAGATAACATTTGAAAGCTACGAGAATCACTATATTTCGCTCAACATTGCAGATTTCAGTTAGAAATTTGGGATGACCAAAGAATACAGTTTGATCTGCGCCACTGTTTATGAATCTCAGTCGTCAGTTTATACATAGTGGTAAACAAATTTATGTACTCACAAAATTGTAGAAAACTCCTTCTTTTTCAATTTGATACCCAGTTTTTTTTCATTTTAAGATTGTGAACAATATGCTTTACAATTTTTGAATGCATTTCCCTATTCCTATCTTTTTTAAATTATGTTATCTGTTATTGTTAAATGGTAATTTTTGACCACTTTGTATGACAGCTTAAAATCGAAAACAGTGGCGCTGATCAAACTATTATCTATGTTCATGCCTAATTTCGAACTCAATTCTCTTGAGCGAAATATAGTCATTTTCCTTACTCTCAAATTAGATCTAAAATTTCTTAAAATAATCATTTCTCAAAAACCGTTCAAAAAATGCAATCGAATTAAATCAATTTGTTTTTTTATAGAGAATCATAAAAAAATGAAATACTGTTGCTACATTTGCATACATCTGGCAGCACTGGAAATTTGAAAGTACTTCGGAAATAAACCCTGGATAACCTAGTTTTGATCTGCAAAATTTGAAATTATTTTTTTATGAATAGATTCCATAATAATTCAATAGGCCCACCTTGGGACACCCGATATATGAAATACTATGCGAATGCGGAAGATCTTTATTGGAGAAACAATCACCTCTTGAAACTAAGAATTAAAGAACATCAGCAGCTCTCAATTGTAAAACACTTGAATCATCAATCAAAATGGGGATACATATATGATATTCACAGAAAATAAACCAGCAAGAAAGAAAATTAAGGAAGCAGCATTCATGAAAATCGGTTTTTATCCCATAAGTGTTCCATAAATTGAGTTGTCGGTGGTTTGGAGGCCGGCAGCTTTTTTAAATGCTGCTTTTGCCTTGGAAACCTCAGATATCTTTAAAAACTTTGAAAGCAAGATCAATATAGATTGTGGATATTGTACAAATAATGATTCTACATGAGTTCCATCATCAGAAATTTGTCGTCAACAGCAAGCATATGGCATAGGCTTTGGTTCCTATATAAGAATGATTCGCAACAAGGAGCTGTAACTTTTACGTCGACTCAGAAGCTCCAAGGGATAGAAGACACGAGTATTTCAAGCGAATTTCAACTTGATACTCGTACCTGCACGAGGTTTTGGAAAACTTTGTCATATAAAGGTTGCATTTTCTCCATTTGAAATACGCAACAGGAAAAAGAGAGAACAGTCCTTTCAAATATATATTTTTGTTCTGAATTTTGTTGATATCAATTTGCAGAACAACGGGAAATGAAAAATACTCAAAAACATATAAAAAATGGACGTCACTCTGAATAACCTTTTAAAAATGATAACGTGAAAGTATATGCGGTATGAATTGTGATGTTATTGATCTATTTTCAGAAACTAAAAGGAGATGTGGTTTTTTCCTAGATGTATTTGCATTAACTTTGCCTGATTATTTGGAATGTAGACTCTTCCCTGAAACATCGGACCCGAACATCTGTGTGGGATATGCTGAAGTAAAGGAAGCTAAGCGGAGAGCTCAAACACCAGGTGAAAATATAATTATTCGTTGATAGAAGTTTTTAAGGATTTAATTCGTCAAGAAGATTAGAAAAATATCAAAGGAAAAACATCCAGATGGTTCACTGTGTATTTTGAAATGATGGTTGATTGCCCCGAATTGTAAATAATTAAAATGGGCGAAAATTATATGTCAGAGATAAAAGGCACTCCAACATTGAGATGAACTATCTAAAATTCAATTTTCCCGGCATAAATCCAGTTGTAGAGTCGTATTAGCGCTATATGGAATAGGGAATCAAATAGACTGGGGATAAGCATAATCCTTTCAATTTTACGGTGCTCTACCTACCAGCTATCAAACCCTTGGAACCTATTCTCGAATGTATATATTCAGATATATAGCATATTGACAACCGACTTAATCCCTCCAAAAATCGATTTTACTTTCTTGCTATAGAAAGGAATATTGAAAGTTCCCCTTGAGTTATTACGTGCAACGGAAGAATTAGTTCCAGGAACGTTTATTCACTCCATTGTAGACATAAAAGTTTATTTCGATACACTTTAAGGGCGTTCTTTGTGTAATGCGTCGTTTTCTATAGCCTCACAAAAGTGACAAAGAATTCGCTTATTGGAGTCCATGTTTTGTTGATTTCTGTTTTCTAGCAATAAGGCAGAAATCAGTGTTGAAATTTCATCAGTGAAGACAATGCAAAAATTTTAATGATGGAATTAGTTTTAGTATAACCTTCAGGGTGGAAACTTGTGATGAGATACCCTGTATATTTAAAAGAGTTTTTTATTCAAAATTGATGGAACTGCCTTCTCATCCGCCCTAATAATAATACCGAAATATTTAATGTTTCAAGGGTGATTTTCTGTTAGACGTTTATTCAGAATTGCATCAATTAACAATCCAAAATTTGAAAAAATATTTCGATCAATTTTCTTTATGAAGTTAAACTTTTTCAGAAGCGAGGAATTAAAATTAATTTATGTACAGGGTAGGCACTATAACATTCAAACTTGAGGAGATATGAGGGTTGCCATTTAAATTTCGGGATTAGAGAACAAAAACAAATATTAATCGTTGAAAATCGCTTTATTGTTTTTCAAAATAATCCTAATTAAGATCTTTACACTTTTGCATGCGTTTGAACCAATTGTCGACCCACGTTTGCAACTCTGATTCAGATAACTCCAAAACATGCATTGTGAATGCATCAGCCGCTTCTTCAGGTGACCTCATAGCTGAGGCTCGCGCCAATTTCACAAGAAAGGCTGAGGCCAACCTAGCAGACAACTCATCGGAATTTTGGGCTTATTTGAACAGCCTTCGTAACACTCCTTCCATTCCTGAATCGATGAACTATGGGAGTCACTCCATTACCAGTTCCCAAAACATATTCGATGCCTTTGCATCATTTTTTCACAGTTCATTCATTACCTCCACTGATTTTAACACGCTGGGTGGCTCACCTGATAGATATTGTACCTCAAAAGTTGCAAATCTAATATGACAGCAGGTCCTGATAGAATTCCATCTTTTCTGTTGAAGGACTGTACGATTGTCCTCGTCAGACCTCTCACAATTATTTATAGACGGTCCCTTTCTACACATCATTTTCCTACTGTCTGGAAAGAGGGTAGAGTAAGTCCAGTATTCAAGAAAGGCGAAAGAAGCGATATTGAGAACTATAGACCAATTGTGATTCTGAACAACTTCAGCAAAGTTTTCGAAAAAATACTTTACTACATCGTATATGTTCATGTAAGGAGCAAACTTTCTAATTGTCAGCACGGATTCATCAAGGGTCGAGCAACAGTAACCAACTTGGCCTGTTCAACTCAGTATATCGGTAGCGCATTGAGTCTTCTCGAATTGATGTCATCTACATGGACTTCACGAAGGCATTTAACAGATTAGATCATGTCTTACTTATCAAGAAGCTGTCTTCTTTCGCGTTAAATCTTGATTTTCTATATTTTTTTAAATCTTATCTTTATTGTAGAAATATGTATGTTCAGTGTTTTGGATATAGGTCTGGTGGTTTTAGTCTATATTGGGGCCACTTATTTTCTTAATCTTCATCAATGATATCTGTTGGTACCTGACCTGTTCCTTCCTTCTTTATGTTGACGACTTCAAACTGTATCGTCGCATTTTCTCTTTTGGGGATTGTTGGGACCTCCAGGGTGATATTGATAGGCTAAATCGTTGATGCAGGGACAACTTACTTTCCCTCAACGTTCAAAAATGTATCGTAATGTCCTTCAGTCGTAAAAGAACTACAATAGATATCCTTTATAACATTAGTGGTTGCGTTCTTGGTAAGGTTGTTTAATTTAAAGACCTAGGAATCTTATTCGATCGCGGACTTAGTTTTGTACCTGATATAAATTCAATCATGGAAGCATCAAAACAATTGGCTTCATCTTAAGGAACTCAGAGTGGTTACAGAACACCAGAAGGCTATTTATACTATTGCCTAATTCGGAGCCCTGGGTATAGTGTACATGTCAGTAGATTAGAGAATGTACAGAGGGGATTTCTAAATTATCTTTGTTTCAAAATTGACGGTATTTATCCCAAGCGTGGTATACCTCACGAAAATTTCCTGAGAAGAAAATTTCAGAACGTCGTCGCACCTATTCAGGTGTTACATTTCTGCGAAATATAATGACAGTATAGGGACCAAGCAGTAGTCGCACTCCGTGGATTTTGAACTGAAATCGCTTACACCAAAGGGAACTCGCGCATTCCTCCCTGCGCATCTAATCTTATCGACCGCGAATTTAAAAATTAATTAGAAAAGGTTATTTGCGTTATCTGAAAATTTAAATATTTTGATTTAAGCTAGTAATAAGTTTTCACAGTGATATTTAGAGTGTATGGACCATTGTTTAGTCTATATTCATATGAAAATTATGACTACGCTCATAATGTAACCGTAAATGTAATCACATTTCCCCATTAACAGAACGCATTCAATAAAAGATATATTGTTTTATTGTGGTTTTAATATCACTTTGAAAGAAACAGTAATTAGTGATGAAATTTACTCAATAGTTTACTCAGGAACAGCCTCTGAAACTTTTTGAAATGTGTTAAAAGTCATAGGTACCTTAGGTTTGTAAGTGAAATGACTCATTAAAATTTTTCTAAACGAAGATTGAGTTGAAGAGTAGTTATATGGAAAAATAAGTAATTGGTGGTTGAAAGCATCTAATGTGTTTAATATCAAATCCTCAATACTTAAATTTCACAGAAACATTAATCTTCGAGTCCATGAAAAATAACTTTCTTTTTATATTGAATTGTTTCGAACAATTTTTTTCATTGAATTCTCTGATTTAGTTTGAACTGATACTATTTTTTACTATATTCAATTTATGAAAAGAGGAATTTGATTATGGAATTCTAGAATTAGTGGCAAGTACAACCCCTCCGTAAATATTCCCCTGTGCTAAATATGCTGAGTGTTCTCTAGAGGAGGTTCCCTCATTATGGTGGGAAAAAATAAAAAACCTATTGAATTATTACATTATATTATTGTTATTTCTATTTATAAAATTGAAAAATCATATAGATACACACTCAAATATTTATCTAAAAAAATTTCACTCTTCTGCATACACATGGAGTAGGCGTAAACCTCCTGAAATTCCATTGGTTCCTGATATCTCAACTTATCGTAAAGAAATGACGACTATACTAAGCCTGCTGTAGGCGTAAATCTGCTAAAATTCCATTGGTTCCTGATATCTCAATTAATCGTAAAGAAATGACGACAGTAGGCGGAAACCTCCTGGAATTCCATTGGTTCCTGATATCTCAACTAATCGTAAAGAAATGACGACAGTAGACGTAAACCTCCTGAAATTCCATTGGTTCCTGATATCTCAACTAATCGTAAAGAAATGACGACAGTAGACGTAAACCTCCTGAAATTCCATTGGTTCCTGATATCTCGACTAATTGAATGAAGCACTACTCAAATAACGGAGCTTTTAATAAACAACATTTTCTACAATATTGTATGTATCACTCACCTGTCGGTGTCTAATGGTATTGAGAAAAAAGAAAGTTTGGGATTATTGAAACTATTGTTTTTGCAGTTGTATCCGCTACAATTGTTAATCATTTTGGAATTAATTTGAAAATAACACAAAATTGAAACAGAATACTTACTGAAATGAAAATTAATGAGCTTTGCTGGTTCATGGTAGATTTTGACTCAAAGAAATTCCACTGAATTATAGGTTAGGTTGTATAATGCGCGAGTCAGACTTGGTGTAAGAAAATCCACGGAGTGCGACTACTGTGATATAATGTGCTCGTTAATCGATTGTCCTTACTTGCTGGGCATAATCTGCTTACAGATTACCCGTACGTACTATTAGAACATTTTATCTACCTTGCCCACGATTTAACGTTCTTTAGGTATCGCCCCTGTACAGAATCTGTCATGACTATTCGTCTTATGAAAATATCGTGGATATTTTTCTTTTCGTAAATTTACTTGTGATATTTCCCATTCTGTAATAGGCCGCGACTGTCGAATGGTGTATTGCTAAATAAATAAATAAACGTTCTGACCTTACCTATGAAAAAATTCAAAAGAGCTCTCAGAAACTATTTAAAAGGTAAGGCTGTGTATGATATTACTGAGTTTCTGGAACTTATTCTGGGTGGCGACATAGGATAAGAGCATGCTGCTTTGAGCTGTTATTTTTTTGTCCTCATAAAAGTAGTTATTATGTCTTTGAATGTACATATAGGTATTTGATTGAATTGACGTGTCCTAGGATTGTAATTTCTAATAGGCAAAAATAATTGATGATGATGATGATGACGTATTATCTCGAAAATGTCAAGCTTTACGATAGAACTGTCAGTTAGCAGATTGCAACACTAGGGTTGTCCAATCCCGAAATATAAATGGCAACCCTCGTAGACAAAGTCCGATAACTCCATTCTCGCACTTTTCCAGTGGCTTGTTTTTTGCACCACATTCAATTACGAAGCGAAGACCCAAAATTATTTGCTTTTGAATGGGATCTCTTGATTTCTCTGCCATTTGCCAAAATCTAAATTTTTTCTGATTTGAAAAATATGCAACATCGTATGGTTAGTATCAATGTGAGTAGAAAATTGTCAAAATTCTATTTTCATTTGAGTGTCAATATTTTCTATGGTTTCAATATGGTCGATGAGCACATACAAATGTGTGAAATTGTCACAATCTTCTCGTTGTAGTTTTTTTATTTGTTTTCTCAATTTCTTCACGATCGAAAAATGATGGACTGCTGCCGGAAAGATTAGAGCTTCTGATTGTTAGAATTTTGTAGAAATCAGTTGAAATCCTAAAAATAATGAGGTGGACTGAAGGAGACTGCTCTTGTTAAAGGTAAATTTTGTGTGCTCAGTTAAAACCAGAGAAATACTCAGGCTCTGATAAAAAGAGGTATTTGACCATTTTCTATCAATTATATTTATGCAACCATACGTTGTTGCAAATCTTTGAAATCAGGAACATTAACTTTTCAGAAAACGACACAGAAATTTAGTGTTCCCATAAAAAAAATTCGCTCATTGCTCCTTAATTGAAAATGCTTCAATATAAAAAACCACACCACTGAATTCTGGGTTGAATAATCCTGTATAATATTTAAATTTCAGAACTCTTATCATCAGTATTAGCGGAAATAATTTTTTTCTCGATATCGCCATTTTCCCAATTTTTGCTTATAACTCAAAAACAAAAGGTGGTAGCCAGAAAACTACTCGTGTTAATTTGTTAGAAAAAAAATGATATCATATTTTGTCTATCTCCTCTGGTTTAAGTGCTATAATAACATTGAAATAAGCCCGCCCTGTAAAATCTTTTCCTTTAATTTCTCATATCCTCGAGCATTGAATTTTCATTTATTTCTATTCAAAACGTTTCATTCATCGAAATAGTTGCTGAGATATCAGAAAATTAGACACTTCATCATACAAATTTCGGATATATCAAAACAGACAGATTTCAAATTGTAAATCTTTATTTTTATGTCGCTTCAATTCAAACCTGGAAATTTGGAAAACAATTCTTGTTGATTGTAAGAAAATCAAGTATTTCTTGAATTAGGCGCGATTACAAAACCGGCTCGCGGCTCGAGGCTCGAAGTCGTAGGGGGAGACTAGAAGGTAATTTCTGCGTAACGAAAATATTAAATGAAGTATATAATCTAGAAAAAGATTATCAATAAGATGAAGCGACAAATTTCTCGTTATTTCCAACCAATCAACTCATCAAACAAAAATCACAAACACCCGATAATATGAAGAAAAGTTGATTGTGAAAACAATGGAATAAATAAAATTGTTAATTTGGAAGCAAATTATTAGTAGATGCGTAGAGTGTCGAAGGTATGAATTTTATATTTTACAATTCATTAACTCTTTATGTAATCTTTTATTATTTTACTTCAATTTATTTATTTTTCTGATCTTTGGCAAGGGAAATATTTTCCAGTTTGTCCGAATGGATTTCAGTGTGATACTTCTAGATGTTTACCGAAAGATTGGCAATGTGACGGCCATGTTGACTGCAAGGACCAATCGGACGAGTTAAATTGCAGAAAATGTGGTTTGGGTATGATTCATTGTGGTGCAAACAGATGTATTACGCAAGAGCACATGTGTGACGGAAGAGTAGACTGCCCTTACGGCCAAGATGAAAGAAACTGTCGTAAGTACCTACAGTAGCAACGTTTATGGTATTTGGAGTTGCTTGGTTCTCTACTTAGGTTTTTCTTTGTATTTATAATCTTTGTAGCTCATCATTATTTGAAGTTTGCCCGTCATTTCATATCGATATTTTTTGCACCGCTTGAAAAATTCCTTTTTCCAATTTTTCAGTGAGGCTGAGCGAGAGAAATGGGGATGAAGGCAAGGGCCAATTAGAGGTCTTTAGGCCAGACATGGAGCGATGGGTGCCAGCATGCGTCCAGCATTGGGATCAGAGGACTTCCCCGAAATATATATGTTCTCTGCTTGGATATTCGTGAGTGATATTTATTGTGTTCGAATTCATTTCACACTTAATATTTTTTTTTGCGCGCTGGTTCCCATTGGAACAGCGTACCGTCGTTGTGCCCAAGTGTCTTTAATCAAACACACCATCTTTTGAATGGTTTTGGAGAGAAAGAAATTGGACCTTCGATTTTGTATTTAAGATATAGGTTTCTTGATTCTTTCACATTTATTCTGATGGTAATTTCAGTATATATACAGGGTGTGGCAAAAGTCAGTTTACCTTTTGCATATGAGAGAAAAAAAAACAAAAATAATTGCAAATGAATTTATTTTCGAGAAAAATATAACATCAATAATTACTTGTGGCCTCACATTTATGTTCGAATTGTTTCCCTTCCCTCTTCAACACACATGCGGCATCGTTTAGTCTCGGTAAAACAAAAATCGACCTGAACGCGGCGCGTCGACTACGGAGCAAGTACTTGTGAATTTACGATACAGTTTATGCACCATTTGTCTGGTGGGAACTTGCTTATTTGGAAAGCACTGGCAAAATTCTTCGAAAATTTCTGCATAATCTCCTTCAAGTTTTAGATAAGCAGTGAGCAAACAAACACGTTCTTCTATCGTGTAATTTATACGCGCAGCCATGGCAACGAACGCACTGTAAACGTGCACAACAATACTACTACACGCGAACAACTCAACTCGCAACGTTCCATCTGCCTCCTTCCTCCCTAGGTACGATACTGACCGAGAATACGCGCATGCGTGAATACCACACAGTGTAAACTGACTTTTGCGCACTCTGTATTTTTTTGAACTTTTGGCTTACAATATTCTGTAATTTCAGTATCACACTTTTAAAGAATTTGGGAAGACTCAATTACAAGCGCGCAAAAGCTTTCGAGCTCAACTCAGTGTTTTTCTAGATTTCATTTCTGATCAGGTTTGTTTACACTCAATTGTGTGAATGATTATAATCAAATTTGGTAATCTAGTGTTGTACTGAAAGAGAATCAAAGCCTGTACAGGGTGGGTCTATTTCGATGTTTTAGCTACTTTTGAATCAGGGGAAAAAGACAAAATCTGATACCCCATTATCGTTCTCTTGTTCTGAGGAACTAACAAGAGTAGTATTTATTTTTGGCTACCTTCTTTTGTTTTCGAATTATAAGCGAATGCTGGAGAAATACCGATGTCGAAAAAATTTTATATCTCCGTTAATTCTGATGATAGGACTCTGAATTTAAACCATTTTACAAGCGTTTTTCCACGTTTAATCCAGTGGCGTTCTAGTGCATCATTCTCAATTACGAAGTCCTGACCAAAAGTCATTTTTCTTAAGATTGGAACATCTTATTTCTGAGCCATTTTGTGAAAGCTTTTCCGATTCAAGAAAAAATGAAATATCGTTTAGTTTTTACAAGGTGATTGAACGAGAATTGTCCTATTCTCAGCCTATTCCTCCTATTCCACCTATTTTCAGATGGGTCTCAAAATTTTTTATAGTTTCAAGTGTCGCTAAGCACAGAAATATTTGGCATCATATAAATACCACAATATCTTTCTACTAGTCTTCTCATTACTAAGCTCTTCACTCAATTCTCGAGAAAAAAATTCAACCGCACCAGTCATTATTTAGACGTTTTAAAAACAATCTGATCACAAAACATAGAAATGACGGAGAGGACACTGTATTGAGTGAAATCGGTATAACTAGAATATTCTACCTACCTATAGATCCTGTCTGTCGATTAAAATTTGGAAAAACTAGAAGAAAACCCGTCGTTTTTTTGAGAAGATTATATGGTCGGACGAAGTTCACATAAGTAGCGCTGGCATATTCATTAGATACAACAAAAATTTCTTGTCAGATATTGATGCTCACGTAGATGTTCCTCATCTGGGTAATATAGGGTTTATGTATGGCTTGCTATTGAAAAAACCGTGTGTTGACCTATTGCATTTACGATGGAAATTCAAACAGTCAACGCTATTATGAAATAATTGAGCAGCATATTATTGGAGAGCATCAGAACTAAACTTTCATCAAGAGAGGAAATATTTAGTTCCAACAGGATGGTGCTCCACCTCACAACAGAAGAAATATTAGTGAAAAATTAGCGAACACCTTCGGCTCATAAGATGGCCGGCTAATTTGTCACCGTTGGGTTTTTTTCCGAGAACATATTGAAAATAAACTTCAGAGAAACGATCACGGAAATATAGCTGAATTCAGAGAAATTTTCCTATGCTGTTTGAACACAATTTTAAATATTCATCGATTGAATATGGTGCGAAGTATCGAGAAAATGTGTCGACTATGCATTGCTGCGGATGGACAACGATTTGAGCATCTCCTCTGAAACTTGATCCTCATCCTAAGTTTTCACCGAATTAGCAATTGTAATCACAATAAGGTCTTAAAAAATATATTTCCTTTGTTGCTTTTCTATTTAAATTGATCAGTTTAATCATATCTACCAGGAATACTGGTATGAAGTGAGCGTCAAGATACAAATGTCTCGATAGGGAACATTTGTTGTGAAGGAGCTTTAATTTGTTTTTGTCTGTGAAACATATTCAGTATACATCAAGTCATTCATCAGACAACATCATATTTTTTCATCGTGTTAAAAATGTCGAATTTTGTACCAGAAAGTGACGATTGGCGGAAAGCATTAAGTTTTTGTTTTCATTTGAAGAAATGTGCTGCCGAGTCACATCGAATGCTTGTTGAAGCATATGGTGATCATGCTCTATCAGAAGCAACATGCAAAAGACGGTTTCAACGGTTCAGAAATAATGATTTTGATGTGGGGAATGAAGAACGTGGAAGACACTTTGAATCAAAAGCAAATGGCACAAATGTTGAATGTTGCACTACAAACAATTTCTGGCCGTTTAAAAGCTATGGGAAACATTCAAAAGTGTGGATAATGGATGCCACATGAATTGAATGAAAGACAGATGGAAAACCGAAAACTCTTGTGAAATTTTGCTTCACACGAAAGAAAACCGGTTTTGGATCGAATTGTTACTGGCGATGAAAAATAGATTTATTTTAAAAATCTTAAACGGAAAAAATCATGGGTTGATCTGGGACATAAATCCACATCGTTTCGGCAAGAAGGCAATGCTGTATATTTGGTGAGACCAGAAAGGTGTGGTGTACCACGAGCTCCTAAAACGTGGTGAAACCGTTAATACGGATCGCTACCGACAACAAATGATCTATTTGAACCATGCATTGATGGAGGAACGACCAGAATCGGCCAGAAGACACGGCAAGGTAATTTTGCTCCATGACAATGAACCTGTAGACAAAGCAAAGCCGGTTCAGGATGCAATCAAAACACTTGGCTGGGAGCTGCTACCCCACCCGCCGTATTTACCACACTTGGTTTCTTCCGACTACTATTTGTTTTCATCGATGGGACAAGCATTTGCTGAGCAGCACTTTGATTCCTACGAGGAGGTTGAAAATTGGGTGTCTGGTTTGCTTTAGAAGACGAACAATTTTATTGGCGTGGTATCCACAAATTGCCAGAAAGGTGGTGAAAACAATGGCCAATACTTTTGATGAATTCTTTTTTATTTTCCCATTAATAAGTAGTATTTTATTTTACAAAAAAACGCTCATTTCATACCGGTATACCTGATAGTTTTGTACAGGTGGCATCCCACAAAAAGTTGTCTTTTAATTAACCGGATAATTGGAATTTTGAAAAAGAGACTGCTCAACATTTTTGTTTCTACTCATCGCAAATGTGTGCTAAATTTGTGCTGAGTTGTGCTATGAATATTTTCATGGAAATATCTCACATCTTCCGGAAAATCCTCAAAATATATACAGGGTGAGTTCTTGACCACTGCGCTAATTTTAACCATAGGTTCTTGAGATCCAAAGAAACACTTTATTCCCATACCGTTTTCCATATTCGGCTGCGTTAAAAAGTTATAAGCATTTTAAGTTATCACATTGGGCAAATACCCCTCTGTAGTTCAGTTTAGTTTGAATGAAAATAACCTTCCACAGCATCCACTAATGAATCTGAATTGTTTAAAAACATTAATTTCTCTCTAAGAAATTATTCACTCACTCATGTTTCATCAGATGGTTATATCGATTCAATTCCTTTCAACTTCAAATATCTGAAAAATTGTGCAATTTAGGAAAAAAGATGATGAATGATTTTATCTGCAAAAAAGACTAATGATTCCAGGAAGTACAAGATACGGACCTTTAGTTCAAGTGATATTTGTTTTTCATGCAATTTAACCAATCTCTACAGTAGTAGTGAGAAACCCACAAGAAATGGAATGAATCTATTGATGCCAAAATATGCACGACTGTTATCAAAAACCTTCTACAAGAGATCATTTCAATTGTTATTATTATTATTGTTATTGAATATAACTGGTGAAAATGCAATTTTTTATGAAATTTCAACAATTTGGAAAAATTTCATAGGAAGTAAATGTTTCGTTTGACGTCAAGAATCTATGGTTAAAATTAACGCAGTTGTCAATGTTCGAATTTTGTAGAAATTGCTTCAGGAAGCATCTTTTCTCTGTGCTCCTCAATAGCTGAAACCATAGAAACACCGACACCCAGATGAAAAATGTTAGGCTTTCAGAAAATGGTAAATTAATCTAGTGCTGCCATCTAGAAAACACATAATTTTGGTGCAAAAACAAAAATACGCCGCTGGATTCTTCGTCGAAAAACGAAGGTAGCCAAAAATGAATTCCACCCACAAGTTTCGCGGAAAAGAGAATGAGGTATCATATTTTTTCTCCTATGGCTTTAAAGTTTTACTCGTATGATAATTAACCACTCGAAATATTTCCATCGGAAATGCCGATATCGATTTTTTTTTTCATATGTCGGATGTCCGAAACCTGGAATTTTTCTTTCAGGAATGCCACTCGGACACAGCTTATGCGAGGGACCAACCCTCAGAATTCTCCGAGATTATACGAACCACCATCTTCATGGCAATTTCACAAAATGAAGAGATCCAAGAATCTCATACGTCAGTTCGGTTCGTGTAACGGAACGAATTATCCAACTGTTGAAATTTCTTGCACCAACTACAGTAAGTTTGACATTTTCAGTTCGAGGAGATTCGTTTTCTTGCTTTTATCCAACTCGGAATGTATTTATGTCATCACGTGTTTGCGCATTTTTAGATCTTCTCAAATTTTGCGTTATAAAATTGATGCTGCATATGCAGAGAATTTAATTTCAATTAAATTGGTAATTGGTAATTAAGGGAAGGTGGGGACCCTTCGTACGATTTCCACATTTTATTTTTTTTTGTTTTTTATTTTTTCATAAATCAATCACCTGACAGCTTAAATTTATAGTCTAACTATCTGAGATTCATATAAAAAAATGACAGATGATTTCATCTGATGTTTCAACCATAATTATGATTCGAACTAAATCTGGAATACGTACGAATCTGCCCCAACAACGGGGCACCTATGTACAGTGTTGGGGGTACCTTCGTACGCTGTGGGGTAGTTCCGTACGTGCGATTGAATTGACACATATAAATCAAAATTCTTTTATTAGCAAAGATATTAAAAACAAAAATAATGATTTAACTTCTATTAAACAAAAATAAAATACTTTTCAAACAGTCAACAATAATTACATAGCTTTTCTTATGTAAAACAAAACTTAAATGACTTTTCATAAAATTAACGAAAATTAAATTACTTTCTCCTAACAATAAAACATAAAATTCCTACATTTTCTACGTAAATTAGATATCTTAGATTAAGAATCACATTTTTTAATCTTAGGTGCGGATTAGCACTGCAAAAAGTTGTTATTAATTAACAAGATAATAAAATTTATTGAACAGAAAAATTAGAATAATTTACTGAAAAAGTGAAAAAACTTGATGTTCTAGAAGTACAAACTGTTGGAGGTTTAGGGTCAGGAAGAATCATTTCAATATCAGTTACATAAATAGTATGAATATCTTCAACATTAGGGAAAACAAATGTCCACGACAAGCCTGGCTTCTTTCTTAGATAGGATACTTTAAATTCAGTTTGACAATAGTGACTGACAACTTTTCCTACATAGTAAATAATACTTTTCTTCTTAGGGAACCTCACTAAAATAAATGAACCGTCTTTAATATTTTCTGGTATTACATCAACTGTCAGTTGGCTTCTATTCATTTCAGAATTTTCATGCTCGGTTTCATCTTCATCTGTGATAGAAGTTGAACTCTCTTGAAAGCTTATATTAGATCCATCACAATCAGATTCATCACTTTCTATGATTTTAGCTTTCTTGTTCTTCGTTTTTAAATTAAAATCAGCTAAACTACGTTTCATTTGTCTTGCTCTAGCCCTTCTTTCCTGTTCTAGCTTTTCCATTTGCTTTTCATTGTGTTTCTCTTCAATTAGCTTTTTTTCGGGGGTGTCAGTATAAACACGTGTTTTTCCTGGCCGTCGTCCTTTGTTTGTTTTATTACTTCTTACAACAGTCGGATAGGGTCGAATTGCCTCTGGTGTTAAAATTGTCTTCAAAGGAGCTGCTATTTGTTGGATTGATGAATTATTCAAAGCATCTGGTTCACAAGCATCTAAATTAAACCTTTGTAGTTCATCATCATAATTTATCAATGGTAAGTGAATAGTTTGTTCTGTAGATTCTCGCGGAACCTCCAAGAAATCCCGTGTTCGAGAAGTAGAGGGTTGGCAGATATCAGAGACACTTGGGTGCTGAGTAGGTGCTGACAAATCTTCAACGACGTTTTGAGTAGGAGGCACATGCTCTACGTTACCGGATGTATACACTTCAGTTGGAGCAAAGTCTTCGTCACTAAAGGCTAATTCATTAAGAGGCCATATTCCGGGTTTGTTAAACCCGCATGTGATATTTTTTTGCCGTGAATGATTCGAAAAATGCAATTTTCACAATCTTTGGAATATTGTAAATGGTTAATGCTTTGCCTGGGTTCATTATATGCCAATTATTGAAAGCTACTTTCATTTTCGATTTAAATAGTCCAAAGACTCCTACATCAAGTGGTCGGAGCCGGTGAGATGTATGTGGTGGAAAAAGATAGATAAATTATGCCATTTTCTTTGGCGTAGTTGATGGCTTCGAAAGAAACATGGCTTTCATGATTGTCACACAACAATAATATGGGGTTATCTTTTGTACAGAGTGTGTGCTTCTGGATATGTTTTAAAACAGAGACGAATATATCGCTATTTATCCAGCCACTTTTATTTGCAGCGCCGAGACTTTCTTCGGGTGTTCCTTCGAGAAAATTATTTTTATAATGAACTCGTGGAAACACGAAAAGCGGAGGAATGGTGTTTCCACTGGCAGATATAATACCACCAAAAGTTACGAGCTCACCTCTTTCAGCTGATACAATTGGTCCGACTTGTTTTTGACATCTTGGAGCCAAGACTTTGGGAGTAGCTAGAACGGTAGATACACCTGATTCGTCGAAATTAAAGATTCGGTCAGCAGTTAATGGATGTCGCTCCAACACTTTCTTCAAGTTGGTATAAAACTCGTTAACCGAATTTTTGTTAAACGCAAAAGATCTTGCAGCGCTTGTGTTTTCGGGTTTGCGTAAACTGAGTTCCGGGTTTCTTCTGCGAAAACCATACATTCATTTTTTCCCAACCATCTTATTTTCTTCCCACTTTGGTGGATACTTCAAACTCAAGGATTTGGCATAAGCATATGCCAGCTTTCTTGCTTGAATCGCCGTAAGTCCATAATGCATCTTACAACATTTGATAACATAATCATTTAGCAGTTTTTCTTCTTCCACAGAAAAGACTTGGAAATATTTAGAGCCAAATGTACGGTAGCTTGACCCTTCAGCATCATTGCTATTCTTGTATTTTTTTACTCGGCTTTCTAATGTTGATAATTTCGAATTGTACTTGCATAAACAGTATTGCTGACTGCATGGATTCTTCATCCACAGCTTGTCTACTTGTCTTTTTTGGTTTATAAGTCCGCACCATGTTTCTCTGAAAAAATAATAGGAAATAGATATTATAACATATAACGGACATCGACGATAGCAAAACACAGGATAAAGTTAATGCAAAAATTAGCACATTAACACACTAAATCGTACCTACCAACCAGTTGGGGCACATTCGTACGCGTCCAAACGTGTCCCATCTAGTTCTGTCCGAAAGTACCCCACTAACCAAATAACAACAAAATATAACCTCTTTTATTATTAAAACGAAAACATAATTTAACTATTGAAAACGTATCTTATGTATATTTTGCTAGTTATTGATAGAATACTCTACACGAAAACTTATTTTATCTTCAGCAACAATAGAAAAAAACATTGATCAAAAAATTACTTACCGAGCGCGAAAACACATTCGTGTATGTCACTTCACTGTCACCGGTGCAAATGGCGCGAAACTACATTGACGTAAAGTTGGTATCTCGACTCACGCACTTACTTTGACTGTATGAATGTGCCCGCGTACGAAGGAAAACAATCTTCCCCTATTGATTATTGGATGAAGTTTCAAGCGTTTTTTTTAGATTCCAGCGGGTTTTCTGAAAACGATACACTAGGTCTGTTCGAATAGTATCGCTAATTTCGGAATTCCGCGGGTGACGTTAATTCGATTTTTGATTTTTTTATTGCGTTATGTTGGTAATCAACATAATATTTGATTTCTTCAAAAAACAGCATCACGTTTACATTACTCAGGAGATGTTGAAATACATTAATGATGGCCCAAAGGTTCTCCGGAGTTTATGGAATTTGAACTTCGAACCAATCTTAAGGAAAAGTGTGAGTAGTTATTTTCTATTCGAGATATAGATTTGTTCATTCATCGTGGTGGTTGTATTAACACATAAGCTAAAAATCCCGGACCTAACAGTTGTTTTTGTTCAAAATTAACTTTATTCATCAACGCAATCTCCATCAAGAGCAACGCAATCATTCCAGCGCCGATCTAACATTTCAATACCACTCTTCTAGAACGATTTATCTTTTCTTCAAAATAGGCCTCAGTTTCAGCGATATCCTCTTCATTCGTGCAAAAATTTTTACCGGCGAGCATTTTTACAGTAGTCGCTGGGAGCCAAATCTGGCGAATACAGTGGATGTGGGAGCAATTCGAAGTTCAATTCATGTAGTTTTGATCGACTTGTGTCACGGTGCGTTATCTTGATAGAACAATTTTTTTTGCCGTATGTGGTTGTTTCTTTGCAATTTCGGCCTTCAAACGCTTCAATAACGCTATATAATATTCACTGGAAAGAATAAAGGAATCAAAAAAATCCCAAATTTTTAGGAAATTTCAACAGGCCGTATCTTCGAGAGGAATGGTCGTACAAGAAATAAAAAAAAAATGTAGCTCCAAGTGTCTAGTTTTTGAATTAGAACTTGAAAATTTTTAACCTCTGCAGTTTTTGAGTAATTGTAGAAAAACCAGCAACAAACAAACTTTCCAAAGTTTCTAAGTTTGTTTTTGGTCTACGAGCGTGAAAATTTTTACGGATCGGATATTTTGTCATTTAGCTTTAATTTCTTTTTTTATACACCTTGATACGTCCACTTCCTGCCGAGATATCGGTCTTCAGATCGTTCATTTGTCTTTAATTACCGATAACTCAGCAACCAATGATCGCACTGAAAGTTGAAGGTGGGTTTCAAGAATTTGAATGAATTCTCCTTAACGACTTGTCATTACTTTTCCAAAGAAATTTTTTTTTCTCACATGAATTTGAAAATGCAACAAGCAAAGGGCTTTTGGTGGTTTTTTGGAAAACCAAGCGTTAGATCGAAAATATTAACTTTATGTGTGCCTTTTCCAGTTCAATATGTCCACAAAAAGCCTTCAAATAACCAAATTAATCCAGCCAGCCGTTTTTTTGTTTCACTCGATCGAATTCTTGAAAAAATAAAAGGAAGGATCACGTTTTTCGCTCTGAAAAGCTCATAATTTTTTTACATAAAAAAATTTCTCCGAGCTTTTCTCACATTTTTACATTTTTGCTCCAGAAATTGCTCAAATTTAAAACAAAAACAGTTAAGTCATTCAAGTTCTTGAAACCCACCTTTAGCTTTCTGTGCGATAATTGGTTGTTGAGATATCGATAATCAAAGACAAATGGACGCTTTTCCATTTGGAGACTGATATCTCGGCAGGAAGTGGACGTATCAAGGTGTATAAAAAAGGAAATTGAAGCTGAATGAACAAAGTATCCGATCCATAAAATGGTTAAGCTAAAAAAAATTATTCCACGCCCGTAGACCCAAAAAAAACTTTTGAAAATTGTTTCTGGTTTTCCTACAATTACTAAAAAACCGCAGAGGTAAAAAAATTTCCAAGTTCTATCCAAAAACTAGACACTTGGAGCTACAATTTTTTTTTGATTTCTTGTACGACCATTTCTCTAGAAGTTACGGCCTGTTGAAAATTGCCTAAAAACTTGTGATTTTTTTTGATCCCTTAATTTTTTTCCGGTAGTGTATTTCCTTCCTCAAGATAGTCGATGAATATTATATCACGCACATCCCAAAATACCGATACCACAACCTTTTAACCGATTGTTGTGCTTTCGGGCGCTTCGAACGTGGTTCATCAGTTGCTATCCACTCCGATGAGGATCGTTTTGATTCCGAAGTGATGGATTCATATTTCATGCATTTTCACATATCGAAGCAAAAATTTCGGTTTGTTAGGCTCGGGACTTTTCAGCCCATATAGTACAATCACACTGAATCAGAGTACGAGAAAAGAACAAGCTCGCAAAATCTCCTTTCTTCGCATCAGTGCTTTTCTATTGTTTGTTATAATAATTTCTACTTGTGCACTAAGAGAAGCACTCTTTCATTATCGAAAAAAACTGGCCCAACTAAAAATTTATGTTTTATAAATGGTCCAACACGTTTACAAAACAATTTTTAAAAATTTCCATATTGCTATAAACGTTTCAATATTATTTATACAGCACTTATAAAGCCAAAAAGGGCGCACTCCTGGGCAGCAATTTTGTTCTTCAATTTGTTTTATTATAGCTTTCATAGGTTTTATCGAATTATTGTTTAAACATTTAACAAGCTATTATAAAACATAGTTCGAAACAATTATGAAACTAGTTTTATGGAAATATAGTTATAGAGCGAAATACTATTTCATCATTATGGCATTTATATGACTCTTACCGAGCTAGAAAAAAAGCTGTTTTATTTCAATTGTTTCTGTTTGATATATAGGACATATACAAACATATAATAAAATTTTCAACCGCCTTTAATATATTTGCTATTCAGTTTCAGAAGGTAAGGTGAAAAATTAAATTGTGTCCCATTTTGGTCTATACTGTAATGAAATCCTTTAATGGATGCGTATTCCACCGTTATATAGAGACTAAAGTAGTTAGTTGAGGAAATTTGTCATTAATCAGTGCAATATGCTTCATACAATAATAATATCGGAAAGACGAATATTATATGTTTTATATAACAGAACAGTTTTGAGTGTTTGCAAAGGAACAAACTAGTATCAGTTATCACCAGTATAAATATATTATACAACAAATTTGTTCGGTAAAGCAGAAATGTCCTTAAAAATAATCGTGTTAACAACGCTCATAGAACATTATTATAAATTGCTGTAAAACTGAGTTCGGCTGTGTCCATATTGATCGAAAGTAACAATCAAATTGAAATCAGGTGTTCAGGGAAGGAGGTCGAACGTTCCCCGCGAATTCTAAGGGCTGATAGGCCGGCGAGGAATTCAACAAATGCCCGAAATCCCTCGTCGCTCAATGTGACTCGCAGGTATTAAAACGAAATCTGTCGGATTGTTTTTAGACAGCTTTCCGAAAATATCGAACCGACGGTATCTACTGTTCGAAAAAGGCCGATCACTCTTAAATGGGAGATAAGCCACCGAAATTAAATTTGTTCAAAAGTCAATTCTGGCGATCTTATGAAATTATCGATCTGTTCTCTACCTGCGGGCATTATCGGGCGGTAGGAAAGCTCGAAAATCTTTCGCATATTATAGGTGGTTTGCATATTTGTATGTGCTGACTTCGGTGGCGAAATCCTTGAGCGAACAAAACGACTCTGCTGTCATTTTACTGAATTTTCAACGATGAGTTGGTGTGGAAAAATCTGTTTTTTCGAGACGTTACAGAACTTTTTGAGTTTATTCTATTTTCAATAGCTACTCCATAATAGTGTGAATGAATTCTGAGCATCTGGACGTATCAAGTTTTGTGTAGTTGGTTGTCAAAATAAAAAATATAATTAGATATTTCCATAAAATTTTCTTTCCAAAAAGAGAGAGAAGTGAGGCAAATATGGATCAATACACTGAGAAGAATTTGATGAGGATAATTATTTGATTGAGGGGTGTTTTCCTAATCTCCTTCATCCAAAACTTTTTGTGAACATGGTACTTCCTGATAATGGCAACCAGAAGATTTCGATAAAATATGCGGTGAATATTTCAAAACATACGGAAAGACTACTAAACTTGATAGTAATTTATTTAGACAAGATTTTTATAACGTTAATATTAACATATGTAGTGAAAGAGTTTATCAGTCACAAGGAACATCAAGTTTTCACAATCTGCTCAGTAGCAACGTTTCGAGACATTCTAATATATTTTTCAGACTGAAAAATATAACTGTTACAGAAACACGATAACTTCTCATCTAAATCTTTAATTTAATATAATGATTTTTCCAAAGGTTAGTATAATTTTAGTAATTTATATCAAATCTTATTAAGGAGTATAGAAAAGTATATAATTCCACTAAAGAAATGGTAAAATATAAAAGAGAAATAGCTTGATCGAGTAAAAGGAGAAAGTGGCACAGACATTTTAAAATTTGGTTGAATGAGTTATTGTTTATATTTTACTCAATAACTATTTCAGTTAATATTGGTCGTACTAAAATGTTCAAATGAGTGAATTTGTAGTATTTTTTATGGGCATTCAGAATTCAGTACAAGGAAAAGCATAAAAGCGTCCTTAATCTAAAAATAATTTTATGTGAATTCTTATTTTTTAAATCGTACTTCTTGTATTTTATTTTTCTAATCAATAAAGCTCTTCTTTCTGGTTTCAAATATATATATTTTATTGAGGTTATTTTTAAACTTTGATATTGTCTCAGTTTTTTTTTTAAACGAATCAAAACCGACGCTTTGCGCGTCGGGAGTACAGGCGACTTTACCTACGCAGAAGATTTGTTAGTGAGAAAACATTTGTTAACGATTTTAAAAATACCAAAGTTCAAAAATCAACCAATTTGGATAAACTAGGGCGATTAGAAATTTGTAGATTTATGCTGCCATAGTTAGAAAAAATCCAGATTTTCTAACAATATTCTTTGGACCGATGACTCCAGTTTCAACACGGGCAACCACCCTAATTCTAGAAATTCACATGAAGCAGCCGAGAATTCATGGAAAAAATTCACCATGATCATCAGTCTATTGCTGTGTAGTACGGCATGGAAGAAATCTTGTCATAGGAAAATTGTTTCACCATGGATCTCTAACAGGAATTATATATTTGGAGTTCTTTCGAAATCAAATTGAGGAAGAAATTGATATGCGTCCTTTGAATATTTTACGAAATATAATTTGGCAACAAAACAGAGCTCTAGGTCAAAGTGTTCTACCTGTTAGAGAATACCTCAATGTAAGGTAGGATATTTAGATTGTCAGGAACGAGACCATTTTATGGCCTCCTAACAGACCCGACTTAAACCCATTGTACACTATTCAATGGGGATTTTTGGAATCAAAACATTGTGTGTTCCATACTAATGTATATTGTCTACAGGATGAATAAAATTATTAATATTATTATATGATCTGTCCGCAGAATATTGAAGATATTGAATCCTGAATAGAGGAAGAATGGGATAACCTCAATAATAATCTAGAAATGATAAGAAAAACCCTCAAACACAAATAGAAAAATACCGATTGTATGTAAAACTAAGGGGGGGACATTTCGAACTCTAAATTTAATTTTTAGTTTATAAATGAATAAATAAAATAAATATCAGTTGTTTTATGTTTGATATAAAGAAATCGCACCGTCGTGTGGTCAGAGATAATCTCAATGAAGATATATATTTGAAATCAGAAATGACTCATACTTCGAGATGTTATTAGAGCTTTACAATTTTGAAATTGAAATTATTTTTGATAAAACTTATCTAGATATTTTACTGGGTCGAATGAATTTAATGTTTATGTGCATTCTTGTAGTCATTATTCTACAGGAAACTGAAAACTTGCGAATCTTCTAAGTTAAAATTATATTTGAGGTCTAATCTCATCCAACTATTGATACTCTACTTAAATAATATCTAGTTGAATATCTTCCACCTCCGCAACAAGAAAAGTGAATGAAATCAAATACATATAATGAAATTTCCAATTGGTAGAGTACGAATTCAATGTCAAGTGACTATACAGGTGTCCCGTAAATCAACGTCAAGCGGTTACTGGACAATATGCTAGGATATATTAGTTCTAGAAAAAATAAAAAAAATAAAATATAATGAAAAATAAAAATAAAAAAATTGTACCTAGCAATGGATTTGTGACTGTAATCAATAGCATGGTTATTTAGGATTACATTTAAAAAAAAATCACTGCAAAATTGGAAAATTTGTGACTACAAAAATACACTTAATACCACTCAACCAAGTGACATAGATTTTTTTTAATTTCCGCTAGAACTGGTATAATCGAGCATATGGCCCAGTAACCGCTTGATGTTGAGTTACGGGACAAGAACAACTCGAATAATTCACAGAAACAATGACTCATTATCACATTTGACAACTTTCCTTGCCAAAGGTCTGCTTTTATAATTTCTGATTGACTATTTGAAGATTCAACTATCGGTTGAACACAAGTTTCATACTGACGAGGCTCACTTGAAGAGCCCGACAATAGAGAAAAATATACGGCATGCTCAATAGCTAGGTTTCAACTGACTAACTTGTTCACACTGTACAACCTTGTAGCACAGTATAGGGACCAAGCAGTAGTCGCACTCCGTGGATTTTGAACTGAAATCGCTTACATCAAAGGGAACTCGCGCATTCCTCCCTGCGCATCTAATCTTTTCGACCGCGAATTTAAAAATTGATTAGAAAAGGTCATTTGCGTTATCTGAAAACTTAAATATTTTGATTCAAGCTGGTAATAAGTTTTCACAGTGATATTTAGAGTGTATGGAACATTGTTTATTCTATATTCATATAAAAATTATGACTCCGCTCATAATGTAACCGTAAATATAATCACATTTCCTCATTAACAGAACGCATTCAATAAAAGATATATTGTTTTATTGTGGTTATAATATCACTTTGAAAGAAACAGTAATTAGTGATGAAATTTACGCAATAGTTTACTCAGGAACGGCCTCTGAAACTTTTTGTAATGTGTTAAAAGTCATAGGTACCTTAGGCTTGTAAGTGAAATGACTCATTAAAATTTTTCTAAACGAAGATTGAGTTGAAGAGTACGTATTATATGGAAATATAAGTAGTTGGTGGTTGAAAGCATCGAATGTGTTCAATATAAAATCCTCAATACTTAAATTTCACTGAAACATTAATCTTCAAGTCCATGAAAGATAACTTTCTTTTTATATTGAATTGTTTCGGACAATTTTTTTCAATGAATTCTCAGATGATTTAGTTTGTACTGATACTATTTTTTACTATATTCAATTTATGAAAAGAGGAATTTGATTATGGAATTCTATAATTAGTGGCAAGTATTAGCGAGGGACCTGAACTGATCTTGAGTGAAAAGCGGTGAAAGGGGGGGAGGTTTAGATCGTTTCCATTTGAAGATTTAGCGTGAAAAACTCTTTGCTGGGAGGGGGATGATTTATTACCCCCAGTACACCCCCCGTAAATACTCCTCTGCGCTAAATATGCTGAGTCTTCTCTAGAAAGGGTTCCCTCATTATGGTGGGAAAAAAATAAAAATCCTATTGAATTATTGTTCTATATATATTATATTATTGTTATTTCCATTTATAAAATTGAAAATCATGTAGATACACACTCAAATATCTATCTAAAAAAATTTCACTTTTCTGCATACGCATTCAGTAGGCCTAAACCTCCTGAAATTTCATTGGTTTCTGATATCTCAACTAATCGTAAAGAAATGACGACTATACTAAACCTGCTGTTGGCGTAAATCTGCTAAAATTCCATTGGTTCCTGATATCTCAACTCATCGTAAAGAAATGACGACATTAGGCGTAAACCTCCTAAAAGTCCATTGGTTCCTGATATCTCAACTAATCGTTAAGAAATGACGTAAGCTTAAACCTCCTGAAATTCCATTGGTTCCTGACGACATTAGGCGTAAACCTCCTAAAAGTCCATTGGTTCCTGATATCTCAACTAATCTATTAATTGAATGAAGCACTACTCAATCCCACTTTCATTCTTTCAGAGAATGAATCCTCTTCATTGTTAAAGGTATGTAATGTCCAGATATGCCTGTAGTGCAAGTCGCAGAATTCAGGTATCTCTTTGATAAGCTAAAAATCAATAAAATATAATAATGAAAGTAATAATTTTCTCATCAATGAATGAATATTGAATACATGACCTGTTAGCTTAACAGTGCGTCAATTTTCTTCATTTTCTTGAAAAAATGATTAAGTTAATCAGAAATCCGAAAGATGTTTCAAAACTCATCTTTATTCTCACCGAATCCACAAGAATGTCCTAAATCCTTGAAAATTTTCAGGTTATCCAATTCCAAAACAAACCTTTTCACAATATAATTCCAGCAATATGCCAGAAGTCGCCACCAGATGTCTCATTTCAGATATATGCAAACCGGCTGTATGGAATCATGGAATTTGACGGTTTAGCTGAGTGGACTGTGGCGGCGAACAAACAATAGTTCTTCACGGTCCGTTCGCGTTACAGACATAACTGTTTCAACAATTTCTGTTCGATACTGGACGCAACTTTGTATGTAGATTTCGGCCCCGTGTATATGCAGGTAATGGGATTTTTACGGAAACGAAGCACTGATGGAAATTCAATTTTGATTTCTTCCATTTTGAGTTACAACATTTTTTTCATTATTCACGAAAGCGCGTTTCAAGTTCGAGTGATCATTATACGTTTTGAACGATTGTGCCCATCTTAAAATGGGGACTACGCCTTTGTTTTGCTTTTTCTGCTTATTGAGTAATTTTCATTATGCAATTTCATGATGTCCATTATCAAAACAACTATTTCGTCGTGATCATTCACTTGAACGGTTAACACGTGTTTGACAAAAATACATTTCGGAGATTTGCTTTTTCAAAGTTTGAAAAATTTTTCGCGAGTGGTTTTTGAAATCTCTTATGATTCAATATTGGAAACACTTTTGGTTTGTAAGATTCCTCGGTAATTAATTTTGTGTTATTTTTCATCAATTCGTTGTTTTTTCTCAATTGAATGTTGGAGCGACATTTTTTTTTCTGAATGGCAACATTTATTTGTTTTGAATTCTTTTTTCAAAATACCTTATTTCTTCAGTTTGTGGGAAAGCCAGAAAAAGTTATGCTGAGAAACGGAGAACAACCAGAATAATTGGGGGCACGAGATCCAAACCAGGGGATTGGCCATTTTTGGCCGCACTTCTAGGAGGACCTGAGGAAATATTTTATTGCGCTGGAGTGCTTATAGCAGACCAGTGGGTGCTAACGGCGTCCCATTGCGTTGGAAAGTGAGTTTTCTTAGTTTTTTTTTAAGAACAATTTTAGAATCCATAGAAACATTGTAGTAAACTGCTCCACAACAGTTCGAGGTATAATAAAAATAATTATGGTTATTCATGACAACAAGAATAAATACAGGGTGGCCATTTGAAAACGAAACAGACGAGATTACAGACGAAATAAGTTTTTTCGATAGAACTGCTTGAACAGGTCGATTTCTGTTTCTAGGGGGACAACTTAAGATGTAGGTTACGGACGCATAGCGCATCAACCCTTGCTGCTACAACCCCCACCCCCAATTTTTGAATGACGAAAATGGGTCCATGAAAAATACATACCTGAGATCTGTAAACTGTATTATTTATATAAAGGATAATGGGAGGATACAATTGTTTAGTCTAGCCCTGAAACATAGTTTTCATTTTCCCGTTTCTTTGATCCTGCTACCACCAATTAAGCCTTTAAAAATATAATTTTGGATCACTAATTTGAATTTAATAATATAATAACATTCTAGAATGTTGAACTTTTCAATATTTCCATAATTCATTATAAAACGAAAAAATATATACGAATTTCGAAATAATAACAGCTAATTCAAATTCAAACTTTCGAATGATTCTAAAGTCAAAAGCACGAATCTCAATCTTTCTTTGATCTTGGAGAAATTAAGTAATGAGCATCGAAATGAGAAGACTACTTGTAGGAGGTTGTAGTGATTAAACGATGCTAAATTTCTGAAAATTTTCTATCAGTCGCATTGATACAAACCATGAAATTTCGCATATTCTCAGAATCAGAAAAAATTAAACTTTCAGATAATGGAACAGAAATCTAGTGTTCCTTTTCGAAAAAACTCAACTTTGGGTCATAGCTTCGTGATTGAAAATACTGCAAAAAAAACCAGCAACTCGAAAAAATGTTTGAATTTCAGAGCTATATCGAAAAAATGTTTGAATTTCAGAGCTATATCGAAAAAATGTTTGAATTTCAGAGCTATATCGTCAGTATTAGGAGAACGAGAATGGGGAACCAGATTTAGTCTATCTCCTCTGTTGTAGTGCTAAAACATCGAAATATGCTCACCCTGTACATAGGTCAAACTGTAGGAAGCTGTCAAACCAAATAACTCTTGTGGAGCAGTTAATATTGATAATTTAATTTGTGTTCTTGACCAGAATTCATTGATTCCGTTCAATGCAATTATTAGATCGAGATTTTGTGTCTCCGAACGAAATAGGAGATAACAGTCAGCAGTTCCCCATCTATGCAAATATCGAATTACGCGTTTGAGTTACTCAGGGCCTTTCAATCTATTTCCTAGGGACCATCTCAGATCTGTGGAATAGTTTCGAGCTCTGTGCGGACTCGTATCATATGGCCGAATCAACTCTGTTAAACAGAAATTGAACTAGTTACATGTGGAATGGTTATACTCGTTTCCTTCATTAGAATATGGTTTTATGCTCCGGGGAATTCTCAGAGTCCAAAAATAGTGATGTCTGAGTTCTGAAAGTGGAATGAACTTTGTGCGTCACAGGTGCTTTTAAATCTAAATATATGGTGTGTTCAATATGGAATTATGGTACCGATAAGACTAAATAAAATAAATATTCTAATTGATCGTTTCTAGGTTTAGACAAATTTTTGAACAGTCCCAGTAAAAATTCACCACAAATTCTCAAAATTTTCACCATTTAATAAGTGTTTCTCTCTTCGTGCATATCAGAATCTGCACTATTACACTTTTTTATGAACTGAACGAAAATGATGGTGATCGGAGAATGGAACGATGCAAAATAATTCCAAAAAAAATCATTGCAAATCATATGTTTCTGTACAACAGAATTCATATTAACGAACCGTTTTTCTTAACGGAAACGTTCCCAAATATGATTGTAGGTTTTGGTCCGATGAAAATCCTAACTACTTTAGGGAGCAACACTATCAACACCCACAAAAACTCAAGGTCTCGATGGGTACTTTTGAAGATCAATCGATTGGTCCTGGAAATCTCAGTGGCTGTGTGTATCTAGATTTGGCAAATGAAGTTGCTTCCAGCAGGACGGAGCTCCGCTGCACTCTGCAGCTCAGACGAGACAGTAGGTTTCTTAGACGTTGGATAGGTCGAAGGAACCCAGTGGAAAGGCTTGCGTGGTCACCGGATCTAACAACTCTAGATTTTCTCTCTTGGGCATCTTGAAATCACAAGTTTGTAAAACCAGAGGTGTGGATTTAGATGAACTAACAGTTCGAGTTGTGGCACCATGTCGTAGCAATATATACTACAGCATGTAGGAAATACTTTCAAAGAACAATTGTATCGCTGCGTGTAATCTGTTGGCAAGCATTTGCGCTAAATTTTCCATAATACAGAGTAATAATAATATAAGAGTGTCTCTTTCATTCAGTTTTATCGGTACCATAGTGCCAAAAAAATACCTTGTAACCTTGTGAATATTCATTTTAGGAACACGAATTCAGGTTCATACAAATTTGAATTCATGCAAACATTTGTGCTAAAAAACTACCTACTTTCCTTATTCGAACTTCTGATGGCGTTGCAACCTTCACCAAGACGTGTACTGGTAGACACAAACACTATGATCTTATACGGATCTAAGAATAATTGCAGTTGCTTCCGGGCAGAGCGTGTTCAAGAGCTTCTCTCACTGGAGCAACATTTTCGGAATTCTCCTTGTTTCGGGTCTTCCCAAACCCCTAGGCCTTTTTGGTTGAACCAAATCCTTCCATTGCACGAACCCAACTCGATAACATTGCGGTGCAGAGCGGGATCAAGGCGTAGAATGTTGAAGTGTCGTCGGAAGATCCGCTGAGTGATAATAAAAGAAAATTCGAAAAACGTGGAATCGTCGAAGCCGCGATGCTCTCCGCTCCAAACCATTTTTACGACTGAAAACAGGCTCTCATCCCCATCACAGGGGCTGTAGTCGCCCATCGCCATCACAAGTGCCATGTATGTAAAAAAGGTTTTGAGAATTCCTTAAGGCTTTCAGATACCATTCTGTCCTTTGCCAGCTAACTTTCTATTTTATAGGTTGTTGATAACATCCTTTACCTCTTACCCTCACTAATTAAATGAGAGAATATAATGAATTTTTATTCTTTTTCGGCAGTTTGTGTCTAAGAATAGTGATGTTTGTCTCGCTGTGTTGCTCAACTTAATCGATACTAACGAACAATATATATATATATTCTTTTGAACTTTTGGCTGACAATATTTAGTTAGCAAACAATTCAGCCGAGCTAAGGACTATCTAAACAATGAATATGCAAATTAGCGAGATATTTCTCCGAAATAATCCCATAAATATGTGTATGGCCTCGTTGTAAGGGGAAGAATGAATCTCTCAACGAGGAAAATTGATAGCAAATGCTGTTTGCAATTCAGCAAGGTATTAGACGCAGTTGAAGTCTCTACAAATGATTCGATACATTTTTCTCGCATTCCGTCACGAATTCAGTCGTTCATAGTATGAAAGAGGATTTTGTTCATGTAAAGAAGTGATTTAACGATTTTTCCTCTGAACAATTCAAAAGAATCATTCAGTTTGTCCTTGATACGAGGCTTTAAATTGTTAGATAATTGAAGTGACTTCAGTGAGTAACAATCATAACAATGAATATTGGAATAAGAAGTCGGCGAAGGATCAGACCTCACATTTTCAATGCGAGATCTTTCTAGACATCCTGAATAATAAGTTTTTGCTACCAGAGTATTAGTCGTCCATGTATTTAAGATCGTCTTCTATGAAATGGCTTGTCAAGGCGATGTAACTCAAGAACTGACTGGAGATTTCCTTGAACCTTTGAAGTTCTCTTCGGAAATTTGTAGAAGTTGTAATCCTCGCTCTATTGTTTGTAGTAGCAAGGTATTCAAAATGTGCAGATTCAATGACATCAATTGTAGAATCTAATTGAGTTTGAAATGATGTTGATTAGAATTAGTTTCACTAAAATAATATGATATAGCTCATTCGATTCAGAATTAAGTCCATAATATTGTGCTATAAAATTGTATCGGTACATTAAAATTCCTAAAGTTATAAACAATTGAAAATGGTGAAAAGTGGTGATTATCCTCAGTTATAATAGGCAAACTAATAATGTTTTGGACTCTTTCTCCCGAGTCTTCGGTACTTTTTTCCTTTCAAATACCTACTAGTACACTAATATCAAGATGACAACAAAATATTGAAAAACATTTTATCCTTTCATTATTGACAGATATTTTTGCATGTTCTTCATTGAAAGAATCGTTTTAACAATTATAAATAGGGAATACTGCTAAAGACTACGAGTAGTAAGTATCCAGAAGGAAGAAAGTTCCGAGAATTCTGAAACAGTTATAATAGTTTTTGAAAATTTCAAATAAAAAATAAACAGACAACTGCAATTGGCAAATAATTTATAGATGAAAAAAATTGTCTTGGAGTACAATAACCGAATTTTCATTATTGACCGAGTTAGAAAGCGAAAAGGTTTGAAAAACACCAAAAAAATCTCTATTTTTCATAAACAAATGCAGAACTTATGAGCTTATATAGGTTAGCAGTGGCGATTTATTTTTATTCAATTCATATTTAATGAATTGGAATGCGTAAAGGTGTTTTTTGTTTTTATAGTACTAATAAACAAAGAGGTTATTTTTTGGATTTTATGACATTTCAATGAAATTAGGATACGTATATAGTAAACTTTATGAAGACTCGCACTGTAGCTATTTCGCGATCTTTCTATATGTATCGAGCATGGATTGTAAATTTTTTTCAGCCATTCCGATGTAAATGGATGGACGATTCAACTTGGTATCACAAGAAGACATTCCCACGCCTTCTATGGACAGAAGATGAAAGTTAAAAGAGTCGTGCCTCATCCATTGTATAATCTGGGAATTGCACACGATAATGACGTTGCCCTATTCCAGGTGAGTGTAATAACAATTAATCACTGTAAATTCCCTCTCCGCCCTAATCTTCCACCTATTCGTTTACTCCCCGTAGATTTAATATTCTTATCCCCTATTTTTCTTCCGAAAACACTTCGGTCGTTTCAAAGGATATTTATCGATTAAGAAAATATGACAGCATTTCCATGCATAAGTTGCTCTCAAATATCGGGAGGGTAATGAATTGAAATCGAATAACCCCATAAATCCTTCCATTTATGAATATGTTAGATTTTTCATTTTTTCGAGAATTACCTCAGTTCCTATATTAGAATGTGGGATCTTAGTTTGCGACTGATTTTTAAAGAAAAGTGATATACTTGGGTGATATCGAAAAATGTGAAATACCGAAGGCTGTGACAAAATCGAAATCATCATTATATATTACACAGCTTCACGAAAAAATTTTCTTGTTGCTCTGGATGTCTGTCCGGATTTTTATACCTTTGATGTACAATTTTCGAATATTCCTATGAACCTCTTAATTGGTTCCAGATCTGAGGATTTCAGTCTTTATATAAAAATGTATATAAAAATGAATTTGTGTTCGTCGTGTCTCGTCGTGTTCGATAACGCCAAATCGTACTGGCTAATTTCACTATTGATATATTCGTGGCAAGGCCGGATTAACCATGTGCGGGGGCCCTAGGCAGTGCAATTTTTGGAGCCCCCTTTCCAACCATCCTCAGATTTTATCAAGTTGATTAGTGGATAGGAGTAACATACATACCTTATATACAGGGTATCCCACCGGGAGTGCTCATTAGAATTTTCAATTTTTTTAAATGGAAACAGTAGTTTTTTGATTCAAATGAAGATTTGCAAGGAAAACATAAGTGGAATATTATAAAAATTCTCTATATCTAATGTGCACCATTTTCAAGATATTCTGGAATAACTGTTAGCTAAAACAGAGCATAATAAAACAGTGAATGGCTGAAAAACATGAATGTGGAATTCGAAGATATATCCGAAAAAGTCATAATATACAGGGTGTTCCATTATAAATAATAAGTTTGATACCATTTCTGGTGCAACCGGAAGTCACTGAAATTTAAAAATATAAGTAGGTATCATGAATGAAGGTCTTATTGACTCATATCTTCACACAAAATTTGTAAGTATTCGAATTAATGTTTTATCCATAAATTTTTGATGGGCATTCCCGGTGGGACACCCTGTATACATCAGTATTATCATATTGCTGATTCTCTGATTTCTTACTCACATAAATTTCATGTTTCGACTATCAGAAAAGTTTTCAATGGATAGGTTATAAGATATGATTAAGGTTTTTATTCGTGTAGTGTGTATGATGTAATATGGATACAGACATACAATAAAGAAAAAAAAGACAGCACTATCTAATTTCAACTTTAATCAAGAGAATATAGTTTCCACTTTGGCGTTATCACTTTAACTTTTATGTTATTAAATGCAGAAAAAAATGAATCAGCAGATAGGTAATTGTTTCATTGATGATGATTTATGATCAATTTTGAAATCAACTCTTTTAACTTTTTAGGATACAAAATCATTCACCACATCTTGAAAATTTATCTTTTCCAATATATCATTTTCGATCGCCATTATCGATAAAGAATTCAAAAGCTTCTGAGTCATTGATGAACGAATACAATTTTGTATTAATTTTAATTTTGAGAAGTTCCGTTTCCCTGTTGCATTTGATATCATCAAACTTCTATATATTTGTAATGCTATCATTACGTTAGGGAGAGTTGATTGAACCATATTATCAAAAATTAATTTGTATGATTCTTCGGCAGGCATAATTTTATCGTTTCCCGTACTCCCAGCATCGTTTACTTGCAATACGAAATATTTAAATTTCACCATCTCGTTCTTAAGCTCGAGCTCAATGTCATCGGAATAGTATTCCCTGATTTTTTTAGAAGCACTTTTGATTTCTTCGTCGGTTCTTTTCAAGAAATCTGAACAGAGAATCAATATTTCTATAAGATTCTATTCGACGCATCAAAAATGAATAAAGCATATCTACTATAGGTAAATATGTTACCAACTTAAACTTATCTTTTCTTCTGTTCCCAATTTCTTATGCTTTCGTTGTTAAATTTGTCTATATTTCTGACGACGGACATAGGTTTTTGAGCGATTACATTGAATATTTTATTTATTGTTGAAAATGTAATTCCAAAAATCTGTTAGGGTCCTTAACTTATGTAGGACCCCTTGCTGGTGCGGGGCCCCCAGCTGACGCGGGGCCCCTAGGCAGTCGCCTACTCTGCCTAAAGGTTAATCCGGCACTGATTCGTGGAAGTCCAATGAAAGATTAAACGATTATAAAATAATGGAAAAATTGCGAGAAAATTAAAGAAACTATGAAAACATAGCTATGACTATTCTTGAGAAAAATTTTAAATTTTGAATTGCTGAATCAAATATAAGGTATACCGGTAAGAAATGAGCGTTTTTTGTGAAAATAAAACACTAATTATTAATGGGAAAGTAGAAATCATTTAAATTCAAAGTATTTCTGGCAATTTGTGGATACCACGCCTATGAAATTGTTCGTCTTTTAAAGCAAACCAACCAGACACCCAATTTTCAACTTCCTCGTAGGAATCAAAGTGCTGCTCAGCAAATGCGTGTCCCATCGATGAAAACAAATGGTAGTCGGAAGCCAAGTCTGGCGAATACGGCGGGTGGAGTAGCAGCTCCCAGCCAAGTGTTTTGATGGTATCCTGAATCGGTTTTGCTTTGTTGGCATATGCATTGTCATGGAGCAAAATTACCTTGCCGTGTCTTCTGGCCCATTATGGTCGTTTCTCGATCAACGCATGGTTTAAATTTATCATTTGTTATCGGTAGCGATCAGTAATAACGGTTTCATTGGGTTTTAGGCGCTCGTGGTACACCACACGTTTCTGGTCCCACCAAACACACAGCAGTCGATGTTGATGGTTGTCCCGGATTTACCCATGAATTTTTTCGTTTGGGATTCTTAAAATAAATCCAATTTTCTTCACCAGTAACAATCCGATGCAAAACCGATTTTCTTCAGTGTCTTTGAAGCAAAATTTCACAACATTTTCCACACTTTTGGATCTCTCCCATAGCTTTTAAACGGTCAGAAATTGTTTGTTATGCAACATTTAACATTTCTGTCATTTGCTTTTGATTCAAAGTGTCATCTCCATCCAATATCGTTTGCAATTCGGCGTCTTCAAACTTATTTTGGTTGTCATCCAGGTTCTTCATTTCTCACATCAAAATTATTATTTCTGGACTGTTGAAACCATCTTTTGCATGTTGCTTCTGATAGAGCATGATCACCATATGCCTCGTCAAGCACTCGATGCGACTCTGCAGCACTTTTCTTCAAATGAAAATAAAAAATTAATACTTTCCGCAAATAATCACTCTCTGGTACAAAATTCGACATTTTTGAATCGATAAAGAAATATGATGTTGTCCGTTCAATGACTTGATGTATACTAAATATGTTTCACAGATGTCATAGCGTACAAACAAAAAAATTAAAGCTCCTTCACAACAAATGTTCCCTATCGAGACATTTGTATCTTGACGCTCACTTCATACCGGCATACCTGGTAGGCTTCCACTCACCGGCAAACCATTTCAAAATATGAATTTATGATATATTAATTTCTTATCAAACTATGAGAATCATTTCCACACGACGAATCTATGTCTATTTGTGATAATCTGTAAACATCAAATAATCATAGTAATCGATGGTTTGAGTACATAGTACTTATGAATTTGATTTTATCGTGCTCTTTTGATCTTCAATCAGCATTTATCTACGTGAAACATAGCTTTGTCAGTTAATATAATCTAAAGGTTCTACTTAAAGTTTTAGTGAAAAAGATGTTATAGCGAAGAGTAAATTATTGAACTTAGATAGACTAAATTTATTAATAATGCGTTTCTCCACTGCGACTACTAAACACTTTTCAAAGCGTCATAGCGTTGGTGCAATAAAATGGTATATTTCCTTATAGATACTATCCCAGGTTACCTGTAGTTCATGTCGCCAAAACTGTGGGGGTTGGAATAGTTTATCTTCAACCCTTAATGTTCCAAACATGGGCAAAATATCGAGCGATCTGGTAGGCCATAGCAAAATATCATCTTCAGAAAAGATTAAGTTAACTTAGCATTATCGAGCCAGTCAAAGTAAGGGGGACATATGGCTCCCCTATTCCTTTATATCAAAATAAAATGAATTTGAACAGCTCGTTCTGAGTGTTGCAATTTTTCGTCTGTCAGTACATTGATTCCAAGATTCCTTCGCAAAAGCATTTCACCTACTCATGTTATGTACATTTAAAAATTCGAATACATTGCATTTATATCCACAGATTTTTTTGAGTTCGTGAATCTTCAATAAAACTACAGCACGTCGCATCGGCCGTTTTTTTTCTTTGCATTTCCAATTAATATTCCATTATATTTAGAAGGGAAGCCTCTATCAATAGCTAGTTCAATGAAAGCTTCCTTGCAAAACAAACGAAATGAGAATTTGTCAACATTAGCGAAAGAGAAAAACAGTATTTATGAAGGGAATTCGTAATCAATCAGTAAACGATTCAACGTTGCTCGGTATCCCGAGATATTTTTGTGATGCTTTTTATTCACTGATAAAATGAGTCACACTTCAATTACAATTACAATTAACCCTCCAATACATTTTTCCATCGATTCTGTTTGGTTTATCGCTTTTTTCAATACAGATCCACTCGTTTCATTTGAAAACTCATATCCGACGCATTTTTCATAGACTGTTCTAACTTTGAACTCAAAATGGGCATGAACGCTTATTTTCTGACCAAACGAAGTTAATCGTTCAGTTTTACACTTTGCGCGCATTCAATTCATCAAACACCACTTTGCGTGAAAGGGTAAGGCTTTTATAGTTAACAGATTAATCATAGGCATAGACCAATGGGGGTTGGGAAGCTCCAGGAGAACATCAAACGGTAAATTTTGCCAATAGCAAACAACATCTACCACTGGTATTTGTGCTTAACCGAGATGAATGAAAAATTTTGAGTCCCCTGTGTATAAATTATACAGAACTTCGGCGAACTTGAATGTTGGAGCTCTCGGAAATGAATTGTTGATATAGTCTATTCAAGATATATTGTCATCAAAGGCAGCCATGAAATGTAATTTCTGGTTACAAAAATGTATTGGAATACAATCAAAATTGGATGCGTACGTCCATATTGGTTTAATGATTGCTTTGTAAATCAGCAATTTATTTTGAAGGATCAATTCAGACTTGCTGTCTATAAGCCTATACATTTTTCGGAATTTCAGATTCATTGAAAATCAACTTGAACTGACTCAACCTCATTGATGTTAAGTTGCCATTTTCGATGCCACTGTTCAAGGTCATCCAGGTGTTCTTGTAAATCGTTTGAGATGATCAGGTCATGGTCATACCAATAGCATGCTATTCAGATGGAACTCAGTTCCAAGCGCAAGTTGTGAATGTGGATATGCAGAAGAAACAATACTTCATCTCATCAATGATTGTCCCATATATAAATTTCAAGATGGGCTATTAACGATGTTTCACATTCTTTCTTGGAATGGGTAATAAATTTCAAACGAATATGATACGTATTTTTGTTATTCAGTTCTTTTTTCTGCTTTTTTTTCCAGATTCGATGTGGTCGACTTGAAGAAGTCTCTGTCTTCATCAATAGATGACCATTCTTGAAGAAAGAACTCCCTCAAATATATTTCAGCTTATTTTTGTACTTTCACACTTAGGCGGGGAGGCTTGGTTTTTTTTTACTGGGTTTTTTCCCTTGGCTTTTATGTCATACGCCGAATTTTATGACACCCCGTCACTAACCCCTGATCTATAGGCTCTATTGTTTGCTAACTAAATATTGCAAGCCAAAAGTTCAAAAGAATATATATTTATATGATTATGCTATGGTGATGTTTTCATTTTCTGATATATCTGAAGTGTAGGTGATATATAAAAGTGGTCCCTGTGGGACTCCGGATTTGACATTGGCAGGATCGCTTCCCCATATCTCACATCAAAATAACGGTCTACTAGATACGGCTTCAGAACCATGTGACATCAAGAATAAGATGTTCAAAGGTTCTTCCTGTCAAAGAATCATTCAAAAATTGCCAAACCAATAGGTACAATACTGAAATATTTAGGTGCGAATCTTTACTCGATATCTTCTATTGAAGCTGTTAGAAAAAACTGAAAACTAAATATGCTATGCAAATTCGTCACTTGTTCGTGACCCACCCACACAAAAAATCTCAAGTTCTATTAATGTCGAAATTTCATTCTTGAGTATTAATTTTTTTTTCAGTTATCATCCAGAGTAACCTTCCATGAACACCTACTTCCTGTTTGCCTTCCAGATGCTGAAAAAGAACTAGAGCCTGGTACCTTATGCACTGTCATTGGTTGGGGTAAAAAGGAGGATAACGGAAGTAAGTTACTCAATTCTTTCAATCAATCATGTGATTAAGAAAACTACAACTACTGGAGTTTCAAACTTTCTTGGTCAATCAATAATTGAATAACAATGTGTCAGCTGAATAATTCGGTGATTTCCCATCGTAGCTTGACCCCATTGTTTTTCAGTGTCGGAATATGAACCTGAAATTAACCAAGTTGAAGTCCCGGTGTTGAACAGGGCTCTCTGCAACTCCTGGTTGGAACATAGAGATCTGAACGTTACTGATGGTATGATTTGTGCTGGTTATAAGGAAGGTGGAAAGGATGCCTGTCAAGTGAGTTTCTAACGTCTTTTTTATTTATCACTTAATTGTTCAGCTGGGCCTTTATTCCTCGACACTAAAATCCGACAAGATTTGAACTCAGAATATTTTAATTGAAAGATGGACAAATTTCTGAACAATTAAGTGAATGTTGAAGTTATTTCCAATTTTTTTCAGATTCAATGTTTACATATCTCAGATTAATTCTTCCCGAGGATGTCCTGAAATAAAAAAACTGCGCGCTTCTAATTATTTGATGGTTAGTTTCTCTACGTGAATTTTGGTGGGGAATAGATTATGTATACCGTTATCCAAATCTCATATTCAAAATATCCGAGCCTTGTTTCACCTGGAACTAGATTTTTATGCAGAAAAATATTAGTCTTTTGGAATTACTGGTCCGATTCATCTTCATTTTAGTGTTTCTTCAATCCCTCTATTTTTCTCATATTAGTATCAGGTATGAAACTTATTACCTACTTTCTGTAGTTAATTATTGATAATCTTATAGAGACTGTAATAATCGATACACTGTTCCATGATAAACACATATGTTCATTCTTATCATAATATCAAACAATTGAAAAAACTACAGAAAATGAATTGAACGCAATTAAGGAAATAAAATTCTACACTTCTTTCAATTTTGCCTTCTCCAGCTTCAGTCTCGTCAATCAGCCAAAAGTTCAAAAGAATATATATATAGTCTCGTCAATCAAAAATAATTTATATTAAAACGCAACGACAATTACGAAGAATCGTTCCAGTGGTGCGGGCTACTCATTATTGACGCATGATTATCTCAGAGAATCAAGACCTCAAGCGCAACTGTGGACCGGTTTCGAGGTGACTGCCTCTCATCAGCACAGTCTTGAAGGTGACTGCCAGTCTTAACAAAGAATGTGATGAGCATTCCAGACATATCCAGAGAGAGCGCCATCTACATCTTAAAGAGTGGAACCAGACTCACTTTCTCTGCAGATCCATACGACAACTTATGACTTCCCAAATTCAAATACTACCAGTGGTCATCGAATGTGTTAATATTCATCAAAGTACCACTGGCGAGATGAGGGGATTCGCTTGCCTATTATGGACGCAATAAGTAGTGAGAAAAAAATGATATCTACTAATGCCTTTGAGCCGGCACAAACATAGTAATATATTTAGTATTTGAATTTGGGAAGTCATATGTTGTACTAGTATAGATCTGCAGAGAAATTGAGTCTGGTTTTCGGTCTTCGAGATGTAGATGGCGCTCTTTCTGGACATGTCTGCAAGGTTCACCACATTCTTTCTCAAGACTATTAGCCTCCTTCAAGACTTGCCACACTGTGCTGATGAGAGACAGTCACCTCGGAACCGGTCCTCAGTTGCACTCGAGGTATTGATTCTCTGAGATTACCATGCCTCAATAATGATTAGTTAGCACCACTGGAACGATGGTTCTTCGTAAGAACTAAAGAGCTAGCGCACACTGGTGATTTTTGTCACGGTGACTTTAAAGTATTTGTCATTGTCACGTCACGTGTCCAAAGTGAACTGCGCTCATGAACAGAGACAGTGACAAAACATTTTCGAAATCGAAGCGTCATTTGCCACTATGGATTTCGAAAAGACGGTCGTTCTCTGTGAACTCGTAAGACCCGGGAGAAAAAGTAAGCTAAGACAATATTGGGTACACCCCCTTTGGAGTGACAGGCTTCAACGAAGAAAGTTCTATACTATGTATTATAAACTTCGAGAACATTCTAAGAAATCTTTTAAATATTTTCGAATGAGTGCTAGAAGCTTTGATGAATTATTCCGCACTTTAGGACGTGCATTGATATAAAAAAATTCGAACTCGAGATTGTCTGCGCTAGCTGAAGAAAGACTCTTGGGGTGCTGATGCGTCCACTGTTCGTACAGCATCTCTAGCTTTAGTCTCCTCTGCAGCTGAGTATTGTTGCTCTGTTTGGTTTAATAGTGCACATGCACAAAAAATCCATGCACAATTGAATATATCCATGAGAATAATTACTGGCACCATAAGATCTACACCGGTTCATTGGTTACCAGTATTGTCTAACATTGTTTCTCTCCATATTCGCAGACAGACTGCAGCTCTGATTTCCTGGAGCTCAAATCATTCATTTCCCAATTCATTTCCAATTATTTCATACATTACACAAAATAAAATTCCAAATTTGAAGTTACGTAAACTATTCTGGTATAATACATTCTTCAATATGAACATACGCGATATAGAAGTAGGGAAGATTGAATGGAACTCTTATGAAATCTCATTTCTGATCTTTCTGAAAAAATTCCTGGTTTTGATTTTCCAAGAAAAATTTGCACAGCTCTTAATCGTTTGAGAACAGGTCATGGTCGTACCAATAGCATGCTATTCAGATGGAAACGCACGTTGTAAATATGGATATGCAGAAGAAACAATAATTATATATGTTTCAAGATGGTTTTAGGGCTGATGTTTGCGATTATTTCTTGGAATAGGTTATAAATTTCAAACGAACTTGATACGTATTTTTTTATTCAGTTCTATTGTCTTTTTTTTTTTTTATTTGTCGCCAGTGCGCGCATTGCTATGAAAAAACGTATCGGCGCTGACAGTTTCGTCACGAACTTGTTCACCGGTCGGCGTACACAAATGTCTCCCAATTGTCACGTCGTAACATGCGCGCAACTCCATAAATCTTCACGGACTTGATAAGAGTGACGAAACAGTCAACGTGACTAAAATCACCAGTGCGCGCTAGCTCTTATTGTCGTTCCTTTGTAATGTATTACTTTTTCTGTAGATTCTGTAGTATTTGTAGAAATAATTTTTGCTCACTAAAATTAATTTTTATTATTCATGATTCATTGATTCAAAACTTAGCGGGATATGTTGAAATGAAATTACCTTCACGTGCTACTTTGAAATCAATCAATGCTCTAATGTCTAACCTCAAAAATGCTTTGTTCCATTTCATTTCCATATCGAACACTAAAAAATTCAACTGCATTCTGTGGTTATATATGGAATTAAAAAAAGTTGCACGTAGTTTTTTGAATTGTCCGATATTATGTTGAGAGTGAAAATATTCAGTCTCGTGTTCATCATTGATATGGAATATATTTTGAAAAAGATAATATAAGATTGAATTTTTTATTATTATATATGTGTATAATAGATATGAGCTAAATAAAATGTTCAATAAGTAAATAAATTGATGAAACAGTGTTTCTGGAATGAAGAAAGTAGGTATCAGAAGATATTTCAATTCAAAGTGTAACGACTGTTAGAGGTCATTTCTAGATTATCATTAATTTATAGCTTGTTTAATTTCTTGTTAATTTCTTCTATCGAGATGGTCATAGCGTTTCGATTTCTTCGTCCTAATCGTTCGGACGTGAAATAGACCACTTCCTTTCCTTTGTCATCCAGTTCGTAAATAATAAACAACGCTTCTAAATTGAATCCTGTAATACCAATCGTCTTTGAGATCGATTGCCATCGTGTAGGCTATATCCTTCTGATTGGAACTGGGATATAACAATTGTTCTCAGCATTTTTTGAGTTGATGTGTCGATGAATTATGTTGCTTTACTGATGCATCTCTGATGGCACTCGCTGTTAAAATGAAGGAATGTACTTTCTGAAAGGAAAACAAAAAAATTGAAAAGCTTAATTTTTATTATTTCTGTTCATTTTAACTTTGAAACCGTTACCCTAAATAGCATTTCTGAATCATAGTAGAAAATAATAACAAAATTGCTCTTGAATAAAGACTATTTGTTAAAGTATAAATTTAAAATTTTCCAAATTTCTTGTCTTTGGAAGGCACTCCTTCAAACTACATTAACCAGAGTGCCCTGACAAGTGCCATCATAAGTTGGTATATTTGATTGCCGCCCTTCATGAGTGAACGGTGCACATCAATAAACACGCGGTGATCCGGATAGCGCTCTAAACTTGGATATTTTTCACGATGAAGGCACTTGCGTGGCATCTGTATTCATCATGATTTGGGGTTGTGAAGTGTAGGGTATAGGCATGTTGAATAACAAGGATGTCAACACAAAATTCCAATTCTAAAAGAGAAAAGCCAAATTTGCGTAAGCAGCGAATCCAATTCACAAAAAAATTCAGACATACGAGGTCTGTAAATTGAGTAATGAGACTGGCAACGTTGCGTTTGATCTGGCAACACTGGAAGCGCGGGGTTTAGTGGAGCGGTAGAAGAACATGTGATCCACCTTCAGTACGAGTTTGACCTCCGTCGAGTAATTTGGTTGTGCATAGCGATTGTTTTCGAGAAACAGTTTATTGTATTGTGTTCTAAAAATGAATGACATCAATTTCAAGCAATGATATGCTATCAGGTTTTGCTTCAGACTTAGGCACAGTGCAACGGAAACTCTCCTTAAACCTCAGCAGGACTACGGAGTTTTTTGTCAAGGGCCCAGATTTTTCGGTGGTTTAAGGCATTTTCAGAAGGAAGAGAGTCGATTAAAGATGAGTCACGAAGCGGAAGGCCTTCATTTTTAAGAACCGATGAAATTGTCGACAGAATCCGGGATCTTGTGGCATCAGATCGTCGGTTGACAGTCAGAATGATAGGGGAAGAGTTAAATTTGACTCACACCACCATTTATTGAATTTTGAGCAATGAATTGGGGATGAGAAAAATCAAAGCAAAAATGGCAATTTCGATAATTGAGTTTTTGGCCGGTAAAAACATTCCTGTGGCTCCTTAACCTCCTTATTCGCCCGACATGAGTCCTTGTGACTTTTTTTCTTCCCAGACTTGAAAAATTACCCCAAGGGAAATCATTTTGGGATAGTCAATAATTCAAACGGATGTAACAGACCAGCTGAAGGTTATTTCAGTATCGGAGCTCCAGCACTGCTATAAGGAGTGGAAGAAACGTCTTCAGCGCTGTGTGGCTTCAGAATTATTTTGAAGGTAACAATATTGAATTGTGATTATTATTGTATAAAAAATTTCAAAACAATTAGTCTCCTTACTTTTTACAGACCTCGTATTCAGGTCAACGAAAAAAAAATAGTAGAGATTCGTTATTAGACAGTTTTACAAATGAAGCATATGTGCTATATTCCGCTGTGAATTCTCTATTTCTTGTTGTAGTGAGTTTCATCATCAATAAAACCCGCTGTTACAATTAATGTAGAAAAAGATTCCCTTCAAATCTAAATCAATTCCAACTCATGTTTATCCAACGCTACAGTGAAACTTTGCAATGAGGCAATAGGACGACGCTGATCATAAAATGCCAATTTCATTTTTCATCACTTTCTACACCCTGAAATTGATCTCAAAATAAGAATCTACTCGCAGTGAATCTCCCGGCATTTTTATGGACTCCAAAATGTTCAATCAAACATACCAGATTACACAAAGGAAAGGACGTCAGGTGTACTTTCCCACCCGTTTGTCTCGATTGTTTTTCACCCTTGACGTATCTCCACTACACTCTTGGCGTCTTGCTTATTCTGCTGAGGAACAAATTTTTATCGGTCGTCTGGTAGATTCCAGAGTAAGTCAATTTTGTGTGGAACATCGGGGTAATATACTCTCTGTAAATATACAGAAAAAACAATTCGTTATTGCAATGAAAAACAGAAAGTGGCATTTCATTGCGGCTGTTCTTTTAAGGGTATATACGCCGGAGAATCGATTTGAAAGGAGCCTGAGCACTTTGCGTGCTTGTTCCTGTAGAACATCGTGCTTCCGCGTTATACAAATGTCTGTAATTTTCGAATATCGAGCCTAAAATGATCTCAATCGACTGGGTGTGACTTTCTGATGAAGAATACAGATTCAAACTTAAATTGTCCGTCCGGCTCTCTATCTCTATCTAGCGAAAGAGATAAGCGTGAGTTTACATATTTTCAGAATACGTTAACTGTCCAAATATCTCGGTTAAGTTTGTTATTGGGTCAAATCCGTCAAATTATTCAAGAGAGACCATCTCAAATTTGGTTTTCTCATAATTCCTGGAATATCTATCGGATCGATTTGGAACTTGGAAGATATTTGATTTAGGTTGGAGCAATTGGACTAGCAAAATTTCGCAAAAATCGGCACAATAGAACTTTGATCAACAATTCCAAAAAAAAATGTTTCAATGCCTTATAACTCATAAGATATCTGTTGTATTTGAACCAAAATTTTTGCATGTATGGACGATACTGATATCTTACTTATCCCCAAATTTCATTGTCGTAGCTTTTCTCTTGAAGATATAATTTAATTTAATTAAAAGTTTAAAGTTAATGTAAGGTTCCGTGTAGACTATAGGGCACATTATAACTTTGGGGCTACTGTCGAAAACAGAATACAGGAAAAGAGAAATTTGAAAAAGTCCGTCAGAAATTTCAATGTTAGATATTATACTTTCACAGTTACGTATTCTATCAGCATGCATCGGACTCATTCATTCTGTTTCAATTGGTGGAAAATTAATCGAAATTGTTCATTCACGGTGAAATAATGTATGTTGTCAGAATTTATAAGTCAACTCGTGTCCTGAAAAAGCATAATGTATTACTCGTAAATTTCATTTATTGTTTTCAGAAGATTAGGTTCAGAGAATATTTATCATTTTTGTGTAATTTGGATTTGAATATATAGGGTATTTCAAAGGACAAGTGTTTGCCCGACTTATGAGTGAAGACACTCATGTTTAAACTTTTCGATGAGGGAATATAAAAATAACCAAAGGCAAACATTATTTTTAAGTTATTACAATTTATTGCTTAAAATTATATATCATTAATTAATCAATTACGACAGTAACACTAACAAACAATATCAATCTATTAATGATACAGCCTGTCAATCTTTAGTCAATCTTTAGCTAACACAAACAAACTGGATGGTTTACCCACTCGAGAACATGCCACGTATAATTGTCAGTGTGAAAAACATGGTGTTCTCAAATTTAAGCAACAAATAGACATCGTTCGACCTTAGAATTTGTTGATTGTCATTGTAAATGCCAATCTAATCGGAAACTGAATAATGATAATCGACAACTGTGTAGGGAGTGAAGAAGTCTTATCGTGTGAGATAAACAGGAGACCGGCTTCGTTCTCATCCCTACTCCTTGCTGTTTACTGGGTCAGAAGTGACACCTGTAGACAACTGGCTAGGATATCTAATTAAATGACGATTGATCAGTTATCGACCGGAAATGAAAAATAATTGATTTACTAAAATGGCCATTAAAAATAGGGGTTGGTGATAAAAGGGCGAAAATTTCGAGTTCTATGTATTTCTTAATGCGACATAATAAAAAATAACGAAATAAAAAAAATGTTTAAAACTAAAGAAAAATTTTAAGGGTGGACAATCCTTATCACTAAAGGGTAGTGTTGGGTAGTACACGTCTGAAAATTGCGTTTGTAAGAGGCGCCTCATTTTTGTACTGGAGCGGTACATTATACCACTTCAAATGAGGCGAGGGGGTCTGACCGTTCATGACGCTATACGATGTCGGGACATAATTTGTACTAGTATAGACGACGGGTTGTTGAGGGCAGGGTAGGTGAGAACTAGGAACGTTGATGGTCTGTCTCACTTCAAATATGTCGATGCAAAAGGAGGGTAACGTTAACTGTCGACAGAATTGAAGTAATAAAAGAGGCAAAATTTAGAATGCAAATTAATTGATGGATTTTGAATCTTTAGGACGGTGAGCGAGTGAGGAGAAGATTTTACTGAATATGAGGGTTTTGTTATTCAAAATAATCGAATGATTATATATTCTTATGTAATCAAAAAATTTAAAGTTTCCTCTCACACATACACAGTTTTCCTGTTCGTTTTAGAACAAACTGTTTTTATAAAAATGTATCCAATTACTAGTACTTTTGGGCTGAATTCTTTTTGTGAGACTTCATTATACCGAAAAGATATATTGTTTATATATGGCTCATCGCAATTCGCAATTTTAATATTTATTAGGGTCATGTATTGAGTATTACTATTCCGAAAATTTCATCTTTGTAGTTTATCATTTGTTAATTTGGTTGATAAAAAGGTGAATATTTCGCTCTTTGATAATAATAACAACTAGTTCAATTTTTCGTCGAATCGAATTTTCATGTCTTCTGATTTTTCTTTATCTATGACGAACAGAATTTCTAATAATAATTAAAATCTTTAAATCGGAAAAATTAACACTATAATGTCATGAGATACTGGTACAAAAATAGCAGGTAGTAATCGAGGGTTAAGCGTTTTATTCCTTCTTTGCAGAATCAATATTTCATACAATCATCGAAAACAAAATTGTATTTTTGTTGAGTTCAGCCCTCATTTACCTCTGTCTTTGTTGTTTTTGTACCGGTGACCAGGACCAGGCTCCATCGCTTTCTGGTCCTCATCGAGGCAAAGTGGGACATTTGAAGTGAGGTTGTACATTGTATAAAAATGAGCCGCCTCTTGTAAGAGGTAACCAATACTTCTAAGAGGTATGAAAAATAGATTTTGGCCGATTCTCAAATCTCATCAATATTCTCATAAAATGTCATGAGAATCGGTCAAGCCGTTTCGGAGGAGTATGGGAACGAACATTTTGACACGAGAATTTTTAATACAGATATACAGGGTATTCCGTAACTCAACGTCAAGCGATTACTGGGCGATATGCTAGGTTATAGCAGTTCTAGCAAAAATTTAAAGAAATAAAAAATAATAAACATAAAACAATTGTACCTAACAATGGATTTGTGACTGTAATCAATGTCATGGTTATTTAGGATTACGTTCAAAAAAATCACTGCAAAATTGGATAATTTGTGACTACAAAAATATACCTATCACCACTTAACCAAGTGACAAAGAATATTTTTTTTTTGCTAGAACTTGTTTAACCTAGCATATCGTCCAGTAACCGTTTGAAGTTGAGTTACGGGACACCCTCTATATAAGAAACAACAGAGGTCTCAAATGACTACCCTGAGGAATACCCGAATCATCTATCAATAATGGGGAGAAGGAATAGCAAACTTGAACTGACTAAATACGGCGGGTGAAATATGATACCAACCACTACTTTAACATGCCAGTTATTCCAAAGGACGGCATTTTTTCACTCAAAATGCAATGATCCACCTTATCGAAGACCTTAGAGAAGTCAGCATAAACAACATGCCAAAGTATCGAAGACATAGGTACACTTCCACTTGGTAGGAAAAACCCCAGTTCACAAGGACTTGTTGAATAATATCTTGAGAGGAAGTGCCATCGAAGAACAATAGTTTCTGCCGGAATGTATTTTTTGAAATGAATGTCATAAAATTGTCTTCGAAATAAAGAAAAAAATTATCTTCGATCTTAATTTGACCGTATATTATTTCAATTTAAACTTGCATCACTTGAAAAAAATCACCCAATACGTCTTCAAGTTTCGTGTTAGGATCGTATAATGCAACAGACCTCAGGTCACCGTTCGAAGTTTTTTTTTAATGTCGTAATGAATACCTCTGGAAAATCCCTTTATTCCTAACCTGGTCCTATGATGTGGCAACAATCTGACGAATTACGGAATGTTTAGTTAATATTGGAATATTTTCAAGCAAGCATCGGTTATTTTGTTTTTAATATCATAAAATTTCCGTCGAAAATTCCACGGCGAAACCAATTCTGGCTTACTTTTGTTCTGTGGGATTTTTGCGGAAAAGGTAAACTGTACTTTTTATCGATGAAGAATGTGTTGCACAGAATTCGATCGGAACGGAATTCACATTGATGTAACATAACAGAAATATTATGATTTTTTCGGTTTAACTCAGTGGAGTGTGGAAACTGTCGCTGAAAGGGATTCAGAGGCGGTGCGACAAAGCCGTCATTCTCAAGTTTCCCTTTCTGAAGCAGCTTTGCCACTCCAGATACTCTCTTTCTCGCTACCCCGTTTTCCCCTCATCGGTGCCCTAATTTTCTAATGATTTTTATTCACCGAATCCGCCAGGATCCTAAGGGCATAATCCAATTTGTGTACCTTTCTAATTGTGTTCCATTTCATCACTTCAGGTATTGCTTCAAGACCTTACCGGCAATTGCAATGCTAATTTATTTGCGCAGATTAACCTGTTTGGTTGAGTGCCCACAAACAATCTTTCTAGAATACTTTCTCCATTTCCTCACCTCCTAGTGAAAAACACATTAGCTTTATCTTCTATTTTTATTTCTATTTTGTAGTATTCGTATTCGTAGTTTGAAGAAAGAATTACCAGGTACTTGCGTACACTCTGACAGAAAAGTATCCGGAAGTTTCCATTTAAATTGACGCGTTGACTATTTTTAAATATTTGAAGTTTCTGTCCGTTGATGAGACTGATTGTCCATAATTACTATGCCAAACATGATCAGGATCTGTCAACCATTTTTTTTACGACAGCTGTCGAAACCAGTCGATCGCAGAGACTTTATACGAATGTTAAAATGGCAAAAATATTTTGTGTTTTGAACAAAATTTCGTGTACTGCCTCGTCGCAAATACTTGAAAAGGCTTATAGAGACTCTGTTTTATCGAAAACTCAAGTGTACGAATGGTACAAAGTCCTTAAAAGAATCGGGATATCGTCCAAGTTTGGCTTTGCTCAGGACGACCGTCGACCTATTCAACCAACGATAACGTCCAAAAAATCGAGGATATTGTGCTCCAAAATGCCAGTGTTAAAGAGATTGCTCGTGATCTCAACATCTCCCGTCACACCGTTCGTTCGGTTTTGGTAAACCAAGTGGGCATGGCCGGGCGTCGCCTCTCGCTCCTTCCGTTAGAGCTGAATTTTCTTAATAAACAGCATCGGATGCAGGTACCTGCAGGCATGCTGGATCGTGCGAATTTGATCCCCCGTTGACAACTGGCGACGAGACATTGGTCTATGAATACGACACATAAACGAACCAACAATAATTCTGAATTGGTGGGAAGAAATGAGCCGAAAATGACAAAAACCTCGCATAAAACGTTATAGAATCAAGACGAAGGCTATTTTTTTCGATATTCCTGGTCTCGTTCCGTGAGGCCGAATTCGTAGCAAAACAATTCGTCTTTTCTGCATGACTATACTATTATTGCAAGACCAAACACTCTATAAATGCCATCGACCAGCCACTTTATTTGCCTGATCTAGCTCCGTGTGACTTCTTTTTTCTCCAGACTGAAACTACCTCTCCGGGGTAGCAGATTTAACTCCATAGACGCCTTAAAAGATAATCCGTAAAAGGAACTGAAGGCCATCCCTGAACACGCCTATAAAAAATGTTTACATGATTGAAGAAACATGATGGTCTTTTCAAATGGAGCATATTTCGAGCGACACTCAATAAATATTGAAGAAGTTCAATCATTTTTTGTCAGAGAGTACAAGAGTTTTGGGAAAAGCTCGACTGAAAAACATTGTTTCCCTGCAAATAGAATGATTTAACTTATTTAACAAAATAAGCTGAAATACTGAATGGTTAAGGACTTCCTTCTGCGAGAATGGTCTTCCATCAGTTAAAAAAGTTTCTCTAAGTTGCCCACATCGAATCTAGAAATAAAAAACAGAAAAAAGAACTGGATAACAAATTACGAATCAAATTTGTTTGAAATTTACAACTCATTTCATGCAATAATCGGAAGCATCATGAGAGAAATAAATTAGGTTTAGTGACATACGACCGAAGGTTTCAACATAAAAAATAACAACATTAAATTTAAAACAATTTTGGTTTTTCATTAGTTTATATTTTCTACGAATATACAGGGTGTTCGGCACATGGACCGTCAAATTTTTTGGGGCGTTGGTAGGGTCATTTGCTACCATTCCAGTCTTGGAACCTGGGTCCTTAGTAATAGGGTAACGGAGGTATGATTTTTTTATTAGGTTTTTCTAAATTACCCAAAATGTACCGTTCGAAGCCCCATAACTTTTTTTTGCGAGAGCTTTTACATGCATTTTTTTTTATTGTATTAAGTCTACATGAGTGTGTGTTTGAAAAAAAAACGTATTTTATTGTTACAGATAACACCACAAAATTAACACGAGGGCCTTTTATTAAAAAAAAAATGAAAGTATGAAAACATCTCTACTTCTAAAAGAAATAAAAAAAAAGTTGCAGTTATTGCGAACTTAATTTTATTTTAAAACGTTCTCTGGTTTATCGCGGTTCTAAAAGTATGCTATTCACGGTAGTCAATAAATAAAAAAATACTACAAATAGTGTTTTAGATAAAATAGCAAACTAATGACAGATTTTAGTAAAATACAGTTTTTGTATGATTGTTTATTTACAAAGTAAAATAACACGATTCTTTAACGTAAATTCTGTTCGAATTGTTCTCCTCTACTCCGAATGCACGCCCGACACCTTTTTCTGATTTCGACCGATGTAGTGGCTAGCAACATTTCTTCTTTCATTACCACAAATGCCGCGTTTATACGTTCAATCAACACCTCTGTTGTAGGTACCTCTGTGAAATAAACCAATTCTTTGGCTCTACCCCAGACATGGTAATCTAAAGGTGTTAGGTCTGGAGATCTTGCGGGCCAAGGGATGGGGCCGGCTCTACCTATCCATGAATTTGGAAAAGAGTTGTCGAGGTGATCTTGAACTTCTCTCAGGAAATGTGCCGGGCAACCGTCATGCTGGAACACAATCGGCACGTCTTCATCGAAGGCCGGAACATCGGCTAGTAGCTCCGGCAGAGCATTCTGCAAAAAATGCAAATAAGCAGGCCCACTTAGTCGAGCCGGTAAATAGTGTGGCCCGATGGGATGTCTTCCTACCACACCAGCCCAAACGTTAACACTAAATTTTTGTTGAAAACTCATTTGCCTTTTCACGTGGGGATTCTCATCTTTAGGTGTCCAGTGTCCAAATCGTTAAGTTGAGTTTTTGAGCAACGACACGAATGCTTGTAGTTGGATCTTCTTCAAAGGCCTGAAGTATTTGATCGTCAACTGCTACATGGTGTTGCCTCAGATTGACCCGAGGCTCTTGAAAATTTAAGTTTCCAGTCTCTCTTAATCGTCGATAAGTCGTCGAGAATGTTTCGTGGTGGGGTAATCTTCGATCAGGAAATTTGGCTTGATAAATCCTTTGAGCTGCACGAGCAACACCATCGGCCTTGTCATATGCCATCACCATAACAGCATACTCAGTGTTGGTGAAATTAGGCATATCAACAACCAAAATTAAAACAACAGTAGCAAAAAGTTGATAAAAGTAACAAAAAAAAAAAACAATTTAAAAAACTGAACAACGCGGCACAGACACTTCCAACAGCAGAGACAGTTATATCTCGAATGACGGTAGGGTCAAGTCAGCGGCGACTAAACCAATCCAACCTAAGGACAGAAATAGTAATAATAATTCACACGCGTCTAAAACGGGCAGGTAAAATTTCCTTGCTCGCTGTGTTGTGTCGAAATCCGTACTTTTATTTAGGTGCGACTACCTTCACTCTTCTGACTAAAACCTTATTTGCAGTATTATTTTTTTTATTGACTTACGTAAATAGCATATGGTTAGCAACGTTATAAAACAAAGAACATTTTAAAATAAAACTAAGTTTGTAATAGCTGTAACTTTTTTTTAAAATTTCAATAGGAGTGGAGATGTTTTCATACTTTCATATTTTTTTTTTTTTAATAGAAGGCCCACGTGTTAATTTTGTGGTGTTATCTGTAACAATGAATACGTTTTTTTTTAAACACACACTCATGTAGACTTAATACAATAAAAAAATGCATGTAAAAGCACACGCAAAAAAAGTTATGGGGCTTCGAAGGGTACATTTTAGGTAATTTAGAAAAACCTAATAAAAAAAACATACCTCCTTAACCGTAATACTAAGGACCCAGATTCCAAGACTGAAAAGGTAGCAAATGACCCTACCAACGCCCCAAAAAAATTTGACGGTCCATGTGCCGAACACCCTGTATTTCATGGTGAGAATGTAAAAAAAAGTTTCGAACTCACGTTCATCTTCAGACAGTTCATCGAATTAAAGCTGCAGGTACAAGAAGTGTTCTATATACAGGATGTCCCGTAATTCAACGTCAAGCGGTTACTGGGCGATATACTAGGTTATACCAGTTCTAGCAAACATAAAAAAAAATCTATGTCAGTTAAGGGGTAATAGGTATATCTTTGTAGTCACAAATTTTTTAATTTTTACAGTGATTTTTTTTTAAACATTTTAAACATTGTTAGGTACAATTGTTTTATTTTTATTTTATTCTATTTTCTTTTTTTTTTATTTTTTATGTTTTTAAATAACCATGCTATTGATTTTAGTCACAAATTCATTGTTAGGTACAATTGTTTCATTTTGATTTTTGTTATTTTTTTTTATTTCTATTATTTTCTATTTTTTTTTAATTTTTGCTAGAACTGGTATAACCTAGCATATCGCCCAGTAACCGCTTGAGGTTTGACGTTGAGTTACGGGACCCCCTGTAAAAGTAAAAATGGTCCTTACCGTTTGAGTTTCGGTTGAGAGGAAAAATGAAAAAATAGTTTTTATTATGATAAACTACCAAGTAACAACGACTGAAACAAACAATGTTTCACTATAAAATTTGTTGATATAATGCGGTATAAAAATGAATTAAATGTGATGAATATAAATTTTTTTTCCATTAGCATTTGAAAACAGGTATATTGATATAAATTGAATCCTTAGGGTGACTCCGGAGGACCTCTCTTATGTAGAGAGAAAAGCGATCCGGAAAGATGGTTTGTTGGAGGAATTGTCAGTTGGGGCATTAAATGTGCCCATCCTCATTTGCCTGGAGTATACGCTTATGTTCCAAAATTCATTCCATGGATTCAAGAACAAATGAGATATTATTCGGATTAAAGTAATTTACGACTGTTTCTTAGTGGAACTGATTGAATCTCCGAAATAATTCATCCAAAGCAAACGATACGCATCAGGAGGATCTGAAGGAACTACTCTTTCAGATGTTTTCCCATTCAAGTTGCCTAGAATTTTATAATATGAACATGAGTCGATTATTCGTCGACACTGTGAATAGTATAAGGGTTGAACCTGAAAAAACCTGAAAACGACAATAATTTTGATCTATATACATTGGGACAATATAGAAAGACTGCTAATTATCAACCGACGAAATAATTCACGTATATCACCACAATTCAACGGATAAAATCATTCAAATATAACTGAATCATATTTTTTGAAACCTATAATCGGAGATGAAAGTTTTGGCTTTCAAGTCTTCGATAGATGATCCTCTGTTATATGAAATGGTTTACATGCATATTGTTTTTGACTTCACGAAGATTATATAAGAATGTTGTATTGTTGCTTGATAGTTGTAGGTACATTAAATTTTGTATAAACCATTGCTCATTGGTAAGCAGATCTTGGTGTATGGACTACTCTGAACTTTTTATATTCAATCAATTCAACATACCTACAATTTTTTCTTGATTTCATTCTGTCAATGTATGTTAGTTGTTTTTCCTAAGATACAGTTTTCTTGTCAAAGCACTAGAAGGTTATCGAAGAGACTATTTTGTCAATCCTTAAATGAAGTTTCCCTGAGTATTTTAGGTATCGTTGGGAATAAAAACAGCTATCTTAGATCTTTCTCTGGATGGTTCAGCATATCTTCATGAAGAGTCTCTTATTTCGAGAATAAACATATATCGGGTGTTCTATGCATGCAAAATATATCAAATTTTTAGATCATTATTGAGTTATCTAAGGTGTATTTCTGGAATACGTTCAAATTTTCAGTGCTGTCATATGTATGCAAATTTGTCAACAAATCGAGTTATAAATTATTAAGAAAATAAATACAATCAAATTTGATGATTCAAGATTTTTCATAAAAAACATCAATTAATTTACCTTACTTCCCTATATCTATTATTAAAGGTTTGAGTAATAATTTTAAATCAGTTTCGAGAGTTTCTATACACCTCACGATATCTTTCTTGTTTGGATTCTAAGTTATCTGAGTTTCTTGAATTTCAGATGGATTTTATATGCCTTAATTTTTTTATATTGTTATTTTCTCTGTGCTCTCTATGTCGTCTATAGATCGACATGTCTATGACTAAACTCGATCCTTCGATCTATAGAAATCAATTATTTAATTTTATACGACGTCGGTATTCTAAGTGTTTTGCAGGAGTTATTGTATAAATAATCTCAAAATCAATAAATGCAGATAACTTAGAATCCAAACAAGATAGCTATAGGAAATTATATAAAAAAATTATAGAGTGAGTTGGTGAGTTTTTTACAATTTAATGAATTGTCGAGTGATATTTTTTTACCAGTCTGTGTAACTGACAACTAATATTTGGTAACAGTGGCGCAGATCAAACTATTATCGAAGGTCATTCCAAAGTTTGAGCTCAAATCTCAAATATTCAGCCAAATATAGCCATTTTCCTGATTTTCAAATTTGATTATATATTTTTTTAAATAATTGAAGTTAGATGAAGGAAAGTAGTATGAAGTAATTTGATTCTTTACGGAGAATCATAAAAAATACAGGGTGTGTCATTTGAAATAACAAAGATGTTAGCAAATTTCTATTCATCTGGCTACTTTGGAAATTTGAAAGTTTTTCGGAAATGTACCTTAGATAATCTATATTGACGTACAAAATTCGAAATATTTTGCATGAATAGTTTCAATAAAAATTTAACAGGCCATCCACATTTTTGGCTGAAAATACAAAATTCTTCAGTTTTCAAAAGTTGGGGTTATAAAAAATTTATGTGATTTCTTACATGTTGTTTGAAGAAGTATATATATATATATATTTTTTTTTTAAATTTAGATATGGCTTGTGTAAAAGCGAAGTAATTTCATGAAAAGGAAATTTTTGCAGAGACCCAACGTGAAATGTGGGAGAAAGAATTCTAAAATGTTACTAGTTGGATAATTAGTAATTTACATTGGTCTTTCGTCTCATTGGCGAACTACGAAAAATGTATCATGAAAAAACAACTCGATAGATGAAATCTGGCAACCACGTTCGGGGATACTTCATTAAAGGCGTCCTCTGAGTTTTCGATAATTAGCTACATACTGATTACCACAAGTCAATAAAAATAAAAATTAGATGTAGAACAATGTGACCAATATAATATTAAACCGCAATCCGATGACAATAAATAACTCAAGTACTTCCATTATACAATATTTAATATAGCGATTTTAAATGAAATGTCTCGCTTGATACCGAGCGTAAAATAATACGTGCATCGATTCGGGATATTTCTTTCGCTACGGAAATATCTGATATCAGTGTAACTCTACGGAAACCAAAAATCTCATTAAGACGTACAGATGACACTTTTATCGTCAATTAGAAGATCGTGTAACGCGATGATTTATGTCTAACCGACAGAAGTTATATGATTGCTTTAAGAAAAACCAGCGTTGAAGCCACATAATAAAACTATGCTGAAAATCTGGAAACCTGTAAGGATTATTGATTTTTATTTTATCCAGGTCCGAATTGGGAATTGTATCGGTTTCACTGTATGGGGGACTTTCTAGAGCGAATGATATTTCTTTTCAATAAACCGCTAGACGTTTAATGTCGACGAAATTTTTCAATTGAGAATCTCACTTTCATTGTGGCCCATATTTATTAAATTTCAAGTCATCCAAATACCTTTCATATTTCTTCCTAATTAGTGGTTTAGTCACCATTCATTTCATCTCGGAAAAAACAAAATTTATACATTAAATTGAAGTTAAACTTAATCGAAACGAAACATGTGTGATGGCTGAACTTCGATTAAGTCAGGAATTAAGATGATTTGAATAAATCAGGTACAATATAATTCAAAATACAAATGAAAAAAAGCTTTAAACAACAATAATATTTCTGAGATGTGCAGTCAATTTTTTTATGTTTGCACTATAATAATAAAGTTTCAATATTATATGGATTTACCTTGATAACAGGCATATTTATGTTTATTTTTTATATTCATTATTCGGAGCGTACTAGTGTAATAAAAATTCATCACATAATTTACTTAATTTGTAATTCTACACGTTAAATTCAGTTTATTCGATTCATTGATGCCAATCAAAATTAAATTAAGATTAATCGAAATTATATATGAAAACTGGCCGCACGGTAATTGCGTGAGGAATTATTCTAACAAACATTTTTTCAAATACAAATGTAAAAAATAGTTTGGCTTCCAAAAACGATATTTTTCATGATATTCCGGTTTGTTTCTCATAATCAAGTTAAGATATGTCATTCTTGCTCAAATATTCGTGACATTTGCAGTAGATTTACCTTGATAACAGTTATATTTCTGGTTGCTGACGAGAAATTGTTGATGATAGAATGCGTACAGAGTTATTTATTATTTCTATATTATATTTAATTCTATAATAATTATATTTTTGTTTAATTTTTATATTCATTATTCGAAGCTTACTACTATATATATTTTTCTCATATCCCATATCATGCAAATTTTTGAATTATTCTACATCTAAAATTCAGTTTGTTCAACAATTTATTTCTAATCAGATTAAAATTCAAATTAATCGTAATCAAATATTAATTATTAAATAATAAAATAATAAAAAACAAAAGGAAAAAGGCTGCTCTTCAATTAGTTGGGGAATTAGAACATAACTAAATCTAGTACAGCATAATTTTCCAATTACAAATATAGAAAATATTTGTTGGTGTAAATTGACAAATTTAATATGCTTTATACATTTTTTTACAATCAAACAAAAATATTACAGGTAGGCAAAGGAAAATATATTAAGTTAAATTTTTTGGTGTAAATTTGAAAATTCAATTTAATGTATTCTTTGCTTATCAGGTATATTTTTTTTATTTTTATATATTATTTGGGCAGTAACCAAATGGTTACTGCCATTTGGTTATCATCAACAATTTCATCGTAGTATGGTAAAACGCAATTAACTCGATTTGAATATACGTAAATTTCAGTTTATTATAATTAAAGTTAACCGAAATTAAATAGAAGTTAATCGAAATGAAACATAAAAAGGGCTGCACTTAAATTAGGTCAGACACCCGGTACAATATAATTTTATCAACTACAAATAAAGAAAATAATATGGCTTTGAACAAAAAAATTATTACTGAGATTTGCAGTTTATTTTTCATGTATGCAGTTCCATAATCAAGTTATATGTCTGCAGTCTATTTTCCTTTATAACCCTTTTCTTTTATTAAACTATTAATTATTAATAATTTAATTTATTATTCTTTTATGTTCATTATTTGAAGCGTTCTAGTGTTAGCAGAATATATCACATACTCAGTTCAAAATTCTACTCGTGAAATTTAGTTTCTATTTTGAAGTAAATCGAAATAAAATATGAAAAATGGCTAAACTTCAGTTGAGTGATGAATTCTTATAACACTAGTAAATCAGGTACAACATATTTTTTTCAATTACAAATGGAAAGAATGATATGGCATTGAACAACGAAATTATTTCTGAGATTTGCAATACATTTTTTTTGTATGCGGTATCATCATTGACTAATATATTCTACTAAAAGATTCTTGAGATTTGCAGTCTATTCTCCTTGTCGACAGGTATGTTTCTGTTTTTTTTTTATGTTTTTTATTCAAAAAGCACTCTTATTACGAAAAAATATAATTCATTGACTATAATACATGGTTCACAATCTACAAAGTGTCCGAAAAATTTAAGAGGTTGATGTCTTACTTAGAATAATTTTCTAATTTTGTATTTTAGAACGAAATGGTTATTCAATCAACTGAGTTTAATGTAAAATATACCAATATTAGGAACATCTTGATAAATGACAGCCACTACTACATTCATTTTATAAAATCAATTGCCCTTTATTGATATATGATGAATCATATTAAATTTTTGTATTTGAAAACGGTACATTACACGACAAAATTGCAAGAAATCGAAAATTTTCTCATCAAATAGGCTATCCGAATTCATTTCTTTCCAGGTCGTTGCTTAAGTTTTTCTTTGAATTTTGTCAACAAAAATGAAAGGGCTAATTCAACCCTCTCAATTCTAAACACATGGAAAAATATCACAAAGTGTGTTTTCATAATCGTAATACTTCCATAAAATATCATTATTCTTTCGCTCTATATTTCTGATATAAAAAAAATCATTTTTCCTCCATCTTCGAATCGCGATATGTCTTAAACGTTTGAGATTTTTCCTAACATTTATATAAGGAACATTATTTGAAACAAAAATTATTTTGAACAAAAATCACCAGCTTTAATTTTTCGGACCTATTTTGATATTCCCTGTACAATTGAATTGTGCAGTGCTTGAATTAATTGTGTTGTACACTTTGTTCAGTCCGATAGTTTTTTTAATTTATTTATTTACATATACAGGAGCTGTTTCTAGTACCAGGAAACCAAAAACATAGAATATTAAAATTTTTAATCCTCAAAATGAATATGATCTTCACACAAAGCAGGTTATTATATTGACATGATTGAAATCACAACTCGACAGATCGTTTTACTACATATACAAAAGAAATTTGTACAAGTGATTTTTGCGTTATACGAATAAATTCGGAAATTATTCTGGGTTTTTGGCATTGTCATTGCTAGTTTTAGAGCCGAAATATTCGATGAAGAACGAATTATGCTATTAAAGAGCTCTGAATGAAACGCCGTACCTCTATTGAATATTTTCATTTGGATGCTTTGACAAGAGCGGTCAACTGAAAACTTTTAATCCTATAAACGAAGTAACTTTACATAAGAAGGATAGTATTAGTAAAAAGTTTGCGAATCATAGACTATGTGAGTTTTCTCCCGAACATCTCATTATTCATATCTATAGAATTTGGTTAGTAAATAGGACTTCCACTAGTCAGGAATGACAAAAAATTAAGTTGTTCAAGTCGCTCAGATTTTTGTAATTTCATCTTGTAGAAATATTGAGTTCAAAATATGGTTGGAAATTGAGAAAGTTTTATTGGGAACTGTAACACTAAATAGGGTCACATAATTGATCATAATAAAAAGACAATAATATCTTTTTTAAATATAAATTATCGAATGGCAGAATATTTCTGAATGTTTTATGTAAATAGCGTTAGGTTTCGACATTTCCTCTGTGCAATTATCTGAAACATTCAGTCACGCACAATTATTTCTAGCATAATACACATAGTGATATCCTGACAATTCATCTAGTGTTCCGATGGACCGCTATCAATGTGATCTGTTTATACAGCAGTGGAACTTTGTGATCATCCGAGACATTTTCCTGAATAACACTTCCGAATCACGTGGTAAACTTTCTTGTAAGTCAAAATATCTATTTAACAATTCCTAAGATAAATGAAAACCCAGCTTATAAAATAAACGAGGAAAATTCTAAACAATCAGTCAATAACGGAGTAATAATTGAAAGGAAGTTATTCCGGAAAATAAAATTGGAACCACATAAACAGAAAAATCTGAATTTGTCTGGCCAAGAACTCCTATATTACAAGGTAGTTATGAATGCAATTCAGGTTTTTCTGCTACGCTTGATATGACTATATTTTTTACCCCTAGGAAAGAAAGAAATAGTTTTCTATAGATTTATAAGAAATGTTATTTAGTGTATATTATGACATACTTATGCCAGCCGTGATTGAAATGAAAAAATTACGACCTTCGATTTCGACAATGAATGTTCGCTGTAACCTATTATTTTGGTAATTCATCTGATATTCCTGAAGGAATCATTCAAAACCGGCATTGCCTTCTGTACCTGCTCTCTAAATAATCAATAAATCAACCGCAAATCTGTTTTCGTTCAACAGAAATGATTTCTTCAGAGGAACAGTATTTGATGAAAGTAAAATAAAGGCTCACATGGAACAAACGTAAATTGCGAAATTTGCGGAAAAAAATATTTCGAAAACACTTTGAATAAATAATGGAATTTGTTTTTAATTTAGTCTACACAATGGTGATATTTGATAAAATATATTGACAATAGGGAGACAATAAGTGAATTCAATTAGAAAGCTTTTCTTTCATGTGAGCAGATAATATCAGTAGACTGTTGCATTTGCAATTTCATTTAGGATATCGACTAGTCGATATTGTTCATTTCTTGTATTTCAATACAAGAAATTTCCTCTTGATTGTCAATATTATATTAGATAAATAGACGTTATGATAGAATACGTAAGTAAAGAGAACTTTTTGTAACTTGAGAGATATTTAGATATCCTAACTTGTAAGTGCATAAATATACCTATTTCTTCATGAAACTGAAAAAATTCGATAAATATATTTTCATGGAATTCTTTAACTCGACGATTTTGCAGATGGAAATGATATTTAGATGGTATAATTAGATAATGTTCAACTGAATTTCATGGTGAAAGAAATTTTAGTGAAATGTTTTCTGTTGATGAGGAATTTGTTTTAGACTAGATATATTTGTTATGATGTGTTAGCTTTCTGCTCTTTTAGACATGTCATGGTAATGGGACAATAAATAATAATTAGACTCAATGTCCGAAATGCATCTATGTGCTTCCATGTAATGCTGCTCTGTAACAACCTCTGTTTTGAAAGATCTAGTCAATAAAAAATGAAAATGCCTGTTTTTACTTATTCATCTTACAGAATTACACGTCCAGTTGAAAAAAAATGATCGTGTGTTATAGGTAGTATTATATTCATATTATATTGAAATTAACGTACGACACTTCAGTAATTCAAAGATACCCAAATTATAGCCAACGATTTGCGTTAATACGAGGGTTGCCTATTATATTTCGGGATTGGACAACCCTATTGTTGCAATCTGCCAACTGACACTTGACAGCTCTATCGTAAAGCTTCAAATTTTTAAGGTTTTGACATACCAGCACTATTTGTGTTGTTAACAGTAACTTAAAAGATTCATCTCGCCCAAAAATTGGATGGTATGGTGAATTCAACCGAGTTCACAGTTCAGTCCAAGACGAATTTCGTGAAGATCGTCTGAAAACCATTGATGGTGTGCGCCAACTGATATTAAATAATAATAATAATAATAATATTCTTTATTTACCCAACAGGAATATCCCAATTACAGGGTAAAGTAATAAGCATTTGTACATTACAACGTGTTACAGCATTTATGAAATAATATAATCCAAAGAAAACCAAAAACAATGAGAGATACACTCAAACTTCGAATCCCACATAATGCAAATCCCAAATTTAACCGAACACATCCATCCCCAGTCTATCAGCACTCCGACATAAACTATAAATGGGACATCGCTCGAACATATTTGTACGTGCTGTAGGCAAGTAAAACGTACTTGCAGATCTTGACACCAATCTTGGAACATGCAGCATAATTTTGGACAGCAAATAAGGACAGTCAATTCTGTAATTTAGGAGTCTCTGAGCGAATCATTCACATTGCTCTTCACGTCTTGCAAGCAAAGATGGTATTCTCATCTCAACCATGATGTCTGATAAATCTGCTCCACGCTCAGGAAACCTACCAGTACGCCTGAATATAATGTATTTGAAGAACTTCCTATGTATACGTTCCAATGGCATAAGATGACAATTGTAGATGGGAAACTAGATCAAGTTGGCGTACTCCAGTTTACTGATGACATATGTAAAGTACAATTTTCTGAGAACTGATAGATCCTCGAATTCTGCTGTTGCTCTTAGTACAAATCCCAATGTTCTGCTAGCCTTGATACATAGCTCCTCAATGTAGGGAATGAAACTGAAAGTAGAATCGAACAGGTTTCCAAGATCGTGAATCTGATCCATCAAAGCTATGAAATGGTCACCTATGTGATAGCAGAAGTTGACCGGTTGCGACTTTCTCATGAACTTGATTTTAAAACACTTCTCCATGTTGAGTATCAGCCTATTGCGCATATACCACTCGTTAATATATTCCAGGCTTGACTGAAGCAGTAATGAATCCAGAACATCAATTATCCTCAGGTAAATCTTAAAGTCGTCCGCAAATGCTAACGCTGGACACTTCAGAGAGGTCAGTAGATCATTTATGAATATAATGAACAGCAGTGGTCCCAAGTTAGATCCTTGTGGCACGCCACAAGAGAGAACGTACTCGAATGATGTAAAACCATTGTAAAACACATAATTCACTCTCCCCCTCAAATACGATCCCAAAAGCTTTACATAAGCAGGGCAAAGACCAAAAGATGTCAGCTTCCGCTGAAGAATATCATGATTGTCATGTGACCTATCGTAAGATTGAGACAACCTTAGGCATTAGTGTAACCAGGATAGATTCAATATTGCATGAACATTTGACCCCCAAAATTTTTTTTGGCTTTGAATCCCACACAACTTGTCTAAGGCTCAAAAAAAAAAGCTCGTGTCGATTAGTTGAAAGAAATGCTCCAAAATACCGCGGTGCTTTGAAGCACGTCTGTGACATCTTGGATTTACGCGTATGAGCCCAAAAGTAAACAGCACTCGACTGTATGGGTGTTTCAAGATGAGCCAAATCCAACAAAAGTTGCTCGCGCAGCATTTCCAAGCAAATGGTCTCCTGTTTTTTCGGAAAAACTGGACATGTCGCTATCGTACCACTAAAACAACGCAGAACACTCAATTCTGAGTGGTACACAAGAATTTGTTTGCCCGTTGTCTTCCAAGAAATCAGGAAAACCAACCGCCGAAGATGGATCACCCTTCACCTTGACAATGCGAGTTCCACACATCGGCTCAAACAACTGCATTTTTGAGCACTCAAAACATCGATTTGATGAGTCATCCACCGCATAGTACTGACTCGGTACCGAATTACTTCTTTTTATTTCAGTACGTAAAGAATAAATTGACGGATCAACGTTTTACGAAACCTGAAGAAGCGGTTTTTGCGTTCAGAATGCATCTTTTGGAAATACCTCAATCAGAGTGGCTGAAGTGCTTCGACAATTGGTTCAAACGCACGCAAAAGTGTATAAATCTAAATCGGGAATATTTTGAAGAAATGTTTTTGTTCTATAATCCCGAAATATAAAAGACAAGCGCATGAGTTGGTTGGTGAAAAGTGTGACATGAATAACTTTCACAAGAAGTGCGAAGCAATAAAGTCATTAATTATTGGACACTTTATTGCAAAACGCTCTTTTAAGTTAAGTGTAAAATTATAGTAATTGAAAAGACAATTTGACCCTATTATCAAGTAAATAATAGAACATAGAAAAAAGGATTTGTGTGAAGTTTTGCATCCATGAGACGTACCTGTCCATCAAGTCTGGACGAGACTCCCTGAAGGGTCCCTTGAAGACAACCAGGAAAAGCAACAAGAACCACAGGACAAGTGTAATTATTTTGTTCTATGGTTCTCATTTATTCGAATCTTTATTTTGTGTATGTGTCTTACATTATAAAAAAAGGCATATGGTCCTCTCACGACGTTCCATATGAACGCGTGCACAAAATTGTTTATCAAATTACTTATCAACCCAACCTCGTATATGCAATTCTTTGGTTTTCATTATCAGGTTCAACTTTCGACCTGATAGTATTTTGTGTCTTGAATGCGGTTATTATATCATGATCATCTCCAATTCTTCTTCTTTCGAAACTTTGGTAAGATAGGAAAATAGAGATATTGTGGATATAGCCCAAATTCTACACAATTTCGACCTAAACAATTTTCCGCCATCAAGTGTTATACAATCGAAATTGTATTTGTAGTTGATGAATTCAAAAACTTCATACTCGACATGCGCTCGGGATATTCTTTTATATTTATGCGTAATATGGCGACATCTAGATTCAAGAATAGGTAACAAGTCGGAAATCTGCAGAGCTCTACATGGATATCGTGTTATTGATTTTTCATCGGAACGAAATCTTCTTTCAAAAAAAAGAATCTTCCAAAAATGAGACCAAACATGACAGATCCTAACCTCAAATATAAATTTATTGTAGTTGTAATATTTTTTTTGGTCGAAGGCATATCTTTTTTCAACTTCATAAATAATGATTTCAAGTTGGTGAGTAATAACTATTCATTTCTAATTCAACTTCTCTAAACATTATTTGTGCGGTAAAAGTGGTATCGTTTTTCAATACTAAATTCCTACAATGAAATATTATTCGTGAATTGATAAATATTTCTTTTGCGAATAGATCGATATTATGTGGATTGGATAAAGAACTAATTCTTGTCACTAGATGGCAATAGTTTTGATTGTATCTACATTGAAATCATAATTTGCGAAAAATGATTAAATCTGTTGATTTTTCGAATAAATTGCAATCAATGTTTGATAAATAATTGAAGTTTTGGAATATTTTTACGAAAAAAAATCCTTATGGGGACTCATTTTTTTGTGCATGTATTTCCCGGAAATTCTTATGATGTCTTGTTGAAATTTATGATTACTAATAGTGTATTCAATTTGTTGCGTCAAAAGCAAATGATCTGAAAATATCATAGTCGAATAGAAATATGTATAGACACGGACATCGAATCAAAAAACTTCATTTTATGCAAACCATTTCACTTGCCAATAATCTCCTTTCCTTCACCGTCGTGTACTGATCGTTTTCCTCCCAAATTAATTAATCTCTACAAATATTGTAAATATTTGTGAAACGTGCCCAACAGGAGAAACTTAGATTTTACCTAAATGGGTAGGGTAAAGCCGATTTTATGCTTTGTATACTAACGGATAACAACTTTTTGCTAACAATTCATTGAATGCTTTTCAATTCCAGGTCATATACCTATTCAATACATTACTTATAGGATTACTTTTCAGATTTGTCAATTTGAACGAGTTTTTTTAGTATGATTAACTCTTTCCGTCCTCTGAAATATTCAAATGTGTTAGAGTGGTAAAATAGCATTGTAAAAATACTTGGAAAATCTTGGAAATAAAATATTTCCTTCTGGTGCCAAAGCAGTATAAAATATTTATTGTCTATGATAATGAAAAAAATTGCAATTGCTTCTCTGAAATTATTAAATTACGTGAAAAGCCACATTTCATTTATTGGGAAGTTTTTCGCATTGAATTCACACCCTATATCGGGTGTCCCAAGTTGGGTGGCTTACTAAATTGTTATGGAAATTATTCATGGAAAAAGTTTAAATTTTTTTGAATCAATATTAGATTATATGAGGCACATTTCTAAAATACTTTTAAATTTCCAGTAATGCCTGATGGATGCAAATTTGGTAACAGTTATTTTACTTACCTATATCTATCCTCAACTATTTCTGACTAATAAATTATTTTTAGAAATTTTAGTTCAAATTTGAGTTTGAAGAAAATGAGTACACATATTTCGTTTAATATTTGAAATTGCAGTTCGAAATTTGGCAGTACTTTCGGTAAAAGATTGATCTTCACCATTAATTCCGAATCTTAGTTATCACAACACATAGTTGAACTTTTAACGTGTCGGTTTCAGTGGATTGAATCTCCTAAATCTAAAAAACTGAGACGCAACATTCATTTTCCTTAAATCGCGGAGTTTCAAAATATTTTCCATTTATTTCCATCAACGCTAACATAAACCAAACAATGTCGTGATTTGATCAAATATTGAGAAGGAGGTTTTCCATTCAAAATTTCGTCATCATAATGTGTTTAGTATTTCTTTCATTTCCCAATTGGTTTAATGTGGAGATAAAAAACACAAATGAGTAATTAACACCATGGTTGTGAGCAATACCCTTTTGTTGAGGACTGATAAGTAAAAGATGTTATGTCGCATATGCTGCGAATTGTATATATGGCACAATAATTGCGATATAAATGTTCAACATTGGAGGCTCATACAGTAAGTATTCTTCGGAAATCTCCAGTGTCATATATGATGCTTCTAGAGCAGTTATGAGTTTAACTTCACAAAATGACAACCCTCAAGATGATAAAGAAAGCAATAATTGTGAGATAGTGGGCAAATCAAACATAGATAAAAGTACATTCGGGAAGAATGTATCAAGTCATTCAGAATCATGTTGTGTGCTCAGATTATCCGAGGAAAAAAATATTGAAGGTGATACAAAGCAGTCTAATGAAGGGGAAACATTAAACGACGAAGATTTGCAGAGATTTGGACTGTTCGTAGTCCGTAGTCTTATGGACATGACAGGAAGTGAAGCTGAGCAGTGTATCTTGAAAATAATCGACGTTATTCACCAATTTCGATCTCGAAAGCCTTTTTAATAAACGATGAAAGAATACACCAGGTACATTCACTTATATTCATTCATCTTTTATTTACTATTTGATTTTCGTGTGCTTCTATGTTATAATAAATATTTTTGAATGATTGTTGGGGTTACAACATATGGTTATTTAGTTCTGCATTTATTTTTCTCCTGCATATGAATTGGCCTAATGGCCATTTGTAAGTATTTATATCTACTTTTATATATTTTAACACACCAAATAGGCATGAATTGTATGGAGTAGTTGGCTCGAGATGAAACATTATAGCAATTTTATTATAAGTAAAACAAAAATCGCCAAGTGAGAATATATTTTAGAAATCCTCAATACATGATTAGAGCATGAAGATTGAAGAAGTTGAGGCGTCGGTTCGTCAAAATCCGTCTTTATCCATCCGAAAGCGAAGCCAAACCAAGCCACAGTATAGATACCAACCAGTAGTCGCACTAACCTCGTGGATTTTCTTACACCAAGTCTGACATCTTGAATAATTCCTTTGCGCATCTCAAAATTCAAAGAAGGGATTCTAACCTCATATTTTGGTCCTTGTTCATTGTTTACATCAATAATTCTAAAATGTCCGGAATAATGTCATTATTATTATTTTAGACATCTTGAATAATTCCTTTGTATAATTAATTCTTTTAATATTTAGAAGAATATAATTTTTTTGAGATCTATTCAAAATTCAAAGAAGAAGTTGAAGAAAAAAATACAACCTAACCTATAATTCAGTGGAATTTCTTTAAGTCAAAATCTACCATGAACCAGCAAAGCTCATTTATTTTATAATTTATTTTCATTCCAGTAATTATTCTGTTTCAATTTTGTGTTTTTTTTTCGAATTAATTCCAAAATGATTAACAATTGTAGAGTATACGACTGCAAAAAAAATAATTTCAATAATCTCAAACTTTCTTTTTTCTCAATACCATTAGACACCGACCAGTGAGTGATATATATAGTATTGTAGAAAATGTTGTTTATTAAAAGCTCCGTTATTTGAGTAGTGTTTCATTCAATTAATTGAGATATCAGGAACCAATGGAATTTCAGGAGGTGTACGCCCACTGTCGTCATTTCTTTACGATTACTTGAGATATCAAGAACCAATGGAATTTCAGGAGGTTCACGCTTACTGTCGTCATTTCTTTACGATTAGTTAAGATATCAGGAACCAATGGAATTTCCGGACGTTTACGCTTACGTCGTCATTTCTTTACGATAAGTTGAGATATCAGAAACCAATGAAATTTTAGCAGATTTACGCCTACAGCAGGCTTAGTATAGTCGTCTTTTCTTTACGAGTAGTTGAGATATCAGGGACCAATGGAATTTCAAGAGGTTTACGCCTACTGCATGTGTATGCAGAAGAGTGAAATTTTTTTAGATAAATATTTGAGTGTGTATCTATATGATTTTCAATTTTATAAATAGAAACAACAATAATATAATAAAATATTTTGGTTGAAGGTATAACGACTAATTATGTTCTAGGTAGGAGTGTTAGAGTAAACTCTTGATTCTATGCCAAGCTTTCAAGCATTTATTCAGCTCTTCATCAGGGCTTCTGGAATACAAATATACAAATATAAAGGAAGATCTTAATAAAGTTAATCATTACATTTTTGTTTTCGTCTACTTACTGAATGTGAGGTTAATAATTAAGTTTATTATGATCTTCCTTTATATTTGTATATTTGTATTGCAGAAGCCCGATCTAATCCCCCCTTCCCGCTTTTCACTAAAGATCAGTTCAGGTCCCTCGCTAAAACTTGCCACTAATTCTAGAATTCCATTATCAAATTCCTCTTTTCATAAATTGAATGTAGTAAAAAATAGTATCAATTCAAACTAAATCATCGAGAATTCATTGAAAAAAATTGTTCGAAACAATTCAATCTAAAAAGAAAGATATTTTTCATGGAGTCGAAGATTAACGTTTCATTGAAATTCAAGTATTGAGGATTTTATATTAAACACATTCGATGCTTTCAACCACCAACTACTTATTTTTCCATATAATACCTACTCTTAAACTCAATCTTCGTTTAGAAAAATTTTAATGAGTCATTTCACTTACAAACCTAAGGTACCTATGATTTTTAACACATTTCAAAAAGTTTCAGAGGCTGTTCCTGAGTAAACTATTGAGTAAATTTCATCACTAATTACTGTTTTTTTCAAAGTGATATTTAAACCACAATAAAACTATATCTTTTATTGGATGCGTTCTGTTAATGATGAAATGTGATTACATTTACGGTTACATTATGAGCGGAGTCATAATTTTATATGAATATAGACTAAACAATGGTCCATACACTCTAAATATCACTGTGAAAATTTATTATCAGCTTAAATTAAAATATTTAAGTTTTCAGGTAACGCAAATAAAGTTTTGTAATCAATTTTTAATTTCGCGGTCGATAAGATTAGATGCACAGGGAGGAATGCGCGAGTTCCCTTTGGTGTAAGCGATTTCAGTTCAAAATCCACGGAGTGCGACTACTGCTTGGTCCTATACTGTGGCCAAGCGTTGAATATCAGAAAATCTTCTTCACATTCGATTTTAAAGAAAGACTTACATCTAGAAGGCCATAAAATTCAATTGGTTCAAGAATTGAAGGATGCTGACTATACTAATCGACTGAATATTGTGAACGCTGCAAAACGAAATGCTAACAAAGTTTCACCTGAATGGTCATGTTAATAAGCAGAATTGTCGGTACTGGGCGGTGGAGAATCCGAGACGAAAGCATGAGCGACCCCTGCATAGCCCAAAGGTCTTAGTTTAGGCCGATATGTGTGCTAAAGGCATAATTGTTCCTTATTTTTATGAAGATCAACCAGGTCGAGCAATTAATGTAAATAGTGACCGTTATTGCGATATGTTGTGAAATTTTTTGGTCCCAGAGTAGCAGGAGAATGCTAAAGAACGTGGTAACATCAACTGGCCCCCCAGAAACCCCGACCTTGACTATTTGCATGGGGATACCTTAAAAGTAAGGTTTATCAAAATAATCTGACGAATTTTTTTTTGTTTTAGTGAACTTACAAATACCCGATACCCTTTCTGGACACCTTGCATATACGGCATTTTTTTAAACATTGTTTATTCAATAACAGAAAAATTACCAACTGATTTAACATATTCATATCTGGGCTACATATGTGGATGATATATTCTGCATTTGTACTGGAATTGAAAAATTTTTGAAATACCTCAATATCTCCAATAAGGACATTCAATCCACATTAGAAATTGAAACAAGTTATTCACTCAATTTTCTAGATCTAAAAATCAGGCATAAATAACACTTTAGAATTCAATATATTCAGAAAACCCACCACTACAGATACTGTGATTCATTCAAAATCTAGCCAGTCCTGGCAAATCAAAATGTCATGGTTCCATAGCTTTGTACACAGACTTGAATATTCCATTGAATGCAGGTAATTCCAGAAATGAAGTCAACGTAATGAAAACGATAACAGCATATAATGGTTATAAGACTGACATTATCGATAAATTGATCAGAAAGAAAATTCAAAAAAATAACTCAAAAAACGTTTTTGCAAGAGATCCCATTGGGGATAGCAAAATCTGGTTTTCGATAGGACATTTAAAATGTCTTAGTTGTAAAATCACCAATTGTTTAAAAAAACTGGGAATCATTATTTTAGCAGTTGACAATAATAATTGACACAACATGCTAGTACTCACAATAAAACCCAATACTAGCATATCGATAGGTTTTTATAATATTAAATTGAAATATTAAATTTCTATTTTTGCTGGAACTGACATATCCTAGCATATTGTCCAGTAACAGCGTGACGTTGAGTTACGGGACACCCTGTATAGGGGAGACAGATCGTAGTCTGCAGACTAGAATAAAAGAACACTGGATGTCTGGAGGTGAAAAACAAACGAACAAACGAACGAACATTGTATCGATGATAACCATTTTTTTCATGAAAAGATGTGAGATTACTTTGTAATGTTAGTAAGGGCATAATACTGGATTACTTAGAAGAATCCTCCATTAAAAAAAAACATAATAATGAAAGAAAATGTGACCAACACTCTGGTATCCTCTGCAACTACCTCTATATTGGACGCAGTAATAAAAATATAGAAAGGGAAAAAACAGATGTTGCAACCGGTGGGAGAATGGAACATTTATATAAAGAAAAAAATTGAAAACGTGTCAGGAATCTGAATATATTTATCAAACATAACGCTTTGTGTGTTACTTATAATTAAATCACCAATTAGTCTCCTGGAAATCATAAAGATATGATTTTCTGATCAAATAAATGGATGTATATCATTGAATGTAATGTATGAATCAAGATCTTATTTGGGAGTATCTAGAAGAAAGAACTCAAAAAAATGTACAAAACGTTCCATTGACTACTCATAGCAGCACCCGAATATGAAAACAGGACCTTCCAACTTCAATAACTACCATCATACGAAATTGAATTTCACTTGAAAAAAAAAAACTAAAAAAAAATTATTTGCAAAACCTACATACAGACTAGATAAGTACCATCGACCAGTCACCCTATTCGCTTGATCTAGCTCCGCGTGACTTTTTTCTTTTCTCCAGACTGAAATTACCGTTACAGGAAACCAGATTTGACTCCATAGACGCCATAAAAAATCGCAGATGGAGATAAAGGCAATCCCTGAAAACGCATATAGAAAAGTTTTAGTTGAAAAAAATTGACACATATATATCAATTCAAACGGAGCATTTTGAAGAAGTTTCAATGAATATTGAAGAAGTTTAATATTTTTGCATTTTATGTTAAATTTCTGGAGACTGTTTTTTCAGAGATTATATAAAAAAATTTTAGTCCTTTTCATTTTAGAAATTTTAGTCCTTTTCATTTTAGAAATTTTATCTGAATTCATTCTAGAAATCTACAACCCGTTTCAGGGATTCCAGCGATTCAGACTCTGCGAAACTCATTGTTGTCCCTCTCTTTCACTTGAAAATTGATAATCATACAATGACAATTTATCAATCGACAGACATCCACAACTGGTGAATAAATTGAATTGTGAATGTCAGAAAGTAACCCACTCTCAAATGATTGATAACTTTTCGATCGCTCTATCTGAAAATCGTTGAGCTAATTCAAAATGAAACTGCAAATTAGAAGTATTGTTCCGTGTATAGGGTGCCAGTTAATCTGGCACTTCATAGGAATGATAGAAAGAGATATATTAAACAGATTATTCCATATGACACAAACTCTTTTTAATAATTCTTTGCTCTAAAGCTCATTGTATTGCCTATAAAAATTTCCTAAGATTTAAGATATGTATTTATCACCATAGAAAATTGAATTTTGAATTCCAAATCAGCATTCAAGAATAGTGGGCAGTTGAAGTTGAAGAGTAAATGAATGTTATCCAAAAGTTCCTCATCATGCATGAAGATTTTTTTTGTATTATTTATGATTTTTTCAACTTTTTCAGTTGACTTCAAGGGATCAACAAAAATATTTATGCTCGTATTAATAATTGAAAATTTATCCCTTCAAAAACATGTTGAAATACATTCATGACATGGCGGTTATAATTTCCAATGTACAACAGGAATGCCAGAATATTTGAGTCTTCACTTAATTATTCATAAGATAGGATCAGGAAAAAAATTGATTATAATTAATTCCCATGGTTCAAGCACAAGACATATTAGTAACTTTTTATAACCAGAAATATAGCTACGACTACACTTTCAAGGTTTCGTTTGATCACAATATATATTGAATATAGAACTAATCATACAAACAAATGTGATGGGCTAGCTTTACAGATCCTCTGGATTCAGCAATGACAAGTTTGAACCTCTACTTTGTATAAACAGTGTTTCCCCCTACTATAACTGATTTCATTTGACCACTGGTCTCCCATGCGTTATACAACTGGTCAAGTATAAGCTAAGTGTCTGAATTCATTTCAGATAGGCGTAAACGGTTTTCATGCGTTATGAAATTATGATTATTGAAAAGAAAGTAAACTTCAATATAAACCAAATTCACAATATCAAGTCCAACAAACCCAATTCGATTTATAAAATTAAAAAAAAATTGTATGTAGAAACAACTGAGAGAAACGATTTCATGGTAGGCAAATGTAGAAGTCCACAATTAATTTTCAACTAGGGCGTCACACTTTTTACCCTTGTTCGAATTCGAATACCATGTTCGTATCACAATCGTAGAAAAGGGTTGGTTTTTTCATTTCGCATTCTTCCATTGAAACGTTCTTGACATTTGTATCCCTTATCGCTGTTGAGGTAACAATTAGATTTAATTATTCTGCGTGGCATGACTAAAGCGTGGTTTAAATTCTCTGTCCATTATTTCAAACTCATTCATTCAATTAATATCATTATTCATCGAGTTGTAAATGTGAAATCATTGAATCTATAAAACGTTTGAATCATTTCTTCTCAATTTTTTTTTAAACTTGGTCATATTGTTTTCTGCTTTTTTGCATAAACTCTGAGATAGAACTGAAATATCTCATCCATCCAATGTTTCAGGAGGTATGAGGATTTGAAATTTAGTATCCTCCTATAATATCAACTATACCGATATGAAATGAGCGTTTTTTTTGTGAGAATAAAACACTAATTATTAATGGGAAAGTAAAAAATATTTAATTCATTGTTTTTTACACATTTTGACCACTTTTCTGGCAATTTGTGGATACCACGCCAATAAAATTGTTCGTCTTTTATAGCAAACCAACCAGACACCCAATTTCGACCTCCTCGTAGAAATCAGGGTGCTGCTCAGCCAATGCATCTTCCATCATTGAAAACAAATGGTAATAGGAGGCAGCCAAGTCTGGTGAATACAGCGGATGGCGTAGCAGCTCCCAGCCAAGCGTTTGTTTCCTGAACCGGTTTTGCTTTTTGTGCAGGTGCATTGTCTTGGAGCAAAATTACCTTGCCGTGTCTTCTGGCCCATTATGATCGTTTCTCGGTCAATGCATGGTTCAAATTGATCGTTTGTTGTCGGTAGCAATCAGTATTAACAGTTTCACCAGGTTTTAGGAGCTCGTGGTACACTAAACCTTTCGGGTCCCACCAAACACTCAGCATTGTCTTCTTGCAGAATCGATCTGGATCTGCAGTCGATGTTGATGGTTGTCCCGGATTATCCCATGATTTTTTCCGTTTAGAATTCTTAAAATAAATCCATTTTTCATTGCCAGTAAAAATCCGATGCATAACCGATTTTCTTTCGCGTCTTTGAAGCAAAATTTCACAAGTGTTTTTTTGGTTTTCCATCTGTCTTTCATTCAATTCATGTGGCACCCATTTTCCACACTTTTGGATCTTTCCCATAGCTTTTAAACGGTCAGAAATTTTTTGTTGTGCAATATTTAAGCTTTCTGCCATTTGCTTTTGATTCAAAGTGTTATCTCTATCTAATATCGTTAGCAATTCGGCGTCTTCAAACTTTTTTGGTGGTCTTCCACATTCTTCATTTCTCACATCAAAATAATTATTTTTGAACCGTTGAAACCTTCATTTGTATGTTGCTTCTGATAGAGCATTTTCTCCATATGCCCTGACAAGCATTCGATGCGACTCTGCAGCACTTTTCTTCAAATGAAAACAAAAAATTAATGCTTTCTGCAAATAATCACTTTCTGGTACAAAATTCGACATTTTTAACAAGATGAAAAAATATGTCAGTTCAATGACTTGATCTATACTCAATATGTTTCACAGATGTCATAGCAAAAAATAATAAAGGCTCGTTCACAACAAATGTTCCTTATCGAGACATTTGTATCTTGACGCTCATTTCATACCGGTATACCTGGTATCAGATCAATTTGTAACTCGATGTTTGCATGAAGTTGAAACAATTATTATTATTATTATTCAACAGATTAGAGTTGAGGCAATGCCTATAAACACACAAAAAAATAAAAAATATAACAACAAAAAGTGCTTGATCATACAGTACACTTAAAAATACATAACAGACAGTCCTTCCAAATCACCCACGACGGACCCAACCATCGTAGTTGTTCTTGAATCTATTCACAGACGTCGACCCAACCACAGATGAAAACAAGGAGGTCCACACACCAAAATGTTGCAAAATTTTGTGTTGATCGTGTCGCTAGATAATTTTTTGTGAAAATTCCTAAAAGTTTTTTTTTTAATTATTGATATCCCTTAAGATCAACTTTTGGTACCGCTATGTTTTCGTTATTCGACAAATCTCAATAATAATTGCTTGAATAATGGATGTAATTCAAAGAACAAGCTTACTGAAATGAAAAATCAATTCGTGAATTCTTATCGTGGATTTAGGAACACACTGTATATTATTTTTTTTTCAGAGCATAGTGGATAAGTCATCATATACAATTACGAACGCTGGGGCATTAGGTATCGGTAAAACCTTTTTGTTAGAAGTATCGCAGGCACTTAAACAGAATGTATGCAACTTCTCCAGTAGAATTGAATTTATATGCGAAGGTCGTGCACTCATAATGTAGTTATTTTGATAACAAAGAGGGTCGATATGTGAATCTACTCAGCATTATGGATTGACTTATGGACCGTATCCCTTGGACAGTGGTCATTTTACGCAATATTGAGTCACCCCCACAAGGGCTGGACATCTGTCCCCTTGACCAAATTTAATTTCGATTGTTGTTCATCTTAAATCAATTTTTGTATTCATCTTGGACATTTTCATATTCATTTAATTAGCATCATTCTCTTAATATCGTCAGTAGATGCGATAAAACTGGTTTATGAATTCATAATTCAGTTTCATTGATTCCACTCTTCCTCTATTATAATTTTCCTGGATTTAGATTCTTCACATATGACATCTGTTGATTTGACTTTATTACACAGATTTCACAACAGAAAATAGTTTCATAAAATTGGTTGAATGTCATTAAATTGAACAAATCTATTCTTGAAAGTGTGAATAAACCAAAAATATCTAAAATTGACAATTATAGTCCTTCACTTCTTGAACGTATCAATGATTTTTATTTATTCTAGAAAACACTTTTTTCTTTGATGCATAAGAGAGAATTTTTCATTCTTATCATAACATAACCAGTTCATAAAAACCACAAAAAAATTAACCCAAAAATGAAATAGAATACGACACATGTGTTTCGAAATTTGTGTATAACACTGTTCTCTCATCAGGCATTCATATTCGATTAACAATAATTTAAACAATTCTTGGTTAACATTTACTTGTGACATGCCGCAACGGAACAAATGAACTTTCTACTTTGGAATCGGTTGATATTCTAAACATTTAGCTCAAATATAAGCATAGAGTATAATCTCGCTCAACAAATCGACACAGAAAATTACAACTGCATTCTATTATTTTCTGAAGAATTGAGTTTATTATATAAAAATTAAATTGACTTAAAATGGAATTCTTCCCATACTTCAAATTATTAAATTGAACAAGTCTATTCTTGAAAGTGTAAATAAACAAAAAATATCTTAAATTGACAATTATAGAACATACGAAATATTTGGAATAAAAAAAAATTAAAAAGTCCTACACTTCTTGAAAGTATCAATGATACCTTTATTCATTCTAGAAAACAGTGTTTTCTTTGATTAATAAGAGAGAATTTTTTATTCTTATCATAACATTAAACAATTAAAAAAAAAACCAAAAAAATTAATCAAAAAATGAAATAGAATACGACACATGTGTTTCGAGATTTGTGTTTAACACTTTTCTCTCACCTGGCATTCATAATCGATTAACAATAATTTAAACAATTCTTGGTTCAAATTTACATGTGACATGCCGCAACGGAACAAATGTACTTGCTACTTTGAAATCGGTTGATATTCTAAAAACTAAGCTCAAATATAAGCGTAGAGTATTATCTCGCTCAAGAAATCGACACAGAAAATTACAACTGCATTCTATTAATTTCGGAAGAATTGAGTTGATTATAAAAATATTAAATTACCTCAAAATGGAATTCTTCCCATACTTCAAATTATTAAATTGAACAAGTCTATTCTTGAAAGTGTAAATAAACCTAAAAAATATTAAAATTGACAATTATAGTCCTACACTTCTTGAAAGTATCAATGATACTTTTATTTATTCTAGAAATTACTGTTTTCTTTGATGAATAAGAGAGAATTTTAATTATTATCATAACATTAAACAATTAAAAATAAACCAAAAATATCTTAAATTGACAATTATCGTCCTACACTTCTTGAAAGTATCAATGATACCTTTATTCATTCTAGAAAACCGTGTTTTCTTTGATTAATAAGAGAGAATTTTTTATTCTTATCATAACATTAAACAATTAAAAAAAAACCAAAAAAATTAATCAAAAAATTAAATAGAATACGACACATGTGTTTCGAGATTTGTGTTTAACACTTTTCTCTCACCTGGCATTCATATTCGATTAACAATAATTTAAACAATTCTTGGTTGAAAACTTACTTGTGACATGCCGCAACGGAACAAATGAACTTGCTACTTTGGAATCGGTTGATATTCTGAAAACTAACCTCAAATATAAGCATAGAGTTTTATCTCGCTCAACAAATCGACACAGAAAATTTCAATTGCATTCTATGATTTTCTGAAGAATTGAGTTTATTATAAAAGAATGAAATTGACTTAAAATGGAATTCTTCCCATAATTCAAATTATTGAATTGAACAAGTCTATTCTTGAAAGTGTAAATAAACCAAAAATATCTAAAATTGACAATTATAGTCCTACACTTCTTGAAAGTATCAATGATACCTTTATTCATTCTAGAAAACCGTGTTTTCTTTGATTAATAAGAGAGAATTTTTTATTCTTATCATAACATTAAACAATTAAAAAAAAACCAAAAAAATTAATCAAAAAATTAAATAGAATACGACACATGTGTTTCGAGATTTGTGTTTAACACTTTTCTCTCACCTGGCATTCATATTCGATTAACAATAATTTAAACAATTCTTGGTTGAAAACTTACTTGTGACATGCCGCAACGGAACAAATGAACTTGCTAGTTTGGAATCGGTTGATATTCTAAATATTTGGCTCAAATATAAGCATAGAGTATAATCTCGCTCAACAAATCGACACAGAAAATTACAACTGCATTCTATTATTTTCTGAAGAATTGAGTTTATTATAAAAAAAATTAAATTGACTTAAAATGGAATTTTTCCCATACTTCAAATTATCAAATTGGACATTTCTATTCTTGAAAGTGTAAATAAACCAAAAATATCTTAAATTGACAATTATAGTCCTGCACTTCTTGAAAGTATCAATGATACCTTTATTCATTCTAGGAAACCGTCTTTTCTTTGATTAAAAAGAGAGAATTTTTTATTCCTGTCATAACATAAAACAATTAAAAAAAAAACAAAAAAAAATAAATCGAAAAATGAAATAGAATACGACACATGTGTTTCGAGATTTGTGTTTAACACTTTTCTCATGTCAGTGCAGTCTTGACCGCCCAAACAGAATTTGCCAAATTGTCTCTAATATTCGGCTTTTTGTCTTTAGGATTGGACTCGCTGATGATATTTGGTTGATTCTGATCGGTCGTCCGTCTGTCCGTACCTGCAGTTTGATATTTCTGGAACGGAATGAGCCAGAGTCTGAATTCTTTTTTATGTTACCGAATAATGAAAGTGTCATCTTAGAGGATCCCGAATCTTGTTGTAATCTCATTCCGAAGTTCACTACCAGCTAATTCGTTCGATTTCAAATTGTTGCAATTTAATTTCGTTTTATGGTTATGAGTCATAACAACTCGAATGTTGATGGCCATTATCGAGTAGAAATTCAATGCTGAAGATTTGAGTTATGACACAAGTACACGTGTCTGACACACGCTGATCTACTGTCTATTGTTTCCTTTTCAAGAAGAACACGTGACCATTATGGCAAGCTTATATCCTCAAAAGCTCTTAGGTCAGAGGGGCACTCACTGATAATCTTTTCGAATTCTGACGTAACAATGAAAAATTTTAAAAATGGATCTAATATTTGTGTGTATTAGTCCCAGTTGAATCTGTTTATATTATTAAATTATTTTTATGTACAAGCATATCTCTGGGTTCAACATATAGATGTGTGAAGAAAAACAAAAATATTGTTATTACGGTACTGTTCAGTGCGATCCTTTTGGGCGTTTCCTTTAGTTATTACGGCTTCATATTAGAATTTTTGATAAGGGAAATTTGTTTTTGTAATTATAGTGTATTATAATGAACATTCCCAATCCCTCTTCGATTATGCTCTTTCAATTACAAAGAATAAATTTATTTTCAATGATGTAAGAATATTATCAATTGCCTAGGAAAATTACACCAGTAGCCCGAAGAGGACAATTTTTGTTTCACTTGGCAAGGTTTTTGTATCTTCTTTACAGGCGTTCAAGAAAAACTAGTTCAAAGATGTTTTCAGATTTGCACTTTTATAAAAATTTGGTGAAAGAGAAAAAACATAATTGAGCTGTTTCAGGGTTTTGTTGCAAAATATTTTTCTTCTGAGAAAATTAATTTTTTTGTTAATTTTTAATGGGCACTGTATACTACATAAACTGGAATATGTCGTTTTGTGTATTCATTGTCAAAAAAAACGGATTCACAACAAGGTTTTCTTCAAATATTTTTATTTCATTTTCGATTACTTTCTAGTATATTTACATATGTAGGTTTAATTTGTAAATTCACAGCCATATCTTATTTACATTTTCTAATTTTCACACAGTGAGGAAGATCAAAGACGTATTGTAATAAATAAAAAAAGTTGATGGATCTAAGAAATTCGCATTCATTTTACAAAGGATAAAGAATCCTTCTGCAGTGTCTCCAGTAATGTTCAACGGATTCGTTGAATTCATTTTCCGAAATTTCGTTAGCGAAATTCGGGGGGTTTTCATATTCCAATAGTGTTATTTCTGTCGAGACGCTATTTCTGTCTTTCACTGTATGTAATTTTATTGGTACAGAGTCAATTCGATTCTTCTTCCTCAGCTTCTTCTGCAGAGATGAGGTTATACCTTTCAGCAACTGTAACAGGAAATTAAGTGGTGAGAAATGGATGAAATTGTTTCGAGTAATTCGGAAATAACAACAAAACGCAGCATACAGGGTTTCCCAAAGATACATTATCTGTCGTGATGAAATCCATCAAGTCATTCTTGATATGTGCAATCAAATTAATAATAATCTAAAAATTACTTTAATAATCAATACACTTTTTTTTGTAACGAAAAACTTAAGCTATTAATAGATTATTGTATTGATTATTAATGACTTTTCTAGATAATTATTAACTATCGGGAGTTGAAGTTTTTTTCGATTAAGGGTAGAAATTTTCGACAAAATCCTTGAATTTCGCCACAATTTTTTCAATTATATGTTTTCGTTTTTTCTATAAATAGTTCGAATAAGACCATCTGGAAGAATTTTTTTCAATAATTCAAGTGATAAGTTTAAGGTTCTCAACCTAGAATCTTACAGCTTTCACTTTTGTTCTCTTTGATTATTAAATTCATTATTTGAATGAAAAACAAATACTTAAACTATTAGTTACATGATTTTTAAAAGTATCGGAAAAAAACTTCATTAATTATCTCGTAATAACTACTCAATACAAAAAAATGAAATATTCCAATAATAATCCAATTGAAAAATTGCTCCACACAATTAATCATACCATGACTGAAATATCATTTGGTAGTTAGTTAGAAAATTTATTCCGATTATATTGAAGACGAAAAGCATTTGAATAAAAAAGACGACAATCATAGAAGCTAATAATAGGTGATAATTAAAATTCAAATCCTAATGATGAACACGAACAAGTTATAAGAGGAAAATATTTACTTACCTTGAAACAATGTCCGGATTCAGAGAAAAACTTTTTCAGTATCATGTTGTGCGTATGATGTCGGCACACTCAATGAAATCGAGAATGAATTGAGCGATAATATAACCTCCCCCTACTACTCTCTTCACTTGACTCTATTCCTTGTCTGAAGCCACCCTCTAATTATTTAACTAGATCAAGCACTCGAAGCCATGTTCCCACACAATTCACTGAGGGGGTAGGCTCAATCGAGAATTATAATTCCATAAGTTTTCGCACGATATTTTTGATCAGGAATTAATGAATGATATGAAGATATTCTCACCACCAACAGATAGTTGATGTGTAATATAATTTTGTAACTAAAAAATGGCAAATATATCTGAGTAGTAAGACTAAAAAGACAGAAGTTCATTGAAGATTTTAATGTACATATATTATAATTGATTTGACTTATGAAATGATAACGTTTTCTCCCTTATTCGTCACCCTGATTATGTTGGCAGCTTCTAGCATGAGGTACCTTCTTTGATTATAATGATTTCTACCAGCTTGTATAAATACAGTGTGAACAAACTAGTCAGTCGAAACCTAGCCATTGAGCATGTCGTCTATACTGATCTGGTCTTTCAAGTGAGCCTCGTAAGCATTGAAACTTGATTTCAATACTGGGTCCATCTTTAAATAGTCAATCAGACATTATGAAACCAGACCATTAAAAGGGAATGTTGTCAAATTTACTTCAGATTCATTGTTTCTTTGACGAAAAAATGTATTCGACTTATGCTTGTAAGTATAGTAATTTCACATTGAATTTCTAATCTTCCAATTGAAATTATAATTTTCAATTCAATTCAATTCAATTTCAATTCTCTGTTCAGTTCTATTTTGACCACCAGTCTGGTCAGTTTTACTTTACCAGTTTTTTTACTTTCTCAAGTTTATAACGGCGCTCAGAACTACAAGTTCCTCGTCTCAAAATAAGTTGTCTTATGCATTTTTCTCCGGTTGGGTCAGTTAGCTACCCTAGTGCATTGTGAATCTGAATTATTCAGTTGAAATTCTCCACGAAAAAGGTTGTGAATTGTGAACCTGTGACGCAATTACACATCGCCAAAGCAAAATTCATCAGTGGAAGTTTGAGAAGCTGTATCCAAAGTGCCTGCATCTTTCTTTACGAAGTCTATCTCGACGATTACAGCAGAGCTGTGGTGATTTCCAATTCAACAAATAAGGTCAGATCTTTTTATTATCAAGTAATACTCGAAGTGCCCAAGATTGACCAAAGAAGTTCAAATCCTTGGTTATTATAGACATCTAAAAACTCTGCATAAACACTCAAGTGCTGTAAATCTGTGAAATATTCTTCTCTGTGAATAATAATTTTATTACAATAGGAAATTTGTTTTATTCAAATTCGGACATTTTTTTACCAAAGAAAGTGCGCTACTCTTCATTAAGCGAGTAAGAATTACTTGATCCCAATTTTATACCCGCACAATTTTCATGCGATTATTTTTATAACTTTTGACGTGGCATACCTCAACAACAGTGCATCGATGAACTCAATTCAATTTTTGGCGATGAAGCTCCATCAAGGACCAGTGTTCGTCGATGGTGTGGTGAATTCAATCGAAGTCGTACTTCACTCCAAGACGAATTTCGGGAAGGTCGTCCAAATTCAGTTGTTGTTCGGAAAACCCTTAATGCTGTGCGGCAACTGATATTGCAAGATCGTCATGAGACCCATTGTGAGATTGAGACAACCTTAGGTATTAGTGGGACAAGCATACATTCAATATTGCATGAACATTTGACCGTCAAAAAAATTTGTTCGCGTTTGATCGCACACAATTTGTCAATCGCTCAAAAAAATGCTCGTGTCGATTGATCGAAAGAAATGCTTAAAAAATACAATCGCGGTGTTTCGAAGCACGTCCATGACATCGTGACAAGTGATGAATCGTGGAGTTACGCGTATGAGTCCGAAAGTAAAGAGCAATCGACTATATGGTGTTTCAAATGAGCCAAATTCAACGAAAGTTGCTCGCGCACGAAGCACTTTCAAGCAAATGATCCCCTATCCACTAGAACAACGCGGAACAGTCAATTCTAAGTAGGACATAACCATTTGTTTGCCAGTTGTCTTCCAAGAAATCAGGAAAACCAACCGCCAAAGACGGTTCATCACGACAATGTGAACTGTCACACATCAGCTCATACAACTGAATTTTTAAGCACTCAAAACAACGATTTGATGAGTCATCCGCCGCATAGTCCTGACTTGGCACCGAATGAATGAATAAAATGAGAGGTCAACGTTTTTTGGCACCTGAAGAAGCGGTTATGCGTTCAGAATGCATGTTCTGGAGATTCCTCGATCAGAATGGCAAAAGTGCTTCGACTATTGGTTCAAACGCATGCAAAAGTGTGTAGATCTGATTGAGGAATATTTTGAAAAACAATAAAGCGATTTTCGGTGACTAATATTTGTTTTTGTTCATTAATCCCGAAATATGAAAGGTAATATCAATTAAAAATCGAATCTCCAGAAGGTCGTTCTGAATTTTTTGGGAATGTCAATTATGAAAATTTTCTCACAAGAATTCGTTTCGATAGTTGATAATTTCGATGTCAACGGATATACTTACTTATTGAGAATTTTTGCTAACCAATTTTTTTCTCTTGATAGTAATTAATTTGTAAACCCGTTTCGACGAACTTTTGGACAAGTGTTGAGATTTTATACAATTTAACTTATGTTTTCAAATTTTAGTACAGTAAAATGTGGCGTATAAAATAAACGTTATCGATGTTCAATGAAAGATTTTTCTATCTTCAGAATCTCATGATCGGTAGGAAAAAGTTTACTGAATTCGGCAGATATTGTCCATTGTGAAAACCATCTACCCCAAAAACCACTTATTCTTTAATATGCATAACAGATGCCAAGAGTACATATTTCGAAATGATTAACTGGTAATGTAGTTGTTGATTTATAGATATGATTAGTGGCTGGTGGACAGAAACATTTTTATTTGCGTTATCAATCAGTGGATCGTCAATAGTTCGAGGGTTAGCGAGGCGTGAAATAGAATGGGAATAACGTCATGACGTGTTCGTTGTTGATTCTACGTAATTTCTGCGAAACCATGCGGAAGATATTTTATTTATGTCTTTAGGGGAGCGAAAATTATGTCAAAAAATTACCATGCTGAATCAGGATATTGCCTAGGTGTTAACAGACATCTATTTGAGCATTAAATCTCTTTTACTTCTTTACAAGAATTGTTTCTCGTTCTACGTTGAACTCTCAACACATCGGTCTATAAAACCAGAGCCTAGGTAGGAAAATAACATTCATAATATTTTGCTTCAGAACAATACGCCCATTTTTTCTATATAAAATATTTATTTGAAAAAACAGACCCATTCCGCAACTTTTTACTTGACCTCTAACCAAAAATTCACAGGGAGGCTAATATTTATTGAAAAAATGTAAAAATATAAAAATATGTTTATATTTTGATGTGTAAATAATAGTATTTTGTTTGGTAATGTCATTTGATTTTAGGGTTTATTTCTACTATAATAAACAGAAACAAAACTATACAGAAAAGATACAAACACCGATAGAATAATAGATTTCAATTCAACACATATCCATAAACAAAAGAAGGCTATTATGATCGGATACATCGACAGAGCACTAAAACTAACATCGCCTATTTACAGACCTACCATCATACAGGAAATTACTTCACTTTTAATAAAAAACAATTATCCTCTATCACAAATAAAAAAAGTAATAAAACAGCGTACACACAAACTATACAACACCGAAAATTCACCAAATAAAAAAGAAGAACCAACTACATTCATAGCAATACCGTACGTACCCTATCTATCTGAAAAAATAGAAAATATCTTAAAACCTTACAGTAAAGTAAAAATAGCTCACAAACCACACATCCAAATTAAACATCTATATAGTAAATTAAAATCACCAACACCAGCAAACGAAACATCACATGTTGTATACAAGATTGAATGTAATAATTGTGAAGGCGTATACATAGGACAGACAGAGCAAAAGTTCAAGGATAGACTGAAAGGACACAAGTACTCCAAAACACCAACGGCACTTTACAGACACAAAACCGAGAATGAACACACTTTCAATTATGACGAAACAGTAATATTGGACCGAGAACCAAATAAAAAATCTAGAGAATTTCTTGAGATGATCCACATAAAACAAAATGAGAATTCCATTAACGACAGATCAGATATTAGGAATTTACACAACATCTATTCCACTCTTTTGAATAATCTAAAATGAACAGACCAACAAACACAAAGAAGAAGAAATTGAATATGACGTGACACTTCTAGAATCAGTTGACATTATAACCTCAATGACATCCAACAAAATAAGTTGGGAAAAGACTGAATAAAATCCATTCTTTAAGGTACCGTTATATTGGATCTCTATTCAACAAAATACTTTTCAGTTTACGATACCTATAGATTGTTTGTTCGTTTTAATTGTTATATATTGTATGTGATATTTTTACAGGCTAGAAAAAGGGCACTGCCCGAAACGTTGCCAGAATACATTTTATTATAGTAGAAATAAACCCTAAAATCAAATAACATTACCAAACTATTAAATGTACTGGGTAAATAATTCTATTCAACTAATAGTATTTTTTTACAAAAAGATTGATGGTCTCTTTCATTGCTATATTTTATATATTCCTGTCGATCAAATCTGAACAACAATAAAATCATTTAAATCAGTACTAACTTAGTGGACCAAAAATGCTGCTATATACGAAAGCAATCTTCATGAAAATAAACTATCTTATTTGGATCTGACATAAGAATTACTAATGTTCTATTTGAAGTTCTTAACTTGAGGCTGTTAGAGTTGGATATTGCATTTTCTACTGAGGATTTGAAAAAATGCTTTCAGTGGAAGCAATGTTAATTAAATGATTAAATTGTTCTATAATTTAATCGAGAATTGTTTATTATTTTAAAACCATAATCAAATAAAAGAGGGATCGCATAAATCTCGCATGGTCTTCACATAATGTAAGGATGATAAAAATTATGAATAGGTCCTTAAATTTCTCAATCACTAACCTGATTGATCTTCGAAATTCCCTTAATTAATAATGGATCAACTAGGGTGTCGTCAGAGGAAGTAGGAATTAGTGGATACGAGCGAATGCAAATACTTGTAGCTTTTCAAATGCGAAAGAGTGGGGAGTTCGGACTCCGATGGGGTTGTAGCCTTGTGACTCGCATGGGGTGCGTAACGTGGGAAAAAGAAGTAAATGCGGCTCTCATGCATTTGTAGCACACGCCAAACTGTTTATGTTACACCTGCAAAGGGCTAACTTGTACGATCTTACTTCTGTCATTCAATATCCCATCCTTTTTCGGTTTCGTACGAGGTCCTTCTACTTGCGAATCACGTATGCTCGTTTATTTGAATATATCGGAAATAGCCTTGTATAGCTCCGAATAATACAGGTGGCCCCTAAGGTAGCAGCTATTTATTGGATTGAAAATGTTATGAGCATACGGTTCATCTCTCGGTATAAATTTTTATTTTCATACTTAGCCATTCAATTTTTTTAAACTGCCCGAAGAACTCCTGTGATTTTTATCTTCAACGAATACGTTTAGCAATATAACCAAACTTCTTACCTATTAGTTTTATTAGCAGTTACCTTCTTAATATAATGTTTTTTGTGATGAGCACATAGAAAACATTGTGCCCTGTGTTCTTATGCAATTTTTAGGTCTGCAATTTGACTAGTGGACTACAGAATAGTTTGTAGATATTCTGAGGCAAATGGAATATTCTTTAAACTAATGAATAATTTTCATTCATGTTATGTGCTTAAACATCATTTAATAAAATTCATTAACACTAAATTGAATCATAAAAGCTTCCGTTCATTTCAAGAACTATATAAATATAACATAGGTTTTCGTCATTCTTAATGAAGCACATGGAATCTTCTTCATAGCTCGTCAACAACTCGTTTTTGAATAAATTTCATACATGAATCATACCGGGTCAAATTTTTGCAGACGATTGAGACTTTCAATGACAAATTTTTTTGAATGAATAATTAAAAAGTAAAATTTTTTGGATAATGGAAACCTGATACGCTTATGATTTTGTTAGTATTTCTCGATACGAATTTATAGATATAGTGTGTAATCAATGGTGCTGCTACGGATGGGGAGTTCTGGGTGTAAATACCAACCCCCTTTCTAGAAAAATAAAATATTGATCTGCAAAACACTGAAAATGTTTAATGATATTTATTTTTATTTCAAAAAAAAATTATTATTCTATTCAGAACAATAAACAGTAATCTTTTTGGTAATACAGCATTTGACAATATACTTAATTGTGATATACCCCTAATTGTACTCCCCTACCCCTCCAGAAATAAATCCTAGCAATGCCCTTGTGTGAAAACAACTTATGGAATAAAATTATACAATTATGTGAAAAAATTATAAAAAAATGCTTAGACTCGTCAACTTTAGAATTCTGGTGTGCGTTATCCAATCATATACTCAAATGTACAGGGTGAAACGAGGAAGTCCGCTTACATTTAAATGTATATTTCCGAAACCCTCTTAATGAACCGATTTCAGCAATTTTTTTGGATGGTCTATTATTAATTATACAGGGGAAATTCTGGAATGAATTACCCTGGAAATATTGTTATTTTTCACATTAGCTAAAATTCAGGTTCTCATCATAAATCGAAACTAATTGACTGAAGTATAATGGAAAAATTCAAAATTAAATAAAACCAATTACGTGTATGAATATGATCAGAAATGCTTGAAAACTGCCTACAAACGACTTTAGTTAAAAAACATCAGTAAATAATGTGAATTGTTTATGTTACTTACTATTCTGTTAGTTGTTGATATGCTGACATTGTTCACTGAAGAAAGAAATTGCACTCTGTGCAATTCATAATAGACCATTTAATATAAATTGCTATTATCAAGTTATTGTTGGAATTGAGTTAACAAATATATTCAGAATGGTACATTTTAAAAAAGGGATATGTACAAATAACGCACACCTGAATTAAAAAGTTTACGTGGCTCAGCATTTTTTACATTCTTCAATTTAAGAATTCCTTCAAGTGGTTTCGACCGTATAAGCTATACTCATGAATGAACTTGATTTGAACAAAGGATATTTTCTTGAAAATTCGCCAATATATCAGGCTGGGGAAAAAGATATCCATTATTATTACTTTAATCTTGGAGCTTTATTTAATATAGTTGCAATCAATAGTTAATGCTCAAATATGCACTTATTTTTTCATTCACTTGTTGCCAGTTAGAAGATAATTTCATTATTCCTCATTGCCTAATAGTCAAAAAAGACAACCGTCTCTTTACTTTACTTTACACCACCAAGAGCGTTAGTTCAAAAATAAATGAAAATCGTTTGGTGCCAGATCTGGACTATAAGGCGGATGCATAAAAACCTCCGAACCAAAATCCCGAAGCTTTGGCGTGTGACGTATGAGGCCTGGCGTTGTCTTGATAGAATACGACATATCTCCTATTTGCTGATTCTGGTCTCTTCTGATCGATTGCTGCTTTCAATCGGTCTTATTGCTGGCAGTAGAGACCCGAATCAAGCGTCTTGCCATTGGGCAGTAGCTCAAAGTAGATGACCCCGTTACAATCCCACCGAATGCACAGCAAATCTTTCGGAACCGTCAATCCTTGTTTGGCCACCGTTCGAGCGGCTTCACCAACCTTCGACCATGAACGTTTTCTCTTGACATTGTCGTATATGACCCATTTCTCGTCACCAGTAACCAGCCTCTTCAGAAATAGATCGATTTTGTTCAGTTTGGCCAAGGAATCGCAGATGCCAAGACGATCCGTCAAATTTTTTTCCAACAACTCGTGCGGCACCCAAGCTTTTTCTTGAAGCCGGCCCTATTCAAATGATTTAGAACTGTTTTATGGTCCATCTTTATATTTTGAGTGATGCTGCGACAGCTCTCATGCCGGCATACTTCGACCATTTCCAATATTTTATCAATATTCTTAACGACAGGCCTCCCAGTGCGTGGTGCCTCTTTCACATTAAAATTATCGGAATGGAATCGGCGCGATCGGCTGTTACAGTACTGGAATCATAAACATTATTCACATTTCCAGCCGCCTGACTTGCATTCTCACCTTTATCAAAGCAAAATTGTAAAATGTAACGAATTTTTTCTTTGTTCACCTCCATCTTTGACGCTCTTACATGCAACTTAATCGTTCAGTCACAATAATGGCAATATATGTTTTGCTAGAACATAAATTTTTTTTTTCACAAAAAAAAAGAAGTTGACCAGATGCGAAAAATACAGATATATAGGTCGGCAAAGTCATGTGTCGAAAAAATAATACATTTAAATATTTTCCCCCAACCTAATATTTCTCTGCAAAATATCACACATAAAGATATAACCAAGAATAGTTTAATTTTTTTTTATTCAATATTAGATTTCTTTTTTCCAACTTATTAAAAACTTCAGATTCTCTAGTTTGAAAATCTTTTCTATCATCAGTTCAACATAGTTTTAAAATTCTCTCATCTACATTTCATATTTGAAAAATTATTATGGACTGGAAAAAAAATTGTAAAATATTTTTTTTATATGAAATGTCACCTTCAGATTTCTTTAAGAATAGATGGGGTCCTTTGATCAGAAAAGGATAGGTTGCTGACAAAACGTAATGTCGTGGCCACTTTCATTCCTGTGAAAGGGCTATGCAAACAAAATTTGCATAAACCAGTGGAGAACCCAAAACCACTTCATTGTTGAAGTACAAAAGGATGTTCGTCCCTTTCGCAAATCGATTTCCAACTAGAAATACTGGACATTGCGAATATTAAAATTCCGAACCAGTTCTGGACAATGGTCAGCGAGGTCAACCATGAATTTGTGATTTTTCGTACGTTCATACAAAAGGATATTTTCACTAGTTTTTTCTGTTCTGGACACAAGCTTTTCTTTTTTTTTTTAATCTCTCACACGCGTTGTGCTGACCAAATTAAACCCTTTTACGTGTTACCCTGAATTCAACAAATACGGTTAAATGTACTAGGAAATTTTAATGAGTGGCTCATGAATCCATAATGAGGACTGGGGTTAGTTCGGTTCACATACTCTATGCGTATAGCTTCCGGTGGAGCCAAAGTTCTACATTCTTCAGCTTTTCTGTCCAAACAGTGTAAGGTAACTCCTTGTTGAAAGTAATGTATTTAAGCCGTTTTCTTTCAATTAAAAACACTGTCTCGAATTTTCAGTACAGTATTAAAATTGGGCAAAAAAATGAGACACGTTTGAGAATTAAAAATTTATTGCTTATGTACAAGATCACAATTAGGTTAAACCATAAATGTTTAACGAGCTACCATATCCGAATGGCAACTTTGGTCATCGAAAATATATATTGGAATGTATTCTTTTTAAATAAGTGATAAATAAAATATATTTCTGAATTACAAATAATAATAATCCAGTGCAAGCACAGTATATACATCTATTTACAATATTTGGCTTTTGTGCTACAAACGTAGTTTCCTGTAAGAAAGTGATATGAATAATTTTCATAAAGGCACATCAATTTCATCATGGCACTGTCGGGATTTTGGAAAAAAAATATTTTTGTTGAATGCAACAATCATCTATCCTTTAGTAGGCATGTGCGGCATTTTTTTTCAATACGCTACCTCGGCTCCCCAAGGTCTGTATGGTTTCATCCCCTGCGAGGTCGGTATGTTGTTCTGGTTATAGTTTTGATGGTGACTAGAAGTAGGAATGGTAAATGTGTTTGGAGGATACTGATGAGGACTGTAGGCCAAAGCAGAAGCAGTGGTTGAGGTCAAAGGTGTCAGAATCGACGTTGAAGGAGCAGGTGCTAACCTACTTGAATCTGTCGTTTGTGCTGACGAAGACGACTGTGCACAAGAAGTCGTAACATCGAAGTGTCCAAGGTCGTGGTGCATATTGTGGTGGTGAATTGGAGTAGGCTGGTGAGTGTTCAAATTGGATATCGGGTGAGTTTGTGCGGTCGGAGCTGGTGGAATTGTGTTGAGTGGCGGTGGAGGATAAGGCTGTCCCGTTCCATATCCCCAAGGACTGGTTGTAGCCTGCTTACTGGCAAGTTCCCTTTGGGCCGCACAACACTGAAGATGGGAGGTCAAACGTAATCTCAGAGGGTTCTGCACGTCCAAACCTTCAATTCTTTCCAGGTATCTCACAACTTCTGCTACGCATTCCCTGAATCCCATTCCATGGTAGTCCATGGCATATTTATGGGGGTCATATGCGAACGAGTCCATACCTGCAAAGTAAATAAATAATTCATTTCGAATATTCGAGATTTTGAAATTATCGATGAAATTGCAGAATTTTCATGGTTGTAAGAATTGGTTTCTCTTGACAATTTTTCTTATTAGATCCTCTTATATTTTTTTGTTTTTAGATTGACTTCAAATTATCAATAAATCGTGTTTAAAACGTTTCCGGAGTGCATATCAGTTTTGCCTAGTAAAATCTGAAATGATAACAAATAAACGGAACGACTTTAACCATTATCAAATGCAAATAATATACCGAACTCACTAATGTGTGAAATAAAACGAAATGGTGGCCAATATTATCATACATAAAGAACGACAGGTGACTCGAATTAAAGGGTTTGATGGTCAGTGCGTGGGAACCACCTATCAGTATAACTCGGAGTGTAACAGCTGAAGCGAAAACATGTTCGTGGGAAACCCATATTATTGTCGAAAGCAACAGGTTTTATACACTATTCATTTCACTTCACCCCTTTCCGTACGAATTGCTATAAATTTTCGCACTCCTAATCTGTGACCTTCGAATTGATATGATCTTCATCACGTATTAACGCAAAAAACATTGACCGATTTGTAATTTTTTGCTTCAAGTAAAAGAATATCACTTACAATTTTAAAACTATAAATCTGTTTTTCCAATTTACCGACTGCACCAAATCTTAAATTTTCTGTGAGGAGATCAGAACCTCGTTGAGATAAACAAATATTCGGGCTCAATATTTGTTTTGATAAGAAATTCGTGCAATGTGTTATAAATTCAAATTTTGATATTTCACCTTCAATCTCATCTATAAAAATTACTGCAACAGGTGGTTCATCTTTCAAGATGGGGTCGAATTGCATATTTCATTTCTATAGTCTGACTAATGTTCGAAGTCCAAGTTTTTTCACTTTTGCTCCAATTATCTCTTCGAATTTAAACTCCTTTTAATTTTCATTGATTTTTCAAACTTATTTATTGAGTTAGAAAAAAAAACCTTTGTTCTAAAGTTCCGAATGATGCAAAATATCACTCAATATTTGTTCATATTTTCAAAATTTCAAGTATATATCACAGCAAAATGGTTTCAGTTTTTTACTTGCGGAAATATCTTTGGTTCAAGTTCCGAAGTCATCTTAATGGAGAAGATTCTCAATCTATTGAAATTATTAAGTCACATTAATTGAGACTACATACAGTGTGGAAACCTTTTATGGAATGAATCTCTTCATCTCATTATTTTAGAGAATTATGAAGAATGCTGAAGCATGTCCACTATTGAATTCAGGTGTGCGTTATTTAAATATAGATTCAAATATACAGGGTCATTCGAGCAAGTCTGCAATACTTTGTGTCTGTTTTTTGAATAGTACATTATGTATATTTGTATATTTTTGAAATCCCATTAATGGACTGATTTCAACAAACTATATAAAATGAACTCCAAGGAATTGTACAGGGTGAACTTTTTTTCAATGAACAATGTCAACACATTAACAACTGACAGAATAGAGAACTTAAACAATCCACTTCATCACTGATGTTTTTTAACTATTTTTATTATTTATTTTTAGGCATTTCTGATTTAATTACGATTTTTGATAAGTACCTACATTTCAGCTGATGAAATTTTTAAAAAAATACCAATATTTCCAAAATTTCACCCTATATAATTCATTATAGAGTATTTAATGAAGTTTGTTGAAATCAGTTCATTAAGTGGATTTAAAAAATAATCGAATATACAGAGTGTCCCATTTGAACAAAAGGACACCGAGTATGTCAGACTTGCGCGAATTGTATAGAGTGAAATATTTTTTCTCAATGAACACTGTCAAGACATTAACAATTGTCGATTTAAGGCAATTTTAAAGCATTCCTGAAGAAATTCATGGACCTACAAGAATTTATTTCATTTGAAATTATTTCGAAATGAGTCTGACATTTAGATTCTATTTTTGATAAGTACCTATATGTTAGGTGATGAATAACACAAAAAATACCAATATTTCCAGAGTAATTCATTCCAAAATTTTACCCTATATAATTTCTATTAGACCATTTAATAAAGTTTGTTGAAATCAGTTCATTAAGGGGATTTAAAAAATAAACAAATATACAGACGGTCTCATTTAAACAAAAGGACACCGGGTATGCCAGACTAGCGGGATTTACAGGGAGAATAGCGCAAGTCTGATTTAAATTTATGTGTAACGCGCTTCTGAATTCAAAAATTGACGTGTATCAGAATTTTTTATAATTTTCTAAAATAATTATATAAAGAATGCTATTCTATAAGTGGTTTCCTCACTATATGTTATCGTATTTAAATTCATTTGATAGTAGGATTAAAGAAGAAATGTTTGTCGTTTATGCATTCGGAAAATCATATTGAAGAATTGATGATTTCTTTTTCAAACAAATAATATTTATTTCTTGAAAATTGGCATTTTTCGGTGATGGGTTAACTAAGTTGGTCAACTCTAATTATTCACAAATAACGTCTGTCGAATTCATGCAATCCTCACCTAGTTATTATTTTTTCTTCTGATTTATTTTGATCAAAATAGATGAAAATAAAATTAAAGAATAAGACAGAAATAACATAATTTATGGGTATGCCTCGAATTGTCTGCGCTAATGAAAGGTAAAACTACTACTTAAGTAGGTGAACCCACACGGTAAATTTTGAATAAACAGAGAATTTCGCAGGTTTAATCAGAATGATGGAAGTTGAAACTCATTTAGCAACTTCCTTTTTTTTTTTTTTCAATTTTTTTCTGTTGTTTTATTGAGAACCATTACATGGTTTTTATTTCATTTCACTTTTCGAGTATGAATAATTTCGTTGAAATCAAGCTTGGTTGTGATCAGATTATTCTTCAATCGAGATGGCTTTGAATTTCAAGTTTTCTCACTAAACTGGCTCATATTTTTCTTTAAATACGATTTGAAATTCGCAATGTGCTCCATGTAAATATTGTACATTGCATAATCCATACTTAAAAATTATGGCGTTCACCTACCTTTGGAATGTAACATCTTGAGATGATCGACGGTCATCTGGAGAATTTCCGCCTTCTCCAACTTGGCAGATCCCTGTTTTTCGAATGCGCTTGGGACAAGACGTTTGAGTTCACTCAAAGACATGTTGATTCGATCCCTGCGTTTTTTCTCGATCACACCTCTACGTTTCTTTCGCGACAGCATTTGGCAACTGTCAGCATCACCTGGTGATGTACATCTGGAAGAAGATGATTAAAATTTAGAGAAAGATGAATGAAGGATTTCTCGCGAATTAAAGATTGAATATGAAGGTGAAATGAACGGTTTTGAACTGTTGTCACTTACTGGTCTTTCGATTCCTCGGAGAACACATCATCACAGTCATCACTTTCGGAAAGAGGTCGTTTCACTGCCCTGGTCACTGGTGTCCAAGACGTTGCCGGCGGATTGTTCGCGGAGTAGCCCCAATGCAGTGGGGTGTTCTGAGCTAAACTATGATCCATTCGTACGTCGCACAAGACACTTGCCTCGGAAATATTTCGAAAATGAAACGCGTGTCCGACGTTCGTAGTTACACGCGTGCAACCTGCGGTTGAATGTGTCAGAGACTCACCCTGTTGATACGAGCGCCGTTCGGACACGTTTTCATCCCCACTTCATCCCCACCCGGTAGTAACCACGCGACATTCACCCTCTTACTTTGCATCGAATGCATTTCCGATTGATTCCGTATCCTGTCCTTGTCTAACTTCTCATTCAACAAATTCGGAGTCGCGTGTTAGACAGACTTCAACTTTTTTCCCACAGGGTGTCGATGGAGATAACTGACATGAATTGTGGACATTTCCCTCGGAAGACTTATTAGGGCGCACTGTAATTAATTTTGGGGATCCTGACAATTTGGACCGATACACCTTGTCATACGCACTTTTAATGCCAGTAATATATTCATCTCACTTTTCACCTTCCTTGCTTCCCAATCAGTCCACATTTCGATCATTGCTATTATCATGTAATAACAAACGTACCATCATTTAAAATCGATAAAATAGAAATCCAATAACATGCACCTGAATCAATACAATAATGAAACTTCAAAAAACAAAAAAATTAAAAAATCACTGACTTATAATAATAATAATAATAATAAAGGTCTTTATTTCCAATAAATAGAAATCCCAAGGGAAGTTCACCCAGAGGTGTTCTACCACTTATCCCTTGTTACAGTTAAGCAATTTGGGCATTTACCATTTATAAAGATAAAATAAAAAACAAAAATAAAATAATACATTTCTGAGCATACTCAATAGATCTACATCTTATTCTCGGAGACTGATTTTTAAAAACAAATTAGAGACGGCCAAGGAAGTAATCTTTTATGTCAGTCCTAAATCGATTTTTGCTGAGCTGTTTCAGGTGTTCAGGAATATTATTGTACAGTCTATAATATTAGAAATTAAACAAACTCGTAATTGTTATCATTTAATAATTCGAATATGGAATTAAAAAAATGATGGATAAAAATAAGCGGCCTTGTATCCCTGAGCGGAGACGTATGCTGCTCTGTTCCCTTTCTCTAGGAACTGCCTAATAAGTCTTTTAGGCAATAATAAACATCTCAAGTGTTTATTTACATCAGCATTCTTTCTAATGGTCTCCGACCAGCGGCGGCTTAGGTAATCTTTCTTCATATTTCTAACAATAAATATTATATCTGAAACTTCTTTGAAAGGTAGATGTTCTGTGATGGGGACATGACAGTAAATTCCTATATCTTATATTGACGTTATGAACATCAGCTCTATACCTTAACTTACTAAAGAGATAGGGTGGACATCTCTTGACTACTATTTTGTGATAGGTACAGACAGCATAACATTCGAATCTAAACTTCATCGGCAGCCAACCCAACTCCTTCAGCTTGTGAGATACGTGATCAAACTTTCTGATACCAAAGATGAACCTCACGCAACGGTTCTGAACACGTTAAATTCTGCTAAGAGACTCCTGGTCCAGGCAAAAAGCATAGACAGTAGAACAGTAGTTAAATTTTGACAGAACCAAAGACTCACAAAGCAGTTTTTTTGTATCGATCGGTAAGTAGGATCTATGAGGGAACATCACTCTAAGAGCCCCATAAGAACCACAAATTAATTCCTCAATATATTCCCGGAACCGCAGTGACTCGTCCAAAATCAAACCTAAGTCACGCGCACTTTGAACGAAATCGATAACACAACCAGAAACAGAAGGTTTGAGCTTATTCTTGACAAGTTGCTTATCGTTTCTGGAGCCAAAAGCAAGTGCATATGATTTCCGCGCTTTCAAAATCAAACCATGCTTCCCTGCCACGTCACATAAACCACCCAAATTTTCATTAAGCATACTTTCCGCAGCGGTCAACTCATCAATGTAGAAATCCAAGAAGAGTTGGAAGTCATCGGCATACATGTGAACCTTGCAGTGATGAATGAACTTTATGAATCGGCATGTATAACCTATGAACAGTAAAGACCCAAGAATTGAACCTTGAGGGACTCCACTGGCCACGAGCCTGGACCCAGACAGTCTACCATCCAGCTTCACAAATTGTGAGCGCCCACCGAGATAAGACTTGAAAGAGCTAGAGCCGGCCCAACCACTTCACAAGACTCCAACAAGGCCAGGAGAATGTCGTGCCTCACAGTATCGAAAGTCCTACTGAAATCGAGCAAAATTAAAGCAGCACATTTGGAGTCATCGAGAGCCTGCAGAATGTCATCGGTAACACCAAGAAGAGGGCCTGTTGTGCCATAGCCTGGTCGAAAGCCGGACTGAACATCTGGAATTATATTATTAGTTTCAAGATAATCCTGAAACTGAACCGACATTATCTTCTCCATTAATTTGGACAATCCTGGCAGAATACTTATTGGACTAAGATCAGACAATTCCATAGGTTTTCTGTTCTTTGGAATAGGTGTAACAAGAGCACACTTCCACACTTATGGTCAGAATTTTTGCGCGCTTTTTCAAACGTCATTATTACTCCGCATTATTGTCATACTGAATGAAACAGCCACAATGAAAGCCAAAGAATCAACAAACCTTTATTTTGAATTCGAAATAATCACTTTCAGTTTTGTTCGAAGCCCAAACTTCCTGTGTTCCAGTGAAAAAAGGGATCTTCTTTAAGATTAAGTGTGAAATGAAACACTTAATGACAACTTATTGAATTAATTTACTATACAGTACAGAGTATTTGTAAGTATAAATGGGAAACACCCCTTAAGCAATAAAAATGATACAATTAAAAAAATTTATACAATAGTACAGCTCAAAATCTAGCCTAACCATTAGTACATATGTGCTGACACAAAAAAAAATAATGAATGAATTCATTATATAAATGCCCAGGAATTGTATAATTTTTCTCTCAAAAGTTATTAACTATCTGACCAAGCTTACTAACTAAGGAATTAAACCAATTCGTGAATAAATCTTTTGTTTGCTCCCATGTATTCTAAACTAAAAATTAAATATAATTATTTAAATATTCATAGTTCGATTCTGTTACCTTCAATTTAACACACTGTTCTGAAACTTTCACAACTGCTATGAACTCATTTCAAATACTTCATAATATTTCCAACAGTTTTCAATTCTTCTCAACAGCTTACCAACTCTCTGTACCGTTTTGAAATACTTTCAATCACTTCCAAATATTTTCATCCAGTTATGCCTACTGATTTCGAATTTCGTCAACACCTTTATATTTTTACAACCACTTTGGAGTTGTGCAAAATGGTTTACGAAGTGCTTTGAAATGTTGCTCATTGCTTTCAAAGTTTCTCGACTGCTTGGAAACCTTTTTCAGTCACTTCCATATATTTTCAGCAGCTTCGAAATTTCTCCAGTTGCTCAGGAATTCAACCAACTACTTCGAAATCTTCCAACTTTGTTAAAATATTTTCTACATATTTGCAAATTTGCAAAACTGCTTTCAAATGTTTCTAATTGGTTTGCGAACTACTCTGAAATTTTGCCAACTGTTTGAAATTTTTTTTAGCAGCTTTGAAATTTCGGCATATGCTTCGATATTTTTTCTGACAAGTTTGCTAGCTGGTTTGAAATTCTTTCGTCTGACTTCAATTCATTTCAATCAGTTTTGCGTCTTTCTTTTGAATTCCGCCAATTCCTAGAAATTTTCCCAACCGCTTTGGAAGGAATATTTCCAAATGGTTTTCGAACAGCTTCGAAATTTTTTTAACCACTTCGAAAATTTAGACAACTAATCTTAAATTTTTCCACCTGCCCTGTATTTTTTTTGACTGATTTCAAGTTCTTCTGACTGATTTAAAATTTTTCCGATTATTTCATCAAATGCTTCGGGATTTTTTTCAACCGCTTTGAAATTTATCCAACCTGTGTGTAAACCAATTTGAAACTTTGCAAACTGGTTTGCGAACTACTCTAAAATTCCAGATTTTTTCCAATTACTTTGAAATTTTTCCATCTGCTTCGATATTTTTTCCGAATGGTATGTGAACTACATTGGGACTTCCATCTGTATGAAATTTTTTCTAATAAATTTAGCCAACTGCTTTCAAATTTCGCCATTTTCTTCGAACTTTTTTCAACAGCTTTTATTATTTTACGACTGGTTTGCGTCGATTTATGCCAAGTTCTTTCAAATTTTGCCAATTGCTCCGGGATTTTTCCACTGGTTTTGCAAACTGTTCTGAAATCTTGCAAATTACTCTGCAAACTGCACTGAAATTTTGCAAACTATTTTTTTTGCCAACTTTTTCAGATTCTTCCAACCGCTTTGAAATTTTTCCAACTTATTTGCTCTGAAATTCTTCCGTCATGGCAATTTTGCTATGTGCTTTTAAAATTCTTCAATTTCTTTGGGATTTTCTAATTACTTTGATTTCTTATTTCTGACTGCTTTGCGAACTGATTTGAATTTCATCTGACTGTTTTGAAATTTTTCATCTAGTCGTAATTTTCCATTTGCTTTGACATTTCTTCCTAATGGTTCGGAAACTGCTTTGAAATGAACTAATTTGAATTTCTACTGACTGCTCTGAAAATTTGCCTACTATTTTTGCCAAGTTCTTTTAAATTTTGCGAACCGCTTTGGAATATTTTTAATTTGTTTGCAAACTGCTTTGCGGACTACTGCTTTGATATTTTCTCCGAATGGTTGATTGTATAGATGTTGAAGGCTATAAATGATCGTTAATATTGCTCCATAGTCAGAGTTAGAAGTCAGGTTCGTAAAAAAACAACATAAGTCATAAAACATAAACAGCACGAGACCGAATATCTAAATCTATATATCTCAATTGGAAAACATTCGACCAATCCAAACTTCCATTGTTCGTGCAGGATCAGGAAGGGTATCTGTTCAGTGATTGCTTCAAATAAGAAACATCGCTGATCAAAAATCGAATGAATTTTAAAAATTCCACCTTCAACGTATGAGTTCTGTCGATGGGACAAATAGGCAATGAATGTTAAAAGTCGATTTCATGGAAATAATGAAACAATGTCCTTCTAACCTGGTGATTAGCAGTACGAGGGATAGGCAAAGGGGGTGTTCATCCCCGAAAGAGGGGTAGAGATCCGTGGGAAGTGTTCTAGTACGGCCGTCACACCACACATCGGCCACGCGTAGACTCGGGACCATTTATATTCTATTCGGAGATTTACAAACAAAACAATATCCCTCCTATATAAATGTAACAAAACCCCGAAACGTGGCCGGGTCTTGAGACGTCCGAGTTTGTTCTTGCACCCTTTTCTTTCCGTGCTTACTTTTGACGTGTGGCTTCGCTATTATAATCACTTCATACAATTTCAGGTGGAATTTTCAGAATGAGAGTATATTCTTGTATGGGATGTTTTGATGAGCAAATTTCTTGAAACTATGTAGATAGAACGTGATACGTTCTAAGAAATTCGAGAATTGGTGCAAAAGTATTTTGGAATTATATTTATGAGTTTGAAATAACGCTAATAGGACCTACATTCACTAAAATTATATGATATAGTCCATTCGATTTAGGAGAATGTCAAGACCATTGTGCGAAAAAATTGTACTAGAACATTAAAAACTCCAAAGATATAAATAATTAATGATGGTAAATAAGTGGTGTTTAGTTTTTCCCTTATAATTTGTTAACCAAATCCCAATCCTCGAAACTGTACCTCCATTATTAAGAATTTTAATTCAAGTTGAAAATCGCTGTCCGCGCATGGAGTCGCAAGTTACAATAAAACTTGTTTTTTTGTGTATGCAGTAAAAATAAAATCTAAGAAATATATTTTAATCTGAACACTTCAGAGCACAGATTCCCGTTGGCATTTTTATTAATTTTCCGATAATCTAGATCAATTAACGATTTCTCACTAAATCAAAAGAATATTCTAATTGCCAAAAAATTTTTCGCTTCATGGAGGCTTTCTTGTACTCATACAGATATTATAAGATGGTGTGATTTAAGTTCCAAAAGCGTTTTAAATATTTTTTTCAATTTGACAAAGAAAGAGAATTTACAACATTTAACTTTCATCTATCGCCGTTTTTAGATTTATTCAAAATAATTTTATATACATTTGCTGATAAATTTTCATAAACAAATGGACTATTTCAATATTTTAGAAATTTAGATTTATTAAACAACGTTTATTTATGATTTAATTTTTTTCCTTTAATAATAATTTTTGATCGTTTGTGAGTTTTTTTCCATATTCATACTGTTTGAATATTAAGTTGAAAATTTCTGTTTTTGAAATTATAACCACTCAACAACGAATTTTGTTTTTTCATTTAGATTTCATTTTTAATTTTATTAACAATTTTTAAGAACCAATTATTGACTTTTCTTCATTTCCACATTGATAGTTTGAAAAATTACGAGATCGTCCCAGTGCATTAGAATAAAAAAAAAAATTATTTTGTGATAATGATAAAAAAAAATTGAAATGAATTTTTTTCGGTATTTTAATGCACAGGGGCGTTTTCGTAGTTTTTAAAACTATCAGAATAAAAATAGAAAAAAGCTAGTAATTTTTCTATTACAGATGTTTAATATAATAAACAATGAAATTGTTAATGAGAAACATTTTTGTTGTTAATTTCTTATGAACTGTCAATTATCATTCAGAAAAATTCTTAACCGATCGCCCAAACAATATAATTATGAAAAAAACGTTTATACACGATTAAAAATTGTTATTTTGGAAATGAAAATTTTCAGTCAGTTTTAAGAGTGGCATAATTTTTTTTTCAAGTCGTTATTTGAGAAAGGTCTAGTTTATTGGAAAATTAACTCCAATAAAAAATTTCAACGGAAATCAGTTCTTTGAAGTGAAAAGATTATATTTTAATTATTTTAGATTTTAAAATCTACAAAGTATATGCACCCTAAAAATGTTTTCATTGTAATTTACTAACTTGCGACGCCATGCGCCCAACCTCAATAGGGCGCACGGACGGCAATTTTCCCCATTAAATCAGAATTATTAATAATGTAGAATTATTTCGGGGGTCCGAACTTTTTTTCTTCTTTCTCAGGATTTTTTTCCAAATTCCAAAAATATTATTAGTTTACTAATTATAAGTGAAAAACTAGACACCAATTTTGTACCACCTTTAATTGTTTATAACTCTTGAAGGCAAATACTGAATTTCAGTAAAAATAGGTCCTATCAACGTCATTTTGAACTCATTATCTAGAATAGTATACACAAAGCAGGTGTAACAATGTTACTACTTGCTGAAAAATTTTAAGATCATTTATTTCAATTCTGTGTTTTTTCTACCCAGATCAGATCAATCTTCCAAATCATTATTCATTACGTAGAAAATTTCGGTATTATTTTTTTTCTTTTGTTATGTGGAATGCTACCTTCAGTGGTGTTATTTAATTTGAGACAAAAAATGTACCGAAAGGTCTAGTTTCAAACCCCTTAGTCGAAATTTATAAAGATCAAAACAACTTCCTCTTCCTACAAAACTTCAATGATGTTCTAAGTATAAAAGGATCGCGATATGCTCTCATATTTTCTATATTTTTGTAAGAAGAGGAACAGGAAGTAGGAGAGAAAGTAACTGTTAATATATTTAAGGGATGGGAGAACAGTTAGATAGAACGGGATTTCACTTTTCAAGCACCAGGTAGCTCTTTGAGATAGCGGCAAAAAAGTGTCGACTATCAACACATGCTACACCCGGTGCGAAGGTGTAGGTACCGTAGATCATCTCCACGGATTACTTTCGATCATTTTGTTGTTGATTTACCGCACATTTTGATTCATAGGACTTAAAAATGAGGAATCCAATCGATTGAGACCATTTTCGGCTCCATATTCGAAAATTACAGACATTTGGGAAAAACTATAGCACGCTGTTCTACCAGTTTTCAAACTAGAACAAGCACGCAAAAACAAAACTTTTTTACACAACTTTCAAATTTGTGGTTCAGTCTACCTGTTATACAAGGTGTCCAGAAAGGATATCGGGTATTTGTAAGTTCAATAAAACAAAAAATATTTGTGAGCAATAAAAAAGCTTATTGTTCATTATTAACATATGAATTGGAGAATCATTTGGAAAAGATGATATTATCCATATGATGATTGCTGGCACTCTTCTAAACGGAAACGGAGATTGGCAATCACACGTTGACATAACGCTATTGATATTGCTGTCATTTCTGACCTGAAGTTTTGCTTCAACTGGGTTAGATTCGTCGGATTATTTTGATGAACCTTACTTTTAAGGTATCCCCATGCAAATTAGTGAAGCAGGCTAAGGTCGGGGCTTCTGGGAGGCCAGTTGATGTCACTCCTTCGCGAAATGACTTTATAGATTTTCATAGTCCTAGTTCCTTGAAGAAAATCATGAAAAATCACTTCCTCGGTACTTACTAATCAGCTACCACCTTGTACATATAATTAAGACTGTTCATTTTGTCAATGTCATGTACCTGCACTGACTATATACTGTTGTCGAAATTGTTTAGTTCTAGTTGGATATAAGAAATCTGTCTTTTAATTTTAATTTACACTTCTGTAGATGAATTTTGTTTTTTCTAATCTGTGAACACATTTTTTGGGTATTTGATTACCTGTATGTAATCCATATGGATAATAAATAAATAAATAATTGGTTAACAACTTCCACTGAATCATTTGAGGTATGGCCCCATCTTGCTTGAACCACGTTCTCGAGTTGAAACCTGCAAACTCCTACAACTCTGGGACCAAAAAATTTCGCAATAATGGTCACTACTCACATTAATTGCTCGGCGTCGTTGATCTTCATGAAAATAAGGACCAATTATGTCTTTAGCAGACATAGCGGCCCAAACTATGACCTTTGGGCTATGCAGGGGTCATTCATGCTTTAGTTCCGGATTCTCCACTGCTCAATACCGACACTTCTGCTTATTAGCATGACCATTAAGGTGAAAACACAGTATAGATACCAACCAGTAGTCGCACTCCGTGGATTTTCTTACATCAAGTCTGACTCGCGCATCTCGCAGGGATTCTAACCTCATATTTTGGTCCTTGTTCATTGTCATCAGTAATTCTAAGATGTCTGGAATAATGTCATTATTGTTATTTTAGACATCTTAAATAATTCCTTTGTATAATTAATTCGTTTAATATTTAGAAGAATATAATTTTTTTGAGATCTATTAAAAATTCAAAGTAGTTGAAGAAAAAAATACAACCTAACCTATAATTCAGTGGAATTTCTTTGTGTCAAAATCTATCATGAACCAGCAAAGCTCATTTATTTTCATTCCAGTAAGTATTCTGTTTCAATTTTGTGTTATTTTCAAATTAATTCCAAAATGATTAACAATTGTAGCGTATACAACTGCAAAAACAATAGTTTCAATAATCCCAAACTTTCTTTTTTCTCAAGACCATTATACACCGACAGGTGAGTGATACATATAGTATTGTAGAAAATGTTGTTTATTAAAAGCTCCGTTATTTGAGTAGTGCTTCATTCAGTAAGTTGAGATATAAAAGCGACTTGAAAAAGTCCAAAAGAAATTTCTCCGTATTATGGCGTTTAGGTGTGGTTTACGTTTGAATAGGGGTGATCCTGGAAATTATGTTCTAAGGTTGAGACATTTCAATATGATAAGTTTGGAAAACCGCCGAATGATGAGTGATGTATTATTTGCTCATAAGTTGCTCAGCGGTTGGAATCGCCTTGGCTTATCTCGCATTTTTGCCTACATGCTCCATTGAGGAGGTTAAGACAGTTGGACACCTTCGTCCTGCCCTTGAGGGCTACTAACAGCTCCAAAAATTCCCCTATTATAAGAGTACTTGATCGGTGCAACCATTTTAGAACTACAATAGATATATTTCATCTTGATGAGAAAGCAGTTAGGAAATATTTAAGATGTTACTACATGAGATTTTCAAATGGTTTAGGGGGTGAAATTATGTAGTGGAAAATGCAGTGTATTTGTTTTCTTTTTCTTTCTTTTTTCTCACTATAGTATTAAGTTTACACTAGTTTAGTTTGAATGATTGTTGTGTACCTCTATAAATATTCAATTTCTTCTGGGTATTTTTGTTCCTGTGTATGTTTCCCTGTTGAATAAATAAGAAAAAAATAAATAAATAAAAATAAGGAACCAATAGAATTTCAGGAGGTTTACGCCCACTGTCGTCATTTCTTTACGATTACTTGAGATATCAAGAACCAATGGAATTTCAGGAGGTTTACGTTTACTGTTGTCATTTCTTTACGATAAGTTGTGATATCAGGAACCAATGGAATTTAAGGAGGTTTACGCCTACTGCATGCGTATGCAGAAAAGTGAAATTTTTTTAGATAAATATTTGAGTGTGTATCTATATGATTTTCAATTTTATGAATAGAAATAATAATAATATGATATATATATATCACAATAATTCAATAGGTTTTTTATTTTTTCCCCACCATAATGAGGCAACCCTTTCTAGAGAACACTCAGCATATTTAGCGCAAGGGCGTATTTACGGCTTAGGGGTGTACTGGGGGTAATTCCTGAGTAAACTAATGAGTAAATTTCATCACTAATTACTGTTTCTTTCAAAATGATATTAGGAACACAATAAATCAATATATCTTTTATTGAATGCGTTCTGTTAATGAGGAAATGTGATTACATTTACGGTTACATTATGAGCGGAGTCATAATTTTTATATGAATATAGACTAAATAATGGTCCATACTCTCTAAATATCACTGTGAAAACTTGTTACCAGCTTAAATCAAAATATTTAAGTTTTCAGATAACCCAAATAACCTTTTCTAATCAATTTTTAAATTCGCGGTCGATAATATTACATGCGCAGGAAGGAATGCGCGAGTTCCCTTTGGTGTTAGCGATTTCAGTTCAAAATCCACGGAGTGCGACTACTGCTTGGTCCCTATACTGTGGTGAAAATTTGCTTCGTCACTAAACAGTTTGTTGTTAAAGTTGTTGAATCGCTGCAGCATTTCGTTCGCAAAATTCAGTCGATTAGCATAGTCCGCATCGTTCAATTCTGTAACCAATTGAATTTTATAGGCTTTTAGATGTAATTCTTTCTTTCAAATCGAATGTTAAGACGATTTTTTTATGTTCAACGCTTGACTTCGCTTTCGGATGAATAAAGACGGATTTTGACGAACTAACGCTTCAACTTCTTTAAATGTTTCTTCATCGCTAACTGAACGAGAAGTTTTGAATTTTAACTGTCGCATCTGTATTCTCGAACATCCTGATCCATTTCCTAATGCTATCATCACTTGGCGCGTGATATTACGCACGATAGAGACGTTGAGCAGTCATTATTGAATCACAATTACGATAATACGGTCGTACGCAAAATGCACGGTACGCCCCCGAGTACTGTTCAATCGTGACTGAAAATGGCGGAGCGCCACGAACCCCTCTCCGCTTCTTTTAGACTCCCCGCTCCGAATATGGCGCGAAAACAAATACTGGATGCCTTTTCTGGACACCTTGTATTTAGTAAACAGTATATGTTCTAGCAATAATGCGTAGTTTTCTCAAATAATTTAATTAAAAACATTCTTCATCGATTTTCATTTCTGTATCTCAGGAAATCATTTTTGATATACAAAGTGTTCGGAATATCTCTTCATTATTGAATATCATTGTTAATCATGTATATTTCAAAATGATTTTGAGATACAGGAATGAAAATCCAAGGACACTGCTTTCAAACGAAAATTTCATTTTGTCCGGCAGCTACGAAGGAACTACGCATTATTGCAAGAACCTGTATATTTCTTCGAGATGAGGAATGAGTTCCAGCCATCAAATGGAAAAAAATAAATGATCATACTTCCTTTCAAGTATGGTGGTAACATTTAAGTACCAACCTACTGGGTATTTGCTGTTTGAGCTAGAACTAACTAATGGTAAACCTTTTCACCTATCTTTACCAGTTATTTTTATTTTGAGGACTTCGGCCGCTCCCGGCACTTGTCGTAGTTTATTTTAAACTTAATTCTTTCAGTTGGGCTTCGAAAACGGACTGAAATCTATCGGTGAAGTGACTTCAATTGAGTTTTTATGTTGACGGAATACGACCAGAAATAACCCCGGAAAAATGTCCGGTGATGTCCAGCCGAGGAAAAGGAAAGATAAGAAACGTAAAAGAGGTAAGATATATCCATTTTCAAGTTATTTTCAAGTGTAAGATCATTACTGGTTTACTGGATTTAGATTTTTTGTGCAAATCATTTCTACGCACATCACTTGTTCAGCGTTTCTGGTAAAGGTCCAAAAGACTTTGTTAACCCGCAACACGTGCCGATAAATTCACAAAAATAAGGTTAAAGAAAGCTGATCTGTTGAAAAGAACCTTGTTAGAATAATTAACAATTGTTGAATGCTTTCAATATGCTCAATGACAAATCCAATGATTTTTTTTCATTTGATTTTAAATTCATGATTTATTTTTAAATGATTTCATATCACGTGATTGCTTCAATACAAAATTACATTGTTTTTACAAAATAGAAGAAAAGTTTTAGATCATTCTCTTTTCAGAAGAAGATTCGGTACCACTTGCTTTCTACCCAAAGGATCTAACTGAAGATGTTAACATTCATGTACACAAAGAAGAGGGAACGGGAGGTGGAATATGCGCCAAAATAGTATTCTTCATTCTTTTTTCCGCTCTCATAATATTAATTGGATTGATTATAACAGAACATCGAGGTCTTACTGATTGTGAGTTTGCTGTATTGATTTTTTTCAAATAACTCCTGAAAATTGTTATTTTAGTGGATGTTGCTGAAAGTGAATCTCGGTATTCTCAGATTTTCGAAGGTTGGATCGACAATGATAAACACGATGATCATACTCTAGATGATCATGATAATGAACATTTCGACGATGAAGAAGATGTGCATGGCGATGGCCATACACTGGATGACCATGATGATGAACATATTGATGATGAACCCAGCGAAGAACAAGAACACACTCTTGATGATCACGACAACGAGCACTTCGATGATGACGAGGAAACAAGCAATCAGCTGAGTGAGGAAATAGAAGAACCAGAGCAGTCAACAGAAGAATATCAAGCCAGAGAGAAATATCGATATAGAAGAGAAATTTCTGAAGAGGATGAAGATGAAAACGTTACAGAATCTCAGCAAGATGAAGAAACCGAAGAGGAGGATATTATGGCTGAATCTGAAACTAATGAACAGTTATCAGATACCAGGGAACAGGATGAAGAATCTGACGAGAATGCCACAGAGTCTCAGCAATATCCAGAGGACGAGGAAGAAGAATCCCAGGAGACAGCTGAATTCGACGATGAACAAGAAGCTGAAAGTGATCCAAGTGATGGTACTGAAGAGCAAACTATAAGTCAAGAAGAGGAAGAAGGTGAACACAAAAGCCAAGAAGAAGATGAAGGTTTCAACGAAAATCAAGATGAAGAAGTAACATCCAGACAAGAGAGTGGAGAAGACCAAGATGATGGAGTTTCCAAGGAGGAAACTCTACCAGAAGAAAAATCCACAGAGTTACAAGATGCTGAAACAGGTGTACGTAATCGTGCATTTTTTTATCTTGAAATAAAAAAAATTAACCCAATTCTACTTTAAATCTTGTAGAATGCCCGGTGATATATAAATTCTCATTGATAATTCACATGTTTTCCGACAGGATAACGTAGTCCATGAAGAAGAAGACGCTGGGCCGAATTTATTGCATGATTCTGGAGCTGCTACTGATAATACTGGGTTATTTAATAGTAAGTTGAAAAACGAAATAATTTTTAATGATTCTTGAAAACTGATGATTTTGAAGCCTTTTGCGACATGTGAAGCAATGAATTCATAAGATTTTATATTAATGATTACTTTTTTTGCTTCTACAATGATGTAAATCAGGAAATGCATAACCTTAATTGTAATATTTTGCAGTGATTGTAAAAGCGATAATTGGAGCAGCCATTTTGGCAGTTGGCCATTTTGTTCTGGTAAAAAAATGGAAGTCCGGTTAGTACATGTATGCATGTGGATGTTTTAATTCAAAGTTAGCTGAAAAAGGATTTTTCTTCATTCAGCCTAGTTATTCTTCCCGAATCTCTCTCAATTATTATTTCGAAAGAAGTTTTCATGGAATTCATTTCCCGGGTATTATCAATAAAATCTGGAATAATTCCAAGTTGTTCTCCACACTTTGTACCGGACTTTACTATTCAAACACGCATGTCTAGTAAATTATCATATTTTCCGATTCTAGTCTCCGGAAATTTGAAATAAAACGCAAAAATATTAAACTTCTTCAATTCATTGAATGTCCTTCAAAATTAGCTCAATTTGAAGCGATACGCATGTGCCAACGTTTTTTTAAAATGATGGAAACATATTTAAATGCGATATCAGTCGATGGCCTTCAGTTCCTTCTACGAATTTTCTTTTATGGCGTCAAATTTCAGTCTGGAGAAAAAATGTTACTCGGAGCTGGATCCAGCGAATAAGGTGCCTTTCGATGGTATAAATCGATTATTTGGTCTTAAAATTGTTTATAATCATGGCTCGATGAGCAACGGTCGAGCAACATACGAAATTACGTTCAAAACACAGTATTTGAGACGAACTCTTTGTTAGAGATGTTTTTCCATTGTAATATTCCACTGAGGTCGACTTGTTTCAACAACTGTCGTAAACAAACTAATTGACAGACGGCGCTCATATTTGGCTTTATTTTCTTTTCTATTTAATGAATAATTATTAACAGTGTTAAACCTGTCCTGTAGTTTCTTGATACTACACTACTTCATTTTCACTCGATTTAAAATTTTAGCGTCCTACCAGATAATGAAGTGAAAATGAATTTCATGAAACAATCATTCGAAACTTTCTAAAATGATGTTAAACATTAAAAAAGAATGACAATGCATATTCGGCTCATATGAACAAGATGATGACTATTTGAAATTCATTAAATTGAAATTAACATCATTGATTTTTTTTCTAAATTAATTTTTCTGTTAACTAGAACAGCCGCTTCAGCTTCAATTGTAGCTAATTAATCGAACGTAAAACTCTCGTGATCAACGTCTGCTTCTGTTACTTCTAACAACAATTGCATTTCCTGATATTTTTAATAGTTGTGATTGTCCATCTCATCTTAGTGCTTATTTTAACTATTTCTTTACAAATGTTGGCTTGCGAAAAATATATATCATAATGCCGGTTCTACTATTACAGTTTTCATCGTGATCCGTATGGATGCATTCAAAATGGCGTCGAAAGTTTTTAACTAAAAGCCGGATGATTATACTTTTCGTGGGTCGCTCTGTAAATACGAGGGTTGCCTTTTATATTTCGGGATTAGCGAACAAAAACAAATATTAATAATCGAAAATCACTCTATAGTTTTTCAAAATATTCCCCATTAAGATCTTTATACTTTTGCATGCGTTTGAACCAATTATCGAACCTCTTTTGCCACTCTGTTTGAAGTATCTCCAACACATGCATTCTGAATCCATCAATCGCTTCTTCAGGTGTCGAAAAACGTAGACCCATCATTTAATTTTCTACGTATGGGAATAAAAAGAAGTCATTCGGTGCCAAGTCAGCACTATACGGTGGATGACTCATCAAATCGATGTTTTGAGGGCTCAGAAATGCAGTTGTTTGAGCCGATGTGATCCGTCTTCGGCGGTTCGTTTTCCTGATTTCATGGAAGACAACTTTCAACAACTGGTTGAGTACCACTCAGAATTGACAGTTCTGCGTTGTTCTAGTGGTACGATTGCAACATGTCCATTTGCTGGGAAATGCTACGCGATCAACTCTTGTTGGATTTGGCTCTTGAAACGCCTATACAGTCGACCAGTGACGACTCGTCAGGGTCGGCCGGGCCGACCCAAACGCAAAAAAGAGAAGGTGAAAATAAATATTTTTTTTATTCGAAACTTATTTGAAAAATTAATAGCAATATTTAAATCTCGAGAAATTCCCTTAGTATCTTTTCCTCTGCCCTCTATATATCTCATATTTCCACTCAACACATCGAAGTATACATTATTTCGGCTAAATACCTCAAATAATTTTTATTCCAAGTTTCCGCATCTGTCCTTATACGTAATAACGGAGCTCAGGCAGCCGAGCCACTGCTTTATGATTTCATCTAACACATACGTCCCTCGAAGTTCCTATTAATGGAACTCTACAATACCTCGACTGTGACACTTGCGAGGTCGGCCGAGAATACTTGGCCGTCGGCCGTCCCTATGTGAAACGGCAGGCGGGTGAAATTGTTTATTATTATCGATATTTATTTCAAATATCAAATTAAAAATTGTAATTTAATATCCGACATCTTCATATGTTTATCTTAAATTTGAGGTAGAAAGAGAAATCATTATGTATTTAAAATTTTGTCACGTATCCTGTTAATAATTGAAATTTTCAGCCTCAAATTTCAAATGACCATTATCATAAGTACTTGAATATTATTTCAATTTCAAAAAAATAATAAAGTTCAAAAGAATATATATATATAGTTCAGAAAAAAGTGTATTCGTACTGTAAAGAATAAATTTTGTGATTATCTTATCATAAAAATTCATTCTTAGTACCTAACTGTAAATAGCATAAATTATATATATACATATATATATATATGCTTGGTCTGGCCGACCCACTCCTTGAGGGCACGAGACGTCACTGCAGTCGACTGCTGTTTACTTTCAGGCTCATACGCGTAAATCCACCATGTCACAGACGTGCTTCGAAGCACCCCGATTATATTTTGGAGAATTTCTTTTAACCAATCGACTCGATCCTTTTTTGAGCCTTTGACAAGTTGTGTGGGATTCAACGCGAAAAAGATTTTTTGACGGACAAATGTTCATGCAATATTGAATCTATGCTGGTTCCACTAATACCTAAGGTTGTCTCAATCACACCATACGTCACATGACGATCTTGCAATATCAATTGGCGCACAGCATCAATGGTTTTCGGGCGATCTTCACGAAATTCGTCTTGGAGTAAACTGTGACCTCGGTTGAATTCACAATACCATCGATCAACACTGGTCCTTGATGGAGCTTCATCGCCAAAAATTGAATTAAGTTTATCGATGCACTTTTGTTGATTTAATCCGCGTCGAAAGTTGTAAAAAATAATCGCACGAAGAAGTACACCATTTAATTCCATTCTTTTGGCGAGATGAATTTTTTAAGTTGCTGTCAACAACACAGCGCTCGTATGTCAAGACGTTCTGACTACGTATAACCTCAAAATTGTCAAGCTTTACGATAGAGCTGTCAGTTGGCAGATTGCAACACTAGGATTGTCCAATTCCGAAATATAAAAGGCAACTCTTGTATATGGATGTGTAATAACTTTGATTGACTGCCGGAAAAAATTTGATATCGCTCAAAGTTCCTGTTTCAAGATTCATCGGACGAAGATACTAAGGCAAAATTCGAGGAAGTCCATCTTGATTTATCTAGAAGAAATACTCTTATAGCACCTCCTACACTACAACAAATTGAACAAGATATGGAATACGCAAGTGAAGGTATATCAACTTATGCACCAATCTCTTTTTCGCGAAGTATCTAGTGAGGCCGGTCGTACTTTGCAGCCAGATCAAACCAAAAATTCCTGGTTCGGAATGTCACCAACTTTTCTTCCTTTTCAATTTGTTTAGCAACATTCGTTCACTTCTGAACATTGAATTTTTCAGTTTTACAACCTCCCTGTCAATAAAAAATCCTAGCTGCGCCAATGGGTTCATCCATTTATTCAGAACCGATACATAACTGATTATTTGTAAGACTTCAATTTCGAATTGGGATTTTCTTAAGAAATATGCATTATGCTGCGTATTGCAATTGCTGTACAGGGTGGGCATATTTCGATGTTTTACCACTACCAATTTTCGATTTTTTTGTTTTTTCTAATCTCCAATGAGTGTAAACATTTGTGCTACATTGTTTAAAGTTGAACTGTAATAATTTTTATGCATAATTTTGGGAATCTTCCTGAAATTGTGAGCTATTTCCATGAAAAGAGTAACAGCACAAATCGGCATAAATGTAGCAGAAATTTGGGATTAGAAAGAAAAAAAATGCATGATAAAAAAATTTGAGCAGCATTGGATATTCGGTACAATTTTTTTTTTCGAAAATCGAAAAAGACTGGGCAAAATCCACATACAACAATATTATGCATCTAAATAACTAAAAAATTGTCTAAAGAGAAAATACGCTCTTTGTCTGCTCCTCCAATTCAATATTTATAAATGTTGCGACATGTTTCGACCTAAATCAGGTCATCTTCAGGCACAGAAGACAGGTCAGAGTGACCTGTCTTTCTTTGTTTGAGTACCTGAAGATGACCTGATTTAGGTCGAAACATGTCGCAACATTTATGAATATTAAATTGTGTGAATTTTTTTCTTAATCTCCCTTGATTTCGACCACTATTATGTTTGTTTAAATTCATCCGACGAAAAATTTGCTTTGGCAAATTTAAATTTAATTAAATTTAATCGGTGACTAGTTAGGTTACACTGTCACCGTGACAGTGACAATTAACTTCACTTTTTCGTATTCATGCAAAACATTGCTGTTTTCGTTAATATGAAAGTTGAATTAATATGAAATAATGCAATTATTCAAATTGGTATAACTAATGCTAAAAATAATCGGTGTACCACAGAATATATCAATCTCAAATAATCAACAATAATAAACCGCAAATATTGGTAATAATCTGGTGTAACTGATTAGATGTCTATTTACTAATATATTTATTACGAATGTGTTTAGGTTCCCGTCTAATTTTTATTTCTCATAATGGAGCTCTCATCTCACACTCACAGAAGGTTTTAATTTTAATAAATAGTGCCTGAAGATGACCTGATTTAGGTCGAAACATGTCGCAACATTTATGAATATTAAATTGGAGCAATCAAAAAGGCGCATTTTCAACATTCATAGCCCCAATATAAGAGTTGACCGATCTATTATAAAAAATAGTCGATGAATTATCAAGTGAAATTGTTTTGGCATATGTTTGGCCAGGTCTGTGCTGCATTGTTCGGCCCGAAGAAAAATCAATTTTCTCATTTATTCTACTTGCGTAGAATGTTCAAAGGACGAACAGGAGCTCGAAGGAAACGCAGACTATCGCGTAGTACCAGATATTCTGAAAGAAAAATACGAACATTTGCGATCTAGTTATTCAAGGTCAATATCACCGGAAAGTGATAACGGGGATCAACATGAGAAAAGAAACGAGGAAATAGATACTGAGGATTTCGAAGAAGAAGAAGTGGAAGAGGAGGAGGAAGAAGAAGAAATTGAAATAGAGGAAGTTGATGAAGAGTTTGAAGCAGAAATTGAAGACGAAGAAGATTACGATGATGAGGAGTATGAAGAGGAAGATGACGATGAATTAATGAAGAAACTAGAAGCTAAATATGGAAAATTGAAAGTAGAACCAAAAGGTAGTTTTTCTGAGATTCCGCAACATATAAATCGATACTTATCTATGTTTCCATGATATCGAGCAAGAGGCAAAAAATCATCAAGTTTCAAATACACTCATGTCGGTATATAATTTTAGAAATCATCCTAATGCTATAAGCTTTCAGGTAGGCAAACTTCTCCGGATCCAGAGGAGTCAGATTCTGATAAACTATCTGAAGATAACGAATATGAATACTCCAGTATAACAAACGAAGATGATTGGTTTATACATAAAGATCTAGATGAAGCAGACAAAAATTTACCAGACGTAAGTATCCCATTCGTAGCTTTCATGAATCTATAAAGTCGAAGTTAAATTTGTAGATTTCATTTTTAATTATCATTTCTCTGAAATATATTATCCATTTCATTCAACTATTCTTGTTGTTAGGAATGAAACATGCAGAAGAAAACCTCTTCCGATTTTTTCCTTTCCAATTCTCTCATTCTATTTTTTTTATTTGTTTTTCGCTTCACTTATTTCCCTAGTTCATTTAATTTTAGTGTAATTGACATTTGATGGAATGTTTTGATGCTTCGATTTGTGTGTTATATTTGCAAACGAATGTTTTGGTACAATAATTTTCGAAATTAACCAAGTGTTTTCGATTTCCGCACTTTACCAACTTGAAGAATTGCTTGGTTGATTTAGAAATCTTAAAATAATATTGACATTTTTTATGCAGTGTGATGTATAATCTTTTTTTTAATTGATTTATGTGTTGCGACTTGTTTCTGTGTATTAGAATGCTGCTAAAGCCCTAAAAATGTTTGAAAAAATCCTTGAGAAGTATCCTTCCTCCCCCAGAGGTTTATACGGATTAGCACGCGCCCTTGACACCTTAGCTGAGATCAAACGAAGCAATGAATTCCTTGAGGAAGCAGTTACGAACTACCTCAAAATTTCTGATCTCAATAATGTTCCTGATGAACTGTATAAGGCTGCCATGGAACGCTGTATAGACAGGGTTAGATTTAGAGGTAACGTGAGGTTCACTTTGAATGTTAATTTAAGTGTAATATCGTAAGAAAAATATTTTCAGGAAGGTACGGCAAGGCAGTCACTGTTCATCTCAAACTGATTGAAAGATTTCCAGAGGAAGTAAACCATAGGAATCAACTTGTTGTTTCCTATTTAATCATGGGGAGGTTTGTGTTCATCTCTTATTTTTCTCAGAAAAAAATTCCATTCCTCATCAATGAACAATTTTAGGGACCAACAAGCACGGTTGGTTCTTGAAGAAACTTTACAAAAATGGCCGAATGATGGTTGTGCTCTAGTTCACTATGGTTTCATATGGAAAACAACATATAATGACTTGATAAAAGGTGTTCATTACATGAAAAAGGGAATTGAAACAGATGATCCATGCGCAATAGATGGAAGATTTTTTTTCCATCTGGGTGATGCATTATTTAGATTAGGATTCAAAGATGAAGCTCTGAAGGTATAATGTAGAATATAAGGCCAATTGAAAAGTCCTCGGTCTTACACATAGATGGCGCCACTTGAATCAAATCCATGTTATTCAGTTAGTCATAAGTGTATGAATTTGGCAGCTTATAAATTCTAGCGAAAATAGTATCGAAATGTTGGAGGGTTGTGTTGAATAAATAAAAATGTAGTCTTTTATGGTACGCTGAAGACTTTTTTCAATTGACATCTTATGCGAAATAAAAAATGATCAAAGTTTGAATTGTAGTTATATGAAAATGGCGTCAACCACAAGCTCTTTCTGTCCAAATACCAAAGATCACTTTATAATATGCCTCATCTTACTGGCAGACCTTGGTGGGAAGAAAACCAGCTAAAAAAATACAAATTATTATTTGAAGACCTTGTGAATAACTGGATAGTCATAAGGGATGAAGGTTTGTCTGTACTCAATGAAAAGGGATACTTCCAAGACGAATCGGAGAACCTTAAGGACACTGGAGACTGGAAACAATTTGAATTATTTGCCAGAGGCAGAAAACATACTAAAAACTGTAATAAAACGCCTGTGACATGTAGAATTATCGAGAAGCACCCTTATGCTAAAGACTGCAGGAGGGGTCAAACAAAATTCAGCATAATGCACCCTGGAACACATGTGTGGGCTCACTGCGGGCCAACGAATTGCAGGTTGAGAGTCCATTTGGGTCTTAAGGTACCTACAAGTACTTTCATAAGAGTTGGTGAGGAAATAAGGTCAGTGATTCTCCAATCATATTATTTTTCAGTCATGCTTACGTTTTTTCATTCTAGGAGCTGGAGAGATGGAAGCTTATTAATTTTCGATGATAGTTTTGAGCATGAAGTCTGGCATAACGGTACAGACGTACGTCTTGTTTTGATTGTTGATGTCTGGCATCCAGAATTATCAGTAACTGAAAGACAAACACTTTCTCCACTTTAATTGTTATTTATCTTTAGTAAATAAGTACATTTTTTGATCTTCTTAATAATTCCACCTCGACGTCAAATGAAACCTGAAAAGAAACATTTGTAAGATCAACAAACATTTTCACAAAGGTTTCAGCAATAGGAACTTTCCAATTTAGTTCCTATTCAAAAAAACTTCAACTGCTCATTGAACAATCAGATAACGATGGCTTAGATGGAGGTTTATTCACTATTTTTTCTGCTGAAACCCGAATGCAATTATAAAATGTTGTAGTATTGATTTTTCATTTTTTATCCACCAATAAACACTCTATATAGTATCCCATAACAAGTGCAATTTAATTATTTTTGGCGCTCTTGTTCGTCGAACGCCTTTGGATTTAACCAAATGTCTGTATTTCTCGAATAATTTGGTTAGAGTGGTATAAAAAGTTTTGTTGGGGCTCGCTGATGAAGAATTTGTAGTCAAAATCGAAGGTAATCACATCCGTGGAATGGACATTTTTACGACTTGATTATTGATTTAAAGAAAAACTACGTACCTATATTACTCATTTATATATGCAATATAAAGTATTATAAATAAACTTCATTAGCTCTATTTGTAATCCATAATTATAACGAAAAATCACGATCACACTGTTTCTTTACAGAATGGAGAATTACTCAAATCTTAAATTAAGTTTTTTTGACCTCGCGTCAGTGCTTCTTTGTTATAGGGACTATTTTATGTCTGTCCATGAATAAAGGGAGTTTCAGAACGTCATACCTAACATATGAATCCCTGAGAATAGGTGTATGAGCATCAACAAATTTCATAAGAAAAAAATGTCGAATTTCGGGAAAGAGTCCCGTTAAGTTACAAATAAATGAATCATCATGAGATTCAATGCTATAAATTGAATGAAAATAATTCCTATCCGCTCAAAAAAATGCCCCTTAGTCGACGGCTATGAATTTTTCCATAGGTGGTCCTTCCGCTACTGTCATCTATTTTTAGACGCCTGAAACTCTCAGATGTATGTTGTGTTGACCGCATTGTTAGTAAAAAGTTATTCCGCCAGATGGCACAGCAAAATACTAAAAAAATTGATTATATCGAATTTTTTTCTTAATCTCCCGTGATTTCGACCACTATTATGTTTAAATTCATCTGACAAAAAATTTGCTTTGGAAAATTTAAATTTAATTAAATTTAATCGGTGAATAGTTAGGTTATACTGTCACCGTGACAGTGACAATTAACTTCACTTTTTCGTATTCATGCAAAACATTGCTGTTTTCGTTAATATGAAAGTTGAATTAATATGAAATAATGCAATTATTCAAATTGGTATAACCAATGCTGAAAATAATCGGTGTAGCACAGAATATATCAATCTCAAATAATCAACAATAATAAACCGCAAATATTGGTAATAATCTGGTGTAACTGATTAGATGTCTATTTACTAATATATTTATTACGAATGTGTTTAGGTTCCCGTCTAATTTTTATTTCTCATAATGGAGCTCTCATCTCACACTCTGATTCTGAACGAAGATGATTTAACACACATACCGGTAGCCAAAAGGCCTGTATTCATATTTGAATGGCTTCGATTTTTAGATAAAGTGCTTGTCGCTGCACAGAAGGTGAAAACATTGATAATTTTTAAGAACAAGATCTGATCTTCTTAAATTTTCAGAATGATATCAAAGGATGCCAAAAAAAACTTGTAGAGCAATTAGTGGCACTAGTAAATGATTCTCCTGGCCCTTCAACTAGAAAACTAATTGCAAGAAATCTTGCTACTCTATTTTCTGTTGGTGATACTTTCCTTTTATTTGATACAGTAAATAAATGTAATGACATATTGAAGAACAGAGACGATTCTCCTAGCTTTCTTGCTACAAAACTGTGAGTTGATCAATTGTATTGTATATATATATCTGACCCGAAATTTTCAGAGCTGCTATATGTTGCGTTGGAACTATGTATGAAAAACTAGGAAGAATGATGGGGAGATCTTATGAAGAAACTGTACAGATTTTAGTGAGATCATTGAGAAATGCAGAATCTCAAACCAGAATTGAAATCATGTTGACTCTTGAAAAAGTTGAACCTCATTTCTACTGTACTTCTCCATTGAATTAACAATTTTTATTTTAGGTTTGTGCTGGAATGGGCAATGCTATATCCAATGTTCATAAAGAGATATACAAGGCATCAAAGCATTGTCTTGTTGATAGAGTTATGGCAGTTCGGTGTGCTGCTACAAGATGCCTTCTAGAAATGCTCAACCACGCTCCATTTCTTTACACTACTGAACTAGAGAGCATGGCAACACTTTGTTTCAGAGCGTTTGATGGATCAAACTATGAAGTCAGATGTGCTGTAGCAAAATTGTTAGGAACTCTTGTAGCTATGACACAAAATCAAAAGCAGGAAAAACAATGTAAGATTTTTAACCAAGAGTATTGAAAAAATAAGTAATCTGAAATTTTAGCTCAACAAACTAAACCAGTCAAGCTAGTTTCGCTGGATGAAGCTCTGGGAATTTTGATGTCTGGGTTTTTACGTGGAGGAGCAGGATTTTTGAAGGGCACTGGAGAAATCATCAAAGGGAGTTCTGGTGTGAATCGCGAAGTCAGGGTTGGCGTAACCCATGTAAGATTCATGAGATCATAATTGGCTCTTTCATACAAGATGAACATTTTCAGGCTTACGTTACATTTGTCCAGATATTGGGAAGTGTTTGGTTAGAACAGAACATGAAACCGGTTTTAAATCATATTTTATACCTAGTTGCAAATCCGAAAGCAGCATCCTCTCATGTTGATGCCGTCTATTCAAGAAAATGTATTAATTTTATATTGCGTAGTGTATTTGGCAAGATGTTGGGAGAAAAAGCTCAAGCATCAGCTTGCAAGGAAATAGCTCAGATAGTTGTGAAAGAAATGAATTCAATTGACTTCAATCCTGAAAATGCCAAAGACTTCAATCAGGAAACTCTTTTCAGTCAGCATTTGTTGGTATGTGGTCTGCAAGAAATAGGAAGTCTAGTGTTGAGTCTTGGAACAACGGCTCACGATTTAATAACAGATCAACATCTTAGTGAGTTGAGAAAGTCCACATCATAATTGAATCTACTCAATTCTGTTCTAGATCTAATTGATGCCACTGTAAGTGTATTGATCCACCCTTGTCAAGCGGCCAGATTAGCAGCTGCGTGGTGTTTGAGGTGCATATGTATAGCTGTTCCGAGTCAAATAACTCCTCTGATAGATCGTTGTGTCTCTGGAATCGAAGAATATCGAACAAGTCCTGAAGCAATCTCAGGTTATAGTGGAGCGTTAGCTGCGGTTTTAGGTGGAGTCAATTTATCGCCTCTAGGTGTCCCGCATAATAAGGGAAAAATCATTTTCAATACGGCTGAAGAGTTATTGAGGAGTGCTAGTCAAAATAGTAGATTGTCTTTAAATAGGACTCACGCAGGGTGGTTACTGATCGGTGCCATAATGACACTAGGTGAGTTGCTGTGAGACTGTCAATTCCAAAATAATTAACGGAACGGAAGGAAGGAATTAATTTAAGAAGTGGGGGCTCTGAAAGCCTTTTTTTCTTTTTTATACCAAGTAAGGTATAACGATATAAAAACTGAGTAATAAGATTATTGATTGCTAGTAAAGAATTTAACTTTAACAAAATGTCCCATATTTAAGTGTTTGAGGAAATATATAACAATAATATCAAGATATTAAGTATGAATTCATTCGGCCAGTTGTATTTATAGATGTCTATAAGTACTCACAGTTTTTACCTAGAATTGTCTCTCGGTTTTCAATCAATTACAGCTGGAGAAGTATGGTAATATAATGAGTATTAGAACAAGAAAGTAATAAATATAAGAGTAAAAGAAAATACTAATTATCTCATATTAAATAATTTAAAACTCTTCGAATTATCATGATTAGTGAAAGTAAAGGGATCTTGACCTCTCGGAGTTGAAGGTTTTATGGAAAAAAAGAATGAATCCGCCAATGGAGACGTTTTGAATAAAAATAAATAAATAATTCCAAAACCAGTAACTGTATTTTAAAAAAAAAGTATTCCATCATTTACTAATCCGCAAATAGCGAAATCATCTACCAGTATTGAATATTTCCCTTTTTAAGGATTTTTTTCTCTTTATTTTGTTCAAATCTTGACTATTTGGTTTTTTATGATTGCAACAAGGTTGGCAAGAAAACGAAATGACAAGACGACTCAACTCAACCATAGACTTAGTGAAGGGATACTAACGTAAACCTCAGACTCTTTGTAGACAAAAAAAAATAAAATTACTTTTACCCCATAACAACTCTTGGTTGATTTTTCATCATGAGAAATTCTTTTACCATGCAGGTGTTCCTGTTGTGAGAGGACTGTTACCTAGGATGCTACTCTTGTGGAGAAACTCTTTTCCCAGATCAAACAAAGAACTAGATTCTGAAAAAGCTAGAGGGGATGCGTTCACTTGGCAAGTAACCTTGGAAGGTCGTGCTGGAGCACTTACAGCGATGCACAGTTTTCTTCAGCATTGTCCTGAGCTAGTAAATGATGATATCACAAGAAGATTGCTCAACCCTATTGAATCAGCCCTGGCCATGTTAACAAAGTGAGGTGGTTGTTGATTTTTACATGTCATTATATAAATACTTGATTTTTCTAGCATATCTGGTATTTTGAAGTCTTATGGACAACAACTGAAAGCTCCATCTGCAATGGTGCGACTAAGGCTCTATGAAACGCTCATTCTTCTTCCTCCTCAGTCATTTGAAAGTATGCATGTTCACATTTTTTCAAGCAATATCTCCAATTCTAATAATTGCAGACTCTTATACACATTTGTTGAGAATGTTGGTCGGAGAATTCACACTAACGGAAAACCCTGCTAACACAACCACATCCCAGCTGAGACAAGTTTGCCATGCTAATGACTCTGTGATACTCGGTACATGGCTTCAAGAAACCGATCATAGAACTATTGAAGATCAGGTTTGTATTTTATTTGAATCTATGTTTTCAACTTCTCAAGTGGGAAATGTTGAGAAGTTTGCATCTCAGAATTAATTTAAAATTTCTCTCAGATGGAACCAAATCGCAGAGGGGATGGTGAACATGTGAGTAATTGAATGTCCTTGGAAAAAGCTGCTTGGTTTAATTTTGAATTTGCCTTATTTTTGATTCATTTAGTTTTGGATGTAGTTTTTTCGTTTCAAATAGTTTTTGTATATGGTTAATCCATTTTATTGAGATATCCTTCAAAGAAAATCTACCGAATATGAAGAGATTTTTTACAGATGTAGAAAACTTGTGTACATTCCAAGATGTTGAATTTCTTGAAAAAACATTTCGTTTTTGGTTACCAAGAAATGCTCTGATGAACTTGATGATGTTTTTGTACTTTCATGAGATATATTTCCGACTGCTTAACTTTTATACAGCAAAAAAATTCATGATTTCCTTCATGAAGTTACTGCATGAAATAATTCTTGGTGTAGAACTCAAACATTGAATTTGTTATTCTTCAGTAAGTAAGAATTTTTTCAATTCAGTTAACAAGTTATCATCGGAATTGCAAAATCACAATGGGATCTATTTAGCTTGAATGCATGTTATGCTTAATGAATTCCTGATTCTCTTTTTTCTTGTTGATTAGGTAATGAATTTAATTCAAACATATTTATGTAGAGTATTTAGAGCATTTGTTTTATTATCTGGGTAGTTACTTGTTAGATGTGAAGTTCCATGTTTTCATCTCCTCATAGATGTAACATTATCCTTTGTAATATCACAATGCTCCATGTAGAAATCTGTGAGCAAATTAATGAAGAAATCCATATAGGACTGAGTTGAGCCTTAGTTTTTTTTTCACAAAAACATTGTCCAACCCAGGAATTTTTTATAAAGATAGTACTTTGAAAAAATTTCAAATAAATACATTTTATTAATTTACCATCCCCTACAAGTAGCAAATCTATTGTGATTTGTAGAAGTCACATTTATTTTCCTGTAATTTACTTTACTTGTGATGTTCTTGACTGATATAATGACTTGGGTATTATGTCATGCTCAAGCAAGGTTAATTTTACTAGCAGAAATAATGAACTATTTTCCTCCAGTTTAAAGTAGGACGAGATTTTTTATCTTATGTTGACATAAACAGTGTGGAAACCCCTTACGAAATAAAGTTCTCTTTGTAACCATTTTAGGAAAGATAAAAATTGCTAGGACACTTCAATTTTCAATTTCAGGTGTGCGTTATTTCAACATAAATTCAAATGTACAGCGAAATAGTTTGAAAAGTTAATTTACTCTGGTTGATGACGAGATATTGTTGATGATGGAGCTCGTGTTGAATTATTGTTTGGGCTATTACCATCATCTATTGTGGATGTAATGATTTTCGACGTTTCGATAGACATCTTCTATCTTTATCAAGGAGAAAAGTAAGAAATATATAGAAGATGTCTATCGAAACGTCGGAAATCATTACATCCACAATAGATGATGGAATAGCCCAAACAATAATTCAACATAATTTACTCTGATTCTATCAACAAAAATATCTAGTCATGAATTTGATTAATATATCGACTATCTTGTTTTAGCTTGCTCTACCACGATTTTTCCCAAGTGCGATTTTTTGGGTTTAAAATTATTGAAAAATTATTGTGACACTTCCAGGAAAATATTAATAATACTATTTCTCGAGTAAAACCGTCTATTATTGTTTTACCACTCTCAGTTTTTCGTCAATTTTTTCGATGCCCAAAGTTCCTCAGCAAAAGAAGTTATATCTTCCTGATCAATAATCATTTAAAAATTGATACTCTCCTTCCATTCAGCTCTTGTCGTTGGAAATACCTTATTTCATCAAGTTTAAATTACTTGTCTTGGGATCTTCTTGAAAATACATTGTGAAATGAAATGCCAACTTTCGAAATAACTGTCTTCTGGCTACTAAATCATATCGTCAAAGCGATCATTATTGAATGTTTTGTATGTCGTTAATTTGATAATCAATAAACTCGCAGAAATCAATCAATCGATATTTTTTCAACTTCATTCTATGATTTTCTGCAATTTCAACACATAAAGAAACTTCTATATCATCTTGTGGATTCACATTTCGAAGATTATATTTCATAAATTGCGATATTGCAATAACCTCCATATGTGCACAATTTTTTGTTGAAATCCGATTTATATCTCATGAGTAATCGAATGTAAAAAAAATTCGGTATTTTTTCAAAATTTTCTAACCTGATGATTTCCACAAAATATAATTAAAACTTATCTTGCTTCTATGACTTCTATATTTTCCAATTTTCTTGGTATATTCTTAAATTTAAGAATGTTGTTTTTGATGATAGATAAGATGTTTCTTGCTAGAAAGCTTACGAGAGATTTCTTGTATTTCAAATTTGCGAAAATGTCCTCGGATAAAATGAGCTGCTTCCTCCATATAGCATTGAACCTCTGCAACTCGTTCCTATCCATTGCTTGTATTTCTGGCAATTTATCTTAAAGTTTGTGTTGCAAAGGTTCCATTGTAATTGAAAACCAATCTGTCATACTGAAGCTCACCCATTCTATTTCAGAATAATAAACCTTTTTTTTTATCAAGATAAAATTTCTTGATTTCAGCTTCAGCCAAATAGTGCCGCAGGTTCTGGAGCATTAGAGCACGATCCTTGTTGTCTTTATCGTCATATATCCAAGGTATCATAGAATTATTCAGAACCATCTCAGTCTCTTCAATACCATATTTTTCAGCATGAAAACATTCCAGGACCTTTACCATTAGGCGTGGCTGTTATAGATATGTCTGTACTTTTATTTGGTCAGATATTTCCCAGAGTTGCCAATAAGCATAGACTTCAAATGGTCGATCATTTTACCGAGTGTATCAAACATGCAAAGAGCATAAGGCAAGAAGCCGTTCAAATGAACGTATTCACCGCACTTCTGAGTGGTCTCAAGGGGCTCTCTGAGACAAAAGCTAATGTCGGTTTGGATGATGTGAAAAAATCGATTACCACTTTAGTTATGGGGGCTCTGACTTCCTCAAATCCTATTCTTAGATGTGCAGCTGGTGAGGCTATAGGACGGTTGGCACAGGTTGTTTCCGATCATAAGTTCACTGCTGAGCTTGCACAAACCAGCTTTGACAGGTTGAAGTCTGCCAGGGATGTTGCAACACGAACTGGACATTCTTTGGCGCTTGGCTGTCTGCATAGGTATGTTGGAGGCATGGGATCAAGTCAACATCTGAATACAAGTGTATCAATACTGCTCGCTTTGGCTCAAGATCAGACTTCACCAGTTGTTCAAGTTTGGTCCTTACATGCCCTCGCTCTCATAGCAGATTCTGGAGGACCAATGTTCAGAGGTTATGTGGAACCTACTCTTTCGTTGGCATTGAAATTATTGCTGAATGTTCCACAGTCATATATAGATGTCCATCAGTGCATTGGAAAAGTATTATCGGCCCTTATCACAACAATCGGCCCAGAATTGCAAGGGAATACTTCGAATATTGCTGCGGCAAGGTCTTCATTTTTGTGCGCTTGTGCTATAATGCAAGATCATCAGGATCCTTTGGTTCAAGCAGAAGCTACCGGTTGTTTACAACAGTTACATCTTTTTGCTCCGAAACATGTCAATTTATCTACCTTGGTACCAACGCTTTGTGTAAGTACTTTACCATCTTCCACGCTCAATTTTTAACTCGAAACCATTTCAGAGAACATTATCAAGCAATCACCTCCTCTTGAGGAAAGCTGCTATATCCTGTTTACGACAACTGGCTCAACGTGAAGCCAGAGAAGTCTGCGAGCATGCTATGACACTTGCAAATGAAAGCCGGGATCACAACATTGTTGAAGGACTCGTTATTACTGAATCTGGACTACCTGGAGTGTTCTTCAGCATGCTGGATACTGAAACTGATCCTGCCTTGATCAAAGACATCCATGACACTTTGTTAAGCATGCTACAGATGCTTGCAGCTGATAACTTGTCACAGTGGCTGGGTCTGTGCAAAGACGTGTTGACTGTTGCGACAGGTAAATACATTCAGCCTTGTATGCAGTGAGGGATTACCTAGAAATAGTCATTTGCATAATGAATATCTATTAAAAAAACAATTCCTTTGAAATTTCCGTGACTTGAAGATTAATCATGCCCAGAGTTCCATCTATTAGGTTTTTAAGAATTGGTCGATTATTGAAAATTACTATTTCTGTTTGATGTGCATTGTCTGTTGCTACGACTATATATACATATATTTTGTGTTAATTTATTTAAATTCGCTTTAACCGCAGAGGTCATATTGATGGAGTGTTACATATAAGATACATACTAACATCATTACAAAATTATATTCTTTCGATCGATTTTGTACTGTTGAGTCCTTCAATAATGTTTTTAAGGTCACATTTTCCCACCCAAAATGTCTTGTAGTGTTTCTGTTATTCGATTTTTTGTTCTTTCTAATTGGTATGTTGGGCATTCACAAGAGATATATTTAACTAAAGTTTAACATTACATAAGTTACTGGAAATTTCTTGGGAACGGGTAATAAGATGTTAATGTTTAAGTCTATTATGTCTGATTGGGAGCCTGCTTATTATCACCTGTTGTCTTCTAGTTTTTGGGATGTTTTTATGTGGTGTAATGTATTTTCTACTTCTGCTAATTTAGTGGTGTACAAATTCCATTCTGCTTAAAATAAAATTTTTTGTTCAGATAACAATGACGACTTCATGAACACTCCAAGTACTGGTAATGAAAACAATGAGACAGAGGTTGAGGATGATGATGATCAGGCGGAATTCCATGCAGAAGAGGATACATCAACACATCCAGCTGTACAACCTCGATGGCCAACTAGAGTGTTTGCAGCCGAATGCGTTCGCAAAATTATTGCTGCTTGTGAAGCTAGTAACAAATCTCGTCATTTTGATCTTATTAAAGCGAAAGAACTACATCAAACAAAAGGAAGAAATAATTTCCTTGTACTTCATCTATCTGATCTTATACGAATGGCCTTCATAGCTGCTACAAGTGATTCTGATCCGTTGAGACTAGAAGGTTTAAAAACCTTACAAGAAATAATAGATAAGTTCGCGAAAGTTCCAGAACCAGAATTTCCAGGTCATTTGCTTCTAGAACAATTTCAAGCTCAAGTGGGAGCTGCACTTAGACCAGCTTTTGCTCCAGATACTTCATCACATGTTACAGCTGCGGCTTGTCAAGTTTGTTCCACATGGATAGGTTCGAATGTTGCTAGAGATCTGTATGATTTGCGGAGAGTCCATCATTTATTAGTGCAGTCATTGGGAAAATTGGAAATAAAAACAAATACCATCCAATTATATAACGAGAGTTTGGCCACATTAGAAAAATTAGCAATATTAAAAGCTTGGGCTGAAGTTTATATAGTAGCTATGAAGGGTAATGGATATTCAATACCTGAACTTGTTAATACAAACTATAACCATGCTATTTCTAATGATGAGGAGTTTGGCGATTATGAACATAAAGGTGAAAGTTTATTGACTTTGGTCCAACCAGAATTAGTGGGTTTATCGCAACATTGGCTTGCTGCTCTGAGAGACCATGCTCTCCTTTCACTACCTGCTGAATTTGCCAGTCAGTTACCTCACGATGGAGGTGCTTTTTACACCAATGATACCATGGAATCTTCCCGACCTTATTATGTGGCTTCATGGCCTCCAATATTACACGCTGCAGCTTTGTGGTTGAATTCCGGCACTTTCAAAGTTAACGAATTCCATTCAATAAACAACGATAATGTTTTAAACAACAATAACTCTGATTGTAGTACGAACACAGAGAAATTCCACTTACTCTTTGGAATATGTATGGAAGCCTTATGCAGCCCAAGATCTGTTGAACCAATTGAAAGCATAATCACTTGTCTTCAAGCTCTGTACACTCTTCTAGATTCAGAACTGACAAAAGAATTGATAATGGCAGATCGAACGCTAAGTATTGAACTATGCAATGTTCTTCATAGATTAATTTTAACAAGGGATAATCATACTTGTCAATTACTCTGCATGGAAGTATTGAAGCAAGTTGTTAAATCTGCACAGATGAATCTTGAAACGACCAAAAAAATTAGAGCTGATTCCAGTGTCCTGGACAATGAGGTAATGATGAGTTTAGATCTTCTAGGAGAAGGTGGTGAATGTGGTGAAATACTTCCAGGAAAATCATTAGTTTTTGGGGTTCTTGAAGTGTGTTTATGTCTTCTTGTTCGACAGCTTCCAGCTCTTAGTCCTTCCCCAAACTCAACCATTGTTAATTCGTTGAGGATAACACAAACATTGGATGAGTCTGGTAAATTGATAGCATCTGCTTTGTCTTGCATGGAAAATTTGCATACTTTGTGCTCACCACAAGGAGCTGTAGCTATCTTGCCAACAATATTATATCTAACCACTGGAGTAATCAAAGAATTAGCTACAAAAAATGTGAACGATGTAACAATTCTGGCTAACAATCCTTCTGTGCAAGCCGCCCTCCATTGCCTAAAGGTTGTTACTCTGGATAGATATTGCAGTGATCCAAGAAGTTGTGATAGCTGGCAGAAACTGCTTCAAAGTGCTCTAGCCAAAGTTATAGACTTGGCTAAAACAGGAGATGACCAAGCCAAATTGGATGAAGTCACAATGATGCTTTCCATAGGAGTATTTGTTTTGCATGCACCCTCAGAAGTGGTAACGGCACCAAATCTTCAATATCCATGCATAAATCATTTTCGGCAGTGCTTGCAAAGTCCTAATTCGACTGTAAGTTGTATATTGATGCTGATTATTCAATCTATTTAATTTATATATTTTCAGGTGAGACTGAAGTGTGTCCAGACATTGAAATCTCTCTTTGCTCATCCCGACAAATTGATCGCTACTGCTTACATCCACAGTTTAGCTCCAAGATTAGTGGAATTTTTATACTCCGATAGCGCAAGAAGAATATTTTCTGAAGGAGAATTGTTAGTGACACTGGAGACAATAATTTGTGTTGAATCCCTTATCTCCCTCGCCGAACCTCAAAATAGTAAGAATTTTTTTATCGAAACTTAATTATTTTTATTCTATTGTTCTAAACTTCATTGCGTTATGATTTATATTCCTGAATTTTTCTAATTATCATTAGCTTCGTCCAAATGAAAATTACAGTAGTATTACCGGTGAGCATGCGCATTTAAAAATTACTGTCCCAACAGCGTGTCTTGATAGCTCAGACCAGCAGAGAACTTTTTGTCTGATGTCCGAACAATGTAAAGAAATGTAAATGACTGTTCAATTCAGTTCTTGCTTTAACTGTAGTACTATAGTACTAAGTGTAAGGAACCACAGATGCATATAAGTTAATTCCTTAATGCACTTCTTTCTGCCTTTTGTTGTATATACAACAGCAACCATAAAAAATAATTTAAGATTAAATATTTTTATTACTATAATTTTTGGATTCGTATATATTTTGCAGTTATTTATTGGAATTTTATTTTTAATTGTTATGGATTCCTGTTATAGTTTATGCTATTGGATTTTCTCTTAATAGAAATTTGATTTATTTTATTTATTTTAAAGCTTCCATTTCAGGTGTATGAAAGTAGGGATATTGAATATTCCTACATTTGTCAAGTTGTAATAAAGAAATGAAACAGTTGACATGTTGTATGATGCATTTAATGGAATTAATAGTCACAAATTATACTAGCAAATTAGCTGAAACTTCTTCTCTTATACTAACTGCAACTCCATCATCTACTTTTATGTCGTTGTTGTTGATTTCAAAGTTTCTTCAACCATATGTTGTTGAAAACCGAGTTAAAATAAGCAAATAAAAATCTCGACTCGGCAAAATTGTTTGACATATTATGCACAATAGCAACAATACAAAAAATAATTGAACATTGACTATTTTTTATGATATAATTTTTCAACAAATGCAGCTACTTTGAGTATAATTTTAATATTATAATTCATTCGTGTTTATTTTCCAGCTATTTATTTATGTGTTTTCAATTGTTTAGGATTCCTGTCGTAATTTATGCTATTGGATTTTCTCTTAATTGAAATTTGTTTCATTTCAATTCATTTTGAGCAATCAGTTGTATGTAAGTATTTGATCAATATGAACTATAATTACATTTGTTAAGTTACAATAATAATAATAATAAAACGAAACAATTGACATGTCATATGATGCATTTAATGAAATTAATATAGTCAAATTATACAGGCAAATTAGCTGCAACTTCTCTTTTTCTCACTGCAATTTCATTATATGCTATGTCGTTATTGACCTAGTTAAAATATTAAAAAAACACCTAAGGTGACACATGCAGAAAGTTCTCGATGTATCCCAACAAATAAGTAATATTACTGACAGTATTTACTCATGAGTAATAAAATGTTCAGGTTAGTTTTTTTACTGATTGCGAACAAATATTTTCTTTGTAGGGACGAAACTATTGATTTATTATTATATATACTCAATATTGTTATCTATTTTACTTTGAATCTTAAAAATGGAAACTTTATTAATTGAATTCTTTCTTAACATTATTGCCTTCTTAGGGGAACTTTTACAAGGCACGTATTCTATCAAGTTGTCTTTATAACTGGGAGTGCCAATTTTGGAATTTAATATTTTCAGGAATTCAGATGCTTACACTCTTGGTGCCCGTATTGATAAGTTATCTTCTGGAGGGTCAAGCTCTCAAATGTGCTAATAAATTCGTATTGAGGCTTCATGAAACAAGTCTCCAATGGCTGATGAGGATTGGTCCACAATATTCAGAGGTTAGTTGTTGTTCTGGTAGTTCAGGACTAGAAATCATAATTGACTAATTCTAGGAATTCAAGACATTAATGAGTCAATGCAGTAATCTACGTGTCAAATTAGAAAACGCCATAAGAAACAATCAGCAGAAGTCTTTGAAAATTAAAAATGAGGTGAATATGAATAAACCTCTCACCAACAGCACTCCAACCATAAAACTGAAGACGGATTTTAGCAATTTCTCCTAGAATAATCTTCGCTAATTATATAAATCCTAACAGTAGCAATAATTTGATGTTTATATTGTCTTAACATGGTACTGATTTCTTTGTAAATATGTATAATTTTGATATATTATTTATTAATGCATTAATTTCTGTTTCTAAGATTATGAATTAATTATTTTTAAAGCATTCTAAAATAAATCCAACAATGGAATGACAAATTGGCTAATGAAAATGTCCTTTCATTGTAATTTCTGTAACTGTAGAAAAGACAGCATGACTGAATCAAGGTGACCAATATTATTTATTTAATGTGAAATATGAATTAGACTGATGATTTGTGATTCATAATGAGTTATATGAATTTATTCCAAATTTAACGAAAGAATATAAATGAATTGAAAGAAGAATGTAATTGCAATATTTCTCGAAGTAAATGCATTATTGATTTTTCTCGTAATTTTTCAGCAATACATCTTATATTTTGAAATCAACATATTGACTAATTAAACTGAAATGACTTTCATTATAGCTCATAGTGCATTAGTTTCTGAATGTACTGATACTATAATCAACTTGTAAGTAACAAGGGTATGAGTAAACTTATTGGATTAACGTATTTTGAACTTTGACACTCTTAGCACCTGGTGATAAGAAAATAATTTACAGCAAAAATATTTATTCATTTTTCTGTATAACTACATGAAATATTTGATTCTAATACTCAAGTATTTTACACAATTTCTGAATTTTTTGTAGAATTTTATCTCCTTCTTTTATGATACTCTCATATCGTTTACTTCTTTCATCTGGTCTATTGATTTCAATTGTTTCATTCATTTTATTAATTTTACAATGTAGGTGACCAGAATTTATGTAGAATGCAAAATCCCTATAACATAAAAAAATAGTTACTTGTTATTTATTGGAAAATCAACAATACTTTTCAATGAATTCTTCAGTAACGCCAAATTTATCAGCGACTAAAGTGAGACTTAAGGATTTGTAGGCTTTCATAAGCTGCTTGTAACCAATCACTTTCATTTCACGAACATAATATTGATAATGCCGATGAAAAAGGAGATCCCTTCGCATATTCTCCTCAATCTTTCCTAAAACAATATTTTATTTTACTCAACAGTTAACAAAACTCTTGAAAATTATTTCTACCTAAGTATTCGAAAAATTCTGCATAATTGCAGTTATAGAGTGAATGCAAATAAGCCTTCGTTTCTGAACACAACATTTGTTGAACATTGTAATTATCAATGATCTGAAGAATAAACAATTTAAGTTAGATTATCAAATTCAAAATAAAATAACTTCACCTTTAATTTCAGTTCTTCCCTTGGATAAATCAATACAGCTAAATAAACAGTATACCTTATCATTCTTGAATAAGACATTACTTCATAACAACTGAAAGTATTGATTGATTCCATCAACAACTTGCAAGCCAATTTGAAATCTCTGACACAAATAGAATAAACAGCTTCATAAAAATTAATTTTGTTCTGATCTTCCCAACAGTAACCATGGTATGCTAGAAGGTAAAGTCTAAAATTTTATGTAGAATACCTGATCTTAAATTTTTACTGTTTGATGTGGTTCAGATTTTTTAACATCAAAGCATAATCCAGCTCGAACATTCCAATCCTGATAAGACGAAAAGTAGTCTCTGAAAGTTGCTTCCAGGTAAGCGATGCTGGATGCAGGCATACTATTGTTGATAGTAATTCAGCAGCAGTGTCCATATCCCCAATTTTACTGTAAAACTCTCCCGATTGAATTGTAAGGTTTGTTACAGTAGCGAGGTCGTTCTTCGCATTTTCCATTGCTTTGACTAGCATTTCAGAATCGGCAAAGTTGTTTAGCTGCATAATATCGCTGGTGTAATCATCATAAGTTAACCAAAAGAATGCCAAGCTCAACTTAACAAACAGAGGAAACATTGCTGGAAATATCCTGTTCTTTAAAATATCACATTTGTTTCTATAAACATACATACCGTCTTTTTTTATTATTTCTGATAATTTCGCAGCAATTTCATCGTCATCTACTGTATGTAGGTGATGTATGTAGAAAGCCAAATCTAAGTTCGGATTCTTTTCGATTTGTTCATCTTCCAATGATGATGATGATTCCATGATTTGTTCAGTTTTCAGCACCGTTCAATTTGGAATAATTCGTTAACAGAAACAATTAATATTTGATAAGTTAAAAAAATTTTCTACACGTGTGAGAAATAATTTAAATTCAAATGTATACTTTTGCCCCCTTCGACTATTCAAAGCAAGTAAGAAGTTTACAGTTTACGATAAATTCGTTGCATTCAAGATGCATAGGTGGCGCTCCTATCAACATAATCAAATAGAAAGTGTAGAAATCACTTACGGAATAAAATTCAAACGGAATAAATTCGATAACGCATAAATTTGAGCTAGAAGAAAAATTTAGAAGGCATTGATGTGAGATCAGGTGGCGGCTTTAGCGCTTGTTAAGCTACTTTCGAGTAACTATTCACTTTCAAAAGTCACTCCCCACTCTCACCGATAGAAATCTTATTAGATGATACGTATCATATGAAGAAATTATGCGAATTTCAAAAGATCACAAGTATTTAGATTGTCGAGAATAAAAATTGTATTCAAGAAGTGTAATTTGAAAAAAAAATCATAACTCCGAAACTACTGAGCCGATTCGGCCGAATAACAAACTCGTCCGAGAAGCTTACAATCTACCCTGAAAATTTCAGCTCTATAACTCAATCCGTTCGGGCGTAATCGTAGCTACGGAAGGACATAAGAGATTTTTATCACAAAAAACAAAACTATTGATATCACTTTCCGCTAAATATCCGAAAGATACAGGCATTTGGGCAAAGATATAAGCGTTTAATAGACAATTATTGTTTGAATCCAAGTTAGTCCAACATATGAGGGTTGCCTTTTATATTTCGGGATAAGAGAACAAAAACAAATATCAATAACCGAAAATCGTTTCATTGTTTTTCAAAATATTCCACATCAAGCTCTATATACTTTTGCATCCGTTTGAACCAATTGTCGAAGCACTTTTGCCATTCTGATTGAGGTATCTCCAAAACATGCATTCTGAACCCATCAACCGCTTCTTCAAGTGTCGAAGAACGTCGACCTCTCATTTATTATTTACGTACGGGAATAAAAGAAGTCATTCGGTGTCAAGTCAGGACTATGCGGCGGATGACTCGGTTGAATTCAGTATAGCATCAATAAACACTGGTCGTTGATAGAGCTTATCACTAAAAATTGAATAAGTTTATCGATGAACTGTTGTTGACTTAATCCACGTCGAAAGTTTGTAAAAAATAATCGCTCGATAACGTTCACGATTTAATTCCATTTTTGGGCGAGATGAATCTTTTAAGTTACTGTGAACAACACAAATAGCGCTCGCATGTCAAAACATTGACTATACAGGGTCTTTCACGAGGAACCTCACCCATATTTATACGGGAAACTATTGAACGTATTTTCATGAAATTCAGCACTTATAAGTATTTCACGATGCTGATGAAATCTAAAATATTTTCAAGGCATGAGAGTTTCCGGAAATGACATCAACTTCCGTTTTTCAAATTACAACACCATTTTTTTATTGCAGAAATAGATTCCTTAGAAAATTTCAAGTTATTTTGATGTAACATTTTTCAGTTTTGGTTGGAAAATTCTCTCTGAGCGGGAAAATTCGAAAAAAAAAATCGAAAATAGAGCTCCGCTGAAACAAGAATAACTTCGAGGGTTTCGGATGGAAAATTTTCATTTTTGTGATTTTTCAAGATGTAAGATTGATATCATCCACTTTAAAGATCGAAATCGCGATTCATGATACAGGGGGTAAAAAAATCGCTTTCAAAGTTAGGGATGACAAAATCGTGAAAAATGAATTTTTTCAAATTAGAACCCCATTTTTTTATGGCAGATATTGAATCTACGTTATAAAATAATGTGAGTGTATGCATCACACCCTTGCCCTAAAGTGGATATTTTCTGAGTTGTTCACAAAAAACTGTTTTTCGTCTTGAATTTTCAGACGTCATTTCCGGAAAAACCGGAGGTGCTCATGCCTTGAAAATATTTTAGATTTCATCAGCATCGTGAAATACTTACTACTACTAAGTGCTGAATTTCATGAAAATACGTTCAGTAGTTTCCCGTATAAATATGGGTGAGGTTTCTCGTGAAAGACCCTGTATATAATCTCAAAAATGTAAAGCTTTACGATGAAGCTGTCAGTTGGCAGATTGCAATCCCGAAATATAAAAGCCAACCCTCGTAATGAGCCAAGATTTTTTTTAAACATAATTGACAGTTCTCTACGAACTAACAAAAAAAATTGTTTTTTCAACAACTGGTTAGTTGTTTATTATATTAAAAATCATTATCTTGTCTTAATTTTTTTTCCTAGTTTAAAAATTACAAAAACGTCCCTATGCATCAAAATTCCGAAAGAAAATTATTTATATTTATATAATACTTAATTATAACAGGGAATCGAAATACATTTTTTCAGTATTTCAATGCAAAGGGACGTTTTTGTGATTAAAAAATAAATAATAATTTGTTTTTTACAAATTCGTGATATAAACAATGATATTTTTGATAAAAAAATATTTAGGCTTGTTAATTTGTAGAGAGAACTCAATTATGGTTATGAAAAAAGTTTTAACTATTTATGTGAGCAATAGTAATTTGAAAAAGAGCTTATGAACAGTCAAAAATAATAATTGAGAATTTTTTTTTAACCACATTAATGACAGTTTATCTCGGTCAAGTTCGTTATTGGGCCAAATCCGTCTAATGTTTCATGAGCATCTGAAATTGAGTTTCCTCCATAACTCCCAGTATATCCATTGAATCAAGTTGAAACTTCGAAGATTTTTGAATCACAAATAGGCTTGATGAAGCCCAGCAATCGACACTCTAGAAAATGTTTTAAAATTTACAAAAAAAATGTTTTTGATACTTTATACGTATAAAGTATACGACATATTAGAGAAAAAATTTGTTACTGTATGGACTTTATTGGTATCTACATATTCTCAAATTCGTGTTCCGAAAAAGTTTCATGTTATACACTTAAAAGTCATTTAGAGGTTTCAGAAACCTCGATTCCGAAGAATCATTGCTTTTGTGTAATTCGGATTTGAATATAAGTTTTTGTCGTCTGAAATTCTAGATAATAATAATGAAAGAAGACTATTTTCACCGATAGATAAATTTTCCTGATTATGTTACCATATGCATTCAAGTGCTTATATTTCGAAGTTGCACAGTTATAAGTGGAATGGGATTGAAGCTGAAATAAAACTGAATATAAACTCTTAGTTTCGTTATTTTTAATTCAAGATATTTGTAATTTGTACTTGAATATATGAGGTATTTCAAAGGATAACAGCTTAGTGATAGAAAGCCTCTGACCTCAAGTCGGTGCTTTTCTAAATTTTTGAAACACCTTATTGAAAATATTATAGTATTAAGTGAGTTCATAATTTTTTGAGTTTTTACAGTTCATTCATTCACCTTATAAACAAAAAATAGACAGCTGTATTTAATATGATGAAAAATCTGTCAGTTGTGCCATAAACATATCGCGATCTGATTTGTTTCCGACAAACAGAAATGGGTGATAGATCAATTCATTTTAAACAAAAAAGTTCCTATGAACATGGATCCGGAAATGCTTCGTTTCCGAAATACAGGGTGTTAAAGTTGAAGAAATAATTCGCGTTTTCTTTAATATCATTTAACTGCTTCGAAATCCTTTCAGGAAATTTCGTATACAGAGGTTTTTTGGGATGATAAATCAATTTTTCAACACCTTTAAAAATTATTATGTTATTTTGTATTGTTCTACATTGACTTCGACGAAGTATACGTTTTTCAACTAGAAAAGTCAGGGGCATCGATTTTTGTAAGCTAATATAGGTGTTTGCAAAATAGATTTTATTTTTTGAATAACACTTCCAAGTTTGAAAACTATTGATATTTTATTCAAAACAGTGTGTAATGTAAATAAAAATTGAAAAATAAAATCGTCAAAAGAAATTTTTGATAAATTTGAAAATTCACTATGAATATTGATATGATTCATATGCTTTAAATGCGTTTTTCTCGGAAACTGTTGGTCCTAGCGACTTAAATCACGTATACCTTTTATAACTAGAAAAGCCAGGGAAATCGAATTTTCTAGTCCAAAATGACGTACAGGATACCACAAAAAAGTTGCAACCGTTTAAAGGGAATTAAATAATTGCCAGTGGCGCCCTCTAGAAAATACAAGTAAATCGACCACAAATTTGAATTTCTCACCTCAAAAAACCCATGTGTACCAACTTTCATGCAATTATTTGGAATCAATCGAAAGATATTAAAGAAAACGCGAATTATTTTTCAACTTTAACAGCCTGTATCTCGGAAACGAAGTATGAAATATGATCTATCACCCATTTCAGTTTGTCGTAAACAAATCAGAATATCCTGTACATATGTCATATTTTTCATAAATCGCACCAAACTCTCTTTAGTTTTATGCTATGAGTGTTTTTGACCTCTTTTTTTTTACTATATTTATTGTTTTTTCATTTTTATCTAATCTTAAATGACCGCTGACGAATCTGTTGATAAGCGCGAAAAAACAGCTGGTTTTCCTTCATTATGTTGGGTCAAGCGAGAGATGAAGCATCGTATGGTTGAAATAAGAAAAATTAAATCGTTTAAAAGTGCTTTTGATACAATTAACTAGTATCAATGCAGAAATGAGATCGAAAGGATTTTTTTTTTGTTTTTGTGGCGGACCTTAAGTGGAATGAGTGACGAGCAAGTGCGTCGAAATTAGGTTTATATAAGAAAAAGAACATCGGGCTTGTACAAAATGATTTATTCAAGGTAATGATTAATAAATTTACGTTGAGAGACGTATTTATACAGAGGAATTTTCATAAATATGGCAAATAAAACGGACCAATTCCATTTGAAACTAATTCCATTTGAAATAAGGAAAAACAAAACGTTCAACTCCGTCTGCATGGTTACCAAGTTGAGTAGCTTGATAACCATGTTGCCGGTCACAAGCCCGGATAAAGGAGGAGGGTTGCTAGGCTCGGATGTATTCTTACAATATTAGGACAGTTATTTCGACAGTTTCAATCATTTATCGATATTCTTGAACAATCCTTTATGTATAATCACAAGTTTTCATGAAAATTCTTTTACATTAAAACTGATGATCAATTGTATTGCTTGTCAGTTTGACAGAATTTTGATGCAGTTTTGTAATATTATGCTATAAAACAAGAAATCTAAAAAAAATGGTCCTGAATATCAAGAAGTTACATATCATATGGTTCCTAGTTTTGTTTTGATTCCATGAATATCCATCAACATTTCCATAAGAATTGTTGTGAAAATTTTTTCTGTCAAATTTTCGATTTTTACCCTGAATTTTGAGAACTTTGTATTTGTTTGAGCATTACATATCAGGTTTCTCGATTGTCTTAGATGAATTCGGAGATTTTTATTATTCAATTATGTCACTTCTAAATTTCAGCACTATTTCACACTTATTTGCGATATATAGGTGACGATAGAAAAAGTATCCTCTAGATATTTAGTTATTTACCTTATTTATATATTAATTTATTATTTATATCTTTGTTTCAGGTTCGTGAAGAATTTTTGCAAAAACACTTAATGTTACTACAGGTGTCCCGTAACTCAACGTCAAGCGGTTACTGGGCGATATGCTAGGTTATACCAGTTCTAGGAAAAATAAATAAAAGAGAAAAACATAAAAAAATATTTAGAAAAAAATAAAAATAAAACAATTGTACCTAACAAAGGATTTGTGACTGTAATCAATAGCATGGTTATTTAAAATAAATGAAAATAAAACAACTGTACCTAACAACGGATTTGTGACTGTAATCAATAGCGTGGTTATTTAGGATTACGTTTAAAAAAAATCACTTCAAAATTGAAAATTTTGTGACTACAAAAATATACCTATTACCACTCAACCAAGTGACATAGAATTTTTTTAAATTTTTGCTAGAACTGGTGTAACTTAGCATATCGCCCAGTAATCGCTTGACGTTGAGTTACGGGACACCCTGTATATTACGTCTAAAAATAGGTATATTTTAAACTGTTTGCAGGATAAGTCAGTAACTTATGCACCTTTTAATGAGATAATTTTAATTTTAGGCACGACAACGCACGTCCACTATTTGGGACTCCTTGGGAAGGAAGCTGAGTTAAAACCATGGCGAATTTTACACCATAGGTACATTCGAACATACCTTGGATATCGCATGCAAGTAAACTTCCAAAATATTATATTTTATTGAGAGTATCCCAGATAGAACGGGTGCTGTTAATTAAGCTAGACGCCTTTGAGAAGCGTTGCTTTCATTGGAACGGTAATGAAATTAATTTTTTTAATGTTTTTTCTCATTATAAATCATTTGAAAATATTTTGCTATTTTTTCACATTGCTTTTGGTTACAAAAATGTAGGTACGGCTTCTTATTTACAAAATCAATCAAATGCGGAAATATTTCGAGTTACTAGTATCCGGTTAATTTCTTGCCGTCTTTATTCGTTTCAACTACATTAAAACATTGTTTAAATTTTACTTATTCTTAATACTGTTACAATTTCACTTCCAAAGGTGCCTTTAGAGAAATATTTTCAGTAAGTTTTGTAATGTGACTTTGAAGCAAAATCATTTTGTGTCGTTACACATCTACTTGCATTACCTAACCTAACGCAGCTTGAATGATAAAATGTCTTTTTAATACAAAACAATAAAATGAGTTAGAGAACATGTGTCTTCCGTAGAAAGGTATAATAAACTACTCGTTAATTCAACAGAGCAGTATTGATGATTCAAAATGAAAATCATAGCATTTATTACAATTTTATTTAAAACATTGAAAAATACTTTTAGCAAAAAAGATTAGACATTCCTATTGTTCAATTTGAAAAATCGGGGGAATCAGTATGTAGACAAAGCCCATTCATTGTGTGAGTTTTACAATAAATTTTTGATGACACTTTAAATTATGCTACATTGGTAGCATTGTTGTTATATTAAATTAATTACGAGATTTCACTTAAGTTTAGAGCATTGCGTGATTGGTATTCTTTTTCGTCATTTATTTCCATTCGAAAACTTACCTCATCACATATCTAATTATGATACGTTTGCAAAACCGTTAAGTTTTCTTAATGTTATAAGTGACAGTATCGCCATTTTTCTTAAATGTTCAAAGTATTGTATGTGAGTACTAGGTTGCTTTTGATATACAGTGATGGGCAAATGTGTGGAAACAAATAAATATCTCTGGAATTATTATAGATATCAGAATGAAATTTGGAAGATACTGCAGAAGATTGCCTATTTGTTGTTATTTTATTAATTTTGAACTTCTGGTATTACCAGTTTATGCAATGGAATGCTTTGTATATTATTTTAATTTCTGATGAAACATTTAATCACGAGAAAAAAATATTCTTCCTACTGAACGGCGGCTAATTCCATACATATTGGTGAGGTCGGTAGTGGATAAGTGAGGATTTTCTTCCAAAGATATAGCAACATTTTGAGCTATACCTTCCGTAGTTGCACTTTTTAACCGTCCACTTTTTGATACATTGCTAACTATTCCCCTTGTATTCCCCTTCGCAAAGTTTTCGTCACAACTGAACTGGATATTTGTACATTATAATGAACACAGTTAAAAAGGCCACAAACTTCTTGATGCGTCCTTTTCATCTCCCCATACCCAATCATCATACATATTTCTGTTTTTTCTCTGTCTCTTAATTCCCCCATTTTACGATCGAATTAAAACAACATAATCTTTAACGTTCAAATTCAAATACTTTTAACATATTTTGACTACTACTGTCACTTCTACTATGAATTTGATGGACTACTAGATACTATTAAAGTTTTCCTTCCTTTATTTATTTTTCTGTGAATATCTGGGTAGGTATTGAAATAAAAAATATCGAACCCGAGATTTTTGTACTCGTAATAAAATGTTTCATCAGAAACTAAAATAATATACTGGGTGTTCCATTGTGTTCCAAATTTTATTTAGATATTGTTAAAAATATGAAAACAACTAGGCAATCTACTGCAGTACCCATCTTCCAAATTTCATTTAGATATCTATAATAATTCCAGATTATTTTAATCGATTTTATAAAATTGCTTCATAATAGTTTCATCATTATATTTTAGAGACGTTGAGTAAACTTTTAAACAACAGCAATAGTTCGTTGTATGTATTTTAAATCTTTTGTTGATGTTTTTAGGTTCTGTAAACGTCCATGAAATGGTTACTTAGTTTTATAAACTCGTGCTCATTTGTTGTCTTATTTTTACCAGTAGGTATCCAAATTCAATATTTTGACTTCTGATCACCGAAAATAGTTTTTCAAAAAAATACTACCATGTTCAAACAGAAAATTTCTGATTTTCGAATTATTTATACTTTCTATTTCTAATTTTGAACTTGCAAAGAACGATTCATGTTGTAACTTGTTCTCGAGGTAGACGTTTGATGGGGTTTTACCTGATCTTCACAATTTCTCCATCGCCTTGATCTAGCGTAAGTTTCCCAGCGAAATTAAAATGCGGTGAATCCACTAGAGTCCCTATTAATACTTGGTAATGACGCGGTCGAATTCGCTGTTCAACTTGAATCAATATTATCACTCAAAATATTAATGCAACCCTCAGTTCGTCGAAAAATAAGGGAAGTAAAGTCGTAATTTAGTTACGGCTACGTAGACCATTAAACTTTGCGACAAATGACGTTTGATTCAACCAGGATTCGTTTGTGACATTAACATTGGGGAATAAAGCGCATTTGAGTGCATTATAAAAGCCTCTCTCCTTTGACTGTCTAGTCTATCTTATTGCAGGAAATTCAGTCCATTTCCATTGGGAATATTACATTGAAACACAAGGGTCTCTCAGATGAAGAAGATCATAGAACCGTATAACGTGAAATTGATTTTCAAATGTCACAGTGATGAAAGTGTGTGAATGACACACTTCTCAGAAACGAGTTTTCAAATTGATGTACCTTTTCAATAACAATATTCATAAATACACTGCTGGAAAAAGTTGAAGGCTCAAAAAATAGTTCCAAGTTCAATTTCCATAACTTTGAGAAGTCATACAAAAATGAAAGACAAGAAAAACAGAATATAGTTCCAAAAATTTTGAAATTTTTGTTTTTCACGAGACAAAAAATATTTTTTTTTTTTGCTGTAGATGAAGATGGATACCTAGTTTTGAATGATTGTTTGGAAGCATTACCTCAAACTTCAAACATACATATATCTGGTGTCCCAACGTGGATGGCCTATTTAATTATTATGGAAACTATTCCTGCAAAATGCTGCGAAATTTTTATGTCAATATTAGGTTATCTAAGGTACATTTCGAAAAAACTTTCAAATTTCCTGTGGTTCCAGATATAGGCAAATTGGTAACAGCTTTATTATTTTGAAAGGGACACCCCGTATTTAATTTTTTTCATGATTTTCTATGAAAAACTTAAATTAATTTACTTCACTTCACTTTATCTATCTATAACGAAAAAAATTTTAATTCAAATTCGAAAGTTAGTAAAATGGTTATATTTCACTCAATATTAGAGATTTCAGTTCGAAATTTGTCGTGATCTTAGATAATGGTCTGATCGCAGTTCCCTTTTTCGAACCTCAATTGTCAGTTATACAGATGGTCGAAGAAAAACCATTTGTCATCCCACAAAATTGTAAAAAATTCTGTTTTTTCAAATAAGATACCCAGTATCTATAGTTTTTCATTTTCAGAATGAGAATAACCCAATCTACAATTTTTCTAAACATTTCCTCATATGTACCTATCTTGTGTGGATTTTGAGTTATCTGCGTTTATAGAATATCAGATAGATTAAAAATGCCTTTATTTCTTAGTATTGATATTTCCTCTGTGCTCTCTAAGTTGTCTCTGAATCATCGACTCAACTAGATCCATAGATGACCATTATTCACGTTTACAGGACAACATCAAGTATTTCAAGTGTTTTGCACATTTTTGCATAAATAACCTGAGAATCAATAAACACAGATAACTCAGAACCTAAACAAGATAGGTATAAGGAAATGTATTGAAAAATTGTAGAATGGATTGTTGTAATTCTGAAAATTAAAAAAAAATACACCCAGTATGTCTTACTGGAAAAACAGAATTTTATGCAATTTTGTAACTGGACAAATGGTAATTCTTTTTTGACCACTCTGTATAACTGACAACTGAGATTCGAAAACAGTGGCGCAGATCAGATCAAACTTTCATCTGAAATTATTCAAAATCTCGAATATTGAGCGAAATATATACAGGGTGTCCCGTAACTCAACGTCAAGCGGTTACTGGGCGATAAGCTAGGTTATACCAGTTCTATCAAAAATTTTAAAAAAAATCTATGTCGTTTGGTTAAGTGGTAATAGGTATATTTTTGTAGTCACAAATTTTCCAATTTTGCAGTGATTTTATTTTTAAACGTTATCCTAAATAACCATGCTATTGATTACAGTCACAAATCCATTGTACAATTGTTTTATTTTTGTTTATTTTTTAATTTTTTTTTAAATAACCGTGCTATTGATTACAGTTACAAATTCATTGATAGGTACAATTTTTTTTTTTAATTTTTTTATTATTTTTTTAATTTTTGCTATAACTGTTATAATCTAGCAGATCGCCTAGTAACCGCTTGACGTTGAGTTACGGGATACCTTGTAAATAGCCATTTTTGTCATTCTCAAATTCGATTTAAAATTTTCAATAATTATTTATAACTCAAAAACATTTGAAGATTAATATAGGAAAATTTATTTAATTTTTTATGGAGAATCATAAAAGAATTAGAAGTAAGGGGTGTCCCATTTGAAAAGAGAAATCTGTCGCCGAATTTCCACACATCTAGCAACACTGAAAATTTGAAATTATTTCAGAAATATATCATAGATAACCCTATATTGATCTACAAAATTTGAAAGATTTTGCAGTTGGCAGTTTCCACAATAATTTAATAGGCCACCCACCTTGGGCCACTAGATATCAACGTTGCTACTTCTCTTTGGAAACATTCATTTTGTGGATGTTTTCCAATTATTTCAGATGTATTTCAAAAAATGCCTGAATTCTGAACAAAATAGTTTTACATAACATTTGTTGAAAATTATAATTAATGCTGATTTTGTAATATCTAATGTATGCAACAAAAAAATAGAATAACATGAACAACAATATTTTTACACTATTCACATGTGTTCGAATTGAGCACCATTTAAATCAAAACCTAATTGACTTTGCTTCCTAACATTACTGACATTATTGAACTGAAGGCATGATGCACTGCTGCTCCCAACGCTTCTCCTTTTCTTTTCCAGAGGTGAAAATCAAGAGGCACAAGATCTGGGGATCTTGCCGCCTCATGAACATGATCCCGGTTGCCAAGCCAAGTAAAGTCCGAAAATATTTCGTTTGAAATCGACGTTAGGATGTGTGCGTTACGACATGATGCTCCATCTATTGAACGTATAGGTCTTCAATTTGTTGTAATGGTAAATTGTCCATTATTGCTTCAACAGATTCCCGCAATTTTTTCCAAACATCGCACTGCCGTAAGGTCTCCCTTATAGATATAGGGACCGATAAACATTACTCTAAGAATACAGACCCAAACATTCAAACTGTATCTACCGTGATTTTATGTTTACACCTATAATATGTGGATGTGCAATTGTAAAAAGTGTATCTACTACAAATACCAGAGCTGCTGAAGCATGCTTCATCGGTCCATTCTTCTAGTAAATACAACGAAAAATGTATGTTGAGTTTACAGCACTGTGATGCCTATTTGGTCAATCTTGAATTCTATGTTCTATGAATATAACATATTGTATGTACTAGTAAGCGGGTAGATCAATAGGCCCATGGATCAATATAGACCATAGATCATAATGGACCATAGATCAATATAGACCATAGATCAATATAGACCACAGATCAATAGGGCCCATACATCAATGAAGCGCGCAGAAACACGAATCACGTCAAAATACCCGTTGAAAGCGAAAAAACTCGAAAGAACTGGAAAAAACACGGAGAAACGCGAAAAAACACGAAGGAGTCCGAAGAAACACGGAAGAAACCGAAGTTACACGAAAGAAACCGAAATTACACGAAACAACGCGAGAAAACACAAAAGAACCCCAAGTAACACAAAAAATCCAAAGGAACCTGAAAAAATCTCGAAAGAATACATATAACTTGAAAGCACGCAAAAAAACTCGAAGTCACGCGAAACAACCCGGAGAAATACAAAAAAACCGAGAGCGCGCAAAAAAACAAAAGTACTTGTAAATTGCACACCCCGTATATCACCCGAACGTAAACTCATTGTAAATTGCACACCCTGTATGACATTTTATCGAAATCAGCAAAATTACTTGTAAATTGCACACCCCGTATATCACATGATCGCAAATTCATTGTAATTCGCACACCCTGTATGACATTTTATCGAAATTAGATCCGATAGGCGAAAAAAACATGAACACTTGCATGTAGGACACCCACTATATAATCGATTCGCAGTGGGTGCTTTTTCCATAAAAATGCAAAAGGAAAAACTCTCGAAGAAAGACTCTGGTGAAAGTCAGTGCTTCCAATATGCACAGCCCGTATATGAATCGAAAATAATTTTTCCATAAAAAATAAACCCAAAGAATATCGTTTCAACTCCATCAATTTTACAAAGGTAAAATAAAAATTATTCGAAAAAGGTCTGAACGTGTATTCATGAACAGAGTGCATAGCCGTTTTTCCCTGAATAAACTAAGTGTGTCGGATTTTAACATAGAGTATCATAAGTTGGGTCGGAGTTCGGAGAGGGCAATGAATTCGCGCGAAAATGGACTGGAAAATGGCGATTTTGAAACGCATATTTGAGGTGTTTTTCTTTGGATTCGTGAACCGTATGTGGTTTCTAGAGATTCGGAATCTCCTGTAGATTCTTGATCGAGCACTTGGAAGGCCTGAAAAATCTTCCACCGCCCATATCGAGCGAAAAATTGATGCCGTATTTTCAAATTTGGAGCTCGCGTTCGGCTATCATCGGAATCGTAAGAGAAATTGTGACATTTTGCCTCATTTTACCGTAGAAATTGCCGAATTTGGAATGAAGAATTCGCGGCCTTATCTCGCTACTTGGATATGAAAATTGGTACCCAGAGATGGGGAATTTCCTCAAGTTTCATTTTCTACCGCCGAAAATGCGTTTAGAGGCTTGTAGCGCCCGCACTGAGCGAAAGCATCATGGGTGATTTTGACGTTTCGCGGGGCTGGCGAAACTAAAAATTGCCGTTTTACTTATGAAATTTTAGCCTAGAAATAGGGGGGCTCCGGAATTCTAATGGGTTCTAAGGAAACCGGACGTCCTCGCTCTCGGAATATGTGGCGAGTCCCGGACCCGGGGCGTTCCGGCTTCGGAGCCTATTTCCTTTTTTCCGGGGCACTTTTGGCGATTTCGCGAAAAACATCATTTTCGTTTGAAAATTTCGGGCACTTTAAGAGCGCCCGGGGGGTTTTCGGGGTCGCTTCTCCTAGAAGAGGATACGCCTTTTCGCTCTGTTTTAAGATTCCCTCTCGAGCGGCCCTGCGGGCCGCTCGGAAAGCTACGCTTTCCGGGTCCCTAACGGGACCACCTGTCAAAATTTTCTCTGGTCCCCGATCTTATCATTTTAATATATTGACTAGTAAGCGGGTAGATCAATAGGCCCGTAGATCCATAGGCCCGTAGATCCATAGGCCAGTAGTTCAATAGGCCTGCAGTTCAATAGGCCCATGGATCAATATAGACCATAGATCAATATAGACCGCAGATCAATAGGGCCCATACATCAATGAAGCGCGCAGAAACACGAAACACGTCAAATTACCCGTTGAAAGCGAAAAAGCTAGAAAGAACTGGAAAAACACGGAGAAACGCGAAAAACACGAAGGAATCCGAAGAAACACGAAAGAAACCGAAGTTATACGAAAGAAACCGAAATTACATGAAACAACGCGAGAAAACACGAAAGAACACCAAGTAACACAAAAATCTAAAGGAACCTGAAAAAACCCGAAACACAAAAGTACTTGTAAATTGCACACCCGTATATCACCCGACCGTAAACTTATTGTAAATTGCACACCCTGTATGACATTTTATCGAAATCCGCTCCCATTCGCGAGAAAACTTGAAGGAGAATGCATATGAGACACTCAGTATACAATTGATTAGCAGTGAAAAAAAAAAACCAAAAGAATATCGTTGTAACTCCATCTATTCGAGTTCAGTAATTACCACGAAGGAAGTATCAAAATTATTCTATGGAGCTCCTATGTAACACCCCGTATATGTTTCGAAGATAATTTTTCCGTAAAAACCCGAAGGAACACAAAAACTTGAGAGCGCGTAAAAAACAGAAGAACTTGTAAAGTGCTCACCCCGTATATCACCCGATCGCAAATTCATTGTAAATCGCACATCCTGTATGACATTTTACCGAAATTAGCTTTCACACGTGAAAAACATGATGAAAAATGCATATGGGACACCCAGTATATAATTGATTTGCAGTGGGTGCTTTCATCATAAGAAACAAACCGAAAGAATATCGTTTTAACTCTATCGTTTCAAGTTCGGTGCATTCCACGAAGAAAGAACCCGACGAAACACGGAAAAACTTGAAAGAACCCGAAGTACCACGAATGAACGAAAAATATCCAAAGGAACCGAAAAAACCCCGAAGGAGCACAAAATCACCGAAAGCGCGCAAAAAAACTCGAAGGAAAGCTTAAAACCCCGAGGGAGCACAAAAAACCGAAAGCGTGCAAAAAATAATGAAAGAACTTTTAAATTGCACACCCTGTATATCAATCGATCGCGAAATCATTGTTAATGGCACACCCTGTATGGGATTTCATTGAATTAAGCTCCCTTACGCGGAAAAGCACAAAAGCTGGAGAAAAACTCTGGTGAATGTCAGCGCTACTCAGATCTGACACTGACACCCTGTATATGAATCGAATATATTTTATCGAATTAAGATCCAAAACTCCCCGAAACAACACAAAAACTCGAATTTGCGCAAAAAAAATCAAATTAACTTGTAAATTGCACACCCCGTATATCACCCGATCGCAAATTCATTGTGAATCGCACACCCTGTATGACATTATACCGAAATCAGCTCCCATTCGCGAGAGAACTTGAAGAAAAATGCATATGGGACACCCTGTATATAATTGATTCGCAGTGGGTGCTTTCTTCATAAAAACAAACCGAAAGAATATCGTTTATAACTCTATCGTTTCGAGTTCAGTGCATTCCACCAAGAAAGAAACCGACCAAATACGAAAAAACGCGGAAAACATGATAGAACCCTAAGTAACACGAAATCTCTCGAAGAAAGAATCTGGTGAAAATCAGTGCTTTCCATAAGCACAGCCTGTATAGCGATTTTTTCGAGATAGCACAGCCTGTATAGCGATTCATCGCGATCTGTGTGCATTCTTCAAGGACGAAAATGAATTAGCGCGAAAATAGAGCCTGAAATGACGATTTTCAAACGCATATTTGAGGTGTTTTTCTTGCGATTCACGAAAAGTGGTAGGTATCTAGAGATTCGGAATCTCCTGTAGATTCTTATTCGAGTGCTTGGAAGGCGCAAAAAATCCTTCACCGGCCATATCGAGCGAAAAATTGATGCCGTATTTTCAAATTTGGAGCTCGCGTTCGGCTATCATCGGAATCGTATGATAAAATATGACACTTCTCCTCGAATTATCGAGAAAATTGCCGAATTTGGAATGAATATCCCCGGCCTTGACTCGCTACGTGGATGTAAAAATTGGTACCCAGAAATGGGAAATTTCACGTAGATTCGTTTTCTACCGATCGCGGGGCGATTTATATCGTTTTCGACCGGCACGGAGGGAAAACGTAGGTGTGGTTTTTGACGTTTCAGGGAAGTCGCGAGTCTAAAAATTGCCGTTTTATATGCATATTTTTCGTATAGATTTCGAGGGGCTCCGCGGCTGAGCTCGTAGCCACGCATGTGGACGTTCCTCGTCCAGAAAAAGCGACCCCCTCCCCGCGAGATGCTCCGGCTTCATAGGAGTACTTTCGCCCGTTTTTCGCCTTTGGGCGATTTCGCGAAAATGGCCGATTTCGCGATTTTCGTTTGAAAATTTCGGACACTTTGAGAGCGCCCGGGGGGTGCTTCGGGGTCGCTTCTCCTAGAAGAGGATACGCCTTTTCGATCTGTTTTAAGATTCCCTCTCGAGCGGCCCTGCGGGTCGCTCGGAAAGCTACGCTTTCCGGGTCCCTGACGGGACCCGTTTCGATTTTTTTCTCTGGTCCCCGATCTTATCATTTTATTATATTGATTATATAGATAATGTGTAATGATATGCGATATAAATATGTGTTCTTTGTACAGTAATAAGGACTTTGAAGTAATGGAAATGTATGCTTCTTTCCATAGAATTTTTCGATTCGATTGAACAAGAATACATTGAATATCAGTATTTAGTAGCCTCAACAAAAAAAAATTGTTACCACCATAATTGTTGTTTCATATTGTTAACAAACGTTATTGAGGGTAACAAGAATGAAAGATTGTAGGTAAATAAACTTGGCGTAGTCGTAAAAGTTTTTGGTTGGATTCACAATTTTAATACATTAAACTTTCAACAGTAGTATTTCAGTTTATTATACTCAGAAAATTTTCTGAGTGTATGATATTGTGTCCAAAGTTTGGGATTTCAGCACTTTTTTCTAAGTATCATTGCCAAAATTCGAGCCGGAATTATAGGTCATGTGATAGTAATTTTTTTTTACTCTATACCGTTTGAATTTTTTTTTTTTTTTAGAATTCGCATTGCTGTAGTCTTTGGAATACCTGAATTCAACTGCATTTTGCTAAGTGAAATACTGGGCTGGTTTTATATTTCCAACACAACAGTTATTTCTTTTAACTCTCTTCCTGGCTTCATGAACTCTGGTCCTTGGTTTCGAGAAAAAACCGTACTCAACTAGTTTTGCAGCAATCTAGTGAACATATCCCGAAACGGTAGTCTCCTTTCAGGATATGGGTCAAAGTAGATTGCTGGCAGCCTGAGCATCTCCCAATAACACTTTAGCATTACGTATTTTTCGTAATTTTTATACATATTTTGAATTAACAGGCAGATAAATATTCTAGTATGTTCAGAACTCATTCCAAATAAGCACACTATTTGTGAAGCAAACTGCATCAAATAATAATTATTTGACAGAACGTGTTTGAATAAAGATTTCTTTTATTTTAATGATTAATCGTTAATTGGTTATAAGGTATATTGGAATAATATTTCTATCCTCTTTTCATTATTATCCATCTCCCTTTAATCCGATGTCGATCCGGTCACTGAGCATCACTACTCAAGAATCTGTGAACGTTATCGGATGGTAGATATAACCACAGTATATGGACCAACCAGTAGTCGCACTCACGAGATTCTGAACTGAAATCGCTTACACCAAAGGAATCACGCGCATTCCTCGCCGCGCATCTAATCTAATGGACCGCGAATTTAAAAATTGATTAGGAAAGGTTATTTGCGTTATCTGAAAACTTAAATATTTTGATTTAATCTGGTAATAAGTTTTCACAGTGATATTTAGAGTGTATGGACCACTGTTTAGTCTATATTCATATAAAAATTATGACTCCGCTCATAATGTAACCGTAGATGTAATCACATTTTCTCATTAACAGAACGCATTCATTAAAAGATATATTTTTTTATTGTGGTTTTAATATCACTTTGAAAGAAACAGTAATTAGTGATGAAATTTACTCAATAGTTTACTCAGGAACAGCCTCTGAAACTTTTTGAAATGTGTTAAAAATCATAGGTACCTTAGGTTTGTAAGTGAAATGACTCATTGAAATTTTTCTAAACGAGGATTGAGTTAAAAAGTAGGTATTATATGAAAAAATAAGTAGTTGGTGGTTGAAAGCATCGAATGTGTTTAATATCAAATCCTCAATGCTTATAATTTCACTGAAACATTAATCTTCGAGTCCATGACAAATAACTTTCTTTTTATATTGAATTGTTTCGAACAATTTTTTTCAATGAAATCTCTGATGATTTGGTTTGAACTGATACTATTTTTTTACTGTATTCAATTATAGAAAAGAGGAATTTGATTATGGAATTCTTAACTATCAGCAAACCCCCTCAACACGAAATGTTGCAAAAAACATTCATTTCTGTAATAACCCCCATATATATGTTCTTGCTTCATATTTCTTTTGAACTTCAGAATCCTGTTTGATGCGATTAGTTAAATGTAGTAAATTTCCAGATTAAATCAACATCTTATCAGGAGCATATAATTTGTTACTTGTTAGTTGATTTCTCTGAGTTTGTTTTTATTTTTTGCTTCAATAAATTTTTCTCAAGATTCATTCAGCCTAATCAGGTTATCAGGTAATATTGAATTATGTTCTCATAAAAACTTACAATAAAAAACTGGTTTTCTGATATAAAATTATATTTTTCATATTTCTATAATGAATATAATATAGTAATATATAACAGAATAAAATACTATACAGTATCATAAAAATATAGTTTAATTATGCACGCATTTCGGTCAACAATTATGTATACATAAATATATTCAAAATAACAACAACTATACTTGGTTAGTGATATGATAGAAATATATAAAATGAATTTTTACGCTATGAAAATGCGGTGCAATGTGGTAAATTTCATTAAGATCAACAATTCCATCAGAAAATTTGTACCTAATCTATAAATACTGACAAATCGAAAATACATTTGACAAATTCAAATAATTAATCGATATTTCTAGTGAATTCAGATGTATATATAGCCTCTGGAGGAATTTATTTGAATGACATCATAGTTTCAATCCCACAAGCACCAGAATTGATATAATTATCTGAGCAGCTAAAGACACCTTCATTTTCTTCTTATGGGAGATCCTCATTCAAAAGCTCCTTGCTATCCAGATGATTTCGAAGTTGATGCATCAACATTCACTCCTAATCACAAAAATTGATGTGTCACAATGTGTTAAAAGTTACATTTATTCAATAAATATCTTTTTCACCTGTGCCTTCTTGGAATATATCTGGGAATGCATCCTTTTTCAATTTTGTTTCTCTTCTCATTTGACTTGAAAAGTGCTCACTACAAATCCTTTTTCTATGAACTACTTCTGGCAGTTCTAGGATCCATCCTGACCTACCTATCTTTGGAAGCCAAATGATTTGTCTGTGAAGAATTAATACAAAATTTGGACTGATAGCATAATGAAGGTCAATATCGATACCATTCGTAGGAGGTTAGGCTACTGGATATCCATGGTTGAATGAAGCACTATTCAACTAACGAAACATTTAATAAACAACATATTCTACAATACTATATGTATCACTCACCTGTCGGTATCTAATGGTATTGAGAAAAAGGAAAGTTTGGAATTATTGAAACTATTATTTTGCAGTTGTATACGCTACAATTGTTAATCATTTTGGAATTAATTTGAAAACAACACAAAATTGGAACAGAACACTTACTGGAATGAAAATAAATGATTAAATTAATGAGCTTTGCTGGTTCATGGTAGATTTTGACTCAAAGAAATTTCACTGAATTATAGGTTAGGTTTTATTTTTTTCTTCAACTTCTTCTTTGAATTTTAAGTAGATCTCAAAAAAATTATATTCTTCTAAATATTAAACGAATTAATTATACAAAAGGATTATTTAAGATGTCTAATATAATAATAATGACATTATTCCAGACATCTTAGAATTATTGATGAAAACAATGAACAAGGACCAAAATATGAGGTTAGAATCCCTGCGAGATGCGCGAGTCAGACTTGGTGTAAGAAAATCCACGAAGTGCGACTACTGGTTGGTATCTAAACTGTGATATAACCAACAAAACAACGAGTGAATAAATGAACGATCGAGTGGTGTTAAAAACCGAAAAGAACGAACTAATCTGTGAAAATACAGTTTTTCATAGGAACCCAGGAATCCCGACATGATTCAACGAGACAATAACATAAAAAAGGGCCCCTTTACCGGTACAAGTTTGTACAAGAACCAGGAGTCAAGGTCAGTGATTAGTCCATTTCACACTCCCTTTTATTAACCTCAATTATTTTGATATACCTTAAGTTTCTTTCACCGGGGATAAACGTTTTTAAATTGATTTATTTCATTATTTAACCCCAAACAGTACGCATAAACTATAGTTGCTAAGGTAATTTGTTTCATATTCAGGCATTGCACCCCGAATTTGAAAATACATCTGAAATAGTTCGACAACAGTAACAAAATGAACGTTTTGAAAGAGAAGTAGCAACTATTATATACATTTTAGTTGTACAAATTAGTTGATAAAAAATTTTTTTAAATTTTAGGGTGTCAAAGAATTCGTAAGGACACCTTGTATGGAGAAAGAATATTATTGTTCTGGCTACCAGTGAATGCATATTGCGTGTGTAATATCTATGGCACACAATTTCTTCATATCACCCACAAAGTTTCTAGTGAAAATCGGTTTTATCAATCCAAATAATTACACAGTAGGCATGTTACTCATTAATGAACATCTTTCGCAGGCCGATTCTAATGAATCGTCGTATGGATATGCTGAAATACTGAAGGAAAGCGGGAAAGAAACGCAAAATATGGGCAATAAGGGTGGTCGCGACATTTCCCTAGCAACGTGGTGCCGTTTTGTGCAATTACGGAAAACTTGTTAAAAACATTCGCTTTCCTGCACCCATGTACTCTCTCGTTGCGGAGGAACTTTGCTGCGTGTATAACTTCTGCATTCAGAACGTACGCATCCTCTAGGATGCAGCAGGCTCTTGCATCGATCGACGAGGTAATGAAAATGCAAGCGCCCTAGTTTCATTTTCTCTAATCAGGGTCGGACTTATCCGTGCATCAAATGTTCTCTGATATTTTTTATTTTTAGAGGTGTCGCGAACGACCTATGTATATTTCAATGAAATTTATTTCTCATAGATACGCTCTATTCTCAAACCACAAATTGGAGTACAAAGAGGTATGAATAATCCGATGAAAAAACACGCGATTACCTATACAATGCAGATGATATTGCTTACCAACGTTCGGATGTTCATACTTGGGGCCTCGTTTTATCAACTGATTTGCAACCCCAATATCGGTGGTTTTTTGATTCCATCTGAATAATCATGAGAAATCAGAATTGACTGTAACTTTTGATGATTCTCCTCTCTTAATTTCAAGGCTCATTTAGACGATGTGTCCCTGAAATTGAAAATATTGCATTTCTGACCCAACTTGTTAATTTTTGAATATTTCTTGTTTCTGTGAAAATATTCTTCAGGAACTTTTTGAAAGGAATCCAATTATGTTCCTAGTTTTTTTATCGAATAATAAGGTTTTGAAACTATAACATAAACTTGTATTTTTATATATTCGTGTTTGAAATGAAATTCTCTTTTCATTGATATTTTGACTTGTGCGAAAGATGTTTTTCACTGGAGTCACTAAAATTCCATTATGATGTATTAAAGGCTCAATTTGTTGATTCAAAAAGCATTACTAGGAACAAAAGTATCCAAGTGTCTATAAGATTCAGGACTGTCAGTGGTAAGAGTAGCTTTGTGAGAGCAATCAGTGCCTTCAACTTGCTTCTTAATGAACTAAAGATTTTTTTAAGCAGTCGATATTCTAGGAAAATTAAATTGAACAATTGGGTTTCGTCAAATTTGTGATTGGGATAAAGTGCATATTGTAATTTTTATTTGAACGTTATTATGTAGATTGCTAGGATGGGGTCAAAAGTTGTATTAAGGTAGTATAAATGTTGAGGATTTCATGCTGTCATTTTGGAAGTTTTCACTTCAATTGATTTTTTGTTAGTAATATGGAGTATTTTATTGACTCTCCACGCCGAGCTCACGAACAGGCAACTTGATTACTTCTGTGAGCTACATATGGTGTACAATTGTTAACTTGTGTGTATTTCGGTAATAAATAAATAAATAAATATATACGGTGATGGGCAAATGTGTGGACCCAAGTAAATATCTCTGGAATTATTAGGCATATAAAAATGAAATTTGGTAGGTAGATACTGCAGTGGATTAGCTATTTGTTTTTATATTTTTCAACAATTTTGAACTTCCGGTTTTATAGAAAGTAATGTCAAGTTTAAAATTTGCATTGGACCACCCTGTATATTATTTTAGTTTCTGATGAAACAATTATTACGAGTACAAAAATATCGGGTTCGATATTTTTTATTTCAATACCTACCGTGATATTCACAGAAAAGTATCTAAAGAAATTAAAAATCTTATATCCATTGAAGAAATACCTAATCATAATTATTACCTAAAACTAAGTGATTTCTGAAACATTGAAACTTAACTGAACTTAATGTATTAGATGTTCAAACTGAGTACTGTTTACTTCTTGACAATAAGTAAGTCGGTTTGTAAATTCTCTAGTAACATTAGCTATTAGTTCTGGTGGAATTCTCTGTATCTCGTGAGTAATTCCTGCATCCCTGTTTGATTAAAAAAGCCCCATATGTCGATCCACCCAAATTTTATCTCTTGCTGTCAATAATGTTATGTAGCGAAGTAAATTATATTTTGATTTAAATAGTGCTCAATTTGGACACAGTTTAAAAACAATGTTGCTGTGTTATTCCATTTTTTGATCAATTTTATGAGTTATTACTAAATCTCCACTGAATATTCCTTTCAACAGCTGTTATGAAGAACTATTTTGTTTCGCAGGGCAACCCAGAGTCCTAAAATACTTCTGAAATAATTCGAAAGCAAAATTTTCGAAGAGAAATAACAACTACTATATACGAGGGCTGCCTTTTATATTTCGGCATTGGACAACCCTAGTGTTGCAATCTGCCAACTGACAGCTCTATCGTAAAGCTTGACATTTTTGAATTAAATCGTAAACATTTTAGTGTGATTATTTATTACAACATTCGACGTATATTTACTCAACAACAGTGCATGGATGAACTTAATTCAATTTTTGGCGCCATAAAGGACGAGCGTTTATCGATGGTATATTGAATTCAACCGAGGTCGTAGTTCACTCCACAACGAATTTCGAGAAATTCGCCAAAATCAGTTGTTGTTCCGAAAACCATTGATGCTGTGCGCCAACTGATATTGTAAGATCGTCATGTGACCTATCGTGAGATTGAGACAACCTTAGGCATTAGTTGGACCAGTTTACATTCAATATTGTATAAACATTTGACCGTCAAAAAAATTTGTTCGCCTTGGATCCCACACAATTTGTCAATTGCTCAAAAAAAGGCTCGTGTCGATTGCTCGAAAGAAATGCAATAATTTACAATTATTGAATTTTGCATTATTTTCCCTTTTTCACTCCTCATATACAAAACAGAAGGAAGTAAACTGACTTTTTTCGCACCCTGTATATTTTTTTCTTCTTAAAATTTCCAAATCATGATAACCATCATTTCTATGAAACTTCCAATGCAAGAGGTTGTCACTGTGCTTTCTTTTTCACTCAAAGCCAGAAAAAATCATCTATGATTTTCCAAACACTGATATTTCTGAAGTTTCTTCTCCTTGACAGAGACCAGTGAACAGGTATTTTCTGTACTGAATCCCAATAACAATTTACCTGGATAGCAGGTTACAAGTATTTACAAGTATTTTACAGATTTAGGTGTGCAATTATACTTTCTTGAAGAAATACAAAATAAATTTGATTTTGAAAAATCAACTAGGTGTTCTTTGATAAAAATTTTTTTGTTAAATCATTAATATGAATCTATTCTGTTTAGAATATAATTACTGATTTTTATAATCAGAGTAAATAACGTAAACAAGAACATAAATATTGAATAATGGTTATTCATAGATTATGTCAAATTTTAATACCTTACCTTACCATAGAATATTAATTTATCACCGAACCCCAGGAGAGAAAAAATTAATATTTGCAATGTTTTTTTAAATGAAAGATAATATCTGTAACTATTATTGATCTTTAGTTATAATTTTCCTTAGAATAATTAGAATGAATTATTATCACATTAAAATATTATAACGTCTCTGTGGTGGGTAGTTCCAAATAAAAAAGTATTCTGTGGTTCCTTGTTGTTTTGATTCTGTTTGAAACTGTCAAAAGTTATTCGTATCTTAAAAAAAAAAAGTGGAAAGATTTTTAGGGATAATATCGATAGTTTTTAATTATTCAATTCAGTATGAAATGATTATGGTCAGAAATTGCATTCTATTCTAATCTTTCTTGTTTATGAGCTTATATCTTCCAGTTTCAATATTGATTGAATTTTAATTAACCATGCATCATAACAAACATTCAGAAATATTAAAACTAAGTCAAATTCTATTATCTCTTGAGTTGTGAACAAGGTTGAATCGGTGTATGAAATAAAGATAATAAAGGTATAAAACAACCTTCTACAAGAGATCATTTCAATTGATATTGTCGTTTGAATATTACAGGTGAAAATTTAATTTCAAACAAGAATATAGGAAGAAAATGTGAAAAGTTATAGGTGGTCTATAAAAATACAAGAATGCGTGAAAAATTATAGGTGGTTTATGAAAATACAAGTTTATATTATAGCTTCAGAACCATATAGGAATTCCATTGGATTCTTTTCAAAAAAGTGCCTGAAAAATATTTTCACAGAAATAAGAAATATTCAAAAATAAACAAGTTACGAGGTTAAGTCAGAACTACACAAAATTGAAAAACTCCCCTGAATCTTTCGACGAAGTCAGAATATCAATGTGCGGTTTTTGGTACTCAGTTTTTCACGAAAATAGACCTCGTAGCATATGGGCTATTTTTTCTCTATCTCCCTTAAAAATTGGTGTTTCCTATCAAAAGTGTCCAATTTGGACCTTTATGTACCATAATAAGGACGATGTGAACAATTTAAATTCGGAGTAGTTTGTGTAAAATTATCCTTGATTGATGACTTCAAGTTTTCATCAGGCGATTGCATGGGAGATCGAACGAACTCATGTGAAATGCTCCATTTCTTTTTTTTTCCATAAACGCCCACCATGAATACGATTTAGGGCCAGTGCATATCGTGTTTATATTCAACCGATCATTAGCACTGTGATTCAACGAAACCCCAACTAAATTTGATGAGTCGTTAAATTCTACATAAATGATGATTTTCAGGTTTACACCGAACGATGTCACTGATACATATCTCGAATTGAGGTACATCATTAAGTATTCGCAATATGAAAGGCAGCGGATTTTCGAGAACCCCGCATTGGCCATAGTTAGTAAATGAACTCTCGAAGAAAGTGAGTCAAAGAAGACGGAAAAGGCTACAAAATAATTCGCAAAGATTCAAGGTGCTCCATCAACAATGCGGCTAAACACGCTCATATCTAGATCATCAAACGCCTTTAAAGCTCTTTGTATAGTCGAGAACCATGATGAATGACACGCATTTAACGATGTACATCTTTCATGTCTGGACCATGGGACCCTTGAATATTTGTCATTCCATGATTGAACAGTATATGCACCCTTTGACATGCAATAAAACATGTGAACCACGAGATCCTGCTGCAAAATTATTTACTATTTATGTTGTCTACAGTAACTCAAAAGACTAATCTCGTCCAAAAATGGAATTAAATCGTGAACATTTTCGTGGGATTATTTTTTGCAACTTTCGACGTGGATCAACTCAACAACAGTGCATCGATTAACTTAATTCAATTTTTGACGATGAAGCTCCATCAAGGAGCAGTGTTTATCGATGATATGGTAAATTCAACCGAGGTGATAGTTCACTACAAGACGAATTTCGTAAAGGTCGTCCAAAATCAGTTTTTGTTCCGAAAACCATTGATGCTGCGCGCCAACTGATATTGCAAGATCGTGGTCAATATAGTCGATATAGACTTTTTGAAAATTGACAATTTTCAAAGGGTTTCTTACTTTTCTCCTTGATAAATATAGAAGATGTCTATCGAAACGTCGGAAATCATTACATCCACAATAGATGATGGTAATAGCCTAAACAATCATTCAACACGAGCTCCATCATCAACAATATCTCGTCATCAAATATTTTTTTGTTTTATTGAACTTACAAATACCCGATACCCTTTCTGGACACCTTGTATAGAATAACACTATTCCAGAGTATGGGAAGAGACTCTATAACAAACGCGGAAAACCTTCTGACCTCACGTCAGTGTTTCTCTGATTTTTGTATGTCTTGCTCCTGTTGTATTTCTGCTTCCACATTTTCACAGTTAACGCTTGTAACTGAATTAACAACTGACAGAATTTCTCTAGGTAAGCCAAAACCAGGAATTTCTTTCGAGGAATTAGAAATATCATCTTTATATTAATAAAAAAAATGAATAATGATGAATAACTTGCTTACAGTAACAGCCATTTTCCAGTATATTATAAAAAATTTGGAGCAGACTATCTTGATAAATGAAAGATACCTTTTTCATGTTGAGGTTTTGATTTTGTAATTTCAACCAGAAAAATATGTAATTATATCACAAACTTGAATTCATCAGATCAAATTTTGAATGAATTGAATGAAATGAAAACCGGCATAGATCTGAAGAAATGTTACTTTATGTCAACCGATGGAGATGCAATCTGACCAGTGGGTGTCTTTGATTGTTCCCCAAACCATTAAAATTCATCTACCAAACTCGCAATCCTTCATTTATATCGGATATGATTGATTGAAACATTAAATTTACTTGCATTGTACCTATTGAAGATGTTTGATGGAGTATCTGTGTTTACTAATGATCTTCACATCAGTAACCAACAATACGTTGATAATTACAGACAGATATAAAGCTGTGCGTGAATTTCAAATTAACCATTGTATCATTGTGTTGAAGATCATACGAACTCTCAGAATGATTCCTTTCTACATTCTTAAATTCTCGGTTTGCATTTCGAGTATGAAATTCTTTTTTAGTTGGTAATTCAGAGAAAACGGAATCGTATTCTCAAGGTGCTCTGTTGATATAAGAAAAAAAACTGCTTGATCCATTGTATGGATAAATAAAATAACGAAGGACAAAGAGAAATACTTGCTAATTATAGCAACGCTCAACTTCCTCCCCTATAAAAAATGCGAAATCTCACACAGCTGCCAAGGTGTTTTTCAATAGAACAAAAAAAAACCAGTTCATTTAATCTCTCCAGCTCTACCGAACCCAGACTATTTTGACGTTTGAGGAAAAACATTATTGACAGAGGACTGTGAACGATTGCACGCTCTGAACAAAAACTCCGTCATCTTTTATTTTTGAATCTTATCGCCATATTAATATTGGTCTGACGGGTTATTTTAACGCTTGAAGGAATAAGGAATTTGACACGAAAACAAGTGTCAGATTAAAGTATGCTTGAACGAAAGTGCAATCTCGTCGGAGAAGAGTATGGATTTCTGAGATAAGGAAGCTGATTTTTTATAACTTCACGGTTAGTTACCTGCGCCTTTCTATTCGCCAGGACACAAACTTTATCGATGAAATCGCAATGATCTGTAACAGATTGTTGACGAGGAATTTTTGATTATGGAACTCGAGAAAAAAAAAAACAATCAATGTATCAATGAAAAATCTAGGTGAAGACTGAATATCTCTTCACAAAGAAGATCTCAAATTATCTATAGCTTCTTTAGGTGATACCAAAAATGTTAGCAGCAGAAGAAACAGCAATAAAAATTCGATATCCTGAGAAAACCCTGTTTCTAATATAAACAAAGCAGAACAGAGAGCTTTGAAAGACCTTGAATCAGATTATTCCATTAATATACAGGGTGAGTCTTTGACCACTGCGTTAATTTAACCATAGATTCTTGACGTCAAAAGAAACATTTTCTTCCTATAACATTTTTCCAAATTTGGCCCCGTTCAAAAGATCGAGGTTGTTGAAATTTCATGAAAAAATTGCATATTCACCTGTAATTTTCAAACGACAATATCAATTGAAATGATCTCTTGTGGATTCTACTGTACAGATTGGTTAAGTTGCATGAAAAACAAATATCACTTGAACTAAAGGTCCGTATCTTGTACTTCCTATAATCATAAGTGTTTTTTGCAGATAAAATCATTGGTTTTCCTAAATTGTACCATTTTTGAAATATTTGTAGTTGAAAGAAATTAAACGGATATAATCATCTGATGAAACATGAGTGGGTGAATAATTTCTTAGAGGGAAAATAGTGTTTTTAAACAATTCAGTTTCAATAATGGATGCTGTGGAAGGTAATTTTCATTCAAACTAAACTGTACTACAGAGGAGTATTTGCCCAATGTGAAAACTTAAAATGCTTATAACTTTTTATCGCTGCTGAATATGGAAAAACGATATGGGAAAAAAGTGTTTCTTTGATCTCAAAAACCTATGGTTAAAATTGACGCAATGGCCAAAGACTCACCCTGTATATGCTACTGTCATGATTGATATTGATACTTATAAAAAGAAAATTGATAAAATATTAGATGGAGGAAAATATAAGAAACTATAGAAAGATTCTATAGGGTGTCCCGTAACTCAACGTTAAGCGGTTAATGGGCTATTAGATAGTTTGTACCAGTTCTAGCAAACATAAAAAAACTATGTCACTTGGTTAATTGGCAATAGGTATATTTTTGTAGTCATAAATTTTCCAATTTCGCATTAATTTTTTGAAACTTAATCCTAAATAACCATGCTATTGATTACAGTCACAAATCCATTGTCAGATACAATTGTTTTATTTTTATTTTTGATTTTTTTTATTATCTTCTGTCTTTTTCATCTTTTCTTATATTTGCTAGAACTGGTATAACCTAGCATATCGTCCAGTAACCGCTTTACGTTGAGTTACTGGACACCCTGTATACCTCCACACGAAGATTTATAAAATCTTATAAATAAATATAGCAATAATTTCCACTTCAGCACTCCTCCACATATATGGTCTAATAAAAATACATAAAATGAATATTCCTTTGCGACCCATTGTGAGTTTCAAGAATTCACTATGTCATCAACAGGCTAAAGTTGTTCTGAAAATTATATAACCTTAAAGATATATCAGTATATACTTTCTGACAAAAAAGTCTCCGGAAACTTGTAATGAAATGCATACATATTGAAAACCTTCAATATTTATTGAATCTCCTTCAAAATATGTTCCATTCGAAGCGATAGACTTGTTTCAAGGTGTTTTTCAATCACGGAAACATGGGCGCTTTCTTTTATATAGTCATAACTGTTTCCCCCACGCGGTAATTTCAGTCTGGGAAAAAAAAACCCCACTGAGCTAGATCAGGCGAATAAGGTAGCCGGTAGATGGTATTTATCGAGCGTTTGGTCTTAAAATCGTTAATAATCGTGGCTCGATGAGATGGTGCCTTAGCGTCATGCAAAATCCACGAATTGTTTTGCCAACTTCACGGCGAATATTTTCGCGCAACCTTCTCAAAACAACTTACTTAAATAAAAGTACTTATAGTACGAGATCCGGTTGCAGAAACAATGTACTCATCGAGTGTATGCTCAAAACCAAATTTTTACATATATTTATGATTAGGAGAATTTATATATACCAGGTTGCCTATGAAAATGTGGGCGCTAGTATTTTTAATTAAATTATTAAAATTCATAATCCGTAAAAAATTTCACTTACTTTTTTTTTTTTCAATAAAATGTCGTCTACTTTAGGCCAACATTTATAAAGACTGAAAAATCATAGTTGCCGTTGCGCACCTGGCCGCACCTCTTCGCTAGCACGTAACACCACTAGTAAGGCGAGGATAGCGAGTGTCAGCTGACAGTTTAAAGCCATTGCGCATGCGTCAGATGCTAGTGACGATCTCCCGACCGTTTCAAAAAGCTCTGTACCATTCGTACAATTGAATTTTCGATTAAGCAGTCTCCATAAGCCTTTTCTGGTATTTACAACCAGCAAACGAAATTTCGTTCAAAAATCAAAATATTTGACAAACTTTTTGTTCAATAGTTTTTCCATTGTAACATTGGCAGACTACCACTGAGGTCGGCTGGTTTCAATAGCTGTCGTAAACAAAGAAATAAAAATATGCTATATTCAACAAGATGAAAATGAGGAAGTAAATATCAACAGAGTTACAAATATATGCTCTCCCCAACAAGATAAAAATAAAGAAATAAATAACATCACAAAAACACTCAGAAAAAATTGCTATCCCAAAAAGATATTGGAAAGAGTAAAACAAATAATCCATTATTGAAGTTTTCCGACATTGAATCAATGTGGTGTGTTTAGCCTTTATTATTCTCTATTATTACTCCTTGAAAATGTGATGTTTTTTTACCTGAATTAGATCATTAAGTGTTAAATATCAAACATCCTCATATGAAATTCCTCGATTCATTAGGGTGTGCACCACCCAGTATCATGTATCGTGAACATGCAAGGAAAAGGACTAATAATACTCAATTCGCCCCTACCAAATTAGTTCGGAGAAAATTAGCGACGAATGGAAAGGAATTTCTATTATTAAATACTTGGATAAATGACTGCTTTGCTGACAAGCATGAGATATTTCATTGTGAAGAAAAGTTTATTATTTTTCTGCCCTTATTCGGTTCACAGTAATCCTTGATGGAGTAGTCTGCATAGTTTTCTTTATTTCTCGAGAATATAAGAAGTCTTATAACGTAATTGAATTAATTTCTTATCTGCATCTATCTGGTATTAGATAGTGATCAGCCTGATCTAACGCAAAAATTATGAAAACAGATATAAAACTGTATCATTGCTTTTCTTCAAAAAGGTATATCCTGAGACGATATACTACGTGGTCTGAAAACTCCTGAGCTCAACACATAGATGGCGCTAGTTTTATTGCAGTCACCTTTTATTTAGTTAATAATAATCTTCAAATGACAGCTGTTAAAATTTTATGAATTATGAAATTCATTCGTTTGTGAGTTATTTTGCTTATATTAACGCTCCTTTTGTTATTTTCAAAATAATGGATCGAAAACAATTTCATTTTGTAATTTTACACTGCTTCTTGATAGGAAAAATACCTTTCAAGCGAAGCAATGGCTTGAAAAGTGTTATGGGAACTCAACTCTTATCAGAAACAACAATGAAACGTTGGTTTGCTGACTTCAAACGTTGTCGTAGACTCACCGATGATGCAGAACCCAGTGGACGTCCAAATGAGGTGGTAACACCAGAAAACATAATAAAATTCACAAAATCGTTTTGAATGATCGAAAAGTGAAGTTGCATGAGTTGGCTGACATCGTATATAAATCAAAAGAGCGCTTTATACTGTGATAAAATTGCGAAAGTTCTTGGCTTTAGGTCAGTGCTCTCCAATATTTTTATCATTTTTTGACAGATTCAACATTGGATCGAAGATTCACTCTTAAAGAAAATAAGTGCTCAAATATTGAATGTTTCAGTTTATTTCGTTAACATTTAATTGCTAATCAATCACAATGTAAGCCTATAAATCCTATTATATATGCTATATATTCAAAAGAAAATTATATACAGGGTGTTTATAAGTTTTGGTAGTAGTTCGCTATTGAAAGAGGTTTGATTAATCATGTTTTGGGGTTCTAATAAATAATCTTGTGAATATGTCTAAATTCTTAATTTTTTTCAATGTTTATACTGACAAATAGAATACAGAAAGAATTTAAGATGCAATCTATCGCAATTGGTTGAAGAGAAATCAAATCTTTGTTGAACATTCCCTATCCCACAAAAAAAATCCTGGCCCGATTTATGCACTAAAATAGAAGTCCATATATTCTACAACATATTTTCGAAGATTCAATAATTCCCTGACCTACTTCCATTAAAACGGATATTAGTATAAGAAAGCGGTGTGTTGGTTTATTGGATTTATACACCTTTCGAGATTTGAATTTCCTCAACTTAGGTCTGACGCCTGCACTCGATAAATTTTGCTGGGATATAATATATTTAGGAATATTCCCATGGCGTCAGCTGCAATCTGAATCCTTGTATCGAAAGGTTTTTTTTTAAATATAGATTTTATGAAATCTACAGTAAATCATTTGCAATGAGTAATGAAGAGGATTTCAATTGCAAATAATCGTCTACCAAGTTTTGAGTCATGTTGCTTTGTTGAATCGATCTTGATGGCGCCTTTGTCCTTCTCATTGCTTGACTAGTCTTGTTGGAGACTTTTATATTCGAGCTATATATAACCGAAATCTAACAATTGAAATAAGAAAGGAATGAATCAAAACTTCTTTCAATATGAATGCTCAACAAAATGTCGAGATTCCCCATATTCTCAGTTATACATTGAAAACATACGAAATCAATTGTAGAGAACAATAAAGTTTTTATTCCGCGAACTATAGGGGCTGCCATCTAGAGTAATTAATTGCTTGCCGATATCGAGCATAAACTCAGTCAAACCCTGATAATTTCAGGGAATCCGTGCAGACAAACGGAGTTCTGGGTAAGCAGCATCCTGGAAACTCATGTTGAATGGATACTCGGAAATTTGAGGTGTTCCAGAAACTGAAGATATAACCGGGAAACGAGGTTATATGATATTAAAATGAAACATAGCAACGAATGCTATGTATCAGTTTTTTGTAGTAACAGAATGCCATTGATGTAATTGTGATGGCAAATTATACGAGGGTGGCCTTTTATATTGCAGGATTAGACAACCCTAGTGTTGCAATCTGCGAACTGACAGTTCTATCGTAAAGCTTGACATTTTAGAGGTTCATTTAGAGATATTGGAAGAAATTTATCCCTGCGAATATTTATGATAGAGCTTCTGAAATTAAAACATTATACAAGCCCTTTTCACGTTGAATCTGGTGGCGTGCTGGACTTTTTTGCACCATTTTTAATCACGAAGCTATGACCCAAAGTTATGTTTCTCAAATAGTAACCCAATTCTGTGCCATTTTCTGAACGCTCTATATTTTTTTTTTTAATTGCAACATTGTGTGGTTGATATTAGCTTGTACGAGTAATAGAAAATTGTCAAAAATCTATTTTCGTCTAAGTCTCAAGTTTTTCCGTGATAAACGTAGAAAATTTAATGCAGTGCAATTAACATAATCTTCTTCTAGTATTCATTTTATTTCTATGCTCTTTACTCAATTTCCACAGATATAGAAACTAGATGTCTAACTCTCTTACTAATCGTCCTTGAAAAGTGAGGCATTTAATTGACAACACTGACAAAATGGCCGCCGAGTTTTGGTCAAGGAGAAATGAATACATCTTTGTTTGAGTGATGATTTTGCCATAGATAAGGATAGTTTCTATATCTATGTACTAAGCTTATCAATAGTATATCAGATATCTAATGTAGGGAAATGGGTTGAATGAAAAGATTTAATTGTTCGGCCATTATATTAACTTTTTTAGCGCTTATTTATTTATTTCAACTTTTTTCTACTGTGCAAATCACAAGATACGTATCGTTGTTTAGTAAATATTATTTCTTTTCACAGATGGGATTTGTTAATGAAGTACTTCATAATCAAAATAATAATTTTTATTATCATTGTTTACATGAATATTCGAATTACAAATAAGACGGTAAAATGACTACACCAGAACCTAGGATGTTGAAATTCATTTTAATCAATTTGAAATCAATATCAACTTATTGTGCCAATGTCTTTTCGTTGTGGCATTGATTCTGCCCTAGTTGCCGCATATAGTCTGACCTTAAAGTATTCATTAGCAACAATTTTGATCATCTCCAATTTATGGCACGTCAAATCTGAATATTCTTGACATCTAGTAAATATGTTATTCAAGGCCAGTTTGTTTTTAACTGAAAATATTAATTGATTTTGTGATTTTGCATCAGAAACTTTGAAGATTGAAGCAACCAAAGTCATTTCAGATTCGGAAACCCCCTGAAACATATCCTTCGAAACATGGATCACCTAAATTTTTCATATGAACAAAATGAGTGTGTTCATCAGGCATTGAATAATGATGTACATTTGTATTGTCCACCAAACCTAACTTGCACTTGAAGCAATCCACTTTTTGCATTATTTTCCGTACTCGGTACAGTATACCTACAAAGATCCTAAACTTTTCAAGACCCCATAGTGATTACAAATGGTCATTGTTCCCGGAAATGACTCAATTCATATTTTTCCCTAAGAGCTTCAATTGGAAATATCGAATTACTGAAAAGATGATTTTTTTTGAGTTGAGAATATTAACTTTTCACGCGTCAATTTTTATAAGAATCCGAGGTTGATATTCCTCTTTTTGATTGCAATATAACAGTCTCATTTCTTTGAATTTCTGAAGGTCGCACAAATAAATTGGAATCTTTCAGAGTTGTGGCATCCGAGGCAAGTGTGACAGTGAACTCCGCGAACCATTTTATGGTAGAATACCGTGACATTTTTAACATTCTCGGATTTGATGAAAAATATCGGTTTCGGCTACGTCGTGATTTCAACATCAGATTATTCTGTACTGGAAATGTTTTGAATATGTTAAATAATGAGCATATAGGTATTTTATATCCGAGCTGGTCTTATTTCAATTCGAAACTCAACAAGAGGAATTCGGAATTCCTACTGGCCCCAATATATTTCAGCAAATATTTCACTTTAATTCTTGAACTGGATGAAATACAAAGATTATTGAGAGTGTTCCTTTCCAATAACTCAGTGTTACTTTTACTTTTATTTCTATCCGAAGAACTCGGCGATATCATGGGAAGGCGAATGGGAATTTCGTCTCGTTAAAATTTACCCAATGCCGTATATTTCTGAAATGATTCGATGCGATATGTTCAGCTTCCAGATACTTTCTTGACTGATTGCGAGGCACCATGATGAACAAGTCGACGGACTTCCTCGATCAGAATGTGTATGTTCTATTCGTTATTTATACTAGCAGAGAGGTAACGATTTTCTGTTCCATCGGATTTGCCCGGATAGTATTTGCATTGGAATAATCTATTTTATTCACCGTGTATCCTAATTCATTCGAATAGTTGAAAGTAGGACGTAAATGATCGAATTTCTTCACTAAATATACACACTGACAAAAAAATCCTCCGAAATCTTCATTTATATTGCCTGCGTTCACTATTTTTATGTTTACCGTGATGGGTGATGTGTGTAACCAAGTGAATATCTCTGGAATTATTAGAGATATCAAAATGAATTTGGAAGACGGATACTGCAGTAGATCGCCTATTTGTTTTGATATTTTTTAACAATTTTGAACTTCCGGTTTCACCGGAAGTAATGTCAATTTTAAAATTAGCAATAGAACACCCTGTATATTATTTTAGTTTTTGATGAAACATCTTTTTACAAGTACAAAAATTGCAATATTTCAATAGCAACCGAGTAATTAACAGGAAAGTAACTAAAGAAAGCAAAAATTCAATGGTATCTAGTAGTCCATGAAATTCATTGTATAAGTTATCAACATAAGTGTTCAAATTTGAACGTGAAAGATTATATTGATTTAATTTGATCGTAGAATAGCCGAACTCAGTGACAGAGAAAGAATAGAAATATGTATGATGATTGGGTATGGGGAGAGGAAAAGTACGTAAAAAGAATTTGGTGAACTTTTTTACATTGTTCATCCTAATGCACAAATATCCCGTTTAGTTGTGACGAAAACTTTGCGAAGGTTCGATACAAGTGATCACAAACTAATCTTCATTGGGATTAAGAGGCTAATACAAAACGTCTCCAAAAATTGAGAGATTGAGTCGGCATTTATAACAACAGAATCATGGGAGAAACATGGGACCCTTCTTCCTACAAGAAACTTTAAACGGAGATATGTATTTAGAGCTGTAAGAGACACAAGTGATTCCGACATTGGAGGTAAATGGATAATTACCAAATAATACCTGGTTTCAGCAGGATGGAGCACTACCCTATTACGCTTGCATTGTTCGAGATTATTTAGATAGGTCATTTCATCACAGTTGGATTGGAAGAAGGGGTACTTATGAATGGCTTGCACGAAGTCCTAACTTTAATCCACTGGACTATTTTCTGTGGGATTATTTGAAGTCAAAGGTTTGTATTGATAGACCAAATAATTTGGAATAAATAGCTGCAGGAATATCTCACGAGATACAGAGAATCCCACCAGAAGTAATAGCTAATGTTACCACAGTATAGGGACCAAGCAGTAGTCGCAAGCAGTGGATTTTGAACTGAAATCGCTTACTCACGCATTTCTCCCTGCGCATCTAATCTTATCGATCGCGAATGTAAAAATTGATTAGAAAAGGTTATTTGCGTTATCTGAAAACTTAAATATTTTGATTTAAGCTGGTAATAAGTTTTCACAGTGATATTTAGAGTGTATGGACCATTGTTTAGTCAATATTCATATAAAAATTATGACCACTCATAATGTAACCGTAAATGTAATCACATTTCCTCATTAACAGAACGCATTCAATAAAAGATAGATTGTTTTATTATGGTTTTAATATCACTTTGAAAGAAACAGTGATTAGTGATGAAATTTACTCAATAGTTTACTCAGGAACAGCCTCTGAAACTTTTTGAAACGTGTTAAAAATCATACGTACCTCAGGTTTGTAAGTGAAATGACTCATTAAAATTTTTCTAAACGAAGATTGAGTTGAAATGTAGGTATTATATGGAAAAATAAGTAGTTGGTGGTTGAAAGCATCGAATGTGTTTAATATCAAATCGTCAATACTTAAATTTCACTGAAACAATAATCTTCGAGTCCATGAAAAATTACTTTCTTTTTATATTGAATTGTTTCGAACAATTGTTTTATTGTTTTTGCAGTTGTATACGCTACAATTGTTAATCATTTCGGAATTAATTTGAAAATAATACAAAATTGAAACAGAATACTTGCTGGAATGAAAATAAATGATTTAATAAATAAGCTTTTCTGGTTCATGGTAAATTTTTACTCAAAGAAATTCCACTGAATTATGGGTTAGGTTGTATTTTTTTCTTCAACTTCTTCTTTGAATTTTAAATAGATCTCAAAAAAATTATATTCTTCTAAATATTAAACGAATTAATTATACAAAGGAATTATTTAAGATGTCTAAAATAATATTAATGACATTATTCCAGACATCTTAGAATTATTGATGTAAACAATGAACAAGGACCAAAATATGAGGTTAGAATCCCTGCGAGATGCGCGAGTCAGACTTGGTGAAAGAAAATCCACGGAGTGCGACTACTGGTTGGTATCTATACTGTGATGTTACTAGAAAATTTACAAACCGACTGGCTTATTGTCAAGAAGTAAACGGTGCTCAGTTTTAACATCTAATATATTAAGTTTAGTTCAGTTAAGTTCGAACGTTCTGAAAATTACTTAGTTTTAATTAATGATCATAATAAGATATTGTTTTTTTCAACAGTATATTTATGCATAGAATGAATTGGAAATGTGTGGAATTTGTTCTTTTTTCTTTGTTTTTGTGACAATATAGGATGTAACTACTGGTCGAATAAACGTTATAATTATTATTATTACTATTATTTCTTCAATGGATATAGGATATTTACTTTCTATAGATACTTTTCTGTTAATATGTCGGTAGGTATTGAAATAAGAAATATATATTATTGTACTCGTCATAAAATATTTCATCAGAAACTAAAATAATAAACAGGGCATTCCCGTGCTAATTTTAAAATTCATATTAAATCCGGTAAAAGCGGAAGTTCAAAAATGTTAAAAAATATGAAAACAAATAGACAATCCACTGCAGAATTCATCTTCCCAATTTCATTTTTATATATATATAATAATTTCAGAGATATTTACTTGGTTTCACACATTCTCCCATCACTGTACAATGGTTCTGTATGTTGGTAGGACGTTCCGTAATTACTAGCAGGCAGTTCAATAAGTTTTGTCGTTCTATAAGAAAAAAAACACAATTTTATTGTTCAAAATATACTTCATAAGTATAATTTCCCCGAACATTAATACACTTGCTCCAACTATCCTCCATTCTGTGGATACCATCCCTGAAGTGAGAATCTGGAAATACGCTTCAACAGCCGTTATGACCTCTGCATTTGATAAAAAACGCTTTCCAAGCACAAATTTTTTTGAGTTCTGGAAACAAGTGAAAGTCGTTGGGTCAAAATCTGGTGGATGCTCCAAAAATTCGAACTTGAATTAATCGATTTTAGCCATTGTCTGATGAACCGCCAGAAGTTTCGGTGCTTTGGTTTGGAGGTTCTTATGCACCCGCCTCATAGTCCAGATCAGGCACCAAGCAATGTCCATGTCTAATGCTCTTGTTGGTGTAAAATTGTCCTCAAAATAAGATTGTGCAAAATTGGAGTTAAGGCTCTTAAAGTTGCGGTCACCGACTCCGAATTTCGGTATTGAATTTTCATAACTTGCAAACGTTGTTCGTTCGTGTACTTCACCATGATGAAAATGTTTACTTTACTGAATGAATTCACGTTGACAGTTCGATGATTGGTCCAAAGGTGCGTTCACAAATTAAATTCAAAGTTGTCTAGTCCCCATTGGAAAACCCGATATGTTAAATAAAGCCCCAAAATTAAAGTAAAAATAATGGATTTCTTTCTCATTCCCCAACTTAATATTTCAATTCACGGTGATTATTGATATACATCTCTAATGGTAAAATGATATTTTAATTTTGTAATCTGAAAATTGAAACAGTTCATATTGGGCATTAGGAGTATGCAAACGCAAATATCTTGTAATTAAACACAGCGGGAGGTATTGAAGTTGTTGCAATTAAAGATATCCCTGCAAATAATATGGCCGGGTAGTGGAAACTGGTGAACTTTCTTCGAAGTTCATGATGCGATGTGCTTTCTCAGATGAAGTATCCTTAGAAACCAGATTCCTTGAAGTCTAGGACTATCCCCCTTCACTGAGACGTTAATTTTCAATCTCGTGTTAGTTATACACATCAATAATAATTTAGATTTGTCGTTCAGTTCAAACTGCAAGTTCTAAAGGAGCAATAACATACGCTATTTCAGCTTGAAGATTTTCCTCACAGCTTTTTATTATGATGAATATTTTTCTAACAAATACATTCATGAAACTAAAGGTAGAGTTTTAGGAATAATTTGGAATCCAGGTCATAGCGACTAAAATGCTAATTTCAAGTGGAAATTTTAGTAAAAAAAAAATTAACGGCACTCTAACCGTGGCTGTCATTCAACTTATATTATTTTTATTTTTCAGTATATCATGAATTGTGTATACATAGATTTCTCTCAGAATATACTGGATCTTCGTAATACCTCAAAAACGGGGTCAAATTCATGCGTGTTTCGTATGGGGTGCTTATCTGGCTCACAAATCCCTCAATCGGCATTCTATTATTTCCAAGAAGCCAAATAAAAAATTGTGACACCAGTAAGGGTAATCCAATACCATGATGGCGGTCTTGAAACGCACCAATCGCTTAAAACGCATTGTTTCGATCTCCGATAACCTATATAGGGGGTTCTGATGAGGCGGTTGATCGCCTCCCCTTATAAAAAAAGAAAATTTAATACCCGCCCACTTGTCAAACATTCTGAAGGGAACCACGTTATGAAAGTATTTCACACAAGGCATCAGCCATGTTTGATTACTCTTATTTTACTTAGAAGGATTCGGGTTTTGTTTCACGCAGGAAAGACGATATAGTTTTCCAGAAAAAAATTGTTCAATACCCTAAAAAATCATTTTTGAAATAACAACATGTCGAAAATTTTCAGATTTCTTCTGTAGAATGAAAAAAAAACTATTTCTGGAATATTTCTGCACGCTTGTAAAGAAGATGCGGAGTCCTTTCCAAAAAAAAGTACCACATGACCCCACTTTCCCTATTCATAAAATTTAGAGGGGTTGACTGGGATGACATAGGGTGCAATGAAAATCCTTCGAAAATTGTTGCCAAACATTTTTCTTCTGAGAAAATGAATTTGTTCTATAATTTTGACTCGTAATGTATATACAGTATGGAAACCACATATGTAATTATATTATTTATATCATTATTTCAGAAAATTATCGAAAAGGATGGAACATATCAATTATATTCATATATATCATATATATCTTATATATTTTTGAAATCCAATTCATGAACTGGTTGCAACGAACTGTATTGACTGGCTTATTATTAATTATACTGGTAAAAACTTTGGAATCAATTACTCTGGAAATATTGGAATTTTTTACATTAGCTGAAATGTTGGTACTTATGATATTCAAAACTAATTGTCAGCTATATTTTATACTTAATTGTTTAGGATTTCCGTCATAATTTTTGTTATTCAATGTTCTTATTATTAAATTGGAATTTCATTAAATTTTGAGCTCTCATTTTAGTTGCATAAAGGTAATTGATAAATATAAAATATCTCTACATTTGTTAAGTTATAATAATAATACATTTAGTGGAATTAATAATGTCATTATATCGACAAATTAGCTGCAACTTCTTTTTTTATTCTCACAACAACTCCATCATATATCTGCTTCTATGTCGTTATAACTAATTTTATCATTAATTATTTTATCAATTCATCTGATTCATTATTTTATAAATTAATGTTTTCATTCAAACATACCAAACATATTCAGAAAACCTAGTTAAAATAACTGAATAAAACCTTAATTTGATACATTAACCTAACAGTTCTCGATGTGTCTCAAAAACAAATAAATAATATTCCTGTGATCTTACTTGATTATGCGTAGTAAAATTTTCAACCTAGTATTTTTTCTGATTGCGAACTGATTTTTGGGCTATATTTTTATTTTTTGGGGCTATAGTTCATTGAAATCAGTTCATAAAGGGGAATTAAAAAAATATACAAATATATCCCATTGAAAGACCGAGTATGGCAGACATATTTGTTCACCAATTTAACCAATATATTATACAGGGTGTTCGGCATATGGACCGTCAAATTTTTTTGGGGCGTTGGTAGGGTCATTTGCTACCTTTTCAGTCTTGGAACCTGGGTCCTTAGTATTACGGTTACGGAGGTATGATTTTTTTATTAAGTTTTTCTAAATTACCAGAAATGTACCCTTCGAAGCCCCATAACTTTTTTTGCGTGTGCTTCTACATGTATTTTTTTTATTGTATTAAGTCTATATGAGTGTGTGTTTAAAAAAACGTTTTTATTGTTACAGATAACACCACAAAATTAACAAGTGGGCCTTTTATTAAGAAAAAAATTATGAAAGTATGAAAACATCTCCACTCCTATTGAAATTAAAAAAAGTTACAGCTATTACAAACTTAGTTTTATTTTAAAATGTTCTTTGGTTTATAACGTTGCTAACCATATGCTATTTACGTAAGTCAATAAAAAAATAATACTGCAAATAAGGTTTCAGTCAGAAGAATGAAGAAAGTCGCACCTAAATAAAAGTACGGATTTCGACACAACACAGCGAGCAAGGAAATTTACCTGCCTGTTTTAGACGCGTGTGAATTATTATTACTATTTCTGTCCTTAGGTTGGATTGGGTTAGTCGCCGCTGACTTGACCCTACCGTCATTCGAGATTTAACTGTCTCTGCTGTTGGAAGTGTCTGTGCCGCGTTGTTCAGTTTTTTAAATTTGTATTTTTTTGTTTTTGTTACTTTTATCGACTCTTTGCTACTGTTGTTTTAATTTTGGTTGTTGATATGCCTAATTTCACCAACGCTGAGTATGCGTTCAATTTGTCCCCTTAAAAAATTAGTTGATCTATTCTTCCAAATTTCCATTTTTTTCTGTTCTGGGGTAGATGTAATTTTCGTTGAATATAGCTATCTATCTACTATCGTGTTCAAGCTGATGTTCTCATAAACCCTCTTCAATCAATGAGTTGAATTTCATATAATTCTCCTTCATTCAAATTGCTCACTGAAGCTAAATATATTGGATATTTGCTATTCAATACGTCAAAATGTGCTTGACGAATTAATTAAAATCCCTTCATCGGATTAGTCCTACAGGAATGTTACCTTTCATTCCGCCCCATGATCTGGGTGCTCGAACAGGAATTTAGCCGATTTTCCATTTATGCTACTCGTATCGGAAGCAGCCACTTCTTCGAACGACAGATCTTTCAATCAGCCTCAACCAATATGTTGATTGATAAATTCGCATGGGGATGGCTGCTTCCTCAACGTTTCGAAATTGAGAAATGAAAATAGCTAGACAAACAAAAGGTTCCACGTAGAACAAAACAAAATCTTTTAGATATTTATCCCTATTTCTACAATTCGAAAAAAGGAACAATTAAAAAATTACGAAATATTGTGTCGTAGGTACTATGTTTTCTCTTTATATGTTTCCATTAATTCATTCCTTAGTTTTTGGAATTGTAGATATTGCACCGAGAAAAATATTTATTTGATTTGATACAGTCTATTTTACATTACAAATTACAATTACAAATGATTTCTTAAAAAATGCTGGGGTTGACTTGAATATATGGTTTTGTTGACTTTTTCACTTTATGTGAAGTATATATAAAGATATTGTCGACATCGAAAATTTTATCATTTTTTTGCTTATAACTTCTGTAATTTTCAATTTAGATTAATTAGTTATATGAACGTATTTGTATGCAAAACAATTTGCTACAAATTGTGTCTCTATATAAATTTTTGGTAGGACGCATAGTTCCGTGATATCACGAAAAAAGTGTTTTCACCCCTTTTGTTGAAATGACGGCCGAGGGACAAGAGTGACCACCCCACAAACTTTAATTTGATCGTCTATTAACCCCGCAAATATATCCCGAAAATAAAATCGGAAATTTGAAATAAAACCCAATCATATTTATTTTCTTCAATATTTCCTGATACTTGACCGATTGTATTTCAGTCAGACTCAAATTAATATAATATGGAGTGCAATTTAATATGTTAACCTATGTTTGAAGAAATAAAGTAACAAAGTCTTACAATAATATGAACGTCAAATCGCATATAAGTATACATTTTTCAAAGAAATAAAATACTGAGGTAATATAAAAATATACACATCGAAAATAACATTTGATGTGATACATGGTGAAGTTGTTTATCGAGAAAATATTTTGAAATCCAGGAATACCAAAGCTGTTTGTAAATTATATGTTTGAACATACCAAATATTGGTTGAGATAAATTCGCTCAAATATATCCCCTTAGTGAACCTAGAAAATCGTGTTTATTGGTTGTAATAATACTTATTCACCAAAAAGAGATTTGGAAAAATAAAATCACTAATTGAATTCAAAGAAAATCTATGCAACATAGCAGGTGATGGGACCACTATTTTCTCTCAGAGTATGATGAAAAATGAAAGTATTTTATTTCATTCCTCGTGTTATTGTGTTTTCTGGAATATTACAAGTGAAAACTCTTCAACATAGCCGGATATTTCAAACCTAATTAGGGTCTTGCCATTAGAAGATCATATTTCATTTACTCATCGAATCGAATTCAAAGCCGTATTGAAAATTGATAGTTCCACCCTTCAACCGTTTGGTCTTTAATTGTCAACTTTTGAAAGTTTGTGCACATACCAACGAAAATTTCTACCAACATGCAGGCTAAGAATAGGCGCAAAGTTATCCAGGTGAATTACGTGGTAATCCAAAACACACCCTCAAAATATAAGCCATGAACAAGTTCTTATCTGAACTTCTCACAATAAGCACCATTATTAAAATTGTTTGAAGCGCGAGCAAAGGAAAGTTAACCAGTTAATTGAACTTTATCCGTCCAAACGTCTCCTCAGAAATTATGAGTATTTGGCTGAAGGAATCTGAAAAAGTCATTCCATTACGAAATTTATAATATTCACCAAAATATCAATTGAAAATATCACTATCTGAAAGTGTATTTTGATAGTTAAATTGGCCATAATATTTCAGATTTCTTGAAGGACTGTTCAAAATTTCCAAGGAAAATAAAAGGAGACACTTCATAACATCTAGCTTTTTGAACTTAGCAAATCAAAGATTTTTCTAATTAGTTTTAATAATCATTCCAGCGCCGCTCTCGCATTGCAATACTACTCTTATAGAACGATTTATCTTTTGCAAAATAGGCCTCAGTTTCAGCAGTAACCTTTTCATTCGTGCGAAATTTCTAACCGGCGAACATTTTTTCAAGTCTGCCAACAGCCAGCACTCGGTGGGAGTCATATCTGGCGAATACAGTGGATGTGAGAGCAATTCGAAGTTCACTTCAAGTTGTTTTGCCATTTTTTAGATTGAGTTGTGACAAGGTACGTTATCTTGATGAAACCAAATTTTTTTCTTTGCTATATCATTTCTTTGTGAGGTTGGCCTTCAAACGCTTCATTAACGCTATATTTTATTCACTGTTAATAGTATTTCCTTCCTCAAAATAATCGATGAATATTACACTACGCACATATCAAAATACCGAGGCCAAAACCTTTCCAGCCGATTGTTGTGCATTCGGGTGCCTTGGACGAGGTTCACCAGTTGCTGTCCACTCAGATGACGATCTTTTTGATTCCGGAGCGAAGTGATGGATCTACGTTTCATGCATTGTCACATATCGATGCAGAAATTCTGGTTTGTTACGTTTAAACATGGCCAAATACTGTCTAGAATCATCAACACGTTCTCGTTTTTGGTCAACAGTGAGCAAACGCGGCACCCACTTTGATGTTCACGCAGTGTAAAACCAATACGCTCTTTTGATTTCTTTACGATGTCGGTCAACTCACGCAATTTCACCTTTCGGTAATTCAAAACGATTTTGTAAATTATTTTTATGTTTTTTGGTGTTACCGTCTCATTCGGACGTCCACTGCGTTCTGCATCATCGACCAAGTTTGAATTCAGGAAACCAACGTTTTATTGTTGTTTCTGATGGAGCGAAGTCCCCATAAACCTTTTCAAGCCATTGCTTCGCTTGAATGGTATTTTTCCCATCAAGAAGCAGTGTAAAATCAGAACACGAAATTGTTTTTGATCCATTGTTTTGAAAATATCAAAAGTAGCGTCACCCTTAGCACAATAACTTAGAAACTAATGAATAGAATATCATGAAATTTCAACAGCTGTCTTTTGAAGATCAGGATTAACTGAAAAAAGGGACTGCAATAAAACTACCGCAATCTATGTGTTAGGCCCGATACTTTACAGCCAATGTAGTATTTCAAAAAGATAATTTCCAACAATTTTATAAATTAAATGTTAATTAATTCATTTCGGGCTTCAATATTTCGACTGGCAATTAACTTTCCTATTCTGTTCCTTCAATAGGGTTTTAAATCTTACTAGAAAGGTTTTTTCATTGACGACTGGTTATTCAGTTCTGAAATGTACTAAGTAGTAACATTTTGTACACAGAAATGACGCACTGGCTACACTTTCAAGGATTGCTTTGATGATAATACAGCTTTAGGCTCACTTTTTCTTGTAGCAAACAGTATGCCGTGTGCATTTGGTAAAAGTTTTAGCAGAGGTTAGGGAAGCGTAGGGAATATTTAAAATTCAAGAAAACTGTGTCTCCCTGCAAATATAGTGATTTGTATCTATTGTTATGTTTATGGAATAAACAGAAAAATATTAAATGGCGAAGGAATTCTTTCTTCAAGACTGAAGGGACTAGAACTGATCCTTGTGGAAGACCGTTTTACAAAGTTTAAAAATTGCAGGTACATGAAATTCTTACTAGAGATCCGAATTTCATAGGTTCCATATGTATTTCGGATATTCTACACGCGTAGCTGTTTTTGAAATATGCTGTTATATAGTGAAGAACTATAATTACTTGATTTTTGTCGTCCATAATATGAAAATGTTACAAAAATCTTTGATATAATAATGGAGCTGACATCTAATCACGAGTTACCAATTTCTGGAAGTTGAAGGTCTGGCTTTCATATCAGTAAGTCGACGGCAATTGAGCAATAATGAGAAATACTTCCCAGAACAATAATTAGAAAAATAAACGACTTTGTTGATATCGAAAAATTCCATAAAAGAATTGATAGAAACATGAGCAGGCTGAATAAAAGCGAGCTATACATGTCAAGATCTAAGACGATAATGCACCGCATCCTTTTTATTGAAGAGGTTATTGATTCAGCACCCCCAGCTCTGCCGTATGTATAGGATGCACGTATGCTCTTCATACACCCCTTTCCTTCCATTGGCGTAGAATCGAAGTTTTCCTTATTCAAGGTTATTTAATTTTTTTTTCAGTTATCGAAAATTCTTGTTATCTTCCGCATCATGAATGCACTGTATTTACGTGATGAAGAAATATGGAGAGGAAAGGATTCATTTTTTTCCATAACTGTAAAAACATATAACATGTTTGTCCATGTCGAAGCTCTCTCAATTTTTCGATTCTCCTCAATTCCTGACGACGAATTCCTGGATCGCGTTCTGCCTTCAGCAGAATAATATTGATAAAAATATCTAGATACTTTGGAATGATTCTGCACTCTAAGTTGAGGCCTTTTATAAAGAATCTTTGCTAAGATCAGTTACTAATACTTTGAAGTAAGGCCTTAAGAAGTAGGCAATTTTTTCAACTGACTTATAATAGGCAATTTTGAGTTTTGCTCTTTGTGTCTTTTGGATAGAGAACAACAGAAGGTGCTTCATAGAAACTTTGGAATTTCACAGATCCAATCACGGACTTTCGACTAGAAAATCGTGACACTCAGTCGAAAAGTTACACCAGATAAAGTGCATATTGGCGAAAACTCCACCCATTTACACTTGATTGTCCATCAATCCAGAGCTCCGTTGTATCCCATCTTCGTCTACACCTTTAGAAAATGCCACTTTTTACAAACGTTGAAAAGTTCAGCTTCAATTCACGATGAAAATAGAATAATACAAACGTTGAAAATTTTTAATTAAAACTTAAAATTAATAAAAGTTTTAATAAACATATTAATAAATTTCGAAAAATAATTTAAAATAAATAATTGCTGACTGAGAAGAGAGTATTGCTTATTTATCAGTCAAGATCACAGCCCATATAACAAAAGAAAATTTGCTCTCATAAACTAATAAGTATAAAAACCTTGGAATATTTAGCAGTGGAGTTGTCTGGCTGTTTCTTATTTGAGGAACCAATAGAGATTAATGTTGCTCGTTGAGTATTTTCAAGATGTAAGATTACCTGAAAAGATAATATTTATTCTGTATAATTTATTTGATACCTAGCATTTTGTAGATATTGAAAATACTTGTAAATATGTTTTATATGTGAAGAAGGAAGAAGGCACTGTGGCAGAGGTTCCTCCGGACTAAATCAGTCCGTGATTTTCAAGATCATCGCGAGTATTCAAACCACTTCTCTTCATCTTTAAGGCAGGCAAAGATCCAGTACGAGAGGCGACTCGCATCTGCGAAAAACCGAAACAAATTTTTCAAGTACCTCAAGATGTCTATGAATGGAGCAGTTAGCTTTCCGACCGTCTATGGCCGGGCAGGCCGTCCCTGTGAGGATTCCCTTGAGACCGCCGAGGTATTTGCCGATGTTTTCTCCTCTGCATTCGTGAGGGAGCCCGACGGACCTCTTCCAGAGGTTAGGTTTGCTAGGGTTTCTGGTGAGATTTCCGATATCAAGATCGATGAGGAGCTGATTCGGGGGTGCTTGGCTCAGCTCAGGGATACTGCTCCAGGTCTCGATGGCCTTTCTTCCAAGCTTCTCAGGAGCTGCGCGGGTTCTCTCTCTATTCCCCTTTGTAAAATTTTCTCTAGTTCCCTCAAGTATTCGATTCTGCCTGCTGACTGGCTTACTGCTTCCGTAACACCCGTTTTTAAAAAGGGGGATAAATTATCACCGCACAATTACAGACCCATCAGCTTGCTTTCTACGGCTTCCAAGGTCTTGGAAAGGATCGTTTCGGACCAGATCACCCAATTTGCGTTAACAAACGATGTTATCCCTAATGAACAGCATGGATTCTTATCTGGCCGCTCTACCATGACCAACCTCATTTTGTGTATCAATGAGTGGACTAAAGCGTGGGATCGGGGGGAGCCTGTGGATGTTATCTACCTTGACTTCTCCAGGGCCTTCGATAGGGTCCCTCACCGTCGGTTGCTTGCTAAGCTCTCTCATCTTGGAATCAGGGGAAGTGTTCTTGCTTGGATTGGGGCTTATCTATCCAATCGTTTTTCCACGTCAGGGTCGATCGTTCCTTCTCCAGTCCCGGGAGCCCTTTGTTATCTGGTGTTCCACAAGGTTCCGTCCTGGGCCCTATATTATTTTTATTATACACCTCCGATATACCTAGATTACTCCACTCTTCGTGCTCTATGTTTGCAGATGATACCAAAATATATAACTTTCCCTTATCTAACTTCAATACTCTGCAACGTGACCTAAATGAATTGAATGTTTGGTGTGGTGAATGGTTACTTCCTTTGAATGTGGAGAAGTGCTGTGTTCTTCATATTGGTAGAAACAACCCGAGGAGGGAGTACTTCATCGGCGGCGATAGGCTGAAACAAGTTTCGAGTCACTGTGACCTGGGTGTAACTGTCTCCGAGGATCTTCGCTGGTCAAACCATGTTAGCATCATCACTGCCAGAGCCAGACAGTTGACTTATGCCATCCAAAAGACCTTCAACGGATGTGATGTTGCTACATTGAGGCTTCTCTTCACCACCTACGTAAGACCATTGTTGGAATATGCTGGCCCAGTTTGGTGGCCTTCCACTCGTGCCGATGAGCATTGCCTCGAGTCGGTCCAGCGCTGGATCACTCGTATACCCTTTGGAAGGATTCGCCCCACCTACGAGAACAGGCTCATCACTTTCGGATTGCCGACTTTCCAGTCGCGGCGCGACAGAGGTGATTTAATTTTTTCTTTCAGGTCCTTACGTGGCCACTTTGGTGATGATATCCGTGGCTTATATACTTTAAACACCAATAATCTGAGAGGTCACCAGTTCAAATTGGCAAAGGAAAAGTTTGCTACTTCCCAGCGGCATAGTTTTCTTACCAACAGAATCTTTGAGAGGTGGAACCGTTTACCAAGTGCTGTGGTTGATGCTCGAAGTGTCAATGGGTTTAAGAATGCCTTGGACTTGTTTTGTGGTGGAGCTGTTCAAATGTGAAACAGTTAAATTTATTTTGTATTGAGTTTATAGGAAATTTCCTCTACTCTAATTTTTGTTATAATAATAATAATAATAATATAACCAAAAAAATCTCCCTCTGGGTTTCTTCATCGAATTCTTTCTATTGATCATTTGTTTCACTAAAATTAATTGATATTGTTACTGAAACTGAAGATTTAGAAGGTATTATTCTGTTAATGAACCTTACTCGAAAATTGCATATGAATAACTTGAGGACGCCACTGTGTCATTTTCCTGTTCTCGCACACACAAAAACCCCTACGCATACTCTCTCATATTACGACTGCATATACGGTTGTTATGACGCCTTAGTAATGAATGAATTTTTTACATTTATTTTGACAGTTCAGGAAAGGGGGTTCCTTTCATTTTCCACACCTTGGGTTTTCAATTATCACGTGCTGCGTTTGAGATCCACCCCTTTTTTTCACACTTGCCGTCATTCCAAGGGACAAACTTCATAAAGGGTTCACTGAGAGCTGAGGCCATGATTGCGCATTAGAAATTGTATATTATGATTTAATGATATTCTGTTATGATCAGAAGAAATATGCTCACTCTTGGAGCCCTCGATTGCGAAAACACCTTCATGATTGGAGATATTTTTTGCGTAACACATTACGAGATCACCCTGGATAGAAAGCCCATATATATATTATGACTATTTGACATAATTCGGGCCCATCGATTTGACTCCATAGACTCCATTCACTGAAGGCCATCCCTGAAAACCTCTATAAAAAATGTCTCTATGATTAGAGGAAAAGTTGGCACATATGTATCGCTTCAAATGGAGAATATTCTGAAAGGGATCGAATGAATATTGAAGTTGAAATGTTTTCCTCTCTTTCCATTGCAAAATGGAATTCACCTTGGAAGTTGAAATTGATGGTAGACTCCCATTTTTATATACTGTCATACGTGATGGTGATAAGTTAATCTATGATTGGTACATTAAACCTCATAATCCTGGTAGATGTACGAGTTTTTTCAGTAATCAAAAATTAAAAATAGTTGAAAATGAAATGTTTAGGGCAACAAAACTTAGTAATGCTAAATTCCACGACAAAAATGATTACAAGGTAAAAGAAATATGTAGAACTTTTAGACAGTCTTGTAACAGGTTTATAAAGTGATGTATCTGAAATCAATTTTATACATTACCAGTTTCCTTCATCATAATCATTCAAAAAAAAATTACACATATTCTGGAGATCAGCTTCTACTTTAGAACATGTGTCACATCCATTCAATATAGATGAATTGAGGGCTGCAATCAAATCTACCAAATCTCGAAAAGCAGCAGGTTTTGACGGAATTTATCTAGAATTCATCAAACATTCAGGAAAAAAGGCATTGTCTTCGTTATTGTCTTTCTATGACAATATTCTGAATTCAGGAAATTTTCCTTCGGAATTTCGTAAGTCTAAAGTTATAGGTATTTTGAAACGAGGAAGAAATCCTTGTGGTCCTAGCAGTTATTGAGTGTTCCTTTCAAGATATCAGAATGCTTAATTCTTTGTAGAATGGAATCTTCTATAGAAAATGCTCCACAAATATATATTATATATAGTATATTTTTTCTGATGCTGCCATCAATTTTTCGGAGCACTTCCGATAGATTTTGTATTAGACTGAAAAATTTTGATGTATGCACGCCTAGGTAATAAGGATTGCATAAAATTGACCCCGGATTTTCTGAATAAAATTTTATAGACCGACGAAACAACTTTCAAAACTTTAACAACCTACATGGTTGGGATCAAAGTTTCGAATTCATAATAACATCTATACAATAAAGTGTAGAGATTTATCGAAATGAAATCTGCTCGTCAAATGACTAAGAGTAAATGAGGTGAGTATTGGCGTAGATCAGTAATGAACATTTTAGATGAAGGTAATGAAAAATAGAAGCCCACACTCAATTTTCGATTCATTTTTGCGATTTAACGCTTGGAAAGGCAAAGCGCTAACTATGGGCGGGCAAAATAACTACCCAATCATGAGTTCCAAATTAGGATTTAATGGAAGTAGGGATGTACCTACTCCACCTTTAGCCACCGTACGTACTATATATTTTAGGGAATTGACTTTGATTGCCGTTCCAGATTCTTCACTACAGATAGGAATTACGTTGCCAATTTTCTCTACTGAGCTATTGCGTTAAAAGGTATATGAGATTGCCGCAGATCGATTCCTTGCCAGAAATAAATCCAACGAGCATATTGAAAGGTGTGCGAATTTAGCCTAGATCTTCTCGATTTTTGGAAAAAAGAAATTGAGCTGTATTCTGCTCTATTACACAGTGTCTCATTTAAAAATGTCCACTCTCAAAACTCGAAATTCAATCAAAATTTCTGAAAAAGCCGATTTTTGATGACAGAGGGACATGATCTAACCAAGCATGATTCTAGTAGCAACTCCCTGGAGAGGGATGAAACCTCATCAGGCGACTCTAATTCCATAAATTTGTGATTTAAAGTGGCCCCAGAGAAAAAATCGAGCTGTTTTAGATCCGGCGAATGCGCATGCCACTTCACAAGCTTGTGAATCCCAGATTACGCCTCCCTGTCATCGAAAATCGACTTATACCTAGTCGAAATTTATAAAAGTAGTAAAGAAAATTAAAAGGAAACTTTTTCTTCTTCTTCAACAGCCTGTCTGCATGCACTCCTGGATATAGACCTCTCCCTGAATTCTCCAACCTCTTCTATCCTGAGCTATTTGGTGCCAATATGGTCCAACCACTGATTTAATATAATTTAACCATATATATATATATATATTTGTTCCAGGAGATCAGAACACTTGGAGTCACGTTAGCACGTTAGTGCTTTAAAATTTTTATTTACCAGTATAGGTAACCACAGAAATAGTTTTATCTCTAAAATTTTCTGAATGTAAGAGACAAATAATATACAGAGAATTACATTTGCTATAAAAAAACTTTTCGGAAGAAAATTTGATTTCTATGCCTTTCAGTAAAATGATATTCTAAGCGAGACGTTCGTCATGAGCAATCCTGTATATTCTCAGTCAAGTTATTTAGTTCGATGTTGTCCTCGTTGTTTGTCAGGTTTTCTTCGCCAATTATTTCACGATTCATAGAGATTCAACACTCACGTTTTCCAACTTGACAATTTAATTTTCATTACGTTGTTTGAACAATTTCAATTAACCTTTACAGTGTAGTGTTAACATCGACGTATTTTCAATTATTCAGCTCTCGAAACCAACATTTCTCAGCGTTAACTGTACTCAAGCCTTAAATGTTGAAATTGAAGATTTACGGAACGTTGACATTTGGTTATTTGGATTCTTCAATTTCTTCAAATTGAAAAACGCTACAATGATATTCATGCTCGAGAAATCTCTCACTCCAATTATCACTATAATTATTTTTGTGAGGACGTGGGACACAACTTTAGCAGAGGTGATAAAGATAATTAGAGAAAATATCAATTCGTGAGTTGCCGAGTGAATCATGGCAGCTTCGGGTATATTTTATTTGTTATATATTAACAACTCTGTTATATCTTCCGATACGATCTGGATGTTAATTTTGAAACAGCGTTCGGGGGGATTTTGTTCCTTTTGGAATTCATAAGTATATATTTTTTTGGGTATAAGCGAGAGTATCGTGTTTCAGAGATACTTTTCATGGGTCTTTTCGCCGTGTCCTGTCACTATGTTTTGTTGAACAGATGCTTAGGTGTTGAAGAAATTTTATACCCTCGAGTACATAATTAGTCATCGCATGAAACAAACTTTTCGATTTAGTATCTCGATATAAGGATCGGAGTTTTTGGCACTTTTCGATGTGTGAATATTCAGCATCGCTGTTTGGTTGCACGATTTCATTTCACAAAGAAATTCTAGAATTACTTCTCAAGCTTCATGAGGAGTTTAGGTGTTTTTCAGGGGTATTAAGTTCACTTGATCTCCAAATTGGTCGGTATTCTTGGAAACGCCACAGCTGGCAACTTGATAGAGATGTGTGGGGAAAGATCATATGGCTTTGGTCAAGCGATGACCTAATGACGTATGTTAACTTTAATTGATCATCAGATTCATATAGTCTCTTCAAGTTATATTGTCATCAAAGCAAGTCTTGAAAGTGTCGCTTTTTTTTCCTTTCCGATTATTATTGGCTCGTTTGTGTGTCGTATTCATATACCCATGTCTTGTCACCTGTTATGATCCGTACCATGAACGTAAGATCAGAATTCGCACGATATAGCTCGTCTGAAGGTACCTGCATCCGGTACTGATTTTGAAAAAAATTCAGGTTTAACGCAACGCGCTGCTCGCCCAATTGGCTCACCAAAATCGAACGAGCGGGTTTCACCAAAGATGTTAAGGTAACGAGCTTTCACTGGAAAGCTGCCATGATGATTTTCGAACCAAATTTTCTTGATTTTTTCGATGTTATCGTTATTGGTTGAAAAAGTCGACGATTGTCCCGAACGAGGAAAATCTTCGACGACCTCCCGATCGGTTGTAAATGCTTTTCACTTGAGTTTGCGATAAAACGTTGTTTTCATTAGCCATATTTTATTCTATGTAACTTCGACTATGGACTTTGACTTACGTCGACTGGCTTCAACAGCTGTCATAAAAAAACTAGTTGACAGATCGCGTTCATGATTGGCATAGTAATGACAGACAGCCATACCAACATACAAAACTTCAAATTCTTAAAAATATTCAATTTAAATCCTAATTTCCGGGTAACTTTTTATTAGAGTGTTAAATGAGGCTTAGGTTTCTTTACAACCATTCAATAGAGCAAAAGCGATTTATAAACATGTGCTTGTTCTTGCTGAAAATAATTTCATAAACTTTGTCCAATTGAACAAGTCTATCCTCGAACGTGTAAATAAACCAAAAGTATATAAAATTCACAATTATAGTCTTATACTTCTTGAAAGTATATCTATATTTTTTCTAGAAAACACTGTTTTCTAGTAAGACTATAATTGTCAATTTTAGATATTTTTGGTTTTGGCACGACACGGCCTTTGAAATGAAATGAAAGCAAAAGAAATTAATAATGAAATTCTGAAAAAATATGAAAAAATGACTCGAAAGTAAGTACGAGATGTTGGAGTATCGACGATTGCGTACCTGGCTTCCCAGCACGGATCAATGTGTCACTCACGAGCGAGAAATGGTCACCTTTTCACTGGCGTTCGAACTTGTAGAATTAACGAGAAAATTCGACAGAAACGAAGAAAAAGTCTTGCACTGCACCGAACGAACGTCGATGTCTGTATTCGAATTACGACTTCTTCCGTCTCGCACTGTCATATATCTCCAACATATGTCCACACGTAAATATACGTCCATAGAGAAAGAAAATGAACATACGTGGGCCGCACGAAACGAACAAGCATTTTGGAACAGAAAATAAATGAACTTAACTAACAATAACGAGTTGCAGTAACATAACCGCCCACCTAAAATAGAATATTTTATGAAACAAAGCAAATAAAAAATTGAGAAGATATCGAACCTAAAGCGAAAAAAAATATATACATATATACATCAACATATGTCATAACTATTGGAGAGGTAATGGACATAATTTAACCACTGATCTCTGCAGTACACATTGAGTAGTCCGAACAGTAGCTACTCTAGCTATTTTATCAGCGCCAGGATGCAATTTCTCAATGCGTCCAAGTCGCCAGCGCAATGGAGGGAGTTGATCATCTTTTATCAAGACGAGTGCACCTATTGAATAAGGAGGCGAGTTACTATTGAACCACTTTTTTCGTTGTTGCAGTGTGTTCAGGTATTCTAAATTCCATCTTTTCCAAAAATCCTGATGGATACGAATTAAAAGCTGACAACGCGATAATCGACCGATAGATAGGTGAGATAAATCTGGTTCAGGAATAGCAGTTAATGGAGCCAGAGTAAGAAAATGTCCTGGTGTCAGTGCAGATATGTCATTCGGACCATTACCAAACGGACATAGAGGGCGAGAATTGAGCACAGACTCAATCTCTAAGTGGACTGTATAAAACTCCTGTATGACCTGTTGAGACAGAAGGAACTGCAAAGTCTGGGCACCCGGATGCAGACACATTTTGTGGAAATGCTGAATAAGGAGCTCAGCAAGACGATGAAACGAAGGAAGCAAAGCTGGGTGTTTGTGATCAAGAGCCAGACCAGAAAAAGACAGACGACCGCCCACCCTGAGAACACCATCTTCTCCAATAAATGGATTCAATTTTCGAAGTAATTTAGATATGGGATTTCCCGAGATGAGATCATCGACCTGTTCCTCGAACACAACCCGTTGAACCTGTTTTATGATGAAAAAAAGTGCATCTTTGAGATGAACTGCGGAAAATCTATATATCCTAGGAGCTTTAGAGTTTTTTATGAAGTTAACGAATCTGAAAATGTAAGCTACCACCCTTGGAACCTTGGACAGAGATGAATACCTGGAGAGCAAATCATCAACAAACGATAGAGAAATGAAAGTTGACAAAGAGAGGTGACGCTCTTCTGTTTGTACAAGATGAAGAGAATTCTCTATTTCATCATTTGCAAAGGTGAGATGTTTGGAACGAAGCCAGTCAGGGCCTGTCCACCACAAAGAGCAGTTCAACAGTTCAGTTGGCGTTAAGCCGCGTGAAGCACAATCAGCTGGATTGTCTTTCGATTGAACATGATAACAATTTTCTGTTGAAACTAAGTCCTGAATTTGAGTAGTACGATTGCTTACAAATGTCTTCCATCGATGAGGAGAAGACTTAATCCATGTTAGAGCTACCATTGAATCAGACCAAGCAAAAATGTCATCCATTGTAAAGGCTGACCGGCAAACAGAGGAAACCACATTAATGAGCTTTGATAATAAGAGACAAGCACACAATTCCAGTCGTGGAAGTGAAATTCTCTTCAATGGGGAGACCTTTGATTTACCACCTACGAAAGAGATGTCAATGGAGCCGTCATAATTGAAAAACCTGAAATATACCGCGGCTGCGCAACCACGCTCACTACTATCTCCGAAACCATGAAGTTCGCAACGATAAAATGGTTTCGATGCAAGTTTCCGAGGTATCTTTAATTTACCCAATTCGGTTAATTCGGATTTACACTGATTCCAGCGACGGCTGACATCGTCTGGAAGTGTATCATCCCACTGTAAACCTAATGTCCAAAGATGCTGGATCAAATGTTTAGCAAGAAAAGCAAATGGAGAAAGGAACCCCAAAGGGTCGAAAATTCGAGAAAGTTCTGAAAGTATGATACGTTTGGTACATACCTGCACAGTAGTTTCCGCAAAATAAGAAAATTCGTCCGACGAAGGAAACCACTTCAAACCGAGAATTTTGACTAATATTCGACGATACAGTTGTTTGATATCAACTGTGAAAACGAACCGATGAACACGAAAGTTCATCAAAATGGCAATAATATCCTTTTGTAATTTAGGACCTATCAATAGAGCATCATTTAAAGATAAATGACCGGGTACATGAGCTGACGCATCGAAAACAACCCTCAACTTTGTAGATGGACTGTTTGGTTTGATTATACAATGGTGAGGGATATAAAAAGTATTTTCATAATCCGAACTCGTAGAAATTAATGACATATGATCTTTTTCTAAATATTCCTGCATGAAAGTAGAGTATTCCCTGTATATATTCTGGTTTTTAATAAGTTTACGTTCAAGGGATAAAAAACGACGTAGTGCGAGAGAATATGTGTCACCGAAAGAAAGTGTTGACTGATCAGGTTTAAATGGTAATGCCACAGTGTACCGTCCAGATGTATTTCTAGAATAGTTCTGAGTGTATAAGTTCTCACAAAATTGATCTTCTGGTGATACAATAACATTCTCTGAAACTTCTTCAAGTTCCCAAAATCTTTTCAACGAGGAGTTTAAACCTGATTCAGACAATGACAAATGAAAATTGTTAACTGATATGTTAGGTGATTGAATCTTTCCCATGAAAACCCAACCAAACACTGTCTCAAGTGCTGTTGGTTCTAAACCGTTACCCTCGATACGACCCGGTCGAATTATTAAAGAGAATATATCCGCTCCGAGGAGAAGGTCTATTGATTTCGGAATGGAAAAGTTCGGATCTGCTAACTTCTTGTTATGGACACAATTCCAAAACGAATAATTTACGAAAGAACTCGGCATCTCCGCACAAATCTTCGGAATCACGACGGCATCGAATGTAAAAGATGGATTTATTTGATCTGATGGACGAATAGTACATTCAGTGCTGCAATTAGCAGAAGATGAGCTTTCACAAATTCCATCTATCGAAAATGAAGCTTCACAAATTTTCAAGCCTAATCTATTTACACACGATTGAGTTATAATATTTATTTGAGAGCCTCCATCTAACAGAACTCGGACCTTCTGATATCTACCCCAAGCATCACGAATTTCGACCTCAGCGGTTGCCAAGAGAACGGTAGAATTTGAAGTAACATTGGTTAAAACCTGAGCTGAGCCTGAATCCGATGAATTTGCAGCATTGAAATGAAACGTCTCTGATGAAGAATCATTCTCCGCACTATTGCGCATGTGCAACAGGGTATGATGCTTTGCGTGGCAAGTACGACAATTTGACCTTGAAGAACAATTGTTAATCTTATGTCCAGAATGGAGGCAATTGATACACCAATTTTTGTTCTTCACAATCTTGAACCGATCTTGAACAGTTTGTTCCAAAATGATGGACATTTGTAAATATTATGAGCTAACTTGCAATAATTACAGGTTAAACGTTTCTTGAATGATTCAGTTTCCGTTTGAACGAGAAGAGTCGAATTTCTTTTATTCGTTGAGAGAGAACTAGATTTCAAAACTTGAGAATTCGAAACTGAATGAGTTTTCGACGGAAGAGAAAGAGCTACTGCCTCCAAGGCTATACACTGATTTGTCAGGAAATTTCGCAAATTGACAAACGACGGAATATCTGTTGAACATTCTTGTAATTCAAAACGTTTGATCGTTGCTGAATCTAATTTCTGAATGAGAATGTGAAATAAAACGAAGTCCCACTGGTCAACGAGTAAACCTAAATTCCTTAATACCGATAAGTTTTCCGCAAAAACTTCTAGAATTCGCCTAAGGTCTTTAGCTGAATCACCCTGTAGCTTTGGAACATTACAGGTTTCCTTCCAACATGTATTAGCGAGAAGTCTTTTATTTTGATATCTTTCCGCCAATGTCTGAAAAGCGCTTTCATAATTTTCAGCAGTCAATGGAAATCCTTTAACTAAATTTAAAGCATGAGAAGAAAGTGAACTAAGGAGGTATTGAAACTTTTCTATTTGACTCAAGTTAGAATTTTCATGTACCAAACTTTGGAACATATCGAAAAAGTAGGCCACTCTTTATAATTCCCATTGAAAATGGGCAATACTATCTTTGGAAGTTTAACATTTGGCGAACTAATAGAGCAACTGTCTTGGTTTTTACTGGAATGTTTACTACAGGAAATAAATTAACATAAGTTGTTCTGATGGTGTAATAATTATCCATGAAGGCTGTTCGAATAACCTTCTCAGTGTTCAATTCGGGTTCTTCGGAAGATACTATCATAGAGACAATAGACGTATGTAAATTTTGAAAGTCCACGAGAATATCGTCAAGTATTTCACATCTTAATTTGAATCTTACATGGAGACTTTGATCAGTGACAGCGAATTGTGCTAAATTGAGAATTTCCTCGAGATCATCAATAACAATTTGACGACGAGCTTTGAGTTGTTTCAATTTTGTCGCCATTATTATTATTCAAGGTATACTGCAGAAAACAATATGAATTTTGTTTTGAGTAATTTCGAAAAAGAGTAAATAGACTAACCGATTGAAAAGAACTAAATTAATTAATAAAGCAAATAATTAAGATTGAATCTATTAAATTGAAAATCGAGTTGAAAATAAACAAATGAAAATAATGAAATGTAAATAAACAAAAACAAGAATGTCAATCTTTGTTTATGTTTTGAATCAAGGTTATGAGCATAGATGAGAAAAACAAACGAAGAGTTGTCTATGTTCCGAAAATGAAAGCCAAATTCTTCAACATGCGCAGAAATATCAGCAATTAAAGAACTTATAAATGTGTTCGATATCTTGTCAAGTTTTTGAGGTTAGATGAACATTGACCGAATGAAATAAATGCAAATGAAAAAAACGAAATGAAAAAATTCCAAAATGCTTGATCGCAATAATTTTGAAAACGCGGTTCGAAAATATGCGGCTCAAGAAGGACCAAAATGGCACGACACGGCCTTTGAAATGAAATGAAAGCAAAAGAAATTAATAATGAAATTCTGAAAAAATATGAAAAAATGACTCGAAAGTAAGTACGAGATGTTGGAGTATCGACGATTGCGTACCTGGCTTCCCAGCACGGATCAATGTGTCACTCACGAGCGAGAAATGGTCACCTTTTCACTGGCGTTCGAACTTGTAGAATTAACGAGAAAATTCGACAGAAACGAAGAAAAAGTCTTGCACTGCACCGAACGAACGTCGATGTCTGTATTCGAATTACGACTTCTTCCGTCTCGCACTGTCATATATCTCCAACATATGTCCACACGTAAATATACGTCCATAGAGAAAGAAAATGAACATACGTGGGCCGCACGAAACGAACAAGCATTTTGGAACAGAAAATAAATGAACTTAACTAACAATAACGAGTTGCAGTAACAGGTTTATTTCACACTTTCAAGGATAGACTTGTTCAATTAAATAATTTTAATTATGGGAAGAATTACATTTTAAGTAAATTTCATTCTTTTATAATAAACTCAATCTATAATATAAAAATGGATCGCAAAATGTGTTGGTAAGCGCATAACTCAACAACGCCTGGACCAATTCGGCCAAATCTTTTTTTTAAATGTTCGTTGAAGTTCAAGGATGGTTTTTACGGCGAGAAAAATTAGAATTATTGCTGGAAAAACCCTAAAAATAGCCCTTTTTTTTCCCATACAAATGATTTGTAACTAAAGGTTCATAGAATATCCGTATACCTGAGGGAGTATAAAAGGGCATATTCGAGGAAGTTGAGGCCTGTTCAGTTCAGTGTAGTTCAAGGTAGGTCAAGAGAGGTAGTATATATATTATCGAACCCCAAGTTCGTAACAATATCTATCAAAACAATGTGCGTGTGTGCGTTGGAGCACAGAATACATAGTTGGAGGAGTTTAATGTCGCGTTCCGAAGCTCGCGTTTTTTTTGTATTAGTTTCAGCACGCGAGATAAAATGCGTCAATTTCCACGTCATTACATCAGCCAAACAAAAATCGCGTTACCAACAGTGTTTTATTATTTTCAATATCCAAATTTTAAATAAATAAACCAATTCGTACGGCTAAAAAGGATTTGACTTCAAGTCATATCAAATTTAAAAAAAAAAAAAGTTGTCTGTTACCTAATCTACTGAGTTTGCTTTTGTCAACTGATACACGAAACAAATTCGTATATCGTGTTTTGTGCAGAGTGTTTGGTTAGTTAGTATTGGTTTAGTTCGTGATTAGTGAAAAAATAATTTATATTTGATATGCCTCCTATAAGACGAAGCAATTTAGGTAGAAGAAACAGAAATGCTACAAACCAAGCTAATTACCGATCTAATCGTACTGCACAAGAACGTGACGACGGAAATGAACGTGAAAGAATTCGGATATCACAAACGCGTGAAGCGCGAGCGCGACATTCAACTTATAATCGCGCAAGTTTGAATCGAGCTGCTTTCAGTTACGATGTGTCAATTGACTACAGTAACTACCAATGTGTTGTTATTGGTTCTATGAACTCGGTTTGCTCACACTGTAAGGCATTAAAATACAAAAACGAAGCCAATGGATTGTCTTGCGCAAATGGTAAAGTGAAATTGATACCATTGGATCCACCACCAGAACCATTGTACTCATATATATATTCTTTTGAACTTTTGGCTTACAATATTTAGTTATTTATTTATTGTACTCATTGGTTTCAGGAATAGAAACAGATTCTATACACTTTTTGACACATATCCAACAATATAACAATTGCTTTCAAATGACTTCATTCGGGGCAACAAATGTAGTTCGGGAAAATTTTATGCCAACTTTCAAGGTATGTATTATAGCAGTTACTCATAATTATTTTAGCGAACAAAATTTTCTATCACCAAAGTTAAGATGTGTCACTAATCTTCAATTTCTTAATCACTTATATATCACTTAGTCATCATATTATATGGTGATTTAGTTTCAGTGACACTTTTATTATATTTTATATTTGATAGATATTAGTTAAAACTAAATATATACTTTTTAAGATCAAATCTATAATATAAAAATGAATCGCAAAATGTGTTGGTAAGCGCATAACTCAACAACGCCTGGACCAATTTGGCCAAATCTTTTTTTAAAATGTTCGTTGAAGTTCAAGGATGGTTTTTACGGCGAGAAAAATTAGAATTAATGCTGGAAAAACCCTAAAAATAGCCCTTTTCTTTTTCCCATACAAATGATTTGTAACTAAAAAGGTTTTGCAGCAATGTAAATTGATTGTTTGGGATGAATGCACGATGGCACATAAACAATCTTTTGAGGCTTTAGACAGAACCTTAAAAGATCTACGGAGCAATAATAACCGATTTGGTGGTGCAATGATTTTATTAGCAGGAGATTTTCGTCAAACATTGCCAGTGATTTTCCACGATCCACGCCAGCTGATGAACTCAATGCATGTCTAAAGTCTTCCAATTTGTGGAAACATGTCAAAGTACTTCATTTAAGCAAAAATATGCTTGTCGAGTTGCATAATGACCAATCTGGAAACATATTCTGTAAACAACTCATTGACATTGGTAATAGCAAATTTCCTATAGACATGTTGACTGGCTGCATTAACTTTCCTCAAAGTTTTTGTCAGTTAACTCGATCAAAAGATGAACTTATTTAGAAGGTGTTTCCAGATGTTTCTCAAAATAACAGAAACCATGATTGGTTGAGCTAACGAGCTATACTGGCTGCAAAAAACATAGATGTAAATGAATTAAATTTCAAAAGTCAAGAACAAATTACAGGCGAATTGAGGATATATAAATCAGTTGATTCGGCTACTAATCAACTCAACTATCCACCGGAATTTTCAAACTCGCTGGATTTGCCAGGATTGCCACCTCACAATCTTCAATTAAAGGTTGGATCGGTGGTTATAATGTTGCGAAATATCAATCAACCGCGTCTTTGCAACGGTACATGGTTAGCGATAAAAAAATTTCTAAACAATGTGATAGAAGCAACTATACTCAAAGGAAAGTATAAAGGAGAATATGTTCTCATACCGCGCATCCCAATGATTCCGACTGATGTGCCATTTGAGTTTGAACGACTACAGTTTCCAGTGCGGCTTGCTTTTGCTATGACTATAAACAAGTCCCAGGGGCAATCATTAAGTGTTTGTGGTATTAATCTAGAAAACCCATGTTTCTCACATGGTCAATTGTATGTTGCATGTTCCCGAGTTGGAAAACCATCATTTGTTCATCTATGCGCCAGGTAATCAAACAAAAAACATCGTATACCACAAAGCACTACAATGATAATAATAATAATTATGATTCACATGATTAACAATAAAGCGATTACTTACTTTTAAGTCCTTATATGTGTTTCATTTAATTATTTTTTATTCACAACGCCATATCAATAGGGTGACGGTTCTGTTCAGGAGAATTTTTTAAAATACGTAGGCACAAAAACTGCCACATTACAAATCTTTTTGACAGGACGAAGTCTGTCGGGTCAGCTAGTTCTTCATAAAATCATAGAATGCAGTTGTAATTTTCTGTGTCGATTTGTTGAGTGAGATAATACTCTATTATTATTATTATTATTTTTACAATTTGAGAAGAGTTGAGAAATAAATTCTATAAACTCGCAAAAATAACGTTACAATGAATGAAATGTCAGTCCTAAATACAACAAATTGGTTGGGGTTGTAGTTTTATCATTTAATCTACGTTAAATATTAACATTCAGCATAATTACACAATGAACTCAACCTATATTTGACGATAGATTCGAATAAATGATATCCGTTTGAGCATTTAGAGGTGTTAGAACTGTGCTTTTTCGATAAATGACATTTATTCTTAGTTAAACTCTGTCTTTTTGTTACACCCACCCAACAAGTCGACTCTTTGGTGAAAAAACCTTATATTACCGATCCAGTTCATCAAAAAAATACGAATAATGGTGCTATATGACGTAGGTAAATTCGTAGATCGTCCGCTATTTTTCTTGTCAATCATTCTTATAGTCCTTGTGCCTTCGCTACAAGGGGTAATTCTATCATTTGTTCGCTTTATTTCTTGACCTGTACGGTTTCAATCGTGATAATTCAATCAAACGAGGTACTCATTATTGCGCATAATGAGATTTGCTAAAGCATTCTGGAGTGGCTGTACACTCTTTACCATTCCCACGGGTAAATGCTTCTGAAAGATTATGGTAGAAACAAAATGGTCAATTTGCATTGTGAACTCCTTAAGAATTGTAATGCATCCGGTCATATGGCACACTTGTCGCTTTTGTTAGTACGATTGGACATTTAAATTCGTGAATACCTACCTACATATATTCGTGAATCAGAATTAATTTCATTGATCTCGAAGGGTTTCAGGTAATCGAATTCAGAAATATTGTCCGTTTGAAATATATTGTGCCCAAGGGGTGCCATGAAAAATCGAAACCGATCTAGATACATTTCATGTTGTAGAATTAAAGTTGTTCGAACTGAAATCACTTCAGAGAAAGGCAGGAAACCCAAATTAAACTTTAAAGAAAAACTCATTTACAAGGCAACCATCAAATCATTATGGACGTACGTCATCCAATTCAGGAAAGCAACACCTAAGTTCAAATTATCCAAAGACTTCAATCAAAAATACTACGTTAATTGGGTAATGCCCCTTGTCTCCAACCACATCATTCAACTGGTTAGTCATAACTATGAATCCATCAATACATATATTTATTCAATACTTCCTCTTAGTCTGTACCTATGACATATTTAATAATAATAATAATAATAATTTATTGATCCCATAAGACATAACAGAATATGTGTGAGACAAGTCTAGAATACAAAAATTAAACCTATTGATACAAAATTAAACCTATTGATACAAAAATTTATTATCTAACCAAGAAACTATCATCAGCCAAATATTCTTTGACACTATAGTAACATTTCAACATCAATTCAACCTTAACCAATTTTTTGAATTCCTTTTTTCCCAAGGATTTCACAACTGCTGGTAGATGATTATACAGGATAATTGCCCGGTAACCGGGAGATGTTTCGAATTTAGCAGTTGCATGAGAAGGAATACAAAGTAAATCCGAATTTCTTGTTGAATAACCATGAAAGTCAGATAATTTAATCATTAAGTGTTCATTCTCTTTCACAAAAAGTAAACATTTATAAATAAATAAACCACTCAGGGTAAAAATTTGATGTTTTCTAAAAATAGGCCTACATGAATCAAGAGAATTCAAGTTGAAAATTAAACGAATTATTCTTTTTTGGACAACAAATACTCTATTGGACTCTACAGAATTACCCCAAAGCAAAACATTATAACATAAAGTACTGTACACCAGACTATAATAAATACTCATCAAAGAATTGAAAGGAAGCGAATCCTTCACCCTGCCGATTGCATAAAATGAGCTACCCAACCTCTTGCAGTGAGCAGTCCAAGTGAACTCCCAGAAATTTAACAGACTCACTAGATTTTATCTGGTTTCCCAAACATTCAACTGTAAGTTGATCCCCAGTTGAGTTTCTTACACGGAAGTATAAACATTCCGTTTTATCTAAATTGAGTATCAGACCATTAGAGCGACACCAATTCTCAAACCTACTAATTAGCTCATTACACAACGCCATGAGCCTCTCAGGACTCTGTGCTGAGACAGCGATAGATGTGTCATCAGCGAATATAATCAAATTCACTAGCAAACTGGGAATGATATGCTCTGGTAGATCATTTATGAAGAGAAGAAACAATAGCGGTCCCAAAACAGAGCCTTGTGGAACCCCCAGAAACACTTTAGCCTTATAAGATGAAAATTTCCAATTTTTACATTTAGAGTACGATCAACAATGAAACTCCTGATCCATTCCAAAAAACCCCACGAAAACCCAGGTTGTAGAGCTTACTCTCCAAGAATTCCGGCGACAGTACATCAAATGCACGTGTAAGGTCGAAAAAGAGACCTGCAACATAATGACCCTCATCTAATTTCTTATAAACGAAGTCAACAAATGAAAAAGCCGCTGTTTCAGTGGACCTACCCTGACGAAAGCCGTGTTGGCAGCTTGTTATGATTTTGAACCGGCTCAGAAATGACATCATTCTATGGTATACGATTTTCTCGAAAATCTTAGAGAACACGCTAAGAATCGAAATGGGACGATAGTTTGCAATATTGCAAGGATCGTTTTTTTTCAATAGAGGAATGACTGAAGCCGATTTAAGAAATGAAGGAAATTTGCCAGTGTTAATGGATAAATTTATAATATGTGCGAAATGATCAGCAACGACGTTCACAATGGCTTTCAATACCTCAACAGAAATGTTATCTACACCAGTACTTTTTTTGTTATTTAAAGATTTGACCGTGTCAATGACCTCCTCTCCAACTACTGGGAAGAAAAAAAAGGTATTCGATGATAATAGAGAGGTAGTACATGCAAGTGAAGGTGCACCACCAAAATGATTTCTCAAACTTTCTTGTGCAATAGAGCAAAAATACTCAGCAAACATATCAACGATCTCGGAGGGATCGGAATATAGTTTTCCATCATGACTGAGCGAGATGCTCTGTCGAGAAATTTTTTTCCGTCCTGTTTCCCTATTCACAATATCCCATACAGTTTTGTTCTTATTAGATGAACTATTTAACATATCCCGATAATAATTCATCTTAGTTTCTTTGAGTAATTTCCTGAAATCAATTTTAGCCCTCTTATAAATTTCACAAGAATTTTGGTTGTTCAATATTCAACTTCATACTTTAGAAATTAGATTGTTAATATCAATCAATTCATTTAAAAAATTCTGTTTGATTATTTATATACTATAACAAATTGATTAGATCATTCTATATTGAAACCAGAACCGGTCAATGACATTGACAAATTTATTGGGAAAATGAAAAATTCTGTTATTGGCAAAAATATATACGATATCTGCACATAAGGAAGTTAATAGGAGCTTAAAACTGAAAGCGGATGTTGTATCTAGGCACCAGATCATTACTTGAATACCTGAACAGATTGAAGAGTTCGCGTAGTTGCCAAGCAACCATCCAACGTCCTGTAACTGCTGCAGTTCCGCTATATAAAGGATGTAATAACGATGCCCATGCACGATATAAAAGGCCAATTAGGACCTACGAAACAGCAAATATGTAGAAAGCCAAATTCTGCTACTACCCCATATTAACTCACTATGTTCCTCGTCGTTCCACCTGTTGAAAAGCTTCAATAGGAGGGCATGGAACATAGAACGCATTTGAATTTGAATGTTGCGTTCAGCCAGTTTTGAACTGTCCACTTTGATGTTTCTGACACCTATTATTCATCAGAGCCAGTTCAATTAGTCAACTGCTAAGCGTTTCAAAAGCCGTATCAAGTAAAAGCTGGATAGCATATTACAATTTGAAAGTTCAAAGGTATCACGTTGATAGATTCTGAATTTGATTACCATTATCTACTAGCAGTAAAGACCAAAATTTCAAAAGCTATTTTGGGTTTTCTTATGGTATGTTGAGGAGTGGTGATTTTTTCTTATCGCATTAGTCGTGTTTTCTTAATAATTTTCTTAAAATTTCCTTAATCATATTTCTGAAGTTTGTTTCGGACTGTCCAATATATACTTCTTGGCATGAACCACAAATCAATTAGCAAACCCCTGCTTTTTTTGGTGGTTGCTTTTGTATTAAATTAGTGAATTATTAGTTTTGAATGCTGTGTTTAAATTCATATTTACCAAAAAATTTGTTTCTCATTTGTTTTTGATTTTTTTATTTCAATACTAAGTATTTATTTTTATTAATTGTTTCCTTTAGGGGATGAAGCTTGATTTAACGAAAATCTAATAAAGATTTTGTCAACAATGCCAGATTTGTATCTATTATCGAAATATTTGGCGTGGTGATTGACTCACTCATGTCTGATTTCGCTGATATCTATCGGGGGGTACCCCAGGGTTCCGTTTCTGCGCCGTTATTATATGCTATATACTCGTTGAGCCTGCCGAAGGCATTGAAAATTTGTTCATCTCAATTCTATGCCGATGATACACAGGTATACTTATCTTTGTAACTGAATCCACAGCCATATTAAGTAGGGAAATTGAGGCATTGAGAACTGTGGCTCTTGAACATTCCCTTCAGCTCAATGCGAATAAGTCCACTATGCTGCTTATCGGGCCTGAACGGGAGGTGTTGGGACTGAGGGACTTGGTGAAGGTGGAGGTCGAGGATGTGGTCCTGCCTGTGATGAACGCAGCGCGGAATCTTGGTCTGGTTCTTGATAGTTCCCTAAGATTCAGTTCACATGTGACAGAATGCATAAAAAAAGCTTATGGAAGGATAAAATTGATTTATAGAAATCGGCATTTGCTTCCTCGAGGGATCAAGGTAATTCTCTGTGACTCTTTGGTCTTGTCAGTACTTAATCACTGTGATGTGGTCTATGGAAACTGTCTCACACAGTCTGATAAAATGAGGATACAGCGTGTACAAAACTCTTGTGTAAGGCTGATTCATGGTGTGAGAAAGTATGAGTCGATTACACCCAAACTTAGGTAGACGGGATGGCTCACTATTGAAGAAAGGACAAAGCTACACACAGCATGTTTCTTCAGAGATATAATTTTACTCAAGTGCCCTTCTTACCTCTACTTACAGGCGAATAGTTTTCAGAACCCATGTCCACAATCTTAACATCAGATTCAGGGGAAAAATAACTCCACCATTTCACAGAACGGCAATGTTTGAGAGGAGTTTTTCCTACAACATTGCGAAATTTCACAATGGTCTCCCTGAATCTTTTTTACGACTCTCTAGAGCAACTTTCAGAAAACGTTATGGAGGGTTTTTCTCATGGAGTCTTGAAGACCTCACTAACGACGAGTGCCTCTACGTGATAAAGGAAGTTGACTTTGTATGTATATATTCTTTTTCGCTGCCATATTTCATAAAAGTGTTTGCTAATTTCCTCTTGATCACTCTTATTATATATATTAACTTATTAGTTATGAATTTTCACATTCAGTTTCATGGTTGAGTAGATCAGAGAAGTCTCTCCGGAGGCTCACCTGAATTCCGCCATTTTTCTTCTAGGTCGATATAATGTATCATATTGTATAGGTCAGATATGAAAATAAAGACATTATTATTATTATTATTATTATTATTATTTGTTTTGAATTTTGAGTTCATTGCTAAAATATTTATCTTATTACCAATTTATCATAAAAGTTAAATAAACAGTCTCTGCCCGTACACTGGATCAGTGTGATACCACAAAACAACCTCCAACTTGAATAAATAAATATACAGTGATGGGCAAATGAGTGGAACTAAGTAAATATCTCTGGAATTGTTTTAGATATCAAAACGAATTTTGGAAGATGGATAGTGCAGTAGATTATTTGTTTTCATATTTTTAACAATTTTGAACATCCGATTTCACCGAATGTAATGTCAATTTTTGAATTTGAACGTTAAAGATTATGTTGATCGTAAAATGGGGGAATTAAGTGACAGAGAAAGAATAAAAATATTAATGATAATTGAATATTGGGAGAGGAAAAGAACGCATCAAGAAGTTTGTGACCTCCTTTTTAACATTGTTCATCCTAATGCACAAATATCCCGTTCGGTAGTGACGAAAACTTTGGTACTATACAACTAGAACAGTTGGCTATGTACCAAGAAGTGTACGATAAAAAACGCAACTAATGAAGGAGTTGCTCAAAATGTTGCTATATCTTTGGAAGAAAATCCTCACTTATGCACTACCGACATCGCCAATATGCATGGATTTAGCGAAAATTCCATAAAGGTTCAATGAGCCAATAGTTCGCACGGAAAGTAAATGTCAACGTAATTAATTAACTTGAAAAAGAAAATTTGTGTATATGTGAGGGATCAATAACCTCTACAGATGTACAAAATTTCGTTATAATACGTTGGATAAACGTCGGATAGCTGATCAATTTCTGCCGCATTTTCAAGTCTATTCGTTTCAACCAAATCCAAATATCTTCCGAGTAACAACTTGATCTAATTGATATTCTAGAGAATATAGAGAAAACCAAATAACCTCATAACTCCTGAACCATTTCATGTATTCTGACTTATTCTGAAAATATGAAAACCCTTGCTAATCCTTGCTCGTTGTCTTCTTGCCGAATCGATCTGGTTTCGCATTCGATGTTGATGGTTGTCCCGGATTAAGCCATGATTTTTTCCGTTTAGAATCCTTAAAATAAATCCATTTTTCATCGCCAGTTACAATCCGATGCAAAACCGATTTTCTTTCTTGTCTTTGAAGCAAAATTTCAGAAGTGTTTTTTCGGTTTTCCATCTGTCTTTCATTCAATTCATGTGGCATCCATTTTCCATACTTTTGGATTTTTTTCATAGCTTTTAAACGTTCAGAAATTCTTTGTTGTGCAACATTTAACATTTCTGCCATTTGCTTTTGATTCAAAGTGTCATCTTCATCCAATATCGTTCGCAATTCGGCGTCTTCAAACTTTTTTGGTGGTGTTCCACGTTCTTCATTTTTCACATCAAAATCATTATTACTAAACCGTTGAAACCATCGTATGTACATTGCTTCTGACCATATGCCTCGACAAGCATTCGATGCGACTCTGCAGCACTTTTCTTCAAATGAAAACAAAAAAATTAATGCTTTCCGCAAATCATCACTTTCTGGTACAAATTTCGACATTTTTAACACGATGAAAAAATATGAAGTTGTCCGTTCAATTACTTGATGTATACTATATATGTTTCACAGATGTCAGCAAATATACAAAAAAAATAAAGGCTCGTGTTGACAACAAATGTGTTCCTTCCTATCAAGATATTTGTATCTTGACACTTTCTTCATACCGGTATACCTTGAACCTAAAAAGTACTGATATACCCAGCTACTGAAATTAAATAAATAATTTTTCGCTATGTTTTTTTATTTAGTGAAAAACTAGCCTGAAAAAAACCAAAAATATGAGAAACAATTTGAGTTAAATATTTATTATGCAAATAGTTTGAAAACCACAATAAAAATGTGGTAAATAATTGACAACACCCAAATCAAATATGACCCACATCATATTGAATGAGTCGATTAATCTCCAAATTGGGCCATCCTGTATACAAGGATCAAACAGTTGACACATGAGAACGAGCGATGTTGGTAGACATGTTTTCGAAATGTGGACGGTGAGAGCAAGAAGCTCTTTTGTTCCAGCTACCGTTCAAGAAGGCTTTGTCCCCCCAGCTATTATATTACATCTTGATTCAAGCGACGAACAAATAAAGGGATACTGATATCATGCAGACATTTTTAGCGCTAAAATGATCACCTCCAGGATAAAAGCTGTTTTATAGCAACTAGGCAAATTCCTGTTTTCCAATCGTTACACAAATTCATGTCGGGATTAATTGCATCAATACCTCACAGACAGGAATGAATCATTCAGATTTCTAGTTTAGCAGAAGATTAAAACCGCTTCTTTTCGTAACGGGTTCTCCAGAAAGAAGTTGTATTTTCAATCAACCAGCTCTATACACATATTTCAAGTTTATTTTTAGTTTTCGTAGGAATTCGAGAAGCAATCCAATTTTTTTTATATCTTATTCAAAAGGAACAAGTGAAAACGTGCCAAAGAAGCTCATCATCCCTGCGAAATAATGGATTCAATTATTAATTGTGATTATATCTATAAACAATTCTTGATCCATTTTTGAAAATAAGGAAAGTCCAGCTAAAAGTGGTTCACTAGAGTGACGGAGAGATGGAAAGAAGGAGCGACATCCCATGGACAATAGCGCCTTTGGTTCACAAAAGTACTCAATTGAAAATCATAGCAAATATTTGAGTGTCAAGAACCGACCCGTTGAACGAAAATGAAATCAATATACAGGTGTACGTTTCTAGAAGTAGCAGTGAAATATGCGTGCGTTGGTACATTGAAGGTTACTTAATTAATAATTAAAAAGTATGGCATATGGATCTGGAATTTTGAACGTAGAAATTCCGTATAAAAAGCATTGCATTTCGAGCCTACATCTTTCTGGCCGACAAAACGATAGAGAAAAGGACTTGAATTGAATACAGATCACGACGGTCCCTGATCATGTACGGCTCTCAACAATGGTAAAAATGTCGTTTGATTTGCATTTGTTATCTCGAATAATTACTCGAATCTCAATGGCCAACGTTTGGAATTTTTATTATTGATTGTAAGTTTGTAACGATCGTATAAGTATCTCAGACAATAAAATGCGTAATTAAGAATTCAGTAGGCTGAATCAATACCATCAAGAAATTATAAACTTAATTATATCTGCTGAGACGCGTCCACAACGTATTAACTGCTGTCTGCAGTTGTCCATTATAGGTCTTCGGATATGGAGTTGAAAAAACCGATCGGCAATATGGAACCAATTTTATCTTGAGACCTTCGAAAAATGATTGGATAGTATAGAATGAATAACATATTGCGATTTTTATGGCGTTTCCAACAACATACCATACTAATCTTTTTTTTAACTTTTACACCATGCATCGATGGCTTTACACACGCATAACGATACCACAATTGCTTATTATTTAGCTATTATAATTTTATTTTTTATATATTAGTCACTTTCCAGCGTGGTGTTTGTGTGTCTGAAATTTTCTCGGATATTGGGAAATATTCCAATGTTCATATACAACTGCAGGATACAAATTTGGAATTAGTTTTGAGCTACAATATTTACTTTGGCTGATAGAGCTTATTTATGTTCGAAAGTTTTCTCTTGAAAACTGGCAAATTAGAAGTCCCAGAAACGCACTGATTGCAGATTCCGAGGGAGCACAACAAACTCCTCCAGAAAATTAAATTTCACCAATATCAGCACAAAAAAAATTTTGTCTCGAAATTTTGTGGTGACCAACCAAAACGGTGACCAATCAAGATAAAATACACAGAAAACACGAGAACCAATCAAAAACGAGATTCTTTTGTCGTCAAAATCTTGATAGTCTCAGTGATTCAAAAAATCAATGATGGCAATTGAAACTTCAGCCCCTCCCATCTGCCATCTTCTTGCTAAATTGTAATCAATTGATGAAATTTTAACGATAAAGAATAGAATATTTATTTATTTATTGTGATATTTGACATCAATTGCAATAGTGTACCTCATTTTCACGACTAAACGAATGCTCAACAGTTGTGAGAAAGAAATGACGGATTTCTATGTCAGAATTATTCTCATATAAATAATTTTAAACTTCAAAACGCCAATTCAATGATGAAATTCATCAAAGAACGAGGATTCAATACTGAGATAAAGAGAATTACGACATTGATTCGTGGTGACCAACGAAAAAACGTGACCAATCAAGATAAAATACACCGAAAACACGAAGACCAATCAAAAACGAGACTCTATTGTCGTCATGATCTTGATAGTCTCAGTGACTCAAACAAATCAGTGATGGCAATTGAAACTTGAGCCCCGCCCATCTGCCATCTTCTTGATAAATTCGAATCAATTGATGAGATTTTAACGAAAAACAATAATAATAGAATATGTTTTACTTATTGTGAGATTTGATATCAATTGCAATAGTGCAACAGTTGTTAGGAAAAATGAAGGATTTCTATGTCGAAATTGCTCAATCACAAATATTCTAAATTCGAATCAATTCATGAAATTTTTTTCAATTGGGCCCCTGAAGGTGAACTCAAATTGTAACATTTAGAGTCAATAAATAAAATCACAAGAAGATTATTTGTAGTATAATCACTTCCCCCTTTACCAAGAGTGGTTGATTTCAAAGAAGCAAGTGAGTTCACGCTAGCTGGTTTACCATCAACTTATGGTTGCCATTGGACTGCTGATTGGGGTTCGAAACTTTCGGCTTGAAAACTGACGATTTGAAAGTTCCAGAAACAAACTGATTGCAGATTCCAGAAAATTTAGTTTCACCAATATCCAAGCAAAAAACCTTTTCTCCTCGAAATTTTTCATGATGTAGTTTACACTTTGAAAATTTTTTGTTCTTGAACTGGTATGTTCTTGAATTTTGGGAAATATTCCGATGTTTCCCAATTTATATGCAACTGCAGAACTTCAATCTGAAATTAATTTTGAGCTACAATAATTATTTTGGCTGCCTTAAAAATTTTTCTGAACCGCCATCCAAACGGTACGTATATAACAACGACAATAATGGAAAATTTCTCAAATGTATCGATTTTGATGATAACACTAGAGTAGAATTGTTATTTGGCAATCACCTTCATCTATTTTTTGCCTTGAAAACGACACAAGATGTCTGTTGAAATGTTGTGAAGAAGAACACTAAGAGATGATGTTTATTGTCCAAATAATAATTCTACACGGGTACTAGATGTTGATGAGTGTTGATTTTCAGGAATCAGAAATAATTTCTTTTCTTTCAATTCATCACTTCCTCGAGGGGACGTATCCAATCGACAATTATGTTTTTAGTGTTACTAGAAGATGCCTAGAAGATGTCCGTAAGACCTATGTACAAAGTAGGCTGTCATCTTGAATAGGCTCCTATTGGGTTGCCCTCGCCTGCCAGGGTCGGTAAGACCCAAGTAACCAGTCATCCATGGCAGGCTGGTCAACAACAACGTTAACTAGAACGAAAGAACGATCGAGACTGAACGAACGATCGAGACCGAACGAACGATCGCGACCGAACGAACGTTTTGTTAGTTTACTAGTTTTGTGAGATCCTTATAGTGTGGCGTCACAACGTATTTTTGGATTAAAAAGAAAGGTTCTGCAGACAAGATCTATTCTCCATTATTAGCTTCGTAGGGTATATCTCAACATCTTTCATCCTTACATTCCTTTCAAACCTTTCCATCTCACCTAAGAAAGAGTGTAGGAATACCAGAAACCCACAAGAAATAGCTCCAGATATTACAAGTGTCAATCAGTTATCTTTTCTCGCATTATACAGTCCACTAAAACGTCATATTCTATTTTTTTATATTTAGTAAGTATAGCAATGCGTTTATTGGTTTAAACTTATTTTAAATTAAATAAGCCAAGGCATTTTGTTCCATTCGAGCCGAGATTCTGTAATTTTTTGTCTTCGATCTGAGTAGTTTTTTATTCGATCGTAGAGGTGAGCGCAAGGACCAACATTCTCATCCACGATAGTAGTTTATAGATAAGGTTATAGATTTGTTGACATTCCTTTTTTCATTATGATCGAAAAGAAAGAAATTAGGTTGACAGTTTTGGAAGCTAAGAAAGAAACATTGTTTTCAAGATTTCAATATGATTAAATTAAGGATATGCAAAACCTTAAAGTGGCTGAATTTTTCCAAATACCAAATAGTGGAAGCGGCCGAGAGTATTACCCGTATTATGGCTGCCGCAGAAAGTATTGATTGTAAATAAATTTCGCAAACAAATGTTTATAAAAATTCAGTAGAATCACAGCCAAAGTTACCTAAGATGGATTTAGTCGAATTCTCAGGTGATCCGAAAACGTGGAATATATTTTATCAAATTTTCAAAAGTTGTGTGCATGATAATGCTTCATTGGATACTCTCGTAGGGAGTTTTATTTGATGAGTAAACTTGGTGGTCGAGCGTTAACATTGTGCTCTGGGGTGGTACCTACCGCCGAAAATTATGAAACGCTTTGGAATATTTTAGTGGATAAATTCCAGGACGAAAGATTACTCGCAATGATATATATATATATTTGAAGTCAATACTCGATTTTGAGCCCGTACATGACGAATCCGTTCACAACCTCGTAATATTTGTGGAAAAATTCGACGTTTCAGCGAGTGCTTTGAAACAACTACCCGTAAATAATTTGGGCATTTTGGGAAATATTCCGATGTTTCCCAATTCATATACAACTGCAGAACTCCAATCTGAAATTCGTTTTGAGCTATAATAATTATTTTGGCTACTATGAAAATGTTTCTGAACGGCCATCCGAACGGTACGTATGTTATCGTGTGACAATAATGGAAATTTTTTTCAAATGTATCGTAGTTTGATGATGAAACTAGTATAGAATTGTTATTTGGCAATCAATATTTTTTGCCTCGAAAACGACAGAAGATGCCTGTTGAAACGTTGTGAAGAAGAACACTAAGTTATTATGTTAATTGTCCAAATAAAAATTCTACATAGGTACTAGATGTTGGTGAGTGTTTATTTTCAGGAATTTGGATCGTACATGTCGGATCGGCAATTATGTTTTTAGGTGTTGACATATTACTAGAAGATGCCTAGAAGATGTCGGTAAGACCTATGTACAAAGTAGGCTGTCATCATGAATAGGCTCTTCTTGGGTTGCCCTCGCCTGCCAGGCTGGCAACGTAAACTAGAACGAACGTAACGAATGAACGCAACGAACGGACGGACCGGACGAACCGGACGATCGAACCGAACGGACCGGACGTACCGAACGGATCGAACGAACCGGACGAACCGAGCGAACGAACCGGACGTACCGAACGAACCGAACGGATCCAACGAACCGAGCGAACGGACCGGACGAACCGAGCGAACGAACCGGACAAACCGAGCGAACGAACCGATCGAACGGACCGGACGTACCGAGTGAACGAACCGGACGTACCGAACGAACCGAACGGTTCCAACGAACCGAGCGAACGGACCGGACGAACCGAGCGAACGAACGGACCGGACCGGACGTACCGAACGGACCGGACGTACCGAACGGACCGGACGTACCGAACGGACCGATCGAACGAACCGAACGGATCGAACGAACTGGACGAACCATGCGGATCGGACCGAACGGATCGAACAGGACGGACCGAACGGATCGAACGGGACGGACCGAACGGATCAACTGATCGAACTAAGGACTAACCGAACGGAACCAACTAACCAACTAACTAACTAACTAACTAACCAACTAACTGGCTCAACTAACTAACTAACTAACTAACTCAACCAACTGGCTGGCTGGCAACGTAACCAACTGGCCAACCAACTGGCTGGCTGGCTGGCCAACTGGCTGGCTGGCTGGCAACCAACCAACTGGCCAACCAACCTGGCTGGCGCTGGCCAACCAACTGGCTGGCTGGCTGGCTGGCTGGCTGGCTGGCTGGCCAACCAACCAACCAACCAACTGGCTGGCTGGCTGGCTGGCTGGCTGGCTGGCTGGCAACTAACCAACCAAAACTGGCTGGGCTGGAACTAACTAACCTTGGCTGGCTGGCTGGCGGCTGGCTGGCGGTACTGGCATTTAATTGGCGCTGGCAACGGCTGGCTGACTGAACCGACGGCTAACAGATTTGGCGCTGAACTAACAACGGCGGCCTTAACTAACGACGAACTAACTGGCAACTAACGACGACAACTAATTTGATTTTCAACGACGACGACGGCGCTGAACGACGGCGACGACGACGACGGCAACAACGACAACGAACGACAATTTGACGATGACGAACCAACCAACGACGACGACGACGGCGACGACGACGACGACGACGGCGACGACGACGACGAACGACGACGACGACGGTGACGACGAACGACGACGACGACGACGACGAACGACGGCGACGACGAACGACGACGACGACGACGACGACGACGACGACGACGACGACGACGAACGAACGACGACGACGACGACGACGACGACGACGACGACGACGACGACGACGACGACAGTGACGACGACGACGACGACGAACGACGACGACGACGACGACGACGACGACGACGACGACGACGACGACGACGACGACGACGACGAACGACGACGACGACGACGAACGGTAATTCAACGACGACGACGACGATTAATTAACTAACCGACCAACGACGACGACGACGACGACGACGACGACGACGACGACGACGACGACGACGACGACGACGACGACGAATTTGACGACGACGACGACGACGACGACATCAACGACGACGACGACGACGACGAACGACGACGACGATTTGACGACGACGACGACGACGACGACGACGACGACGACGACGACGACGACGACGACGACGACGAACGACGACGACGAACGACGACGACGACGACGACGACGACGACGACGACGACGACGGAATTGAACGACGACGACGACGACGAACGACGACGACGACGACGACGACGACGACGACGACGACGACGACGACGACGACGACGACGACGATTTGACGACGACGACGACGACCAACGACGGTGACGACGACGTACGACGACGACGATTTGACGATGACGACGACGACGACGACGACGAACGAACGACGAACGAACGGTGACGAACCAACCAACCAACCACGACAACCAACCAACTAACTAAACCAACTAACCAACCAACCAACCAACCAACCAACTAACTAACACCAACTAACTAAACCAACTAACTAACCAACCAACTAACTAACTAACTAACCTAACCTAACTAACCAACCAACTAACTAACTAACTAACTAACCAACTAACCAACCAAACTAACTAACTAACCAACTAACCAACTAACTAACTAACTAACTAACTAACTAACTAACTAACTAACTAACTAACTAACTAACTAACTAACTAACTAACTAACTAACTAACTAACTAACTAACTAACTAACTAACTAACTAACTAACTAACTAACTAACTAACTAACTAACTAACTAACTAAACTAACTAACAACTAAAACTAAACCCTAAAACTATGAACTTTGAATTTCTGAAAGGGGCATGAGTACTTGCCGACACGTGGACACTGTATTGTCGGCACGTGTTTCTGCTTATTGGCTTCTTCAGGGCAAGGCAACCAGGATAGGAATGAATATGAAAGAAATGACAACAGTCGTCTAGTAGTGTAATACTACACAATAATAAATATGTCCTTTTCAGGACCGTGAAAACACAATTTCATATAGGTCTTACCTCACGTTTATGAGTCTGATCCCCTGTTTTGCCTTTTCATCGATCTTCCACCTTATGCAATATGCACAATATTGATATTTTATGATTCGAGACACTAGTATCCGCAAAACTAGAGCTTCAGAGTAAAACAAATGGCAGATTCGGAAAGAACGCAATCCAATAATCCCTAGATCACGAAAAAACCAGGTACCAGATTCGGAGAGTAGCCCTCTCCATCTTAATTTCAGTCTTATCTCGAAAATTTTTTTTTTTTTGAAAATCAGAAAAATCGGCAGATTTAAATCATGTATACCACGAAATCATTATTCGAGATTCAGCATAGTCACAATCAGGTTACTGCTGGTTCTCCCATATAAATGAATGTTTCAAATTACCTGCAATTCATCAAAATTCTACTTATTTCCTTCGTCCAAGGTGCTGATCAAAAAAGAGCATCCTTCTGATTTCTGTTTATTAGGCCATCAGAGTGATTAAAGAGAATATATTCTATTCCTTGGAATAAAATATGCTATATGTTCTAGTCATCACCTTCTAAATCATTCTATTCATTCGGAAAATCAGATTATATCAATTTTTTAATCGAATTGCTAATAAGTCAACGATAAACGTTCTCAATTATGTCAAGCAATGTGTACCATTTATTGACGTCCGTACTCCTTGTAACAACTGCCGCGGAACTTTTTTAGAAAAACTCCAAACAAGCCAATAAATGAACTGTCATTCTGGTATTCTGGTTGATATAGTAGTCCAGTGTCTTCATAAAACTTAGCCGATGGATGCCTGCTTATGGTCTGAAAAAGTATTGCTCGTTGGAAATATTATAGCGTCACGATTATTGTTTTAAATTTACAGCAACGATATCGGGAATAAAATAGCTGCTCTAACATTTTTTAAGAATGATGGGATAATTGCTCATTCTCAGATAAAATGGGTTACAACTTACGGTAGGTAGATTTATAATAGCTGCCTCTTCGGTTAAGCGATATGAATGCGGCAAGCAAGTTCATTATTACTTTTACTATTTTGAGTATATTCCATCTTTTTGGCGCTCTTGTTCACCCGAACAGAGTGCCTATCATTTTGCCCAAATGTCTGTAATTTTGGAATATCGAGCCGAAAATGGTCTCAATCGATTGGGTTCGACTCCCTGATGAAGAATCCGTGGCAAAAGTTGAGTCTGTCCGGCCGGCCGAATCCTCTCTAGCATCTAAAAGAGATGCTAGAGCTTTCATATTTTCAGAATAGGTTAATTGTCCAAATATCCCGGTCAAGTTCGTTATTGGGCCAAATCCGTCGGATGGTTCAGTAGTTATGAGCATCTGAAATTTTGTTTCCTCACTAACTACTGGAATATCCATCCGATTAAGTTGATACTTGTAATATTGTCGAGGGAGGCTGCAACAAACGGCTCGCAAAATTTCGTAGAAATCGTCACGCTAGAAAATTTTCAAAAAATTCCCAAAAAAAATTTTTTTAATACTCACTATTTCATAAAATATTTTTCGGATTTCAATAAAAATTCGTGAATATATTGAGGTGATCGATATCTTACTTATCCTCAAATTTCTTTGTCCTAGCTCTTTTCCATCTAAAGATATGATCATTTTTTTCATTTACTCAAGAGAAAAGAGAAATGACATGAAGTCCCGGTGATTTTCTCTGAACGATGGTCATCACAGATCGATATTCGATTGAAAAATGTCGGGCTCATTAATCAATGTCGTAAGTTTTGGCGTAATATTAATCAAAATTTTTCATAACGGGAAATCATAGAGATAGAATTCAATCTCTGTGGCTGAAATAATATACCTTGTCAAAATTTAGAAAAGCACTGACGTAAGTTTTTAGCTTCAAACAAAACTTGGGGAAAATTATGAGTAGTTATTTTTAATTTGAGATAAAGGTTTGTTCATTCATTAGGCGTTCATATTTGCATCACATTGTCCCATAGTACGAGAAAAGACCTGATCAGAGTGCTTATAGATTTGTTATGGTTTGAATATTTACTCGCAAGTAGCTCAACAAGAGCGCCAAAGCAATCTGACCTCACGTCAGTGCTTTCTAATTTAGAATTAGGCCGAAACAAATCCAATTGTGATATTTTCAAATTAAAATTTTAGCTGAAATTTAAGTATGTCGTACTTCACCCGACGTATCAGGAAAAACTATAAAAAAAAGACAGGAAAAGTGGTTTGTGCACAATGGTGCAACAGTATATATTAGTGTTGATGCTCTTGAGTTTTCAAAACCGTACAGAGATCGTTCGATTTGTCAAAGTAGCCCTCGCGTAAGATGAGTTCGATCCATATACTTAAAACTCCTCGATTAATACCTATGATACGAGGTATATTTCGGGATGGGACAACCCTTGTGTTGCAATCTGCCAACTGATAGTTCTATCGTAAAGATTGAAATTTTTGAGGTTATACGTAGAACGCTATTTGTGTTGTTTACATTAACTTTAAAGATTCATCTCGCCCAAAAAACGACTAAATTAAATTGTGAACATTTTCGTGCTATTATTTTTTACAATTTTCGACGTGGATTAACTCAACAAAATTATATATCGTTGAAATTAATTAAATTTTTGGCGTTGAAGCTCCATCAAGGACCAGTGTTTATTGATGGTGTTGTGAATTCAATCGAAGTCGTAGTTCACTACAAGACGATTACGTGAAGGTCTTTCACAATCAGTTGTTATTCCAAAAACTATTGATGCTGTGCTCCAACTGATATGCAAGATCGTCATATGACCTAACGTGAGATTGAGACAACATTAGGCATTAGTGGGACCAGCATACATTCAATATTGCATGAACATTAGACCGTCAAAAAAATTTGTTTGCCCAGACAAATTGTCAATTGCAAAAAAAAAGGCTCGTGTCGATTGGTCGAAAGAAATGCCTTAAAAATACGATCATGGTGTGTTGAAGCACGTCATCGTGACAGGGTGGATTTAAGCATATGGGTAGACAGTAGTCGACTGTATGGGTTTCAAGATCAGCAAAATCCAACTAATGTGTCCTCTTCGCGAACTGAACCGTCACAACTGTATTCCTGAATATCTTGAATCATTGATATCGTCCCTTAGCGCCTGGCGTGTATATTCTACACGATACATACGATAAATCATTACTGAATCACCATCAAGATAATACTCTCGTGAGCAAAGAGATGACTTTTCTGGGTACCGATCCATTGCGACTTAAATTACACGGAATGGCGGCCGCTATTGTCCCCTTCGCAGTTCCTACGGCCGCTACGTTTTAAATGTAGTTCATCTGAATATACAGAGCAACGGAAATCAATAGTTTGCATCCGAATGGTCTTGTGAACAAGATCATTGGACGAAGAAAATATGAGAAAACGTCGATTTTAATGATATCCCTGGTACCTCGGACCATTGATGAGGATATAACAATAAAATGAATGAAAATTACCAATCTGGAACGATTTCTTGGTTAATGAAAAATAACCTTTTAAGTTGAGCTCTTATTTAGGGCAACTGCTTGAGGAGAAAATAGAGCAATTTGAAAAAATATGACGAGACAGGTCGATGGCAGATTGAAGAAGGCACTTTTGACGCATAATTAGTCACCCCCATTCCATTGTCCGTTTTTGACTGAGGAAAAGAGTTTTTGTGATATCTTTATATGAATAGAAAAATTTACACATACAAAAATGAAAACGCATGATGGAATAGCATCGTGAAATTTTTATAGTGTCTTGAAAGCTGTCATACGAGCGGTCAAAGAGAACTGTCCATTTTATACCGTGCCGTCCGCTTCGTGCCTATTATAAAAATTCAAATCGCCCGGCCACAATTCTGACAGACAGGTCGTCCAAGTAGCGGCAGATCACAGAACTTCATGTAAATTATTTGTATTTGTGGAAACAAGATGGAACCTTGACAAGAATGTTGTACTTTTCTAACAATCTGAATTGAATGGGATACATGTTGACGACTTATGTCCTTTATTTACTTTTCCTCGTCAGATCGCTTTTGTTCAGACTGCCTCATTCTTAATTCATTTTATTTTGTCGCCATTCTCTGATGTGTTTCTATACACGGAATTTCATTTTATAAACTGCTTCTTCTACTGCTATCGGGATTGGTACCAAATTGGTCACCTCTTTGAATTTTTATGTTCGCCACTGAACAATTTAACTCCTCTCTTGTAAAGGTTCACTGATTGTCTGGAGATAAAATGCATAAAGTAATTACTTTATGAGTAAATGCTCTAACATCTTTTGAAGCAACGCATCACATAATATGTTCACAAATTGAGACATATCCATGGGGAATATTCATGAAGAAGAATTCAAAGTGAGAGTTCAACAACCAAAGTACAATTTGTATACTATATATATTTCCATAGATTCTGTTCTTCCTTTGAATTCACAGCCAATAATGTAAAAAAAAATAAAATTATAACGTAAGAGATCAAAGAATTGAATAAAATAAATGAATAAAGCCACAGCCAGCCAGTCCATACTCGTCGTCATCAAGTACTTCTAATTCATACAAATTCGTGATCGAATTTTGACACTCAGAGAATAAGCGGGAAAAACTTTACCTTAAGGAAAATCGTGGTGTTGCCGTTTATGTAAGAAAGAATGTATAGGTGAAAGAAAGGAAAGATATGAAAAAACTTTCAGGAAAGAAAATTTTCGAATGTGTTGGCGTAGAGTATAAACTTGAGGGTAATAAGCATAAGAACAATGGTAATAATAGAAAGAGATGGCGTGTACTTAAATCAAGAACAATATAATTTTGTTAATTCAACAAAGTTTTCAGGAATAATTACAAACAAAAATTTTAAATGGAATGACCACATGAATTACCTCTGTGAAAGAGTCACGCCTTCCATCTATGGTCTGAGAGTTATGTCCAGGTATATCAACAACAAATATCTGAAGATAATGCGATGGAAGAGGCGGAGATGATATTTGGAATTACATTCTATGGATCAGGAGATATAAATACACTATTTGCACTGCAGAAAAAAAGTGTCCGAATTATTAATGATATAGGATATAATGAAACTTGCAGATGCATGTTCAAGAAGATGAGAATATTAACAGTATATGCCATATATGTCCAAGAATGTATACTTTTTGCTAGGGGTAATGAAAAACTTTTCAAGAAATATGAGAAATAAGAAGGTTTTCTACGAAAAAAATAAAACAGATTACATCTACCCAAGATACACTTTGACAACTCAGAGACAGATGGAATATAGATGCATAAGAATTTATAATTTACTACCAATCAGAATAACAATTTTGACTTATACAAAATCATTCAGAAAAGAATTATTTAAATATCTCATGAATTTAGAGCCCTTCATTTCGGAATTTTTTTTGAATTTTCGATGAACCTATTCTTTTGGTTTTGACGTTATTTCTCTTCTCTTGTGTACACTGTATGCAGAGTGATTGGGAAATGAAAGGCTGTTAGTATTATTATATTTTTCCTATCTCAATTGAAAATAATAAAAATTCAATTCGATATTTATCGATTTCTGTACTTTTAAATGACGAAAATGGTCACTGGTGAAAAGTTTTCATTACGTGAAGTTTGAATTATTTGGGAATATTAATTATGCACCAGTTTTGGTGCATACTTAACTGGCAAAGTTGATTGAACAAAGCTACGAGAACTAAATATATTCATTCGGGTTTACTGAAATTTTCGCATTTCCTCATTTTAAACTCAACAAGGGTACGTTGAACTTCTTCAGAATGAAAATCTGGTAAATATTAGTTGGAGTTGAATTGTGAGAGTATTGCAGGTTGCACATGGGCTAGGTGCAATTAATTAGGGAGTAGAATTCGTGAGCAATTCGGAAATGTACTTCTAAGGAAAATATTTCATTAATATCGAAGTTCGGTTCAATATTGACCCAAGGATTACATGCAGTCAGCAAGCAGAGGTCTAGTTATTTGATGAATCCATTACTGAGCTTTGTAGCTCATACTTGCTTCGACGTAATGACTTCTGACCCGTGGAAAACTGATTGAAAATTACTCCAACCTTATTGCATTACTCCAAAATTGATTTTCCGTCTTGCATTACGACGGAACAGTTTTTCAAATCAGGCGTCTTTTGGCTCTTTCACCTCATAGGATAGTTTGGGGTTAGGATAGTTTTTACTCGAGTTACACGAAAAACAACAGAAGCAGTTAGGGTTTTTTACTGGCACTTGCCTCAAAACTAGGCGAACTAGACAACTATTCAATTATATACTTGATGACAAATTATGGTATTTAAATGATTCAAACAAATACTGGAATGATTTGAAAATTGGGAACTTACAATTTCTTACCCAATTTCTACATACATATTCAAAACATAGATTCCTTCGGCTAATGTAGAATCGACATAATTTGCAATAGAAAAATCGTACTCAGTTTTATGTAGGTTTTCTCGACTTTCTCTTAAATATCACTGATTAGTTTTTATTTAAATACAGTGAAGTATTTAGGAAATTCAGTATTCTAGGAAATATTAAATTACTTGAATTAAAAAAAATCGTAATTCAAATTACCAATTACCAGTTGCGTCATTAATGATTAGCTTCTGTTGAATTAAAATTTTCCGAAAAACGCTGGGATGATCATGTTGTTTAACATAAAAAATAAGAAAAATTTACATATTTGCATTTGAGTACTTCTTTTCTTTGAATTTGTATTTAGACGAATTATTATGCTAAACTCAGAAAGGGATTTTTTTTTTTCTAATCCACAATAATACATTTTCGTATATGAGGCCAAAAATAAAATTTGAAAAAAAGGGAGCACCCTCGTATGTACACATTGATATTTTTTGTATTGTAACTATCTCGTCTATTTTTGATTTTCTAAATTTTTAGACGTTACCTGAATGCTTTTTGATGCTCTGTATTTGTTTTTGGGATTCTGGAAATGATAAAAAATAGAATTTTTGTTTAACTTAAATGAAAAAAAATATATTCAATAAACTTTTAAAATATTTTCATTAGTTTACTAGATATTGTTGCTTTATATTGTACCTTTCTCTTTTTTTTTTTTGCTTTTTGGCATTCCCTATACTACTTTTGATACTCAGCTTTGGTTTTTGGTGGTTTTGCAGTACTAAAAATGATCAATAAAAATAGAATTATCAAAATATATATATAGATTTAAATGTTTGAAATTGAATTTTGTTTGATAATAATCAATAAACTTTTCAAATATTTTTATTAGTTTAGAGGATATCTTTGCTTTATATCGTACCTTTCTTGTTTATTTTCTTTTTCTTTAGCTTCTTCGCGTTCCCTATATGCTTTTTGGTGGTTTTGCAGTACTGAAAATGATCAAATATAAATATAATTCTTAATTACATTTATATACACGGTGGTCGGGAGATTGACGTTGAAAAAATAACAATTAGATTATTCACGGTTTTCGGGTTATAATTATCTTCAGAAAATTTCACAACTTTTGTCCTCAATCACGTAAAAAAATTCTGAAAAAAAAGTATAAAACATTTTCCTTTTGCAATGAAATTTCTATGAGTTGTTATTTGATACATAAATAATCAGCTTTGTAACTTTGATTTAAGTTCAGGAAAAATTGATCTTAACAGAAACAAATTCATCAAGTGGATTAAGACCAGAACATTAAAACATAAATAAATAATGTAAATGAATATTTTCTTGATTACTAAATGTACCTATGAAATGCGCCTAGCTCTTATTAATCAGGATCATTTAAAATAAGCAGCACTCAATGGACTATTTTTGCTAAAATCCGCCATCAAAGTCACCAAGGTGGAAATTGTTAAAATTTATTTTTGTCTTTTTATGATTGTTAAGGCTAAATTCACTCGTAAACTAATAAAAATTTTTGCTGGAAAGATAAGATTCAAACAGAAACCATTCAAGGTTTTATTTATTTGTTTTTAAGTTTACTTATTTTGTATTTTGTGGGATGCAAAAATGGGCTGGTGGGCGAGCGCAATTATGCGGTCTGGTACACTCAACGATGAATTTATCGGTCCATTCGAACTCCCATCCAGACTAGATGAAGAAACTTCCAAAAATTTTCGGAAAATGAACTTCCATTACTGTTGGAAGATGCGACTCTTCAGCTGCGACGCACCATGATATTCCAGATTGACAGTGCCCCGTGTCATTACGCAACAATATTACGAAATTTCTAAGACGGAAATTACCCCAATGGATGGATCGGAGGAAGCGGTCCAATTAGGTGACCTCCAAGCTCTCCTGACCTTAATCCCATAGACTCTTCATTAGGGGTATTTTTAAAGAAATAGCCTACTGTAGCACCATGATTTACCAATTTCAATTAACCGCAGAAATCCGCTTTAAAACTGTCTGTGAGCATTTCATTTGTCATTGGAATGATCTACTTAACGCGCCGAATCGGTCGATATCACATGGTCGATGTTCTGGATCCAGTTTGTCTTTTTCACTGTCGAGAAGCTGCTGAAATAACACGTTTGAGGTGTTTTCGTAGATTTTATGTGCGAATTTTTCCTGGTGGAAGAGATTATCCGGTAAGTTTTCATTTATGATCAGACAGGGTTTATTCGATCCTAAATGTCATGTTCAGTGAAGGGGATAGTGATTACCTGTGAAACATACATGACCGAACATCTTGTCAATTCCACTCAATTTTGACTGTACATTTGTAAATAACTGATATTTGTAAAAAGTGGAATAAATAACGACTGTTCTATTTCGAACTTTCATTGATTAGGGTAGAGGCATCAAATCATTTTACCTGCTCTCCAGCTAGCCGGCCAAAATTATTCTATCTATATAATTAAATAAAGTTTCTTAGTTACACTACGCTAGGGAATCTCCGAGTGTCAAAGTTACAAAACTGATTATGTTATGTATCAAAGTACAAACTAATGGAGATTCCTGTCACATGAATTAAAAATTGTGCTATTCTTATCAAGGTCTATGCTTTCTTTCTATCTGCAACATGACTAAATTGATCTCCAATCAGTTCTTTCAATTATATTCGTCTTATATCATTTAGCAACAACGCATGCCTGCATTGTGACCACATTTTCTCTATCAAGTATTCCTGAAAACGTGATAAGACGATGATCACTGATTTACTCATAATAGATTTAATTAATCATCTGTCAGTCTGAGAGAAAAAAATTAATCAACATTCAAGCACAAACACTTCATAAACAACTGGTGAGTTAAACTGGTAGCTATATTGATTGACATCATCATGCATAACTAAATTTCCAAGAATTAAAAATATTGAGATTCTATGGAACCCAGCATCAGAGAACATTGTGATGAGCATCAAGCGAATGAAATGAAATCCATAATGACAATTTATCAAAAGTAGACCTCATTTTCGAGTAATTTGTTAAGATATTCAAAATGTAAATATGTGGCCTTAAATAAATACGGTATTTCTCTAGATCCACATACTTGATAACGAGAGTCGGTAGAATGCCTTCAACTTTGAACGGGTTGATATATATTTCCGTTTATAACCCTGTCGACGTAACATTTCTTCTTGTACCTTCATATGCAGTATCATTTCGGTTGAAATGAATAACTAATGATGGAATATAAATTGATATATTTCTCATTTCGATGAACGTTTAAATTTGAAAATTTTGGTTCCTTCAACACATTATTTAATAACCGATTAATCACACAGTCCCAAGGAAAATTTTTTCTCTCCCCAGTACCCAAGAATGAAGTACTTTTCAAGATTTAGAAAATGCTAACTTTTGTTATGAGAAATTCCATCAAGAAACGAATCTATGGGTTTTAGTTTATAATGGTCGAGAGCTATTTGTCCGAAATTCTCAGAGGGTAGCCGGTAGATTGACGTTTAAAAAATTAGATTCATCGTGTCAGAAATACCCCATTCTAGAACTTTTGTCCTCGATCACTTAAAAAAATTATAAAAAAACAAGTTCAAAACCTTTTTTCCTTTTGTCTTCTGCAATGAAATTTCCATAAGTTGTACTTGAATATTTAATTTATAACAGATTTTCAAAATGACCACCTCCAGCAGCAATGCACATTCTATGTAAAAAATTGTCTATTAATCGCCTAAAAGCTTCCCTGTTTTCTTATATTTTACGTTCGGGTTCTGCAATCTTCTGCCTTAGTTCTTCTTCACTCAGAGATTCCCTTGCAGAGGCGATTTCTTTAAAGAAATCCCGAATGAAAAAGTCTATGAGGTTAAGGTCAGGAGAGTGTGGAGACCACTTAACTGGAATATTCGTTCAAAAAATTCCGTACTATCGGGGCACCGTCATTTTGGAATATCATGGTGTGTCGCAGCCGAAGATTCACATCTTCCAACAGTAATGGAAGTTCATTTTCTAAGAAAATTTTGTAAGTTTCTCCATCTAGTCTTGATGAGAGCTCAAATGAAGCCATTTTTGCATCCCAGCAAATACAAAGTAAGTAAACTTGAAACTAAATAAATAAAACCTTGATTGGTATCTGCTTAAATTTTATCTTTCTAGCCGTAATTTTGATTAGTTTACAAGTGAATTTAAGCTTAATAATAATAAAGACAAAAAAATTTCAAAGAATTGCCACCTTGGTGAATTTGATGGCGGATTTTCGCAAAAATAGCCTGTTGAGTACTGGTTATTTTAAATGATCCTGGTTGCTCAGAGTTAGGCGAATTTTATAGGTACGTTCATTAATCAAGAAAATTTACATTTTCTATTTATGTTTTAATGTTTTGGTCTTAATCCACTTGACGCATTTTTTTCTTTTGAGACCAATTTTTCCTAAACTTACAAGTTACAAAGCTGATTATTTTATGTTTCAAAGTATAACTTGTCGAGATTTTATCGCAAAAGAAAAAAGTCAAAATAGTTTTATACTTTTTTTTAAATCTTTTCACGTGATTGAGGACAAAAGTTGTGTAATTTTAAAAAAATAATTATAACTCGAAAACCGTGAATAATCGCTAAACATACGTGGGGTATTTTAGATACCCCATGACACCAGGAAGCCAATTTTTTTTAAACGTCATTCTCCCGGCCACCCTGTATAATCCAGATAAAATAGGAAACAGTGATGAATTCAGGGCCATTGTCACCGTTTGATTGTCGATTTCGATGGGACAGAGTCCAGATAAGATTCTCCAAGGCAACCTTCGGCTTGAACGGTATTTTTCCCATCAAAAAGAATTGATATATCGACAGACGAAATTGCTTTAAATCCACTGTTTTCAAAAATCACAAAAGCGTCCCGCAATGAATCAAACGTTATGAAATTTTGAAAGAAATCTTTTGGAAATTGGCACTTTCGAAGAATTATATGGATATTTTGTTAGTGGAACCATCTGGTAGTTAGGCCTATGACTTTTCGTCCGATGTGGCATCTCTATTTAAAACAAATTGAAAAAATACATGAAAAATCAATTAAAATTTTATTTTATTTTGCTCCACTGAGAATAGAGATGCTTCACTGTTTACTTCGACGGACTATTGTGGTTAATAAGAGTAGGTACCCGATGAATTTCCAACGTATTATGCACTGGAGTAAGAAGCGAGCTCACATCGACTAAGTATCCTATCTGCAATCTAAATTTTTACCTATAGCTAAGTCAACCACATGACAAATATGCCGATAATAACCATCATCAATTAACCTCCAAGCTCAGTGATGGTAGTGATGATAGGTACATCGAATGGGGGTTCAAGTCCTCGGCGAATGGTGGGAGTAATTCTCGTTGACTTGGGAACTACAGTTACTTCAAGGATTCTTGCGAGTGGAAATTCCGGAAATCATTTGATTACTGTCAGGAACTCTTGTTGAAATCTTTTTATAATTTTCGATAATTCAGATCTGCGAAAAAGATGGTTTCATCGCAGTTTCTCCAAGAATGGCCGAAATGATTTTGAAAATTCGGAACGATGAACAGGTACTGATTTCCACTCTTTTTATATTTAATTCGGGAAGAATGGAAATCAACCAGCCCACAATGAATGCTTCAAGACTCAAAGAATAACGTCTAACAAGAAAGCATATGTACGTCCAACCGATGACTCATTGTGCCTATTAGCTAATAAATTCCTGAAGACGAGTGATTTGATTTTGGAAGTGATAATCACTTTTGTACCTTTCGTATCACGTGAAGAAACCCGAAGCCAGTATTTTTTTACGATTTGACATGCTTTCGAAAACAATTCAATAAATTAATCGTGAATATTTACCTGAACGCCGACATAGCATGAATTTCATTGTGAATAATGACAATGAAACAGCACTCGATATGTAGAATTATTTCATTTTTTCTAATGAACCTTTCACATGACGTTTTCATACTTGTCTTATATCATTATGGGGTTCAAATTGATTTTGTCTTATTTATTTTACTCTTTCCGATATCTTTCTGGGAAAACCATTACTGTGTATTTGTGATGAAATTCATTTTCCCATTTTTATTTTGTTGGGTAGAGCATATAGTTGGAATTAAAATTAGACATTCACTTGTATCTCTTGTTTTTTCATACACACTGCTCCTTGGGACTGCATTCTGTTTATGAACAAGTACATCTAAAAATAGAATTATATGTAAAACGCAGTTTCATTGTGAATTTAATAGATTTTTCTTGATTGTTTAGATGCTGATGAGATCCATCATTCCATGTTGCCAAATGATGAAATATCTACGTATATCTTCCATAATATTTTTAAGATTTCCAGTACATGAAAATTGAAAAACATTTCCTCCTTTTTCAAAAAGTTAATTTGCCTTGAGAACGATAAAAGAAATGTCTTTTCGTTCTTTCAATAATATCATCATTATGCCAAAATAAATAGGTATTCCAACTTAGTCTCACAATCATACAATAGCCCTGCTAATATGTCTTCTGTTTTGATAAATGGAATAGAAATAAATGATAAAAACCCTTGAAAAATCAGGTTCCGATGATCCATCATCATTCAATCAATGGACCTTGACTAATAACTTAGCCTATTTGCAGAGAAATCAGCCTTTATATTTGAGTATGTTCAAATAAAGCATAACTGAATTCAAAAGATGTGTCTCAGCATTTTCACCATTTTCTAAAATAATGATATGAAAAAATTTTGTTTCATAAGTGATTTTTACGCTGTAAATCCTTAAAACGATACATTTAACTTAATAGTCAAATTCAGAACAAAATATGTAAAGCCAGTTGATATCAATAGATATTTGATTTGCAACAGTTCGAATTACTTGACGAAATTATTATATATGGGAAGAGGAATCTGGAACTGTTGCATCATCAGGTGGACCCATCTGGATATCTTGAACAAATGTTTAGTATTATAATTTTTGAAATTCATCCGATTATTCTATTAATTGAAGGAAATTTTCCGATTCGATATACCAAAAATTGTATAAAACATAAATTTTTGGGGCAATCGTGATTTGATCGAGTTTTTCATGATTCTGGAACTTGAATTGATTTACGAATTTTTTTTGCAACAACCAAATAGTAAATCGATAAAAAAGGTTTGTAAATGAAAAAAATTTTATTATTTCAATTTCACCAATAAAAAATTATGATTTCAAATAATTTTGAAAACTTCTGAGTTCACATGCTATCTTGAAATGCAAAATATTATAAAAAAAGAATTTGAACAAAAGAAAATTATATAATTTCCTAACTTAAATCAAAAAATGAAAAAAAAAGGTATTAACTGAAGGTATTAACTGAAGGAAAATTGCCGATTCGATATACCAAAAATTGTATAAAACATAAATTTTTGGGGCAATCGTGATTTGATCGAGTTTTTCATGATTCTGGAACTTGAATTGATTTACGAATGTTTTTTGAAACAACCAAATAGTAAATCGATAAAAAAGGTTTGTAAATGAAAATAATTTTATTATTTCAATTCACCAATAAAAAATTATTATTTCAAATAATTTTGAAAACTTCTGAGTTCACATGCTATCTTGAAATGCAAAATATTATAAAAAAAGAATTTGAACAAAAGAAAATTATATAATTTCCTAACTAAAATCAAAAAATGAAAAAAAAGGTATTAACTGAAGGAAAATTGCCGATTCGATATACCAAAAATTGTATAAAACATAAATTTTTGGGGCAATCGTGATTTGATCGAGTTTTTCATGATTCTGGAACTTGAATTGATTTCCGAATGTTTTTTGCAACAACCAAATAGTAAATCGATAAAAAAGGTTTGTAAATGAAAAAAATTTTATTATTTCAATTTCACCAATAAAAAATTATTATTTCAAATATTTTTGAAAACTTCTGAGTTCACATGCTATCTTGAAATGCAAAATATTATAAAAAAAGAATTTGAACAACAGAAAATTATATAATTTTAATGAATTTTATTTTCAATTCAACATGTTATAAAATAATCCAGAAATCAACTTAATACATACTATCGGATATTCGGATGTCAAGTCCCATTTCTACTTGGACTTTTTCAATGTGTTCATGAAAAATCACAGTAATAATGCTAATAGGATAATTTTGCGGTTTCTGTTATTCACTGAAGTGTGGGAAAATGGCAAGATTATTAGAAAATATGTTATCTGATAAATGATTTCGTGTTTTTGTTGACAATAAGAGTAGCTATTTCAAAACTTTGAACAACGGTCTTCCACAAGGATCAGTTCTAGCACCTTTACTTTTTAATTTATATCTCAATGATTAACCCACGACATCATCTCAGAAATCTTTTTATGCTGACGACATTGCTATTGCTCACCAACATTCGGATTTCTATACTCTGGAAAACATACTATCTCTGATTTGGAAAATTTTAAAAATTATTTTATTGAGTGCCGATTATATCCAAACCCCAACAAAACAAATCTTGTATCCATCTGAATAATCATGAAAAATATAGGAAATTAGCTGTAACTTTGAATGATTCTCCTATCGAACATAATTTCTATTTTTCGTTTCAATACCTACCAAGATATTAACAGAAAAGTAACTAAAGAGAGGAGAAATTTAATGGTATCTAGTAGTACATGAAATTCATTGTACAAGTGACAGTAGCTGTCAAAATAAGTTGATAGTGTTTGAATTTGAACGTAAAAGATTGTGTAGTTTTTATTCAATCGTAAAATAGCCGAATTAAGTGACAGAGAAAGAATAGAAATATCATCAGAAATATATCAGCAGAGATGTATTAAAGATAATTTATCAGGCAAAAATTGAATCCAAATTAAGGTTTAGAAAATTTTTCTATGGAACATCGAACATGGGGAGCAGCTATTTATATTACAAAAAAAGGTAGTGAGAATAATATATGGTCTTGAATACATACAAACCTACAGAGGTATTAGGAGTAGCAGTCTGTCAACCATTTATGCAATATATATACATGAGTGTATTATTCATCAAAAGAAATAGCCAAACTTTTCTAAAGATTGAGAACAAGAAACTCGGCCATGAAACCAGAAGTGTAGATAACATATACTCTAAGTTAACTCTAGCGACAAGTCTGAAACAGGTAGGTAGATTATAGATGCATGAAAATCTATAATTCTCTACCAGACAACATCAAAAGCATAGAAAACTTAAAATACTTTAAACGGAGCATATACTCGTATAATTACTCATTGATTATGGAACCATATAGTTTATCAGATTGTATTAAATGAAAATATAATTCGATTATTTGACAAAATTTCAACTCATCTCTCAGTTGTATCTCCTATTCGACCAACATAAACTTTGAATGAAGTTTGACATCGGCAAAAATCAAAGCATGTTTATATCCTACACAAGTCATTGATAGAATTTACTCTTTCTACCAACCTAGCACTGCTAACCCTTGCAAAATAATTCAGTTCGACAAAAATGTCTTAATCCTCTTCTGCATATACATTATTACTTTTCAATCTGTATCCACCAAAATAACAATAAGCCAGGAATGCATATGATACCAATACCTCATTTTGGTTTGCATTTTAATATTCAAGTTATCACATTATTTTCGCAGTAAAACGACACATTTTCCTCACTATGTTTCAAGAATGTTTTGTGGTGAAAACGTTTTTTGATATCCATCTTAGGTTGTTAATACACTGAGTTTCTTGCTTATTAAACTTAGGAGTTTCACCGAGAACCTCCATTTATCCAGCCAAATACAATTATATAGTATAAAATAAATAATCACATGACAGAAACTTGACATATAACAGTAATTTTCAAATATTTTCAGCTTTTTTAAACGTGTGTACGTAGTAAAACAATTCTGATTTCCGATTTTCAGGGCAATTAAAAGATAGAACTCCAAATGACACAAATGTCTCTCATAATTGAGTTAAGTCATTGGAACCTTTTCTTCAAAAGAGGGCTAGGATCGTCCACTTATTGTTTAATATTTATGTAGATGCATGGAATGAACACAGGATTGAAAAGGTACAAACTTGAAATAATTCAGAACAATAAAAAAATTTCGGATTATCGAAAAGTGGAGGGCAAATTTCACAAAAATTTATGAATGAAAACGAAGGATGTGAATGAAATCAGATGTTAATAATAGAAAATAGATACTCGGGTAGGGATAGGCCATCAGACAGACAATACGAACTGAGAAATGTTACGCGGGTCGAATGCCTTAGTCTTTCACTCTTTTACCTGCAAGTTGAACATCACCTGCCGAGGCCAAGAGAGTATCGTTCGACTGGCCACGGATACAAGCTTTAGAACCTTCGCGTCTCAGCTTGGCGCACCACACCGGATTCTCAACACCGGTTGTTTCAGATTGTGTACAGCTTTTCGAAGGGGTAGATGCATCGCAGCAGCCCGGATATACCGTACCTTCGGCGCGATCATGTGCGATACACAATAGTCTGAAAGCTCTCGCATGGACTTATCCTCCTCAATAACATCGAAAAAAGGATGCGAGTTTGAGTGATTGTGTGAGAGTGTTTCTGTGCAGATACGGCTTTAACATGGCCCTAGTGAGGAAGTGCAGTTTTTTGAATTGTTTGTTTTCATCGTTGACTGTGATGATGAACATCATCTTAACAGTACTCCTCTTCAGCCGGTCAGCTGCTGCTAGGTCCTTCCACGTACATTGGAACACCACAAATAGCATGTGAGTTCCGCATACAAAACATTCAAACTTTTTCGAGATACCGCTACGTTTCCGCGAAACGTCGACTGAGAATTTTGCACCGTCGGAAGATGAATTGTGTAAAACTTCTTATTTCTTGTCGATCCCGATGACATGGACGATTTCTAGATGAGTTGAGTCATAAGTTGACTATTCGAGGCGTTTCGTTTATATCCTCTATCGCTATCTGTCCCTAGAAATTGCAATGAGGCAATGGTAACAGACCTACCGGGATTTGTAATTAACTCCCACATATAATCTGTACGCAACATTGGATATGACAGTACTACCTGTATGTACTTATGATCTCGAGGATCAGATACGTAAATTCTTTCGTGCTGTCACTGATCCGACACATTGATAATTGCTACACAAGATGGGTTTAATCATAAATTTTTCTGATATTTGAAGTAGAAACCTCCCTGTTCTTATATTTTTTTCATGTCATGTATTACCAAGTTATCAGTTGTCTTTTACACCCCTCACCCCAAGATTATTCAGTGATGTCAACCTCGTATGAGCTTCTGTGTGAAAAAATACTATCATTTAATAATGGCGAATTTGAGATTTCAAAAAAGCCGGCCAAGTGTAATTCAGACTCTCGCATTGAGTTTTATTTAGACGTAGATTTAACTTAAAATTTGGAGTTTTTATACGGGTAAAATTAAACGATACCTCCAAGCAAATTTATTCCAAGATATTATGCGAATTCGAGAATATACGACTAAAATTGCTGTTTGTTTAATTGAAAACTCAAAATTTTTTTCTATACTAGAAGACATTGAGTAATGTAAACCTCGTATTAACTTTTAATGGAAAAATACTTATTTTTTTTTTAATTGAAAACGTTTAATTGGAGATTTCAACACTCCAACATACTGAATGTCAAATAAATATGTAGTTCTAGAAGTATGAGAAATGAAAAAACTGATATTTATAAGTTGAAGATGTAACTTAAAATTTGATGCTTTACAAATTGGGTCTATCTTGTTGGTTCTGAGTCCTTTTGAAAATATGCAGCTTTAATTGTCATTTGTTCTGATTGAAAATTCATGTTTTTCCCAATATTTTGTATCGGAAGACTTGGCTTGGTTTCTATTTCATTACGTCGAATAGGAAGTTTAAATTTTTTCTTCATCCTTTAGGAGCGGTAGACCCGAGAATCATATAAGATATCAGGTTGGTACTTCTGCGCGTTCCGGAGAAAAAGATGTTGTCAGATGAACAATATATGTAGATCTGTTAGACTTTGTTCTCTTCCTTTTGATCTACGGAACCTGACAGATTTTTTTAAGAAAAACCCCTACTTCAACAAACTCTAAGATGTTGGCCACGAGTCTAAATAGTTCTTACACAAAATAACACTAGGCGCATTTGACTTCTCTGGATGGAAGCTTATTCCAAACCAAAGGCACTGCCTCGGTAATCTTAAAATTTTCCATATGGGGCTTGTAATTATGGCAAGGAATAAACAAAAATTCAAATTCTTATGTAAATTGTTTTTAAGATGTCATCAAAATGAAAAGTTTGGAATTTCGTACCTCAAAAGGAAAACAGGAAATTCTTGAAATATCACATTATTGACTTTCTTTGTCTTTCACTGTCCCTTTTCTCAGGAATGCATAGAGATATCAAGATGAAATTCTCATAAAAGACCTATGTTTACTGACCCTTGGGGCTATGAAAAAATTAAACTTCTAAGCTAACGCAGTCGGAAGTCGTTTATGTAGTAAATTTTAGATACTCGTATAAAAATTAGAACCTACAGCGTCATGAAATATGAAAGGAAATAACGTATTATATCATAGATTCGTCACAAATTCAGAAAAGTACACACTTTTGGTTATATCATACTCTTATATTAATTTCAATAATTTTAATGTCAGAACATATTTCGTCATGAATACTGAGATGTAAATTGAAATAAAAATCAATCATTTCCATCATTAACGAAATCAAATTTTTTAATGTGAAAGCAATAACAATTATTCGAGCCGCATACTCTGTAACTAGCAACTACTCACGATGAAATCAAAATCCCAAGACGACACAGAATCTTGAATTTTGGCATTAATCAAATGAAGAAAAAAGTAGAAAACCTTGAAAATTTAATAACATCCTTACACAGTAAATACTTGTGAAAATCAGATGAAAATTAATGAATTTCAGTTTGTCGAGATAGTCAATGGCTAGAATCCTATAGAATTATTCGGGCTATCTATATCCACCATTTGTTTTTATTCTTCAACTCACCAACCTTTCTAAAGCTATCTTCAATCGTTCTTAAGTAAATTAGTTTTTGAGAAAGCTGAACATTTTCCAAAATTTGTCATTTTTCATTGATATATATATATTAATATTCTTTTGAACTTTTGGCTTACATTATTTAGTTAGCAACTAATAAAGCATATAGATCAGGGGTTAGTGACGGGGTGTCATAAAATTCGGCGTATGACATAAAAGCCTAGGGACAAAACCCCAGTAAAAAAAACCCTGGCTCCCCGCCTAAGTGTGAAAGTACAAAAATAAGCGGAAATATATTTTAGGGACTGCTTTCTTCAAAAGTTGTCTTTTATTGATGGAGACAGAGACTTGTTCAAGTTGCCCACATCGAATCTGGAAATAAAAAGACAAAAGCAGAAAAAAGAACTGAATAATAAAAATAATAAAATTTCATTGATTATCAAGATTGATATAATGTTGAAATTGAATGAAATTTGTGATCATCGGTGGCTTGAAATTTTCTATAAGTCAATCGAAAAATCGGTACCTAAACTCAATTGATGTTGCACCTATGGGATCATAAGCTGTTTCCTTGATTTTTCTTCTTGTAGGTTTGTCTTATTTGGTATCTGATGATTCTCATCCATCTTGAACCAACTTCGTCCTCTCGGTGTGAGAAGGCTTCTAATGTACTTAAATTCCTATTTTCAAAGGACGTTCTGGTTCTCTGATATAAGATCTTCCGCATTCGATGCTATTTTATTTATACAATCCTTCGTTCTTTGTTTATTTTTAAGTTTAACTTTTGTCAGTTTGGACCCGATAATATCTTGTGTCATTAATGTGGTTGTTATATTGTACATATTTCCAATTCTTCTCATTTTTCTAGTAATCCTTTCGCAAAATTGCGGTCTTTATTTGTCCCATATTTGCTCATAGTGCAGCATTATGGTATCTATTTATTTATTTCGTTCTTCCCACTGCTCTTTTGGAATAGCCATTACTTCCTGAGTGATGTCTTAAATTTCCTCATTTCCGACTTCTTCATGATATAAAATAAAAATGATTTAATAATTGATCATACAAAGAATGTTGAATCAACGATGAATTTTCAATAGATTGTTGAATAGAATACTGGCAGAATTTCTGTGTATTTCTCCGCAAACGAAATTCTAGTAGGTAGTGTTCCTATTGTGTACCTAATTTGTGTTACCTGTATATAATGGATGCCTCTTGACCGTGTAATTGGAGACTTCTAACTAATTCTAAATAATATAAAGAAAGTCGACCTTTTTTTACCGTAATATCTCAGTTAACCGTTTTCGGAATGAAAAATGACAGATCCTATTATTTGAGAAATATTTGGATCCTGTTCTTGGTGAAATTTGCAGTCGTTCGAGTTTGAATGAACTCCGAATAACATCTCTGTTTTTAGTGAATATTAACAAAGATTTACAGGGAAGTTCGCATAGCTTGCACACCAAATTTGACTATGACATACAATCTCAACCATCGCTTCCAGTACACGGTATATTAGATTTTCTCGAAGTCGAAATTTATGTGTGACGTGACCAGGTTATGTGTCCAGATGTTTCTTGGACAGTCCCTAAAAGGGACACCGCCTGGTTATCGCATACAAGCTGTTCGACATGCTGAAACGAACCAAACAAATTAATTTATGGTCTAGATGGAAAACTGATATCATTCATATATTCCGACAGATAATTGTCTTGAAAACACCTAAATGCCTTTTTACTCCTCAAAATAATCTACAGAAGTTACGGAGTGAAGAACATATAGAGCAACATACAACACGAAACCCAAACAACCATTTTAATTATTAGAAGATGACGATAATAAATCAAAATTTTGTTCTTTATTATACTGAAATTACAACATTTATTAGTTTTAGACGAAAATGCAACGGAAGTCCGCTACGGCAATATGGCGTCATGTTTCTTTACCATCCGGTTTTCAAATATTTTTGATTTTGTCAATAGATTAGTTTATAAACAACCCTTTCAAAAATTTCTGAAAAAATAAAATAGTTAGTAAGAAATATTAAATTGTAAATATTGAATTGAATAATTATTACAACTACTAATTTTTTGGTAACAATTAGTGTTAATATATCTTTCGTTTACGATCGAACTCGTTCAGAGAAATTACTTGAATTATTTTCTCTTATTGCAATCCAGTTTCGAAATGATAAAAAATGTCTGCCAAAACGTTAGTTAAAACAATTATAAAATATATTTGACATATTCCACTTGTTATAACACTCAGCGTACGATTACTTATTCGCTGAAGATTCAAAAAGGTGCAAACATGATGATTCTGGCAGTTGCAGATTACGGTGGATATTGAAATTAACTGGCCATGGCTTCTGACGTGTGAAAGATTCCAATTCGAATTGCCCAACTGACTGGGTTGGTGGCTAAGTATCGAGTCATGTTTCTTATAAATAGGTTGAATTTTCAAATCGTGATCAAGACTTTCTCTCGAACAACATGGAACGATATCAGATGGTTTTGGATTGGAAATTTCATCAGTCATGATATCCAAATACGAATTCGCACGTTTTCCAATTATACCATTGCGAAACTACGATTGATTGGTTACTCAATATTTTTCGACTAAGCCGAATTGAGTTATTATGAAAAATCACACGCGAAGATCTATCGGATCCTTTCGATGTTACGCAATTCAACATAGCATTGAACATTTTTTATGAGCTTGTTTATCTTTCCGCCCAATTGTTTCGGCAATTGTGAACTTTTGAACTTTGATTTCCTCGATTACTCGAAAAATGCGTTAAATTTGAATACTTTGATACTATAATTAAGTTCCCCTTAAAGTGGTTGTCAATTGAGATATATCGCAGAACTTCCTTGAGTTTTCATTTCAAAATGACATAGGTCTTCTGTCAATTCTGGTTAAATTCTTTGAGAAGTTGCTTTTCAAAAGGCTGAAAGAGGATATGAATATGTACCAACTGGTATCACATCACAAACTAGGTTTCCGATAGAACAGAAAATGAGAAAATCACCATAGCATCTTTTGAAGACGATAAAGCCTTATTTGCATCTGATGAAAACGCCGAAATAGCATTCAAATATTTTTTGACTTGTCCTATGAAATATAATAACAATAACAACAAAAATGTACTTCTGTTGTAGAAACGTTTACTCGACGTCTCTAAAACATAATAATCAAACTATTATAAAACAATTTTATTAAGACTTATTAAGAATATACTAGAAGTAAACTAGTAAAATATTGATATAAAAATCCTTAAACTTTTTTGAAAAAGTGCTCTAGATGTTCTTCCAACATTTGAAAATCGAACCGTTTTGTGAGCATATCATGGTTGGATGATATGAGATGACGAAAGTATTTATAAGGATATAAAGACAAATAAGAATGGCAATCAAACTGAAGTGAAATCTTTTATATCGATGCTACAAGGGCGGTAGTTCTAGAAAAAAATTTGTCACTATTATTATTATTACACTATTTAATTAAATTATGAAATTTCAATAGGCTTTGTCGACACATTGATTTCATCAATTTTTGAAATTGAACATTCAAATGTTTATAATTCTTCTATATTTTTTCAATATTGAACAGTAATGTTTCAAACTCTAACAAAGCTGGTTTATAATAAGAGTGTATAGCAATTGTATACATAGTCCTATAAACGTATACAGAGCAATCAAAAAATTGTTTCATATGAGTTTTATAAAAAGTTGACAGAATGTTCTCAGAACTATATTACAGTACAAAATAATTTCATTAGCAAAATGGCGATACCTGAGAACAGCAAATTTACTGATTCAAAGCAAAATGTTAATAAAACATTTCCGTGCGTTCAGAACAAAACAATACAGCTAGTTGTCTCAATTCCTCACTAGCGCTGGATATATATCCTAGAGAAAATTGAACACACTTCCTCCATCAACTATCAGAGACTTAAAATTGTGAAAACGTGAACTTTTTATAACCCTATCATTTAAAGGAAGATAAAATTCAAAATATATGTATTTTTGTGCAAAAACAATCTCACAAATGGAAATGAATTCATTAGCATCATAGAATAACATAGATATGAATGTTAGATATCAAGAAAAGAACAACTTCATTATAATAAACGATATGAATAATTGAATAACAAAAGAGTTATAATAGTAGTTGGATTGGCCGAAATCTTACAGTGATAAAAAAAATATTCAATTTTTTTATGGTTGATATTATAAAACAAAGAAAATAAATACATCTAGGCAATTTATAAATTATAAATTTATAACACATCAATTGTTTCAATTCAATTTTGAAACTTAACAAATGTAGAGATATTTAATATTGATGAACTATTTCCATACAACTGAAATCAAAGATTGAAATTAAATGAAATTATTCGAATTTTAATGAAAAGAAAATCGATTAGCATAAATGATAATGGGAATTTAAAACAATAAAAAATGAAATATGAATAAATGAATAACAAAAGAATTATAATCAAAGCAGTTGGATTGGCCGAAGCATTATTGTAATAAAAAAAATGTTCAATTTTTTTATTGTTGCTATTGTATATACAACAAAGAGAATAAATGCATTCAGGCAATTTTTAAATTATACCTTAATTTATAACACATCAATTGTTTCATTTCAATATTGAAACTTTTATTCATTTGATAATGAAGAGATATAATTATTGATCAACTACTTCCAAACAACTGAAATGAAAGATTGGACTAAATGAAATTATTCAAACTTTAATAACAAGAAAATCTATTAGCATAAATTTAATGATAACGAGAATTATAAACAATAAAATATAAAATTTGAATAAATGAATAACAAGAGAGTTATAATCAAGTAGTTGGATTGGACGAAACATTATAGAAATAAAAAAATATTCAATCTTTTTATTGTTGCTATTGTGTATACAACAAAAGGCATGAATGCATTTAGGCAAAATTTTAAATTTTCATTTACTTTGTCATCCAAAATCATGCGTTTCTATGATTCCTTACACTCAGTAATACGGTTGGTCGAAGAACTGAAGTTAATAATTATTTACAGTTCGAATTATATTTTTCTGCCTTGTTGGGATATCTAGCTAAAAGTTCTCCGCAGTTCTGTGCTATCGAAACATGCTGGACAATAATTTTTAAACGCGCATGCTGACCGGTAATATTACTGGCATTTTCATGTTGTTGGGACGAAGCTTACGATTTTCAAAATTTGTAGTTGACCAAACATGCGGACTTTTCGATAAAATCAAAATACTTTTGACTTTGAGAAACACGTCATTGCATTCCAAAATTTTTCAATCATGTTTCTCAACCATTCCTAAGATAGATTTCCATTGAGTTGTCTAGACCGTCGGCCAGTTTCGAGAATGCAGAATATCACGATCGAATGATTTATGGAAACCCTTGTTTGAGTTTGGTGTGGAACTAGATAAAATCTGGGGAAAGAAAAAGTGCCAGTTTTTTGTCGGTGCCAAATCAGGTATAATCTGGATAAAATTCCCGATTATGCAGAGCTAAAATATTCCGCCAGACAGGCATGTCATTGTAATCAAATTGGACGAAATTGGCAATCCACCATCTCATTTTCAAAAGGGCCTCTCAGCATACCGTCTAGGCGGTGGCTGGGGCATCTTACCTGGGGGCCTCAAATTTCTATCAATCGATTTAGTCGAAACCAGAATTCGCACGCATTTGAATATATTGAAAAAGGTAATGATACATCTCGAACCACCACTTCAGCTACATTTCTTAATACCAGGTCGGGTTATTTTATGTAAATACATCAGCCAAAAATGAAAAATTGATACCTTACGAAATTGATGCACAGATTTTGTAAGAAATGATGCTGGTTTTGGAATTCATTTAATCGATTGTTGAGAAAATCATGATCTACATAATGAAAAGTAAATATTTGATGAGAGGTAGTAATTCGATCAATTCGTCTCGGATGATTCCAATTGATTTCCTGACATGCATTCATGAACACAACATGAAAATATTTGCAGGTTATCTGACCATCAGGCGTTGGAAGTTGTTGTTCCGTTAATATATTTATTATTCAAAAACTGGATACAGATTTAACTCAAATGGAACTACAGACAGGAGACTATTAGTTTCGATAATATCTAAATTTATTCGAAGTCCTCACTAAATTCTTCTGTGCTAATCCAAGAAATCCATCGGAGCATTTGAATATATTTTCTGAAGCAGAAAGTAGACCAGACATAACAAAATTCTTGAGGAAATCTGTCATGTTTTTCCACTTGAATCATCAGGATCAAAAATTTTAGTGACTTCGGTCACATTTGGCAAGTTTCAAAAATTTTTTTAAGACTATAAAAATTTGTCATTTGAAGATTATATCGAATGCTTCCTTTAAATTGAAAACAAACATTTGAATTGAAATTGAACTCAAAATATATCTCTTTCATCAGTCCACAGGCTCAAATACTCCGGTGACTAAATAAAAATAAACGGGGTATACAGGGTGTCCCGTCTCAACATCAAGCGGTTACTGGGCGATATGGTAGGTTATACTAGTTCTAGCCAAAATTTAAGAAAAATTCTGTCACTTAAGTGTTAATAGGTATATTTTTGTTGTCACAAATTTTCCAATTGCAGTGATTTTTTTTTAACGTTATCATAAATACCCATGCTATTGATTACAGTCACAAATACATTGTTGGGTAAAATTGTTATATTTTTATTTATTTTTTCAAACAACCATGCTATTGATTACAGTCACAAATCCATGGTTAGGTACAATTGTTTTATTTTAATTTTTTTAAATTTTTGCTAGAACTGGTATAACATAGAATATCGCTCAGTTACCGCTTGACGTTGTGTTACGGAACACCTGAATATTATAATAGTTAAAAACTCACTATGTATACAATTACAAAATACATTTAATTGGTTCGAAAACATTATCTGATCCGGTATTGGTCGAGATTTTCATAAAGGAAATGGTGGTGGAATAAAAATACTAAAAGGATACAATGAAATCTGTTTCGACCTTTAAGAGGAAACGTCATTTGCTTGTCATTTCACTCCTCTGACGAGCATATCTGGATCTCAGGAGACATGCTTCATACTCGAAGTTCGTCTTATATTATGTTACCTTGAATCAGGCCATAGAACATTTTTAACGGAAGTCTAGTAGCATAAAAATGTCTCTCAGGAATTTCTTGTTAACAAGCTGTCGTCTCTCATCCATGAAAATTGATATGATCTTATATGAGACATATTGATTTAAATATATCTGATTTATCATAATTGTCAAACGATTTATTGTTGCGTATTTTACGAATACTTTTAAAAACCTAGAGGAGAAACTGGTGGTACAAGAATGGTTTGAGCGGAACAATGGAGACGTTCCTCAATCAATATTAGAGGCCAGAAATATTTCTCGGAAATACTAACAACATACACAAGACTGGCTTTTTGTGTTTTATGCATCTGAATTTACAATACATCACATTCTTTTGTGAGTACGTTCAAACACATATTGTTCAACAACAGGCGGACGTAAGGTTTATTTTCTCTCGTAAATTCAGGCTTCATCTTTTACTGATTTACATCTACACTAAAATGACAACCAATATCCCTTTCAAGTTTTGATTTAGGTCTGACGATATTATGGCCAATATGTTCAGGTAATGAGTTTTTTAATTAGATGCTTATTCACTAAATCAGAAGAAATCGGATGTTTGACAGTTCGAAACCCCTTAATCTTCTTTGCAATCAGATTTATTCAATATTTCATTTATTTTCATAATAAAATTTTCGCTTCATTCATTATATTTTGAGCCTACGAATATTCGAATAACTGGTAAAATGTTGAAAAGCACTTACATGTTTTCACGAGTGTTTCGTGTAGTTATGATTCAATTTTACGATGAATTAGTACGAAAATTGGGGGAGTAATATTATAACCAAATGAACAGGTGTTCCTGAACTTTTTTTCAACACACTTTTCCCTCGAAGTTACAGCCATTTGAAATTGAAAAAAAAAGTTTAATTCCATATATTCACTTTGGAAAAAGTTAGATACTACTCATTTTTTTCTTAGTGAATAAAAATCTCTCTGTACATTTATTAGAACTGGGTCTGAGCATTATTTAATTTTTTGGATTGAACTGATTATTTTTTTGATAATTGTTTAAAACATGAAAAAGTTGCAGATTAATTTTGTCTCTTCAAATCAACTATTCAGTAGGAAGATATAGGCGTTTTTAAGGTGTTTTCATGCAAAATAGTATAGGGGTTGTTTTCGAAATATTTCAAGTTTGTTTAATTGAAAACTAATAAATATTTATGGCTTGAGTTCAATTTATTTTTATCTGTTTTTATGTTTATCGTGTTTCCTTGTTTACTTATTTCAATCATCTTCCATAATAATCTCTTATGGTAGTCTCTTTTTGTTTCTGAAAATAAATTTTATGATTTGAATTAACCGCATGTGGCACATCTTTCATGATATTTCTGTTTATTTTTGTAATGGTAGCCTGTTTTTCAACTTTTTGAAAGTTTCCCTAATATATTTTTCTTAACTATATTCACACTTTACTTCATGAACAACATCACTCTTCAGTTACGTTGGCATTGGGCATGGCCGAATATAATGTTGTTCAGTATGTCAGAAATGTTTTATTGTATTCGTTTATATTTATCTGTGCTTCATGCCCGAATCGTTTGTTGGAACAATGGATAAGTGGTAGAATAGCTCTGGGTGAACTTCCTCTAGAGATTTCTAATTTATGGAAATGATGACGTTATTCGAAGTTGTTTTGAAGAATATTGGGCAAAATCCTCAATGAAAAAGAAGAAATTTACCATAAGAGATCAGTACTAATAAAGATAAGTAAACAAGGAAACACAAGAAAAACAGATTGAAAATATTCAATGGATTGTTCATAACAATACTTATTCCTTTTTTATATACAGGGTGGCCGGGAGATTGACGTTTGAAAAAAATTAGATTCCTCGTGTCATGGGGTATCCGAAATAACCCATGTGTGTTTCGCGATTATTCACGATTTTCGTGTTATAATTATTTTTAGAAAATTTAAGAACTTTTGTCCTCAATCGCGCTAAGAAATTTTGAAGAAAAAAGTATAAAACTATTTCAACTTTTTTTTTTGCAATGAATGTTATATAAGTTGTACTTTGATACATAAAATAATCAGCTTTGTAACTTAAATTTAACTTTAGGTAAAATTGGTCTCAAGAGAAAAAAATGCGTCAAGTGGATTAAGACCAAAACTTTCAAACATAAATAAAAAATGTACATGGATATTTTCTTCATAACTGAATGTACTTATAAAACGCGCCTTACTCTTAACAATCAGGTTCATTCAAAATAAGCATTACTTAATGGGCTATTTTTGTTAAAATCCGCTATCACCAAGGTGGAAATTCTTCAACATTTTTTCGTCTTTTTCGATTATTAAGGCTAAATTGACTCGTAAACTAATCAAAATAACTGCTGGAAAAATAAGATTCAAGCTGAAACCAATCAAGGTTATATTTATTTAGTTTTAAGTTTTCTTATTTTGTATTTTCTGGGAAGCAAAAATTGGTCCATTTGAACTCCCATCCAGACTAAATGGAGAGACTTACAAAAATTTCTTGGAAAATGAACTTCCATTACTGCAGACAAAAAAATATTTTAGCAAAAATAACCCATTAAGTAATGCTTATTTTAAATGATCCTGATTGCTTAGAGTTAGGCACGTTTGATAGGTATATTCAGTAATAAAAAAAAATATCCATTTACATTTTTTATTTATGTTTGAAAGTTTTGGTCTTATTTCACTTGACGTATTTTTTTCTCTTGAGACCAATTTTTCCTAAACTTACATAAAAATTACATAATTATTTTATTTATCAATGTATAACTTATGGAGATTTCATTGCAAAAGAAAAAAGTCAAAATAGTTTTATACTTTTTTCTAAGAATTTTTTTAAGTGGTTGAGGACGAAAGTTCTGAAATTTTCTAAAAATAATTATAAGACGAAATTCGTGAATAATCGCGGAACATAAACGGGGTATTTTGGATACCCCATGACACGAGAAATCTAATAGTATAACATCATTAAGTGAGATAAAAGTAATACAGGGCAAAAATCAAATGTTTAAATCACCAACCTTATTGTATTTCAGAAGTGCTGATTAAAAGTTAAATAAATACTCGAAAAAAAGCATTATACCCTACTTAGGGTGTTGCACACTTTTGAAATCAGAAAAAATTAAGCTTCCAGAAAATGGCACAGACATATAGTGTTCCTATTTAAAAAGGAAACATAACTTTGAGTCATAGCTTCGTAATTAAAAATTGAGGGTTCTATGTAAAAAAGTGCCTGTATGATGTTTTAATTTCAGAGCTTTAGCATCAGTATTAGCGGAGATAAATTTTTTTCGATATCTCCATTTTTACAATATTCGCTTATAACTCGATAACATGAGAAGGTAGCCAAATACGTCTAGTACTAGGGTATTAGATTTTGTTTATTTCCTCTGGTTTAAAAGTTGCAGTACTAAAACACCGAAATATGCCCACCCTGTACATGAGAAAATACTAAAATAATATTTGATTCAATTTTGAATCTTAAAGATAGGCGGACATATCGCGGATAGAAAATGCTCGGAAAAAACATTTCATCCTCAAAATTTATTGTCTTGTTTATAGTTTTCGGGATATTTTCATTATGTTGTACCGTTATATGAACATTTATTATACGCTGATATCAATTCTGTCTAATTATTAGTAATTGACTTCTCATTTTTTTCGGCAAAGTATTCGGAAATGTATACCAGTATGCAATTACATGTGTAACACGTTTCGATTCGTGGGATTATCTTCGGTATCTCAAGAGCCATTGTTGGTAATGAATAAGCTGCGAAGGAAGTGAACATCCATAGAGGAATTCCTACCAATGACATAGTAAGTTAGGTTAGTTCAATCGACCGACGTAGCACAAGCCTTTTCGATGCCTTTCTTCGTACAATAATTTTCTAATAATAATGCACCAATGATATGTTCCGTAATAACACGTTTCTTGGGATTATAGTATTCGTGTTATTATTACAGACCGACGAAGATGAAATACCAAAAACAACTGACGAAGAGACATCATATTCCATGATTATTTTTTGATAATATGAATTTTTTCCCTGTTCTATTAATTGCCATTCATTTCGGAATTTTCGTGTTTAAATCGTCCACGTTTTCGAAGCCTGAGAAAGTTCTACCTGGATATACTTGTGAATCAGATGTGTTCGTCTGCTTTGGCGATTCGTCCAACATTTAGAGGAAATTCCGCTATTTCAGCATTTCCTATTTCTCGCAGGCTCAGCACAAATGTAAAACGGAACAATTCATTTCCATCGATCAATATTTACTTATTCAATTGAATATGAGCTCAAGTGTTTGTTTTTCAAAAAGCTCTCAGATGCATTTAGACAATCTCCATGTCGAACTGAACGATATCAGTTACCAATCCATTACTCTTGAACTTTTTCAGTGGTCAAATGTCAAACTACCCTCGAAGTTATGGTCAATAAAGTATGGAAGGGCATTTATAAAGGTTGTTGTGCCATCTGCTCTACCCAGAAAGAAAGCATGAATATTTGCCTTCATTTGATATAAATAATAAACTGTGTTTCTATTGAATCGTAAGATTTGAGTGCTCGCCTTGTTTGACACTCGAAATGTCAGATGAGTATGACGTGACAAATCGAAACTTAACTGAATGGAGTTAGTGAACACGGTAGAACCACTTTTTCTGATTTCTGAAAATTATTGTCAAAATTGTCAGTATTCGTAAAGTCGTTTTATGCATTACCTTTTATATTTCGGGATTGAACAAGCCTAGTGTAGCAATCTGCCAACTGACAGCTCTATCGAAAAGCTTGACATTTATGAGGTTAGGTTATAGCAACTTGAAAGATTCATCCCGCCCAAAAAATGGAATTGGAACGTGAACATTTTCTCTTGCACTCTTTGCCTATATAATGGAATCGTCTAGTGTAAGACGCGCATCCACACTTCTTTCAGAAGAAAATCCATAGATTACCTCTCGATTCTTCAAGATCTTTATCACTATTCAGCAATATAGAAGAAAAACGGATCAAGAATGAGAATAAAACGAAATAACCTAGTGAACACTTCAAAGTAATTCATGAACTACAGTGTATAGTCGGTTGTCAGTCGAGCCATTTCAATTAATTAGTTGGTTTTTAAGTGATTTGCTACGGGCTATCCGATGTTTTAGTCATCAATTCGAAGGACTAATTACCGAGGTCTCAAACGTATCTGTAGGTAAACAGTTGTATCAAAACAGACGCAGTGAGCGGATGTTTTGTATTCGCACAGATAAAATCAGCATTCCCAAGTAAAAGGAGGAGCCATATACACCCACAATGAGCATTGTTTCAACCTATATCAGCACATGGATCATAAAAGGAAATCAGAAAAAAAAATCCAGAAAGAGGAAGAAGATCATTTTCTGATCTGAAAAGCTAGATCGTATTCATTTCCGAGGAACAGTCCGAATTATTTCGTTCATCAACCAGTAAGAGAAACCGATATTTTATTTCCTCTTCGGCTTCAAGAAAGTTTCTTAACGACAACTGTTGAAACCAATCGACCTCAGTGGTAGTCTGAGAAAGTTTAACGATTTTGAAACCAAACATTCGATAAATACCGTTCACCAGCAAACCTTATTCTCCTGATCTAGCTCCGTGTGACTTTTTTTCCCAGACTAAAATGACCGTTTCGGGGAATCAGATGATCAGACGCCATCAAAGCAACCTTGTAGAAGGAGCTGAAGGCCATCCCTGAACGCGGCTATCAAAATGTTTCTATTATCGGAAAAAACGCTAGTATATGTGTATCGCCTCGAATGGAGCATATTTTGAAGGAGATTCAATATTATAATATATTCAAGTTTAATATTTTTGCGTTTTATTCCAAATTTAAGGATACTTTTTTGTCAGAAAGTATAAAGACGTTTAATAATTAAAAATAACGGTTGTGACTCGAATATACAAGGTGTATTATCGTAATGGTGATTCAATCATGACTGCTCAACGTCCCTATCGTGCGGAATATCGTACACGCCACGCGTTAAGTGACGATAGCATTAGGAAATGGATCAGGATGTTCGAGAATACAGGTGCGACAGTTAAAATTTAAAACTCTGGTCGTCCTCGTTCAATTAGCAAGAAACAACTGAAGAAGTTGAGGCGTCGGTTCGTCAAAATCCGTCTTTATTCATCAGAAAGTGAAGTCAAGCGTCGAACATCAAAAAATCGTCTTTTCATTCGATTTTGACGACGGGATTATATCTAACAGCCTATAAAATTCAATTGGTTCAAGAATTAAGAATTAATCGACTGAATTAACATTTTTAACAACATACAGTTTAGTTACGAAGCAAATTTTCAGTTGAATGGTCATGTTAATAAGCAGAATTATCGGTACTGAGTAGTGGAGAATCCGAGACGGAAGTATGAACGAACCCTGCATAGCCCAAAGTCGTGGTTGGGCTGCTATATCTACTAAAGGCATAATTGGTCCTTATTTTCATGAAGATCAATGAGGTTGAGCAATTAATGTGACCAGTGACCGTTATTGCGATTAGTTGCAAAATTTTTGGTCCCAGAGTTTGGAGGAGCTTTCAGGTTTCAACTCAAGAACGTGGTTTCAGGAAGATAGGGCCACTTGCAATACCTCAAATGATTCAATGGAACTTGTTAACGAATTATTCCCTAATAAAGTCATTTCCTGTAGGGGTAATATCAACTGGCCTCCCAGAAGCCCCGACCTTAGCCCACTTGACTATTTTGCATGGGGATACATTAAAAGTAAGGTTTATCAAAATAATCCGGCGAATCTAACCCAGTTGAAGCAAAAAATCAAGTCAGAAATGGCAGCAACATCAATTGCTATGTGTCAACGTGTCATCATTTGGATAACATCATCTTTTCAAAATAATTCTCCAACTCATATGTTAATATTAAACAATAAATTTTTTTATTGCTCACAAATATTTTTCAATCTAGAGTTATATGACGTTTCCAAACCAGTTAAAACATGGCCCACAAAATCGCATTTCCCTTGAGTCCGACGAATTATTGAATATATACACGGTGATCATTTGAAAACGAAACCGCCATTTACGGGCTTATTGGTCATAATCGTTGAAAACACCCAGACAGGTCGATGTTGCTTGGATGGCGATACTTGTTGACGCATGTTGGTATAGAGAGTGTACTGATTCTCTACGGGTTATCTTAACGTATGAGGATTTTCCAGTTTTGGTTATTTACCTTACTTAAATTAATTTTTTTGTATTCGCAAATTAAGGGGCCTAGATCCGACTTAACAATTTGTCAGAAAACATACAGACAGGTCGATGTTGCTTGAATGGCGATACCTGTTGACGCATGTTGGTATAGGGAGTGAAGTACTGATTCTCTACGTGTTATCATCACGTATGAGAATTTTCCAGTTTTGGTTATTTACCTTCGTTTAATTAATTTTTTTGTATTCATGAACTAAGGGGCCTAGATTCGACTTAACAATTTGTCAGAAAACATGCAGACAGGTCGATGTTGCTTGAATGGCGATACTTGTTGACGCATGCTCTTATAGAGAGTGAAGTACTGATTCTCTACGGGTTATCCAGTTTCCAGTTTTGGTTATTTACCTTCGTTAAATTAATTTTTTTGTATTCACGAACTAAGGGGCCTAGATTCGACTTAACAATTTGTCAGAAAATATGCAGACAGGTCGATGTTGCTTGAATGGCGATACTTGTTGACGCATGCTCTTATAGAGAGTGAAGTACTGATTCTCTACGGGTTATCCAGTTTCCAGTTTTGGTTATTTACCTTCGTTAAATTAATTTTTTTGTATTCATGAACTAAGGGGCCTAGATTCGACTTAACAATTTGTCAGAAAACATGCAGACAGGTCGATGTTGCTTGAATGGCGATACTTGTTGACGCATGCTCTTATAGAGAGTGAAGTACTGATTCTCTACGGGTTATCCAGTTTCCAGTTTCGGTTATTTACCTTCGTTAAATTAATTTTTTTGTATTCTCGAACTAAGAGGCCTAGATCAGACTAAACAATTTGTCAGTTTTATTATTAGAGTTCGCGTTCATTTCAGGCCTCACCAGATGAACTTATCTCTCAAACGTGACAGTGAAATAGCGTCGGCACAAAGTGCCTAAATTACTTCAAATGAAAGAAGCTGAGTGTTAGTTACAACCATTACAAAAGGAATCTGTAGATTATCGTTTGAAACAAAGAATTCTCATGGAGATTCCATTAGTTAAAAATTTCTTAACATGTGCCAAAAGTGATTAATACATCCTCAAAGAATCTCATAATTAAAATAACAAAACTATCCAGATACCGTTACACTATTCAAGACGAACCCATAGATACAGAACTATTATACACTCTAATATACGTTCAGGGCCACTATCATATATGGAATATAACAAAAGGAGAAGGAAATAGTACTAGAGGTGGTCCGATACATGATCATTCTTCATTTAAAACATGTCGAAAACGTTATATTTAGCGATTTTTTTCGTGTAACCGCATAATAGCCAAAGAGAACGTTTCAGTTATATTTGAAGTTATTTTAATGGTTTTAAGTGCACCGAGATGGCTACATACAAAATTTATTGAATATTCAAAAGATGCGGTGGTCGATAAGAGCAGTAATTCACAAAATTCAAACCGGTTTCTTTATAACTCTGCATGCGTTGACAATGTTTTTGAGTTAGATGCATGATTAGATATTTCCTGGACGAGAAATGAAAACGCCACAGGAATGCTAGTTGCTATCACAATCTTTTACCTTCATCGGAAAATTAACATAATTTGAATGAGCTTTATGAGCTGGACACCTCATTTATTGCTGAAAAATGTATATTCTTTGTTTATCAAGTTTTCATGTAAGCTTCAAACCAGATTCAGTAAAAACTGTTGTCGGTAGCTGGATCTTCATTTTTAAATTATGTAACAGTTGGAATAGTCGTTATTGTGGGGAGAAGAAAATTGTTAATTTCTTAAAGTATAATATATATTTCGATTTTTTTTTTTGGCGCTTCTGTTCACCTGACCACAGTTCTTATAAAAGGTGATTCTGAATTGATGAGAAAGATTCCGAAGGGCAATTCTTTATCTAAAATTAAGGAAATCTTTCATTTAACTTTTAATGTTCAAAGTTAGGTGATAAAATTTGTTTCCAACTAATATATCCACTATGAAAACAATTCAGAAGAATAAAATATGATAAATATAACGATATAAAATGACACTATATCTCATTTGACTACAACTTACTAAATTTTTTCAATAAATATTAATCTCTATTTCTGATGAACTAAAAACTAAATAAGTTGTGATGCAAAATATTATAAGGGTTGTTTTTTTCAGGCACTTCTATTAACATCAGTTTTTGCAAAAATTTATTCTTCTAATTCACTCCAAGTTACATTCTTTAGATACTTTTCTGTTAATATCTCTGTAGGTATTGGAATAAAAATATCGAACCCCAATATTTTTGTACTCGTAACAAAATGTTTCATCAGAAACTAAAATAATATACAAGTGTTCCATCACAAAAGTTGAAATTTACATTACTTACTTCCGGTGAAAGCGGAAATTCAAAACAAATAGGCAATCTACTGCAGTATCCATCTTCCAAATTTCATTTTGATATCTTGAATAATTCCAGAGATGTTTACTTGGTTAAACACATTTGCTCATCACTATTCGTCATTTATATTACTTCATTCACTAAGAAGTCAGTTATCAAAAAAGTCATCAAGCTGAGTTGCAATAATAGAATCGAGAGGATTCCACAGGGTAAGTAATTGTGGAATTGTTATATCCGAACTACATCTAAATGATTTTTAATTGTACCTGTTTTGTTCCGTTAAGTTATTCCAATGATATACCGCTGGACGACTTCATTGTAGCGAAATGATTAGAGCCTCGTGTAACAAAAATGAAATGAAGATTTTATCGACAGAGAGATATAATCTTAATAATACATGAAGCAGATGGAGGAGGATTGATGGCTTCGTCATTTCACTCTGCTTCGAATCGGTCCATTTTCCAATAACAAATATCAGTCGCATCAGCAAATTCAACGGTGAATCGACTTGTTTCATCCTGGAATACCGAATAAAAATGAATATTTTCTGTAGCCTTTGATTAGTTTCAAGATTTACTACTAACAAAGGGGTTTTTTGTTTGACAGTAATCATCTGAACGCTGGCATTTTCGAAAAATCATATTTATATCTGGAATACAAATAGAAAACCGCCGTTTTACCATAGGTTGCATTAGCAGTGCAAATCGGTAGATAAGTACCAACAGAAACGTTACATAGTCAGCCGAGGCATCAGTCAACAACTCTACAAAATCTTGCTTGTCTATTTTTACTGTGCTCAGGCGCGTCAAATGATTGTAGAAACTTATGGTGAATGTTGTATTAGTGAAAGAACGTGTCGGGAATGGTTTCATAACTTCAAAATGGCGAATACGACTTGGAAAACAAGGAACGTCCTGGACCCGTGAAAAAGTTCGAGGATGCAGATTTTGAAGACTTTGCTGGATGAAGATTCTAGTAGAACGCACAGGAACTTGCAAATTTATTAGGCGTGACTCAGCAAGCGGTTTCTCATCGCTTAAAATGCTTAGGAATTATCCAGTAACTGGGACATTGGATGCCGTACGAGTTGAAGTCGAGGGACATCGAACGGCGCATTTTCACGTGTGAACAACTCCTCCAACGGTAAAACAGAAAGAGTTTTTTGCATCGTATCGTTTCCGGAGATGAAAAGTGGATACACTTCGACAGCAAAACCAAACATTCAAGGCTCGAAGTTGATGCTGTGTATTTGGTGGGACCAGCTTGGCGTAGTGTACTATAAACTCTTGCAACCAGGCGAAACCATTACAGGAGCCCTCTATCGGACGCAACTGATAAGTTTGTGCGAGCGTTGAAAGAAAAACGCGCGCAATACGCGGAAAGACATGACAAGATAATACTTCTGCATGACAACGCTCGGTCACATGTTTCCAAGATCGTGAAAACACACCTGGAAACATTGAAATGGGACACATGGAAAATATTTTGAAGAATGAGTATGTAACGAGTTTTTTATAATAAAACTTCAAATTATGAATTTAAACGGCGGTTTTCTATTTGTACGCCTATGTGTATTGGTAATGGCGCCATCTGGTAGTCAGGACTGGGACTTATTGACGGATATAGTGGTTACGCGAGCATATCTTTTCTCTGCAACCTGCTGCCGAGACAAACCTGTATTTTTTCGGAAAAATAAATGGTAACATCATCTAAATCTCATGAAATGATGGGTCCACAACGTATCTTCAAAAGGCGACAAACGAATACGTGAGAGAAAAGCTTATTTGCTTGTTTCCGATTTCACATACTACGTGTATTACCATACAATGGCTACCACTTAATATTACGATTCACATCAAATCGGGTATGTTATTATAATAGGAATCATTTCGGTTAACTCATAAATAAAACAACGTTCCATCCGAAAATCGGTATCTACAACAAAACATCAGTAAGGATATTCACAAAATTGCCGATAGACCAATGGGCAACGTTTTATCGTGGATCGGTAGAGGTATACGATTTATTGTTCAAGACTGACTCATTGTCAGTCTGTCTGGTTGCAGGACGATGTTGTTAGTTTTACGTGGAGATGTCCAGGGATATTTCAAACGGTAATCGAAAAAAAAAATCGCCAAGGTGAGTATCTGACTACTATACTCTATTCAATCCTATTGAGTCACCCGTGGAGCCACGGAAATTTGGTAAATTTCACTGTTGACTTTTCCAAGGCGTTTGACTCCGTGGTCCATGAGATATTGCTGAGAAAATAGGATATTTATGGTATCAGAGATAAACAACTCAATCTGATTAGGAGCTATCTTGAAGGACGAACACTCAGCATAAATGGAAGGAGGTACTGTTCTCGGGATGCTGTTTTAGGGCAAGGCGTCCCACAGGGAAGTATACTGGGGCCTCTGCTTTTTGTATTGTCCATCAATGACCTCCCTAATGCAACATGTGATTCAGCAAATTTTTACACCAACTGCGCCGATGACACCAATGCTCTTTTGACAGCGAAAACATCTGAAGAACTACGTTTCTTGAAAAACAATTTTTTTCCTGCACTCCAGGAAAGGTGTTCGCATCATAATTTGGTGGCAAACGAAGAAAAAACAAATTGCGTTCTTTTCAGTCACGACGGACGACCAATAGATCAGTCGCAGATTTTCCTACAAGATAACCAAACTGAGTATGGGGAACACACGAGATTCTTAGGATTGTATATAGAAACAAATTTAGACTGAAAACTGCAGGCAGATAATGTGATTAGTAGATTGAAATCCACTGTTTACCCTCTTCGAGTGCTTAAGGGAGATGTTTGTGATCCTTTTCTGATGGCTGTGTATTATGCGAATTTTCAGGCCATTATGACGTATGGATTAATTTTCTGGGGTAACAGTTCATATGCTGAATCTATTTTCAGAATTCAAAAGATGGCAATCCGTTATATTTTTGGACTTGTTTATATTCAATAATGTAGGGGTATTTTTAAGAAAAACAATAATCTTACTCTAACAGGTTTTTATAGTTATAAACTTTTACTATTCTGCACACGGAGGTGGAATCAATATATTCCACCTCCATGTGTCGACGTATATCTCTCGATATTACTATATTGTTTATTTTTCATTGCGGTCTGATAATTTCTTTCCATGCAAAATACATATTTGAGATTCGTAAACTATATTATTTATATAGAGGATAATGGGAGGATACAATTGTTTAGTCTAGCCCTGAAGATGGAAAAATATATTTCCGAAACGTCGGCGAACTGACATAGTATCATTTTCCCATTTTTTTTGATCCTGCTACCACCATTCAAACTTTTAAAAAAACACAATTTAAGAAGTAAACTATAAATGCAGTCACTATCATACTACAATGACGTAAGCAGAAAACTCCCTCAAAGACAGCTACTCGTAGGCGTTCAGTATAAAAAATAAAAATTGAACAAATACAGGGTGTCCCAGAAATCAACGTCAAGCCGAAAATGGGTGGTGGGCCAAGTCATGATAGTTATCAGAAAAATATAAAAAAAAATACTTGTCATGCACGCTTCGAATTATGAGTATAAAAAAAAATAGAAAAACTGACACTGATCTTTCAAGTCCTGTGGCTACAAATATTAACTTTTCGTGAAATTTTTTTCTTTAATGTAACCATGGATAACCCTTCTTTAAAATACAATTCAAAATTAAACCATAACTGCCTCAATTTTAAATTAAATGTTGGATTTTTGGCCACCACTTAATTTAAAATAATTACATCACCCAAATTTAACCGACTGTACCATAAAAAAAAATGTACTACACTATTTCGGCAAGTAACATTAAAATATGGTGCATTTAGTCAAGAATCCAAAATTGTATAATACTTGCTAGAGTACTCCTTAATTTAGGAACACAATTTTTTTTTAATTAAACCGGATTTCATGACAATTTTATTATTATTATTATTACAGAACGAATTACCAGATTTATTGGAAGAAGTGCCACTAAACATTTACGGTAGTATGTGGTACCAACAAGATGGCTGCCCAGCGCATTATGCGCGCACGGTACGCGAGTTTCTCGATCGAGAATACCCCGATAGGTGGATCGGGCGAGGTGGTACAATTTCGTGGCCTGCCCGCTCGCCCGATTTAAATCCCATAGATTTCTTTTACTGGGGAACGATAAAGGAAAAAGTGTGCTCTAAACCCATTCAAGATTTAGACGAGCTACGACAAGGAATTACGGAAACCGCTGAAAACATTAACTCGAGAAGATACGCTCGTCTTATTACACGGTCATTTTTAAGGAGATGCAGAGCTTGCATTGCAGCTGAAGGCAAACAGTTTGAACATTTGATGTAAATTCTTAATGTAATTAAATTAAAATCATTACTGACGAAATCTAATAACTGAATTTTATTTTAAACTTGCACCTAAACCTAACAAATTCCTTATTAACCCATGGTTATTACTCTTACGACAAGATGGCGGCTCTGTCTCACTTACATTGTCGAAATGGTATGTACTTGTGCCTGTAAATTGTGGACTTAAAAACGCCTTGGCTGTATTGCAAATAATTTATCTAATTAAATAAATTTGTCATGAAATCCGTCTTAATTAGAAAAAAAATTTTGTTTTCCTAAATTAAGAAGTACTCTAGCAAGTATTATACCATTTTGGATTCTTGACTAAATGCACAATCTTTTAAAGTAACTTGCCGAAATAGTGTAGTACATATTTTTTACGGTACAGTCGGTTAAATTTGGGTGATGTAATTATTTTAAATTGAGTGGTGGCCAAAAATCCAACATTTAATTCAAAATTGAGGCAGTTATTTTTGAATTTTGAATTGTATTTTAAAGAAGGGTTATTCATGGTTATAATTACAAAGAAAAGTTTCACGAAAAGTTAATATTTGTAGCTACAGGACTTGAAAGATCATCACAGGGTGTCAGTTTTTCTAATTTTTTTTTAATAGTCATAATTCGAAGGGTGCATGACAAGCATTTTTCTTATATTTTTCTGTTAACTATCATGACTTGGCCCATCGCCCGTTTTCGGCTTGACGTTGATTTCTGGGACACCCTGTATAGTTGAAGGTTTTCTCCTTTTTATTCGATCTCCTCTACAATCCTCAACTGCATAACAATTCACGGGGCAAGGATGATAATCAAACCTCGCCATCAAAATGTCGATGGTAATAATTTGAATATTATTTGCAGTATCATCAGTATATACGGGGCATTTCTTATACAACTTGATCCCAGTGATTCGTTTTTAATTAGGTATGATTTTCTTACGTATACCATTAGGGATAAATGGCCTCTCCTCCAAAGTATATCATAGCCGTAAGCTTGGAGAAGTGTAAAATCCCTATTATTCCTCATGAATAAACAACACTGAGCTACAACGACTGGTGTTACAATGAAAAATCACCTTATTTCCAGAATACTATATAAATTGAAATTTGAATTCTTCAACGTATTTAATTAAGCTTATATTATAAGTGAAATATTAGGAGTTACTGGTTTAGCCGGTCACTTCTCAAAATTAAAACAATAATTGAATCTGACGTTATGTCATTTTTCCAAACTTAATTGTCTACACAATGATATCACGATGAATTACGGTAGTGTAGAGAATACTTTTATGAATATTTGTGAGTCAGTTTCGAGCTCCTTTTCGAAATGGGTACGGTTATAAAATTAATTTTATAACCTCCAACTCCATTCCGCTGAAATATTAGTGTGTAAAGCTATTTAAATAATAATTAAGAGAGTAAAACAGAAACAGATATCGCTCGTTCATAACTCTTGATTAATTCTTTATGATAATATGGAGTACGTCAGATTGTAATGAATAATAAATGTTGAAGAAACCTGTTCAGGATTGTCTCCTATTTTGATAATTACCAACAATTTCCCCCAACATTATTGATGAATCTGGATATAAAGTCCTTGTGGAATCAGAAATTGATCATTAAATTTTAACACATCAATTTTCCACGAAGATACGTCTTCCGTATTTCACTACCATTCTAATATGTAACAAACGTTCTATATCGAATCACTATTCGAAGAAAATTATCCATGATGACTTGGACCAATATATGATTTATTTAATATAATAGCTCTGAATTCATTGCTTCGTTGCACGAAATTTATTAAATCACATAACGACATCGGTATCTGAATTTTTAAGAAGAAATGAATGGAACAATGTTGGTATCCATATTATCAAGAAAAAAATTTATTCAGTTGAATCACTTCCATTTTGTTCGTGAACATGATACCCTGATAATTTTCCGAGAAAATAATTTTTCGATTACTCAAGCAAGTATCTAATGCATTTCAATGTATGGTGTTTAATTGTTCAATAGAAAACAAATCACGATATAAGAACTCTCATGAATATTTCAAGGACAATAGCTGAATACAGCTGAAATTATTGAATTCAGTCCTGATTTCAGATATCTTTTTTTTACCTAATTATTATCATTTTTATATTTCGGGATTTGAGAAAAAAAACAAATAATAACCATTGAAAATCGGTGCCAATTCAGGACAATACGGCGGATGACTCATCAAATCAATGTTTTGAGGCTCAAAAATACAGTCGACTGCTGCACATACGCGTAAATCCACGATTCGTCAACTGTCACGATGTCATAGACTTGCTTCGAAGCACCGCGATCGTATTTTTGAAGCAGTCCATTCTACAAATCGACACGGACCTCTTTTTGAGGATTGTCAAATTGTTTGAGATCCAACCCCAATAAATTTTTTGTTTGGTCGATTGTTATACAGGATGTCTGTAAATAAATGCTAAGAATACCAGAAATGATTTTTAGGTTTAGAAATAATCGCAAGGTATCAACAATTGCCTTCACTTTCAAGTAAGACCCCCAGAATGGATCGACATCGCCAAATATTGATAAAGTTTGAGATCGATGCACTGTTATGATGAGTTATTTGAGAGGACGTCGAAATTAGTAAAAATAATCGCGACGAATGTTCACGATTTAATTCCATTTATTGGAAAAAACGATACATTTTAAAAATAGATGAAAATTTCAAAAAGTTGACTAAACTATAAAAACAATACAAATAACGTTCGTTATGTGTAGGGTGGCTTTCTTGTTATTGAAAAATATCATTAGATATTTTGTAAATCGATTGAAAGGATATGTAGTAGTCATGATACAGCTCGCTTGAATACTTCCTATTTCAACATTATTAATAAAATTAGGAATCTACATATGATATAAATCGGATGAATTCATTATTACAGACTTTTGTTGTTTTCATACCCACATATTATTCATGACTCATCCTCTGCATTTTTTGTTTGCATGTTGATAAATTCTAGATTTTAACATTTGTTCTTAACCAGTGTATAGCGAGCTGTATCATGACATACTACATTTCATCCTTTCATCGATTTACAAAATATCTAATGATATTTTTTTTTAATAACAAGAGAAGCCACCCTACAATGTGAGTAACTTAATGTCTTATATGATATTGTATTCATTATATTTGATATGTTTAGTCATTTTAATCTTTTTGAAATTGTCCTTATTTTAAAAAGTTTTTTTAAGATGCCTTGAGAATAAATAAACAAATTTGTTGAATGTGTTTTTTCAACTTGGCCTTAGATTTTTCACTGGTTCTGAGAATCAAATATTAACTAATGAAGATTCACTAGTTCAATTTTTCAACCCCTAAATCTAGTTTAAATTGCAAAAATAAGTGTCAAGACATAAAGACCTTCCATAACTACACTAAGTGTCGAAACCATTAACGGGTTCAATCTAGAATTGGAAATTCCTAATGGTTCCTCCTCTGGCATAAAATGAAGGTATTAACTTGAATGCGAACTGAGCACCCTTCAAATATCTCTTATTTATTTTTATTAATATTCCAATCAATGATCATCGTTTCCATCAACAGTCTGTAAGAAGAGAATGAAACTGTGAAACGTATTCTCGTTTTGAGTATTAACTTTGTCGGTGTTTTACGTGCGGATGACAAGGATATCAGTTTACATGTTTCATTGTTTCCGTTTGACATTTGTACTTCATACGGGTATGCGAAAATCCTCTTCGGGTATAATGCCGGTCGCCGACTTAAACTTTTTTATCAATGACCGTTTTTAGGGTTTCATACATCAAAAGAAAAATTTTAGAAACGTATTGACGTGGTGTTCGTAGTTTTTAATCGCTTTTTCTAAATTCTTTTCGCACACTATTGAACAGTTTGGCGCTAAAATAACCGCCACAATGAATGTGGAAGAATAAACAAACCTATATCTTGAATTAAGAATAAACACTTATATTTTTACGTCAGTTTTTTTCGGTGTTCAAACTTCCATATCAAAGGAAATTCATTTAGAAATTGATATCTTCCTTCCAGTAACCTCATATCTTTTTAAATACCTCATTTATTCAAAAGATTTGGAATTGGCTACAAACAAGATAAATAAAACTTTCTTTGAACGTCAGTAAAAAAAAATTGAATAAATGAACTTCAAACAGGCAATGACACGTGACTATCCCGGGAACATTCGTTGTGAACGAGCCTTTATTTTTTTTTTTTTTGTTTGTTTGCTATGTCATCTGTGAAACATATTTAGTAAACATCAAGTCGTTGAACAGACATTATATGTTTTCATCGTGTTAAAAATGTCGAATTTTGTACCAGAAAGTGATGATTTGCGGAAAGTATTAATTCTTTGTTTTCATTTGAAGAAAAGTGCTGCAGAGTCGCATCGAATGCTTGTAGAGGCATATAGTGATCTTGCTCTATCAGAAACAACATCCAAAAGATGGTTTCAACGGTCCAGAAATAATGATTTTTTTGTGAGAAATGAAGAACGTGGAAGATCACCAAAAAAGTTTGAAGACGCTGAATTGCAAACGATATTGGATGGAGATGACACTTTGAGTCAAAAGCAAATGGCAGAAATGTTAAATGTTGCAAAACAAACAACTTCTGACCGTTTAAAAGCTATGGGAGAGATCCAAAAGTGTGGAAAATGGGTGCCACATGAATTGAATGAAAAACAGAGGGAAAACTGAAAAAACACTTGTGAAATTTTGCTTCAAATACACGAAAGAAACTCGGTTTTGCATCGGATTGTTACTGGCGATGAAAAGTGGATTCATTTTAAGAATCCTAAACGGAAAAAATCATGGGATAATCCGGGACAACCATCAATATCGACTGCAAAACCAGATCGATTCGGCAAGAAGACAATGCTGTGTGTCTGATGGGACCAAAAAAGAGTGGTGGACCACGAGCTCCTAAACCCTGGTGAAACAACAACAAATGAGCAATTTGAACCATGCATTGATCGAGAAACGACCAGAATGGGCCAGAAGACACGGCCAGGAAATTTTGCTCCATGACAATGCACCTGCATAGGCACAGAGCAAAACCAGTTCAGGATATAATCAAAACACTTGTCTGTGAGCTGCTACCCCACCCGCCGTATTCACCAGACTTGGCTCTTTCCGACTACTATTTATTTTCATCGATGGGACACGCATTGTCGAAAATTGGTTGGTTTGCTTCAAAAGACGAACAATTTGATCGGCGTGGTAACCACAAATTGCCAGAAAGGTGGTTAAAATGTGTTGGATGAAATGTTTTTTACGTTCCCATTAATAATTAGTGTTTTAGTTTCACAAAAAAATGCTCATTTCATTACAATGTAAAAAAAATCGAAGAAGTCTTTAAAAACGGTCGGGAGATCGTCAAAAGTACTTCTTCAACCAACGATAACGTCAAAAAATCAAGGAAATTGAGCTTGAAAATCGCCATGCCAGTGTTAGAGATTTTTCGTGATCTTAGCAAGAATTTTGCCAGCGCTTTCTAAATAACCAAGTTCCTACCAGACAAATGGTGCATAAACTGTATAGTAAATTCCTAAGTACTGGATCTGTAGTCGACGCGTCGCGTTCTAGTCGCCATGCTAATTTTTTCGTAAAATTTGTTTTACCAGACTAGGTTTTATATCGTTCCTATGTTATATGTTGTGAAAGGGTATATCAGTCACAAGGAACCTCAGTTTATATACAATCTATTCAATTAGCTACGTTTCGAGACTTTTAGAGGCTATGAATATTAGAAAAATAGATTCTTTCCTTTGAAACATCGTTCAAAATCGTTGTTGTTAATAAATAATATAATGAACATCCTGGGGACAACAATCTTTTTGACGTATATCAATATCGGGTTCATAAATGGAAATGAATGGAAATTTGTTTTACCGTGACCAAAGGATGCGGATTGTGTGTTGAAAAGGGGGTGGGGGGACATACAATGAGGCCACAAGTGATTATTGATGTTATATTTTTCTCGAAAATAAATTATTTTTGCTTTTTTTCCTCACATGCAAGGAGGTAAACTGACTTTTGCCGCACCCTGTACAACATTGAGGAGAGGGCTGCGAAAATTTGTTTATTTTAATGAACAATACAAGTGGAGTTGGATTGATATCTTGTAGTTCAAAATCGGTGAGAACAATTAAACAATAAAAACAGATTGTGTCAAGATTAAAAACAATCAAGAAAGGCAGCTGTATTAACTAATGATGGATCCGAAGAAGAAACTTACTTCATTGTAACGAAATAAAATAAATTCTCAGATAGATAAAGTTTTGGCTGTTAATAATAAGTGTAGCAAATTTTCCAACATATTTCTATTAATCAGTGCATTAAAGTGGTGTTTAAAATTTTTTCGATTTCAAATCTACCGTTGTTTTCATTTTATGTCAACTATAATTAGTACCTGTGCACTGAGGATTAATCTCTAACAAACAATATCCCAAAATTTCAAATAAAACGTAAGCATTTTCAACTTCTTCAATATATATTGAATCTCATTAAAAATATGCTCTATTTGATGCTATACACACGTGTCAAAGTTTTTTTTACAGTCATTGAAATTTTAAATTTTATTTTATGGCCTCTATAGTCAAATCTGGTTCCGCGTAGCACTAATTTCGGACTGGAGAAAAGAAAAAAAGTCAAACGGAGATAGATTGGGCGAATAAGGTGGCTGATGGATGATATTTATGGAGTGCCAGGTCCTGAAATCGTTTATAATAATGGCTTGATGAGGTAATTCTCCAAAAATCATACGAGCGCTTACACCTTATTCGCCTAATCTATCTCCGTTTGACTTTTTTTCTTTTCTCCAGTCCGAAATTAGCGCTACGCGGAACCAGATTTGACTATAGACGCCATAAAATAAAATTTAAAATTTCAATGACTGTAAAAAAACTTTGTTACGTGTGTATGGCATCAAATAGAGCATATTTTTAAGGAGATTCAATGTATATTGAAGAAGCTGAAAGTGCTTACGTTATATTTGAAATTTTGGGATATTGTTTGTTAGAGATTTATCCTCGGTGTACAGGTACTAATTATAGTTGACATAAAATGAAAACAACGGTAGATTCGAAATCGAAAAAATTTTAAACACCACTTTAATGCACTGATTAATAGAAATATGTTGGAAAATTTGCTACACTTATTATTAACAGCCAAAACTTTATCTATCTGAGAATTTAAACATTTTATTTCGTTACAATTAAGTAAGTTTCTTCTTCAGATCCATCATTAGTTAATACAGCTGCCTTTCTTGATTGTTTTTAATCTTGACATAATCTGTGTTTATTGTTTAATTGTTTTCACCGATTTTCAACTACAAGATATCAATCCAACTCCACTTGTATGGTTCATTAAAATAAACAAATTTTCGCAGGCCTCTCCTCAATGTTGTACAGGGTGCGGCAAAAGTCAGTTTACCTCCTTGCATGTGAGGAAAAAAAGCAAAAATAATTTATTTTCGAGAAAAGTATAACAACAATAATCACTTGTGGCCTCACATTGTATGTTCGAATTGTCCCCCCATTGCCCTTTTCAACACACAATCCGCATCCTTTGGTCACGGTAAAACAAATTTTACGCAAAAATTAGCATGGCGACTAGAACGCGACGCGTCGACTACAGATCCAGTACTTAGGAATTTACTATAAAGTTTATGCACCATTTGTCTGGTGGGAACTTGGTAATTTAGAAAGCGCTGGCAAAATTTTTGCATAACCTCGGTCAAGTTCTAGGTAAGAAGTGAGCAAACAAACACGCGCAGTTATGGCAACGAACGCACTGTGAACGTACACAATAGCACTACCACACGCGGACAACTCAACTCGCTACATTTCAGCTGCCTCCTTCCGCCCTAGGTACGATACTGGCATGAAAACGCGCATGCGTGAATACCAGACAGTGTAAACTGACTTTTGCCGCACTCTGTATTATGTTCATCTCCACAGGTAACTAAAATAATATTTTCCATTTACCGGAAACAATTTGAGTATGTTTTTCCATCTGATTGTAGAAACTTTCAAAGTACCATCAATATCCAGACATAAATTGAAATTGTGCGATATATATCTTCAAGAGGACCTATTTGCAATATAAACAACAATGGGAAATGACAACCTAACCTAACTTTTCAATATACAAATGTCAAATTTCCATGACATCTCGCGTCACTAAATGAAATCAAACTTTAGGTGCCATCCGGATTGCAGTTGGTCTGTTTTCTTTATAAATGAAAATTGAATTTAAAAGCAATAGACTCAAACCCTTTGATTTATTGGACGATATAGAATTACTGATGAACTAATGGTGGGCATACAATTTTCAATGTGAGTCCTGATAGTTGACCGACTCCAAATCAATCGAAAAGCTGAACTCCTGCATGCCTTGGATGATGAAGCTTTTGACAACCGATTTTAAAGCTGATTTGGGATTTGTTTCCATAGTTATGATGGGTATTATACATTTTCAATCAATGGAGTTGTTTGACTGACGATTATACCTGTCATGTGCAAGGTTTTACCCTGGTTAGATTAGTGCTCGCTGAACGGTATAACAAATTCATCGATAAATTCGGCTAATGGAAAAGGCTTTGGTGAAAAGAAGAATTCATACGATACTCCATTCACCTGGTTTTTTGTTGTAAATGTGATGTTACTATTGAAAACGTTTGCGGATACAATCGTGAATATTTGAGGAAACATCCGTTTTTTTCTTTGTAGATTAGAGGTTTTTTCGTTCGTCGTGGTGCGAGTTGATTGGAATTCAATGGAATCCGCTTTTTTCAATGACCGTTTCGAAATATTTACGTAACACGAAAATTGGCAATTCTTTCACTGATCCAGAAATGATTAAACGTGTAATTTGATATTTGTTCAAGTGGAAACTCTACCGATAATAGGTTGAGTTAGGGAAACCTTCAACACCAAACCGAACAAGCAAAAAAGTTGCAGCTTGCTGGTAATCATTTTTTTAACGTGTATCCGCGGATTACTAGGTACGCAAATTACGGACAATATGAAATCTGAAAGATGTGACATATTCAGATACCATAAGTGAACGTGGAACTCGGAGTTCAATAACATAAAGTGAAGCGTAATTCAGCAGAAAAGGTGATCTCTACATTGCTGACATAGAATTGTAGTTCAAGGACTAGAATTTACTTTACATGTGAGGGACATTGACTAGATGAAAACAAAAGAGATTACGTGGAGCTTTGGAAACTGATATGCTCATTCTGCAACTCACACAGAACCTTTTCAGTATTTCCTCGATTTCCATAAACTTTTCAATTTATCCCGACAATAGTTTCGAGTTTCTCGTGAACAATATGGTTTTATGAAATGCTCAGTCGAAACGTCGAATCGCCCCCTAATAATGGCTTGTCGTTAAGAAATTATGGTAATGTTTTCTTCATGAATAAGATTTGAAGAAACATTCCTTTATTATTCCTTTTTCCAAGATACGCATTCGGAATTTCGTGGTAGAAATTCATTCGGTCGTATCTTGAAGAGTATGTCAAAAGTGATTTATCAAGTTTAAATTGGTGGTTCAGGTGGCAGGTAGCTCCCACTAGGTCGAATTGTGTTGATCAAAAAACCGTGTAATTTAATTTAATATTTCCGCTCCACAATTTTACGATCGGGCGACGGCGGTATAATCATCAGTTCCGTTTTCTATGGTGCGTGTGTGGACATAGAACAATTGTATCAACTAACGTACAGCTCGAACCTCTTAATCCTCCTCTGAAGCCTTTCGACTAGCGAAGTCATTCTTGCATTAAGTTCCCGCTGCAGGATTTTGCTAAGGGTACTCGCACACGTACTGATCGAATGCAAAGTTGAATACCTAATAGTTGTTGACGAGAAATGGTTGATGATGGAACATAATGAAACAATAAATCTGCCAACTCGAATGAATTTATGGCATCTTTACAGATATTGAAATTCCATATACTGTAAGCGTCGATGAAAAATATCTCTGACCATACCGCTCAAAATAAAAAAGCTTTTAACGATGAACAAATTCATGAAGAACACAAATCAAATGTAATTTCTCACAGGTTAACATCCAACATTTCAAGAATAAGTTGAGTAACCATAAATCCTTCTATAAAATAGGAAAGAAGAATGTGAACGAACAATTCGAACATTTCCATCAAGTGTACTTAAAATTGTCGAATGAAATATTTCCAATTTTCGATGACGCGTGTATGTGAGTATTTCGGGTGATATTTCTCCAATGACTCGAGTAATATTGGTCTCCAATACCCCAATCGTAACCGGCTTGTCCATGTAGACTTTGGACTTCATATAGCCCCAAAGGAAAAAATCAAGAGGTGTGATGTCACATGATCTAGCCGGCCCATACACTGGTCACTCTGCAAACTTGTCAAGAGCCCAACGACTAAAACTTAAACGATTCCAGAGGTCGGCCGACTTCAGTTCACACGACGCATGCGCGAATCCCCCACCAAAAAGAGTACATCTTAGTGAATCACCCTTTAGTTTGTCAGATTGTATTAAACGAGAATATAATTAATTATTCACACTACAGAAAGAAGTGAAATCCAACCAAAAAATTTTGTGAAAATACTAGCCAAATCTCGATGCAGCAGCTTGTTCATCTCTAAAAAGTCATTTCTTTATAGTTAATGTTGTGAGACTTGTGTGAGAGCATAAAGCATGGAATTCTAATACATTTGCTGAAGGTTACGTGGAGATTTCCATAATTAACAAACAAAAGATTGCAGCAAACACTCATGGAGAAAATTACATGGACAAAGCCAATTTTTTTTCACAAAAAAACTAATTAATATTTATAAATATTTCCATAATGAATCTATTGATCTTCATGAAATGTATAGTACATTAATTTGTTGACTTTGTAAAAGGTACATAATTCAAGTAGTTTAGTCTTACAATGTCTTTCTATTTTTCCAAATCAATACGAAATATACTTCAGTCACTAGTAGTAAAAATATTCCAAATTAAAAATGTTGTTTGCCTGAAAGTTTTGAACGATGTAGTATAGAATGAAGAATAGTGGCGTTCATGGAAGTCTTTAGAATCGTCGAGAATTCTATTGGAGACTAAGGGAGGAAAACTTCTAATGCATCGTGGATTTGCATCTTCCTTGCCGTTCTCAACTAGGAAAAACGGAAATGTATACAGATAACGATATTAAGAAATTATTTTGTGGTTAGTTTATGCTTTCTCGTAAAATTCAATTATCAGATTAAAATGAGGATAGTGATGGAAGCTAGGCATTCCTCATCAGTAGAAAATTGTTGAAAGTGGTCACATTAAGTTTGAACTTATCGGACAGCGTTTCAATAATTGCAAGAAGAATATCGAAACGCAGATTTCGACGGTTTTCGTGAAAATTCAGATAAACTCGTCTGGAACCGCTTGTAACTCAGTGTTATCTCGGGTCGTAACAAAAATCACCATAAATTTCTGAACGGATTTATCTCTTTCGAGTCATCAGAAGGAACATTAAGATACGTCAACGAGAAATGAAAGCGTTCGAATATTCATTTACTTGGTAATTCGCAATGTTAATCTCGAATTTTGAACTGGCGATTTCAAAATTGCCTGAAACAATACATAAATTCCGGCAATATCGTATTGAATATCTCCTTCTTACCGAATCGTATTTTCACACACCTGGTCTTCCTTTTTTTTGAAGGGGATTTTTTAATGATGCCAAGGAATGTCGAACATGGTGAAATCTGTGGGATGATTTTTGGTATTATATCTTTATTGTTATCTCCGTGTCTGGGTAGCTTTCAACTCTGGTTTCCTTAATCCATAAATTTCGATGCTAGCGCATTCAAATGTAGTTTTGTATTTGCAGAACGACACACTGCATCTTTCCATCGTTTTTTTTTCAGTATTTAACAGCTTGCACCTGGTGTTGTTTTAAAGAACTACCGTAAAGTGGGTCTGCTTGTTCTAAAATAGTCAACATGCAGTAAAACGGATTAGCGCTCACTCGTATCATTTTAAGTCAATGGAGTCTTTACTTTTAACTAGCATAAAACGCAAACATTGCTAGAAATATCGAGAACTTTAACAATGCTTTTTCTTCGTACATTTAATCTATTTTCTCTGTTCAAATACTGTGAAAATAGTTAGTAGTCGCTCTATATTCTGAGTGTCCTGGAGGTAAACTCCGTTCATTTTTATTTAGTCTCACGGGGTGCTATGGAATTTTGACACATTTACTATGTATACTAAAACTTCGGATAGGTTTGTTATTCTTCTATTTGATTAATACGCATTGCTGTTTATAACGCAAAAGGGTTAGTTTTTACAGAATATTTTTGGCTGGATTTCACTTCCTTCTGTAGAAACTTGGGCATATTGATTCATTATACAGGGTGGCCGGGAGATTGACGTTCAATAATAAGATTCCTTGTGTTATGTGGTATCCGAAGATGTAGGTATGCTTCGCGATTATTCACGGTTTTCGAGTTATAATTAATTTTAGAAAATTTCAGAACTTTTGTCCTCAATCACGTAAAAAAATTTTAAAAAAAGGTATTAAACAATTTTGACTTTTTTTGCAATGAAATCTCCATAAGTTGCACTTTGATACATAAAATAATCAGCTTTGTAACTCCAATGTAAGTTTAGGAAAAATTGGTCTCAAGAGAAAAAAATAAGTCAAGTGGATTAAGACCAAAAGTTTAAAACATAAATAAAAAAATGTAAATGGATATTTTCTTGATTACTGAATATACCTATAAAACGCGCCTGACTTTTAGCAGTCAGCATCATTTAAAATAAGCAGTATATAATGTCCTTTTTTTTTCTAAAATCCGCCATCAAATTCACCAAGGTCAAGACTCTTAAAAATATTTTTTTGTCTTTTTATGATTATAAAAGCTAAATTCATTTGTTAGCTAATCAAGATTACTGCAAATGAGCTAAGATTTGGTGTTGATGACGAGATATTGTTGATAATGGAGCTCGTGTTGAATGATTGTTTGGGCTATTACCACTATTGTGGATGTAATGTTTTCCGACGTTTCGTTAGACTTTCTTAGTTTCTTCTATCTTTATCAAGGAGGAAAAGTAAAAAACCTTTTGAAAATTATCAATTTTCAAAAAGTCAATATTGACAGAAGTCATGAAAGAAAATGAACGATTTTATATACTCATCTGTGATATGATGATCTTTTTAAGTTGGATCGAACTATCGGCGTCCAAACTTCTGGCAGATCTATAGATGGAGCACTTATGGAATCAGATGTTATTTTCATAAATGCTGCTTCTTTGATTTTTCTTCTTGCAAGTTTTTCTTCTTTGGATATTATTGATGCTTCATCCCACTTTATACGATGATTCTCATCTACAGCATGTTGGACCAACCTGGATTTGTCGCTGTCTAGTACTCGTAGAAGCTTTTGATGTTCTTTTATTCGTACATTCAGAGGGCGTTTAGTTTCTCCGATGTAAGATCTTCCGCACTTCCAAGGTAATTCATATATGCAGTTCTTTGTCCTTTGTGTCTCATTATTAGGTTTAACTTTTGTAAGTTTAGCTCTGATACTGTCTTGAGTTTTGAATGCAGTCGTTATGTTGTATCAATTTCCAATTCTTCTCATTTTCTCCGACAAACCTTTTACATAAGGAATTACGGTTTTAACGGTCTGATTTATTATGTACTACATAATAAATAAGATTTGGTGTGTTCGATTTTTTTTCCATTCAATCATTGTCCAAAATAAACTTAGATTAGTTAAAAAATTTCTTAAGTAAGAAGTGGTTTTGTTAATGAATGAGTGACAATGCAAGAGAAAATTTATTTTCAGATTTTCAAAATGAACACCTCCAGCGGCAATGCATATTCTACATCTATGTAAAAAATTGTCTTCTAATCGCCTAAAAGCTTCCCTGTTTTCTTTTATTTTATGTTCGGCTTCTGCAATCTTCTGCCTCAGTTCTTCTTTACTCGGAGATTCCTTAGCGTGGGAGATTTCGTTGAAAAAACCCCAAATGAAAAAGTCTATTGGGTTAAGGTCAGGAGAGCGTGGAGGCCACCTAATTGGACCGCTTCGTCCGATCCATCTATTAGGGATATTTTTGTTCAAGAATTACGTACTATATATTGTTGCGTAATGACACGGGGCACCGTCATTCTGGAATATCATGGTGCGTCGCAGCTGAAGATTTACATCTTCCAACAGTAATGAAAGTTCATTTCTTTTTAAGAAATTTTTGTAATTATCTCCATCTAGTATGGATAGCAGTTCAAATGGACCGATAAATTCGCCGTTGACTGTACCAGACCACAGGTTCACACTTAATCTGTGTTGGAAGTTAGAATATCTGCAATAAGTAAACTTAAAACTAAATAAATAAAACCTTGATTGGTTTATGCTTGAATCATATCTTTCCAGCAGAAATTTGGATTAGTGTTCAAGTGAATTCAGCCTCAATTATCATAAAAAGACATAAAAACCTCTTAGGAATTTCCACCCATTAAGTAATGCTTATTTCAAATGATCCTGATTGCTGAAAACGATCGGAGAATTAGAGAAATTTTCTTCCTCAAAAACTTTTTTGCATTCACTAGTCATGAAAGGGAGATACATTATTCCAATTGTTTTCCAATATCACAATAAATCAACAAACATATTCAGTTACTGTTGTTTTTCGTTAAAATCTCATTAATTGATTTGAATCTAGCACTAAGATCTTATATGGGCGGGGCTTAAGGTTCAGTTGTCATCATTGGTTTGTTTGAGTCTTTTTTTTGATTGGTCCTCGTATTTTTGATATAATTTATCTTTATTGCTGAAGTTTCTGATTGGTGTGCATTTTACAATAGCTTATTTTTTTGTTTAAGTACGGTATCCTCTAGTTTACTGTATTTTTATCATCGAATTGGTATTTTAAAGTTTCGAATTATTTACATGGGCTATCTGAGAACTTGAAGAAATGGAAGATTTGTAATAACAAAACTTTTCCTGAAAAGAAAAAATATTTATCAAATAATAAAATAAAAATATAATAAAATGAATCAATATGCCCAAGTTTCTACAGAAAGAAGTGAAATCCAACCAAAAAATTTTGTAAAAATACTAGCCAAATCTCGATGCAGCAGCTTGTTCATCTCTAAAAAGTCATTTCTTGATAGTTAATGTTGTGAGACTTGTGTGAGAGCATAAAGGATGGAATTCTAATACATTTGCTGAAGGTTACGTGGAGATTTCCATAATTAACAAACAAAAGATTGCAGCAAACACTCATGGAGAAAATTACATGGACAAAGCCAATTTTTTTTCACAAAAAAACTAATTAATATTTATAAATATTTCCATAATGAATCTATTGATCTTCATGAAATGTATAGTACATTAATTTGTTGACTTTGTAAAAGGTACATAATTCAAGTAGTTTAGTCTTACAATGTCTTTCTATTTTTCCAAATCAATACGAAATATACTTCAGTCACTAGTAGTAAAAATATTCCAAATTAAAAAATGTTGTTTGCCTGAAAGTTTTTGAACGATGTAGTTTAGAATGAAGAATAGTGGCGTTCATGGAAGTCTTTAGAATCGTCGAGAAATCTATTGGAGACTAAGGGAGGAAAACTTCTAATGCATCGTGGATTTGCATCTTCCTTGCCGTTCTCAACTAGGAAAAACGGAAATGTATACAGATAACGATATTAAGAAATTATTTTGTGGTTAGTTTATGCTTTCTCGTAAAATTCAATTAACAGATTAAAATGAGGATAGTGATATAAGCTAGGCATTCCTCATCAGTAGAAAATTGTTGAAAGTGGTCACATTAAGTTTGAACTTATCGGACAGCGTTTCAATAATTGCAAGAAGAATATCGAAACGCAGATTTCGACGGTTTTTCGTGAAAATTCAGATAAACTCGTCTGGAACCGCTTGTAACTCAGTGTTATCTCGGGTCGTAACAAAAATCACCATAAATTTCTGAACGGATTTATCTCTTTCGAGTCATCAGAAGGAACATTAAGATACGTCAACGAGAAATGAAAGCGTTCGAATATTCATTTACTTGGTAATTCGCAATGTTAATCTCGAATTTTTGAACTGGCGATTTCAAAATTGCCTGAAACAATACATAAATTCCGGCAATATCGTATTGAATATCTCCTTCTTACCGAATCGTATTTTCACACACCTGGTCTTCCTTTTTTTGAAGGGGGATTTTTTTTTAATGATGCCAAGGAATGTCGAACATGGTGAAATCTGTGGGATGATTTTTGGTATTATATCTTTATTGTTATCTCCGTGTCTGGGTAGCTTTCAACTCTGGTTTCCTTAATCCATAAATTTCGATGCTAGCGCATTCAAATGTAGTTTTGTATTTGCAGAACGACACACTGCATCTTTCCATCGTTTTTTTTTTTCAGTATTTAACAGCTTGCACCTGGTGTTGTTTTAAAGAACTACCGTAAAGTGGGTCTGCTTGTTCTAAAATAGTCAACATGCAGTAAAACGGATTAGCGCTCACTCGTATCATTTTAAGTCAATGGAGTCTTTACTTTTTAACTAGCATAAAACGCAAACATTGCTAGAAATATCGAGAACTTGAACAATGCTTTTTCTTCGTACATTTAATCTATTTTCTCTGTTCAAATACTGTGAAAATAGTTAGTAGTCGCTCTATATTCTGAGTGTCCTGGAGGTAAACTCCGTTCATTTTTATTTAGTCTCACGGGGTGCTATGGAATTTTGACACATTTACTATGTATACTAAAACTTCGGATAGGTTTGTTATTCTTCTATTTGATTAATACGCATTGCTGTTTATAACGCAAAAAGGGTTAGTTTTTTACAGAATATTTTTGGCTGGATTTCACTTCCTTCTGTAGAAACTTGGGCATATTGATTCATTATATAGGGTGGCCGGGAGATTGACGTTCAATAATAAGATTCCTTGTGTTATGTGGTATCCGAAGATGTAGGTATGCTTCTCGATTATTCACGGTTTTCGAGTTATAATTAATTTTAGAAAATTTCAGAACTTTTGTCCTCAATCACGTAAAAAATTTTTAAAAAAAGGTATAAAACAATTTTGACTTTTTTTTTGCAATGAAATAATAAATAAAACCTTGATTGGTTTATGCTTGAATCATATCTTTCCAGCAGAAATTTGGATTAGTGTTCAAGTGAATTCAGCCTCAATTATCATAAAAAGACATAAAAACCTCTTAGGAATTTCCACCCATTAAGTAATGCTTATTTCAAATGATCCTGATTGCTGAAAACGATCGGAGTTTGACCCTGTATTCTTTTGATTAGTGGGTGCATTAAAGAGGTGGTTGAGCTGCTTCAATTTCGAACCAATTGTTTTTTCCACATTTAATAAATATAACTATAATTGAAGGTGTAAATTAAAGATGGTAGACAAAGATGGTAGATTCAGCTGGTTGACAGGAGAAAAGATCAAGAAAATATTATTTGTATATATCATTTTGTAAGTAAAATTAATGAATATAATGTTCATGTTTTTCACTATTGTCCCTTTCCCTTTACCCCCTGTATGTACTACATTGTAATAATTTTTGTTTTTTCATTGTAGAACCCCGAAGATTATTTAAGATTAAAATCGGAACTAGTCGACCTTGTTTTAAGGAGTGATTTTGTTTTATAAATCTGATTTGTTCTCCAGTCAACCAGCTGAAATAACTATAATTAAATGAGATATATGAATCTATTAGCACTTAATAACCTCAGTTTTTTAAAACAACAAGATATACATTATATTTATTATTTATGGAAATAATTTTCTATTGTTCATATATATTTTCTTAGTTTTTGCGAAGAAATAGCTCAACGTCATCATTTGGAAAAAAAAAGCTTCGAAGATCAAGCTTGAATTCGATGTATCGTGTGAAGTCTATGTGGAGATTGTGTTTCTAGCATTCACGCATATATTAAAAATCTAGTAAGAACTTCTCTTTGAAAATACTGTATGACGCCAAACCTCAATGTCAGAATGATCAGGGGGAACAGTGAAAACGTTTCTATCAAGTTTAATAATGCAAACGTGACAAATGTTGTGTTTTTGCTCCCCTACTTTGATTGAAATATTTGGACGTCGTATCTTCTATTGTTTTATAATGCAAATTGCCTGACTACCATCTGCAAACAGAAGGATATTGCCACGTCTAATTCTATTCATTGTTTAGACTATTAGCTTTTCCTCATTCAATTCGCTTATACGCTGGTATGTACACAATCTCTATTATAATTCATTTTCAGTAAGAGCTCTCTTGCTATGATAAATTCATTCAGGAAGGTGTTTTTAATAGCTCTGTCAATAACAGAAGAGTTGAGTATCTCGACTTGTATCATATTATAATTTTATTCCAATAGGAGTCTGATGTCATCTTACCTCCTTACCTTTATATCGAACGGGGATTGTCATCGATGAGATACCGTGATGATTCATCCATAAGAAGAATCCGTTAATAATAAGTGACCTAATATTCCTTCAGTGAAATCATCAACCCCAATCATTAATTAATCAGATTCAAAATTCATCTGTTCCAATCACGGAAGGGTCTCCTTGTCGAAAACATTAGGACCAGACTGATGGTAGTAATAATGGACTATGATAATAGATAAATTCTAACAAGGATGCAGCTTATAAAAACCTTATATTTGACAGGAAGTGCCCAATGTGACTGCAATTAACTCCGAATAATATTCGAACGCAAGGATCTCCCTCTCTAACGATCCACTTAAGGTGTGATAAAGAAGCTTTTTTGATTTCTTTTGTTGACCTTGTTAAGAGCGAGAGGGAGTTATTGATTAACTGAACTGAGTGTTCTGCTCACTAGACTGACTTATAAAAGTAAAACACGTTGAAAAATTTAAACGTTGTTGTAGAGTCTTTACCCGTACTCTGGAACAATGTGATACAAATACAACCGCCACAATAAATGAACAAACCTCAATCTCAAATAAAAAAAAACCACTCGTTTAGTTGAGTTTTCTAAATTTTGAAAACGTACATTATTTCACCGTAATGAACCATTTCGATTAATTTTTCCCGGCTGAAACTGCATTAATAAGTCCGACCGATATCCATCGAATACGTATCTGTGAAATCATCGAGTTCAGAAATTTCTGAGGGAACTTTCGACGTAGATAAAAAAATAATTGTATCTTCAAGTGAATGGAAACTAGGACAATGAAATTTAATTATATGTGAGATATCAATAACAACCATACATACACGATTTTTTGCTTGAATAAGTCCGGTATCTTATAAGGTATGAAATATTAGAGAAAAATGTATTAACAATTTTTCAAGAATTTTCAAGCGTGTCGCTTTTAGCGACACTTTCCGAGTCTATTTGTTTTAAGCTAATTAAAATAATTTCCTATAGTAGCATTGTGATCCAATAGATATTCCAAAAGGAAATGAAATTTGAGATCCTCATAACTCCTGAACCAATGAACGTATTTGAAACAATAACCGATAATAATTGACCGAGATATTGGAACTTAAACGTATTCTGGAAATGTGTTCGACATTCGAAGAAAACGCGAAACACAAAAAAAAATCAGGGAAGAATCATTGTATGATGATGTTCACGTATCCCCGTCTAAATGAAATACAACCGCCCCGGTCCAAATGTGAAAAGGTTGGTAAACACCTAATCTATTTTTCAGTCCGTTTCACAGCCAATCGTAATACTGAGTCTGGAAACCGAGTTCAAATCTGTCTTCCTGTGAATTACCGATCCCCCAGCAGTCTGTCATATTTTACGTCACTCTCCATTTCCTCAAACCCAGCGCACTCGACAGATCTTCCAATCCTTTCTAGAATCCATACATTTTTAAACGATTCTCAATAGAAGGATAAGTACCTCTGCTGTAATTTTCGAGTTTATACAGTATGACAGTCCTCGGTTGCCTGGTGCAAATTTCAGACCGGTGATGAACAACATTTGGTCACAGATCAGTAAACTGTTACTGATCTGTAGGTTAGATAATAGTTTCATAATAAAACAAGAGAATTAGAACCACTGACGATGATCTACCAAATTTATATAAACGAAGTTTCAGAATCTTTTCTCAAAATAAATCAATATGTAATATTTGTTTTGCTATTTGATCAGTTCCTCTGTATTCCAGTTTAGTTTGAATGAAAATTACCTTCTACAGCATGCACTATTCGTTTGATTGGGCATGCTATTTTTATTTTTACCCCTAAAATGTACATTATAATTATTAATATTCAAAGAGGAAGTATAACCCATATTTTTACCCTTATCTAGTTTACAGGTGAAATAGATTAAAAACATACATATTGAAGGTTTGTCGAGTTTTAAGGGTGCTTTAAACAATTTTAAGAAAATTTATTCATGTAGAAAAATGATCTAAAATATTCCGAATTTCATTATCTATCCCCAGTAGTGTTGAAGTTGATTCAAAAACCCATTTCAAATAGGTTTTAAAACTAATTCATTTTTTCATCAATCTGGTTTTTCTGTTGAGACCTATCGAGAATTCGTATCATGATAAAATTTTGGAAAATCATAACTTTGACATATGTATTCTATGAATTGTTAAAATATTGGAATTCACAGGTTCAAAATATGACCTAGAAGATAATGTAGATCGAAATCTTTGATTGTTGTAGAAAATTGAAAAAAATGGCACAGTGTAGATTTGATGAATTGAAAAGTTAATGTTGGATATGATTATTTTCTGATGAAATGATCAGTTGAATTGAGAATACATTTCAGAAATGTCATTATATATTATATATTTTCATTAATACTCAGCTAGAAATTCACTAATCAAAGAATTCAGTATGATTTTCAGCTGGATTATTGATTTTGATGAAAAATTATGGGACATTTTTCGAAAAGCAGTAAAAGTGTGTTTTTATCATGAATATTACCGTTTGGAACCTCAAACATGCATAAACAAGTAGATAAGTCTCTACAATTTCATAGAATGCCATAAGGCAAAAGCTGAATTTTTTGTATAATCTTGATTCAATGGTAGCTTAGCCCTCCTTGAAACCATAAACCGCTCATAACTTTGCAACGGGGCAGAATTAAAAGAGGCGTATAGGAATACCATAAAAATTTTTTTGGCTTCAATAATCAGTAGTTAAAATGATCGCAGTGGTCAAAGACTCACCCTGTATGTTCGAGGCATTGTCCGATCCCTAGTCAAATTCATTCAATTCGTCTAGTTTTCGTGGCCCACTTTTCGCCTTCTAATTTTATATATTTCCCCATATACGCCCTAATAAAATGTTATAGTTTTTTTTTTATGATACCGTGATCTTTGAAGTTACGTCTATAGTAGTTTATAGTTGACCAGCGATAAAGGAAAATTCTACGACACATCAACTGGATCGTAAAAGCCTACGACTATCGGTAGGAAGATGTCCACTTTATGTATTAGATATTGAATTTTAGTTTTATTACACAGCGAGTTATGAGTCAGCTGAATAGTATGACCTGCCTTTAAGACTGTTCCTTCAATTTCTGGACGCATATTCCATGACAACAATGGGATATTGATGGTTTAATACCGTTTATTTGACAACAAAATGAATTTTCGTTCGTCCGACAAACGATTGTGGTCAAAAGAAGAAACTGCTTCGTGGAATGTGATAATTGGTTGGTTAAATACAGGCTGTTTGAGGCGATAGTCCCAAATAATTAACACTTCAATTGTCAACAATTAGCAAGGTTTTCGTAGAAGATCACATAATTCTGAAGATGAAGAATATCATCTATTCATCGCAATAGCCGATATTACACATTTCTAAATTTGCTCGTTTGCACTAATTGTACTTGGCGTTAAGCGTCCCTTAAAATAAACTATATATCGTGAAGCTTGACATTTTTGAGTTTATACGTAGTCAGAACGTCAGAAAATGGAATTAAATCGTAACATTTTCCTGCGACCATTTTGTAAAAATTTCGACGTGGATTAATTAAACAAAAGTGCATCGATGAACTTAATTCAATTTTTGGCGATGAAGCTCCATCAAGGACCAGTCTTTATCGCTGATATGGTGAATTCAACCGAAGGTCGTAGTTCACTCCAAGACGAATTTCGTGAGATCGTCCAAAATCAGTTGTTGTTCCAAAAACCGTTGATGCTGTGCGCCAACTGATATTGCAAGATCATCATGTGACCTATCGTGAGATTGAAACAACCTTGGGAATAAGTGGGACCAGCATACTTTCAATATTGCATGAAGATTTGACCGTCAAAAAAATTTGTTCTTGTTGGATCCCACACAATTTGTCAATCGCTCAAAAAAAGCTTCGTGTCGATTGGTCGAAAGAAGTGCTCCAAAAATATTATCGCGGTGTTTCGAAGCACGTCTATGACATCGTGACAGGTGATGACTCGTTGATTTACGCGTATGAGTCCGAAAGTAAACAGCTGTCGACTCTAAGGATGTTTCAAGATGAGTCAAATCCAGCCAAAAATGCTCGCGCACGAAGCATTTACAAGCAAATAGTCGCCTGTTTTTTCGCAAAAACTGGACATGTCGAAATCGTAGCACTAGAACAACGCAGAACAGTTCTGAGTGGTATACAACCATTTGTTCGCCATTTGTCTTTCAAGAAATCAGGAAAACCAACCGTCGGAGACGCATCACTCTTCACACATCAGCTCAAACAACTGCATTTTTGAGCACTCAAAACATCGATTACATGAGTAATTCGCCGTATAGTCCTGGCTTGGCACCTAATGACTTCTTTTTATTCCCGTGCGTAAAAAATAAAATGAGAGGTCATCTTTTTTCTACATCTGAAGAAGCGGTTGTTGCGTTCAGAATGCATATTTTGGAGATACCTCAATCAGAGTTGCGAAAGTGCTTCGGAAATTGGTTCAAACGCATGCAAAAGTGTATCGATGTTAATGGGGAATATTTTGAAAGACAATAAAATGATTTTCGATTATTGATATTTGATTTTGTTCACTTATCCCGAAATATAAAAGGCAACCCTTGTAATTTCTATAATGGATTTTATGTATATCATGACTTGTAAATAGAATTGGAATTGGCTGTTAGCATAACGGTAAAGTTCGTTGTAAATGAACTAAAAATTAAACTTTGATTAAAATATTCTGGAATTCATATTTATTTATTTACATATTTATTCATAAAAAGATAAGTCGACCACAGAACGATAGATAAAGTATCTGAATATTATTGATGCGCCATGAAAATGAAATATTTCAGCCAGCCAATGAAATGGCTTTATTTAACTAGGGATAAGTTGCACAGAATAAATTATTGAAATATCACCACATTGAAAAAATTAAGCGATACTTCAAGGGTCCCTGGTGCAAACGGGCCTAAACATAATACTCATTCTCTCAACGTTTCATATTAAAAATTCTTGAACCATAAATGTTTGCTATCACCTTTTTGGAAGTCAATTCTTAAGAACCCTTGGTTCTATCAAAAATCCCTATTTTTATCACAAAATGGAGAAGTGCACTTCATTATTTCAAATGTGGTTTTTCATGCAAGTATGATTTTGTCTTTACAGTTGATGACGAGATATTGTTGATGATGGAGCTCGTGTTGAATGATTGTTTGGGCTATTACCATCATCTATTGTAGATGTAATGTTTTCCGACGTTTCGATAGACATCTTCTATCTTCATCAAGGAGAAAAGTAAGAGACCTTTTGAAAATTATCAATTTCAATCATTCAACACTTCTTAAATCACCTTGAGTAGCAAATATACAATTTTTATGCAATAACCACGGGAATGAAACCAAGCGATCCGTTGTACATGATATTAATATTTATTGTGGCTTATATTTATCCTTGGGGAATCGATAAAGGTGTTTTGTGTTCATAATACCCAATAGTAATTAGGTATGTTGAGAATTTATAGCTTACAACAATACATAGCAGCAGAGTAAAGAAATCGTGATATCGGTTTCAATTAATTCTTATTGTATGTCGGGTAGGTGTCTTGTTTCATGAGAGATTGAAGGAAATCTGAATAGAAATGAGATTTACCTTATTGTACATTAGAAAGAACAATCAGATAAACGAGATGGATTTCTTTAATGCACATGCGTGAAGGACAATAGGTTTCAACGTGCGTTCTCCTACACAATACACTAAAACGTAGATTGATATTTCGATTTGCTTATCAAGCAATTTTGTGCATCAATGCGAGCCCAGTGTACCCTTCCGATGTGGTAATTTGTCATATGAATACTAGCTCCAAGTCATCAGAATAACTTGGAAGCATAACAAAGTATCAACACCCACAGAGTCAGCATTATGCGTTCCAGCCCAAGATTGGATCTTTATCAAAATAGCGGGTTTTATTTCTCATTAAACTTGTCTAACATGCGATAAGAACCACGTACATTGCATACCTGCCATGTATTCTAGTCTAGGAAAAGAAAGAACTCCAATGCGGACAGTATATCCGATTACATGTGCTCTACGCAGAATCTGCAACAGTTTTTCCCATCTAGAAATACGATACTGAGATCGGAGGCCTTTTATTTCTTTTGATACCTCACATTGTTTTGAGAAGTGGTCAATTTTTAAATATATAATTTCAGTGTATTCTACTCAACAAATTTAAGAACATTGATGACTATCCAAAGAATAAGATAGTATACAGGGTGTTTCACGATTACCTTCTTTTAGCCTCATCTCTTGAGCAACTTGATGGAATTTGAAAATGGGTGTTTGAAACCATTTTCAATTAACGGAAAATATTTTAATTTCCAAAGTGTTATACCGCAAGTACATCAACTTCAATCTTTCTCTATATTTTTGGATTTCCTGGTGAATTCTGACATGATTTTATGAAGGATACCCTATGCCTATATTAAATGGCTTTTGGCTTATAAGCACTTTTCCAAAACATGGACAGTCACATGGTCTCACAAAAAACCAAATATCTTCAAAGTCGTATTTGGATTATAAAATATAGAACTTGAAATTTCTCAATAAACAGTCAACCTAAGCAAAGGATATTAGTTTTATAAAATACATCGTAAAGGATGGCGGTAAAACCCTACCAAATGTTAGTTTCTAAATGGGCGTGTTTTCTTTAAATTTACGAATTCTAAGAACCGATAGTGTTTCCCTGTATTTCAAAATAATACGTAGGGACGTTTCAAGTTTGCGTAATGGGGGATAAGAAATGAAAATAAGAATTAAAAATTTTTTTTTTCAATGCATTCAACTGCAACCCTTATACAGGGTGAGTCTTTGACTACTGCGTTAATTCTAACAATAGATTCTTAACGTCAAACGAAACATTTGCTGCCTATAATATTTTCCCAAATTTGGCCCAGTTCAAAAGATAAAGAGTTATGAAATTTCATAAAAAAAATTGCAGTTTCATCTGTAATTTTCAAACGACAATATCCATTGAAATGATCTCTTGTAGAAGGTTTTTGATAACAGTCATGCATATTTTGGCATCAATAGATTTATTCCATTTCTTGTGGGATTCTCACTACTACTGTACAGATTCGTTAAAATGCATAAAAAACAAATTTCACTTGAACTAAAGGTCCATATTACAAAGGTACAAACTTAAAATGCTTAGAACTTTTTAACGCAGCTGAATATGGAAAACGGTACGGGTAAACAGTGTTTCTTATGATCTCAAGAACCTATAGTTAAAATTACCGCAGTAGTCAAACACTCACCCTGTATATTTTACAGATCTTTCAATCAACATATTTGTCCATTTGAAAAAAAGTGTTTGATCTTGGTCAGAATATACGCAAAAACTGTATCTTCCACTTCTTCCTCACTTGAAACTTTCTCCCCACGAAGTTATTTCAAGTTTGGGAATTGATAATAATCGCTGGGAGCCAGATTAAGTTTCTGTCAGTTTCGTTGTCAAATAGCCACCCTGTATATTTCACATTCGAATACCGATTCACTTCAATGAAAATAATCGAATCGCCGAAAATCTAGATTAATTGGGTATTGAAAACGGCATATTAATACCATACTCCTTTTTTTTTTTTAAATTCTTGCCGATCTTAGATCTGTAGGAACATTTTTCATTGAACCACGAATTTCAGGTTCCCGCACTACCGAGAACCCATTAACATATCGGATTCAATTAGTTTGCGTCTGGAACGTTGAAAATGAAACAGGTGCTGAAAATAAATTCAATTATTAACATCATATCTGTTACATCTAAAATTGCAATATTATTTCGAGAACGGGTCTAACTGTTTCTTTCCTGTTCATTCGACAGAATCTTATAATCACTGCGATGATTGGCTATCTCGAGGGTTTCTTACGACAGAGAAAGACTTAGTTGAAACAGAATGAAGACGAAGATGATTTTTCAATTTTTTTATCTCGAAGAAAATTGTGTTATTTTAGAACTCCATAGTAGTATGCACCCATTATTACTTAGAACTATAATACTCTGTGAATGAATCATATTACAACTCATTCTGTGGCTTCGAAAATAACCATCGATTGTCAAAATTATTAACCACGAAATAATTTACGGCAAGAAAATTCAATGAAATGCATTCATTGATAACCTCTTTGATTTGGAGCAATATAGTTATTGAAAAAAAATACTTTTTTCTAAAATTTTAACATGTATGTTCAGTCTCAGCACAAAAAATGGATGACATTCTTTGATGTTCATTATTTTAAAAACGAAAAGAGATTGATATTTTGGAGAACTTATATAGTATAGTGAATCATGCGGTTTAACTGAACAGTCTAAACAAGTATTTTACACCATGAGAAATCATCTTCTTTCATCCAATACACTTCTCGAAATCGAAGGATTTTTTCAATTTTCAAATAAGAAAACTTGAAAAAACGTGAAGTTAAAAAGAGATAAAATTTTTATTCGAAAAATGGAAATTTAAAATAGCTTGCATAATACTTTTTGTTTAATTTTCGATCGATGATTTCTTATCTAGTGTTCGCACTTTGCGGTTGAACAAAAAGTTAAATGAAAGACCCCTTTAATTTTTGACAAGGAATCCCAAAAGTGCAATCAATAGGTTTGCGAACTATCTCTGCACTATTTTAGCGTAGACTTAACACGATGTCACTGTAGTTGGTCTGTGAATTCACTTCATATCTCATACCATATGAGGTGGTTCCGAAAAGCCTCTACAATGATTCCCCATCTGAATATTTTTCTAACGTCTTCCAAATCAGAGAAGACCAAATATGTAACAGATCGGGGGATATTTGCCGAGATAGGAAACGAGTTATAGTCTCTCTCGATCAGATAAAGTGCTTGCTTTTACTCTATATGTTTGGGGTATCCTACAACGAAGTTTACTTTTAATTTGGAAAACGTCCATCACAAGTTGATTCGCCAGCCATGGCCATTATATTCGATAAACGGCTGAATTATGTTTGAGGTAACAAATGGGAAGTCTGCTTCGACTGGCATGATTTTGGTTAAGAACGTAGATAAGTAATCCGATTTTATCTATTTTATTATTCCCTTTGTTGGGATCGATTGTGTGATTTCTTATAATCGGGAAATCGTTGTGTGGGAGCTTAAGAAGTCTGAATATTACCCCACAGCATTTAAATAATGGAAGCGTCGAGTAAGTTGAGCTCGACTTCACCCATTGCATTTTAATATACAGGGTGGCCATTTGAAAACGAAACAGACGAGATTACAGACGAAATTTTTTCGATAGAAATGCTCGGACAGGTCGATTTTTGTTTACAACTTAAGTTGTAGGTTACGGACGCATAGCGCTTCAACCGTTGCTACTACAACCCTCACACCCAAATTTTGAATAGGGAAGATTTGGTGAGTGATACCTCGTTTGAAAGGTATTTTTGTGCTGATTTCAGCACAGTGATTGTTTTTTCATTTTATGCATTAGTTCTCGAAATATTCTCAACTCAGTATTTGAAAATGGAGTGGTGTTTTCATGGCACTTGTAGTGTTTTTTTGTGAAAAATCGACATTTTGAGCTTTAAAACAACCATGACTGCGGCTTCCCTCCTCCAATCCACTGACATAGAAATCTTTAATCAAGATGTCCAACAAACAAAGCGTATTGCGAAGGAGCTCAATCTTGCTGAAACTTAATCTAAATTATCTTCGATATAATTTGCAGTATTTCCAATAACATGCGGTAACACTTGATCGATAGAAATCTCCAAAAATCCAAATACGTACATATCTCTAATCAGATTACCAGGTAAGAAAATCAAATCATTAATGATGCCACAGGAATATTCCAGTCCCAATTCGTGAAACGATTTCCGACTTAATTATGAAGTGAATATTATGTTGTCTGTTCAATGACTTGATGTATACTAAATATGTTTTACGGATGTCATAGCAGATAAACAAAATAAAAATAAAGACTCGTTCACAACAAATGTTCCCCATCGAGACATTTGTATCTTGACGCTCACTTCATACCGTTATACCTGGTATTATTCTTAAGCTGGAAACGAAATACCTAGCAGTCTAGTAGTTTGTCTAGGTAAATTATAGCAAAAAACAATTTACAATCGAATGTACCAGCATTTTGATACAATTGATAGATTAAAAGATTAGTGATAATTAAATATTTAGGGGACCGAGAGGCTGGGGCAGCATATGAGTCAGGAAGAGACGGCAATATTTATAAGTAAGCGAGTAAACTCTTAAAATTCGTACTTGATTTTTTTCTTTAATATATTTTTCACCTTCAAAAATAAACTTAATCGTAATAAGTCACAGGAAAAGGTCCTGAAATTATTATTTTAACAAAGAATCCAACAAAATTTGTCCGGTTGAAAAATTGTAATTGTTTACACAACTTCTTTTAAAACAATATGGCAAGGGTTGCCCCCCTGGCAGCATGTATTTATATCATAAGTTGAGTAATTTGAAGAGAATCGCATAAAAAATTGAGATGGAAAAGTTTAAGGTTCGCATGCGATGTTTACTAAGGAGAGATTGCTTTTATATTTTTTAAGGAATTCAATTGATGTTTGATTATTTTTTACTTTCATGTTATTACGAGGAAGGATTGAACGACAAGATGACGTGCTATCTCGCGTCTGCTGAGCGAACGGACATAGACGAATCGCGATATCTGATCCCTTTGAGGAGAGGAATGTCTTATTAAAGCGAGAAAAGTACCTTCCGTAGAGAGAAGTGACTCAGCGTAGATCGATCGGATATAAATATCATAGCGTCGCGTTCGAATTGTCGCCGTCTATCGACATATCGGGGCTCTTTACATATGCAATATCTTTTTTATATCCCCGTGACATTTCCTAAACATGGGTAGCAATGCATCTAATAGCGTTCTGTTACGTTCCCTCGGTCAGATATCGTGAAATACCTGCCCATAATTCATGTTAATCTCGAATTTATGAATCATTCTGAACTCACGAGAATATTGGATGCCACGAGTTCGGTCTACACAATTCTCGAGATTATGTATTTAAATTCTGTACATCTCTTCTTTGATTCCTGATATTTATGGCGTTGAATTCTGAGGGTCCGAAACAAAATGGCCCTGAAAATAATCATTTATGTTCAATACTTTACATTGATGCCCATCTGAATAATTGCTGCACCCGTAATGGGACTGGTTTCGTATCATCCCATGGATACCGACACAAATTCGAAAATTCAATTTTTTTTTAAATCAAATCACGATCCGTCTGCTTGAGCACTTGAAATACATGTTAAAAAATTTTCGAATGAAAGGTGTACATTTTATTCGTAGATCCCCACGATTCTTTCTCAATTTTACTAGTATGTTTTATATACTATTGTCATAAATTGATTTTTAAAATTATTTCTAACTTTTTCAGCCCGATATTCTTCATAAGCGTGTTTCTATAGTTTTTTCAAACTATACTTATTTTTTACTTTTTAGTGACTGTCATAAAAATATTAATGGTAATCATTAAGTTATGATTACACGTCGGAAAGTAGGCCAATGTTCCACAAATGCAAAGCTCACGCATCAAAGTATACATAGGTCAAACGAACATATACCTTAAAACTAGGATAACTGAACACAAAAGAGACTATGTTAATATTCACAACCCCATTAAAAATAAAGATAACAACACAGTATTGGCTGAACGTAGTTCGAATACGTTACACTCTTTTAATTTTGAAGGAGTCACTATTTTAGATACTCAGAACAATTTAAAAAAAAAAAATTTCTGTGAAATGCTTGAAATTAAAAAAGATGCAAATTCTGTTAACAAGAGAACCGACATTGATAACTTGAATACGGCCTATTTTGATCTCATACAGAGAATACAAGATTTATAACATCCGTAGATTTGTATTGTTTCGTGTTCCCTTGAGTTTACGTACACATTATTTTCGTTTTTATTATTTGATAGTTATCAGATGATTAACACTGAATGTCATCCATCCGGTTCATTTTCCTTTGATCCATTTTATTTCTTACAATTCAGTCAACTGTATATGATGTCTTTTATTATTTCATCCTTGTTATTTTTAATTTTCGAATTGACAATAGAGACCAACTGGCAATGTGAGTAGCTTCCAATTATTATTTGTATATATGTGATAATTTCAAAGATATTTTTAACATATTTATTACTTTATTAGTCTGATTAATGTTCTTATTCAATTCTGTTCTCTGTTCCTTTGAATTTTTACTTGTTTTTGGCGCTCTTATTCACAAGTTTGGAACTTAAATTAACAAAAACAATAAAAATACAATATAAATTACAGGACAAAACCTTAAGCTGGTTCTATCAAATACATACCCATGTATTGATTAGTGTTTTTGGCGCTCTTGTTCACCCGAACAGAGTGCCTATCATTTTGCCCGAATGTCTGTAATTTTGGAATGTCGAGCCGAAAATGGTCTCGATCGATTGGGTTCGACTCCTGATGAAGAATTCGTGGTGAAAGTTGAGTCTGTCCGGCCGGCCGGTTGTATCCTCTCTAGCATCCAAAAGAGCTAGAGTTTTCATATTTTCAGAATAGGTTAATTGTCCAAATATCTCGGTCAAGTTCGTTATTGGGCCAAATCCGTCGGATGGTTCAGTAGTTATGAGCATCTGAAATTTTGTTTCCTCAATAACTACTAGAATATCCATCCGATCAAGTTGATACTTGAAATATTGTTGAAGGAGGCTGAAACAAAACGGCTCGCAAAATTTCGCAGAAATCGTCACGATAGAAAATTTTTAAAAAATTCCAACAAAAAAAATTTCAATACTCCATATCTCATAAGACATTTTTCGAATTTCAATAAAATCGAATATATCGAGGTGATCGATATCTTACTTATTCTCAAATTTCATTGTCGTAGCTCTTTTCCATCTAGAGATATGATCATTTTTTTTCATTTACTCAAGAGAAAAGAGAAATGACATGAAGTCTCGGTGATTTTCTCTGAACTATGGCCATCACAGATCGATATTCGATTGACAAATGCCGGGCTCATTAATCAGTGTCAGTTGGCGTAATATTAATCAAAATTTTTCATAACGGGAAATCATAGAGATAGAATTCAATCTCGATGGCTGAAACAAAATACTTTGTCAAAATTTAGAAAAGTACTGACGTAAGTTTTTAGAAAGGAACAAAACTTTGGGAAAATTATGAGTAGTTATTTTTAATTTGAAATATAAGTTTGTTCATTCATTAGGCGTTCATATTTGCATCACATTGTCCCATAGTACGAGAAAAGATACACCTGATCAGAGTGCTTATAGATTTGTTATGGTTTGAATATTTACTAGCAAGTAGCCCAACAAGAGCGCCAAAGCAATCTGACCTCACGTCAGTGCTTTCTAAATTTTTACTATTAAGTTTGTCATTTATTTTAGAGCCCTGAAGATGATTTTAAAATAAAATCGAAACGTCGGCATTTCGTCTAATTGAGTCTCTGTAATTTTGACCAAAAAGAAACCTCTAAACACTTATACACATTGATACCATCAGAAATATATCAAAAGTTATATATTATGTCTGAAGCAGACTTTAAATTTAAGCTCTCCTGTATGACCACTCAACTATTTAAGGGCGGGATTCTAAACTGAAATTGTTTGTTCTGTTGTGGTTCTCGAATAATTTTGACTTATAATATTGATTGAAATAGAAATATTTACTTATTAAGGATTTGATGTATTTTGTAAATAGTAAATTGTGGTAAGAGTATTTCCTAGGCGTATATACGAACGACATTCATATTTCGATGAAATGGATGACTTGTCTATCTTTCAAAGACATCGCTCAACAGAACAGACTGTCTTGCATTTGCTAACGTTAATAGAACACCCATTGGAGTTTGCTCTGAATGGGTAGGTACCATTTCTATTGCAAGCCTTGCTGCTTAGAACAAAAATAAAATAATTTTCTGAAATTGGAATTGGCTGTTAGCACAACGGTAAAATTTGTTTCAAATGAACTTAAGTCACCCTTACGTTTAAGAGGCACTTAGTTAAGAGATAATTTTGAGGGTAACTGGTGCAAACGGGCCTAAATTTTTCGTAAGTCATGAACGATGACGGCTTGAAAGAAGAAGAACTTACCCTCAACTTAATATGTGCTGCAAGAGGATTTGTGTCTGAAGCCTCTCTTACAATTAAAAATGGCGCTAAGTCAGACTTAGATTCGACGGTGCAAGCGGGCATTAAACCACTGAAAGAGGTCTAAGATTTTTTTTAGCCTATCCACGAAGCTCTCTGCGTGTTAACAGCTTCGTCGTGTTGAATAACGATCGGTAATAAGCCATCATCTGACATTATCGCCTCAACGAATTTCTTTTAATGTGGGAAAGTAGAAATATGCCCGTCCAGATTAAATACATACCGCCAGTCATAATGGTCGGACAGACGATCCCTTTGAAACATCTAAAAATGTGAAATGAAAAAGTACCGGTCCAGGGTACCTTATCAGAAAATTAATATCGATGTTTCTATCTTCGCCGCTACAATTTGAACCTCGGTCTCCCTAAAACCGGCTAGGTCGAATTCGCTGGTGTGTCGACCTCCAAACTACACACTCCGTCCGGGTCTCCTATCTCCTGAGCAGAGCGGTCACGATTATGTGTTCGAAAGTGATCATATACTCAAACTTTTTTCGTGCGTTCAGCCTCCCGACAAGAAAATCTAGATTAATCAATGAATGGTCATTAGCCACAGATAATCGCATGTTTCATCGGACTAGCTGCGTAACAGGATTTCGGGACAGAACAATGAAAATGACGACACACTATTTTAAGATCGACGACTAGCCACGTCTCGTCTCGAAATAGAACGAAATATTTATTCTTGGTTGCACATTTCATGGTCAATTCGCTTTCGGTAACCAGCAAATTATTCAATAAACTGATTTTATCGTCTTTTATGAGGTAAATAGGCATTCGTCGGAAGAAATAACCAACATCATATTTGACAGAAATATCTCGAATAACCTATAAAAAAATCACATTTTCTAACAAGAATATTTGGTTTTAACATAATGCTTAGAAAAAAGGGTTGTAAAAAAACTATATTCAATTATGAAAACGTTTTACGGATATACTTTCTGACCGTCTCAAAACAGTTGAATAGAAGTCGAAACGAAATTTCGTTAAAAACACAAAATTTGAGGTTAACTCTTTGTTCATTATTTTTTTCTATTCTAACATTCGCAGATTACCACGGAGGTCGACTGTTTTCCATAGCTGTCGTAAACAAACTAATTGACATACCGCGCTCATGTTTGGCATAGAAATTACGGACAGTCCTATAAACCTACATAAACTTCAAATCCTTGAAAACACTCAACGCTGGCAATTTAAATAGGAATATCCATATATTTTTTTGTCAGAGTGTATTTCAACTTCCTGTGGGCAACATAATTGGTCAAACATTTCTTCAGCCGAAATTAAAATATCTAATTCTAATGAAATTTCATTAAAGGTAGATGTTCTATATGTCTTCTTGAAGTCGTTATTCTCAAGAATTTCGTTAAATATTTTTTCGAAAAAATATTTTTCATATTATTGGTATATTCTGAATTAACTGACACCAGTACTATGCGTAGAATATTCTAATAGTCTTTCTAATATCGTTGTTTTTCGTTTAAAAGATTATATAATAGTTTCGTCCCAACAAACATGAAAATCTCAGTAATGATACCGGTGAGCATGCGCATTCAAAAAATTGATGTAGGTACATAATATAGGTCTGCTATACTCGGTGTAATATTTTTGGAACATATATTTCATGTATATTTGCATTTGCGAAATACCTTTAATGAACTGATTTAAACTGTATTGAATGTCTATTAGGAATTATACAAAGTGAAAAATTAAAACAGAATGCTAGGGATATTTTGAACCAATTCAAAATTCGATAAAACCTAGGACGTATATCACAAATGCCTAGAAACTGCATAAAAAAAACATTTCATTATGTATAGTTCATAATACACTCACTATGACAGACTTGTGCAAATCACAAATATTTGAATTTATATTCAAATCATGCACACCTGAATTCAAAATTGATGTGTTTTGAAATTTCTTTTAATTCCCTTAACTAAATATAAAGAGTGATTAATTTAGAAGTACTCTTTGTGGTGAGGATTAAGATGCAGATCGCACATGCGTCATGTAAACTGAAGTGGTATTGCAGTATAGATACCAACCAGTAGTCGCACTCCGTGGATTTTCTTACACCAAGTCTGACTCGCGCATCTCGCAGGGATTCTAACCTCATATTTTGGTCCTTGTTCATTGTTTTCATCAATAATTCTAAGATGACTGGAATAATGTCATTATTATTATTTTAGACATCTTAAATAATTCTTTTGTATAATTAATTCGTTTAATATTTAGAAGGATATAATTTTTTGGGATCTCTTTAAAATTCAAAAAGAAGTTGAAGAAAATAATACAACCTAACCTATAATTCAGTTGAATTTCTTTGAGTCAAAATCTACCATGAACAAGCAAAGCTCATTTATTTAATCATTTATTTTCATTCCAGTAAGTATTCTGCTTCAATTTTGTGTAATTTTCAGATTAATTCCAAAATGAATAACAATTGTAGGGTATACATTAGTTTCAATAATCCCAAACTTTCTTTTTTCTCAATACCATTAGACACCGACAGGTGAGTGGTACATATAGTATTGTAGAAAATGTTATTTATTAAAAGCTCTGTTATTTGAGTAGTGCTTCATTCAATTAGTTGAGATATCAGGAACCAATGGAATTTCAGGAGGTTTACGCCTACTGTCGTCATTTCTTTACGATAAGTTGAGATATCAGGAACCAATGGAATTTTAGCAGATTTACGCCTACAGCAGGCTTAGTACAGTCGTCATTTCTTAACGATTAGTTGAGATATCAGGAACCAATGGAATTTCAGGAGGTTTACGTCTTCTGCATGCGTATGCAGAAGAGTGAAATTTTTTTAGATAAATATTTGAGTGTGTATCTACATGATTTTCAATTTTATAAAAAGAAATAACAATGATATAATATATATATAACAATAATTCAATAGGTTTCTATTTTTTTCACACCATAATGAAAGGGATCCGTTTCTAGAGAACACTCAGCATATTTAGCGCAGGGGAGTATTTACGAGGGGGGTGTACTGGGGGTAATTAACCCTCTCCGATTAATGTGTATCGGGCACTTAGAGCAACTTACGATATTTATAAAGGTTTTTTTTTTCGTAATGTAACAACTAATTCACACATTATTCTCTTGATTTTATTGTGATGTATAAAATAGGAAAATTGTATGAATGAAAATTTAAGAAATGAATGAGAAGTCTACTAAATTTTTAGGAAATCAAAATACAACAGGAATCACAAAAAAAGGAGTTTCATACAATTTTCTCTTTTAATGATTAATAATGCTAACGAAAACACATTGATGAAAAATGAATTAATTCCTAAGAAGCGTGAATCACAGATTGTGGCGTCACATTCAATTAATATATTTATGCTTGCTTATAAACTATTTTCTTAATGTTCTTTAGCAATTATTCGGATCCTTTCTCCGTGCTACAATATAACATTATTTATGGAGATAAGAATTATGAGTAGTCTGTGTGGCATCTAATATTTCCATGCGCTTAAATACTCGTAGTAAATTACTTTTAATAAGTCCATAGTAAAAGTCTTCGTATAACTCATCCGACCATCAATATGTTGTTTATCAATTTAACACTTCTTCCAAGGTATGAACATCAAATCTAATTATAATGGAACTGAAGGGTATTTATGTAGGCACCTATACTTCTTATTTGACAACGTGTATAATGATTTATTACGCTTCTGCATCAGGTATACGAGCTAGCGCCCCTTTTGAATCAGGCAGGTTATTCAGAATTTCACGTGAAGAAATATGTCCACCATCTCATCCTCCTGTTTCTAAAGCGATTTCTGATATTTTTAGGAACATAAATTACTTGAATATCTTATGTAAATTTTGAATACTCAAACAACTTGGTGAAAATAAAATGTTTTCTCTAAATAAAATTATGGTACAAATTCATTTTCTCAGAAATATACTGAAAATTCTTTGAACTAATTAATTGTAAAACAAAATCTGCAAGCCTGTAAAGACGATACAACGACCTTACCAAAATCTTACCGCATGATCCACTTTCCGTATTCAAAAAACTTGATGGGGATGTTCAGGGTGCAACAAAAATCCTTAAAAAATGAATAAAAATTTAGTGAATGTGAAACAAAAATGGACTTGTTCAAGGATTTTGATGCAAAATTTTTTTCTTCTTAGAAAATTTATTCGTTTCGTAATTTTGACGCGGACTATGTATCTTGGATAAATAAAACGTTTCGACGATTGTGGGGAATCGAAAAATCCGATTCCTTTTCAATATTTATGACCCTATTGTGATTTTTTCTTACTGGTTAACATCTGTAGCGACTATTTATTGACAGGCAGTTCTCGTTAAAAATGATGTTCTATATGTTGCCGTTTTACGTTGCATTCTCCTCATGAACATATGGAAGGCTTCTGCTTTAATCAATGTCAATTCGGATGACAGCAGCTCAGTGGCTTGGCGGTCCTCCAATTTCGGCGGATGTCCCGCATTATTCACGAAAATCGAAAATAACGAGTTTTGCTCATAAATGTTAATTTTTCCTCTTGTTACTAAGAATATTAATTTTTAATGTTTCTTTCGTTTTATTATTAATCTTTTTGTTTCAGGTAAGTAACTTATGGTTTCAAACGATGATGGTCACTTCACTTGGACACTCACTAGCTACTGGGATACTTACAAATAAACCTATTCAGATGAGTACACCAACAATAACCAAAATATAGGATGTTTTAAGCTCAAATGTTTCCGGGAAGGATATTCAGCATAAGAAGTTGATCACATCCAAAATGAAAATATTAAATATTTCTTCTTTCTCACCCTGAATAACCGATGATAAAAGGTATCTGGTTTTTTCAATAAACCACTTGAAGAAATGAAATATTGCAGAAGTAACAAAGAAATTTAGAGTGCTCAGTATGTCATATTTTTGAAGTATTTATTTAGATTGAAATTGCATTCATATTATTTTGATAAACCCAATGTTGAGTGAGGCGTATTCCTTTATTTATCATCAGAAGTTTGTGAAAAACTGAATCTATTCAAAATTAAAATAATCGGATTACATTTTTACTGAGCTGAAATATTCTTGAAGCCTGAGCACTTCCAGTTCATCAGGAAGTAAATTAATTTCTTGAATATTTTTCTGTGTTTTTTATAACTGATATAGTCAGTTCTGAATATCTTTCTATTTGAATCATTTAATTTACTTTTTAATATTATCGCATTTAAAATAAGCATGTTTCGTTTGATGCCAATTTCTCTTTGCAATATAAAACATAGTTTCATCAATTCATGTTACAGCGTAGGTGGCTCTTTAATTTTTTTATTTTATTATATTCTTTTCATCACATTTATAATTGCAGTTATTTGATTTGATCACGCAGGGAGCTTTCAACATTGAAATTCTGTGATATCAGTTGAAACCCTGATTTTGTAGCGGAAACTTCAAATTCAGAGCCATCTGAGTTCTAATAATAGTTTTACCATCTTGTATTTTTCTTATTTTTCCTTTGGATTTTACGAAATAAAAATGATTGATATTCAGAATTGATTTCGTACTAAAAGACAAATTAATGAATTAGTTTCAAAGCAGAAATGAATAAATATAATTATTCACTTATTTGGTGATTCAGGAATATTTTTAGTTTCATGCAATGATAGAATGAATCAGAATATTATTTTAATGCATGATAGACGATTACCTCATTATGATTCACTAGTGAAAATATACGTTTTATTTAATCTTATTATTTTAAATCTGAATGTATAAATCATAGTTAGTTTAGTTATTTAGATGATAATACGACATTTGTTCAAAAAGTTTGCGAATTCTCTATTTTTCCAATTTTTTCAATTATTTTTACATGGATATCTATTTAAAGTAATGTCCCTGGGATATAATATACATAAGCGAACGTTTTTCTAATCGTCGAAGCAGTTGGAAACATTATTTTTGTGATTGAGGCGAAGCTTCATCTCTTTATGAGCCTCTTCAATTTTGGTAGCAAAAATAATCACAGGGGACACCAGTTGTGCGTTGTTTTTGACCTAGTTGCGCACAACAAACGATGTGTATGCAGTTTGGATCTCGCAAATAAAAATGATGAAAAGTAAAGATTACTTTTGGATTTTTGTGGGATTGTTTTTTATTCAAACTGGGCAGAGGGATAGTCTAATCAAAACCTTTATTCAACACATTCTAATAATTATTTATATGCAACATTACTCTTAAAGACTCAAGTTCCAAATGGGATACAAAGATAATGTTTTGTCATCATCAGCTGTTCAAAAGTACTGAAGAGGTTGGTTCTACTTCTTCAACTTCCACACACAGATATTGCGCAGTGAAAGGTTGGGCGCATTGCAACAACATGCAATGCTTGACTGAATTGTTGGTTGCAGCAATATAGGGGTTGTCCAAATGGAGTAAAACCCTAATAATTATAAATATAAAAAATCAAATACACGTTACAAAATTGAAAATTCGCGATACTTTTTGAACAGACGTCGTATAATTTCCTATTTCCAATATACCTGACGTATTTTTTGCATAAAATGAGAAAACAAGCCCGGATAATATTAGCTGGCCCGTGGCTATGAAATGATGAGGAATTATGGTTTAAAACACCACAAATATCTCTATTTCTTCGATTTCTCAAGGCGAACATCGTCGTCATTTCGTTCATCAGAGGCTCGGGGTTATATTTCGTAAGTCTTCGCATACAAGCATTTTTCGTGGTTTCAGTATGTCGTCCCATAAATATCCTATCACCGATCGTACCTCATGCACGAGCTGCATCTCCGATCCACTCACCGACAAAATATAAACATTTCAATGTATCTGCAAGTCACAATCGAACATTATCGCATTTCGCAAAACATATAGGTTATGTATTTCCCAATCGTCAATAACGCAATATATCATAAGCCGGATGACATTTACAACCTGCAGAGATAAACGGATTTTTCGTCGGTAGGTTAGGGATAAAAAAAACACTAGACGGATCCGTTCGTTGCCGAAACCGAAATGTCAGTTCGACAATTTACAGAAATTAATAGGGGTCGCCCGATCGCCTGAACCGAACTCTCAATTCGACAAATGGCATTCGGAACAACTATAATAATATTGAAAGACGCATTTCGCGTTAATGATATGGGAATCGTCTGTTCGAGGGAAATTTGTTATCCTATCCGTGTTAACGTTGTCATGTGCATGTAGAATAATTGTTACATCAAAAATTTACAGGAAGAGAGCTCCTGAACATTGAATCATAGTTATACATAAATATTTCGCTACTGGTAGTGAAAAGTAAATTTCACCATTGATTGTAAAAAATACACAATCACCATTGTATGACTAAACTACTTGAACTAAGTACTTCTTTACCTATAAGTAATTAAAATTGATCTACTACATATTACAATTGGTGATATTGATCCATGCGGACAACAAAATTTTTGTGTAGCATTAATTTGATTATTGTTCTTGTAGTGTTCTCCAAGAAGGTGTGTCATGCCGTTTGATTCTCTCAGCAAATCAGCTAATCTCCAAACCTACAAGTTTCACTTCAAATCTCCCATTGAAATATCCGACAAAAAAAATGTCATGCTTAACATTTGATGATGGCCTTAGGTTAACGTATTATTTAACCATTTCGATGTAATTTATAGTCAAATGCTCTAGCTGTTATAGCAAATTCTCGCTATACTATGTCGTCGTTGTGTTGGGAATGGCTACTTTAACAAATTCATCCTAAAACATTTCATTTTCTAGTTATTCCACCTTTTCGGCAAACCTTATTCATTAAATGTTGCTCATCAAAGGCTTCTGTCAGCAAAAGGACAATGTTTTCTTCACTAAAAAGTTTTGAATTTATATGCTGGTAACTTTCAGAAGATCATTTAAAAGAGCCAATAAACTTGTATACTTCTTGATGTCAATATTTCTCTGCAAGCACAATTCGATTTTTAACACGCTTATATTAGCTTCACTTGTATGTATGTCAGTTTGTAATCCTTCTTCTTTAAGCGTGAGTGGCTCTTTACTGTGAAAAGATCCCCCTTTTCCAATGCGTTCGTTGGCCGAGCGGTCTAAGGCGCGTGTCTTCTGTGACGTCAGCTCTTGGATTCATCCATCGTGGGTTCGATTCCAGTCCACGTCGTAAAAAATGTTTTTTCCGCCATATTCTAAGATTGTAGAATATTAGAATTTAGGGCTTAATTTCAAAACCTTGATGCGTGAGTGTGCATGTGCGAAACATTGGCCTACTTTCCGACTTGCAATCATAACTTAATGATTACCATTAATATTTTTATGACAGTCACTAAAAAGTGAAAAATAAATATAGTTTAAATAAACTGAAAAAACACGCCTATAAAGAATATCGGGCTAAAAAAAATTTAAAATAAATAGAAATCAATTTATGACATAAGTATATAAAACATACTAGTAACTAGGTAGTAAAGAAGCATGGGGCGCTTTGCACCATAATTTTCGTATATCAAGCGCCCCACGCTTCTTTCTCAACTTTACTAGTATGTTTTTTATACTTGTCATAAATTGATTTTTAAAATTATTTCTAATTTTTTTAGCCCGATATTCTTTATAAGCTTGTTTTTCTAGTATTTTCAATCCGAAAGAAAAACATATTATCCTTTCAGCGACGTTTCGGAAACTTTTATTTCTTCTTCAGGCTACAAAAATAGGAAAATGAGCACTAAGAAGGAATCATTAGCAATACAAACGTCAAAGAACATAAAATAATAACAATGGCAAGTACACCTACGTCATAAAATGAAATCAATATCTATTAAAATTCGAAATCAGAATGAAAACCAATTAGATTTCAATAGGATCCAATAAGGTCATGTGCAAAGACTCACACGATATGAAATATTACAATAAAATTTATAAATTACAACAAAACAAAAGAACTCACAACCTCAGGAAAAAAATTATAAACATGATATTGAATTATATTATTTTTGGAACGATATAATCTTTGACGATTCGGATTCATTAACGACAGCATCATTGTTCGAGAAATATTGAATGTATTTTCGAAGGTCCGAACACGTTCTTTTCCAATCCGCGTCAGAAAAAAACGACACTGCTGAATTGTAATCTAGAAGCCTGAGATTCAGATTCATTAATTGCATTGTTCAAGAAATATTGAATTCAGGTCCCAGTCGTCAGATTTCAAACAGATAACGACCACTATCCGTCCTAATCGAATAAGATCCTCAACGTGTGTAGTTTTAAAATGGTTGAATTCCAATTCCTTAAATAAAGACACGAAAATAACCATTTCTTTTTGGTCGAGAATAAAAAAGCTGTAATCGATGAACGCCGAATAATCGTGGGTAATCGATAAGTCCCAGACACTTCATTTCATTAAATAATGAATGAAAATTTCAGCAACGGTTATCTCTCGTCGAACACAAACGTTATAGATTTTAGCAAAAAAAAAGAGGTTACAGTTACTTGACATCGTAAGTGCGACGTGGACAATTCATTTCAAAGTTAACCGATACTTATAAAGCCATTAAAATCGGAAAAAAATGACCCTTTATCGACTTAGCGGCTGAGGTGTAATCGTTTGACGATGAAGTCAATGAAATACTTTCATCCATGAACACATGCAATTTTCCGGTTGAATTCTAAAGCGACAAGGGACGAGTACCCATTGCAGAAAGCTTTCATCTAATGCCACTAATTACTAAAGCTGAATTCAGCGCATTCATGATTAAATCGGAGCACTGGTTCCAGCGGTCGATTGTTGTTAACTTAGCTGCTCATTCTATGCTGTCCGATCGATTTAAAGCTCCCTTTTTATATGTAGATTAGCCTTCTGAATAATTAAATGTTCTTATCTGATTTTTTAATTAGCTTACATACCCAACTTCACCGCGAATCTGCTTAATCTGAATCGGTTGCGGCCGTTCTTAAAGTCGCGATATTTTCAATTATTTTCAGGGAAATGAGGGCCCATCACGTGATCTACCCATAAAACATCACCAAACGGAACTGGATCGCACTATTTCCTTCGTTTTGTAGCGAGAAAACGTTCCATGCTGATTAGGTTCATTCATTCCAACATATGATGCGGAAAACATGAGGCAAAGAAAAAAAAATTATAAATTCACATCCTGGTGGCTTTTTCAGACATATAAAAAAAAATTCATAGTATATTTTTAATATCAAATAGGATGATTGATTGATTAAATCAGAATTTTTTGGATTTGGTAAACCTTTTAATCATTTGAATGAGGTGGCTGTCGACGGTATTTTCGAGTGATTTGTCTTGAAATCGTCATGCATATTCCACGAATTGTTTTGCGGCCATATACGGCGAAAATTTTCGCGCAAATGTCTCGAAACTGTTAAATAGAGGACCTTGTCGACAGTTTGGCCTTACGGAACGAATTCACGATGAAGAACACCTTTTTTCGTTTGCATCTCTTTTTTTCACCCATTGCGATGATCGTGGGCTCGTCTGTATGTCGTATTCATAGACCCATGTCTAGTCACCAGTTATGATCCGTCCTATAAACGTGGGATCAGAATTCGCACGATCCAACATGTTTGCAGCTACCTGCATCCAGTAATATTTTTGAAGAAATTCAGGTTCAAAGGAATGAGTCGAGCGGTGACGCGCTGCATGCCCAATAGTTTCATCAAAATCAAACGAGCGGTTTCACGAATGATGTTGGATCACGAGCATTCTCTCTTATTCTGTCATGACGATTTTAGAGTCAAATCTTCGACGATCTCCTGACCGTTTTTAAAGGCTTTGTACCATTCGTACACTTGGGTTTTCGATAAAACAGATTTTTCATAAGCCTTTTCCAGTATTCGCTATGAGTCAGAGAGAAATTACCTAAGTTTTGATATCAAGGATTCATGTTAAGGCAGAAACGATGTATGTTATGAATATAGTATTAATGATAATAATCGGTTCCATATACTGAACAAATAAATAATTCAAAATGAAGAATGTAGAAAATGAGTTAAATATAAGTATGTTCTTGATGTTGTTGATCAGAATTTTGGGAAAGATGTGAAATCAGGATTCCAAATCGTACGTACCAACACTACGACTATGTTGAATTTTCACAGTGAAAATGCGTTGAAATGCTGTATTTCATATAGACAATCATAAGAAATACTCTTGATTGTATTGGTGAATTGGTACAATTTGAACTGTCCTTCAAACTTTCATTGATTCTGTTAAAACATATAATACTGAGCTACTAATGTCTGACTCGCGCATCTTGCAGGGATTCTAACTTCATATATTGGTCCTTGTTCATTGTTTTCATCAATAATTCTAAGATATCTTGAATAATGTTATTATTATTATTTTAGACATCTTAAATAATTCGTTTGTATAATTAATTCGTTTAATATTTAAAAGAATATAATTTTTTTGAGATCTATTTAAAATTCGAAGAAGAAGTTGAAGAAAAAAAAACAACCTAACCTATAATTCAGTGGAATTTCTTTGAATCAAAATCTACCATTCACCAGCAAAGCTCATTTATTTAATCATTTATTTTCATTCCAGTATTCTGTTTCAATATTGAGTTATTTTCAAATTAATTCCAAAATGATTAACAATTGTAGCGTTTACAACTGCAAATACAATAGTTTCAATAATCCCAAACTTTCTGTTTTTTCAATACCATTAGACACCGACAGGTGAGTGATACATATGGTATTGTAGAATATGTTGTTTATTAAAAGCTCCGTTATTTGAGTAGTGCTTCATTCAATTAGTTGAGATTAGTTGAGATATCAGGAACCAATGGAATTTCAGGAGGTTTACGCCTACTGTCGTCATTTCTTTACGATTAGTTGAGATATCAGGAACCAATAGAATTTCAGGAGGTTTACGCTTATTGTCGTCATTTCTTTACGATTAGTTGATACATCAGGAACCGATGGAATTTCAGGAGGTTTACGCCTACTGTCGTCATTTCTTTACGATTAGTTGAGATAACAGGAACCAATAGAATTTCAGGAGGTTTACGCTTACTGGTGTCATTTCTTTACGATTAGTTGAGACATCAGGAACCAAAGGAATTTCAGGAGGTTTACGCCTACTGTCGTCATTTCTTTACGATAAGTTGAGATATCAGGAACCAATGGAATTTTAGCAGATTTACGCCTACAGCAATTTTTTTAGATAAATATTTGAGTGTGTATCTATATGATTTTCAATTTTATAAATAGAAATAACAATAATATTTCTGTTCTGGTGGAAATTAACCAGCTTAAATCGAAATATTTAAGTTTTCAGATACCGCAAATAACCTTTTCTAATCAATTTTTAAATTCGCGGTCGATAAGATTAGATGCGCAGGGAGGAATGCGAGATTTCAAAATCCACGGAGTTCGACTACTGCTTGGTCCCTATACTGTGGTGGGACATTTGAAGTGAGGTGGTACATTGTATAAAAATGAGCCGCTTCATATTTCCTCATCGTGTACGGGACAAATGAGCCGCCTCTTGTTAGAGGTACCCAACACTATTCTAGAAAGATAAAAAAAGCATAATTGATAAGAATCGAAAAAATGTAGCTTTTAAGTTGAATAAATGTTGCTCGAATGTAGAGTTGATTAACATTGACTTTTAAACGTTTATATAATGTTGACTAATACTAGTTTAGGAAATCCAATGAGTATACGTTTCATAGTGGTCGAATAAAGCAACTGTGTACTGCGTACGTTTATTGTAGGCAAAGTTAACGTTTATTGAATTTAACTAAACAGAAATGTCAAACAACATGGCTTCTACCTTCAGTTAAATCACGAAACGGGTAGATTTTTTTGTTATATCGAGTACTGTTCTACGAGATTCATCAAATTATCCATCCAATAAAATACTTCACCAACGCATTTTCTCGATTCGAACAATTCCCTGGTTCCCTGTCTCGGATATAATGAAATCATCGAGAAGAATTTGCAATAGCAAAAGTTCTGAATGATTTCCCATCTATGCACACCGATATCGAAATTGACAAAGTTCCCAGTAAACAAAGCAATGAGGTCGAGCAGACCGTCTTCATCCCGAAATTGATAAGTATGAGAATGGGTCCTCATCTCATAGCTAAAAAGTTATTCCTCCAATTATTTCGAAAACGACTCCCCATCCAATTCGTGGAAACGTTTCATGTCCTCCATTATTATCCGCATTAGCGAATGGAAACGGAACCAGTCGATATCAGCTTATTTTTTCACAGACGACAATAATATCCTGATGATCTTTGCATTAGGAAATGGGGATGCTGAAGACGTAATTGAAACTGCATTCGGCATTTTTCAAATGGATCGAACTGGTTTCACACTTCATTCCAACGAAACCTAATTAGTTTCATCTGTCTACAACTAATGATGTTCACCAGAAATCGGTTCAATTAAGGAGAGTTTGCTTAATGTGTCCGCAGCAATTCGAATGTGTACAACGAGTGGGTTAATCTGGAGCTCTGTAATAGGGCTATTAAAGATTTCACTCCGTTCTACACGATGTTTGATGTTTTTTTCAGTGTTTTTCCATCTATGGAACATCATTAACATCTTACGAATTCTTCACGGAAATATTTCGCCGCCACTGGATTTTTTCAGGGTCACCTACAAACACATAAAAAAAAAAAAAGCATAAAAATATGACCATGTGCAAGGCGAACTGGTCAAATGTTGAACATTCCATATATCGGGTATTTCTTCGGAGTGATATAACTTTCGATAGGGATAACTGTCATTTGACATAAGATAGAAGCCATGATGTTTTGACATCTCTATTAAGAAAGCATCTACAAATCATCATAGAAAGACTAACACCGCAAGAACGTTTATAGTGTCATCAAGGGGCTATGAGAAATCGAAATTATTTTAGCAATGGCCGATCTAGCTATATTGCAAATTGTATAAGTCAAGTTTTATTTTATCGAAGATTTATATCCGAGTAATCTTCCGTGTGCTTTAATAACTCATTGAATACATATGTCAAAGTTATGATATTCAAGAAGTTTTTCATTTTTTAAAGTCCCAACAGAAAAACCAGTTCGATGAAATGCTGTATTGTCAAACCTATTCGGAAAAAATTTAATCTATTTCAACACTATTGGGTACAGCTTATGAAATTTTTGATATGCATTTTCTACAAGAATAATTTTTCTCAAGACACTATAAAGCACCCACCAATACTCGAACGAACTTCAATGTGTATGTTGTTTATTTATTTCACTTGTACATAAGATCACGGTAAGAATATTGGCTTTAATTCTTCTTTAAAGATGAAGGATAAAGGAAAGCATTATGGATGAAACGTTGTCTTTACGAATAACCTTCAAGGTAGAAATATATTTAATGTGATTTATTTGTACTTATTAAATTGAAAGCTTAAAAGCTACTTGAAAAATTCAATTACGATATTCCATTTTTCTATTTGTTTGAAACAAACAACTTTTTGAGTTATGCTTTCTGTCATCGAATAGAGTATAAATTATCACTGGAATTGGATAATAAATTTATAAGAATCTGAGATGAAATATTCAGAGTATTGATTCACTGATCAAATAACATAGCAAACAAATAGCACGAATTGATTCATTTTGAGAATTCATTCTGAAACTTCGTTTTTAAATTTGGTAGATCAAAATTAGGATCCTTGCTAATAGTTTTTCTGTTTTTTTATAAAATGGTAGCTTTACCTAACGTACGCTACGATTCATTTGATTATCAAAAAATTAAAGTTTTAAATAAGATGTTCAAATACACAAAGTAAGTGTTGTGCTATCGAATTAAAAATGTAGAATTCACCGCTAACAAAAAACACATTGTGAAATTTTCACCATTTATACAGTCGAAGTGTTCTATTTTCAGTAAAGGCGTATTTCCACTGGTCGATGATGAAGAGGAGGTCATAGAGTGGGTTCTTCACAATGAAATCTCTAACTGAAAAACCCGTTAAGAGGTATAAGAAACTGTCCCGATGAAGACGAAGATAATTATTAGTTATTTTATTGTGAAACATTCAAAAAACGGAGAAACATTTCTTTGGGAGGAAAATTAATATGCTAATAATTTCGAGGCGAACGCTCCGTTGTTATTAGGGACCTATTCTTCGACAATTCCGATTTACAGCAACATTAATCAGTATTACCTTCGATTTCAAGTGGAATTGCATCTTGTATTAAATATGGATTATGGCTAGAGCGAGGGCGGACTGGGTTCAAGAAAAACCATAAAATTTCCAAATTAGTATCATATTACGTCGAATAAATCCAAATTATATTTCGATTCGCAGATTGCGATCTATTCGACCAATGATGGGACCACCAAGTTTGTATTTTTCACAGGATTACCTCCAAAGATCAACAGACGAAAAACGGGTTATGCAAACCGATCAAATCTTTCAGTTTCAAGGAGCAGCTGAAAAAATCAGTCGGCATTCCTATTCAAAATTTGGCTTTTTTTAGGAACAGAATAGATTCTTATTTTGAGTAAGAAAAACACAGTTATTGCATTATTTTTACTACAAAAGTTGGAAATAACACTTCGGTCAATATTTGCCAAAATTCATCAATAAGATCGTTTAGAGCGATTGAATAATTCCAACGTTCATCTAGCCCTTCGATGCCACCGGTGTAAAACGATTCACAGAGACCTTCAAAATATTTCAGTTTTGGCAATAGACTTCTCATCTCAGCTGAGTCCTCTTTCATGGAGTATCTTTTTGAGTTTTCAGAAGAGCCAGTAGAACAGCGCCTTTTTCCTCTTCAAATGACTTCTTCGGGCATTTTGGCCTTCTAGCGATCAAAATCCGATATACTCTCTGACGAAAAAGTATCCGCTAAGTTCCGTCTGGAGGAACGAAAAAAGTCACAAAGAGATCAGGCGAATAAGGTGGATGGTCGAGTGTTTGGTTATAACATCGTTTATAATCGTGAAGAAAACTCGGCTCTAACGGAACGAGGTGATGCCCCCCGTTCTTAAGGCTGTACATCACCTTCTTTGAGTCTATACTATTTCAATGCTAATTTACTTCAAGAATAACGCATAAACCGTTTGTCGGATTTCATTCAAAATTTGAGTGAGCATTGGCATGAGTATTCCCTAGTGCGTACTTTCCGCCGATTTTTGATATGATGCATAGTTTTTGGCTAACTACACTTTGAAAATTGAAATACTCTTCAGATGCAAATATTTCCTCAAGGAAATATTTTATCGAAAAAAACTCATAGGTAGTCGTTCGGTATTACATTGAACTTTGAAATAAGCTAAATTTTTTTTTTCAATTTTCTCAATTTTTCGTGTTATTCTCGTTCTTGTATTAAATAATTGTATTTGGCCCGCCTCCCAATGGTTGACACCTCTTTACGGCAGATAGGCCAATAGAATCTTATCCTTCATTTATGATCATTTATGACCCCAGGTATGATTGCCACAACTTTTTTTACCAAATTCAGGGACAATTAAATATATGTCGTAGAGAATATTGCAACTTGATTCTTTATTGCGATAATGATTTCCATGTGGAAACCATAATAAGGGATCGGAATTTCTGGAGATATACGATGCTTCCAAAATTAGAGGACTTTTACAAGAAGTGCATTCTTCCAGAAATAATAGATGGCAGAATACCAAGAGGAATCAGTGTCCGCGAGATAAATTGAAATTATTATGGAAGTGGGTAAGTGTTTCTCAAGAACGAAGCCTACATTCTACTCTCTCAGCGGAAAAAATTATATCGAATTTTTTCAGATGCAGGGGTCGAACACCCGTAGAAAGTTTTTTCTGCTGAGGTTTTTCCCTGGACTATTGTATCATACGCAGAATTGTATGGTACCCCGTGCACCAACCTCAGCTAGGGACATTTTGTTTCAATATGTATTGCATCATATCAGCTCCCTCAATCCAAATAATATATTTTAAAAAACAAAAATTTTTTATTTCCCATGTTTGATATGCCCAGGAAAAATGTTTTGGAGACATAGAAATTTTATATGCTTCTTCAACTGATTAGATTTGTCCGAATAATTTTTTTTTCATGTAGTATAGCGCCCCATGTACAAATTCAAGAGATTTGTGACTCTTTGGAACAAAATATTGATACACATTTTATAGATAATTATATGTTCTACAATATTTGTCTGGAGTAAATTTAACATAAAACTTGACGTTTTGCAGAAAATCGTGAAAACTGCATTTTTTGGCCTCCTTGAATAAAATTTCTCCATACAGGGAAACTAATATTTTATTCATAATTATGTTGTGAACAATTTCACCGACTCTCAGCTTGTAGGGAATTTATGTAACTTCACCCTTGTTATTTGGTCTCAATTGACCGGTCTAAATAGAATGAACTCTGTATTTACCATTCTCTTCGAAACCCATAAAAAATCCATAAACACGAATTTACGTTCCGTTTCGATCCTACCCACCGGCGACAGTACCTAGAAAGTTTATTAGGGGTCATAAATACCGTACAGACAGTCCTATTTCGTACAACGGGCGTGCCTGTTTTCAGTTCCTTGAAATTTTCGCTTGGTGCCATCTAGCGGAATTCGAGTTTCGCCGCAAGGTGGTGTACAGCCTTAAAGGCTTCGTACCATTCGTATACTTGTGTTTCCGATTAAACAAAGTTTCCAAAAGCTATTACCAGCATTGGCTAAGGGCCAGTACAGGAAATTGTGTTCAAAATAAAAATTTAAGACAAACTTTTTGTTCTATATATTTTTCCATTGTAACATTCGCCGACTACCACTGAGGTCGACTGGTTTCAACAGCTGTTGTAAAAACAGACCATGCTCATGTTTCGCATAGTGATTAAGGAGTCCTACCGATATACAGAAACTCAAATACGTAAAAGTACTCAACGCGGGCAATTTAAATGAGAATTTCCTGATATTTTTTTTAAATGCACATATTACTGCAAATGTGCTTCAACTTCTCACATTCTCAAAAATTCCAAGAGTACTGTGGCATTGGTTCCCGAATAAATTGAATAGGATATTAGCTGATTTCATACAATGGCCAAGTGCGTCATCTTTCTTATAATGTATTAGGTAACTCTGAATCATAAAGAGGGATATTGATAGTAAATTCTATAAAAAATCCTAAATTCTCAACGTCTAGTCAAAATGAAACCTAACTGTAGCGACAGTATATTTGTCTACGAATTTTGGCATTCCCTCGGACAAATAGATGTCATGATGTCTATCGAATAACTCATCAATATTGATCCTCACTTCGTCTGTGCATATAAATTTTGTAGGAAACGCATTTTCCTTATCATATTTGCCAGGAACACAAATAGCTAAAGTGCATCATCGTCATTATACAGTGTGGAAACTACTAGTGGAATAAAATTCTTTTTATCGATATATTTACTTCTTAGATGATATGCCGGGAGAGGATATAAGACTTATGAAAAAAAAATTTATATAAGTGGCAATGAACGAACAATTTAAGATTTGATGATTTTCCTGGGGTTTTTCGAAGGGCCCTCCAGGAAGTCTTGTTCAGACTTGGCGGCCATGTTATGTAGGCCACATTTCACACAAAATGTCATTTTATTTTTGTGTTTTTCACTTGATGATACCATCAAATCATCTTGTCTATATACAATTGAATTGAACAAGTCTATTTTTGAAGGTTTAAATGAATTCTAAATAATTAAAGAGTGTCAATTATAGTGTAACTTACACTTTTCGAAAAGTGCAAGACTATAACTGTCAGTTTTAGATTTTTCTATATACCTTCAACTAAATAGCGATATCTTTATATTTATGTGAAGAATAGGGATTTCATGAGTGGTTTATTGTTTCTAGAAAATATTTGGGTTACACTTGTCAATGTCAATTTTAAAGTTTGCAGTGAAATATCCTGTATATTATTTAGTTTCTGATGAAACTTTTTATTACTAGTACAAAAATATCTGGTTCGATATTTATTTCAATACCTAACGAGATATTAACAGAAAAGTAACTAAAGAGAGGAAAAATTTACTGGATCTAGTAGTCCACAAAATTCATTGCAGAAGTGTCAGTAGTCAATTAATTATTAGTATTTTAATTTGAACGAAAAAGATTATATTGTTTTAATGTGATCGTAAAATGGGGGAATTGAGTGACAGAGAAAGAATAGAAATATTAATGATGATTGGGTATGGGGAAAGAAAAAGGACGCAAGTTTGTGACCTTTTAATTAGAACAAAAAAATTAGAATTAACAAACCGACTTGCATATAGTCAAGAAGCAAACGGTGCTCAATTTGAACATCTTATACATTAAGTTTGGTTTAGTTAAGTTTCAATGTTTTGAATATCACTTAGTTACAATTGATAATTATGATTAGTTATTCCTTTAATAGATTTGACATCTTTACTTTGTTTAGAAAATTTTCTGTTAATATCTTGGTAGGTATCGAACCCGATATTTTTGTACTCGGAATAAAATGTTTCATCAGCAACTAAAATAATATAAAAGGTGTTCCATTACAAATTTATAATTAAAATTACTTTCGGTGAAACCGGAAATTCAAAGTTGTTAAAAAATATAAAAAAAAAATTGACAATCTACTGCAGTATCCATCTTCCAAATTTCATTTTGATATCTCTGATAATTCCACAGATATTTACTTGCCCATCACAGTATTTTTCTTTTTATATTTACTCAGACAAACCAATTGATTAAATCTGCACTTAGAATGATAAACGATTCAATACGTAGAAATTCAAATTAAGCTCCAAACGGCTCATAATACCCATCTAGCACCCGATTATTGCACGCAAAAGCTTGTTTCACGGCAACTCAGTATAAATTTACGTCTATAAATCAAAACGACTTCAAATATAAAGTTGAATAAATGTTCTCTTTCAGTAAGATGGCTAGATTTGGAAGGCGCCAGTTGTTAAATGAAGTGTAAAGCGGTTTTGGCAGAACACGGATCTCTAGAAACCGAGACCAATTTTTCCGCATCGAATTAATTAATATCATGGACTTCCCTTACGGTCTAAATTTTTGCAATCCATCTACAAGATATACAAACACGTGATTGAAAACAATTAACTTACAAAAAAATTTTGAATTGAGATGGTCTCAATCGATTTCTTAATGAACAATCGGTGGTCAAACTTGAATATGCCTGGCCGTCCGGCCGTATACTCTATAACTTGCATAAGCTTCTGGCCTTTCTAAATTTATTTATAGAGCTATGTTATTAATTCTCTTGAGATATCAAAAATAAATATATATTATAAGAAATTATTAGTAGACTAAATATTGTTTTTTGTAAACCAAGAATTAAATAATAACACGAATGGGGAATTTTTGTGAATCAGAGAATAAATCTTGTATTGACCATTTCGAATCGAAGATCTGATCTAAAGTGTGGGATAGACGAGCGTCTATCGTTAATCTCTGTCTGGGCCCCTCAAGGCAAACGCTTCTATTAATTAACAAGTGATTGCCTGAAAGTATAGGGTGTGGAATCGACCCTATTTTATTACCTAAAGTAACCAGGAAGAAAAAGGTCTGCCAACGACAGCATCCAAGATTGTAATATCGCACGCTGGATCCCTGTTGTTGCTATTTATTTGAACCTGTTAATGAAACATCCCCCCCAAGTGTCAAATCCAAAAATCACGATAAATTATTGCACAATTGGCCACCCGTGGTTAGGTCATAGTTCCTGCTATTTTTTTTTCTTGTAGATTCTTCCATCAGAAAAATTTTCTTACTCCCCATGTGAAAAAAACGCAACTAGGGGCTGGAAATGAGTTTCCCCATTAGTTCCGGGGACCTGCATGGAGAATCACTGATTTCCATAAGTTAAACGTTAACGGATAACAGAAAGAAGCGCAAGGAATATTGAACAATAAAATCCAGAAGTCGTAGAATGCAGGCAGTATCTGTATGTTTGGCATTTTTCGAAAGATTACGGACGTCACCATTCAATCAATAATTCTGCTTGAGCATCAGTTTAGACCAAGAACACATGGAAATCATTTTATGTAAGAAAGAAGAGAATTAATTCAAAACAATAATCAACACATGGTATGTGCTACAGATATGGACAAAATTACCGAAATGGGGAGTTTTAACTCAGTGAATATTACTAAAAATTGAATATGACATTATTGAAACACAATTTCAACTGATAAAATTAAGAAAAAAAAATGGTGGGATAAAAACGAACAATTGCGTAAACATATAAATATAAAAGGGAAGACAATGTAAGTTGTTATCATAGCTCATTTGCCATAGACCCTACGATTACAAAAGTATTGGATGAAAGTATTTGAAAAAATTTTGAAGTATTTGTTGCACAAAAAGACATTGAACACATTAATTAATAAGACAATCGCAGTGAAAATGGGAAAATATACAGGGTGTTCGGCACATCGAGCGTCAAATTTTTTTGGGGCGTTGGTAGGGTCATTTGCTACCTTTTCAGTCTTGGAACCTGGGTCCTTAGTATTACGGTTACGGAGGTATGATTTTTTTATTAGGTTTTTCTAAATTACCCAAAATGTACCCTTCGAAGCCCCATAACTTTTTTTACGTGTGCTTTCACATGCATTTTATTTATTGTTTTAAGTTTACATCAGTGTGTGTTTAAAAAAAAACGTATTTATTGTTACAGATAACACCACAAAATTAACACGTGGGCCTTTTATAAAAAAAAATTATGAAAGTATGAAAACATCTCCACTCCTATTGAAATTTAAAAAAAGTTACAGCTATTACAAACTTAGTTTTATTTTAAAATGTTCTTTGTTTTATAACGTTGCTAACCATATGCTATTTACGTAAGTCAATAAAAAAAATAATACTGCAAATAAGGTTTTAGTCAGAAGAGTAAAGAAAGTCGCACCTAAATAAAAGTACGGATTTCGACACAAACCAGCGAGCAAGGAAATTTTACCTGCCCGTTCTAGACGCGTGTGAATTATTATTACTATGTCTGTCCTTAGGTTGGATTGGGTTAGTCGCCGCTGACTTGAACCTACCGTCATTCGAGATTTAACTGTCTCTGCTGTTGGAAGTGTCTGTGCCGCGTTGTTCAGTTTTTTAAATTTGTATTTTTTTGTTTTTGTTACTTTTATCGACTTTTTGCTACTGTTGTTTTAATTTTGGTTGTTGATATGCCTAATCTCACCAACGCTGAGTATGCTGATGGCATTCATTGTTATTTTCTTAATTTCAATTGTTTAGAATTAATATCGTAATTTATGTTATTCGATTTTTTCATCTTTGAAATTGCATTCATTTTATTAAATTAAAAAATTTTAGTTGTATGAAAATGATGTATCAATATTAAATGTCTCCACAATTTTTCATTTTCAATAATGAAATTAAACAATTAATGTGTCATATTATGCATTAAAAGGAATTAATAATAAATAATTAATGCAACTTCTTCTCTGCTTCTATGTCTTTATTTTGATATCAACCTTTTCTAATTCCTCTAGGTCATTATTTTCCAATTCACCAAGTTGAATTCACCAAACAAAAAACGTGGTTTGACACAATGATTTGACATATTAACCGAACAGTTCTATATGTGTCCCAGTAAAAAATAAACAATAATACTGTTAGTACTTGACCATGCGCAATGAAATGTTCAATCTATTTCTATTACTGTTCGTGAACTGTTGGGGCGAATATATTGATTGCGCAGCTGTAGAAGTAATGAAAAAGATGGAGCACCGCAGGGTTTGTTTTAGGGCCACCTTTATTCCTCTGATTTCCATCTGTTAATTATGTTGATGTTGATAATGGTTGCCGATGATGAGTTTCTCATCTTTCATCATTTATGTTGACGGGTTTGAAAAATTTCCAATGCTTTACTTTTAATAAATATCTTTATGGTATAATGAATTGATTTTAAGTGATTATACAAAAATTTATAAATACTGTTCAGTGAACATGAAACAAAGCAACGAGTGAATGAAAAAAATTACTGGTAATTAATATAAATGAATTATTATTTGTTCAGTTTGAGAATTTGTCTTACAAGCTATTTTCAAGAAGATTACTCATTTAAACTTTACTTAAAATAAATTGGTACCAACGAAGTGGATGAGTCTGATTTCATAGTTTTTATATATTTTCGTAACCTTTGAAAGGTGTAGAAACTGTTAAAAAACTTTCTCCCATAGACATATGAACGCTTTTTTTTCTTTTGTAGTCAAGTCAAGAGCATTTATTTTAATATCCTTCTTCAAAGTGTTGAAGCGTCAATCATAGTAAACCACCACATGGAGAGGGTTCATTCGTGTGACAGAAATCCCCAGCAAATGAATAACCAGCCGGTGGCATAACGTTCTGAAGTGACATGTATATTGGGGGATTGTGAGAGTCGATAACCTCTGCATAACCTTACTGCAATCTACGTGTAGAACAAGCCGATATTGTGGCCAAAGCAAACTGCAAGAAACTCTTATTACCACAGTCAAATCGATACGGATTTTCATATTATCTGGCCAGCCTTGATTATAAGCTTCCAATATCAGAACATATATATGCTGTAAGATGTTTAAACTCCAAAACGATACTTCTTTCAGCGAATCCTACCGCTCTTATGTTAATCCACTAACATATTGTTAGTAGCAATCAACAGATGCACTGCAAAATTATCTACATAAACGCATTCAAGTTTTATTTCGATTATCGTCGAATGGCTTTTCATTTGAATATTTTTAAATAGTCAGGATATGAAGGAATACTAAAATTATCAGATATTGATTGAAAACCGAAACTTACGCTTTTTGTTGTCGATCTTTTATTTTTATCATTATTACTTTTAACTTATTTTTGGATAAACAAGAAATGAAAAAATAGTTAATGCAGTACTTGTTATTCAAGAATATCTTTAGAATATTTTTATAGCCATATCAGTACATTTTTATAATTTTATTCTATAATGTTAAAAGATGAAATTATATATCCAAACATGAGATAAAGTTCAATAAAATAAATTACTTTGAAATCAAAATAATGAGTTATCCTTGTTAAGTCCCTGTTCCAAATGACTCGAATGAAGTATGAAATTTCAGATTTACAACAATTTAATATTTAGACGTAAATGATTTCTTGGATGCCAACGCAAATGTGGATTTTTCGCAGAATGAAATCTGCTAGGGTAGTGAGATAGGGTGGTGTAAGGATATGACAGACAGACTGCTATAAATTCCTTATATGAATAGAAAGCGGTGGGGTTTCAGCATGACGTCGTACGTACTTATTCACACTTCATGCAATATCATCGACAGTGGCGTGCCTGAGGCGGTCAACACGATAATAATTCATATCCTAGCTTGACGTTATTATTTATTCGAGTTCAATTAAAACAGATCTCGTAATTACAATCCAAACACAATTGTATCCCAAGAAGATAATCTTGATTTTTGGTCATTGTCTGTGAGATAATAGAAAATAATATTTTGTCTCTTGAAATGAATTTCTTTCACGGATTGCATTTAAAATGAAATGTCAATGATAATGATAAGAGATTATTGTGCTACTTACATATTTAAAGCAATTTTTATTAAGAGGAATGTTTCAGAAGAAAATCAACACAGAAACAACTCCATCCACTGATTTTTTTTTTTTTTCATTTTAACATTTCATTCATGGCTATGAATTTTAATTGAAATCAGTCTACATTTCACATAAATTCATACATAATTGAATTATATTTTGTATATTCAAATAAGTTTTCGAGTACTTATCATGACTAGGGTTCACATGGAGAAAATCAGAATTATCAAGATTAAGAGTGACATGCAGACCCAGACTAAAATTCTGTTATACAGTGTGGAAACCATGGAATAAAATCCTTCATATCGTTATTTTCGAGAATAATGCTGAAACACGTCAACTTTTTAATTCAGGTATCGTACTTAAACATAAATTCAAATGTACACGGTAAGCCACGCAAATCTGACATACTCCTCCTTTTTTTTAGTAGGACATCCTGTATATTTATATGTTTTGAAATCCTCTTAATGGACTGATTGATGAATGAATTATCCAGGGTCGATTTTTCAATTTTTAAATTTTCCAAAAACGAATACAATGTATATCATAAATAGAATAAAAAACACTGCACATTATTCACTGAAGCTTTTCAGTTATTATCGTTTTAAGGCATTTGTGATGAAATTCATGGACGTACCAGGTTTTATTCAATTTTGAATTTTTTCACAATATGTCTGACAATTAGTTCCCATTTTTGATGAGTACCTACATTTCAGTTAATGTGAAAATACTATCAGGTGTACAAATAAGTTTCCACGGTTTTTTATAAAAAATTAGGAATTTATTGTAAAGGAAAAGTACATTACGTTTTATTCAAAGTATTTTCCATCATTTGCCACTACTTTTCCCCATCTTTCTGGCAACATTCGGATACCCCGTCGAAAAAACTCTTCATCTTTTGACGCTATCCACAAATCTACCCAATTTTTGGTGTCTTCATATGATGTGAAGCGCTGCTCAGACAGACCATGTGCCATCGACCGGAACAGATAATAATCAGAAGGGGCTAAGTCTGGTGAATACGGCGGGTGGGGTAAAACTTCCCAGTTGAAGTGTTTCCAAGAATGTTTTTACCGGCGCCGCAACATGTGGACGAGCATTATCGTGTAAAAGAATAATTTTGCCGTGTCTGCAGTAGTAATGGGCGCGTTTTTCCTTAAGTGCCCGACTCAATCTCATCAATTGTGTTCGGTAGAGAGCTCCAGTAATGGTTTCGCTTGGTTTCAGCAATTCATAATACACGACACCAAGCTGATCCCACCAAATACACAGCATGAGTTTTTTTCCATGAATATTCGGCTTAGCTGTCGATGTTGATGGTTCGCCGGGCTTAACCCATGACTTTCTCTTCTTTGGATTATCGTAGTGAATCCATTACCAGTGACTATACGATGCAAAAAACTCTTTTTTTTATTCCTGGCAAGCAGCATTTCACTCATGCATAATCGGCGTTCAACGTCTCTCGGCTTTAGTTCATATGGAACCCAATTTCCTTGTTTTTGAATCATTCCTAACGATTTTAAACGATGTGAAATTGCTTGTTGAGTCACTTGTAGAGTAAGTGCAAGTTCTTTTTGCGTTTGGGACGAATCTTCCTCCAATAGTGCTTCTAATTCCATGTCTTCGTACACTTTCGGCCTTCCATTGCGTTCTTTGTCTTTAACGTCAAACTCACCGTTCTTAAACTTTTGAAACCATTCCTGACAACTTCTCTCACTTAAAGCAGCTTCACCATATGCTTCTAGAAGCAATCGATGCGCCTCAGCTGCAGATTTTTTCACATTAAAGAAGTAAATCAAAAGTTCCCGCAAATGATGCTTATTCGGAATAAAACTTGACATTTTTGCACGAAAAAAATTACGTGATGCTGATACGGAATCACTAGTACTTTAAGGTTATGGTGTTGCCAGATGACTAAACTTGGGATATTACGTTTTACATCTGACAATTTCTCCATAACCTTCTGGTGGGGCCATCTTTTGACAAACCGCGGAAACTTATTTGTACACCTAATAATATTTCCGAAGTAAAGCCTTTCAAACTTTCACCCTGTTGAAATCACATTATATTTAATGAGATTGTTGATATAAGGGGTTTCAAAAATATACAGATATAAAGAAGGGAATCCTATTGGAAAATTGGACAACGAATATGGTAGACCTGCGTGATTCACATTGTACATTCAAAGTTATTTTTAAATAGCGCACACTTCAATTTGAAAGTTTTTGCTTTTTTATAATTTTCTTAAATCTTTGATATAAAGAATTTCATTCCATGAGTGGTTTGCACACTGTATGTCAGGAGTAGAAATTTTATGTACTGCTTTGAGTATTTTTAAATATTTAAAACTTCTGTATGTCGGTAGGACAGTCCGTAATTGTTATGTCGAACATGAGCGCGGTCTGTCAACTTGTTTGTTTTCGATAGCTGTTGAAACCAGTCAACCTCAGTATTAGTTTGCGAATGTTACAATGGAAAAATATTGAACAAAAAACAAATTATATGTTTTGAAGAAAATTTCGTGTGCTTACTCATTGTAAATGCTAGAAATGGCTCTGTTTTATCGATAACCCAAGTGTACGAATGGTACAAGGTCTTTAATATCAAGAGTACTGGATTCCAATTGATCACTTAATGGAAAAACAAAGGTGAGAGCAAGTTAATGAAATGGCGCTTATAGGTTGTGATGATTCGAGTAGCAAATCTTCGGATAAGATGTTTTTCATGTTAGAAATATCGAAAATGGCGTGGCTCGCGATATCAGAAGAAGTTAACCTTGATAGTTGAAGTGAATAACATGTCGTATATAAAATTAATGAGAGAGAAGCTGCTTAAAATTGTAAGGCGCAAAATGAACAACATTCACATTTCAATCCTGTCTCGATAGAACTTTTCGGAAATATATTATATCAATTATTAGAAGAGCAATAACAAATTGAGTGGTTGCTTTTTCTAATAACTCTATGCCTCGTGCTTCGACATCTTTCTACGTGCAAGAAGTTCCTGTTTTAGATGTGTATGATTGATCACCGAGTTATCTTCATCCGTGTAGTGAGTTTCCGCTGTCCGAAAGGCAAAAAAGAATTTTCTCTATAGTCATCACGATCATAATCTAGACCTTCATTCTAACTTTTTGTTAAAAGAACGCCCAAGATTGGTGGCCGATCTGGAGAATGACATTCCGTAAATATATAGGTTTCCGTATAATCGCATCCTTCCCATATTAATGACAAACCAACGTAAACGAAATGGCTGCAGATGATTAATATTAACGATGCTGCAAACAGGATCGTAGTTCAGGGATGATATCATAAACATAATGCTCATTTTATTAGTTAAATAAAGAGGAGTAATAATAGATATTGAATTTTACTTCTACTAGATGATAACACAAATCATAACAGAACGTAAAAATTATTACTGTTATAATCCTGTTAACTAGCTCGTTCGAGGAAAGTGAATAGAGGAGGGCGTTTCACAAAGGGCCACAGAATTTAAGTCACATAATACATTGAAAAACAGTGCTTTGAGAAATTTGCAAATTGCATATACAGTAGTTGTACAGAAACAAAAAAATTTTTTTCTTCGTGAGTTTTTGTAATGTCTATAATACAAATCGAAATCTGAAAGCAACAGAACCGAACTTTCAATCTATAAATATACAGTGATGAGCAAATGTGTGAGACCAGAAAATATCTGGAGTTATAGATATCCAAATGAAATTTGGAAGATGGATACTGCAGTAGATTGCCTATTTGTTTCAATATTTTTCAACAATTTTGAACTTCCTGTTTTACCGGTAGTAATTTAAATTTTGAAATTTGCAATATATACCCAGTATATTATTTTAGTTTCTGATGAAACATTTTATTACGAGTACAAAACTATCAGGTTCGATATTTTTTATTTCAATACCTTTCGAGATATTATTTGGTGTACAAATAAGTTTCCGCGGTTTGTCAAAAGATGGCCCCACCTGAAGGTTATGGAGAAATTGTCAGATGTAAAACGTAATATCCCAAGTTTAGTCATCTGGCAACACCATAACCTTAAAGTACTAGTGATTCCGTATCAGCATCACGTAATTTTTTTCGTGCAGAAATGTCAAGTTTTATTCCGAATAAGCATCATTTGCGGGAACTTTTGATTTACTTCTTTAATGTGAAAAAATCTGCAGCTGAGGCGCATCGATTGCTTCTAGAAGCATATGGTGAAGCTGCTTTAAGTGAGAGAAGTTGTCAGGAATGGTTTCAAAAGTTTAAGAACGGTGAGTTTGACGTTAAAGACAAAGAACGCAGTGGAAGGCCGAAAGTGTACGAAGACATGGAATTAGAAGCACTATTGGAGGAAGATTCGTCCCAAACGCAAAAAGAACTTGCACTTACTCTACAAGTGACTCAACAAGCAATTTCACATCGTTTAAAATCGTTAGGAATGATTCAAAAACAAGGAAATTGGGTTCCATATGAACTAAAGCCGAGAGACGTTGAACGCCGATTATGCATGAGTGAAATGCTGCTTGCCAGGAATAAAAAGAGAGTTTTTGCATCATATAGTCACTGGTGACGAAAAATGGATTCACTACGATAATCCAAAGAAGAGAAAGTCATGGGTTAAGCCCGGCGAACCATCAACATCGACAGCTAAGCCGAATATTCATGGAAAAAACTGATGCTGTGTATTTGGTGGGATCAACTTGGTGTCGTGTATTATGAATTGCTGAAACCAAGCGAAACCATTACTGGAGCTCTCTACCGAACACAATTGATGAGATTGAGTCGGGCACTTAAGGAAAAACGCGCCCATTACTACTCCAGACACGACAAAATTATTCTTTTACACGATAATGCTCGTCCACATGTTGCGGCGCCGGTAAAAACATACTAAGAAACACTCAACTGGGAAGTTTTACCCCACCCGCCGTATTCACCAGACTTAGCCCCTTCTGATTATCATCTGTTCCGGTCGATGGCACATGGTCTGTCTGAGCAGCGCTTCACATCATATGAAGACACCAAAAATTGGGTAGATTTGTGGATAGCGTCAAAAGATGAAGAGTTTTTTCGGCGGGGTATCCGAATGTTGCCAGAAAGATGGGGAAAAGTAGTGGCAAATGATGGAAAATACTTTGAATAAAACGTAATGTACTTTTCCTTTACAATAAATTCCTAATTTTTATAAAAAACGCGGAAACTTATTTGTACACCTAATAACAGAAAAAAATAAAGGAAATATTTAAGGGTATCTAGTAGTTCATGACATCATCATCATCATCATCATTTATTTACCATCAAAATATATTACATGGCAAGTCAAAATACAATAAGATCAAAAATAGAACAGTATAAAATATAAATATAAAAGACAAAAACATTAGAAACACACATACAAAAGGTCCAAACATGTAAATGTAAAAATGTACGCACAGTTATTCATCGAACTTAATGTTCCAGAATTCTTCGAAATTATAAACAGTGTTTTTCATTAACGTTTCCTTAATCTTCTTCAGCAACCTATTTCGTGGAAGCATCCGCATTTTTGACGAAAGTCTATTATAAAATTTAACCCCAAAATGATTTGTGCCAGTCTGAGTTTTTTTGAGGCGATGATACTCAATGCTAAGTTCATATCTGTTCCGTGTATCATAGTGATGATTGTCATCATTTTTCCTTCATTGTAGAAGTGACAGTAGTTGTTGAAATAAGTTATTAGTGTTTGCATTTAAACGTAAAAGATTATATTGTTTTAATTTGATCGTATGATTTAGATTGAGTTTCAGCAAGATTGAGCTCCTTCGCAATACGCTTTGTTTGTTCGAAATCTTGATTAAAGATTTCTATGTCAGTGGATTGGAGGAAGGAAGCCACAGTCATGGTTGTTTTGAAGCTTAAAATGTCGATTTTTCACAAAAAAACACTACAAGTGCCATAAAAACACCACTTCATTTTCAAATACTTAGTTAAGAATATTTCGAGAACTAATGCATAAAATGAAAAAACAATCACTGTGCTGAAATCAGCATAAAAATACCTTTCAAATGAGGTATCACTCACCCCATCTCCCTATTCAAAATTTGGGGGTGAGGGTTGTAGTATTAAGGGTTGAAGCGCTATGCGTCCGTAACCTACATCTTAATTTTTCCCCTCCAAAACAGAAATCGACCTGTCCGAGCATTTTTATCGAAAAAATTTATTTCGTCTGTAATCTCGTGTGTTTCGTTTTCAAATGGCCACCCTGTATATATATATATTCTTTTGAAATTTACGCTTACAAAATAATAATTGATATAAACATCTTCATTACATTTATGTTGCTCCTTTTGAAATATGAAAATCTAGAAATTAATATTATCTGAATTAAATTGATTTTGCTTCGGTTACCAGAAGATTGAAATGATTGCAAATAAACATGTAAAAAATTCATTTCATACGTGGTTTATCTGAGTCACCGTTTCGAAATTTGCGGAACCAGAATTCCAGCATGAAAAAGAACGGCCCCCAATGCCTCTGAAGAAGCCTATTTATTAATTTTTGTGAAATATGGCAGGTACCATTCACCTTTTATACTCACATAATTACGTCAAACATTGTTGGAGGGCTCTGCTCAACGTTCGCAAACCAAAATTGGATCTGGGGTTGTAAATTTCCTAGATGTTTTCAGGCGGCCCATTAAACCCCTAAGACATATTTTTGAGAATTTACGATATGTAATTTTTTATTACCGACTATTATTAAGGATAGAAATCTGCTGGTTTACGAGAGATTATACGAGATATTTTTATAGCCGATGTTATACAAAGTATCGTTTCAAAACCCTTCCGCCAAGTGGCCACAATGCACGATGCACACGCATTATTAATTTTTTCCGGGATCTGGCAGTCGCATTAAAATTACTGCTTTTTAAAGTGTCATCTTTCCACAGCACACACACAACACGTTAATCACGAAGCATTGAAAAATCACCAACTGAATAATTCGATTTACGACCTAATCATTGACATCTCTGTTTTTCATTACTTCAGCAATCATTGCTGATAAGATCAGTAGCTACTTAAGTTTGACCATAACTATTGAAGGAAATAAACAAGATATTTCATATATGGTATAAAGAAAATGACAGAAGGATTCAAATATCAGACGGCTCAGATGCCGTAATGTTTGAATTGTTTTGTTGAGCTTAAACTCCGTCTAGGTAATACTGGTGCTTAAATCTTGAAAAGCGTGTTACTATATAGAATTGAAACGCAAGAACCGAATTGTTATTGTCTTAAAATATGCAAAGCAGTCGGTGATGCCGTGGATATTTTCGATTTCGCGTGAAATTTCATAGATCAGATGGAACTGATCCCAAGATTCCAGAAATAGTGGCCGTAAGTGGTCTTTGTCTTCGAACAATGTTGAGTATACGAATGGTAATTTAGATAGATATGCGTTGCAGTGATATCGGTGGAGCACATTGTTGTATAATTACCGTTGGCTAAGCCGATGGATGACAGATATATTTATAAGCCCTTGTCATGTCTTGAAATGTCCCCTTAAAACTGTCATGACTGAGTGCATTCGCAATGAGATATTCTGTGTTTCCGGTCATTTCCAATGCCTCGCCCTTAATGCATTTCATACTTGTTAACATAACTTCTAGTCGAGCTTATTACGGTCGCTCAGTTCTTTTTACAACCTCAAAGTTTTATTTTCGAGAATATCTTATATGTAGTTTTGTAGCTGTTTTGGTAAAGATATGCATTGCACCTATTCATATTTAAAAACTTTAAAGTAGTATCAGAAGTCAACTCTGACCTTTTTTAAATCTGAAAGAAATTGCACATTTAAAACATGAAATCAAATATTTGGAAAAGAACGATTGAAAGATCAGTTAATGCTTCTCTGTATTTTCAGACTAATATTAAAAATTGAAAACAACAAGATATAAATATTTTTGAAAATGACATTTACATCATCATTTTTTCAAAATTTGCTCCAGCCATTTGATTCTAAAAGAATATAATGTTAACTCATCAAATAAAAGGCCGATAGTTGAAAGAAAGCTTATCTCAAGATTGACAGTTTGTCCTTCAAGTCCATAGCAGATTTCTTCTTAAGATTGAATTTTTTCGCGATTTACGTATAATGCGTTTTAATTTTTCCCTTACAATTTTGTCTCTGTTCATTCTGAACGTATTGATTTTGTCGGCGTTTATGAAAGCCCAATGCTTTCGACAGAATTCAACATTGCCTCAAACGTACCAACTTCTTGTCTAATAACAATGTTATCTCTGAGGATTCTAGATGACTGGCCATAAAATATTATATACTATATAGGCTCCTAATTATAAGATTTGAATTCATAATCATTTGAATATTATATTTGGTAACTATTGACTATATGATTTGAATATCTTTTTGCCTCAAGGGAATCATTGTTCCCAAATGTATTCTTACCTTTTCATTAACATCGACTGACTGAGGAACTCCCTGATGGGTTTAACAATCGGTTTCAAATTAAGCTATATGCTGCACTTTTTTCGTGGAAAGTGCAGGGCAAAGGCGCACCCAACGCTCCGTATAAAAAAAATCAACTATCTAGTTTCAAACAATAGAGCGTTCTTGACATATATTTTCATTTCGCCGATAGACAAGAATGAAAAAATCAATACCACCACAAAAACTCCCAGAATTAATGGATATCCCAAGAATATATTGGAAATAGGGAATCAATTAGACGAAATCAACTTCGCCCCTATACTAATAAATATATACAGGGTGAGTCTTTGACCATTGCGTTAATTCTAACCATAGATTCTCGAGATCAAAAGAAAATTTTTTTTCCCATACCGTTTTTCCATATACAACTGCGTTGAAAAGTTATAAGCAACTTAAGTTTTCACATTGGGCAAATACCCCTCTGTAGTCCAGTTTAGTTTGAATGAAAATTACCTTCCACAGCATTCACTATTGAATCTGAATTGTTTACATGATTCACTCACTCATATTTCATCAGATGATTATCGATTTAATTCCTTTCAATTTGCAATTTAGGAAAAAAGATAATGAATGAATTTATTGAACTGAATTACTGAAATTACTGAAATTTTAGTTCAAGTAATATTTGTTTTCCATGGAATTTAACCAATCTGTACAGTAATAGTGACAAACCCACAAGAAATGGATAAATCGATTGATGCCAAAATACGCATGACTGTTATCAAAAACCCTTTCCGTGAGATAATTTCAATTGATATTGTCGTTTGAATAATGCAGGTGAAAATGCAATTTTTTATGAAATTTCAACACCTTTCGAACTGTGCCAAATTTGGTAAAATGTTATAGGAAGAAAATGTTTCTTTTGAGGTCAAGAATCTATGGTTAAAATTAACGCAGTGGTCAAAGATTCACCCTGTATATAGTTGTTACTTTTTTCTGGAAACATGTTATGTTATATAGTCTAGACGATTATTTTGGTCCTGACAATATGTACCAAATTGTAAGTGTTTCATTTCATCTTATTTGTAATTTTTTATATGTAACTTGAAATAAAGAAGGCTTTTTTACCTATATAATATAACGCGACAAGGGTGGAAACCACTATGGAATATATAATATATTATTATTTGAGAGAATTATCAACTTTTGAATTCAGGTGTGCGTTATTACTTATCAAAATGGAAAGAAATGGTCAGACTTATTTTGACAGAAGTCGAAATTAGATAAAATAAAAATTTTTTTTGGATAATTCATAATAGACCATGTAATAAAGATTATTGAAATATGTTAAACAATGTGATTTCAAAAATATACAAATATACGGGGTGTCCCACTTGAAAATAAGTTCACTTTCTCGAATCACCCTGAACATTTGAATTTATATTTGAACAACGTACTTTTTCAATTTTCTAAAATAATAATATAAAGAATTTTGATCCATAAGTGGTTTCCAAATATACAGGGTGTCCCGTAATAAAATGAATAAAACAAAAATTCTATGTCACTTGGTTGAGTGGTAATGAGGTATATTTTTGTTATCACAAATTTTCCAATTTTGCAGTGATTTTTTTAAACGTAATCCTAAATAACCATGCTATTGTCACAAATCCATTGTTAGGTACAATTGTTTTATTTTTTTTTTTTTTTAAATAACTATGCTATTGATTACAGTCACAAATCCATTGTTTGGTTCACTTGTTTTTTTTTTAATATTTTTTTTTCTGCTAGAACTGGTATAACCTAGCATATCGTCCAGTAACCGCTTGGTGTTGAGTTAGGGGACACTCTGTATAACACTGTAGCAAAATTAATAAGGAAGATTAAATATAAATATATATTCAAAAAGAAAATTTAGAGATAGCTACACGAAGAAGATAAAACGTTCACAATATAATGAGATCGATCGGAAATGAAGGTATCTATAAAATTAAAACAGCGTTAACTCGTCGATGAATATAACTTTTATAAAGTTATTCGAAAGTTGTTATTAATTTTCCTTCTGAAATGAATTGAATAAATAATGATAGATATCCTTCGCTACACTTTCAGGAGAATTTCTGTACTTGCCCGAATACCCATGTCTTAATATGACGAAAAGGGTCACTTTTCATGAAATATATTCTTCCAGGAATAATTTACAACTATTTCTGTTCCTTCAACTCTGAAATATTTGTAAAGAAACTCATCACGTGATGGCAAGATTACACATAAAATGCCGCAAAGAAACAAACGACCATCATATGGTCAGAAAATATTCTAGTTCCCAAGATAAGATCTTTAAATGCGATAGGCGAGAAAGAGAACCCTGTGAATTCTACAAAAAGGTCAGTCAAGTTCCACCATTGTTGATGAACTTTTATTTTTAATCACGCTAGAGAAATATCCGAATAGAAATGAGATACAAATCCTCGGGACAAGGTGTATAGGTTAGACAATGGGGCTGTCATTTTTGACAGATGGATTTCTCTACCATTCTCTTGTATATATTGCCGGCATATTACTAACACTAACTGCAAATGAATTATGTTCATAAGTGGGCGACTCTGGGGATTCCTTCGTTTTGTTTCAAGTGATAATAATCCCAGAGAATGAGAATTTCAATGGATATATTTTCTAAATGTTAATGAAACAAGTATTTCGTCTAAATTTGAGTTTATTAGTATTAAAACACGACAGGTTTCGGCCTTTTGGGAAATCTCTGTGTATTAATTGATGATATGTTGAGGTTCTTATACTGATTCGTAACCTCCATCGTTTCTAAGTTCTAGAAATTTGTAGTTTGAATTATATTTCTAAAAGTTCGGTCATCCGACCAAAAGTACTTCGCCGTTCTGAGCTATCAAAACAGGCTGTTGGTACAGTAGTTTTTAAATGCTCATGCTCATCGATAATACTACTTCAATTTTTATGTTGTTGGTACGAAACAAATAGTAATAACTACATTTAAATTCAAACAAATAATAATAATGGAATTAGTAATTGGTTTGAACTATAGAATGTTTTTGATAATTGTTAGTTGTCTATAAGTAGATGGTGAGTTAGAATGGAAGTAGCTAGGTACATACTTGATTCTTGTTTGGTTAACACATAGATAGTATTGGTGTTGGGTACCTCTTACAAGAGGCGGCTCATTTGCCCCGTACACGACGAGGAAATGTACCACCTCACTTCAAATGGCCCACTTCGTCTCGATGAGGACCAGGAAGCGATGGAGCCACGCGAGGGAGAGGGGATAAGTCCTGGTCCTGGTCATTAGTACAAACACGACAGAGAGGTAAATGAGGGTTGAGGGTGTGTACTGATTCATATTAGACAGTACACAGATGCCGTAAATTATGGAATTACAGAAGGTTTTATGGCGCGGCGGCGTCTTTGTCGCTTTGGTATCTCTTACCAAATATGATGTGATTTTATAGGAGTTTCTTTGAACTCTACAGAAAAACAATTTTGTTTTCGATGATTGTATAAGAATATTCATTATTCAGAGAAGAAATAAAACGCTGAGCTCTCGATTAATACCTGCTATTTTTGTATCAAATATCTCATGACAATTGTTAGTGTTAATTTTTCCGATTTAAAAATATTAATTATTATTACGAATTCTGTTCGCCATAGACAAAGAAAAATTAGAAGACATGAAAGGTCGATTCGACGAAAAATTGAACGAGTTGTTATCATTATCATAGGGCGAAATATTCAGTTTCTTATCAACCAAATCAACAAAAATGATAAACAACAATGATGAAATTTTCGTAATAGTAATACTCAATAAATGACCCTAATAAATGTTAAAATTGCGAATTGCAATGAGCCATAAATAAGCAATATATCTTTTCGGCATAATGAAGTATCACAAAAAGAATTCAGCCCGAAATTACTACATACATTTTTATAAAAACGGTTTGTTCTAGAACGAACAGGAAGACTGTGTTTGATGTGAGAGGAAATTCTAAATTTTTTATTATTAGGTGTACAAATAAGTTTCGCGGTTTTTTATAAAACATTAGGAATTTATTGTAAAGGAAAAGTACATTACGTTTTATTCAAAGTATTTTCCATCATTTGCCACTACTTTTCCCCGTCTTTCTGGCAACATTCGGATACTCCGTCGAAAAAACTCTTGATCTTTTGACGCTATCCACAAATCTACCCAATTTTTGGTGTCTTCATATGATGTGAAGCGCTGCTCAGACAGACCATGTGCCATCGACCGGAACAAATGATAATCAGAAGGGGCTAAGTCTGGTGAATATGGCGGGTGGGGTAAAAGTTCCCAGTTGAGTGTTTCCAAGTATGTTTTTACCGGCGCCGCAACATGTGGACGAGCATTATCGTGTAAAAGAATGATTTTGTCGTATCTGGAGTAGTAATGGGCGCGTTTTTCCTTAAGTGCCCGACTCAATCTCATCAATTGTGTTCGGTAGAGAGCTCCAGTAATGGTTTCGCTTGGTTTCATTAATTCATAATACACGACACCAAGCTGATCCCACCAAATACACAGAATGAGTTTTTTTCCATGAATATTCGGCTTAGCTGTCGATGTTGATGGTTCGCCGGGCTTAACCCATGACTTTCTCTTCTTTGAATTATCGTAGTGAATCCATTTTTCATCACCAGTGACTATACGATGCAAAAAACTCTTTTTTTTATCCTGGCAACTTGCATTTCACTCATGCATAATCGGCGTTCAACGTCTCTCGGCTTTAGTTCATATGGAACCCAATTTCCTTGTTTTTGAATAATTCCTAACGATTTTAAACGATGTGAAATTGCTTGTTGAGTCACTTGTAGAGTAAGTGCAAGTTCTTTTTGCGTTTGGGACGAATCTTCCTCCAATAGTGCTTCTAATTCCATGTCTTCGTACACTTTCGGCGTTCCACTGCGTTCTTTGTCTTTAACGTCAAACTCACCGTTCTTAAACTTTTGAAACCATTCCTGACAACTTCTCTCACTTAAAAAGCAGCTTCACCATATGCTTCTAGAAGCAATCGATGCGCCTCAGCTGCAGATTTTTTCACATTAAAGAAGTAAATCAAAAGTTCCCGCAAATGATGCTTATTCGGAATTTTTGCACGAAAAAATTACGTGATGCTGATACGGAATCACTACTACTTTAAGGTTATGGTGTTGCCAGATGACTAAACTTGGGATATTACGTTTTACATCTGACAATTTCTCCATAACCTTCTGGTGGGGCCATCTTTTGACAAACCGCGGAAACTTATTTGTACACCTGATACATGAGAATATATAATCACGGTTAGCTTCGATTATTTTGAATAACAAACCCTCATATTCAGTAAAATCTTTCCCTCACTCGCTCACCGTCTTAAAGTTTTGAAATCCAATAATTAAATTTTGCCTCTTTTATTACTTCAATTCTGTCGACAGTTGAAGTTACCCTCCTTTTGCATCGACATATTTGAAGTGAGATAGACTATCAACGTTCCTAGTTCTTACCTACCTCGCCCTAGCTACGCTACACCGCCTCAATAACCAGTCGTCTATACTTGTACAAATTTTGTCCCGACATCATATCGCGTCATGAACGGCCAGACCCCCTCGCCTCATTTGGAGTGGTACAATGTACCGCTTCAGTACAAAAATTAGAAACTCAATTTTAAGACGTGTACTACCCAACACTAGTTAGTACAAACTGGGGAGTTAAAAAGAGAGTTGTTTATTGTGAAATACAGAATTCCAAATGGTCGGCCGAGAATATGTTTAGCGGAAAGAATATAGGGACTTCCCAAAAAAAAATAAATAAATAAATAAAAATAAAAAAAATAAATAGGTTATACATACAGACGAATTGAGAACCTTCTCCTCCTTGGGAAAGTCTTTAAGAAATTGAAATATAACAGTCAAGAAAATGAGCACTACTAAATATCTGGAAGTTTATAAGCCGCCATCAAGAGTTCTGGCATTGTAATTAGCCACTTCAAATTTCCTAATATCCTGCATAGGAACTTTCCAGGCTTGTTCTGTTCGGCATAAGCAGAATACACAAAGAAGATTAATGCCAGCTCTATCGAAAGTCCTGACCAACAACGTACGTAACAATTTTCAGTTGAATATCGAGATAACCATCTCGATCGATTCGAAATCCATGGTCATATTTGATTATGTTTATAAATATCTAATAATTGACTTTGATGGATGTCTCATCCAGCCGACGTTGGATCTGATGTCACTAACACTTCAGTTTCTTCGTCGTTAAATATCTTTCAATATCTGTATTGCGTAGATTTTGACCTTCCCAAGATATGTTCCCAGCATCTTCCATCACCTCATCACCGTGATAATCAGAACCTAATATACAGATAGTTGTATAATTCCTGAAGTGCAATAATTCTCGTAATGACGTTATGTCTTCATTTCTAGAAGATACAAGTTCGATGAAAACAAAAATAATTAGATTCAATTATACTGAATGATTGACGTCAAAGAGGAAATCTGGTGGATACCACACACCTCCTGGATATTTAATTGTATCGGTGTTTACTTGGCGGAAATTCTTTCTAAATAAATAATAAGAATAAGATTTCCACAAATTATTATTGTTTTTTACAACAATTGTTTAGCCAACACTGTCATTCAAAATGTAAAACCTGAGATGAAGCCACAGTGTTGGCGAAACAATTGTTGTAAAGAACAATAAAAACTTTGAATCTTATTATTTACCTTCTGGATATTTTTTCTGTATACGTAAATTAATGATAAACTCTGTTCAATTTATTTAATTGAACAAGTCTTTTCTTGAAAGTGTGAATAATCCAAAATATCTAAAATTGACAATTATAGTTTTACACTTCTAAAAAAGTATCATAGATACCTGATTATTCTATATCTCTCTATCTCTTTATAGCTTATGTTCGAAGCCGGATTTCGAATGCAAGAATTCAGGTGTTATATCACGCCGTGGAAAGGATAACAATAACTGTACTGTTCGAAAGCCGCCAATAAATATTTTCTCATGTGTTGTATCGGTTATTCACAAATTATTTCGTAATTTCAATAACAAGTGAAAGTGATTAAAATGCGGTGCACGGGGCCGCACACCCACTACACCCGCGTCAAAAATCACATCTCGCATGTCCTTGAATGGGACCTGTACAGGCGTACTGAATCGTGACAGCCGATGGTGTTTATTTTCGCAAAATGGGCGGAAGGTCAATGGGTGCCTCAGTCAAGAACATCGAGAGAAAATACCTGGATGGTATGCCTATACAGAGTGTCACGAAAGATACAACTTCTTGATATAACAAGGTTCAGTTCTAAATATTCCCCTTTCACTTTTGAATTTGGCATTGGATGCGAAGAGTAAAACCTAGAGGAGTACTCAAAAGATTCGCCCCAACGAAGAAAATATTACATAGAGTTATAATTAATCCGTGCAAACGAATTCAACATTTTAAATTTCGTCTGCATACTATTGATTATAATTTATTTCAAAGACGGTAAATCAATTGCAACAAAATATTACAGTTTGCAATCAGTGAAACAACTAGATTGAACATTTCACGACACATGATCAATTGCTATCAAATTACAGTAATATAAAATGAAATTTATTTAAACGTTTCGAATTATTTACCAGGGAAATTTAGACAAAGGAATTGAAGACATTTCGTTCCTAAAAATATTTTAACATTCTTATAGTTATGAAGCGAGGAACATAATTCCAATGGATTTCCAATATCACAACAATTCAACATATTCAATTATTGTTGTTTTTGGTTAAAATCTCATGAATTGATTTGAATCTAGCACTAAGATCTCATATATGGCGGGGCTTAAGGTTCAGTTGTCATCATTGATTTGTTTGAGTCACTGTGACTATCTACTAACTAGATGGTGGTGACAATGAAGTGTCTTGTTTTTGATTGGTCCTCGTATTTTTGATATATTTTATCTTTATTGCTAAAGTTTCTGATTGGTCTGCATTATACAATAGCTTATTTTTTTTGTTTGAGTACGGTATCCTCTTGTTTACTGTATTTTTATCATTGAATTGGTATTTTGAAGTTTTGAATTATTTACAAGGGTTATCTAGACATAGGAATTAGAGAAATTCTCTTCCTCAAAAACTTTTTAGCATTCACTAGTCATGAAAGTGAGATACATTATTCCAATTGATTTCCAATATCACAATAAATCAACAAACATATTCAGTTACTGTTCTTTTTCGTTAAAATCTCATAAATTCATTTGAATGTAGCACTAAGATCTCATATGGGCGGGGCTTAAGGTTCAGTTGTCATCATTGATTTGTTTGAGTCACTGTGACTATCTACTAACTAGATGGTGGTGACAATGGAGTCTTGTTTTTGATTGGTCCTCGTATTTTTGATATATTTTATCTTTATTGCTGAAGTTTCTGATTGGTCTGCATTATACAATAGCTTATTTTTTTGTTTAAGTACGGTATCCTCTTGTTTACTGTATTTTTATCATTGAATTGGTATTTTAAAGTTTCGAATTATTTACAAGGGCTATCTAGACATAGGAATTAGAGAAATTTTCTTCCTCAAAAACTTTTTAGCATTCACTAGTCATGAAAGTGAGATACATTATTCCAATTGATTTCCAATATCACAATAAATCAACAAACATATTCAGTTACTGTTGTTTTTCGTTAAAATCTCATAAATTGATTTGAATCTAGCACTAAGATCTCATATGGGCGGGGCTTAAGGTTCAGTTGTCATCATTGATTCGTTTGAGTCACTGTGACTATCTACTAACTAGATGGTGGTGACAATGGAGAGTCTTGTTTTTGATTGGTTCTCGTATTTTTGATATATTTTATTTTTATTGCTGAAGTTTCTGATTGGTCTGCATTATACAATGGCTTATTTTTTTTGTTTAAGTACGGTATCCTCTTGTTTACTGTATTTTTATCATTGAATTGGTATTTTAAAGTTTCGAATTATTTACAAGGGCTATCTAGACATAGGAATTAGAGAAATTTTCTTCCTCAAAAACTTTTTAGCATTCACTAGTCATGAAAGTGAGATACATTATTCCAATTGATTTCCAATATCACAATAAATCAACAAACATATTCAGTTACTGTTGTTTTTCGCTAAAATCTCATAAATTGATATTAATTTAGCCATAAGATGTCACATGGGCGGGGCTTAAGGTTCAATTGTCATCACTGATTTGAATATGAAATTGATTTTAACGTCTGTGAAATCAAATATACAATTAATTTCAGTGATCATTTGATTCTGAGAGTTCTTATACCTGCTGATGTCGTACAGAATGTCGATGGAGCATAGCAGGAAAGATTTAGGTTGAATCGTGTCCATGTCCACCTTTGCGAACACCGTAGTTCGCAAAGGTAATTACAACATTTGAATTCTGGGCGAAAAAGGACCTCGACTCGGTTTGACAACGCATCTTCTTGATGGCTGAATTGGTATGAGCTCCAGACCGGCAACTTGGATATGCGGGTTCGAGTCCCGTCCAAGGAAGAAATGTTTATCAGGTAAGCCGGTATGAAACGAGCTTTTTTGTGAAAATAATACACTAAATATTAATGGAAAAGTAAAGAATATTTCATTCAAGGTATTGTGAGTTTGGTTATTGATAATATCAGAAAAACAGGCGTTCAATTTTTCTCTAATAACTAGAAAAACAAGCCTCTATTCCAAATTTAACCAAAAAAAGTATTACTTCGACAAGAATGTAGCCCTCTACACCTGCTCGAACGTCTTATTCGAAAAACCCGTTAGAAAAGTCCCACATTTAATCAACCTTGTATGTGTATCTTTGATCGCCGAAGTAAAACGTCAGCAATGTAGGTTGATTCCCGTCTTGTCTAGATGATTTTCAAAGTTCCACCTTCCCTGTCGGAGAATATGGACGGTGACGGACACACAGACACACGAAATGAGAAACTCCGAATGCGAGAAAACCCGTGACATGGACTTCTAAATTTTCTCTTCATTTCGCATTTGATGGAAATAAGTGGGTTTCGTAGTGCCGCTAAGCGAGACAAGGCGGTTCCTTGCCGAGAGCCAAGAATCCAGTGGGTGTGAACATAATAATATAACTGGTTTTAATAATCGAAATGAATCTTTACTGCTGTTATCTTGATGTATGGCCGTTTTTCTTGCCATTTACAATGCTCCGCCGGGATAGAGACTTCTTTCAAAACCGATCCCCGTTCATAAAAAATAGGTTTGGCCAAATGGATGATTTCGTGTTATTTATTGGAATTCGCCTGTTTTGTTATGCGGGGACTGAGTCCATAAGACAAATTGTCTTTCAAGCCCACGAGTACTAATTTGAATCGAGTCGACAGTTTATCTCAAATATGCTGATATTTCTATTCAAAATCGAATAGTTGAGAGATAAAACCATCCATATTACATGATAATTCTTTGATTTCACAATCATTCTGTAAGACGATTTAGAAAAGTGCTCAGACAAAAGTTATTTCATGCTTGAAATTTTAAATCTCTAATATTAAAGATTGTTCTAAGAATATTATTCAGTTGTATTTAAAGATATACAGGATAAGCCTTTTTCCCATACCGTTTTTCCATATTCAGCTGCGTTAAAAAATTATAAGTGTTTCAAGTTTTCACATTGGACAAATACCCCTCTGTAGTCCAGTTTAGTTTGAATGAAAATTACCTTCCACAGCATTCACTATTGAATCTGAATTGTTTAAAAACATTATTTTCCCTCTAAAAAATGATTCACTCACTCATGTTTCATCAGATGATTATATCGATTTAATTCCTTTCAACTTCAAATATCTCAAAAATTTATAAAAAAAGATGATGCAAAAAGACTAATGATTCTAGGAAATACAAGATACGGACAGTAGCAGTGAGAAACCCACAAGAAATGGATTAAATCTATTGATGCCAAAATATGCATTGTTATCAAAAATCTTCTACATGAGATCATTTCAATTGATATTGTCGTTTGAATATTGCATGTGAAAATGCAATTTTTTTATGGAATTTCAACAACATATATCTTTTGAACTTTGAATTTGGAAAAATGATATAGAATGAAAATGTTTCTCTTTACGCAGTTGTCGATGACCAACCCTGTATAGTAGGAATCCGGTATTTTCTTAAGTTTATGTGGTAACGGGCTCTTGCACTAAACAGTCTAAGAACCCAACCTATATCGACCTTCTCCATGCTGATAACAGAATGAAACTTATTTTGTAATGAATTTAAAATTTAAGAAAATATATTTGAAATGGGTTGTCATGAAAAATCCTGTCCTAAATATTTTGAATTATTTAAAACAAAGATTTCTCACTAAATGAGGCAACATCAAGATGCTAAAAAATTTTTATACTGGACTTGAAATATAAAACATAAAGCATGTTCAAACATGACACTTGTTTTGATAGAAATATTTTTATGTCACCATATGCGCTGTTTTAATGCGAACACGTTGATATAGGGCTGCCACCAAAAATTGGTTTGCGAATTTTGAAGATTTTAGCGTGTAAAATAAATGAGCGAACATTGAATTCGTCTCTGATGGGGCCTTACCACGTATACCGGTATGAAGTGAGCGTCAAGATACAAATATACTCGATACTCGACAAAGATCATTTGTTTGGAACGAGTCTCTATTTTTTTTTGTTTGTTTGCTATGACATCTGTGCAACATATTTAGTATACATCAAGTCATTGAACAGACATCATATTTTTTCATCGTGTTAAAAATGTCGAATTTTGTACCAGATATGATGATTTGCAGAAAGCATTAATTTTTGTTTTTATTTGAAGAAAAGTGCGGCAGAATCGCATAGAATGCTTGTCGAGGCATATGGTGATCTTGCTTTATCAGAAACAACATGCAAAAGATGGTTTCAACGGTTCAAAAATAATGATTTTGATGTGAGAAATGAAGAACGTGGAAGACCGCCAAAAAAGTTTGAAGACGCCGAATTGAAAACGATACACTTCGAATCAAAAGCAAATGGCAGAAATGTTAAGTGTTGCGAAAAAAACAACTTCTGACCGTATAAAAACTATGAGAAAGATCCAAAAGTGTGGAAATGAAATAGCTAAAAATTCAAGACGAAAAACAGTTTTTTGTGAATAACTCAGAAAATATCCACTTTAGGGCAAGGGTATGATGCATACACTCACTTTATTTTTTAACGTAGATTCAATATCTGCCATAAAAAAATGGGGTTCTAATTCGAAAAAATTGATTTTTCACGATTTTGTCATTCCTAACTTTGAAAGCTATTTTTTCACCCTCTGTATCATTAATCGCGATTTCGATTTTCAAAGTGGATACATCAATCTTACATCTTGAAAAATCCCAAAAATGAAAATTTTCCATCCAAAAACCTCGAAGTTATTCTTGTTTCAGCGGAGCTCTATTTTCGATTTTTTTCGAATTTTCCCGCTCAGAGAGAATTTTCCAACCAAAACTGAAAAATGTTACATCAAAATAACTTGAAATTTTCTAAGGAATCTATTTCTGTAATAAAAAAATGGTGTTCTAATTTGAAAAACGGAAGTTGACGTCATTTCCGGAAAAACCGGAGGTGCTCATGCCTTGAAAATATTTTAGATTTCATCAGCATCGTGAAATACATATAAGTGATGAATTTCATGAAAATACGTTCAGTAGTTTCCCGTATAAATATTGGTGAGATTCCTCGTGAAAGAACCTGTATATATATATTTATGATAGTGAAAATATATCACAATTTTTTTCCAACGCTGATATTACCTTTGTTTTAATCGAAATATTAAACATCTAATGTTAGGATGTCACCATCTGGATCACTTCCAGGAAAATGAAAGGGTCTCTCTGATTATCATCCTTTCCACCTCAATGCGTTCGTTAATGGAAAATGGGAAAATCTTGATTTTACCTATACCGATTATTGGCGTATGAAAAATAATTAAGTTATTTAGCTTTTTCAATATTTTTATTTTGAAAATCCGTTTTCGATGCGAAAATGATATCGCACACGATTGAATTTAACAAAGAAATAATGTCTTAGGTAAAATACAATTATTTATATTCATAATTACTAGATTTCTTCATGGTTTCCGGAAAAGTTGCGATCTAAGCTTCAAAACTGTTCAGCAACGTGAAGTAGCGTTCAAGTTTTAACTCCCTTTTGAGTAGCTTCGAGCTTCAAAACTCACGTATTATTATTGCGTTTTAGTTCTGACTTAGAAATTTTTCTTTTCCTTGTTGCAATGAAATTTAACCAAAGCATTTGATATTAATTTCAGTTTTTACCTATTAGTTTCCATGAGAAAAATATATTTATTATAATATGATGTGGATGATATGGAAAATTGAAACTTTTCGCGTGTTTCCTCTATCAATTCTGTTAGACGTTGCTTTGTACCAAATTTTAATATTCTATCAATATTTCATGTCGTTTGGTTTACCATTATCAAGAAATATTAACAAAAGTCATCTCATAAGGAAACCTTAATTCGTATCAATCAGAATAACGCAAGATATTGGTCGTAATTAATTTACCAAATAGTTCAATAATTGAAACTGTATTAGAGTAAATTTATGTCTGTTAACGAAAAGCATTGTTCAATATGTCAGTCGTAGAGACTATCGTATTTAGTTAGTATATACTATGGAGCTAAGTAACCGCCTCAAACATCGACTGGGAATAAAAAGAAATTTGAAAATTACTTTAAATGGTCTGACAGTAATGGGCACATACATCAGTCTCACTGTGAAACGAGAGATCACAATAAAAATAGTTACACCTCCAATACCGTCTTTGGCATGTTCCGTTATTCAAGAAATAGAAGAGATATGCAACTGTATTCATATAGCGTTGGTTTATATCTTGCCATGCTTTATTACTACTTATGAAACTAGATAGTGTAGTTTCAAAATCCGTTATTTCCATATTTCAATATACGTTAATATAGTTCTCAACTTATATAACTTCCCTACCGGAACAATGCAATCTATAGTGTCGCAAAAAAAAAACAAGAACCCTACAAATCACGCTCTTAATATATCACAGAATTTAATACCCTTCATTGACTTTCCCGAGGTAATTGACATTTAGAAAGGGCGATAACTTCGTGGTTTAACAATTTGAGACAGGAAGCAGGAAATTTTCCGCCCTTAGCGGAGATAGATTTAAACAGAATAACCTCGTTCGTTGCAAAATAAAAAAAACTTTTGAGAGCACCGAAATTCCATCCAACAAAAACCTGATCATTAAAACTAGAGCAAATGCAGTAGTTTCATTAATATATTCGAAAATTTTAGACTCAAAAACAAAGACGTCGAAGTTTTTTTATTCATGTAATTACTCTCAGCCACACAATGAAATTTAATCTGTAGGGCGTTAGTTATATGGAATATATATTGCATTAATTAGGAATTCCGACCTTTTAATTTTCATGGAGAGATCGATATGGATTTCATAGGGGTTTGTATCAAAAACCAGCTTATAGTAAAAATTGCCTTTCTTGGATCTTTCACCGATATAGGTACTCATGAGCACGGATCCACTCTAAATTGAACTTAATTGACCTGTATGTGTCTACCTGAAAGCAAGGGAGACAGCTGTAACCTCTTGACAACATCCCTATTTATTAAAGGTACCTATACTTTATTGAGTACTTGATACGGTTAATGGAAAATTATTAGGAAAGCACGCAATTTAACCGGCATGCTTAGTAAATGTAACACTTAAATGATGAGGGTATTATCCGAAGATTATTGCTCTGAAAAATCGATTGGTCACAATATCATACGTGCATGCAAAATTTCAACCGTCAATTTCGTATTGATAGTGAATATATAACGTAGATGACAAATCAGATATGTTGTGATCAAGGGCGGCTATGCTAAATAGAAATTAAGTAGCAGCGTCCGATCTAGGTACATTTCAAGTTGTTCGTTCTGAAATTCACTAGCTGCTGCCAGACTGTCATTTGGTTTTAGACTTAACGATAATCGATAATTTTAATATTTTTTAATATAATTGATTTTGAACGATTTGTTGGAAAAGTTAATCTCTCGTTTAAATGTAAGTTATGTCCCTTCTCAAATTGACATACCCAAATGGATAATCTATATTTCTGTAAATTGCAGTGAAAGTTTTCTTTGCTTTTCTTTCATGAGTTTTTTGAACTGAGATAATTTAATTTTGAAATAAATGTCTGAATAATGGCTGATCTTTTTCAATATACAATTCAAAACTTAAATAGAATACTCTTAGGAATCACAGATTCAATGAACTACAAGTATATATACACAAGATGATACTTGAAAATTCCGTTCACAGCGACATTTCGTTCTGCCGTAATGTCTGTAATCGTATAATGAGCCGAAAATTGAAATGAACGATTGTATTCGCCTCCCTGATAAATAATTAGTCCTAAATACCTGGCTATCTAGAAGGCGGAATACTCTCGAATAACATGAGCTAGCATTCTATATTTTTTTAGAATTAACTTGAAAGCTTCATTTCGCCCAAAAAATGGAAATAAATCCAAAATCAGTTTTTGATCCGAAAACCATTAATGCTGCGCGCCAACTGATATTGCAAGATCGTCATTACATACATACATACATATTGCATGAACATTGCACCGTCAAAAAAATCTGTTCATGTTGGATCCCACACAATTTGCCAATCGCTCAAAAAAAGGCTCGGTCGATTGGTCGAAAGAAATGCTCCAAAAATACGATCGCGGTGCTTCGAAGCACATCTATGACATCGTAACAGGTGATGAATCATGGATTTTTGCTTATGAGCCCGAACGTAAACAGCAGTCAAATGATGGGTGTTTCAAGATGAGCCAAATCCAACAAAAGTTGCTCGCGCATGATGCACTTCCAAGCAAATGGTCGCCTGTTTTTTCGCAAAAACTGGACATGTCGCAATCGTACCACTAGAAAAATACAGAACAGTCGATTGTTAGTAGTACATAACCATTTGTTTGCCAGTTGTCCTCCAAGAAATCAAGAAAACCAACCACCGAAGACGGGTCATCCTTCACCACGACAATGCTTTCACACATCGGCTCTAACTGCGTTTTTGAGCACTCAAAACATCGATTTGATGGTTCATATAGCCGTATAGACCTGACTTGGCACCGAATGACATCTTTTTATTACCGTACGTAAAAAATTAAATGAGAGGTCAACGTTTTTCGATACCTGAAGAAGCGGTTGATGCGTTCAGAATGCATGTTTTGGAGATACCTCAATCAGAGTTACGAAAGTGCTTTGAAAATTGGTTCAAACGCATGCAAAAGTGTATCGATCTTAATGGGGAATATTTTGAAAAACAATGAAGTGATATTCGATGATTAACATTTATTTTTGTTCTTTAATCCCGAAATCTAAAGCAACCCTTGTATTCAGATCTTCAAACCTATCCTCACAATACAGTTTTCTTTATCATTGTGCTTACAGACAGAATCGATTCCAGTAAATTCTGTAGAATTTCTAATCTCCGATCCAATGAGAGAACCAATGATAATCTTATTGATACAATTTTTGACCTAAAATCACGAATATTTCGGCAAATTTGAGAGCACTCTATTCATTAAAACAGAAGAGTCAAAAAAAATTTTTATGAACTTATTTCGCACCCTGTGAATCTGGAAATACACCCACAAAATGCAATATTTGATTCCATCTGGAGTCGAACGTAAAAACCTGTAAATCGCCTAGCCATGGAAGATAGCTGAATGTTATAGAATTCACAAAGACAAATCCTAGCGAACAAATACTCAAATTTTGAAGGATAATTTTGTCTAAGAAATTAGAAAAAAAAGGAATTTTTTCATTACTCCGAAATACTGGGTCTTTTTGGATGCTTAATCGATCATTTCGAGCAAAATCAATTATTTCATGATATATTATTATTCAAAATCAATATTTATGGTAATCTAATTATAAAAAATCCATTTTTTTTATGTACGTTGCCACATGCCTGACTAAATCTTCCAGGGGTTGAATATTTCGAATCAACCATATTGTCGACCTCCTGGAATTCTTGACAATTATATCTCTATACCTTCTATATTTATTCCATCGCAATGACAACAAAATCTCGTAATCCAACATTATGTCTAACGGATAAAAATTCTGACGTGGGATTCCTTGTTTGGTGAACGGGTAGAATTCCAGTTTTCAGGTGAAAAGTCTTTACGATTCCGACCTGGATTCTTTCGAACAACTATAAATCGAGGCGTCATCTCAACATTTACAGTCTTTCCACGAAATAATGGTTGTTAAAGATAAAGTTCTCGATGCTTTTTTTCTGAACACATATTATTGGTTTTTGTTTATAGTTTTCTAGGTTATACACATGCTCTTTGGTTTTATTATGGCCCATAAAATTCCAACACTCAGAATATTGGCTCCATTATAGCTGTTCAAACGTCATTAGGACTAGGCGCCTTCGAGGTACTTCACAAGTACTTCGGTGTTGTATTTGGCAGGTAGCGTGTCAGATAACAACGCCATGTCTATTTCAATTTCATTTCGGGACCGCGTGCGAAGTTTATAAAAACATAAAACTTGTTTATCTAAGCCGATAATTAGCTATTCGAAAGTTACGTGTGAAGTGTTTCCTCTTGAAAGAAGTTCGATAATGATAAGACACCTAGGATTTTCAAAGCATCATGAGCGTGAGATACACACAGACACCAACACTTTAATTCTTTAATAGTTTGTACCTACACTTCATTGTCGCTTACTGCTTCGTGAGAGTTATTGATTTTACGATCTTCGATGTAGTAAACTCGAAACTTCCGAAGAATAAACAGCATCACTCCAAAGCTGCTTAAGTTTCCATATGGAATTAAGGGTGCTGATATTTATTAGCAAGAAATCATTAAAATAACCGACGCAGGAAAATTTGAAAAATCATGAGGCTCTCTCATCACCCTAAAGAACGAGATTCACAAAATCCTTTATTAACATGGAAATGAATTTTCTGTTGCAATCATGAAAATGAAAATAACACTTGACTCTACAAAATTCCAAGGAAAGTTGTAAGGAAAATAGAAAATTTTCATCATGCTCTTTGCTTTATCGATTCATAGAATCAGGATTCAATATTATGTTGAAACCAGGAGCTGCTTTCATAGATTTTTCTTCTGCATATGATACTGTTTTGGAAGATGGGTTGAATTAAATGATGCAATTTTAATTAAAACATTGAAAAACGGTGTTTCATAAGGATAAGTCGTATCCCCTTTTTTCATGAAAAATGAGGAAAATTGGCTGAAACTTTTGATGAGTCTACTCAAGTAAAATAACTATTTCGGTAATTTTCTTCATCTTTAAATCAATAGACCTAAGAAAACTGAAGAATATATCGTGTGTCACAAAGTGGGTGCCCTATTGAATTATTATGGAAAATATTTATTTCAATATCAGGTTATCTAAGGTACATTTCTGAAATACTTTCAAATTTGCATTGTTGTCAGGTGTATGGAAATTTGGCAACAATATTATTTTAAATCGGACAACCCCGTATTAGTATTTTTTTTATGATTCTCTATGAAAAACTTCAATAAATCCAACTTACTTATCTACCTCTATCTTTAAAGGTTTTTGAGTTATGAATTAATTGAAAATTCCAGATCATGCATGAATAGTTTTCATAATAATTTGATAGGAATAATATTGTTCAGAAATTAGCTGGATCGTCTTGGGGTGCTGATGCTTCTACTCTTCGCACAGCATCTCTAGCCCTAGTCTTTTCTGCAGCTGAGTATTGTTGCTCTGTTTGGTTTAATAGTGCACATACACAAAAAATTGATGCACAATTGAATACATCCATGAGAACAATTACTGGCACCATAACATCTACACCGGTTCATTGGTTACCAGTTTTGTCTAACATTGTCCCTCCCCATATTCGCAGACAGACTGCAGCTCTGAATTCTTGGAATAAATATCATTCTTTTCCCAATTATTTCATATTTTCCACAAAATAGAATTCCCAGATTGAAGTAACGTAAACCATTATGGCATAATACGTTCTTGAATATGAACATAAGTGATAAAGAATTATCTCGTTTCTGATCCTTCTGAAAAAGTTTCTGGTTTTGATCTTCCAAGAAAAATTTGGACAGTTCTTAATCGTTTGAGAACAGGTCATGGTCGTACCAATGGCATGCTATTTAGATGGAACTCAGTTCCTAGCGCAATTTGTGAATGTTGAGAAGCAGAAGAAACAATACCTCATCTCATCAATAGTTGTCCCATATATAAATTTCAAGATGGTTTTAGGGCTATTCATGATGTTTCCAACTCTTTCTTGGAATGGGTTATACATTTCAAACGAATATGATACGTATTTTTGTTATTCAGTTCTTTTTTCTGCTTTTGTCTTTTTATTTACAGATTCAATGTGAGGACCTTGAAGAAGTCTCTGTCTCCATCAATAGAAGACCACTCTTGAAGAAAGAAGTCCCTAAGATATATTTCAGCTTATTTTTGTATTTTTACACTCACACGGGGAGCCAGGGTTTTTTTTTACTGGGGTTTTTTCCCTAGGCTTTTATGTCTTACGCCGAATGGTATGACTCCCCGTCACTAACCCCTGATCTATATGCTTTATTGTTTGCTAACTGAATATTGTCAGCCAAAAGTTCAAAAGAATATATATATATAATAATTTGATAGGCTACCCATCTTGGGACACACGATGATGGAAAATGAGAATCTTATTAGATGAAATGGACAAAAAACTATTTCTTACGGAACTAAATCACAACACAAAGCTTTAAAAGATAGAACAATACGAATACAATTTCATTAAAACAAATTAATGATTAATCAAAGAAGAAAAAATTATTTTCAACTCATACTCTAAAACCAGATATGAGGCAAACCATCAAAAGTGTAATTCCAAAAGCAAATGGTGTATCCGAAGGAATGAGAATACCTGAAAAAAATCCGATATACTCAAAATAGTATCAGAGCCAACCTGATTAAAGTTGAGCTTGATAACGAGAATCATGAAAAGATAAAATTTGATATACGAAATATCAGAAACTTTCTCAAGTGCAGGACCTCGATAGATTGAAATTATTTCAACATGCTATAAAAACGCCATTAGATAAAGTGGAATGGAGGGTAAATTACAAACAAAAAATCATACGAAGAAATTGAAGAAAAGAGCACCTATAAAAATCATATCTGATTCCTAAAAAGCTCCATCTATAGAATTACAGAAAGCACTCTACCTTGAAAATGGTAGAAGATGTCTACCGAAACGTTGGTTATCAGATCATCACTAATAAATGATAATAAGTGTCCAATGATTTTCCATTTCTTCAAAAATCAATAAGAGAGAAATTAAATCCATTTTAGATGCGTATAATTGAGACATAGTAGCCTCCCATGGTGAGAATGTTTAGGTGTGTGGGCTCTCTACACCGATTATCTCAAGATCCTCGAAAATCTTGAGTGTTAGACTAGATGACAATTCTATTCACTGAATACGATTTTAATACTTGAGCATCATTAAGAAGGCGTCCTGATTGATGTTAAAAAGTTAAGATAATCACCTCACAGATCGAAGAGGAGCAAGTTACGAACAATAATGTAAACAAACACTAGATTATTTAGCTCATTATCACAGTTGATATATTGAAACAATTAATTTGATGAGGAATACTCAGAAACCTCGAACTCTTAAGTATGTCTTTTATTATGAAACGCCATAGGTCTGGTAGAAGTAACTAAAATTTTCATTTGCTCCTGACATATCAAAGCGTATCACTGAAAACGCACGTATAATGAAATCTCAGTATTAACACATGTTGTCAGGCTCTAATTCACTAGTAATTCTATTCATCATTCATCCAGTCAATATCAAAGAGGCCATACGATGGATATGTACTAAATTTTCGAATTCAATCTATTGAGTTATGTCACTTCGCTTTCAGTTGAAATTAGATAAAAGCCACTTGAGCTGAACAATATGGAAATTAATTAACACAAATCGGTTCATGTGTTCTTAGGGGGAGTAAGTAATGCTATGACAAATTCCGATACAATGGATCTACGTTGATATTATAGGAAAATTAACTCAACATATCTGTCTCACTTGGAAATTCAATCGTCTTCCATTCACACAATCATTCTTATTGGTTTTTAAACTCGGAGTTTGTATACTCATTCATCTAAAATAAAATCGTATTCCTCAAGTTTTTTTAATTAAGAAAACCTAGTAACCCCATCGAATTTGTTGAATTAGTTTCAACATGAGAATGGCAGGAAAATTCAATTATTCCTTAGATTTAAATTTTACATTTACAATGTGGTATAGGCTACAATCGATCTTACCCGTCCGTAAGTACTATAATGACTCCCAACCGAAAATATGTAGAGAACTGAGATGTAAGGGTCGATTGGAGGAATGTTTTAATATCCCGGCTTATTTAGATTTCCAGCCAAATTGGCCCAGTAATTTCGAAGTAACAGAAAACCATTTTTTGGACTTACTCTTTTTATTACGAAGAATCATCTCACTCATTCGTTCTTATTTATTTATGACACACGTCAAAACTATGGGAAAAAAATCATTTTCGCAAAAGAAAAATATTTGGCAACTAAATCCAAAAAATTCGGCGAATGACATGAAAGCCTAAGGAAAAAAACCAGTAAAAAATTTGGCTTCCCGCATGTGTGTTCTTTGTACGAGAGCGATCTTCTATTAATATACAAACAGGTTTCTTCAAGGTACCCACATCGGATCGGTTATTAAAAAGACAGAAGCAGAAAATACTGAAATTCTCTTTCAACTAATTAAAAAATAAATTTCTGCACGCCTGTAAAAAAGATACAAAGACCTTGCGAAAAAATTAATAATAACCCACTTTCCCTATTCAAAAAATTCAGATGGTTGATGGAGATGGCACAGAGTGCCTCAAAAATTGACCTGTTTCAGGGTTTTGTTGCCAAATATTTTCCTTCTGAGAAAACCAACTATAGAATTTGATTCAATTTGAACAATTAACATATCTCTGAAAAACAAATACTATTTCGGACATATGATTTTTCAATGCTTGAATAACTACTCGCGAAAGCCATCTGACACCACGTCGGTTCTTTCCAAATTTTATATGTCAAAATGAAGGAATTTCATTTCAAGTATTAATTGTTTATATCGATATCTGATTTCTTGTGATGGGCAACACAAATAATTATATGTACCATGAAATACAGAAAAATAATGGCGGTGTAGGCTAAACAATTGCTTGAAACGTCAGTGGTGTTCAGTTTCATTATGAAGAGTGATTAATGTTTGTCTGACCAGATTTCGCCATTCGCTTATGTACCATAGTGTCTTAAGCACAACGCCTACATGAACACCGCCTATTTAAAACAATCCAATTGTGCTTTAATTTATGAAACTGTAGCATGTATAAATCAGTCAATCGCTTAACGGCTCAGATATGTGTTCCTATAGGACGTAACTCAATTAGTCGATTGCTATGAATATGGAGCAGTTCTAAATATGTTCCTTTTCATCTCTCGCAATAAATAAAGATATTTTTGATCTCGTATTGACGGCTGTGAAAATAACACTACTGAAAGAAATATTGTCGGCAACAAAAGGTTCTTCATAACAAGGTCCAAGAGTTCAGATACTTAACACGTGACATAGGTCTCGCCGAATACGCAATTACCCGCTTGACTAAAACCAGCTTCGCTTATACGTATAACCTAAACTGCGGTTTCTTAATGGATACGTCTTCGTCGACCTGTTTAAAATTGCTAACACTTTTATAGGTATAACGTAAATCTGAAGGTTCATACTTGACGTTCTAACGACCGCATAAGCATAATCTGCGATCTTGCAGCAATGTTCACTCACGAACATTTTTCACCATGTAACATTGTTGAGCAAACTAAGTAAAGGGTCTTTCAAAAAGAACTTGTTTTTAATTGTGGCCACACCTACCACATGACAGCATTGACAGTTAGTTTTTTGACATATTCGTTGTAGATGCTTCGGCAATTGTTACAATGAATTCAATTTCGCACGAAAATCGCATTAAAATAATTAAATCCCACTATGAAAATGGTGGTTCTGTTAATATTACATTTCGTAAAATTCGTGATATTTTCCGACAACATAATTGACCTTCTGAGACCGCTATTAAGAATTTGGTCACTAAATCTGAGTCGACGGGTTCGGTACAAAATGTGCCAACACCAACGTGTGTTCGACTGAAAACATCGCAGCCGTGAGACATAATGTTGAAGATGTTCCAAATTTGTCAATTTCTAGACGTTCTCAACAACTGGGGTTATCCCAAACCAACACAATTCTGTATAAGGATTTGACTTTGAAGCCTTACAAGATTCAAATAGTGCAGTAATTGAAGTCGACCGACCATTCACGTCTCCGTAGATTCGCTCAATTCATTCTGGAACAACCCGTTAGTTTTTCTGAAAACATAATTTTCTCAAACGAAGCCCATTTCCACTTGTCAGGGTACGTCAACAAGCATTTGGGCTTCTGAAGATCCTAGAACGACTATTGAGTAGCCTTTGCATGCTCAACGTGTCACTGTATGGTGACGGTTCCACTTGTCACACAGCCAATGAGACGATCAATTTATTGCAAACCAAATTTGCTGATCGCATAATTTCACGAAATTCAGCTGTTGAATGACCAGCCAGATCGTGTGATTTAACACCACTGGATTATTTTTTGTGGGGCTATCTTGAGAACAGCGTTCTATATGGAGCCAATCGAATCGATTACAGCCTTGAAACTCAAAATCTGTGATGTGATAACCGAAATAGACCCGACATTTCGCCAAAATGTGAGTAAAAATTTCGATTAAAGACTTTACTTCTATCAGGGTAGTCGTGGTGGACATTTGCCAAATATCCTTATTCATTCATAATTGCCGAACTTTTTTTTGTAATACAGCATTTTTTGTTTTATTTTGTTTCAAAAAACAGAGTTCTTGTTGAAAGACCCTTTATTATTACTTTACACAATGCATTTTCCTCACTATATTGATTCCGCTATATTAGTAAAAAATTCAAACAGATTGATTAAAGGATAAAGCTTATTTATTAACAAATTTATAGTCCAAGATCCGGGATTAGAAAGATATATCCTCATTGTCAATTAGACAATTTTGTTCGACTCGCATGCCTGAAATTGAACCATAACAACCCTAAAAGGATAAGTGAAAGGTACATCTCCCCCCCTTGGGATTCTGAACTCATTACTTCCCTACTTATATTGATTTCATTAGAATCTGGTTCACTGATAGTCATCTGGTTATAACGGTGACGTTTTACGTAATTAATTGTTGAACGACAGTTTTATATTCGATTAAAGCAAACCAGTTTTCAACCTTGTATTCGAATGATTTTTGCCAAAAAGAGAAGATCAACGATGTCCAAGAATCAGACGAAAAAGTATTTACTTGTACTCCACCGGAGCTGAACGAACTAGTTAAAAATGTTACCAATAAAATTAAAAAGACAATACACAAAATGTTACGAATTGTTTAATTATTGAAGAAAAACGAAGAAAGCCAAAAATGTAACCGAAAATATATTACTTCTTTATCTGAAAGATCAAAGAATGTATACACAGCTACATTATGATTAGAATCTTCATTGTTGAAAAGAACTTTCAAAGCGAAGAAGAATGTTAATTTAGACACTTTTCATAAAGTCCGAGCATTTTCAAATCAAGTTCCCGTAAATGTTTTTGACGCAAGTACACTGTATTCAATTTTTGAAAGAGGCACATGATTCAGATATGATGATAAAGGTAGGAAATTGAAAATGATTAATTTTGATTTTTATTAAGTTAGCATTTAATGTTTCTCTTATCATGGCAATATATGGAGATTGTTCTGGGGATGAATTGCTAAATATGAAAGTGGAAGAGATTGATAACCGAGGAGACTTACTGATAGTATCCGTGCCCGAAACGAAAAATAATATGACGGGTACTTTTACAGTTACAAATAAAACTATATAACAATGCTATTGAAGCATTGAATGGAATACCCGAGAATTCAGATATTTCCAAGAATTCATCAACTTCATCCATTGAAATAAGTCATAATGCTAACAGAACATCAGATGCCCACAAACTCTGCTATCTATCATCATTTATAATTGTTATTAAATTGAACGAGTCTATTCTTGAAAGTGTAAATAAACCAAAAATATCTGAAATTGACAATTATAGTCCTACACTTCTTAATAACTGTCAATTTTAGATATTTTTGATTTATAATAGCGCCCAAAGAACAGTCAATATTAATTATTGCATTACTTAAGTCTGCCTTTCTTAAAAAAAATTTATTCATTCATCAAATTATAAGTTTTTCATTTCAATTCAATTCAATATGTGTCACACAGACATAAAGGCATTTGTTGGCCCTCAGCCTCAGGTCAACAAATGCATCTTTTCTGCCCTTGAGATACAATACAATACTATTATTGGGCTGATCTCAAAATTATGAATTAATGGTTAATTTGCAGTTTAAGGACCCTACCTATATTTTACATGATTTCTCGTCTGGTTAGGTTAGGTTAGGTTAGTTTAAGTTAGGTTAAAAACAAAGCCAAAATTGAAGAAAAAAAAAAATGAAATTAATAATTTGAAAAAATTTTTTTTCAGATTTGCTATTTTTTGTTATGTTAGGTACGGTTAACTTCAGTAGTAACAAAAAAACGATGTCAGAATTTATTTTTGCCATTTCAAACAGTGGAACATGGAAAAAAGAATTTTCGAATTCAATCTATTGAGTTATGTCACTTCGCTTTCAGTTGAAATTAGATAAAAGCCACTTGAGCTGAACAATATGGAAATTAATTAACACAAATCGGTTCATGTGTTCTTAGGGGGAGTAAGTAATGCTATGACAAATTCCGATACAATGGATCTACGTAGATATTATAGGAAAATTAACTCAACATATCTGTCTCACTTGGAAATTCAATCGTCTTCCATTCACACAATCATTCTTATTGGTTTTTAAACTCGGAGTTTGTATACTCATTCATCTAAAATAAAATCGTATTCCTCAAGTTTTTTTTTAATTAAGAAAATCTAGTAACCCCATCGAATTTGTTGAGCTGGGAAATTCAAATTGTAAAATATAGTTTCAGCATGAGAATGGCAGGAAAATTCAATTATTCCTTAGGTTTAAATTTTACATTTACAATGTGGAATAGGCTACAATCGATCATACCCGTCCGTAAGTATTATAATGACTCCCAACCGAAAATATGTAGAGAACTGAGATGTAAGGGTCGATTGGAGGAATGTTTTAATATCCCGGCTTATTTAGATCTCCAGCCAAATTGGCCCAGTAATTTCGAAGTAACAGAAAACCATTTTTTGGACTTACTCTTTTTATTACGAAGAATCATCTCACTCACACACGTCAAAACTATGGGAAAAAATCATTTTGCAAAAGAAAATATTTGGCAACTAAATCCAAAAATTCGGCGAATGACATGAAAGCCTAAGGAAAAAACCAGTAAAAATTTGGCTTCCCGCATGTTTCAGATTTGCTATTTTTTTGTTATGTTAGGTACGGTTAACTTCAGTAGTAACAAAAAAACGATGTCAGAATTTATTTTTGCCATTTCAAACAGTGGAACATGGAAAAAAAGAATATTTGCAAAAAAATTTTTTTTTTTTAAAATTATCATTAATCATTTATTATTGCTTTAGAGGGTCTACTGAAGCACCCTTGAATTGCAGAAACATAAAAATTGCGGTGGATCCTTAAACTGCAAAATTACCGAATTAATAATAACAACCAAGTCTGCTGCTATCAATATCAATGATAAAAATGATTATAATGAAATATGTGTACGACCTTAGTTCTCCAGCGATGAATGGCTCCTTCCCCAATAAGTGAACATTGATAACTCTCCTAAGGTCAAGGTAGTTTCAAAAGTAAGGAATAGAAATCCTTCCGGACAAAGCTAAAGACGTTCACCATTCATTAAAGCATATTCGCAAAGTTTCAGTAATTACATAAAAATATTCAAATATTTTCATTTGTTTCCCAATTCGAATGAATGAAAACCACTTGATCTTATTTTTCCAGCAATTTTCCTAAGACACAACACAATATTCAACACTTTTCACTCACTGAAATTAAGCTTACAACAGAATATCAGAGTAAAATGAATACAGATGTTTTCTTGACCCTTTTTTTCGCGACTTCTTATCGCTAGCCGGTCAGATCATCCGCTGGCTGATTCACCGTCTTGAAGATTCGAACCGACGCAATCAAAAAGACATCATGGAAATTGATACTGAAGAAAAATGTAGAAAAGCACTGACCTCAGGTCAGGAGCTTTTGTGAGTCTTTGTGGGTACTCTGGAACAGTGTGATACCAGATAAAACCGTCATTTTGAATTTGAATTCACAACTGACAGCTGTTAAAAAGGTATATTGCATCAAAAAGCATATAAGAATTGATATATTTCCTTTATTAAAACAGATAGTCCTGTAAGTCTTATTTGTAAGTGAAATTGTCCCTAACACTATAATTTTTCAATTTCTATATAATTAAAGAAAAACAGAATTGAATGGAGGCAATTCCCGCATTGTGGAAGATACTCTTTAAATAGTAGTTTCACTTATTTAAAGACAACAACTTCTTGGTCATGTAAAATAAAAGGGGCCCTCTGCATTTCGTTTTAGGATGGTTCAGACAGTGACTGTTCGAATTTGTATATTCAAATAATTATTTATCTGAACAAACTAATCAAATGGAGGCAATTCCTGCTTCGCTGATGTTTTATTGGCGTTCCTATTTCAACGGGACCCCTTCCGCGTGCAAGCCTTGAGGGTCCCTTTTCCCCGTATTTATAAACAAAATTAGTGTCGAATATTTATTGAATGAACATCGGGATACCGGGAAAATTTTAATCTCGAGAATTTTCATCTCTGAGATTCGGCCTGTATAATGAAAGAAGATAGGGGGTGGATAACCACAAAAGGGTATTGATAGTGTAGTAATCAATCACCATCTAGGAAGCTTTCAGGGTGCTTTTCTTCGTCGTCGTGGACCGTCTTTGAAAATGGAAAAAACACGAGATTCAACTTTTTCATTAGATCTGATGACTCTTTAGAATATAACTGGATATTCTGTCGCCTGCGAAAAGCCTTTCTACAGGGAAATACGTTCGAAAGGTTCATTAGAGCAAGATATTTCAGATAGTCGTATCCACAGAACACTAAAATACAATAAATGAAGTCCCTAACTAATTTTTGGTAACACAAATCGGCCGCCATGCATGGTAAATATGCACTCAATTATGAAAATAAAAGCTTTTATATATTTTTATCATTTCTTTCTTCGTTCTGATGGATATTTAGGTAAATAATAAACAGAGTATTGTATCATATGAAATTAATTCCACAACAGAGCGATAATTAAATTAATCTGAATGAAAGCGAAGTTATCAAATGATATGAACAAAATGAAATGACAGCATGAAATGAAGGCTAGAAAAACAAAGGATACTTTTTCAAAAAAATAAATGAAACAAGAATATTTTACTTATAATTACAAAATTAACTCAAAAAATTTTGAAAATCATAACATGACATTCAATCATGAATACAAATTATTTAGAAGAAGAGCATAAAGAATCAATAGGAAAAGTAGAGTCTGAAGTATTACTAGCACGTAAACGATAGAAATAAAAAACATTTTCTAGAGGATTCAAGGTTTTCGCTTAGCTTACTTTGAATTATAATGCAATGAAAAAACAGTATAAAAAATAAATTAAATTCATGTGAAAGGTATAAATCTAATGAACCTTCAGCTTCATAAGAAAATAATTAATGAAAATGAACTTCAGGGTCACAACACAAAAATTGAAAAAACATTAGAAAAACAGAAAAAACTTATGCTACATATGAGACACTTATGAACAGTAAAGAACGCTCGTAGCTACGAAAAAATACTTATTCTAAATGAAAAAATATATAAAATCAACAGAAAACTAATTGTTAAAATAAAATAATCAAGAAAAAATATTACAACAAATCACAGCATGTCATATATGGTCAGTTGCAGTGCATTGTGGATGTTTTTAATCCACTGGCATCTGCCCCGCAAGAGTTTTCATCGTACTGGTCCTAGAAGAACGAGAGCTGTAGCAAAACGTTGCTCTAAGAATACATTTTTCTGTTCTTACGATTGCCTTTAACCAAGTTTTTTCAAATATATTTGAAAATTGTTTCCATACAAATAAAAGCAACATTTTTAATAACATTATGGGTGTTACAAAAGGTGAATTCCCAACAATCTCTACTATTTCAACGAATTTATGTATTAAATATTGATAGACGTGATCAACTTTGCCTTAGCATAATTCAATCTAATTTTAGCACCATTTTAACACACATATAAATGCTCTTCTGGTAATTTGCTTGAAAATAAACTATTTCTGCAATCATATAAATCATAGATAAATATTATTTTCAATATGTAACTTGTGCCAAGTAGGCCTCGGGTTATTATAATCAGATATAGAAAAGTCATCAATACAAATAGCAATTTATGCTAGTGTTTTAACTAATAGAAAATACTTGTTTCTATTTTGAATACAAAATAGAGCAACTTTTTTAAAGCAAAGAAGAATAGGTGGAATAAATAATTCTGAATTGAAATATGTTACAACACACCCAATCATGACGAGATATTGTTGATTATATTATATTAATAGCCCAAACAATCATTCAACACCCAATCATATGAAATAATACCAGACTGCTTCCTGCAACATTCGTAATAATTCAACATTTTGCATTCTAACCTGCATCCACTTTTTTCCTGTTCCTCATTTTATACAAATTGTGTTCTACCGACTAGGCATATTTAGAATCCTTGAAGCGTCATAGCTTTTTCAGGTCTTAAGTAATAAGAATCAGTTGATTACAGTGAAAACACAATTTCTAACTACTTGGTATAGAAAATTTCAAGTTGTAAACAAAGGAAGAACTCACCAAATGAATGAAAAAAAAAACGTCGATATTTCTATATCTAGCACTTGTTCAGATTTTTCGTTGTGGCTTACATAGTTGTATAATAATATCTATTAAATCATAAATTAAAAGCAACATTTCTAAATATTCACCTAAAAACAGTACTAGAGTTAAAAATGTTTTCAATGTTAAACGAATTTTTTTAACCTTATTACTAGATGAAGATTTTCAACTGGAACGTCTAGAGCCTAGATATAAAAAAATATATAATGGCAGGAGAAGTTGTACTTTTCCCCAGAACCTGAGTACCGAAACTTACTTTGTTAGAGTATGAATAAAGGTGTCAATCTACCAAAATATTTCTCTTGTATTGCGTCAAATTTAATGCTTCCGGAAGCCACAGAACGTGTAGTTTCATCCCCCTGGTCGTATCGGAAAGGGATAGTACAGGGTATACCGATTTGCTTTGAGAAGAGTCCTGATCTAGATTTGTGCGAAAAATCCCGTGGAAACCATTTCATGATTTCTTCGTCAGTCTTGAAGATATAGCAGATTTTTGAAATGAACTAAATAATTTAATTATATTTTCCATCTTAATTATTCTAATAAATCTGAAAACACTGGATATTACCCAAGTAAATGAACAATGGTATAAGATATTGTTCATGAATCATGTCTAAAATTTTCTAATCCAAAAAAGAAATAATATGAAGAAAATTTCATGGAGTGGAAATATTATTTGGAATTTAATGTGGTTACTCTAATATCTTTTTGGAATAACCATTTTTAAACCACTTTTAAGTGGTTTTGTGATGTGATTTAATTTCTCATTTTTTTCTTTTTATCATATATTTATTGCTCATATCAGACAAACATTTCGCCACTCCCAATTTCATTTGATGTTTGGAATTAAAATGTAGATATTTAATTGTCTCTGTTGGTTTTGTGCACATTGGTGCTTGGGATTCTATTCTGTTTATGAACAAGTACATTTGAAAACTGAAGTTGTCTATATTTCTCGATTTCCATTATGAATTCAATAGATTCTTCTTGATTGTTTAGATGTTGAAGGAATCCATCTATAGTGTTCTTTCTATGTTATCAAATGATGAAAGTATCATATCTAAATATCTTTTCATAATTTAGGTTTTAGTACATATTGGTCGAGAGATTTTTGCTCGAAATTCTTCATATATAAATCAGATGAACTAGGAGATAGTGGTTAACCCATGACCATTCCAAATTCTTCTTGATAAAAATGTGTTCAATTGGAAGTACGAGTATGTTGTTTCGATGCAAATGGAAAACATTTGTATTATTGTATCACGCTTAGATATAGTTCTTTCTATCAGTGTTTGATCATCTTCAAGCTTTTTACTTAGGATTGTAAGTGCTTTAATAGGTTGGGACATTGGTGAACAAAATCTTGACATCGAAGCTGATCATGATGTCTACTTGAAAGATTTCTTGGTCTCTCATTATTTCTATGAAGTCTTTTGTATTTTTAGACATAAACATTGAATGATTTCTTAAAGAGATATAATTTCTAGAAGAAATTTTATCAATTGTTGACAATATGAATTCATGGAACACACAATAAGATGTTGGTTATTGCACAAATAATGATTCTCCATGAGTTCCATCATCAAAAATTCTCTTGTCAACATAAAGACAGGAAATTTCGTTGAAGTGAGGAAGTTGCTTTAGACCATCATCAACATTGAAATTTTTTTTATTTGGCCAGAAAGCTTTTTTAAAAATAACAATCGACGTGTTTAAGGGTTTTTCCCAAACACCCACTCAATTAATTCGTTGTCTCCAATGCAATAAAGATAAAAGGAAATGATTTTCACTAATGGAGCCCTGAAGAATATCGATCTTTGGATTTTTTTTTCTAATTCGGATGTACCAGAGACGGCGAAAATCAAGCAATTAAGGATACCTTCCCAGTAGAGAGAATATTCGCTAATGCCACAGTCCCAGTGAACGAAGCAAAGAACCGTTTATTTCTGAAATGAACCGAAGGACAATTTCACAAGAGATTTCAATAATGAACATGTTATATCCGCTTATATTCTGACGGGGGTGGTTACACTTCAGCAAAAGAGGAGTGTTGCCATAGAAAATTCAACCCCGGAAAATTCAGGTAACCCTTAGTGATGCTGGTACGAAATAAATTGGCATTATCGATGTTTCATTTCACTGATCTGCACAGAAAAAATTCAAAATTCCTGCAGCATCTGATGATATTCATACAAAACCAAAACTGAAATGGTTGTGAATAATAATGATTGAAGCACAGAAATTTTCTGGAATCCAATCGACCCAAGTGGTCATAAAAGGCAGAATCAAAGCACTCGATCGTTTTCCCCACAATAAAAACGAAAGAAAAGATCGTTAAACTTAGGCACTAATAGTTTATATCTCACTTTGCAGACTTGTATATCACACCTGAACCAATTTCATAGGGAGAACATTAAACTCCTTTTAATTGTTTCTGATTTCGAGTTCGTTAAGTTAATGGGAACGTGAAGCTTCAGTATGAAGAATCCAACTGGGATCATTAGATACAGTTAATTTTTCAAGGGCTTAACAATTCGTGATAAAATATCAAATTTCCGCAAGGTCTCGGCAGAGAATGGCGCTGACAAGCAGTTAATTAGACGAATCTCCGGCCTAATTTAAACTTAAACAAGAAATTAAATGATATAGATCGAATATATTTTCATTTTTTTAAATAATTTATTTTTTTTTCCAGGTGAGTTCTTGGTTCTTCTCTTGAAAATACGGAAATACTAGATATGTAAGTAAATTTGCGATATAAAATTGTAGAATTGAACAAGTCGTTTTTGAAAAGTACAAATAAATTAATAGAAATCTAAAAATGACTTTGACAGTCATAAATTTCCGATTGAAGTATCTTTGATACATACATTTTTCATCCCAGAAAACACAGTTCCATGAAAATTGAAGAGTAAAATGTTCATTATCATAATAACAAACAAAATTCGTGTCGCATTCTGTCATTGTTCAATTAATTTTCCTGTGCTTTTTTTTAATTGTTTGATATTTTGATAGGAATGAGTTGGTCCCCCACGAGCTCGTCTCAAGCATTCTACCCTACGAGGCATATTTTCAATCAAACGATTTATAAAATTTTGGGGTAAATTCGTCCAAATATCCCGTAAAGCGTTAGAAAGGTCCTCCAGGTTATTGATCGGTTGTTCTAAGGTTGACAATTGTCTAGACATCTCAGACCAGACATGTTCGATGCAATTCATGTTTGGAGAGCGAGCTGGCCAGTCCATCCTATCAATAGCATGAGTTTCTAGCGCTTCATTATCCAGACGACTACGGTGTGGACGGGCATTATCGTCAATTAAAATAAAATTCTCGCCCAAGGCAGCCGCAAACGGAACAATTATGGGTTCAATAATCATATCGTGATATCTCTTGCTGGTCATTATGATGTTCTTCAGAAAAACCAACTCTGTGCGTTGGTTCAAACAAATACCTCCCCATACACATATAGAACCTCTGCCAAAAGCTGTTGTGGGTACCATAAACTGTTCTGCATACCTTCGACTGTTGATCAGTGTATATTATAAATTGAAACTGATTTGAAGCCGAACTGTCGATGAAATTAAGCAGCAATTATTTTACAATTTTCATCTTAATTATCATATTTCAATTTGTACCCCATCATAAAAACCTCTGTATAGTTCATCCGAGCACTATTGGCATCTCGAATCGTTGTTATTTTAATTACAGCATGTAGAAGAGGACATTTTCAAACCAAATACATGAGATATAATGATGCAACCGACATAACCACTCTCATTTTAATTACAGGATCAGAATGAGTTGGCATATATTGAAAAGTTTCAGACTTTTAATAATGAAAATATGATTTTGAAATAAAAAGCGATGCACTACACCGAGAGATTTTGTCAACTTTTCCCTTTATATGAGCTATAAAAAGTTGCTTCAGCCGAAATTCAATATTCCTGGTCCAGCGGAACTATCGTTCTAGTTACAAATAATCAATGAATTTAAAACAGAGGCACCTAACCTCATATTTTTTTTTTTTTTGAAGTGTATACGAGGTATGTTCAACTAGTATCGCGAATTTTACATTTTTTTGGGCATTATCAAAGAGGTTATCTAAATATCATACAGCAACTCGAACTCAGTGTTTTAATTAGGCGCAATACTTGCTGTATGATTCTAACATTCCTTTTTAACAATTATATTTTCGGATGGCAAATCCAGTCGATAACACATGACCAGCATGTAACTGTGTAAATTCGTAAGGTATTGTTAGAAATACACAGAGATAGAATTTCAGGCTAATAATCCACTAGGTGTCACCTCTGTTTACATAATACTCGAAGGTGATTGTCAAAGTTCAATAATACCTGCTTCAAAACGAATTGCCCGCGAGAGTTTGGGTTGTGCGGTACTGAGAACCCCAAATAAGAGTAACTAACCTACCGCTACCCCTACCGATAGCAACACGAACTCTGTTCGTTACTTATGCGCAATTTTTGCTGATTCTTTCGGAAAAATAACAGAATTCGCTATACTTTTTGAGCAGTCGAATACCTTGAAAGGGTCATAATTCCCGGTTAGGGTTTTCTGTAATTTTTGATTGCGTTATCTGAGTGAACTGATTTTGGCACAGTTGCAAGTAATACAACTTAATATTATTTTAATGATTGTAATTCATTGGTGTTCTCAATAATATTTTGTAAATTATATTGAAGCTCTCAAGGCCGGCGTAGTTGTCAATATTTCTTGGATGAACTATCCGTACTGTTTTTAAAATAACATTTGCGCTTTTACAGGAATAGTGAGTATTATTCTCGTCGTGACAGAGAATATTTCATAAATATTCATTGTTATATCCCACAATTACGACCTTCCTTGTAGAAGAAATACACATTTCCTTACTTGAAAAATGTTTTTTCATCATTTCAATGGAAATATGGAATTTTTTCCTCAATCATTCATTTAATTCTTAGCACTAATCGTTTTCGAGAATTTATAGATGTGGAAGATAAACGATAGAAATATGTATTGGATAACTTGTCATCATTTAACACAAGGTTATTTATTATGGTGTGGTTAATAGAACTTGTTGTCATACAATAATAGATTTCTCTCAAAATTTCAAGTCCCTTAGGCTATCAATGAGCATTTTCTAATTATATTTGGAAGATGAATGACACTTTACACCATAAAAGTTGTTGATATTTGAATGCATTGCGTCCGGGAAATGTTAAACTATAATGAATAAGTATTTATCTTCTTGAAATGGTCATGCATAAGTCGCCGGTTAAGTTCAAAGACACGTTTACATCTAGAGATCCTCAAGCTTTGAATTAGCCAAAATACAATGCATACATGAATTCTTTGACAAACACAAACTGTGGAGTTCATACTTATTATTTCCCATTAGTCATGGGAATCTGCAAAATGAAAACTAACATCTTTGCCGGTAGATTTTGGAATGGAGTCATTCGTTAATGTATGAAGAAAACATCTCGATTTAATTAGGTAAATCAATGTATATAATAGGTTCGTCCCAACAAAAATAATTATTGCAATTTTCAATCTGCAATAGGAATAGATTGAATATTTTACTATACAACTTGTCAAATTAAGTTCTTTGTTTGGTAATTCCAACTTGATTTTCACAATACCTGCTCGAATGATTATTTCGAATTAGAAAGCAATGAACCAGTGGAATTAGAAAACGTGAATATCAACAATAACGACATGAAAGCGAATTACAGAAATGCAGTGGGGATAGGAGAAGTAAGAAAGTAAAAAACCTTTTGAAAATGATCAAATTATCAATTTTCAAAAGGTTTTTTACTTTTCTCCTTGATAAAGATAAAAGATGTCTATCGAAACGTCAGAAAATATTACATCCACAATAGATGATGGTAATAGCCCAAAAAATCAATCAATACAAGGGATTAAATGTATTCAGGGAATAACGGAAATAGTAAAAAAATTAAAAGTTCCTCTAAGTTCTGAGCTATCAAAACACGCTCTTGGGTCATTAAATTTTGACTGCGCATGCTCACCGATAATTTTACTAAAATTTTCATGCTGTTACGACGAACCTATTCTAAAACATAAATTTCAATTATCACATTTTTATCTGCTTCAAATAGATTAATGTTTTTAAAATGCCAAGCTGAAAGGGTTATGTCTTTATTTAATTTATGAAAGTTTTATTTTCTGATCAACACCCAGTAGAGACTAAATATCAGTTCATATGTCATTCTATCATGATATTGTTCAGATATGACACCATGGTAGCGAATAATATCGACATAAAATAATTCATCATCGTATAGTACGAAAATCTATCCATTGTTTTGTGAATTCCACAACAATATTATGCGGGCATTGTTGATCGATCAGTATGAGCTCAACAATATAAATTAATTAATTCACATTGTGCTGAAACTTTGGAAAATTATTCATGAGCCCAAAGCCTTCAGCCTCAGCCTGATAACTTTGTGTCTGATCTAATATCGGCGTCGATTGAACTCTATGACTGCCCAAACTATCTAATAGAATCTAATTACATATATATTGATCATCTTTTATTTATCGTGAAATGTCTTGAACCCAGTGGCGTGTGTTCGAGTTCAAACTAAAAACAAAGCATGCGATCCGACTCGAAAGGCCAAAAGTATTTTATTCAACGAACTCAGTAATGTAGGTTAAAACATATGGAGATATATTTTGCCAGTTTTTGCTATACTTTAGGTGAGATTTCATCAACAGTGGGGCTTTTCTGAGGTATCAGGAGTCTAGTAGAAGTTCCTGACCTTAATTCATCTTCTCCGAGATGATTAGAGAATTAAATTATTTTATGAAGAATTAACTTCATAATTATAATTAATTTCAAGTTGGAATCAATTGATGAAATATAATGAAAATGAGTTGTCAAAAAAATCCTGGACAAAATATTTTATTTTTTTTTCTAATAATTTTTCATTAAATCTAGATAATAAAAATTTTTTATACTATCTTTGAAGTATTAAACATAGAATGTCGAGAAGTAGGATGGTCTAGAATTAACCTGGAGAAACTACTAGGTTTCCAGGTATAAACAGGTCTGTCTATTATAGAAAAAAATTTATGTCAGCATAAGCGCTATTTTATTGTTAACACGTTGATATAGGGTTGTTTGTTGAAAATTTGATTGTAATAAGGGTTTGCAAATTTTGAAAATCATAATTAATTACATAATTAAGTAATAAAATATAATTGAGAAATAAACTACTAGAACATATTTTCAAAATGAGTATTCATAGTATTTCGAATTGGTTTTTAATTAATAATTTTTATTAAATTTAGATAACAATAAATTTTATACTGGATTTGATGTATGAAACATACTAGGTTTCCAGTCCATGTCTACGCCAGTTAATCTCAATTTTATGATAATAGAATAGCATAAGCGAGCATACATTAATTTTACCCCGATGCCGACCAATCACGTAGATGCACTGTGTTCCATAAAGTTTAGCTTCACGTCCTACGTCGACGTGAGGAAAGATTAATCAAAAATATGATTGAGGTTCCAGATTTTGCCGCAATACGCTATAGCGCCATGCAGGAGAGGATTCCGAAAACGTTTTTCCGGTTTTGCCTTTCTATCTTATAGGCTGCTTTTGTTTTCAGTTTGATAGCATTTATTTTTAAATAGACATTTATACATTCATTCTAATGAAGAAATGGATAACAATTCCTCTTGGATTATACTGAATTTTTCAGGGCTCCCTATTTCCAGCATAAGCATGAATCTGTTGATGAAAACTACAGGTTCAAGTAAAAAACAGTGTAAATACGGAGTGCCATATCAGTTTCTATAGTGATGATAAATATTTGTAGGGGATGTTAATAAAAATAAACCAGCAATAAGTTACCTATATCCTCAAAATTTTTTGAAACAAGTAAACACAAAATATTTGATTGATGAATAAAATCTGATACTTGTAGCATCAATAAATTCTTATTTCATTTCGAATTATACAAGTTAATATTTTGTATGGTGCGAAAGCAGACATTAATGTTATTGTAGGTATTTTTTGATCATTTATGCAATAAGTTCCAAGTATCCTTTACAATTGGTCAAAATTTTTGTATCTTATAAAAATAATTTAATTACTCCTAAGATATCGCATGATGCTCAACAGGGGCCAATATCGGTAGTAAAATTAATTTAATGCACATTTCCAATTCATGACAATAAAACAAATTGAAATGTTTCACAGTATATTTGAACAAAACACTCAAACTTTCATTACTCATTGCAGCATTTCAAATAAAATGATATGTTGTGAGTTACAAACAAGGATAAATGGTGCATATGTTAACGTACCAAATAGTATGACCACATATACTATTTTCTGTTTTAAATTTATCGAAATATCTTATTGACCATAAGGCACTTGAAGCAACACTAAGAAGTCAGTATCAATATATTACTCTCATTGTTTTCTTTACAGGATCAGGTTTGTTGGAAAATGCATTATTTCGAAGGTGCTGATATATTTCATGGCTTTTATTGATATTTACATTCTGTTCAAATAAAAATGGAGTGTAATTCTTAGATTGGAGAGAAAATTCAATTTTTGCTTAGTCAAATGGTGAATGATAATTTTAAGTTAAACATGCTTCATCAAAATCCTAGCACCTCCATCTATCAAGCAGTGGCAAAACCCACATATGAGATCAATTTCCCTTTTTTTAAACTGATCTTCACCATGCATCTTATTAGAATTTTCTTGTTCTTGAAAAACAGGCTTCACTGAATAAGCTTACAGAACTGCTACCTCAACACCTTTGAATCAAATTTAATGAATAAACTATCTTGGAAGAGAAAGAAATTACAAAATATTAAATTCAACTACTATGTTTTGGGAAATATAATTGTTTCTCCATTTTTCTTTTCTTCTAGTTGCACCAGTACCATGTGTCAAATCATGTGCTTCATCAATCAATTTCATTATACGTCAAATATCACTCTCATGCAACGATTTAAGTTTCATAATGCTTTGGTTTAACTCCATCTACAATCAACTACTATGAAAAACACATGTCTGACTTATCACAAAGACTTACTTGAAATTTACTGTCAGAATCTATGGAAAAATTAGACATTTTATTAGATTAATCTAATTTAACTTTTAAAGCCTTAGCATGTCATCATCATGTTTTCGTTTCTTCAATATTGAATTTTCGCATAATATAAGAAAGATCTGCCCTTGCGAGTACATTAATTCTTTGCAGTATTTCTTCTGTAACATTTTTAGAATCCTGTAAAACGCTCTCATTTGTAATTCCAACTTCCAATTTAAATTTCTGATCATCCTTACTCAAACGTTTAGAGTGTAGTTCATCCTCATGACCTACATGTGTTTCTACGAATGTTACATTCACAGCTAAAACATACAAATGAAATATTGGATCATATTTCTAGTTTAACACAAATGAATAACTAAAAAACTTACCTGTACTACTTATCTTCACACGAATTCTAGAAAGGCAGAACCCAGATATTCTGATACTTCCTCCAGTTTTCATGCTGCGTTTGCTACATTGACTTACATATCCTGGAAGTTAAATGGTTTCCTAATATCATCATGATTTCAAACGAACTCATTATATCAAACTGGTGGAAAACATAAAGAAACAAACCTGAATAATTACTGCGATTATACATTCAAAATAAATTACTAATCCATCACTGCTTTTCCGATATCTTCGTTTTATGTAATCGACACTTCTATTCTCCAATGCTCGCCAAGCCTCAATTCTTCTTCGTTTTTAAAAGTCAACTGTGATGTTATGATGTTAATGGAATGAATTTGCTCTAAATGAATATCCAAAGCATTATGGGACTCAAGAGCAATTTTCTTTTCTTCTGGGCAAATTGGACATTTTAAATACTTTAATTGCTTTGGATCTTGGTGATGAATATTCCGCATATGACGATATTTCGTCGAAGCAGGAGATAATTGTTTTGAACAAATTTGAGAACTCAGTTTATCCCTGAAAATTAAAGTTTCCAAATAAATTGGTTGAGTGCATTTTCTACAAAATAATAGATAAATACTTACTTTTCTCCGTCCATGATGAAAGATAATAAAAATTACTCTTACTGCAATTTTCAAATATCAACACGTTGCTAACGCTAACAAAAATATCCAATAATTACTTCTAGCAAAAGTATAAATTCGAATTATATGACTGATTGTCAAAACGAACCGTTGAAAATATGACAAAGAGGGCCTATAGTCCTCTCTGTCATTGACAGCAAGCGCGCTTCGTTTCCTGATTGGTCGAGATCTTCGGCATCGGGGTAAAATTAATGTATGCTGCATAAGCGCTGTTTTATTGTAAAAACGTTGATATAGGGTTGTATGCTGAAAATTTGGTACTTATAAGGTTTGCCAATTTTAAAAATTAAATTTGATTACATAATTAAGTAATAAAATAAAATTAAGTGATAGAATATAACTAGGTAGTAAAATACTAGAAAATATATTAAAAAAGAGTAGTGAAAAAAATTTTTGACATAGTATTTCGAACTATTTTTTGATTAATAATTTTCATTTAATCTAGATGACAGAAATTTTTTTTACTGGATTTGGAGTATGAAACAAACTTATTTCCGAGGTATGTCAATGCCAGGTACTATTACTGTTATGATAATGGAAAAATTTTTATATCAGCATAAACGCTTTTTTATTGTAAATACGTTGATATAAAGTTATAAACCAAAAATTTGGTTTTAATAGGGGTTTGCGAATTTTAAAGATTAAAAATTCAACGCGTGTGAAAAAAATTGACGTAGTGATGCCAGATAAGTAGAATGTGCATACTCACCTCAGATCTCCCCATCACACAAGGGTTGAAATTTAAATTTCAAAAATTCGGAAACCCCTATTAGGACCAAATTTTTGGCATTTAGAATTATTTTCAGAATTACGCTAATTTTCATTGGACATCTTGTGATTGCTAAGACCACGAAGACTTAAATGGTGCAGTGTTGGGCGTTTATCATTTTTGATATGTTCCGGTGATGATCTCGATACTTTTCTATTTTCCGCATCTCAGAGTCTGAGTGAGAACGGAAATGGCGTTTCGGTATCAATTTTCTTTTTCGATCATTTCTCTCAGCGAAAGATCAGCGTGAACGTCAGTCAGCCGTAGCCAAGCTGTCGAACGTTAAACAAATGCCACACGCAGGAGATGATGGGAGAGAAATGATTTGGAATGCTAACAACAGAATTTACACCGAGTGTAAACACCACTTCGATTTCCATTATCTATAATCTGGATTTAATAGCTATTATTGGGGACGTAGGTGTTGTTTAATGTTTTTCGATAACGCCGTGATATCTGTTTTATTATTTAATTTAATGTGGTAAAAGTCGTTGGAACGGTACTGAATATTTCACTCAGATAAACTGCTATATCGATAAATATTTCAGACCTATAAATTTCGTTCAGAACACACTCAATGAATAAATTCAATAAATCAAAATGATATCAGCACGATGACTGAGCTGTCCATATTGAATTATTTTCTACTAAGTGTCCGAGCTCACACCTCAAGTTTCCAAATGAGGCATTCTCCGATCGATTATACTTCATAATCACATAATGATCAATATAAAAGGAATCTGAAAAAAAAATCCATCTCCAATTCTACTCGACTTGTCTTTTTATTTGAAAATAAATCTCAAGGGTAGTTCATCCAAAGATGCTCTACCAAACCCTTGTTGTTTGCAAATGCACATTTGAAAATATCTGAAGCTAAAATCGAAAACGAAGAGGAATTGTATAGAAGGCAACAAAGGATGAATATATAAGTATATCAGGATTTTAACAGAAAAGAAAATCTACAGAAACGAACTAGAAACTATGAACCGAAAAGATAAGTCTTTCCATTTCTTGAACATATTTTATTGAACAGTTTCAAATTTTCAGGAACGCCGTTGCACAGCTTACAAACTGAAGCTTCTTTCAAAAATATATATGCACATTCTCTGTTCAAAACTGATTTTAGTGAAGTCGATAGAGAATTTTCCATGAAAATAAAGATTTCGCCGGAACCCGATTCGAGTATGCACTATTTTCATCGCAATGCTAGTGCTGTAATAAACCAAAATTTAAGTGCCTTATTTCTTCGACTTCATTTACACGAGCAGATGCATTAGCTAACACATAATATTCTTTTTAATGCTTCAATAAAAACGTGAATGATGGTCCCCGCCAAATTGCCTTTCGTAAGCAATCCGCAAAGTCTTCATTTTAATGTGCTGAACGTCATGCTTTTCACATCCAAAAATAAATAATCTCTCACATTGCTTCAATCACGCCGTGAGCTGGGTGCGCCCCCTTAAGCAATCCTTCCCTCCTTTCTGTTTACACGCCCTTGTTTCGATTTTTCAATTGGAGAATTAGTCGAGGAAATCGTGAATTATTCGATACAGACCCATTAACTGAATTTATTATTTATAAGAAGATTCTTCCTTAAATGTTGCAATATTTTTATGCTTTACTTAAAAGAATACATATAGAATGTGCAGATGTAGGGTGGTCTTTAATTTACCTAGAGAAACGACTAGACTGACAGGTATATGTATATACAGGTATGTCTATGCCAGATACTTGCCATTATTTTAATTATAGAAAAAAATTTCTATTAGCATGAATCCTGTTTTGTATACATAATTATATTCATATATATATAGGGTTGATATGAAACTCTGACAGAGGTACTCAAAATTGCCTTCAAGAAATGTCTGTTCCTCAATCTAATACTGACTAGGAGGGAAATATACTTAAGTAAGGAGCCCCCAAGAGAACGGTCTTTTAGCAGTGAATATATAGAAACGTTATCCATTGCACCAGTGATCCTCGAAAGTATAGCTTAGCTTAAGCTTAAGGGTGGCTTAAATGCATTTTCATTTGCACGACTGTCACTTAACAGTAACCTGATCTGGTGATATTTCAGCACTTCATTATGTTCAACTTTTCCCTAGTTCAATAAAGCCTTTTCACTGGCTGACCGGGATATTTGATGTTCTGCGCATCAACAAAATTTAGATACTTTATTTATCGTTATGTGGTCGAGATCTTTGTTTATGAATTAATATGTAAATAAATGAATAAATATAAACCTGAGATTATTTTCATCAAAGTTTTGTTTTCAGTTCATTTTAATTGAACTTGAACAATATCATTTGTTTTGAACGAAACAAGACACATTAAATGGAAGAAAAATTCAGGATTTCACCGAATCTTATGTGAAAGAAGAGAAATAAACAATTTTCATAATTCTGGAATGCTGATAAGTGATTTAATACTTTTCTGAACTTCTCAGCCTTCTATTGAGGTTGTCTCAAACCTGCTCAATTGGATTGAGATCCAGCCATTCCATTCGAGAGACTTCAACCTCTTCAAGGTACTCCTGAACGATGCGCGCATGATGGGGTCTAGCATTATCGTCCATAAAAATTAAATTTTCACCAATGTATGGGGCAAATGGCACTACATGCTCTTCAAGAAGTTCCTTATATACCTATCAGCATTCATAGCTCCATTATCAACGATCACTAGGTCTATGCGAGCAGTCAAAGATATTCCACCCCATACCATAATCGATCCTCCCCCGAAACCAATAGTATTCAGGAAATTGGACTGAGCATATCTATCATGTGGACGTCTGAATACAAGGGAACGTCGATCACAATGGTAGAGGCAGAATCTAGACTCATCTGTGAAGAGAACTCTTTCCCGATCAGCCTCTTCCCAATGGATATGCTCCCTCGCACAATCCAAACGCGCCCTTCGATGGGCTGGGGTAAGAGCTGGGCCTCTTGCCGCGACACGAGGCCTTAAATCATATTCTCTGAGGCGATTTCTTATTGTCTGAGTGATAATTTGCACCCCATAAGTTTTGCACAAGCTGATTTTGAAGGAGGAGAGCGGTTGAAAACCGTTGTCTCAAGGAAGAAACTCTCAAGTAACGTTCTTGTTGTTGGCAGTTGTTACCCGTGGGTTACCCTGTCCTGGTCTTCGGACATGCATACCTGACTCCCTGAATCGCTGCAACATTCTGGACACACTTGTATGGGAAACTCCAAACCTTTCTGCAATTCTCGGGTATGTCCACTCTTCTTCTAGCAAAACTACCGCTTGGGCACATTCCTCTTGGGTCTTGTTTCGCGTTGCATAGCGATCGAGTGCAGAAAATCAAACGAAAGAAGAACTATTGATCACTAGAATTGATCGAGAACAACTGATTTCAGAATGGAGCCAATACATTCAAAATCTGATAATCTCATCTTTCTTTATTCCTGCTGGGAAAAAATATCTGTATTGAAGAAAAACGTTGAAAGTGGATAACATATGCATGCATAATTCTGATTAAAATAATTATCTCTGAGAATACCTTCAGTTGTAGAATAAATTTGAGATTTCCATAATGTGGGTTAATTTTTTTGCGCAGTGTATCTTTTAGCGCTAGAGCCAAGAATTCGGACGAGAAATTTTTTTCAGGCGCGGTTGGGGTTTTCGCTTTCGACTTCGAGCTTTTATTCGTGGTAATAAACCGAAATTCCACAGAGGAACAAGGCGAGGTAGCCGAAATTAAAAGAAATGAGCAATCGATTAAAATCGTCCGCGATTAGGAATCTCTCTTATGGAATTCCAGTACTGATGAGACTGTTGGCGTGAAAGACCTTATTAGCCGATGTGATCCATCACGATAAGATGCGACTCGGCAGAACGTTGCCTCGCGATAATCCTTAGAAAATTGTTGACTCGAACAATAATACACTCCATAATCAGGAGGAATTTCTATTTTTGCCATCTTCAGATTTAATTATAGATTAATTTCAAACATGTGCCCTTTGGCACCGCTTTAATAAGGTTGCTAGGGTTATTTTTGCATTGCACGGTACCGTTATCCTTGCTGCATATGTTCACAAGTTGCTTCTTGGCATTAATTATAAATTTCTGCTTATTTCGGAATCTTTACTATAAACCAAATCACGTTTATAACGGAGTTGTATCGGCTCTCTGGAAGCAGGGGCGTATTCCAAGTCGAACGGTGTTTTTGATTTTTACGTGTTCCAAACCTTCGCCTAGCTTGGTCACGCCAATCAAGTGTGTCCGAGACACTGCAATATCTTGTGCATCTTAATTGATTCAATGTTGTGGGGTCCCTGCGTTTTTCTGAATGTTGATTTATACAGTTGACCTATCAGTCATTCACCGTTCCAGATGCTTGTCCGTTCTCCTCGACTGGGAAATCTCATAAGTTCATTATTATTGAAGTGAAATTTCCAATGGGACCGCCAACAAGGTTGCGTTAAACGTTCAACGCTACCTAAATGGGATATGGCTCTGTTGCTTTAAATTTGCCACGCTCCTTGGGAGCAAGAGAAAGAAAGTGTTCATTATCGGGACAAATTCAAGCAGTTATGAGCTTCTCAAATTTGGTTTCCTCAATAACTTCTAGAATATCCGTTCTATCGTCATCATAAATGTCAGTTGATAATTTTCCTCTGTTATTCTTTAAATGAAATAAGTGTTATATCGCAACCTTCCCCAACTATGGATGAGGATTTCCCTTTGAATGGGTTTGAACGGGAAGAAGTTCTGAAAAATCGTCACTTGGACCGCAAGACCCGCTTTGCAGAATCCTCCTTGCAGATTGGAGACAAATTTTGTGTAATGGATTTTAATATAGAGGGTTTTTCAAAGGACCAGAGTGATAATATTTCTGAATGGGCAAAAGATTATGGTTCGGATACTGAAAAAAATCTTCGAGAAAGAGGAACTATAAAAGATTATGTATTCATTGATTATCTCCTTAGTAAAATTTACGGTTTAGCTTATGTTAAAAAATCCTTGATTCACAATTTCCAGTTAATCCCAAAAGTCGAATTTGAGGGCGTTTTCTTCATCTCTTTCAAATTTTGTAATAATTCTATCGTTAATATTTATAAACTTCCAAATACTATTTCGCCAAGAAATTTGAATAAATCTTCCTCATCCTTCAATTTATTGCGGTGATTTCAACTCTCAACACGTAATGTGGGGTTATAATAATAATGATAGAAGTGGAAAAGCTTTAGCTGACTGGATGGAAGATAATAATTTCTATTTGATTTTTAATGGAAAAGATGTACCTTGTTTTCATTCTTCTCGATGGAATAGAGGCTATAATCCTGATCTCTGCCTAATGTCTTGTGACAATACTTGTAAACCGCTTCCTATAAAACGTAAAATTCTAGGAGTTTTTCCTCATAGCCAACATAGGCCTATTCTGTTGACTTCGAGAAGTTTAATTCAATATTCTGAATGTTTAAGAAGATCTCGTTGGAATTTCAAGAAAGCAAATTGAATTGAATTTGCTAAGAAGGTAGACAGTGATATTAGGTGGATTAAACCCACTCACGTAAACTATCACAGATTCTTAGGTGTTGTGAAAGCCGCAGCGAAAAAGTTCGTTTCAAGAGGTTTTCGGAAAGATTATATTCCAGGTTTGTCGAAAGAAACCGATCATATTGTTCTGAAATTCAGAGCTGTGATCCCCTAATCAATCTATGATGTTTTTCATTATCGCAAACATGAATATTTTGATTGACAGCATAGTTGAAATCATCAATGAATATCGCTTCAACAATAATATTTAGTTACCAGCTGGTGATTTCTCATAATTTCAACTTGAGAAAATAAGTTTGTTTTGGAGGATTCTGCGGGAGGTTGTACTTTTTCTGTTCCGTTCAGCTTGGATAAGTGTGCGTTCACCTTTATTCAAAGCGAAAAAGTGTCATGTGTAGGACACATTTCCTTGAGTTTTAACTCGAAGCAAATACCATTATCTCCACTTTCATCATTAGCAATCCTCGTGAGATCATACCTGCTTATACAAAGTTAGCAGAAGTATACTGAGAATTAATGATTTGTCATCATCTGAGTGATACAAGGCGGAATAAACCTCGGATTTATAATTACATTAAATTTATTATTGTTGAATAAATCTAATTTGTTGAGTAGTCATAAAACGATTAGTGTGAATTATTTTACAATCTTTATGATTGTACGTTTTATAGTTCCATAAAGATTATTAGAAACAATCTTGTAGATTTCATTGAAACTTTATCGTTCATTACAGTCAACTTCGTGGAATTCAAAGGCACTAAAACATTATTTTTATTCTTCAATTCTACTTAATAAATTACCCCGACTTTGATCCTAGACGATCGTTACAATTGAAAATTATTTATCTTTATAACATTTCTCATGGAACGAATCGAAAAATAAGAGACAAATCACTGAGGTTCATCATAAGGGTGTTCCAATAAGATTGCAAGATTTGTTTGACGTGATCGTAATGTGAGTGAACTTGAACCTGCACTCATATATACATATTCTTTAATTCGTGTTTCTAATTATTCAAACATACAAACAAAGTGATCTGTATGATCACCCTGTAATTAAAACATTATACAGTCACTTTCCTTTTTTGTGCCATTTTCAATCACCTTAAATTATGTTTTTTTTAAACGGCAACACTAGATTTCTGTGACATTTTCTAAAGGCTCAATGTCTTTTAATTTCAAAAATATGCAACATCGTTAGTTTATGTAAATATAAGTGAAAGAAAGTCGTCAAAACCTTTTTTATCTAAGTCTCAGTATTTCTATGGTTTATACGATTGATGAGCACAGAAAAATGGAGCCTCCTATAACATGGGCGGTCTCCTTCCGTCGATCTCATTATTTCTAAGCTTTCACTTAACTTCTACAAATCCAAACATGGATAGATTTCATAACACACGAAATAAGTTTTTTGAATAAGTTAATAAAGGACAGCGACGTCAATAAACAAAAATTTTTTTTAAACATAATTCCCAAATATTTATATATTTTACATAATAAAAGTAATGTTCCATTGATCCCCGACAACTTGTCTTCCTATTGAAACAACCCCTTATAAGGGCGGTTGATCATTCGTTTCGAATTCGCGACCAATAACCGAGGAAGATTTGCGATTCAAACCGTTTTCAAGTAAAAGTTATCCAAGCAGAATATCCGGTCATAAAGTCATTTCCCGGGTTCATGTTCAAATAATTCTCGAATATCTTCGGTGCTCCCATCTTTCCGCATGTTGCATTTTCGGTTTTCAGCTTTCAGATTCCACTCGTCAGTCAATATCCATCACGATGCTACCTACAGGCATGATCTGACGTTCCCGCTGCTCCATCACTTTCGTTCATTCCTTGACGAAATAAAAAAAATCTTTCCACGCGTCAACAGAGCTCGATCTATGGAATTATACCAACTGCAACAGCAAGAAGGAGCTGTTTGCATTAAATTTTTTTTTAACAAAGATAGTTTACCAAGCAGTAAATTATTGAAATTTAAGGAAAAATGAATGGTTTACAATTTCTTTTCAATAAATTTGTCTTGGCATTGATGCAATCAAATGTTCTATTTCTTCTTGAGAAATGCTGTCTCAAATTACTTATAACTCATGTCTTAGAGCTGCTTAAGTCCGTGGGGGCTGGGGTACACTTCCAAGTATTCTTTATATTATACGTGACCTATGGGTGAGAGATCGAGATCGGGTGATATAGGCGGCCATGGCAAAAGATTCAAATAGCTCGCTTCAAAAGTTTAAAGTAACTCTGGCAACATGAGATCTTGATGAAGCATTGACGTTCAATATCGAACTGAGGTTCATGTCTATCCCTTCTTCGGCCATCATGTACACCCAAGGAAAATTGAGATTCATCAGAAATATCTGCCTGATGCCATTCCACATTTTATGTTGACATTCTCTGTACCACTTTGATCGTTGTCGGCGATGCTCAATTGGCAGAAGTAAGACAAGATGGCTGTAGTCCAAAACTTAATGCGACGGTCCACATATATGTTTACCAAGAAGAATTCAAAGTCAAACTACTCCTTCTGGGTGTTACCGTTTCTGTGTCAGTTAGTATGACTTAAATATAGGCCTTCTTTATTCTACCTACCTTATCAGTTCAAATTATTTACCTCGAATTCCAAATTGAAACTTATATGGTTTCGAAACAAAAGCTTGTGATGATTTAGAAAAATAGTTTTGGACCAAGAGTTATCCAAAATTTGTCGGAATTTTTTTAAGTAATCGTTGTCCCTATAAGTTAATGTCGTTAGGCTTATTGAATATGAATTAAATTCCGTTCAAATGTGAGAACATATCGACGTTTGTCATCTTCTACTTGACCAACGAACAACAGATGATATTGCGGGGTCGGTTAGTCAAAATATGAAGATCCCGAAGATTCGAAACCTGTGAACATGTTTAATAAAGTGATGGTTACACCAGAAACACCAAAAAACCCTTCAAATCATTACGGACAATTGTTAAGTGAAGTCTTGAGTAACAGGTATCTCCCTTGCGAATTTCCTTCAAATACCCAACAGATATTTTTGAATAACGCAAGTAATAAATGGCATTTTTCTTTCTTTATGTTGTGATAACTGCTGGTATGTCTTGAAAATGAGATAGCATGATGGACAAATGGGTAACGTTTATTCGGTGATGTACCAAACAAGAAGGATTCGAGAATAAGACGAATAACCTGTCGTTCGAGCGAACCTTGTAAACACGGTGTCACTGAGGAGAAACAAGGAATGATTATGGACCAAACAGGTATTCCTCTCTGAATCCTTTCTCCCATTTTGTTCATTAAGGCAATAATTAACAGCAGGCTGATTATCGCATAATGAATGGCCCAGCGTCAGTGGTTGTCCATGGGTTATAATATCTTGAAAAAAAAGATTCGGATACCCCATTTGAAGCCGACACTGTGCGAGTTAATGATCTTGCATTTCATCAACAACACTTTGTTATTTTCAAGTTCCAACCGATAACCAAATGGGATATTTATATTGAATGGGTCAACCAGGAATTCAACCCAGTGCAGGGGCGTAGCAGTTCTTGGGATTCAGTAGAGTATTCACGGAAAGAGGCGAATAACAGCATAATTCCCTTCAAGGGTGATACACAAAGAATAGCGACCCTCAAACTTTCGATACCATTTTTATAGTACGATTTGACCTTTGCTTCAAAGTATGCCTCAATTTCGGCTATCACTTCGTCATCGCCATGCTCCTTTTTGAGTTCTGCGAAAAGCTGGAGGGCAGATCTGGAGAATACAGTAGTTACTCAATTCGATCATTTTTGCGGCTATATTTATTGGTGCGTCGTATTGGTTGCTTCGAATGAGGCGTTTTCTGGACAATTCAACCGATATATATTAATAACCGCTGTTGGCTATTTTTTCATGTTCCAAGTAATGGTTCCTTGCGCATCCAAAAATACAGAGCTCATTTTCTCTCCATTCGATGGTTGAGTCCTAAGACGGTTTTCTCCATTTGCAGTTCATTCAGCAGACTGCTTTTTCGTTTCCGGACAGACATCTTCAGTCGTTTCCAAGATAAAGATTAGCTTTTGCAAAAGCTGGTGATTTCAGAAAATTTTTCAACTTTCATACATGTCAAATAGACAGACTACGTAGCTTCTGTAAAATCTAATCTTACCTTGAAAACAAAAAAGAAGTAGGTAAGAAGAACAATATTAGATGATGGTTATTGCCCAAATAATAATCCCATAAGAAAACAGAATGTGCTATGCTCACTTCAACATACAGTATAACTTCAGGTTCACATCAACAGAACTACCTTTTTAAAAAATATGAATTTAATGGACATCCTCTGGACTCTGGTAGCTCATGATACTGGTCGTTATTCCTAAAGTTCATAAATAAAAACTGTCAGAATAAATTAAATATCCTGGTTATGAGCAGTAGTGAAACCAATCACAACTATGAATAAGAAATTTTCCATGTTATTGTGTTGAACAAGCCATAATTCAATAATAATAAAACTCAAACCTTTATTTATTCCTATATTAATCATTGAATTCCAAGCAGCTACAACGCGAGCCTCAACTTATTAGAAATTGGTTATTAAGATGATATAATTGGTAGAGCTCTTCAATCTCGTTTTAAATTTGTGGATTTCGAGATTTTCTGTTAGATAAAGCAGCATCCATTGTACTCGAAATTAGGGAGAATCCGAAGAACTTCGTAACTATCAAGGTAACCGCACCTTTTCGCAAAAGCATTCACCCAGATCTCTTTCGGATTGTTTGATCAAGATAGAGATAATTTCCTGAATTATGTTTCCCAAGATACCGTATCAGTTTTAAGGAACAGCCTGTAGAGAATCGTGTTCGTACAATCAAATACTTAGTACTTTATGGCAATACTTTGTCACTACCTATTGTTCTTGTATAGCTAGTTGCCTCGGGCGGACAGAAAAAATAATATGGTTTATTAGAAATGGATCTCCGATACGCTCAATGATTTAATACGATTGTTCTTTCGAGGCGGAGGATCTTTCTTGGTCTTGCCAGTTACCATCTTGCCATAGACTATCCAGACTTCGTTAGAGTTGATAGACTGGTACTTACCAAGGAACAGATGTTCATTTTTATTCCTACTTTGATATAACTACTTCGGCTTGCAGTCAGAAATGCACCGCCTTTCGAAGGGGCATTCATGGTAGAAAAACACAGGTATGATCTTTTAATTTCTTATTTTTGTCCGTATTTGCGCATGTCATCTGAGTCGCAAAACAGTAAACAATTCTTGATTTCGAGGTTAATGTTGTGTCTGAAAAATAATTTTTTAACCTGTTTAATATCATGGAAGTAGAATCAATTAAATTTGATTAGTGAGAACCTTCTTACCTTTATTCACAACCAAAATCTCTAATCTAACGAAATACTTCCTTTTGCGAATCAGATTACGTCGGAATGCGAGAGAAACTTCCCAGTTTTCTATCTCTCTTCAATGCGTAAGATCATATCTGTGTTTTTCTACCATGATGAAAACAAATAAAACTTGGTCGAGTACTGTATTACGTATAAAATAAGATCAAAGTTCAAACAAATTCAATACCTTGACTATACCTAATCATTTTTTTATGTTAACAAAAAACTTCACCGTTATGTTGTGAAAAATTTCTGTTTATTTGTTACTTACAGTTTTATGTTAATAAGGGACATTCATTCATTAACTGAAAAAATATTCTTTAACTACTTAAGTTTTTAAGAATTACTGGTCTATTTCACTCAATTCGTTTTTTGGAACTTCTTCATCTATAATAAAAAAAAATACTTTTTTTTATTAATAGTTATTGTTTATGAACGTTTTTCTCATATTTCTATTATTCAAATAATGAGTCAACTTTTTTTTTAATAGAATTCAGAGTTCTTCATGAATTGAAAGAAAATATTTTTCATAAATAATTTCTTTCTTTATTGCATTAACAATTTTTTATAGACAAATTATAACCTTATCTTCATATTTTCCGATAGTTTAAAAATTTTCAAAGACGTGTACATTTTAATACCGAAAATTCTTGATCGGGTAACAAATATAAATAATGATTTCCACAAGTTAATTTGCCGAACAGCACCGATGAGTTGTCAACTTCTTTGACACAAGTTTGACCTCTGATTTAGCCTTAATTTGCGTTTTAGATACTCAAAGTGACACTTGACATACAATTTACTTAAAATATCTCACCACTGTGTTAACTGACCGGTTGGTCAAATTAAATTAGTTGACCATTAGTCGAGCAACTCGAATGACAGTAGATCATAAATTTAACAGCTGATTAGTTGATTTCTATGTTGATCAGCCTTTCGGAAACCGACCGTAAGTGTGCCAAAGCCATCTGACTGACGTCGGTGTTTTGTGAATTTTTATATAAAACTTGTAACGCCTAGAAACGCCAAGAAAAATTCGATAAATCTTTTGAAATAATAGAGATACAATGGAAGATATTAAAGTTTTTTATAGAGCATTAATTTCCCGTTCTTTTACTAATGTTTTTTTTGTTTCATTATCTGGAAAATAAATTAATGATTAAATGAACTGAAAATTATGATGATTGTAAAATAATAATGTTATAAGAACATTAAAGATATATTGTCGAAATAGCCCTATTTTACGTGAAATCAATCATCAAGAATTTCTCGTCATAATTTTTATTTTCATTTTCATCGATTTCGTAGGAAAGTGCAGTGGAGATTATTCATTAATTTTCGATCAATTCGTGAAATTGTTAGTTTCGAAAGATTTTTCACAACTAGAAATGTATTATAGTATCAAGTGAAAGGTTACAGATTAATCTGTTATATCATTATTGATTTGAATTTTTTTCAAATCAGTTTTGAAATGATCGAGTCATTCTCGGTAACATTAATTGAGAAGTGAACCTGGGGTGCTAACTGAGCCACGGCCGTAGAACCTAATCGTTTAGCACTAACATTAAATGTCAACTACAGTATGATTTATGTCAGGTCCAATATGGTTTGCACATGCACCTATGCAAAACGCTACATACACCGATCGACTGGCAATTCCTTATTCCATTCTATCGACGTCGCGATCTTTGCAGCATCTGACCACAAAAGGTGCAATAGAATTCGTTTGTTGAACATATGAGATGAAATCTCGCAGGTTGTTAACCTCGAGTATTGTGTATTGGTTGTAAGAGAAGGTGAAATAAATGAATGAGGTTTGCAGTTTCATTTGTTGAGCGCATAATAGGTCTGTGCCGTATAAAAGAAGCACTTTGCTTGATGATAACAATGGCAGGGCCATCATTCGTCGATCTAAATTGGTGTTTTGCATAATGCAAAGATAACAGGAACTGGCAGATCGTTGCAAGTGATTAGGCGGTTGATGTGGATAGATGGAACCAACTGTTCTTGCATGGGGTGCAAAAGAGGAAAACCCGAGGTGCTAATGGGTGTCGGGATTATCAAGAAAGGTGTGACTGCGTCTCACACTTGCCCCGGGAGTTAAGACAAAAGACAAAGCAGTTTCTGGGGAGATCCAGTTACAATGGCTGGAGCGGGAAGGAACAAATGAATATGTATACGCGCACATTCAGACCGGGTGTGCCTTGACTGACAACTGAATGCCGGAGAAACGCTTCTAGCCGCTGTCTGACCACTACGCCCTCTCGTATCATTATCACGCCGACGCACCTTACCACATCGCATCAAATACCTTTTTCCCTTCTTGACGGTTATTAAATTACATAGCCCATGCGCCACAATCTATTCCTTCATTATGTAATATGGGAAATTATTAACTGTCACATTTCGTTCTTGAACCTAACCTTCAACAATAAGTCATTTCCAACGAGATTTCCACTTGGACGAAGCACAAATATGCTTGGACAAGGTGATGAATGTTCTGAATTCCTGCGGTTCATCCAAACCTCATCTTCGAGCTATATCATTTCATTCTGATGTCGTTCTGTGTAGAAACAAATTTCCATCAGTCACCTCGATTACCATGAGTCGATATCAATATGCTCAAGCTAGTACGACTATGTACCGTGGCGAAGCAGAACGCATTTTTTTCTCGTTAAGCGATTTCTTTCATCGTACCTAACACATGTTACATTGTCATTTGCAAATATCCACTTCTAATTTAGGCCAACAATCATGAAGCTCTCATCTCCAGGCGCTTTCCTTTTACTTGTATATCTACCTGAATATTCGGCGATTCTTAGGTTCATTTCACGTCCTTTTCTTTCGTTACAAATATTTCTACGAATGATTGTTCTGAGTCGCCCTGTATGTGTTGCTCGATTCATCTCAGTCGTTGAATCCCGATTTTGCTAATTGTAAACTTTTTTAATATTTTGAGAGCTTCATATGGAATGGGAACGGTTTAAATGAAATTGTTTAGCACAACAATGATCGAAAACTTACACATGTACTGTAACAAGTGGCATTTCAGACACAGATTAACAGAAGGTGGTCAAATTAAGGGCTATCGAACTCTTCGACGCGAAATGAAAAGCCCCGTTATAATATCGTCAAATTCTTAAGCTGGCTAAATTTCAAAACAACCAGCGTCCATCTTTCTGTTACGGAGTGAAGCAATTTATTACTACAAGTCCATGTGAGACGCTTAGTTCTATCTTTAGTATCTAGTATCATGCTACTATAAGTGGTATATAAGCCGATAGAGTCGTTGCATATGCATTACTGACATTGTGTCGTTGTTAAGGTTGTTTACGACAGTGCACTAGTATATCTGCACATTCTTTACTGAAACAGCCTTCCAATAAGTCTGCGAGATCCCTAATTGTCCTAATGTCCAAGCCGCAACACGTTTCCTCGTTATTTTATCACGTCTGTGGAACCGAGTGCTGCCTAGATAGAATCGCCATTTTGCGGCGGTATTTTCATATGTCACCCAGCCTGAACGGCCTGAATCATACAGTCGAACTTATTACGCCTTGTTATGGATTTCTTCTGTACCTTCATAATTAGGCTTTCATAACATTCTTAAAATAGAAAGACTAAAAAAAAATTAATATTTATGAATGACGAAACAGCTTGTTATCTGAAACAGATTTTCCATGTTGATAAAATCAATTAAGGGTTGTTACCACCCTCTAGAACAATCTCAAAGTGCATTTTGTAAGTAACTTCAGTATTGGATATTTTATTATTAACGACCGTGTAAGGTCGGCTCCAGCCTCAGGGATATATCTAAATAGGACATGTCCGTTTTATAAATACTCATGAAAATAGGTGGATGAATATCATAACATGTTACATTCTTGCCTCATATCGGTTCGTTGATTCTCTGAAGTGATCCGAACATGGCTATAAAATTAAAATAACCCATTGTATCGATCGATAAATATAAATTGGTTGGTTACAGAGGAATATAAACGGTACCATTCAGTTTGAAATGTGACTGTCAATTTCAAATTTATGGACTCCCGGTAGTGAGAGGTCGATGTTTTCAATCATGCCCTCTAAAATAATCCAAATGTGAATAGAGATGAGGATCCATAAGAATCATCACTAAAATATAATATTCATATTTGAAAAAAAAAATGTTTGATTGCATCAGGCTCTCAAAGTGCATTACAACTTATAGGATACCGTCTTGAATATTCAAGGATCGCATCTGTGGAACTTTTTTTTTCAAAATTTATTTGACAATATCTCCAGCAGCTTTCATTTTGCTAGTTTCTTGGTATATGGTGACGAGTTCAGAATATTTCTGATGATAGTGTCCGAGAGTTTTCTATGGAACATTGTGTTTTCAAACTGTGAGTGCTGTATTGGGTTTCAATCCGTTTTCACCCCAATTCTCCCAAATAAACTTGATACAAGTTTTTACTGGTTATCTTGACTTCACAACGTATCGATCTAACTATTGACGCTGTGACGTCTCAGAATTCATTATGTTCGTTTTTTCTCTCGCTGAGCGCTTTCATTCATTGCACCTAACACAATTACCATTGGCATCAACAATCTACATCGAGTTGTGTCCTCAAATCATAAAGTTCTTAACTCCACTTCTTTTTTCTCATGTTTATATCTGGCTGTTTCAGCCAGCTCATCTTCGATGAGCGTTTTCGCTCATTGTACCTAAAACATGGCATTTATAAAAATTCACATGGAGTGGAGCTGTTAACATAAAACCATGTTTTTATCTCTGTGAACGTTTTCCTCCAATTGAACTAGCTATTAGTATTTCCATCAATTTACATCAAATTGTGATCTCAAATCATGTATTTGATTGGCTCGATTTTTCATTCGTCCATTTAATTTTGCCAAGTTCTGGCTGCTCAAGCTGCGTTTAGTTCGTTTTTTTTCCTTCGAAGAGCGTTTTCCGTCCATGTACCTAACACACATGTACCATTGGCATCCTTAAAAATCCACACAGAGTCATAGACTACCTATAGATAGGCAACTCTGGCATGAATTTTGGTCCCGGCTTAGAGCTCAACTTACAGCGCCATCTTTCGTCATCTTAGAGTTGATTACAGATTCCATTCGCACAACGTTCCGTCTCGTGGCGCCCTCTAGTGCATTTTATATGAGTTATCATAGGATTCCACGCAAGCGCAGGTTGAATCCCATATTTTTATTGGATTTGAAAACAAATACATTTGAAATGACCATAATTCTTTTAATCTGCTGTAGATTGTCACAATTTCAATAAAAAAATATCATTTGATCAGAAAATTGTGACAATTTGCAGCAGATTAAAAGAATTATGGTCATTTCAAATATATCTGCCTTTCAAATCAAAGAACATACTAATCTTTAGAGGATGAAAGGAAATAAACAAAAAAGAAACTTTAGAAATATATATATAATGAAGTAAATAATCCATTTACAAAAATTTCAATATCGAGGGAAAGAATAAACGAACCAACAATAATTATGCAACAATTACTCATCAAGTTATGAAAATACATTGAAAGAATAAATTAGAATATTAGTGACAGATACATCAATTCAAGCATGAAATGCATTAGATTTATACTTTTATGACAGAAACAATTTCTGAAAGTCTATTTTCTTTTAGATACTTTTTCGGATGCCATCTTCATTATTGGATCATAAGATCTTATTGTTTTTTTTTCCCGATAAAATTTTATAAATAGTTCTGTCATAAAAGTACAGAAATAATATCATGGCAAAATCAAGAAACTTATTAACTGAAATTCCTTGAATTTGGCGTTTCAACGGTAAATCTCACATATCCGTTGAAGTATTCTAGGAATCTTCTGATAGACGATTTTTATGAAACCTACTATAAGTGGAATACCCAAAACTATAATCAATGACCATGAGCAGTTCACTTATATATAAATACCTTGTTGCCTCAAAGTTTCTTCAGGAGTTCTGGAGGGTAGACAAAATATGCTTACATAATCTGAAAGATTATTGAAATTACAAAAATGATAATCATAGGGAGTAGAATGAATTACTTGGCAAATGAAGTGTTGGTAGAGCAAATCTTTTCAGCTTTCCATGAGGGTCTATACAATCCATATGAAAATGCTTTATGCAAATAACACTTTTGGATGAATGAAGACATGGATTTCTGATTCTTTCCAACCAAACATTTCTAACACCCTCAACTTGTGTAATGAAAAACCTAGAAAGAAAACAGTGTTAGAAACTGTCCCAAATTTTTACTAATCAGAAATTACTACACGAATATGAAATTGCTACAGAAAATATTAATTCACAGTACATTTTTAGTGAGTTATAAGTTAATCCAAAACTACTACTTATATGAATGCAACACATACCTTTTGACATTCCATTTCATTCAACCAGTTCATGCTCATCATAAAATAGTTTCTTACTCTTCATAAAGTCCACCAAGAGTGAGGTCCGATAAAATCCGTTTTTACCGATCACTACTGAGAAGTCCTAGTTTACCGATCCGAGCTTTTGAGACGACAACAGATGTCTCTACCGCTCGTCGAAGAAAAACGTGACCACCTTTGTAGTAGGCGAGTTCCCACCCCCTGCACAGAGTTATGGCCTAAAATCTTAATGCTCTTATATCCATTCTTTTTTATTTTTCCACGTCTATAACCGACTGTTGAAGTTAGTAAGTTCCGTGGTGGGTCAGGATGCTTTTTTTTTTATGAGCGTTTTGACTCTTTAAATCCAACACATGTACTTTTAGCATTTCTAAGAATACACATTGAGTTTTGATCAAAACTCGTAGAGCTTTTCACTTGGAAACTTTTTTTCTGATTGAGCATTCTCCTCCAATGGACCTATAGCTTTTCATTCCTCTATTTCAACCCGTTCTGGCTGCGTGTGAGAAAGCGTTTAGGGCGTTTTTTTTTCTTCAGACGAGCGTTTTCGTTCAATGTACCTAACACATGTACCATTGGCAGTTTTCACATGCACGCCCACAGTTCCGTCTATTTAGCGAAGGATCTCGAGATAGCGAACATAAATTTGTTTATTTGATTATAATTAATTAAACCGATTGGATCAGTCGCTCAATTATATATTCGATTTTTTCAATTGAAGGTTTAGCCGCAGGTACCGAGAGTTCTGCGTTTTTATCTAAAGTATGCATCAAACCTGCTATGCTGGTGAAGTTTTTTTGGGACGTTTCAATTTTAGAGCTTAACCGAAGGAAAAGTATGGAACGTTGATGATGTGTTGAATTTATAGGAGTCATATACTGTTTTAAATATTTTCACGAAAGGAATAAGCCGAATAACAGTTCATGTAGAGTTGATAACTGTTTTCTTTTGACCATATGGGCAACTCCGCATCCTCCATTGCTTGTTCAATGCAAAAGAGCGTCTTATATTCAATAACATTACGAACGAAATTGGTAATCAAGAAATTAAGAGTATTTACACTAATACCTTCAATATGTAAATGAGCTGACACTAGCCCTGAATACAATTAACACAAAGCAACCAGAAATTACACAATATGAAATGAATTAAAAGTAATATTTTTTCTAACAGACTTATCCATAAGCTATGAAAATAATAAAATAAAGATCTTCTTAAAGACTTAACCTATGAGTTTGAAACGATAATAACCTACACCATTTATATGATACAACAGCGAGAAACTAGATCTGATGAATTTTAATTTCCAAATTATCATAAAAAATTATGAGAAGTTGATATCTCAACCCAGTCAAAAATTCAATGACATACATAAAATGAAAGTTCGATAATAGTTTACAAAAATAAGCCTGATTTACATGGTGTCAAAAGAAACAAATTGGATCGAAACCCAAAAACTGTCCAGCAGAATTATTCACTTAGTGGACGATAAAAACGAAAAGATATAAAACACTTCTTCGGCAAACATGCCGTCCTATTTTTCACACACGGAATGGTCCACCTTGAGACTGGATGTTCCCGCCTGTTTGACAAAGGGTGCAAAAAATACATACATCCGCCGCATTCAATTGAGTGGATTAAATTGTACATTCGAAAAGCCGAAGTGGAACCATCAGAAGTTGTCGAACATTGCAAAAATAAAATGACCACAGAAAATTTCCTATAGACAGATTGGAGACTTTTTATCTGCATGTTCGGAATACTATTCGTTAGAGTTGTTAATGATGTGACCAGTGGCGTAACCCGAATATTATTATCCCAAAACCAGACAAGCCTTCAAGTATATTCATCTCAACAAATATTCTTCGGTTCTGCGCTCCTGTTCCTTGCGCACCAGTGAGTTATCGTCCTGTTACATGTCTATAATTTTCAAATATCGATCCAAAAGTGTCTCACTGATGAATAATCCGCGATTAAACCAGGGGATATGCTTCAGGTTTTATATTCTTTTATTCTCGGAGGATATGAGAACGAGAACAGATGGATTGTTCAAATATAGCAGTTGAGTTCGTTACTGGGCAAAATCTGTTGAATAGTTCCGTTCCTTAAGTATCCACCTGATTGATTTGCAACTTGAAAGACGGTTAAACAAAGAAGTGAGTCACGTTTCGTGAATATCATTTGGCTAAAAAAATTATAAAAAGTTCCCAAAAATTTATTTTTAAATATTCTTCATCCCTTGAAACGATGTCGACGAAATATCGAGCCCACCTATTTATAGGTGATAATTATTATTTTAGAATTTCCCTTATCGTAGCATCTAACTATTCAAAGATCAAGATATTTTTCATATTCGCTAAGATCACAGAAGAGTGATAAAGGCATAATTAAGTCCTAACGGAATAAGCTAGAGAGATGCAATTTTCAGTTAGTTTGAGATATCAATATCTTGGACGAGTTCGTTATTCAGCCCAATCGGCTCAGTACTTTTGGTGTAATGAAAAACAAACTATCTATCACACTTCGCAAATAAATTGGTTCTTATTACACAGATCATTTTTATTCTTGACAAACTAATACTTCCGGAGATATGACCTTCAATAGTTTGAATAATTACTCGCTAAGATATGTATCAATGAGTCCCACAGTTATCGATAACCTGGTGCCTCTGTGCCTTGAGCCGTTTGCACCCATCTCTCTTAGTGTACGAACGACATACATATTTCGATGAAATGGATGAGTACTCGGTCTTTTATCCAAAGATTTCGTTTGAAAAAATGACCGTCTGCATTTACTGACATTAACAGAACATCGATTAGAATTTTCTTTGAATGGGTACCGTTTCTATTGCAAACCTTGCTGCTTATAACAAAAATTTAATAATTTACTGGAACTGGAATTGGCTGTTAGCGCAACAGTAAAGTTCGTTTTAACTGAACTGAAAACAAAACTGATGAAAATAATCTTGGGTTTATATTTATTCATTTACATATTAATTCATAAACAAAGATCTCGACCACAGAATAATAGATAAAGTATCTTAATGTTGATGCGCAGAACATCAAATATCCAATAAAATGACTTTATTGAACTAGGGAAAAGTTGCACATAATGAAGTACTGAAATATCACCACATCGAAAAAGTTAAGCGTCGCTTACTCAGGTTAGGTGACAGTCGTGCAACTGGAAAAAATTTAAGCGACCCTTAAGTCTAAGCGACACTTAGCTCAGCGATACTTTTTTGTATTTATTAACATATTCATTCATAAATAAATATCTTGACCAAAGAACGATAGATAAAGTATCTAAATTTTGTTGATACGCAGAACATCAAATATCCCGGCGAGCCAATGAAATGGCTTTATTTAGCTAGGGCATATTGCACAGAATTAAGTTACAGTTCAGTGACAGTGCAACTAGAAATAAGTTTAAGAGACCCTCAACTCCGAGCGGCACTTAGCTAAGCGATACTTTTAAGGCTCAGTGGTGTATCCTAGCATTGTGTGGGTGGTGACTTTCAGTACACCTTGAAGATGCAGCAGATATCCTCAGTGGTTTTTACTTTACTGAATTAAAAAAATGAATTACCTGGACCGAAAATAAATTTAATGCATATACATTAATAAGCTGATGATTCAATATTTTGGATATATTGTCTCCCCCTAGAAATTTATATACAGTTACTTCCGGACATATGAGCTTGCAAAAGTTGAAAATTACTCGTTAGGATTCCTATTTTAATCTTATAATTTTCAACTAGACTGATGATTTGCTATTTAGGTGAAGAGAACATTAAAAAAATGACTTCACAGAACTTTTTTTACGTCTGTTTAAGATATCCGCTGCACATTTTACAAGGTGCTTATTTTTCATTGAGAACGGGTACTAATTAATAAGAAAAAAACTCTTTCTCGAATTGCTTCCTTCAAATAGCTATTTCTTTTCATTATGCAGTTTCATCATCCTCATTAGTTCTTATTGAAATATGAATCATACCAGTTTTCAAATCAACTACTTCCACGTGCTGCTTAATTTGACAATCAACACGTCTCTGACTGACACGTAAGTATTTGGAAAATATGATTTTTCAAACTTAAATATTTTCTCTGTAGTAGTCCTGTTTGTCCTCACGTCGGTGCTTCTCAATTTTTTTTCTCTTCAAAATCATAATAGTCGGTACAAGTCAAAGAATATTCTCGGTTCAAAATTCCTTGAGAAATATCTACATTTCTGTTTATTTTCCATTCGTGTTTTATATTGTCGCTAGCATCCAGTAGGAAATGAATTAAGATCTTATTTTCCCGGCATTTTTTCCTATTTTATAAATCTGCTGCAGATGTAGAGATAGAGCAACATCAGTCAAGTACTTGATGGAAAAAACTAGAACTTGACATAGGAAAACTGAAATCAAAACACTCAGGAACGCATGCATCATCAAAAAATGACTCCGTCCTTGTTCTAAAGAAGTAAATTCATTGACAGATTTCCGAATTGAAAGTACAATGATACGCCTATGTTAACCCATAGAATGGAACAATTTAGGTTTCAAATTAGCCAGCAGAACAAAGCTGAGGAATCTGGAACCATAAATGGCACAAATGTTCTTTTTGCATCAAGTCGAACACGAATCTTTTAAATGGGCACAATTTAATTTTTATGAGGCGAAAATCAAAGCAAAAGTGAGCCCCACGATTTTAAATTCTACTTGTGAAGTGGCACAGTCAGCCGAGCGGACTGTATGCGAAAATTAATCAAGTCGGCAGCTTGATTTGACCCGTTGCAAATGCTACGGGGACTGGTTAGTGCCTTCAAGCATTCGATCGGGACGGCAAGAAAACTTTAGCACGTACTACGTTTATGTGTATCGAAAATTGACAACTTGTCATTTGTCGTCATGAGAAAGTGTTTCTTTTCTACTGTTTCTTATTTTATTTGTTGATACTCGTAACTTTGATGCTATCGTCAGTATTACGAGTATATCCAACAAATTTCATTTTTAATAATAACGTGATTCGTTTACAGGTATTTTTTTTTAAAAAAAAAATTTAATAAAAACAATTTTATTTCATAATCTTTATCAACAAATTAAACAAGCATTCTTTACAATTATTTTTCAAGGATAATTTTTTTCTAATGCTAACCCAGACTACGGTTAACAAGATACATTCGACAGTTTCAATTTTCGATGACGCGTGTGAGTATTTCGGGTGATATTTGTCCAATGACTCGAGTAATACCTCAATCGTAGTTGGCTTGTCCATGTAGACTTTGGACTTCACATAGCCCCAAAGGAAAAAATCAAGAGGTGTGATGTCACATGATTTAGCCGGCCAATTCACTGGTCCGAAGCGTGAAATGATCTGCTCGCCGAAATGCTCTAGCAGTAAAGCCATGGTTTCACGAGCTGTATGGCAAGTGGCACCATCTTGTTGAAACCACATTTCGTCGAGACCACGGGCTTCAATTTCGGGCAACAAATAGTCTGTTATCATGGTGCGATAACGGTCGCCATTCACAGTAGCATTCCGGCCGTCCTCCTTGAAGAAATATAGACCGATTATTCCACCGGACCATAAACCACACCAAACATTTGTTTTTTCTGGACTTAACGGCAATTCTTGAGACTCTTCGGGTAGTTCATTATCCTAGATTCGGGCATTTTGTTCTTCACGAACCCATTAAGCCAGAAATGGGCCTCATCAGTGAACAAAACTTTTTTCGAAAAGAGAAATTTTGTGAGCGCGATCTGCAACTAAATCCCCACCACAAAGAGTCGCTCTAAATGAATCACCCTTTAGTATTTTTCGCTCAGTTGTAAAATAATGACGCTTTCAGAAGAGGCTGGTGTCCCAAATATTGGCCATTCAAACTTGGTAATAATTTTGATGTTTTCGTCAGTAACAACCAATTTCAGTTCAAATAATAAAGTAGTTTTTCCTGTTAGATGTCTGAGAATGTCGGTATCAGAAGTAACTGTTGTCTTAATTATGGGCCATTTGAACTTATCACTAACTTTGATGTTTTCGTCAGCATTTCGAGTTAGAGCAGCGAATTTCTTATTGAATATTGGTATAAATATTCCTGTAAGATGTCAAAAACTGGCGGTTTCAAAAGTGGCCGGTGCCTCTATTATAGGCCATTCAAACCTCTTGTGAGCTATGATGTTTTCGTCAGCATTATGAGTCAGAGCAGCTAATTTCATTTCGAATAATGACGTAGTGTTTCCTGTTGGATGTCAAAAAATGACAGTTTCAGGGCCGTTGCCTCGATTATGGGCAATTCGATCCTTTCAATAACTTTGTTGTTTTCTTCAGTGTTATTGTTTTTCGATTTTCATTTCGAATGATAACGTAGTTTGTTAGAAGTCAAAGAACATATTCTCAGGTGGCCGGTGTTTCGATTATAGGCCATCCATACCTCTTATTGTGAAACGCGTAACGAAAACTGTGGATAACTTCAATGGCCGATTTTGTACCATTCACGTTTCGCAAGGACCAACCTTCGACCAGTGAGTTTCCAATCTATTCCAATGACATGGGGATATAGCTTCGCTTTTATTTTCGGACATCGTAGTTCGTTTAACACTAATTATACGAGTATTACAGCGGAAAATTTGTTTTATAAATGAAGACTGGTCGCATACGTACAAATGAATAAATAATCAACCTAATGGAATAATGGAACTGCTCGATTCGGATGCTTCATGAAATATCTAGAGTTTATACGGTCCGATCCAAAAATGAACACAGGCGATTTGTTTCCATGGATTTAGTAATGGTTGCAAATTGGAACGGCTCTATGTGTGAATATAATACGCAATCCTGGTATAGAGAATGAGAAGCAATAGCAATGCCTCGAAATTCAAATGAGGCTTTTGCACTTCATTACTTCGCAACGCACGAGTTGCATCCGGTAAGGATTTTTTTAATCATTAACAGAGTTATACTATAAATCTTTACATACTAGACACTAAAATTATGAACTCCAAAGTTTGTATAGGTGGTCGTTCTTATAATCGTAATTTCAACACTACCAAATTAATTTTAAACTATTTCTACAATGATAGAAATCACGTCGTAGTTATGCGTTTAGATCATCTAGATATTGAAATGAAAATATGAAAGCCAATTCAGAAATTGTCGAATAGCAAAATTAGGAATGGCAGCAGTTTGTTGATACCACATGTTAAGCATGCAGTTGTGACGTTAAATAGTTTTCAATAGTTCAATAGTTATCACGACATCGCTCTTCCTTTATCTACAGTAACCGTTACACCATTTCATGTTCAAAAAGGGTCCTATGATTACTCCTGGCCTAATTGCCCACTACACTCTCACTTTTCATGGATGCGAAAGTGACTGATGAAAAATTTGAGGGGTTTTTCATTAACCTGAACCGACTATTCTGTTTATTCACATATCCCTTCAAATAGAAACGTACCTCGTCACTAGTTATGATTTTTTCATAAAAATTACGGTTGTCACGGGCGAGCTGTAACATCCTATTGGCTTATGCTCTTGAGTCAACTGAATTTTAAATGGAAAAAATGCAGATCCTTGTGCAAATTTGTCGCCAAGATGTTCTTTGAAAACCAAACGTGGAATTGAGGTTGATGGATTGTTTTGAACACTTTCTTGAACAGAAGTTATGTTTTTAAACGATCGACCAGTACATTGCGGTCTATGCTTTGGCCTATCAGCTGCAGTTCTTCTTTTTTGAAAACATTCACTAAATGAATGCTGTTACGTTGTTTTTCCCAAAAATATCACGTAACTTTCTCATCGTTATAGTGATCGATTTCGATAAAAAACGACTAAAACAGATTGCTTCAATAATAAATTTTCGACGTCTACTTTACGACTGCCCAAATATGACTCGTCAAGACTTATATTTACCAAAATGGCGGAAATTACAACGTAATAAACCTTCCCGGCGGACTCCCGGTATTATTTTTAGTAATTTCTCATAACCTCATATTCCATTATGTTATAGAAAATCAGTAATAAAAACAGAATGTTTCAATTATAGCATCAGAAAATAATATGATTATTTCTGTTTCCAGTTAGCATCGTAGGAAATACCAAAATACCTATTGTATGTATAAATTTCCAATCCTAACCTAGAGCTACGAATTCTCACACATTGTATCTGAATTAATACATAATAAAACATAGTGTTTCATGTATTTGGTGGGTGTATCCAACCATGCGGTTTGACTGGAGACTCAGTGTGTTGAAGAGGTAGAAGCAGGTAGAATAAAACCAACCCAGTGGCGTTCTTGAGGCGATATAATCAAAACCGACCCAGTGCAAACTACTCGTCCATTTTGATCATAGGAAGGTGAAAATATTGAAAGAATGAATCACTAGTAAGTGTAGGGAGTTCATACTTAGGAAAATTTTTTTTTCAATTTCCAGTTCTTCAATCAGAATGCAGATAGTTAAGCATTCTTAGGATGTGATTCAATCGAAGAATATAACTCACAGAAAGTATAATGCATGTCAAATAAACCTCGAACCCAGTAATCTATCATACCTTTGTTAGACGCCGTCACTGTGAAGAAGGTGATATAACTATATAGATGAGATAGGATAGTATAGAAGGTAGAGGATACTGGGTTAAGATCGTCGAGCTCGTAGTTGAGAGGGGCATCGACCGTAGACATGATGCCTTGCAGTTTGTAGTATTCGGTAAAACACAACGACCTAGGGACCGAATAGAAATAATAGTTCAAATAGGCTGTTGAGAATTTCGTCCTCACTTGTTTGTGCCGCCCTTACATCTTTCACCGACTAGCTCAAATCACAGTGAACGACCTGTAAACATATATCGATATTTTAAACGAATATGAAGTATATCATATGCAAATTCCACATAAGGAAGGTTGTTCGAAAGTTATTTTGCTCTTCGTACCGTGATATTCAACTTTAGATATTTTCAATCACAGAAATAGAACGTTGACTTCCAGTATCTCTGGTTGGAAATATTCCGTTTAATTTTGGGTTGAAAAAATTTTATGGAAATTGAATTAAAATATTAAGAAGAACTGAAGAAACTAGTTTTCGCTTGGTCTAAAATCTTTTCTGGAACTTTTGAACAGAGCGATATTTGGACGACCGCCTCAATGAATGTGAATAAATCGACAAACATATACGAAGTCTGTAAATTAAGTTATGACACTGTTTTTTTTTAATTTTCAATACAAAAATAATTAGAATTCAATATTGCCACCTTCAAAATAACTTCCTTCTGAGGCTACACAGCGCTGGAGACGTTTCTTCCACTCCTTATAGCAATGCTAGAACTCCGATACCTTCAGCTGATCGGTTACAGCCGTTTGAATTTTTTCCACTGTCCCAGAATGATTTCCCTTGAGGTAATTTTTCAACTTTGGGAAGAGAATAAAGTCACAAGGACTCAAGTCGGGAGAATAAGGTGGATGAAGAGCCACAGGAATGTTTTTACTTGCCAAAAACTCGTTTATTGAAATTGCCATTTTTGCGCAGATTTTTCTCATCCCCAATTCGTTGGTCAAAATTTGATGAACGGTGGTGTGAGTAAAATTTAACCCTTTCCCTATCATTCTGACTGTCAACCGATGATCTGAACGCACAAGATCCCGGATTCTGTCGACATTTTCATCGGTTTCTGAAGATGAAGGCCTTCCGCTTCGTGGTTCATCTTCAATCGACTTTCTTCCTTCTGAAAATACCTTAAACCACCTGAAACACTATCAGGCCTGCTGAAGTTTAAGAAGAGATTCCGTTGCACTGTGTCCAAGTCTAAAGCAAAACTTGATAACACACTGTTGCTTGAAATTGATGTCATTTATTTTTAGAACACAATAGAAAAAACTGTTTCACACAAACAATCGCTACGCACAACCAAATGAATCGAGCGTCATCACAAATAATTGTGAATGTGAAGTCTATAAATTTTTTTTATATTGCCAAGATTGGGGTAGAAAATTATATTTTGTTACATAACTGTATACAGATATCACCTTAGGGTAGATAACGCACAGTTGTTTTCTAAGAGTTCATTGGTGTAAATTGTTGATTTATATTAATAAACTCTATTATTACTAATCCTTCTTAAGGGAAAAAAAATTCCATTTAATCGTTTTTATTAATAATTGATAATGGTTGATGAATTTTCACCAATCCCAAAAAATCAATTACACAAAAATCATGCCGTTTTGTTGTTAGGAAAAAATATTCCGTTGTCTAGCCTAGTTTTCATAAGAGCCGAAAGAAACATTTTGTCATGCCGCATAGGTGTAGGCTCATTTGAGGGACAATATAGACGTCAATCGATTTATTGAACGTCTTAATTGCAGCATAATGCACCTTAATTGATGGTAAATGCTTCCCACATCCAATCGTAAAAAATCTGAGTACATAAACGGTTTCCACACTGTGGTATTTTTAATAATGTAAAAGTTCTTCGGAGATGCTGTGAGTAATAGCAGGCCGAGCCTCATTAATAATATAGTTATCGTTTTCTTATCCCACGAACTCGCACACTACCAGATAATAAAGACCCAACGAGAAACAATATACCTTTCGAAAGTGTACGCTAATGGTGAACACTTGGGTAATACGTTAATAACATGTCAATTCTTCGGCTAGTTTCTCAAGAAGTTACATCTCAGACTTGACTCTCTGAAACGCCCATCGTCTGCTAACAATGCATTATCTTTATCTGTTTTCTAATAATACGTGAAAAATGGTCTAACCTACGATTCCTCTCCTGATATATGGAACTTCACGAATGAACTCCGAGATCGCGCTCTTTCATTGCTTCTCTATTTTTGAATACATTTAAAGATACACAGAAAGATTTTTAATAAAGCGGAGTCCTTTTCATTTAAATTAGCAATTTTTATGTTTGTTCAATTGAACAAGTCTATTCTTGAAAGTATAAATAAACCAAAATATCTAAAATTGACAATTATAGTCTTACATTTCTTGAAAGTATCACTGATACCAATATTTATTCTAGAAAACACTGTTTTCTCTGATGAATAAAAGAAATTTTTCATTCTTATCATAACATAAAACAATTCAAAAAAACTACCGAAAAATTAACCAAAAAAATGAAATAGAATACGACACATGTGTTTCGAGATTTGTGTATAAAACTTTTCTCTCATCAGGCATTAATATTCGATTAACAATAATTTAAACAATTCTTGGTTACAACTTACTTTGTGAGATGCCGCAGACGGAACAAATGAAACTTGCTACTTTGAAATTAGCTAATATTTTAAAAACTAACCTCCAATATAAGCATAGAGTATTATCACGCTCAACAAATCGACACAGAAAATTACAACTGCATTCTATGATCTTATGAAAAATTGAGTTTATTATAAGAAAAAAAGAACTGAATAACAAAAATACGTATCATATTCGTTTGAAATTTATAACCCATTCCGAAAGAATCGGAAACATCATGAATAGCCCTAAAACCATCTTGAAATTTATATATGGGACAACTATTGATGAGATGAGGTATTGTTTCTTCTGCTTCTCCACATTCACAACTTGCGCTGAATAGCATGCTCTTGGTACGACCATGACCTGTTCTCAAACGATTAAGAACTGTCCAAATTTTTCTTGAAAGATCAAAACCAGGAATTTTTTCAGATGGATCAGAAACCAGATACTTATTGAACATTTCGTAAGAGTTCCACTCAGTCTTCCATAATTCTTTATCGCTTATGTTCATATTAAAGAACGTATTATACCAGAATGGTTTACGTGACTTGAATCTTGGCACTCTATTTAGTGGAATGTAAGAAATAATTGGAAATAAATTAGAAAAAGAATGATATTTGTTCCATGAATTCAGAGCTGCAGTCAGTCTGCGAATATGGGGAGGGACAATGTTAGACAAAACTGGTAACCAATGAACCGGTGTAGATCTTATGGTGCCAGTAATTATTTTCATGGATGTATTCAATTGTGCATCAATTTTTTGTGTATGTGCACTATTAAACCAAACAGAGCAACAATACTCAGCTGCAGAAAACACTAAGGCCAGAGATGCTGTGCGAAGAGTGGAAGCATCAGCACCCCAAGATGATCCAGCTAATTTCTGAAGAATATTATTCCTAGTTTTTAGTTTTAGGCTCAGATCATTTAAATGAACCTTGTCATTGAGAGATGAATCTATTTCTACTCCTAAGTATTTTGAATAAAAATTATTTTCGATAGGAGAATCATTGAACAGCTAATTACAGCTAATTTCCCATATTTTTTATGATTATTCCGATGGAAACAAGATACCTCTGTTTTGTTGGAATTTGGACATAATCGGCACTCAATAAAATAATTCTTCAAAATTTCTAAATCAGATGATAGATAAGTACTTTATTTCCAATTTCAACAACAATACAGAATGTAAATGGTGTCAAATATTCCAATGAAAAAGAAAGCACAAAATTAAAGAGCAAAAAAACAAAATATGCGAAAAAAATTGAATCCCTCAACCCAAATATTCCTTCAAATCATACATACGGCTCAAGTGTCACCAAAAATGTAAACAATTCTTTCTTAAATTTATTGTGATTAAAAATTTCCTTCAACTTAGTAGGAAGTTTATTGTATAACCTAATTGCCATATAAAATGGATTTCTCTCATAGAAAGATGACTTGTGCTTCGGATAAATTAAATCATTACGCCTTGTTTCATATTTTTGTTGAAAGGTGCAACTCTCACTCAGCTTATTTCGGCTAAAATACAATAATATCTCATATATATACAATCCGGTTAATGTTGGTACATTAAATTTTGTAAATATTCCCCTGCATGTTTCCTTGAAAGACAACCCAAAAATTATTCTCAATACTCGTTTCTGCATGATAAATACTCCCTTAAATTCAGAACTACATCCCCAAAAAATAATTCCATAACGAATATGTGTTTCAAAACATGACGAATATATGTTCTTTAGATATTGACCTGCTAAATAATTCCTAATTATAGAGATAGAGTAAATCACACTACTCAATTTATTACAAAGATAGTTTATATGATATCTCCAATTCAAATTATCATCTATTCGCAAACCTAAAAAACGAGTTGTTGACGAGTGAGAAATTTGTTGACCATCAATGCATACTACGTCAGACACCTCACCTCCGTTTAGAAAATTCATACAATGTGTTTTTGCTTCGTTCTTTAGCATTTTGTTGTTCGAGAACCATTCATTTAAGGCATGCATCACTGCATTTGCAAGTTCAATGACATTTTCAAAAGTATCTCCCTCCAAGATTACATTTGTATCATCCTCGAAATTTACCAGGTCCACAAATACCTCCCTCAATATCTTCAGATTTCCCATATCATTGATGTATATTAAAAACAGAATAGGTCCTAGTAAACTGCCTTGAGGCACCCCCATAATGATATCTAAAACATCAGAAAAATAAACTTTACCATCCTTCTTCAATTTCACAAACTGTTTTCTGCCTGAAAGATAAGAACGAATCAATTTCAGTGAAACTCCTCTAACTCAATATTGTTCCAATTTCTCCAGTAGTATTTTATGATTCATGCAATCAAAAGCTTTCGTTAAGTCAACAAGTATGGCAAATGGTACATTTTTTCTATTTAGGATTTCATATATGCGTTGGATAAAAACAAACAATGCCGTATTTACACTTTTCCCCTTTAAATATCCATGTTGAAAACTAGAGAAAAGAGAGAACTTATTGAAAAACTCCAATATTCTGGTACATATGCATTTTTCAAATTTTTTGCGAATGATGACAACACACTAATAGGTCTGTAATTTCCAAGCATTTCAGGATCTCCTTTCTTTAAAACGAGAGTGACAACAGTAACCTTTAGGGCGTCAGGGAAAAACCGATGCAACAGACAATTATTTATCATATGGCATAGGGGTCTAGCAATCAAATACCAACTTTAATACTGGCTATGGGAATATCATCAAAACCGCTACTCAATTTGTTTTCCATATTTCTCACAATACTCATAATCTCCCCCTCATCAACAGGACTCAAAAAAATTGAATTTGTATGCTTTTTAAAATGTATGTTTTCCAGAGTATCGAAATCCAAATGTTGTTAAGCAATAGCAATGTCGTCGGCATAAACAAATTTCTGAGATGATGTCGTGGGTAACTTAGATATAAATTGAAAATTAAAGGAGCTAAAACTGATCTTTGGGGAAGACCGTTTTTCAATGTTTTGAAATTGCTACTCTTATTGTCAATAAAAACACGAAACCTTCTCTCAGATAACATATTTTCTAATAATCGTACTATTTTCCCACACTTCAGATGGGTATAGAGTTTGAAAATTAATCCATCTTTCCACACAGTGTCATATGCCGAAGATAAATCAATGAAAGCAGCTCCTGTTTTCAACCTATCATTGAAGCCTGATTCTATGAAAGTTGTAAGGCTGAGAACATGATCTGAACAATTTCTATTTTTCCTAAAGCCCCCCTGAAATTTGGAAGAGCATTTTCTATAGAAGATTCAATTCTAATAAGAATTAACCTATATAATATCTTGAAATGAACACTCAATAAACTGATGGGTCGATAACTACTAGGATCACAAGGATTTTTTCCTCTTTTTAGATAATTTTGATGAAATGAATATTAAAATAAGGGTTAATAAGGTGAGTCATACGATCTATCTGTTAGGCTGCATTCGTTCGAATTCAGCATTATAACACTCATTGATATATTAATATTCATGTTAAAATACGTTATTTCAATGTCGAGTTGGAGTGCAGTTTGCAATAAATCTTGTATAATCCTTTCCGATGAAAACTGCTTGTTTACTTGTTAGAAACAATAATTGCCTGTTTCGCAATAATCCACATATCATTCTCTCTCAGCTTCAGATTTATGTATTTTCCCAAGACGAGGTTGAAAAGAAATTCACCAATGGACCCCAGTTTATTTGAGAATGATTTTAGATCTTTTCCCTTTGAAACGATAGAGCGCCGAATATTTTTATAATGAGCCGAGAGTGACAAACGAGCGACCAAACAAAAATAAAACGATAAACTCTCCTTCATCCTGTGTTGATATATTTTGGTCGCATTCATTTGACGTGAGAAAACACTTCAAATCTTCAAATCGGTAGCATCGAACGTATTCTCAATTTCAATTTGGAATTACTCTTGAAAAAATTGTTTTGAGTTTTTCAAAGAAAAACAATTATAAACTTCCATTACGGATGTTTCCTCGTTTTAGTTACCAACCCTCTTAGACACTGCTTCTATTTGGGAATAAGGATATTTCCGGCACAATAAAGAGGGTTGAAAAGTTTTTGTCTGATATATTAGACCAATTAGAGCATCACGGATATAGAAATGAGGGAGTCGAAGGAATAAAAGAAACTCTACATGAGAGCATGAATAAATCAGCCTGTAGGAAGTTACAAAGTATTTCTTTCTAGGTTCTCACCTGAATGTTAAAAATAATCAGCCTTTGTATAAATACTTTCTTAGTGGGAACTGTTTGTGAAACGTGGTGTCAATCTTGAAGTTAGCTTCAATATAACTTTAATATATTTTATTTTTCGAGCGACATTTTGCAACTTCATTGTTGCTCTACTAAGGGACACATAGATTATCACAATGAATATGGCTTTTTATATAGGTATAGAATTACATCGGAAGTGGCAATCGTTCATCAACTTTGTATTCAAAGTTCGTAATTTTTTTTAATTATTCATGACAAACATTAAGCAACATGTTGAAAAAACTTACATTAGACATAAATTCATTGTAAAAATCTGTGTCTCTTTGTAGAACATTGAAGAAACAACAATAAAGTTGCGAAACGTCGCTTGAAGGACATGTTAAACGTCTTTTTTTAAAAACGAATGAACTGAATGTAATACAGGGTTATGATAAAGTAATGCACAAAATTCATCAAACGTACAACGATCACTTTTGAAAAAAATGCAAAAACACGTCAAACGGTGTTTTATATTCCGCATCTCTTGACATAAGTTACAAAAATAACAAGTCAAATTTGTCAAAGTTATTACGTCATCAACAAATTTTTTTAATGGGAAGCTAAGATTTTTATTACATTATGTGATAAAGCTTGTCTTTTTACACTAGGGAAAAATAGTTTTAGTAGGGCTAACATAAGAAGAAAACGAGAAAATGAATAGAAAACTACTTAAGCGTGAACCACCCCCAAGATGTGAGCTATGCCGCACTATCATTACTGTCAAACATGTGTTAACAGAGTGCCCAAAATACGCGAACCAAATACTTCTTTTATCAAGTATATCATTGTTGGATATGTTGAATGTTATACAAATATCTTGAAAATACCAATTTGTTCAATTTTATATAGTATACAACCGTTATTGCTTATAACCTGAATGGTTGATGCAACATTTGTATTTTGTGAATAAAAATAGAAGAACTAAATGACCGATCAGCAGCAGCTATACTAACAATTTGAATTCTTCAACTTAAAATATACCTTATCAGCAGTTACTAATATAATTTTGATTTTTCATGGCTTCCCTTGAAGCCAATATATCCTGATGGGACTGTAACATAAAATCGAAATAATTAATTCTTTATGAGATATTTTCAATTGCCTAAATATTCGTTGGAATTCCTCTTCACAAAAACTAACGGTAACGTGTTCAGGCTGGTATCTGAGTCGAGGACCCTCGACTTTCTTTTCAGAAAAGAACTCGAGAGTAAAAGCAATTAGGACGAAAAACGAAAGTGTTCCGCTTAATTCAGCGAATACGAGATATTCGGATGAGACCTTCTTTGAAGCGTGAGCATCATATCGGCCCCCCCGAATGAAATTAATCATATACCGAATTGCGAAAGTGGCCGTTTCGTTCGTGATCTACAGCCTGTCCCCTCTTGAATTCGTCAAAAACAGGCGGTCTCTCGTATGTGACGGAAAGTTTACATTCGAGCATTTTCTAACATACCCCTGTGAAACTAGACCTGAAGAATGTCCCCTTATTTATAGAGCAGTTTCTGAGAAATCTGTTCCAAAAATCCAGACCCCACAATGTTGAATTAACAAACACCACGTTTATTATTCCTTTTTATTTTATTTATCTTAACTCATTCGGCTGTCAGTAAACATATCTGGAAGGTCAGATCGAAGGTGGTAAAAAGATCAGCCATGGAATCAACGATACTCTACAGGGTGTTTCACGATTACCTTCGATTAGGAAGGATTATCTGCTGAAATACTCGATCGAACATCATGAAAATTTGGAGATAAGAGTTCAAGAGTATTTCAAATCAACAGAAAATATTTTCTGTTGTACCGGAAAAACACATCGACTTCATTTATAAATGTAACACCATTCGACTATCCATTTTTTCGGAAAAGTCCTTATAACTCAGAAACTATTCAATATGCTGCATAAAATCAGAATTTACTGGGAATCCCTAAAATATATAAATATACAGTGTACCATTTGAAAGAAGTTGATGCATGTTCCGTTATAACTGGAAACACTTTGTAAGTGAAAAGTGTTTCCGTTCATTGGAAATGCTCTTGAAATCTCACTTCCGACTTTTCATGAAATTCGATCAACTAATTTAGGAGACAAGACTAACCGAAGATAGTCGTGAAACCCCCGAGGCAAAAGCAGTCAACAAATGAAGGTTTTTCATATTAGACGTTGCAGTTGACCAGATGTTCTTGATGATGGAACTAGTGTTGAATTTTCCACCAATATTATGACCAACATTTCGGTAGACATATTCCACCGTCTTCGAATGTTGTACCTTATACATCCGCGAAGTGAATTTTGAAAGAGTCAATCAATAGAGTGACACCATACAATCAAGTCAACAATGAAGATTCATCAATTTCGATTTTTTTTTCATTTTAATTTCTATTATTTCATCGATTGTCTCTCTGCTGGCACCTTCCATCTACGATAGCTGTGTAATTATTCTCTGAAAGAGTTTTATAATTATTCCCTCTATTCGACCTATAGAGAGAAGAATATTCTCAGTGCCTCGAATTTTCTGCTTATCATGTTGGCAGCAGGGGACCAGCTAAACAATCATTAAATGTATAACTTTCGAGCAGCCAATCTCATTAACACCTCAGACAGTAAGTTATAAGACTTCCTTCGATTTTAAATATACCTACGCACGAATGGTAAACACGCAGCATTTGTGTCTTCCATCTGTTGGAATTTGAACGCATACTAATGGTGAAAATATTCGAAACGCATATAAGACAAATAAGAATTACCGAAACGAAACTGAAAATTAAAAAAAATCACACTCGGTTGAAGTCTCACTGCTTCGATTATTAATTTCGTTTTAGAAAACTGAATCTTGACTATGAGCTATAAAAATCCCTAAGAAACTTGTTGGCTTGTTGGACGCTGCCCTAGGACCCTAGGACCTCAACATGTTATTCAAGAAGGGCATTCCGTTCATCCTTCAAACTAAAAAACAAATCAAGCATCTCGAAACAAAAAATGTTTAAACTGATTCTGAAAATTTGCCAAAGCATTGGACTTACCCTTTTGATTTTCTTCTAAAATAGCAGCATCTGCAGATGTTTTGATTCTTACTGGCGCAGAAGAAGATCAGCATAAAACATCTGAAAAGATTGAGCATATATTCAAAACGATTTTCGAAAATTATATATTTTTAAACCAGAGAAGATAGACAAAATCTGATACCCCATTCTCGTTCTTTTTTTCTGAGATATTAACAACAGAATTCATTATTGGCTACCTTCTTTTGTTTTCGACTTATAAGCGAAAATTGGCAACATGGCGATATCGAAAAAAAGTTATATCTCCGCTAATAATGACGGTAGAGCTCTGAAATTAAAACATTATACAGACACTTTTTCACGTAGAATCCAGTGGCGTGCTTCTCCATATTGCACGATTTTTAATTATGAAGCTATGACCCAAAGTGTTACTTTCTCAAATAGGAACACTATATTTTTGTAGCATTTGCTGAAAGCTTAATTTTTTCTGATTTCAAAAATGTATAGTTTGCATAAAAATAAGTGATAAAAATCAAAAACCTATTTTCATCTGAGTTTCAATATTTTCTGTGGTTTCAATTGTCGATAAACACAGAAAAATTCAACATCGCATAATTACCAGTCTTCTATTAGGGAAAAGATGTCGGCTCTTCATTGCAGCTTATTTTCGCTTATTACTCGAAAACAAAAGAAGGTAGCAAAAATGAATACTCTTGTTAGCCAGAAAAAAAGAACGAGAATGGGATATCAAATTTTGTCTTCCTCCTCTGGTTTAAAAGTTGTAATATTAAAACATCGAAATATGCCCATTCTGTACAAAATTCATTTCAGTTCAAGTATAATTTTTTGAATACTGAAAATAAAACTTCCTACCATTGATACTTTGGTAGCCTTCAAAGGCTATTTCTTTGAACGTTTACTATCAAATTGTTTCAAGGAAACCCCAATCTTCCTAAGAATTTTCAAGCACCTGCCGACTACCAGAAGGAACAATTTTATTCCGTTAATGAAAACAAAAACACTCCACGATGCCTGGAATCGATCATTTGATGCCTCTTTGACAAATGAAAAACATCCACTTAGATACAGCAGGAGGAAGAGAACAGCTTGATAATGACCTCATTACGATAGTTCGCACAAAAGATGCCTGTAAAACTGCAACATTCCATTGTAGTTCACGTAAATTGGAGACAAATTGTTTTTTCAGGAATCTAGAAAGATTTCAGCGTAAAGGAAAATATCCACCATAGAGCCATTTCTTGTTTTAATTCTTAAATCAACGCAAAACGTGAACTAATTGAGATATTTCAACGTTTCTTTGAGCTGTCTTAGAGATATAATAATTGAATATTTGATTTGATTTAATGATTTAATTCATCATATGGTATCCGAAGAGTATTGAATAGATTTAATGTATTGCATTTGAATATACGTAGCATGCGTAAAAATTTTGATGAATTATGTGTTTACCTGAATAGCATGGATTTGGATAGTGTTGATATTATGATTTTCTCTGAAACTTTTCAGGTTGATAATATCTCCGATTTTCATATTGATCACTTTGAAATTTTTTCTAGTGAGTCTGATTTCAACAGGAATGATGGTCTGATTATTTACGTGAAAGACAAATACCACATTAGAGCGAAAATAGTTGAATTCACTGATTTCAAAATAATCAGGTGTGAGGTGGACTGTGATATTGATCATACAGTTGGTATCACTTCATTGTACAGGCCGCCTCCTACGCGTATCCCTTTGTTTCTGAATGATCTGGAAGATTATTTGCAGTCTATTGATTCTAGGAAAATAGAGATCTTTACAGGTGATTTTAATTTGAACTTGTTTAATACAGATAGTGAGGAAATAAATCGATATTTGAACATATTATACCAGAATGCTTATTTTTCATGTATAAGTCATCCTACAAGAGTGACAAATACTTCATCGACACTTCTCGATCATTTTTTCATCAAATCGAAAAACATCGATAACTTGTCTGAAACTGTAACACCATTTGTTCTTCGTTCTGGTATCACTGATCACTTCATGATGGGAGTTTCGATAAAACAGCAACAGAAAACACACAATGAAGTTCAAAAAATTATGAAAAAAATAACCAATTACCACAAACTCAATGAATTTTTGAAAAACGATTGCTGGTTTGATGTCCTATGCGCGTATTCATTATTTCTTAATAAATTCAAGGGGTATCTAAACAGATCAGTTCATATGTGCAGATTAAATAGCTCCTCTAGAAAGAGGAAGAGCTGGATAACGGAGGGGATAATGAAATCTATAATGAACAGATATAGGTTAAAGAGAGAGCTCAATATAGATTACTCAACTGAAAAGCACAGCTATTTTAAGGCGTTCAGAAATATTTTGAATAAGACAATAAAAAACAATAAAAAAAAAACTATGTACTATCAGAATAGATTATATCAAGCAGGAAATAACTCGAAAAAAATGTGGGAGACAATTAATGAAATGTCTAATGTGAAAGTGAAGAATAAGAAGAGAACGGTCAATATAGAGCATGCTCAAGGTGGCGCTGCTGGAGACGAAGATGTAGCCAATCAGTTCAATGATTTTTTCATAAATATCGGCAAAGAAATAGAAAAAATATTAAGAAAGTGAATGGGGAAGGTAGTGCTTATTCGGAAACAAATAAATATCTCCAACTCAATTTTTCTTAAACCAGTTACAGAAAATGAACTAGTTCAACATATAAGTACCTTAAAAAACAATTCTGCTCCTGGAGAAGACCAAATAACATCTAGAGAAATAAAAAATATTCATAAATATATTTTAACTCCTCTTGCGTTCATAATTAATTTGTGTTTCTCTACATCTGTTATACCAAGGGAGTGGAAACTGTCAACAGTCACCCCTGTATACAAGGGTGGTGGATCAGAGTCCCTTACATACTATCGGCCTATTTCTGTAATCAACAGTTTCTCTAAGATATTTGAAAAATGTTTAAAAAATCGTATTATAGATTTCCTTGAGAAGAACAAGCTCTTCAATCCAAATCAGTTTGGATTCAGGAACGACAAAGGAACAGAGGATGCAGTATTTGAGCTCATAAAAGAAATTAATAACAACTGGCATAATAAGAAAAAAACACTAGCTGTTTTCTTAGATCTGAGAAAAGCATTCGATACTGTGTCTCATGATATACTGCTGGAGAGGATAGAACGCATCGGTATCAGAGGCAAGGCATTGTTGTTAATAAGAAATTATCTGACTAATAGAAAACAAAGAACAAAAACTCTTATAGTTCCTATAGGACAATTGAGACCGGGGTGCCACAAGGCACAGTTCTGGGTCCGGTCCTCTTTCTGGTGTATGTCAATGAAATTCATGCAGCAACGAAGGGTTGTCGAGTGCTCTCTTACGCTGATGACTCGGTTTTAATCTTTCAGGGGGGAAGCTGGGAGGATGTTCGAGACAGTGCTAGCAGGGAAATTGAACTAATGATTGTTTGGCTGAACAGGAGCCTTTTGGATCTGAACACCGCAAAAACATTCTTTGTTGAATTTTCTGCAACAGATTCAGATCAGCCCACATTCAAAAAATTGAATGTACGCTCACAAGAACATCATACAGGGAGGAATTGTACCTGCATAGAGAAGAGAGACAGCGTGAAGTATCTGGGAGTTGTTGTTGATCAACATTTAAAATGGAAACAGCACGTTAGTTTTCTATGTAGCAAGATAAGAATGCTGTTTCATAAATTTTATATGGTTAGAGAAATACTCGACAGAAAACTCTTATTGCTTTTGTATACTTCTCTTGTTGAATCTATTCTTAGGTACTGTATTGTGGTGTGGGGTGGTGCCTATAAAAACTCCATTCGAACTTTAGAAATCACACAGAACACTATGATAAAAATAATTCATAAAAAACCAAGACTTTTTCCAACTGAAGAATTATATGAGATTAGCTGATTGATGAACCTACGCAACTTATATTGCTTGTGCTCTTTGATATATTTTTTTAAAATAGAGAAGATTTTAACAACCCTAGGCCACAATTACGAAACCAGATGCAATACAAATCGTAATTTGTCGGTACCTTTATTTCATAAGAGCATAAATCAAAGATTTCTGCTTTTCTTGCTGCCAAAAATATTTAACTCCTTACCCACTGAACTAAGGGACTACAGGAATAATAAAAAAATTGTACAAAAAGAAACTGAAAGCATTCATTCTTGACAATCCATCAATTTTTGAGAACATATTTTGATATTATGAGTATATGTATCTGATGCTAATTATATTTTTGCTCTGATCGGTAACATTCATTCTGTTTCAGAATATTTGAAATATTTTGATCCATGTATCTAGTAGTTGCTCCATGTTTTGTTCATTCTGTTAAATTTTGTTTTTGGGGTAGATGAAGGGAAGGAAGAGGATAGAGGGAGAGGGAGGGAAGAAAAAGGGTGTATAATTTAATTTTCAGCTACAAGAAGAACACCTGAAATTATATCGGGAATCTAGCACACAAACTATGTTTAGGCGAAATTTCTGAAAATTGTACACATATTGTAGATGAAAGCTGATGAATAAAATTCTATTCTAAGAATTCTATTCTATTCATACAAATTAATGTCTTTGAATTCATAGAAGGGCAACATCATATCCGGAGGTTTCAATTCCGCCCAATAACACATAGGTTTACAAGTCCCATCAAAATGTTTTCGCCATAATTCATTTCAATTCATCAATATACTCTCCTTTTATAGTGACACAATCATTCCAAAGCTTTACTTTACTAAGGGTGTAGAACGATTTATCTAGACCTCCAAAATATGTTCATCACTTGCTCCTGTGATCCAGTTCTCTTTCAACGGAGCATTTTTTTGTGTTTTGCGAAGACATAAGTCGCATAGGGCCAGATCTGGAGAATACGGTGGGTGCGGTAGCAATTCGTAACTCAACTTTGATTCCGGAATGGAGTGATTGGAAGTAATTTTAAAATTATACAAACTATTAGTTTTTAAATATTAAATATAGCAGATTCGGAGTGCTCCGTTTCGTCAACCGAAATCTCCTGAAAAATGTCAATTTTTCCATATCACAGCTCTAGTATATTCCAGATGTGGAAAGTCAAATTAATTGTTTCCAATATATCGAAATCGTCCTCATATATGTCGCGATTTCATTCAACCTATGTACAAGATCCATACTTACAGCAATAAATATTTGTAGGTTATAATAATAATAATAAAGGTCTTTATTTCCAATAAATAGAAATCCCAAGGGGATGTTCACCCAGAAGTGTTCTACCACTTATCCCTTATTACAGTTAAGCAATTTGGGCATTCACCATTTATAAAGATGAAATAAAAAACAAAAATGAAATAATACATTTCTGAGCATACTCAATAGATCTACATCTTATTCTCGGAGACTGATTTTTAAAAACAAATTAGAGACGGCCAAGGAAGTAATCTTTTATGTCAGTCCTAAATCGATTTTTGCTGAGCTGTTTCAGGTGTTCAGGAATATTATTATACAGTCTATAAATATTATATCTGAAACTTCTTTGAAAGGTAGATGTTCTGTGATGGGGACATGACAGTAAATTCCTATATCTTATATTGACGTTATGAACATCAGCTCTATACCTTAACTTTAACTTACTAAAGAGATAGGGTGGACATCTCTTGACTACTATTTTGTGATAGGTACAGACAGCATAACATTCGAATCTAAACTTCATCGGCAGCCAACCCAACTCCTTCAGCTTGTGAGATACGTGATCAAACTTTCTGATACCAAAGTGAACCTCACGCAACTGTTCTGAACACGTTGAATTCTGCTAAGAGACTCCTGGTCCAGGCAAAAAGCATAGACAGTAGAACAGTAGTTAAATTTTGACAGAAACAAAGACTCACAAAGCAGTTTTTTTGTATCGATCGGTAAGTAGGATCTATGTGTATGAACATTCAAGACGCGCTTGTGGATTAAGTCTTTCGTAAAAGATGATGACGGCTTAAAATAAGAACTTTTCCTTCACTTAATCTTTGGTGCAAGACTATTTGTGTCTTGAACCTCACATACAATTAAAGATGGCGCTAAGTCAGACTTAGATTCGACGGTGTGAGTGGTTATGAATGAAATGAGATATGGCTCATATTCCGAGGACCTTCATCTCTATTTTCGAATTCGTTGAGCGAATGCAGAATATATTGTTCAAATTTGAAGGGTATCTAGTGGCGGCTTGCCCGACTCGGAAACTCGAAGCACTTGAAACTTTAATACCGAAAATGGTGACATATTTATACATATAGTTTGAATTAACGTAGTTATTGACATCACCATGTACGTACCGAATTCTAAGATCAGGAATTTCGGTCGACCATCGACAATTTAAATTTTTTCCCATTCAGTAGGTATGCTACAATTGGTTATGGTGAACCCCTTTGTTTGCGAAACCCCTCAGAAAAATTCGTCAAAATGGCATGGTAATAACGATGACTTCCCTTTTCCTTAAAAAGGGGTTGTGCCCCACTTAGCTTGTACAAGTTCTTGAGGAATGAAGCTGCAGGTTCCGGTCAGTGGAGTGCCAGTTCGAATCTTCTATGGAAGGGTCCAACTGTGCCCACTTCAAATATCGCATTTTTAATGATAGCTAACAACAGTCGTTGCATGGCAACTCCCCGAGAGAAAGGAGGCTCTTCATACCAAGATCTGCGATTTGAGATCTACCCAACCGATGCCTACCCATACGTTTTAGTTATTTCATTCTTCACTCAAAAGCAATATACCTCGTTGAACTCAAACACGAAGTTTTCAGAGTGGATCAAAGGAGAGGCAGGCAGCGATTCTGAAGATAATACAGGGTGATTCACCACAATAGCAAATTTGCGTGGTGGGGTTCCACGTAATGATCTTTCTTTCTGACATATACTTACTTACCAAGGATCTGCACCTCCCAAAAGGAGCTGTTTGAATTAAAAATTTTATTTTTGATAAAACAGATAATGAAGTAAAAAATATTGAAGGATGAAAATTTGGAGAAAAAAATTTGAAGGATTTTCCATGTAGACATTTGACAATTGATTTTATTTCTCTTAATTTTTCAACTAGGAATAAATAATGATACAATCTTGAAAACGCATACAAGAATAGCACTGTAAACTTCATTTCTCTGCTATAAATTGGTTATAAGCTGTAATATATCAAGAATAAACATTAAATGTCTTCTTCTTCCAACAAAGTGCTCTCAGCTCCATTTGCCTCATAATATTCCAACCATAGATATCGACAAAATCATCAACCTCAGCGACGTTGCCAAACTCTTCCTTAACACGTTTTTCACTGAGCCGTTGCTTTTGAGAGTACGGTGCAAGCAAAGACGAGGGTAAGCCCAACTCAAACTCAAAGCACAGTATAGATACCAACCAGTAGTCACACTCCGTGGATTTTCTTACACCAGGTCTGACTCGCGCATCTCGCAGGGATTCTAACCTCACATTTTGGTCCTTGTTCATTGTTTTCATCAATAATTCTAAGGTGACATTATTATTTTAGACATCTTAAATAATTCCTTTGTATAATTAATTCGTTTAATATTTAGAAGAATATAATTTTTTTGAGATCTATTTAAAATTCAAAGAAGAAGTTGAAGAAAAAAATATAAGCTGACCTATACTTCAGTGGAATTATTTTGAGTCATAATCTACCATGAACCAGCAAAGCTCATTTATTTAATCATTTATTTTCATTCCAGTAAGTATTCTGTTTCAATTTTGTGTTATTTTCAAATTAATTCCAAAATGATTAACAATTGTAGCGTATACAACTGCAAAAACAATAGTTTCAATAATCCCAAACTTTCTTTTTCTCAATACCATTAGACACCGACAGATGAGTGATACATATAGTATTGTAGAAAAAGTTGTTTATTAAAAGCTCCGTTATTTGAGTAGTGCTTCATTCAATTAGCTGAGATTAATTGAGATATCAGGAACCAATGGAATTTCAGGAGGTTTACGCCTACTGTCGTCATTTCTTAACGATAAATTGAGATATCAGGAAACAATGGAATTTTAGCAGATTTACGCCTACAGCAGGCTTAGTATGAAATTTTTTTAGATAAATATTTGAGTGTGTATCTATATGATTTTCAATTTTATAAATAGAAATAACAATAATATAATTAAATATTTTGGTTAAGGGTATAACGATTAATTATGTTCTAGGTAGGAGTGTTAGAGTAATCTCTTGATTCAATGCCAAGCTTTCAAGCATTTATTCAGCTCTTCATCAAGGCTTCTGGAATACAAATATACAAATATACAGGAAGATCTTAATAAACTTAATCATTACATTTTTGTTTTCGTCTACTTACTGAATGTGGGGGTTGATTAAGTTTATTCAGTTCTTCCTTTATATTTGTATATTTGTATTCCAGAAATTCTGATTAAGAGCTAAATAAATGCTTGAAAGCTTGGCATAGAATCAAGAGTTTACTCTAACACTCCTACCTAGAACATAATTAATCGTTATACCCTCAACTAAAATATTTGAATATAAAAATTTAAAGACTATTAAGATTGAAACTATAATAATATAATATATATATAGCAACAATTCAATAGGTTTTTTATTTTTTTCCCACCATAATGAGTGAACCCTTTCTAGAGAACACTCAGCATATTTAGCGCAGGGGAGTATTTACGGGGGGGTATACTGGGGGTAATTAACCTCCCCAGGAAAGACTTTTTCACGCTAAATTTTCGAATAGAAACGATCTAAACCTCCCCCCCCTTTCAACGCTTTTCACTCAAGATCAGTTCAGGTCCCTCGCTAAAACTTGCCACTAATTCTAGAATTCCATAATCAAATTCCTCTTTTCATGAATTAAATATAGTAAAAAATAGTATCAGTTGAAACTAAATCATCATAGAATTCATTGAAAAAAATTGTTCGAAACAATTCAATATAAAAAGAAAGTTATTTTTCATGGACTCGAAGATTAATGTTTCAGTGAAATTTAAGTATTGAGGATTTTATATTAAACACATTCGATGCTTTCAACCACCAACTACTTATTTTTCCATATAATACCTACTCTTCAACTCAATCTTCGTTTAGAAAAATTTAATGAGTCATTTCACTTACAAACCTAAGGTACCTATGATTTTTAACACATTTCAAAAAGTTTCAGAGGCTGTTCCTGGTTAAACTATTGAGTAAATTTCATCACTAATTACTGTTTCTTTCAAAGTGATATTAAAACCACAATTAAACATGTGATTACATTTACGGTTACATTATGAGCGGAGTCATAATTTTTATATGAATATAGACTAAACAATGGTCCATACACTCTAAATATCACTGTGAAAACTTATTACCAGCTTAAATCAAAATATTTAAGTTTTCACATAACGCAAATAACCGTTTCTAATCAATTTTTAAATTCGCAGTCGATAAGTTTAGATGCCCAGGGAGGAATGAGCAAGTTCCCTTTGGTGTAAGCAATTTCAGTTCAAAATCCACGGAGTGCGACTACTGCTTGGTCCCTATACTGTGGTAATAGTAGGAGTGGCAAGCACGTCTTAGTCAAAATACATCGAAGCGCAAGAGTATTCAAAATGACGTACGTCGGCATAAGTAAGGAACATAAATACCAAAATCAAATACAAGTAGCATGCGGAAATCCAAAATTTACCACACTATTTGATCCGACGTCGTTTTCGTATCTATAAGCACTCGTACTTATGATTACAGATTTTCATAATTTCACCAAGCACAGAGTAATCACTCTTAGCATTCCTATAGATCTGCGAATTTTGAACCAGACAAGAATTCCTTAATATATTCAGATGAGAACGAGGGATTCAGAATGCCATTTGTTAGCATAGTGACACTCTAACAAGCTGGAGTAATTAGTGGAATCGATAGAATGGAGTCTACTTGTTTTTGTTGCTTTGAAACATGTAGCCGCAGATATTACTTGGGCTCTATTAAATCAATTGGATGTTTTGTGGCCAAGTCGGTATATACAATATCGTATAAACCATTTGGATGTTATGTTAAAACCCATATTAAATGCGGTCTAGATCACCCAGATGAAATTTCATTAACTGAATCAATACATATAGTAGAAAAGATAACAACAGATGAAACTGGAAGATATAAATTAAGTATGGATTACTTGAAGCACTTCGATACTCCACTAATCATATCAAGACAATTATCAATTGAATAGATACATTTGAAATTACAATCTCACTAGGGTTGCCTTTTATATTTCGGGATTAGACAACCCTAGTGTTGCAATCTGCCAATTGACAGCTCTATCGTGAAGTGAAATTAAATCATGAACATTATCGTGCGATTTTTTTACAATTTTCGAAGTGGATTAACTCAACAACAGTGCATCGATGAACTTAATACCATTTTTTGCGATAGAGCTCCATTAAGGTCCAGTGTTTATCGATGGTATAATGAATTCAGCCGTGGTCGTAGTTCACTCCAAAACAAAATCAGTTTTTGTTCCAAGAACCATAGATACTATGCGTCAACTGATATTGCAAGATCGTCATGTGGCCTATCGTGAGATTGGGACAACCTTAGGCATTACTCAGACCAGCATACATTAAATATCGCATGAACGTTTGACCGTCAAAAAAATTGTTCGCGTTGGATCCTACACAATTTGTCAATCGCTCAAAGAAAAGCTCGTGTCGATAGATCGAAAGAAATGCTCCAAAACTATGATCGCGGTGCTTCGAAGCACGTCTATGATATCGTATGGGTAATCGTAAACAGCAGTCGACAGTATGGGTGTATCAAGATGAACCAAATCCAACAAAAGTTGCTCGCGCACGAAGCACTTCCAAGCAATGTCGCTTGTTTTTTCGGAAAAACTAGATATATCGCAATCGTAGCACTAGAACAACGCAGAAGAGTCAATTCTGAGTGGTACACAACCATTTGTTCACCAGTTGTCTTTCAAAATATCAGGAAAACCAACAGCCGAAGACGGATCACCCTTCTTCACCACGGCAATGCGAGCTAACAAACATAGGCTCAAATAACTTCATTTTTGAGTACCCAAAACTCCGACTGGATGAGTCATCCACCGCATAGTCCTGACTTGGCACCGAATTACTTATTTTTATTCCCGTACGTAAAGAATAAAATGTGAGGTCAACGTTTTCGACACCTGAAGATGCGGTTGCTGCGTTCAGAATGCATGTTTTGGTGATACCTCAATCAGAGTGGCAAAAGTGCTTCGACAATTGGTTCAAACGCATGCAAAAGTGTATCGATATTAATGGGTATTATGTTGAAAAACAATAAAGCGATTTTCGTTGATGAATATTTCTTTTTGTTCTCTAATCCCGAAATATAAAAGGCAACCCTCATAATACTAAGAGAACGTAAAACGAATCATGAATATTTAACTCTTTTGGTTCTCTATATGGACCACCAATTTTTCGACAAATGCGGTGGTATATTTGAAAGGCCATTTCCCTCATTTTCGAATACTAAGAGAAAGATATACCTTTCCGGTTAGAGAGGATGACACGTAGAGATTTGTTGGACATAATGGAATCCTTAGAAGACCTTGTCTCAGATTTCGAATCTTTGCCAAGCGGTGATGAATCAGATGATTCATTTGAAGTTTCGAGTGAACACGAGATGGTGATGGACGTAAATGATGACGGCGATTCAGATAACGAAACTTTAGCTGACGTACGCTCTAAATGATTGAAAAATGCACCTCAGCCCCAGCAGTCACCTGTTTGGGGTGAGTCTGAAAGACTTGGTTCACCTCCACCTTTTAGAGAAGTAAGCGGAGTTCCAGAATTCGTTATAAATTCATATCAGGGGCCTTTTTCTCTGTTTAGTTTATTTTTTGATGATGACCTTGTGGATCATCTAGTTTTTCAGACAAATTTGTATGCGGAGCAGATACAAATGCGTACAGGAAAATTATACACAAAAACAACAAAAAGGGAAATTAATGTGTTCTTAGGAATCAATCTGCTTATGGGCATCAAACGTTTGCCAAGTTATAAAGATGTGTAGTCCACCGGACCTTCATGATAGCTATATAAGTCCACTCATGACGTTGAAAAGATTCGGATGGTTACTAAACCACTTCCACATCAACGATAATTCAGTTATGCCCATTCGCAATACTCCCCAGTTTGATCAGCTTTATAAAGTGCGACCTGTACTGACACATCTTGAGGAAACTTTCATGCAGAATATGATGCTCAGTGAAATTCTTGCTCTGGATGAATCGATGATAAACTTCAAGGGTAGAAGCGTTTTGAAGCAATACTTGCCTAAAAAACCCATAAAGCGGGGTTACAAAGTATGGATGCTATGTGACAAGTAAGGTTATTGCTTGAAATTCGAGATATATACAGGGAAATCTGACGAAAATTCCAAGAAACTTGCCAAGTACTGCTTTGCCTGGGCAAGCAAAGAAGCTGTTTTCAACTTTTTCATCAATCATTTTAGCTTCGTTTTGTTTTTTTTTTGTATTCGAGAAAATAAATATTTTTGATAGATTAATTTCATTTTTCCTTGTACTGTTGCGGTGGTACTCAAAATAAACCACCCTTTTACACAAAAAACACGAGTTAGACGACATGAAAAATAAAATTTTCCGCTTCACAGAGTGCCGATGTAAAATAAAAGTGATAAAATAACAAAAAATTATTTCGTTGCCAAACCGGCTCCAGTTGGGTCGGAGACGTTCGTGAATTTTTGCTCCAGTAAGAGTTAAACCCACATAAAGATATAGGAGTTTTTTTTTGTGTGCCTGCTTTTGTACCATAAACTAATAAAATAGGGTGCAAATACTATATGGTTCGGAGATTTTTTTCTGACAATTGTCATGGAAATTTTTACGCTAAAGAATGATTACGTTCACCACCGTAGTGATGTGCACATCGCCGCAGACCTTCTGTGCCATTTGCAAATCATCGCTGTAACCACAGCAGAAAATGAAGAGTTATAATATACTTAAATGCATCTGCAAAAACATTACAGAGGTGACTCGTTTTGGCAGAACAAAGTCGTCAGGAGTTGAAATACCACCTCAATATGATTCCCGAACTAAAATATTTGTTCGAGCAAATAATCGTAATAATAATACATGGAAAAATATGGGTGCTTATTTTATTTTAACTGATAGGTCTGTTGATTCATGTCAGGTATAACTAGGACAATAGCGTTCATTGGGATGGTTTTTCCCAACAAACTCTTAATGAAAACTGGTCCCCTTCGAAACAGAAAATGATCAGTTTCTTAAGGATCTTCGAAGTTATGGACTGGAAGATTTCTCATTTGGACACCCTGTATCTTTATTTCATGAATTATAGTTATTTCGAAATGTTGAAATGTTATCAGAAGCGAAATGCAAATCATGTGAACTTTCAGGAAGCAAAATCGAATGGCTGCTTTCTGAACATCCGATAAAGCAGAAAACTGCAGGAGGAAGGACAAGAAGTGCTTCACTGTCCCTTAATGCATCTTAATATTAATCTTCCGGTGACTCCAGACTTTCTTGGTCAGAAACGCCCTCCACTAGACTGTTTCATGAATATGTATACTACTTCGCAGGTTCGGACTCTGGGTTGTAGTTCTTTATGCTGCTAAGGAAAAAATTCTTAAATATATTATTATTCGCTGTTTTCACCGAAATTATAAAACTTTCCATAGGGATAAATATTATTTGAAAGAAGGCAGAAGTCATGTTATTTTGACGTTTCTGTGCAGCAAGCATTGACAAATTATCGTGTAAACACAACGTTTCCAAATTATTGAAATAAATGTTTGAAATCAGTGTTCTATTCTCTACCAATAGTCTGCGGACAACATTTCCTTGTTCGTACAAAACAAAATATCGCTTCTTTAAGTGATAGTGTTAAGAAAAATCCAGATTTGTATATTCGTCGACGTTCACAAGACGACTCGATTAATAACGATACAAGATTCAAATGGTTCAGGAACTAAAGTTACTAGACCATAATAAACGACACTTGTTCGCTGATTGGGCCTAGAACAGCTTATAGTTGATGCTTTTTTTTCTTGGACTTTTTTTTAGCGATGAAGCTCATTTCTGGTTGAGCGGCTACGTAAACAAGCAAAATCGCCGTATATGGAGTGAAAACAATCCTCGAGAAGTTCTGCAGGTTCCACTGCATCGCGAAAAACGCACTGTATGGTGTTGTTAACACGTTAAAGGCATCATCCGTCCACATTTCTTCAAAACCGATGCTGAAGCTAATATTACAGTAATGGTGCTTGTAACAGATCCATGATCAATGATTACTTGTTTATAAATTGGAATGGTATCGACCCAGAGATATTTTGTTCCAACAAGAGAGTGCTACCGTAATAATTGATTTAGTGAAAATTTGGCGATGGCATTATTTCGACAAATGGTCCAATTAATTAACAAAACACAGGAATATTTTCATTAGGCTTATGTCATCTCATTGGTTCAAGCCAAAATTACCCTTGTTATTGATGAAATAAGGCAGAATCACTTAAATAAATGGTCTGTTCAAACGCGACTCCGCGGAACTGGTTGCCGTGGACATATGGCGCAAATCAATTTCAAAACATAAATCTAACGAAATAATTTTTCAAATGAAAAGTAAATTAGGCTTCAATCTTAATTCAAATGTATAAATAAAATAAATAATAAATAAAAAAAACATCTGATATGTCACTGAACTGCTTACTCTGTTGCCGAAAGCAAGTTAATGAAGACTTCAACTTATTTCCATTTATGAAAGTTGACTTTGACAAGACAAGGAAAAAAAACTAGCTGCAATATTAATAGGGAGTTCCGAGAACATCTGGCCGTTAGTTTTAAGATCCGATTATACGCAAGGGTTGTAGGTAACCACCCTATGAAGTAACATGTCAAACTATGATGATGTGGATTTAATGTGGTTCACTTCTTCAGTATGTTACCAGGAAATTATAGGGGTTGGCATCACATGTCCCATTTGTGGATAAATCGGGCGCTTTAGAATGATGAGGGTTACATCGCCGCAGACCTTCTGTGCCATTTGCAAATCATCGCTGTAACCACAGCAGAAAATGGAGAGTAATAATTTCGGCTATACTCACATGCATCTGCAAAAACATTACAGAGGTGACTCGTTTTGGCAGAACAAAGTCATCAGGAGTTGAAATACCACCTCAATATGATTCCCGAACTAAAATATTTGTTCGAGCAAATAATCGTAATAATAATACATTAAAAAATATGGGTGCTTATTTTATTTTAACTGATAGGTCTGTTGATTAATGTCAGGTATATCTAGGACAGTAGCGTTCATTGGGATGATTTTTCCGAACAAACTCTTAATGAAAACTGGTCCCCTTCGAAACAGAAAATGATCAGTTTCTTAAGGATCTTCGAAGTTATGGACTGGAAGATTTCTCATTTGGACACCCTGTATCTTTATTTCATGAATTATAGTTATTTCGAAATGTTGGAATGTTATCAGAAGCGAAATGCAAATCATGTGAACTTTCAGGAAGCAAAATCGAATGGCTGCTTTCTGAACATCCGATAAAGCAGAAAACTGCAGGAGGAAGGACAAGAAGTGCTTCACTGTCCCTTAATGCATCTTAATATTAATCTTCCGGTGACTCCAGACTTTCTTGGTCAGAAACGCCCTCCACTAGACTGTTTCATGAATATGTATACTACTTCGCAGGTTCGGACTCTGGGTTGTACTTCTTTATGCTGCTAAGGAGAAAATTCTTAAATATATTATTATTCGCTGTTTTCACCGAAATTATAAAACTTTCCATAGGGATAAATATTATTTGAAAGAAGGCAGAAGTCATGTTATTTTGACATTTCTGTTCAGCAAGCATTGACAAATTATCGTGTAAACACAACGTTTCCAAATTATTGAAATAAATGTTTGAAATCAGTGTTCTATTCTCTACCGATAGTCTTCGGACAACATTTCCTTGTTCGTACAAAACAAAATATCGCTTCTTTAAGTGATAGTGTTAAGAAAAATCCAGATTTGTATATTCGTCGACGTTCACAAGACGACTCGGTTAATAACGATACAAGATTCAAATGGTTCAGGAACTAAAGTTACTAGACCATAATAAACGACACTTGTTCGCTGATTGGGCCTAGAACAGCTTATAGTTGATGCTTTTTTTTATTGGACTTTTTTTTAGCGATGAAGCTCATTTCTGGTTGAGCGGCTACGTAAACAAGCAAAATCGCCGTATATGGAGTGAAAACAATCCTCGAGAAGTTCTGCAGGTTCCACTGCATCGCGAAAAACGCACTGTATGGTGTTGTTAACACGTTAAAGGCATCATCCGTCCACATTTCTTCAAAACCGATGCTGGAGCTAATATTACAGTAATGGTGCTTGTAACAGATCCATGATCAATGATTACTTGTTTATAAATTGGAATGGTATCGACCCAGAGATGTTTTTGTTCCAACAAGAGAGTGCTACCGTAATAATTGATTTAGTGAAAATTTGGCGATGGCATTATTTCGACAAATGGTCCAATTAATTAACAAAACACAGGAATATTTTCATTAGGCTTATGTCATCTCATTGGTTCAAGCCAAAATTACCCTTGTTATTGATGAAATAAGGCAGAATCACTTAAATAAATGGTCTGTTCAAACGCGACTCCGCGGAACTGGTTGCCGTGGACATATGGCGCAAATTAATTTCAAAACATAAATCTAACGAAATAATTTTTCAAATGAAAAGTAAATTAGGCTTCAATCTTAATTCAAATGTATAAATAAAATAAATAATAAATAAAAAAAACATCTGATATGTCACTGAACTGCTTACTCTGTTGCCGAAAGCAAGTTAATGAAGACTTCAACTTATTTCCATTTATGAAAGTTGACTTTGACAAGACAAGGAAAAAAAACTAGCTGCAATATTAATAGGGAGTTCCGAGAACATCTGGCCGTTAGTTTTAAGATCCGATTATACGCAAGGGTTGTAGGTAACCACCCTATGAAGTAACATGTCAAACTATGATGATGTGGATTTAATGTGGTTCACTTCTTCAGTATGTTACCAGGAAATTATAGGGGTTGGCATCACATGTCCCATTTGTGGATAAATCGGGCGCTTTAGAATGATGAGGGGTTGCTAATCCCTGGTATAAAACGGTTAACAACATTATCCGGTACCAATTTAATAGTCGAATGTGTACAGGAAGACTTTGGTAAATCAATTAGGTTCAGTTATTCATAAGGCAATATATTACTAGCAGATTTTGATTATTGCCCATATTGAATAATGAATATGAATTTATGCATCAGTAAATTACTGAGTTTGCAATTTATACTTATGGATTGGCTGTAATATTCTAACTTTACATGATTTCTTTAAGGCTTTTGATGCTATTGATATAGACTCAATTAGCGGATCTTCCAAGCTTCGTCATTTCACATTAGTCTCTCGGTCCTCAATAGACGCAGGATTATTCCCCCGCTCTTTCTTAACCATCCTCTTTCAGGCATTTTTTCATAATAACCAACAATCTTTCTTGAATATTTTTTTCATTGTGTCACACAGTGAAATTTTAGCAACAATTCTATTTCTCACTTATGCTTTCGTTCATAAATTAAAGGTTAAATTAAAGAAAATATTAAACCCCACAATTAGTAATGGAGCTAAAGGTTACATTTTTTTACGCACGGTCAAGTACAATTAGTAAAATCATAGTAATAGTATTTATTTACTATTGGGAAGCATCGAGAAATATTCGGATAATGTGTCAATTTGGTTTTTCGTTTGGTTATTTTAACAAAATACGCTTGAAGGCTGAATTTGATAAAGAAAATAATGAACCAAAGGAATAAGAAAACTTTAATATCACCAATAATGATCTGGAAGCCGTTGATAAAATTGCATTGAATTCAAGATAAGTTGCAGCTAATTTGTGACAATATTATTTTCATTAGATGTATCATATGACACATCAATTTTTCATTTCTTTATGATAAGTGAAAAAATGTAGAGACATTTGATATTGAGCACCTGCATCATACAACTTGAATGAAAGTTAGAAACTAAATAAAATAAATCCAATTCAAACAACGTTAACATCAAAAAGCAAAAATTACGATGGGAGCCCAAAAAAATTGGAAATACATTACCAATAAAAAGTTACTGCAAAATAAATACAAAGAACAATAGAATTATAAACAAAATTCTGGTATTGGTCAGAACATTATAGTGGTAATATTATTCAATATTCAGATAATTTCTTCATTGTTGCTGTTGTAAATAAAACAAAGGAAATGAATGCATTCAGGAAATAACCTCAACTTCAATCAGTGACTTTGCCATAGAGTTAGTTTAACATGGGAAAACTCACGCTTCCATGGTTTTTTACAAGTGTACTAGTGGTACAGTTGTTCTAAGTGCTGAAACGATCAGTAATTTACAGTTTGAATTACATTTCAACTCTCTGACAAAAGAGTAGGCGGAAAGTTGGAATAAAACGCAAAAATATTAAACTTCTTCGATATTTATTGAATTTCCTTCAAAATACACCATATACATGCGTCAACGTTTTTTCCGATCATGGAAACATCTTAATAGGCGCTTTCAGGATTGCCCTTATGCGGTTTTTTCTTCTATGGCGTCTATCTAGTCAAAACTAGACTTAAGCGAGGTTTTTCGGTTTCGGCTCATTTTTTTCACTCATTCGAATGATTGTTGGCTCGTTTGTGTCTCGTAGTCATAAACGCATCTCTCGTCACCAGTTATGATTCGTCCCATGAACGTGGAATCAAAATGCGCACGATCCAGCATGTCTACAGTTACCTGCATCCGGTACTGTTTTTGAAAAAAATCTTTAACACTGGCATGATGATTTTGGAGCACAATTTCTTTGATTTTTTTCGACATTATCGTTGGTTAAAGAGGTCGACGGTCGTCCTCAACTTCGACAATCTCCCTAACTTTTTAAAGGCTTTGTGCTACTCGTACACTTGAGTTTTCGATAAAACAGAGTTTCCATCGGCCATTTCCGGCGCTCGCAAGGAGTTGTCATCCAAAATTTCGTTCAAAACACAAAATGTGATACAAACTCTTTGTTGGAAATTTTTTTCTTTGTAACATTCGTAGACTACCACTGAGGTGGACTGGTTTCAACAGCTCTCGTAAGGAAATTAGATGACAGACTGCGTTCATGTTTGACATAATAATTACGCACAGTCCTACCAACATTCAGAAACTTCAAATACCTAAAAATACTCAACTCTGACAATTTAATGAGAATGATGAGTGTATGACTTAAGTTTTGCGCAGTTCTGCCTATCAAAGTTCGTTGCTGGGGCTGTAATTTTCGAATGCGCATGCTCACCGGTAATATAACTGTAATTTTCATGTTGCTGGGACGAACCTTATAGATGAAGACTGAAAGAAAAAAACCTTCAGCATTCTTTTTCATTATCTGCCAATAACCTATGGAACTAGTAATGATGAAAGTATGAGAAATCAACGAATTCAAATAAAATAATTTAATCGGAAGCTTCATAACAAAAGCAATAGAAACACTCCACTTAAGAGGCAGTCCTATGGCGGCATAATGCAAATGAGATCATGATTATAAGAAAAAAAACTAGCGTAGTGAAACTTGGTCGGATTTGCATGAGATTTGATCGTGGGAGAGAGCGCGAATGAAAACACCAAAATGTAGAAAAATAAAGGTAATTCATGTATCGTAGGTAGAGGAGATACCAATCTAAAGGGACTGTTTGTTGAACTTTCCGTATATCTTATTTAATCGAAGTTAAGCAGAGCCGGCGAGCAGACCTATTTCAATGAACAGCAGAAGATTCACGCATCCGATATTGCTCTCCCAGTTTCGAAACAAAACGGACCGAGACTAGATTCAATGGATATTGCGCAATTAAATTCTGATAGAATTGGAAAAGATTAACGAAAAATTGAAAAAAATATATATGTTCAATAAAATTTTCACTATAATGTAGAAGGCAGTAACTCAGATACTCAACCAACAATTTTTTTTTATAGTACTTGAACAAATGTTTTTAGAGAATAACCTTATCAAACGTGTCCTATAAACGTATACACTAAATTTATGAAAAGTTTTTACATCTAAAATGGGCACAAGTTTATAAAACGCTTTTGCCGTATTGACTTGTTCTATAATAGCTGCGAAGACCTCAAGTAACATAGTCAATAGCTAGGCCTCGACTGACTAGCTCGTTCACACTGTATTTATACAACTTTGTTGATATCATTATATTCAAAGAAGGTTCCCTATGCTAGAAGTTGCTAATAACGGGTCATCCAAAAAACAAATCTTCTAACAAAACAAAATGGCCTATGTCGTTTGAAGAGATGTCACGTGTAAAAATTATATAGTGCTGACATCTAGCCGTCACATTTGGATGACTCTTGATAATCAAGATCACAAACAAGGCAAAAAACGTTATCATTGTTAAGTTAGATCAACCTGAAAATATACCCATTTTTTTCGCTATTGTGTCTACTGATCTGATTATTCAGTTCTATTTAATAATACATACAATTTTGTTAGTTCGGTATCAACCATCTTATTCCGAAAATTGAATTATCGACCTCGATATAAAATAATCTTGTACGTCTTGAATCTGTGGGAAAATTACTGTTGGGATTCCGCAGAGAGCGCTAAAAGAAAATAAGTTTTTCTCCAACGTGTAATGAGGAAATTTTTCAACCGAACAGTATGCAAAAAACGTAGTCTCAATTTGCAGTAGTTGCACCTCTTCTCACACGTGATATCTGCCTGGCCATTTTGCCTATGGGCACAAGCTTTAAAAAAATTCTCAGAATGTAATGAGAATATAATTTCATTCATGTCATGAAATGGTCAACATGAAATATTCAGTTTATTTTATAAGCGTTGCCGAGTTCACAAATTGATGACGTAAATTACCTATATCATTTCAATTAGAGCAATTTTATTGTATTTCATGTAGACTCACTGTTATAAATATTTCTGAAAGTGCGTAGGAATTATTATTGGACATTTATTACAGCTGATTACAGCTGTAATCAGGTTGTAGCACTGAAAACAATTCAATTCTCCTTTAAATAATAGGATCCATTCGAGTGAATACATCCACCCATTAGCTACATTCGGATCAATTGAAATTTGCTTCTTGGATAGCTTTTAGGGATATAACATTCCAAAGATTTTAAGGTCTTGAACTTAAGACAGTGAATGGAGCAGGATGACTTTCAAAACTGAACAAAAACCTCGATGCCTTCATAAAGTTGGATCTTATGTGTGAAGTGTGCCAAGTTGATGGGAAATATTCTTTGTATGTTACATGACACGTCTTGATTTTTTCGTCAATCACCATTGCTTTTTGATAAGTCATTTCCGAAGAAACTGATATGGCAATATGGGTTGGTTTATTATAGCGGTATATTTCTGTTGACCACAAAGGAACGTGAAACGCACATAATATACTGACGCATATGTTAGCCATATTGAACTTCGAATGAAATGCTGACCTCTTGAACTCTATCTCGAAACGAATTTCACCTTAACAAATGACCGAGGTAGTCGCTGAAGAACCTTGAATTTCCTTTGTCCAACTATTTATGGTTGTATTCACCAATAACCATGCATAATTTAAAGGCATATCGGAGGACTTCCAATTTTTTTTTTTATCTCAGAACCACCCTACACATTGTCATTATGGCGATCGGCAAAGTCAATCACGAAAATATTTCATTTTGAGAAATGGGACTCTAAAAGCTTTCTGCTTTATCTACGATAAACACTTGAAACTAGTGACTTATTCCGAGCAATTGCGACCAACAAACAAGGGTCACTTCTACATTTTAATTTCAACCATCATCTAAATGAATTGTTGAATTGAGACCTTTGTTGATATATCACTTATCTATTTGACAGGTTGAAGGCCAAATGAATGGAAACAGAACTACCTCTTAAATCATTGCCAACATGTTTCGATTTAATTCAGGGCTATAAAAATGACCACAGAGATCATATACACTCAAGAACATACAAATTTTATGTTGAAATGAATAAATACCTAGACATTATGAACAATAATGGACAAATAATACAATTAATATTTGCATAATACAGCAAATATAAATGGAAAGACATAGTGGATATGTATTTTGCCCATACAATGAATATAACATAGTTATAAAGACAGAATCTCAGAACATAAACGAGATGCCCTCAATATACTCAATCCTCTAAAAAAAAAGGAAAATATTCCTTTGATTTTTCAGGAAAAAATATCAATCAGCGTTTATGAAAATCGTTTTCGATTCCATAAGTGTACTATCAATTAAGTGGTCGGAAATTCGCTGTAACTTGAAGAAAATCTTCAAACCACAGATATTAAAATTTTCATAGTTTTGTCAATCTTGACAGTTAATGAAAATTGAAGAATTTTCAAATATTGGCACCTTTTTTTGAAAGCTAAGTTTTGCCTTGAAACCGACGAAAGATGTCTCAAACAAGGCAAAAAACGTTATCATTGTTAAGTTAGATCAACCTGAAAATATACCCATTTTTTTCGCTATTGTGTCTACTGATCTGATTATTCAGTTCTATTTAATAATACATACAATTTTGTTAGTTCGGTATCAACCATCTTATTCCGAAAATTGAATTATCGACCTCGATATAAAATAATCTTGTACGTCTTGAATCTGTGGGAAAATTACTGTTGGGATTCCGCAGAGAGCGCTAAAAGAAAATAAGTTTTTCTCCAACGTGTAATGAGGAAATTTTTCAACCGAACAGTATGCAAAAAACGTAGTCTCAATTTGCAGTAGTTGCACCTCTTCTCACACGTGATATCTGCCTGGCCATTTTGCCTATGGGCACAAGCTTTAAAAAAATTCTCAGAATGTAATGAGAATATAATTTCATTCATGTCATGAAATGGTCAACATGAAATATTCAGTTTATTTTATAAGCGTTGCCGAGTTCACAAATTGATGACGTAAATTACCTATATCATTTCAATTAGAGCAATTTTATTGTATTTCATGTAGACTCACTGTTATAAATATTTCTGAAAGTGCGTAGGAATTATTATTGGACATTTATTACAGCTGATTACATTGTAATCAGGTTGTAGCACTGAAAACAATTCAATTCTCCTTTAAATAATAGGATCCATTCGAGTGAATACATCCACCCATTAGCTACATTCGGATCAATTGAAATTTGCTTCTTGGATAGCTTTTAGGGATATAACATTCCAAAGATTTTAAGGTCTTAAGACAGTGAATGGAGCAGGATGACTTTCAAAACTGAACAAAAACCTCGATGCCTTCATAAAGTTGGATCTTATGTGTGAAGTGTGCCAAGTTGATGGGAAATATTCTTTGTATGTTACACATGACACGTCTTGATTTTTTTCGTCAATCACCATTGCTTTTTGATAAGTCATTTCCGAAGAAACTGATATGGCAATATGGGTTGGTTTATTATAGCGGTATATTTCTGTTGACCACAAAGGGAACGTGAAACGCATATAATATACTGACGCATATGTTAGCCATATTGAACTTCGAATGAAATGCTGACCTCTTGAACTCTATCTCGAAACGAATTTCACCTTAACAAATGACCGAGGTAGTCGCTGAAGAACCTTGAATTTCCTTTGTCCAACTATTTATGGTTGTATTCACCAATAACCATGCATAATTTAAAGGCATATCGGAGGACTTCCAATTTTTTTTATCTCAGAACCACCCTACACATTGTCATTATGGCGATCGGCAAAGTCAATCACGAAAATATTTCATTTTGAGAAATGGGACTCTAAAAGCTTTCTGCTTTATCTACGATAAACACTTGAAACTAGTGACTTATTCCGAGCAATTGCGACCAACAAACAAGGGTCACTTCTACATTTTAATTTCAACCATCATCTAAATGAATTGTTGAATTGAGACCTTTGTTGATATATCACTTATCTATTTGACAGGTTGAAGGCCAAATGAATGGAAACAGAACTACCTCTTAAATCATTGCCAACATGTTTCGATTTAATTCAGGGCTATAAAAATGACCACAGAGATCATATACACTCAAGAATATACAAATTTTATGTTGAAATGAATAAATACCTAGACATTATGAACAATAATGGACAAATAATACAATTAATATTTGCATAATACAGCAAATATAAATGGAAAGACATAGTGGATATGTATTTTGCCTATACAATGAATATAACATAGTTATAAAGACAGAATCTCAGAACATAAACGAGATGCCCTCAATATACTCAATCCTCTAAAAAAAAAGGAAAATATTAATTTTGATTTTTCAGGAAAAAATATCAATCAGCGTTTATAAAAATCGTTTTCGATTCCATAAGTGTACTATCAATTAAGTGGTCGGAAATTCGCTGTAACTTGAAGAAAATCTTCAAACCACAGATATTAAAATTTTCATAGTTTTGTCAATCTTGACAGTTAATGAAAATTGAAGAATTTTCAAATATTGGCACCTTTTTTGAAAGCTAAGTTTTTGCCTTGAAACCGACGAAAGATGTCTGTAGAAACCAAACGACATAAATTGTTATAGTAATCTTTTAAAGAAGTACTGAATATTTCGTGGAGAGTTGCACAATTTATATTTTCTATCGGAGTTTCATAAAAACTTCCTCTACCAGGTACCAAGAATAATATGATCTTTTGCAGGATTTCTATCTTAGTAAAACTCATCGGTTGGACTGAAATAACAATAAAGAAATTTCATTAAGTTCCCTAACCCTTTTCTTCATTCGTAAGATTTCTATGCACCTGATGAAAGGAAGATATCCATTATTAGAAGAGCTACAACTTTCATTTAATTGAAAACATAATAATCTGCGTAGATTCGTGCTGGTCTTGTAATTTGTCCTTTCCTAAGGATTCGCTTTTGTGCGTGATTTTCAAAGGAAAAAGATTTCATGGCGGACATATTTTAATTACGTTCTGTATTGAAAGTCACTCCCACTTATTCCCTTTTTTCTACCCTATCTCTGCAAGACCACCCCTCCCCACAATTATGCTCTTCAGTTACCCTAGCGGTATGTTTACTGTCTGTCAAGCCATACGGGTTGGTACATGTACTTCCTCCTTTGCAGATTCTAGCTGGATGTTCAAGGGTTTTCGATCGCATACAGGATGATTTTATGATGGTGCCATCGAATCACTTTCAGTATTCTTATATCGGGTTTTCCCATAAGATGTTGAATTTTGAATAGGTTGCTCTATGGTCATTTCATTCATATGAAAACTTATATTTCTGCTCAAATTAGAACAATAGACGCGAAAATGACAGCTTTAAAGTTCAGTTAATACAACGAGCCAAACCAAAACCGTTATATCTTAGTAAGTTGGATCCCTGAAAGACTTCGAAACAAGTCGAATGCTCATTCTCACCCCAGAGGCTCATTCTTACCTCAGAAGCTCATTCTCACCTCAGAGGCTCAATTTTATCTCAGATGCTCATTCTCACCTCAGAGGCTCATTTTGACCTCTGATGCTTGTTCTCACCTCAGAGGCTCATTCTCACCTCAGAGGCTCATTCTCACCTCAAAGGCTCATTCTTACCTCAGAGGCTCATTCTCACCTCAGAGGCTCATTCTCACCTCATAGGCTCATTCTCACCTCGGAGGCTCCGTTAATAAGAACAATTGATGATAAAACCATACTTATTCGCAGATGAGGTTAGTTTTCCCGGTATTTTGATGCACAGGGACTTTTTGGTAATTTTTAAAATTATCAGAAAAAAGGAAAACCTAATAATTTGAAGTTAACAAATTATTATCATTATAAAAAATGTATTATTATGGACCATTCCATTTTTTCGCACAACCTAGACATAATCCCGCATCTAATGAGCTCCAGCACATAATTTTAGTCAGAGTATTTCACAAAAACATCATATTAAACTTATAAACTACACTAGTTAAACGAAATTTGTCATCCATATCGATAGTAAATTAAACAGCCACAAGTGATAAATGACCTTATGATCGATAACAATGATGAATGGTTGTTAGAATATTATCTAATTACCTATATCTTCGAATTAATTTCGTATAATATTATTATTTGATTCACCTCAGATTTCGGCTTGCTTTAAATGCATTACAAGACGAACAGGACGATCAAATAACATTTTTACGTGCGATTAATTTGTTTTTTAAGAATTTACGCACATTTGTTGTAGAAGCACCTTTAAGATGGTGCTCGTATTGTCTGTGAACGTGAAAGAATGCATTTTATAAGATAATAATTTCATTGCATCAGTACAGAATATTCTTTCAATCATTGACATTATATAAACAACATGGAAAAATATTTATAGCAAAAAAACAAACATTTTTATGTTCAATTAAAATTTAATTTAAATTTTAATTTTTAATAATAATAATAATAATAATTTTTTAATTTAAATTTTAATTAAAAATTAAAACACACAATATGTAGACAAAGCCAATTGAAATTTCATCGAGTAAATAGTATACAGTCCGTTATAAAATAAATAAAAGTCGAGGTCAAATTTGAAGACGTTTAGTGGGTATGACGTCATAAATCGTTTTATACAACACAAAAGAACGTGAAAGCTTCAATAGTCGTTCTTCTTCCTTAAGGAGAAATCTAATATTTACAATGTAATAGCTATAAATGCAAATCTTCTCAAATTCACCTGCTTTTTGGGGATATGAAAATATCACTAATTCGTACGTCTAACAATATCTAAACAAATTAAAACATCTCTTTTTATAGAATGCTTGCATAAGAGGTATCCCCAATGTTTTTCAGAAGGTTATGATATAGAAGAATTCAAAATATTTTATTTATCACGCCGTTGCTATTCAATCGAATTAATATCGATTGGGCGTACGCCACTGGGCAGTAGATGTCAGAACGAATTCTCCTAACATTATGAAAGACTTTATGGTTATTTCCAGACAACACGGAAGTATAATTAATATTACCCGTATAAATAATTTTATAGCGATTCCCCCTGACTTTATTGATAATTAGATTTCGGTATGACTTTCACGGCCTTCGACAGTAAAGAAGATATATTAAATTGTTAAAGTGAATATTTTAACGCATACCTGGAGAGGTACGTCAACAGAACTGCAATCCGACTCGTTCTCCATTCCATGCCATTAACATTGTGGACAGTTAACGGTGATTTTCGTATTCCTGTAAAAAAAATCTATTTATCCTGAGCCCACGCATATTTAAAAGAATTCCAAGAATTAAATGAAAAAACGCTAATAAGTCATCAAAGGTTTCTTTATAGTCCATTCAAGATAAAGAGATAAAACAGCGAATCATGTGAACATCTTTCAAAAACAATACTTTATTTAAAAAAAAAATTAAATAATATTACTGTAATTTTTGACAGTACCTTCTTCATCATGCGTAGAAAATATTCAATCTAGTTATATAACTGATTGTTAACTGTAATACTTTATTTGTTAGAACGAACCTAATGGATATATAAAAATCTATTTGCGAAAGATCACAATCGAATCTGTTATATCTCGTCGCTTACATGTGACAGGCAGGACTTTGTGTTTACGAATTCCAGGAAATACATCGCTGTAGGTGGTGGAGCATCAATTGATTTGTGTCCGTCATAAGCTTAGTCCGATGTATCCTCCTCCACTCAATAACACGAATCTCGATTCAGATTCGATGTCAGAATGTTCTTTTTCCGCAGAAAAAAAACTCACGAGTTGCAGATCTAACAATTTAAACTGAAGTTTCCAGATGCCTTGTCAATACGGTATCGTGGAAAATGACTAATGCATTTGAAAATTTATGCGCTAGATCCGTGTGCATGACATATTATTTTATATTCATTGGTTTTCATTTCAACGTTTCAGGCTGAACTGATAATGAGCCAAAGAGAATTAATTGATCTTCTTGAAAGGTTTATATGGGTAACTGTTAATTCAACAAGATAAAATTGTGAATTTAATAAAAAGCAAAATTCATATATCTACCGAAAATACCTTTATTTAACACTCGTTATTTGTATTTTGAATCTATGAATAATAGTTATTTATATATCTATATATTCTTTTGAACTATTGGCTTACAAACAAATGTTAGCTGGAGTTGGTGACGGGGTGCCATACAATTCGGTGTATGACATGAAAGCCTCGGGTAAAATTCCCAGTAAAAAAAATCCCTGGTTTCCCACATAAGTATTGTTGTGTGTACAGAAATAAGCTTAAATATATTTGAGGGACTTCTTTCACCAAGAGTGGTTTTCAGTTAATAATCACAGAGGCTTCTTCAAGTTGAAAATTTGTTTAATATAACCCATTCCAAGAAAGAATTTGAACTAAAACCTAAACCTAAAACCATCTAGAAATTTATATATGGGACAACTATTGATGAGATGAGGATTTGTTTCTTCTGCATATCCACATTCACAACTTGCGCTTGCAACTAAGTTCCATCTGAATAGCATGCTATTGGTTTGACCATGATCTGTTCTCCAACGATTAAGAATTGCCAAATTTTTCTTGGAAGATCAAAACCCGGAATTTTCTAAGAAGGATCAGAAGTGAGATTTTTATTGAACATTTCATGAGAGTTTCATTCAATCTTCCATAATTCTTTATCGCTTATGTTCATATTGAATAATGTATTATACCAGAATGGTTTACGTGAGTTCAATTTTGGAATTTCATTTTGTGGAATGTATGAAATAATTTGAAATGAGGAAAAGAATATTCACTCCAAGAATTCAGAGCTGCAGTCTGTCTGCGAATATGGGGAGGAACAATGTTAGACAATACTGGTAACCAATGAACCGGTGTAGATCTTATGGTGCCAGTAATTATACTCATATATGTATTCAATTGTGCATCGATTTTTTGTGTATGTGCACTATTAAATCAAATAGAGCAGCAATACTCAGCTGCAGAAAAGACTAAGGCTAGAGATGCTGTACGAAGAGTGGAAGCATCAGCACCCCAAGATGATCCAGATAATTTCTGAAGAATAATAATAATATATTTACTTCCATAATCAAGCCAAATATTGAAAAGAAAATACGCCAACACTACAAAAAAGAAAGAAAACAGATAAGGATAGAGCGTTCAGACAAGGATAGAGCGTTCAGACCTGAAAATTGGAACTAATGTACTAATTCGAGTTGTACGGCTCCAACTCTATTAAAATTTTTTTTATCTCAGATTTGAAACTTATACAGTCTTTAAGAATTTGATATCTCTTCGGAAGCCTATTAAAGTTTTTCGATGTTTGGAAATTGCTACTCTTATTGTCAATAAAAACACGAAACCTTCTATCAGATAACATATTTTGTAGTTGTAGTTTGAAAATTAATTCATATTTCCACACAGTGTCATATGCCGAAGATAAATCAATGAATCAGCTTCTGTTTTCAACCTATTATTGAAGCCTGATTCTATGAAAGTTGTAAGGCTGAGAACCTAATCTGAACAATTTTTCCTAAAGCCTCCCTGGAAATTATGTAGAGCATTTTCTATAGAAGATTCATTTCTAAAAAGAACTAACCTTTCTAGTATCATGAAAGGAACACTCAATAAACTGATTGGTCGATAACTACTAGGATCACAAGGATATTTTCCTCGTTTTGAAATACCTTTCACTTTAACCTTACGGAATTTGGAAGGAAAGTTTCCTGAATTCAGAATATCGTTATAGAAAGACAATCACCAAAACAAGGCGTTTTTTCCTAAATTTTTGATGAATTCAGGATAAATTCCGTCAAAACCTCCTGCTTTCCGAGATTTGGTAGACTTAATTGCAGCCCTCAATTCGCTGATCTCCTGAATATGTGTAATTTTTTCTTCATATTCTTCATTTTAGATTGGGATATATTAACTGATTCAGATACATCAGCTAAGCGGCGAGCGATTAATCTTGGATCAATTTTTGATGATGATGAGGCAAGGGGAGTAGCTTCACCTAATTTTCTTAATATATCCCATGAACCCCTACTCGAATGTGTGAAATTCATTTTTGATACAACACTATCTCATTTCTCTTTTCAGCTTGTATTGATAGTGTTCATAAGCCTTTCACTTTTATCAACGGTTGATGAATTTTGATAGTCCTTATACAAATTTTCGGTTTCTTGGAACAAACTTTTTGGCTGCGGCTTTCACAACACCTAAGAATCTGTGATAGTTATCGTGAATGGATTTAATACATCTAATATCACTGTCTACCTTCTTAGCAAATTCAATCCAATTTGCTTTCTTGAAATTCCAACTAGGTCTTCTTAAACATTCAGAATATTGAATTAAACTTCTTAAAGTCAACAGAATAGGCCTATATGTTGGCTATGAGGAAAAAATCAGTATCAGTATGGAATAAAAGGTTTTCTTGAATTCAAATTTTGACTGTTCTGTGGAGTGTTTTTCTTAAGGATTTTTAAAACATGAATAAAAACAAATTATCTCAATTTTAATTTAAATTTAAATGTTTTATTCCAATTCAAAGTTCTATCAGTCTGAAAAACATCCGATACAACCGGAGTGTCCATAAATATTGAATATGCATATGCATTGTAAAACAGTCTGTGGAACCTGAAAAACCTATTAACATAACAACAAATCATACAGACTTTTCTGGGAAATACGTCTTCAAAATACTCTTGTGAGAAAAATAAGGTACATGCATTGAGAAAACTCATATAAATCATGTTCATTGTAAGGTTGATTATGATCAATTGTGAGTTTGATTATCGAGGTATTGTGCATTTTCTTTCACTCAACAAAGGTACTCGTTCGAAAGCCCATCTCTAGCAATATCGTCCAATATTTCTACCTGGCTTGAGTGGTGGCTCTTTAATCTTGCATAACCACTTCAGCCGACACTTGGAACTTATTTGTCAAAACAATTTATTAACTCATTACTTCAACTTGATTCGTTTCTTCTCTTCGAAACGTAACTTACATACTGAGATAATATCGCAAACCTTTCAAAACGAACCTATATCGTCGGCCAATCTCCATTGCCAATCTCCATTTCGAGTGATCTCTTCGGAAAGAGCCCACACATGTTATTGTGCCAGTCATTTTTATCACCATTATTATGCCTGTTCAATCTTCATTTCATTCCGATCCATCCAATCATACTTATTTCAAAGCGTTAAGTAGTTTTTCGAAAAATTTATTTATTCTTGATTCTACATGTAACGAGTTTGTTCCTGATGAAAAAAAACTTGAAAGTACTGACGAGTAATGATTCAAAATTTGAAAAATCGCACGTCTTATTACTTGAAGTTGATATGCACACCGAAATGAATCATTCGACAACATGTATGATTCGAAATATGAAAACAACTTAATAAAATTAATAATAATAATGTTTCATTATTTCATTTCAAAGAAAAATGTACAACAGAGAGATGAGTTGCAATAGTGTCAATAATTATATTAATTAATTAATCTAATAAACTACATGTTTCAATATTCAACCAGTAATTATATATGCTCTATTTGAATTATTTTAAATTTTCTATCCTGGTTGGGAATTCTAAATTTCCAGGCATTTATATTCCACCTGTTCTTGACTCGTTGTTAGAGTAAACTTAAACTAGTAGTAAGTAGTAGTAAGTATCTAGTCTATACTTCTGGTTTCATGATTGATTTTCTTGTTTTCAAATTTTTAGAGAATTTGGTTTTTTCTTTTCATGAATAGTAGACACTTTTGAATAAATATTGCATATATTGTTAATAGACCGCTACTGCTAAAAACGCCTCTGCAGGTTGTACCCAAGACCATTTATTATTCTCACTATTTTTTCTTTTGAAATAAATAGATGCTCTATGTTTGATTTACTACAGAAAATTATTCCAAACCTTAATTAATCTGGTGGAGTTAAAGTTGTCTCTATTTTCGATATTTGATTTGGAGGGTGCAAAAGAAACCAGCCTAATTTTTTCTTTGTTGAGAAATAGTTTATTTGCATTGAACCATTTCTAATAATTTTTAACTGGGAATTTGTAGTTCTGTGAAAAGCTAGTAGATTTGTATCATCTACATAGTTAAGAGCGATTGCCTCTTCTTCCCTTACTCTAAGACATGTATTGAAATCATTAATATAGATGATGAAGATGAAAGTTCCTGCTTTGCTTCCATGTGGTATACCAAGAATCAGTTCCTAGAAGTTCAGGTTTTTGCTCTATTTTTATCCATAACATATGATTTCTTGCTTCAATATAATATTTTGCCCATTTCAATGCTGGTCCTCGAATTCCAGTTTCGCCATTAATTTTGTTCATCCAGACAATTATAAACCTTAGTTAGATCCAAAGAGATCCCCACAGCTAGCTTTTTATCTTCAAATTCCTTCACTATTCTTGTGATGAATCGATATATGGCTGATACTTTCACTTGTCGTATATAGAAATATGACAGCTTTAAAAGTGACATCAACTCTAATAATATTTCTATTAATTTCAAATCAAACATCGCTACTCTCTTATGCTTTATCATCTAATTTATTCAACAAGAACTCGATTCCATTTCTAGATAATTGAGGAATTGATTTAAATTGTTCCTGTCCAGGCATCACGTGATGAAAGAGCTTTCACATCAAAACCTGCCGGGGCATTCCTTTATTGACGATCTTTCGGGCACACATCACTGATTAATTCAACATGGCCGTACCTTAATTTTAATTATATCTCATTGTTTCAGATTTCGCATCGACAATACCGACCATATTATAGACGTGAACAAAGGCAATGTCCAGTTCGAGTATGACCAAGTCAATATAATATGTCCAGTGTACATGCCTGGGACGTACGATGAGGACGCAGAGAAATACATTATATACAATGTGACCAGAGAAGAATATGAGACGTGCAGAATAACGAATCCTGATCCTAAAATCATCGCGATATGCGATAAACCCTATAAGCTGATGTATTTCACAATTACGTTTAGACCATTCACCCCACAACCTGGAGGCCTGGAGTTCCAGCCGGGGAAGGATTACTATTTTATCTGTGAGTATTTCAGTATTGCACAACACATTGCATTTTCGACGCAGCACCGAAGAATTTCATGAATACATCTTCACCAGTTATGCATTCATTATCTACATTTCTGCTACATTCTTGACGTAGTTTGATGAATTTTCAAATCAATATTGAACATTTGGTTTATTTCATCCCAGGAACGTAGATAACATACGGAATTTTATAAAATTTTGTATTCGATTTATAATCAACAGAGTTGTTAATTGAAATATTTTGAATTCAACCGGTTCTCTCGGGGATTTTATACAGTGAATGGCTCTATCATGGAAGCACCTTAAAAATGCTATACCTACATTCTTTCGACTTTTGGAGTACAATATTTGTTAGCGAACAATATAGCATATAGTGTTAGCTGGGATTGGTGACTCGGTGCCATACAATTTGATGTATGACATTTAAGCAAAGGGGAAAAACCCCAGTGAGAAAAAATCCGAGCTCCCCTCATTAATGTTGTAATGTTTACAAAAATAAGCTTGAATATTAAATGGCGAAGAACATCTTTCTTCCAAAGAATGACACAGAGAGTTCTCCAAGTTTCCACATCAATGCTTTAATATTGCTACTCTTATTTTCAACAAAAACACGACAACATATTATCTAATAATCTCACCATTTTAGCACACTTCAGATAGGTAAAGAGTTTCAAAACGGACCCATCTAATCTTTCCATAGTGTGATATGCCGAAGATAAATCTATGAAAACAGCCTGATTTTATGAAAGCTGTAAGGCTAGGAACCAAATCTGAACAATGCTACTTTCACTAAAACCTGCCTGGAAATTCTAAGGAACATTTTATACATTAGATTCAATTCAAAGAAAAATTAATTTTTCTGATATCTGAAAAGGAACAATCTGAAAGTTGATTGGTCGATAACTATTAATTTTTCTTCGTTTCAAAATAACTATTACTTTAGCCTTACAAAATTCGGAAGAAATTTTTTCAGAATTCAGAATATTTTTATTCAAAGACAATAACCAAAACAAGGCCTCTTTGCCCAAATGTTTGATAAATTCCGTCAAAACCTGCTACTTTCCCTGATTTGCTGAACTTAATTGCCACTTTCAATTCATCTATATGGAAATATAATATGCGAATTCTGACCCCACGTTCATGGGATGGATCATAACTGGTGACGAGACATTAATCTATGCATACGACATACAATAAAAACAACAATCATCTGAATGGGTGGATGAAAATGAGCCAAAATCGTAAAACCACCGAAAAAGTTGTTCGGAAATCAAGACATTTTATTATGTCATAGAGTATATAGCATTTTTCAATTAATGTTCTGATTCGAAACCGAAAATTCCATAAATTTTCAGACGGACCTCGTATTCATAAAGCCTAAAAAATTCCGATGAAACGTGCGAAATTTGAGCTGTACGGAAGCCACCCCTCTTTAAAATGTCTAATTTGTATTTATCCTAAAGATTTATCGCCAACAGCGTTTGACTACACAGTTTCGACAGAACGTTAACAGATGTTTCTTGCCGATGATATTACTAAAGAGCCATAAGGGGGGTAACCTCATAATTTAACTACTTTCATTAGTTGATGTTAATCAAAAAATATACCCTTTTAAATCGCTTAGCCTGGCCCATTCAATCAGGACCCTCTCGTGCGGGTAGAAAGTAAATCTGAACCCACATGTTCGTGTTAATTTGTGAAAAGGTAAAAAGAGGGCAAATGCAAGGATTAACGGATATGAAAACCAAGCTCATGTTTTGTTTTTCTCCATTGTAAATCATTCACCGAGAAAATCCTCAGACAAAGATTATTATACGACCAATTTTTATTCCTTCTCTCGCAACATGCTTTTTCATTTTACGTTCATATAAACATTCGTATACCTACAGATTATTTTGCATCCCATTTTTCCAATCCAAGCGTATATTAATATCACCACAATAATTAAAATATTTCAGGAATATTTTCGACGTTTCAAATTTGAAATGATATATATATATATATAAATCATCCTTAAGAAAGGAATTAATCCGGACTGTTAGGTCTTTAATTCATGCTACAGTTTCCGAGATGATGAACATAGTTCGATCGCTCCATCAAAAGTATCATATCATTCCTTTAGAAATAGCTAGAGTGTTTTCGTGTCATTATCATTATCTAAAAACAATTTCACTAGAATAATAGAAGGAAACTTATATCTGCTATGTATCCAATAGCTACTTCTTCGGGGGACGATCTGCATAGAAGAGTAGGAGGACGCTGTCTTACACACAATATGAAGATCGTTTTCAAAGTTTGCTGCTCCGAAAATCAAACATCAACTACTTCCACAACAAGATACATGATGCCATCCACACCCTTCTCATGGCCAACAAGGCCAACACCAGGACCAACAACCACAACGACCACACCGTGGGCTCCTAGAACTGACCCCTTGCCGCCTAGAAAACCGCCGAAAAAGTCGAGTGAGTATTCGCTAACAAATACACATCGTATTTTTAAAAAACGTCAGAGCGCTATTAAGCCATGTCAATAAATAGTGCTACTAACTGGCGACACGTCAATAAATAGCATACTATAGGTATGTGCGCTAAATCAAACTTTTTAGTTGGCGTCCAAGAGAAGAAGTAAAGTGAGAATGCACTCATAAGGACCCAGTTGAATACGTCGAAGCGCTATTATGCAGTGTCGACAAATAGTGCTATTGAGTAGCGCCTCGTAAACAAATAATATCTACCGTTATGTCAAACAAGACGCATTTTTTGTTGTCGTTCAATGAGAAAAGTCTAGTGAGTTTGCACTCAAAAAATCGTGATTGAATACGCGTTTTCAGAGAGCGTCAATATACCATGTCAATAATAGTACTATCAAGTAGTGCCACGTCAATAAATAGCATTTAGCTATTAGGGACTCTACACTTCGCGTCCAAGAGAAAAAGTGTAATCATAAGGACCTAGTTGAACACAACGAGTTTTTAGAGCACGTCATAGCGCAATTAGGCAATGTCAATAAATAGTGCTTTTGAGTAGTGTCTCGTCAACAAATACAAACTAGCGCTAAGTCAAACAAGGCGCATTTTTAGTTTGCGTCCAATCAAAAGAGTCAAGTGGGTTTGCACTCATAAAAACCTGATTTAATACATCGTGATTTTAGAGAGAGTTAAAGCGCTATTATGTCATATCAATAAATAGTGCTATTAAGTAGCGCCATGTCAATAAATAGCATATAAACTGAATCAAACACGACACGTTTTCAGTTGGCTTCCAAGCCAACTTGTTTTTAGAGTGTGTCAAAGCGCTATTCTGTCATGTTAATAAAAAGTGCTGTTAAGTACCGCATCTAGCTCTAAATCAAACAAGGCACATTTTTATTTCGCGTTCAATCAAGTGAGTTTGCACTCATCAAAACCTGATTGAATACATCGTGTATTTGAAGAGCGTTAAAGCGGTACTATGCCATGTCAATAAATAGTACTACTAAGTAGCGCCACGTCGATAAATAATATCTAGCGCTGGGTCAAACAGCATGCGTGTTCAGTTCGCTTCCAAGCGAAAAATTTCAGTGATCATGTATGTTCTCATAATGACTTCTTTGGACAAAACGTATTTTAAGGGTGCCTCAAGGGGCTATAATACCACGTCAATAAATAGTGCTATCAAGTAACTCAACGTCAATAAATTTAGGTAGCTTTTATAAAGGCCAGGTTGCGCCCGATGCGTTCTTAAAGCGCGTCAAAGCACTACTGTCTTATTTATTGGTCTGTAAGTCACACTCTGCACTTAGACCAGAGAGGTCATATATGATGGGTTTTAATGCGAGAAGAAGTGTAACAGTGAGTGCAACTGAAGGCCTCATTAGGCACTATGCATTTCAATAACACGTCAAAACGCTTATGGTAGATTGCACAATTTGGTTAAACATCGATTCAATTGTTCAATCACAGTTAGTAATTTGAAATTCCGTAGTTAAAAGACTAACCTAAAAAAAATGCCATTTTCAACGTACATTCATGAAGTTTGTCGAAACGCTTATCTCTAACGTCAATAAAGACTAATTACTGGTGCCAACCTATTGAATTACTATTCAAAGTGCTATAGACTAATACCAATGGATTCTTTATGTTCGATCTTGTTTAACCAATGTTTTTTTTCGCAGATGAATACGACAAACATCCCAATGAGGTGGTGAAAAATGAGGAATTAACTTATAACGCAGGTGTATGGCTTTCAGCACCCTCAAGCCTTCTGGTCTTGGTGGCGATCATAGCATGCCTGAAGTGGCGGTGAGCAAAGCAGAGGGGCATGTCCCCACGTACAAGAGTCAGACACATTGATACCTATTTGTAAAAATTTTGTAAATTGAACGCGTACGAAGAAGCAACGACAATTAGTCATATACATCAGCGCTGAAGAGGGTCCCATCTTGTTGGTGCTCCAGGAAATCTTCCTCCAAAACAGAGCGGATGCAAGTGTATATAATTTAATCAAATTAGGAAAGACTTATATAAACAAGTGATTAATACAAAATGAACTTATTTTGTGAGAGAATTTGTGATAAATGTTTCGAAAGACATTGGAGCGCTCCGATTCACATTTTCTGCCAGATTTCTTATCTCCAATCCTTCGAGTACCAAAATTCGTCTTCGATTCTGAACGTGCAATTGCTCTGATGAGTATTAAAAATGTTAAAACCTGACAAGGCGATGTGAAATCCGGCAAAATATTTTTTAATGTTTGTATTGTAAATACATGAAAGTGATATATATATATATTTACTACCTTGAAACGCTTGTTAATATTATTTTTTCTATTACTCACTATTAATTGTACCATTCGCTGTTTGTAATTCCTTTGTTAGAGTCAAGCAATCTTTTATATATTCGAAAAAATGTAGGTTTCGTAAGACAAATATTTATACAAAGACTATATGCCATATTTTAAAAGGTCTAGTTTTTTCGAATTGTTTGCATCATCAACATAATCTGAATCTTCTATCGGATAATATCCGGCCAATTCATTTCAATGGATCCATATCTTGTTATCTGAAGCAGAATTCACATTATTATATAGTTTTTTGAGAAATCAACGAAAGGTCCCAAAAAATTCTTCTGTGATAAATTACTTGTTGATCTATTAGAACGAAGATGAAAATAGAGAATTGGTTCGATATTATGAGATAGAGCATTCCCAGTGAAATGATCAGGATATGATCGTCCATAAAAATAGTTGTGTGTCACGTAGAGAACTCTGTATTGAAATGAACTAGCACGAAAGTGTCGTGATTGAATTGTTCTTTCCGTAGTTTTTTGTATGATTACAGTATGATGTAATGCCTACATAAATGTCTGGTCAGTTAGCATATAAGGCCTCTGGCTACTCTGATCTGATACGACAGAGATTTTATCTATAAATTCTCGTTCTATTCAATAATGCGACTGATTTAATTTTGGATTAGGCCATATTAATTCCTGTCTGATTATTCTGAACAATCGATGTAGAGTTACACAATGCAAAATAACACCTTATGTTTTCGAAATGTGCATCTTAATCCATCCGATACCCTTAGAATTTCCTCTCCAACAGATTGTTCATAATGGTCATTTGTACTTAATATTATTTATTTATTTATCACACGTTTGTCCTTACGTCACAGATCTGGGCAACAAAAATCGAAGATAAGTTCGAATTCTTTTTCAATACTCCTTTATTTTGGATCCGTCCATTCAATTATCCAGTATTTTGATACGAATATTTATTTGCAGATCTGTAGGTTTTTAGATTTATCTGGAGTAGACCATCTGAAAAACTTTCTCGAAGAAGATCTACTCGATTTTTTCATGAGTGCAGTATTATCGGTTTTACCATTCTTGACTAAATAAAATAAGTTCAATTTATCTGCGTGTATTGTAATACATTGAATGTATTTAGATGTCGAAGATGATAATATCATTTATGTCAAGTATTCAATTTAGATTTAGCAGCACTACGGTATTGAAAAAAAAAAACCATTTCAACTGTCTTAGAGATCTGTAAAAATTTCCCATGAATCAAACAATATTGACAAAAACCTATTTTCATCAAACATAGCCAGTAAGACAGGTTTAGCATTCAAAGGTTAAAAAGGTTCTGTTGCCTATACTTTTGTAATCTGCTTTCTCGAATGGGCAGTATAATTAAACTTGCCGTATGTTAAAATGTCTCCCATTCCTTTGTAATAGATCAATAAACATATTTCTTAATTAATCCTGATTTTGATTCATTATATGCTCAAATAAGGGAAAAATATCATGTGAATCAGTGATACCAAAACAACATATTATTATTCCAAATCTTTATGTGGTAGCAGAGATGAAAATTAGAACAAATACACAAACATAAATACAGTGTGCGGCCAAAGTAAGTTTACCGTTTTGCATATGAGAGAAAAAAAGCAAAAATAATTGCAAATACATTTATTTTCGACAAAATATAACATCAATAATTACTTGTGGCCTCACATTTCATGTTCGAATTGTTGCCCTCCATCTTCAACACAGATGCGGCATCGTTTAGTCACGGTAAAACAAATTTTACGAAAAAATTATCAGGGCGACCTGAACGCGGCGCGTCGACTACTGAGCTAGTACTTAATAATTTACGATACAGTTTACTATGTTTCTGGTGGGAATTTTAGCATAATCTCTACAAGGTTTAGGTGAGAAGTGAGCAACCAAACACGTTCTTCTTTCGTGTACTTAACACGCGCAGCCATGGCAACAAACGCACTGTAAACGTAAACAACAACACAACTACACGCGGAGAAGTCAACTCGCTACGTTTCAGCTGCCTCCTTCCGCCTTAGGTACGATAGTGGCCGGTGTAAACTGACTTTCGCCGCACTCTGTATATGTGTGTTAAAACAGAAGGTGAGTTAATTGATTTTCTTCAGGATAGAGTTGATATTTTCAACTCTTGTTTTCTGAAATGAACAAAACTGTTTGTGTCACATATCAATGTATCCGAAGATCAGTGACGGACTAACTGGGGGGTCGAACGGACGTCTTACCTCAAAATGCCTCTGCGTTCCCCAATCAAATTATTTCGAATGTGAACGAGATTAGTACCTTCCTGCTTTCATCAAAATCTCAACGCTACAGCCATTTAAACGTATTCAGACAATCTGATACATTTTTAGAGTGGATTCGAAAAGGATTAAGTTTCCCAAGAAATAAAAAGGTACCCTAGGCACGTGAAGCCACCGATACGAGTATGGACGTTGCTGTCAAATGGAGAGCCTAAGACAGCAAATTCTTCAATTCACAATTAAATGGGGACTCTATTGAACCGTTTCCCAATATATCGTTTAAACTTCAAAACTTTTTGACCATTTGCATCATGCTTTGAAACTTGAACAAATTGAAAATGATTCTCGATATAAAATGGTTCAAGAGAGTTAATCTAGCTGTGCTCTCAATAGAAAGAAAAATTCCCAAAGAAATCAACAGAAGTTATGGAGAAGTTCGGTAAATTGAAGTTACCAAATAAAAGTTAACACGCTACAAGAATCAAAAACTTTAATTATTATTTATTTCAACTACATATTTTTTTGCTAATCGATTCGTATTATATTTTCACACAATTCCATACTGTAGGTAGGTATTCTCCTTTAGCCTTGGTAATTTGCGTTAAATTCAAATTTCATTAGCAAGATTATCAAGCAATAGAGAAAAAACTTACTTCTACTTACAAATATGTACGGAATGCGAACAGAAATACCCTAGTTGCTTCCAAAATTATAGAATAACAAAAAAGTGTTCTAGATAATTATAATTTTCGCAAATTCATCAAAAATAGGTTCGAGCTTTTGCGGACAGAAAATACAAACACATGGTTTTCAAAACAATTAAATCGAAAAGACGAGTGTCGACACAAATCCACAATTTTTTTTTAATCTAATACGTAGTTAATTTAAGTTAGAGTAATTTATATTTTAACAATATGTAACACTACATTTGCAACAATTGTTTCGCCAAATTCTTGGCTTCTTCAGGCGAGTTCGATGTTAAACTACTCCAAAAATTTTTGAGTCTTCCTTATATATTTCTCAAGATGGAAGAGGGGACCGGTATTCTAAATGCTTCTGGGATTTTTATGGCATGTTCATCAATGGTGATCTGTTGACATCCGTTTGGTCATTGAGTAAGATATTTTGCTTGTTATATCTGTTAATTTCCATTGTTTCTAGGATATTAAGCCTTCTGCTTTTGTTTTCTATGTGCAGAATTTTATAATTTGGATCAAACATATGTCCCTCGTCTAAAAGATGAGTCGCATAAGTTGAGTTCTGTTTTTATTCAGAAACTACTCAAATGTTCTTTAATCCTCTTCTCGAAGTTCCTTCCTGTTTGTCCAATATATATTTTCTGGCACGAACCACAATTCAACTTATACACTCCTGATTTTTTGTTTTTATCTAATTTATCTTTATTATAATTTATATAAACCAAATCAATTAGAACCTTATTCTGAATTATTGGTTCAATATTCAAATCTCGAGTAATTCTTTCTGTATCTTTCTTCCTCTCGTATTTCAATTTTCTACATAAGTTTGCACCTTATTTCGATCAACATGACATGACACTCCGAATAATTGGAATTCCAAATTCCCTCAACTTTCTTTATATCGACGTCGGCCAGCCGAGCCACGGCTTTAAGTAAAGGTTTTACTTATATAACACAAACGTCGTCTCGATATTCCCTCTGTGCTATGCCCCGACATACGCTGCTTGATACATACAAGGTAGGCCGAAGCGAGCAGGCCTACCCTACTAGCTAAAAAAAGAGTCAGCGGTATGTATTTTTTCCTATTATTATTGTATATTTCAAATATAGAATTAAAGGTTTTGTATGAGTATCCGACATCTCCAAGAGGTTCTCATAAATATGACACAAATAAAAACTAATATGTACCTAACTCACATTTTGTGACGTATCCTGTTATCAATCGAGATTTCCATCTTATAATCTCATATAATTACTAACATGAATATCCAATCTCTTTTCCAGTAGAGAATAAATTTTACACATTTCCATATGACGACTAAAAACGTCTTGAAGAATAATTCCCTGTTTCAATACCCTATGCTAATCCTGGTTCAACAAACTATTTCAATTGCTTTATTATGAATTAACCAAGGTGAAATTATTTTTGGGCAGTTTTTACTCATCTATGATAAAATTCATGGAAATACCAGATTTTCCAAAATACTTGTGACAATTATTTTCGATTTTTGATATACAGGGTGAGTCTTTGACCCCTGCGTTAACTTCAACCATAGATTCTTGGCGTCAAAAGAAACATTTTCTTTCATAGCATTTTTCCAAATTTGGCCCCATTCAAAAGAAAGAGGTTGTTGAAATTTCATTAAAAAATTGCATTTTCACCTGTAATATTCAAACGACAATATCAATTGAAATGATCTCTTGTAGAAGGTTTAATAACAGTCATGCATATTTTGGCAACAATAGATTCATTCCATTTCTTGTGGGTTTCGCACTACTTCTGACAGATTGGTTGAATTGCATGAAAAACAAATATCACTTGAACTAAAGGTCCGTATCTTGTACTTCCTAGAACCATTAGTCTTTTTTTTTGCAGATAAAATCATTCGCCATCTTTTCTTCTAAATTGCACAATTTTTGAGATATTTGAAATTGAAAGGAATTAAATGGATATAATCATCTGATGAATCATGACTGAGTGAATCATTTCTTAGAGAGAAAATAATGCTTTTAAACAATTCAGATTGAATAGTAAATGCTGTGGAAGGTAATTTTCATTCAAACTTAATTGGACTACAGAAGGGTGTTTGCACAATGTGAAAACTTAAAATGCAGCTGAATATGGAAAAACGGTATGGGCAAAAAGTGTTTTTTTTTTATCTCAAGAACCTATAGTTAAAATTAACGCAGTGATCAAAAACTCACCATGTATACCCACATTTTAAATTATGTAAAAAGTACCAATATTTTCAGAATAATTAATCCTAAATTTTACTTTATATAATTCATAATAGATCACTCAATACAACTTCTTGTAATAAGTTCCTCGAGGGGATTTCAAAAATATAGAGATATATAGGATGTCCCATTTAAATAAAAATAACACCTAGATTAGCATACATGCGCGAATCACTCTGTACATTCAAATTTATGTTTGAATAATGCACATTTGAATTCAAAAGTGGATTTGTCTCAGCAATTCCCCAAAATAATGATATAAAGAATTTTATTCTATAAGTTGTTTGCGCGCTCTATGATTATTGTGTATGGTTCACCTGGCCCACCCATTTCTGAAAGGCACGAGCCGTCACTGGGTTCTAAACCCCTAGTGAATAATTTGGAATTTTTTCAACACTTTACCGTATATGTACTTACTTATATTTGTCACAAATTCAACTTGACACATTTACGCATCCAAAAGGAAAACTTGTAACAAGTTTACGATTATGAAAAAAAATTTCATGACGTAATCTTACTGAAACTTGGTGGTTTTTGAAATTTCGTCTATTTGTACGCTCTAAAATGTTGCTTCATGCCAATAATTTTGTCATGGAGTAAGCAGAAAATGCTTAATGCGAAGATACAACTTCACCAAAAAGTATTAACAGGAACACTTGGATTTAGCGGAATGAAAATAAATATATCTAATCTCAAAATTATATGAGAAATGTTGTGTAGAGATGTGATTTTCTTGGGAGATCAAAACGAAAAGCAGTGAGTGAATTGAAGCTTGTATGCCTTCAGGCCCCATCTGATATTTTATGCACCAACCATACAATTCCATTAGCAGATATCTTCCTGTTACAAATGAATATCAATTGGAAAGAACTAGATGGCACTGTACACATCGGAGATCTTTCTATAATCGCTTAAAAGATGGCACCTGCGGCTATATTATCACTTTCGAATTATTAAATCAATATGATTTATAAGGAACGTTTATCTATTTTCCGAAATGATTTCCGATTTGCATTTATTCAGTACTTTAGATGTAAGTAACAATTATCTCAACAAGATTACAAAACTAGGCTTACCATATTTCTCCGACACCAATATTCTATCTTTGGAAAATGAAGAGTGGATTAAAAGGGTAAATATACAGTTTACTCAGCGATTACAATCAGCTATCTCAACAGAAGCAAGCAAAAAACAAATGCTTCAGATATGTTCTAGCAGTGAATAGTGTTTGTCACCAGAAAAAAAAAAAGATGGGCGAAGATGTTTTCACTGAAATGCATCATTTTCCCCCAGTTGAAAGAAAAAAAATCAAGATTCACATAAATGGAAATCTCATCATGCTCAAGGTGTCTTTATTCTTTCTGTATGGCGGTAAGAAATGAAAAAAATTGAATTCCTCAGAATTCATGTGTTATTTTCAGCTACCTCTTCCCTGATGCCATACCTGACGATCCATATGCAAAGCATTGGAATAAAAATGGAAGAAATTGCATTGATTTATTTGGCCCTGCCATTCACTACTTTCTTAGCCCCTCCAGTGACAGGATATCTTGTGGACAAATTCGGGAAGTACAAAACGGTTGTGATCGTCTCATTTATGGCAACAGCATTTCTTCATCATTCCTTACTGTTAATCCCTCACCAAGAAACTCCTGGATCAGTACCTTCAGGATACGTAATAACACACCCAAAAAAGTTGTACGTTGAAGTTTGGTGGAGTCCATGTCCTAGTAGAGAGTGTCCAGCTGAAGAAGAGCTTGATGTTGTATTAGACATGTGCGTTGATCACTGCTTGCTCAAGAAAAAAAAGAAAAAAAATGAAACCATAACGCTCAACGGTGATACTGATACAGACGACTTAACTTTCCATCTAGCCAAGAAAGACAGTAATGGGAACATCAAAGGGTGAGTGAAAAATCCTCGTGAAGCCCATGTCTGAATATATACTTTTACAGGAACGGTACCGTAGCACAATTCACTTTGGACATGCATGAAAATCTTGGAGATCCAATCGAACAGTTCGGTATGTATCTAGATTCTTCAGAAGACGATAAAGTTGTTGAACTGAAAAAAAGATTCACTCCGAACCTACTCAGAAGATTTGGAGTAAACGTTCCGGAATTAGACGAAAGAGATTTGAGATGTGGAGGACTTGTATTGTCGGCAAACGTGAGCACTCAAGTGAGACTGAAGAATTATTCCAATGACTGCATATTGCAAAAGTGTAACTTCAGATCAGGAGGACCAGACGTTTGTCCTCCCGAATTCAATAAGAGCAACCCAAATATCTTCTGGATTTATTTCGTATTGAGATTTCTGGCGAATACCATGATGACAGCTGGAGTGACTATTATGGATCCCATCGCCTTGAATATGATTGAAAGATATGGCGGTGATTTCGGCAAAGAAAAACTATTTTCCAGCCTGGGAATGGCTCTATTTTCACCCATTACTGGAATCTTGATTGATATGAACAGTGAGAAACTTGGTTACACCGACTATTCACCAGCTTTTTATGCCCATGACGCCCTCTTAATGATTTCTGCAACAGCAGTTTTTTTTATGCCACTAGGTGACCAACTTCCTGCAGATAATGTGTTCAAGAATCTAAGGTTCGTTTTGACTATACCATCAATAGCAGCATTCATAGTAGCTCTCTGCATCTTGGGAAACCTTTGGGGATTCATTGAAAGTTTCCTTTTCTTTTATTTGAGAGATCTTGGTGCACCTAATTACCTCCTGGGTATTACTGTTACAGTAGGAACATTAAGCAGTCTACCATTTCTGTATGGTGCGAATAGAATCACCCAGAGGGTTGGACATATCAATATTGTGATCATCGCTTTTTTCGCTCATGCACTAAGACTCGTAGGGTATTCAGAGATTGAGTAAGCATATCTGAAGAATCTAGTAATTTGTTTATGTAACCTCTATTTCCTTTTTCAGGAGTGCTTGGTGGTGTTTTCCTTTTGAGGCACTAGAATCTATATCTGTTCACTTAATGTGGGTTGCAGCAGCCACGTACTGTGCTATAATTGCTCCTAAGAATCTTTTAGCTACCCTGATAGGAATATTAGGCATGGCCCACTTCAGTATAGGTCGTGGTAGTGGAAGTTTCGTGGGAGGTTATATCATTGGAAAAGTTGGTATTCGCCAAGCGTTCAAAATGATGGGTGTAATGTCAGTTGTCTGCGGAATGTTCTACGTGGTTGTACATTACATTTGTCTGGCAAATCTTGAATTTGACACTGATCGTGATGACGACGGTGAAACATCTAAAGTTAATATTGAACAAGCAGAACCAAAATTTAAAGACCAAGGTACGATGGTTAGTCATGAAAGATTGAGTCTGATGATAGAGTATAACCAAATCGGTTCAGTCTCTTCCCTTGGGAAGAGCAGAGAATATAGCCTAGGACTTGGAAAAAACAGTGTCCGAAGAGGAAGTTACAACATCGACACTAGACCTCGTGGGAGTGCATCTAAAGTTGACTTTCTACCTTTAGTAGAGATAAACATGAAGAAATCATCGAGTAAAAATTTGAGTCGACAGACAATTATAACTAATAGTGCCAAGGTAATCATCACTTGAATCTTGTCTTTAATGATATGCAAATAAGCGACGACGTCGTGCATCTTGTCAGTTTCCGCATTTTTGCTAGCTATTGACCTGAACGGATATAGAAATTATGGCATTTCACTCGATTCATTCAATATAAATTTATTTTTGTATTATTATTCCGGCTAGAGTTACCACTACTTATTGCGTTTACTACCATATCAAACAATTTTAAAAAAACTACAGAAAGATTAATTAAAAGATAATGTTTCGACTTTTACATTTTTTGGCTATAGTCTCTTCAGCTATTCATATTCATATGAATTCATATTGAAATGATTCTCGATTAAAAATGTACAAATATTATTTTGATTAAATGAAGAGACTAAAGGCAAAACGTGTCGTGTTGTATTTCATTATTTACTTAGTTTTTCTGTAGTTTTATTTAATTGGGTGATATTATGGTAGGAATGAAAATATTCTCAATTTCATTGTTTATATCGAAGATACTTCAATCGAAACTGAACGACTATTAAAGTCATTTTCATTGAGAATTCATACTTTCAAAAGCGATTGTGAATAATGACCCAATTTCATTTATAGGCTATACCAGAAGGTTTACCCTTGCCTGAGGATGATGTTTGCGAATTGTACTACAAGAGAATGAAGACACCCTCAATCATAATAAATCAAGATATGGCTAGAAGCTGAAGAATTTTTAATTTAACTATTATATAGTATATAATGTTGTTTTGAAGGAATATATTAATTTAATAAATTAATACGAAAATCTTTTCGAGGGCTTTATTAACATTAAAAATTTATCTTGTATCGGCCCAAATTATGAAATACCTAAATATGGTTGATTGTATTTCAATTAATCATTTGCTCATCAAAATAACCTATTATTTCTTCAAAGCAAGGGTGAACAAGAATTGAGTGTGTTTAAAAAACATGTAAATATATAGTAAACCGAAATCTTCCAGTCACTTGAAACTCATCACATATTAGCACCTATCCGTCTCCTTTCGAACCACAAAAAGAAAATTGTGAATACGTTCGACTCTAGTTAATGAATAAGAAGGAGATAAAAAAAATTCTCCATTAAAATGCAAATAAATTTCGCCATTCCACATCAGATTTGAATGTGATGGACGCTATTGTCTGCCGAATGAAATTATTGGAAGCACAAGATGAACAAATGTGGAAGCTCAACAATTAAAATTAATTCCAAACCAAAAAAGAGAGCTTCAATCCCACAGTCGAACGTATAACAGTTTTCGTTTACGAAGTTTGATTTCTTCTTTCCAGCAATTTAAGAACTTCCGGACTTGCCTTTGCACGAAGATATAAATTTTCTGATTCCAACTGACTGATTTTAACTAACAATTCAGATATTTTAAGCTTCAATACGTTAACATCTTGCCGAACTGCATACATCAGATGGCTCTTCACAAGGTCCTGCAAGGAAAAATATTCACGAAAATATCTGATCTCATGAATTATGAAAAAAATATAAAAAAAATAATGGGAATGAGAAAAGTATACAGCAATGGCATCTTGAATCAATCTCATGAAAACTTTCTGCAAAATTTTATGAATCTACTTTGAAAATGTTGCATTTTCATCTCTTTTATCGCTCAATAAGTGTTTATAATTTATATATGGTTACAATTAAGCTAGGAATTCATAATTTATGAGCTGTTTAATGTTATGCTCATAGTGGTGACATTTTACTCAAATGGTTATTTTACGCACTAGTAAAAATGATACAGTTGTCGAAAATATGATCAAAAATAGATTGATGCAAAAAGCCATCACATATAAAAGTAATGGTGATGAAATATATACTCACCATAGCTTGTTCAATTTTTGAATCAATTGCAACAGGTCCTTTGCCACCAGTGCTGTGAAAAAAATTATATCAATCGATCATTCAACAAATTGTAATGAATTGGCGGAAATATTATTAGAATGAATTTCCTCAAAACAATTTGCAGAAATATATAAAAGAATATCAGATGAAGTCGAAAGTCAAAATAAAATTTTGAAAGGAACAAATCAAAAAAATCAAGTAAGAATCTAATGAACCCAAGAACAATTGACTTATCTGAAGTTCAATAAATGAGAAAAATATATTTATGAAGATTTAAAAATGAAAACATTACGAGTGACTTCTTGTATATCGAAATTAGTTCAAATTTCTTCAAAGTATGATACAGGATGATTCATTAGTACATGGGAAGGTGCTAAGAATGGTGAAGGATATTGAGATGAGGATAAGCCTGTACTTAAAATTTCCCCATGTGTTTTTTCAATAAGTATTATGATTTTATTTATTTTGTGAGCATGTTCCTAGTGGAACAACGAGCTATCATCCCACCAAATATCTGTAAATTTCAAATGTAGTATGTCTGATGAAGAATCCAAACTCGAATTTATTTATTTATTTATTTTGAATTATTTCAAATGATGATGTATCAAGGTGAAATGAAAATTCTATTCTGTTGTAAAAATTTTAGGAAATTACTTCACAGTCAGTTAAAGTCCTTAATCCAGCTATAATATTATTCAATTGAATCATACATTTTGATTCTGATGTTAAATTATGTTTGTTTCAAATTTGGAGGCCCGTGCAATTTTTTCTCCCTTGTGCAGTAGTTTAACTTTATTTTTGTAATCTGCAAAATTCTCAGATTTAACTATATTTGACGATAAGCTCAAATTTTTGGTTCAATAATAATGAACAGTTTTTAAAAATTTTAAGTGAGTTATGTACAGACTATATATTGCTTTTAAATTTTGTTCATCCCCTCTGAACAGCAGTTGATTTTTTTTCATTTGTGGAAATTCCTCGCATTTTAGGAAATTTTGGTTGGATGCCCAGAATGGGTGCTTTCGAGTTGCCGCCCTCTACGCCCTTGGCTCTTGCCCATTTATTGATGAATCTTATGATTCGAAATTAGTGGGTCGGACATAATACAGAAAATTTCAAAAATTCTCATCCCAATAAATACTGCGCAAGAATTTCGATAATATGAATTTTCGACAATTAAGTTGACAAACTTACCTGCTGTTTTTTTCTACCTTGGTCGTGGATAAAAGACTAGCCACTCTTCTGTAAGCATCGTCAACCTCATCTTTGTTGAAGTTGATACCATTTTTCTCGAATTGTAAAACGTCTTGAAATTTCTGCTCGAAAAATAATTCGCAGTTTTTCAAAGCAGATGAGCTTTTCAAATACTGATTAACGAACTTTTCATTGTCAGTGATCTCCATATCAATAAGTTGTTGAGTGTTATCTACGTAATCCAAACAGGTCCATCTACCTCTGCTGAAGGAATTCGAATTTGGCGATTCACTGCTAACAGATCTTGATTTTTCTTCCTTGGATTTCGAGGAGGGTGTAGATATCGGTGCCGTGGTAGCGGCTGTGGACATTTGGCCGAAAGTTGACGCTGTCCCATGGTCTTCAGCATCCCTTGAATCTTCCGAGTAGCTGGGTGTTTCATTGTCCGTCACCCTCGAGTTATCATCTGTATGAGATTCGTCCAGATCGTCAGCTGACTCGTCACCGAAATCGGGACGTGTCAAACATACGTCCGTTATTTGAAAGGAACTTTGGACCTTTTTTCTTGAGTGGTGCACCGAGGTATTGTTGCGCACATTCGAAGGGAATGGAGCTATGTGCATTGTTTCATCCAAAATATCAGCTTCACTTAATCTAATGGTTTCACTTGTTGTACGATGGATCACATTGAACTTTTTCTTTCCCATACCAGCCATTTTTCACACAGATTCACCCACTTATTCACTAAATGAAAAAAACTTATCGTCAGTCCACAACTTATCAGTTTTCAACTGAAAAACATTTCTCCTTCACCCGACCTCCATCCTCAGTTTTTTTAGAAATTTTGCAGAATGCCTGAAATAACCTCACATCTTGGGGTAGTCGAAACCCCAATTTATTCAAGGTTACAGCGCGCGCATCACTTTTCCACCCGGCATTGATGTTTTTCCGCTGCGGCAGGAAGCCATCATATTATATATACAGCCCGGTTCGAACATTCACGTAGCTTTCACTGAAAACTTCCAATGAGAGCAGGAGATCTCGCAAACTCCGATGTTATTCGAACGAAAAACTTCAAAGAAATGAGATAATTGAAAATAAGTCGATTCAGTTATGATTCACGATTATTGGACTGAATTTTTGATGATTGGAAAAGAGGATACGAACAAAACGCCTAAAACTGATCTCATTCTAACTACCAAATCTCCAATTCCTATAATACGTCATATTAGTTTTCAAAAAAAAATATTTGGCGATAAAATCACACTGTGCGATCCATCAACCCTCTAAATATTTTGAAAAGGGAAAGTGGGTCATGTGGTACATTTTGGCAAGGTCTTTGTATCTTATTCACAGGGGTGCAGAAATTGTTATGAAAAACAATGTTTTTTTATTATTTAATTCACAGAGGTTTCCAAGATGTGCCCTTTGTGACGGCTCATTTATTTTGAGACCATGGTACCAGATGAAATCTGTCACCGAGTGAAAGTCGACCATTACAGTTTACTTCATGCGCAACTTTCAACTCTACGCACCCTTAAATGTAGAAAAATAATCGAGTGACATTGTAAATTTGATAGTTTCAATTTCAGTGGAATCGTACTAATAACATACCCACTTAATAACTGAAGTGCACATTCTAATTTGACACTTGAGGGCGTTGAAAGTTGCGTTTGAACAAAACTGTAATGGTCGATTTTCATTCGGTGACAAATTTTATCAGGTACTATTATCTCAAAGTAAATGAGTTGCACAGTTTTTCATCTGATTGAATTAACTAATTTTTCAAATAAAAATAAGCAGGATTTTTTTAAGGATTTTCAAGTGTACCTAATACAGAATACCAGAATTGTTTTTTGTCTTTCTGACGGAAATCTGGGGGCACAGGAGTGCCCCGGCAAGTGGAGCGCGAAGCAAACACTACCGTACCATCCTTTACTGGAACTACTTCCCCGCATTTTCAGGCCCCTATTTGAGAACCTCTGGATAAGACCAGAACGCACTCACTCATTCATGATCATCAAACTAGAACTGGTACTTCCCATAATTTCAGAGAGCTAAAATTTGGTACAGAGTGAGGGTTTAATAGCCACATAGAGAGAAAACTATAAAAACTAGGGTAATCGAAGATTGGAGTACCAAGTGACCCTGATTAGAAACCACAAGAGCCCAACGAAACTAGAAGAGATTGATATGTAGGTACTTAAACCGTCTAAATAGCTTAAAAAATGAATAATTAACGCAAATGGGCAAAATGAAAAACTTATTACTGAACAAGAATCAGAACCGAAAAAAAAGATTTGACTTAATGACAAAACTACTCCTAAAATGAATAAGAAAAATTGTCAAATAAGAAAATGAAAAAAATATATATATTGAATCAATATGCCCAAGTTTCTACAAAAATAAGTGAAATCTAACCAAAAATATTCTGTGAAAAACTAGCCAAGTCTCAACGGAGCCGCTTGTTCCTCTCTAAAAAGTAATGAACTCTAGACGTGCCAAGTCTATGGTTTCCTACTGCGATTCCTTTATTTTTATAGTTAATGTTGTGTGCCTTGGCCGTTGAAGGGTTCACAAGGTTTGCGAAACCACGTGCAAGACACCATTGCACCAATCTGTCGCCAGAACCGCCTGTTTATTCAGTCTACTTTTTTCTAATGGCAATTTTTCATCTTCAAGGGGTAGCGATAGAGCTATCTGTTGGCAGATTGCAACACTAGGGTTGTCCATTCCCGAAATATAAAAGGCAACCCTCGTAGAATCTCAGTTGAAGGAACCAATAAAAATGAGGATCTAGAGCTACGTTTCGACCTCTATTTGGAGTCTTCTTCAGGCTCAAAGAAACATACATAGACGTAACTTTTGGAACATAAGTTAACAAAAACAATACAATATAAATTACAGGACAAAACCTTAAGCTGGTTCTATCAAATACATACCCATGTATTGATTAGTGTTTTTTTATTTATTAGACGATATGACCTCAATAATTGTACAATTTTAATGTATTGAACTTAGGTGAGTAATTACGATTTCCATAAGTGTCTGTTATTGGGTTCGTAGCATTTTACACGTGACGGTATAGTTTTAGTTCTGAAAGGGAAATCTCCTTTAAATTATGAAAATTTAATTGCCAGTTCTTTCAATTGTTGAATTATGTCGAATTTTAAAAGCCAACTTGATTTCTCTAGTCCGATATGTTTCTTTTATGCGATCTCAATCTTATTTACTGTTGTTTTGTTTTTTTTTGTCCTGTAATTTATATTGTATATTTATTGCTTTGTTAATTTAATTATTTCTTTGTAGCCTGAAGAAGACACTAAATAGACGTCGAAAGGTTGCTCTAGATCAAAGCATTTTTATTGGTTCCTTCAACCGAGATTGTATTTTCAACGTGATTATCAACGTATTTAATTAACATTCAATTTAACTCCTATGATTGCTTGCCCTTAGGTAAATAAATAATTATATATTATGGTGAAATGAAGCTACGACAATGAAATTTGAGGATATATAAGATATCAATAACGCCCATACAAGCACAGAGGTATGTTTCAATAGCAAGTCTATTTGTTTTAACCTAATTCAGATATCTTCAAAGTTCAAATTCGATCCAATGAATATTCTAGGATTTTTAGAGGAAACCAAAATTCTCATGCTCATAACTCCTGAACCGTTGAACATATTTGGCCCAATGAAGAACAAGAACGAAATATTTGGACAGTTTACCTATTCAGCAAATATGGAAACTTTAACTCATGTCTCTCGTCTGGCCGGACGGAAATACTAAAATTTGATCCTGTATTCTTGATCAGGAAGTCAAACACAATCGATTGAGACCATTTTCGGCCTGTGGAAGGTTCAAAAACAATTGTCAGTATTTGATTAAAATTGGCTGTACTATAATTCTCTAAAAACTTCAACATCGTCATAAATATTTCAGCAACTTCATGATAGCGTTAATAAAGATCCAAGTTTCATACGGACAAATACTCCGTATATTATATAAGGAATGGATTATGAAGAACCTTCGACGGAAAACACTTTCCATCTTTATGAATTGTTGCAAGAAAACGCTGGACGCCAAATCTGGTAAATAGGGTATCATTTCATACCGTCGAACAGTATTTTGCAGTTTCCCTAAAATGAATTCAGAGATGGCTCAAAATTATTGGCGGATTGTAAAGCTACGTATTTTGAACTTTCAGGAGAATATGCTGAAAAATGAAGCTATTTCCCCAACTGGAAATTGTTGTGTTTATTTGCATTCCGCGAACTCTTCAACCGACCATTAGTCTCATATCTTTTATGCTGTTCGAATATATTTTTCTGGCGGAAGAGTGGAGATATCGTCGGAGTCATATAGGTGTTCTTCGACGTATAGAGGAGGTACAGTCTGCGTAGCCGCAGAATTACATGTATAGTTCTCCGAAATAGCATATTAATTTTCTGGGTGGAGGGTACCATCATCCATAATGGATTGTGGTATAATGGTTACCAGTGAAGTAGCCATGCAAACCAGCAATTGGCTCTCGAATAAGGTCCCGAGAACTAGTGTAAAACTTATACCTCTACCTATAACACAATAGGTATTATAAATTTCAAGTTCAGTTCCAAGTTGCTCAGTTCTTGTGGATCTCTCGGAGCGTAGACTTGTGCTTGCCGTACTATGCTATCACTTAATACATCGAAGTTCTATGAACTCCGCTTAATACAAGTTGAATGCCCTTGAATACGTTATACTAACCAATAATCTCTTGATCGGTTCTTGAGTTCGAATCGGCAAAATACTATTCCAAATAATTGTGCTTAGGTGCCTCATGACAGGTGACCCATTTGCGTACAGGAACTAATTGGTAAGTGGTCAGCAGTACTTTGACGTCACTTTTTTGCAGATATAAATATCATCTGAGATTTTTCCAATAGCTAAATCACTAGACAGATCAATAATATATTTACTTCCATAGCTGTCGTATTGCAACAAATGCAACCATTTTTTCGAACTGTCTTGTTTACCAAATGTTTTGATTTGACTGAGAGTTTTTGCGAATTTTTGTTGACATTGACACTGACATTTAACCTGAGCATCGTAATGAATTGCGGGGGAGATCTTGATTATCATACATGGAGATAAAGTGAATTTTTCAGTGAAAATAGGAAATCATTTCAACGTTACTTATTATTCAATATTACACATCCGGGTAATTTATCTCAAGATGAATGCTCAACAAAATCTCCTTGCAGTGATATCTAGCACACTCTTTCTTGAAAATCAGCAGGTGGATGACAAGGATCTACGATATTTCCGTTAAGGAACAGGTGGTCCATTGTTTCCTTATCTATATGAATTGGAAAGAGGAACTCCGATGTACCATCTTGAAATTTCACCTTTCACACCATGAAAGAATGTGTTCTACATGAAATTCATTATGAAACGAAAAACAAACAAGTAATACAAAGTACTGCTTCTTTGGCGTTCCGAAAGTGGTCATACCCACGAATAACTGTAGCATTTATCATTCACCCACAAAAGCGATTTCTCGATTGTGTTATTCTTTTTTAACGCCCACATCGAGACACCAAATTCGAACTCGAACAATAAAATAAAATGCAAATAACCAGACTTGAGTCGAGGACAACATTATCTATTATTCAGACTGCGAATGATAAGTTCGCAATAATTTTCCTCTCTCGATATATTATTTAGATTCAGACATAATAAAAAACTCAGAATAATAAAAATCTTGAGAGAGAATTGAGAGGTTCAGATATCTCAACTAAATTAAAAGACGACAAATACAGAAATAATCTGATTCATCAAACTCCGTGAAAACTCCTTTCATATTAAATAAAAATTCATTTTTATTTTATACAGGGTGAGTCTTTGACCACTGCGTTAATTTTAACCATAGATTCTTGACGTCAAAAGAAACATTTCTTCCGATAATATTTTTCCAAAAGATAGAGGGTGTTGAAATTTCATTAAGCAAATTGCATTTTCACCTGTAATATTCAAACGACAATATCAGTTGAATTGATCTCTTGTAGAAGGATTTTTATAACACTCATGCATATTTTGGCATCACTAGATTTATTCCATTTCTTGTGGGTTTCTCATTACTACTGTACAGATTGGTAAAATTGCATGAAAAACAAATATCACTTGAACTAAAGGTCCGTATCTTGTACTTCCTAGAATCATCAGTTTTTTTGCAGATAAAATCATTCATCATCATTTTTCCTAAATTGGAACATTTTTGAGATATTTGAAGTTAAAAGGAATTAAATCGATATAACCATCTGATGAAACATAAGTGAGTGAATCATTTCTTAGAGGGAAAATAATGTTTTTAAATAATTCAGATTCAATAGTGGATGCTGTGGAAGGTAATTTAAATTTAAACTAAACTGGACTACAAAGGGGTATTTGCCCAATGTGAAAACTTAAAATGCTTATAACTTTTTAACGCAGCTGATTATGGAAAAACTGTATGGGAAAAAAAAGGTTTCTTTTGATATCAAGAACCTATGTTTAAATGTAAAGCCAGTAGTCAAAGACTCACCCTATATATTAACTTTGGCAAAATTGAAAAGAATGAAATTTACCAGATAACAGCAAAGATTTTACTGGATTTTAAATTTAAATAAATAACAATTTCTCATAGAATTCATGGGAAGAGAATATGTGTAGTATTTTATTCTTTGTGGTCGAGAGAATTTGAATATCCCAACTGAACAAGAAGAGGAAGAAAACAGAGATAATGAAATAAATACAGTAGCTCAGTGAATTATAAAAAAAAACGGAAAAAGAAAGCAAAAGATCAAAGAGACTCTACCTTTTTAAAATATTACATCGAACGTAGAAAATGTTCGAACTGTAAAATATTTGCCTTGTTAACGTGAATACATACTTCGATGAAAATCAAAAGCAAAAATGAAGAAATAATAAATGAAACAAGAAATTATATAAACCAACGCAAATAAAAATGGAAGTTGCAGTAACAAAGATAAATAGAACACCGTGAAAATGACCAAACAGTAAGTTAATTTGATTAATTAAAAGTGTGAAAAAACTGCGAACATTTTCAGGAGGTTATTTCTTAGACAAAAATAGGACTACTTACTTTTGTATAAAAAACTTTCTCAAATTCAATACACTTGTTACAGTTACAGAATACCGAATAAATATATAAAATATAATAGTATAAAAATGATGAAAATTCTGAAACCTCTCACGATGCATAAGGTGAAAACAACCTCAAACATTGAATTCCTCCGAATTTTTTTTGATATTCTAAATCTCCCAGATATGAAAGAAGATTTCATCACTACTTTAATCATTACAAATGTTTCTTGTATTGCAATGATTTACGCTGAAATCAAAATGTTGTGTGCCTTCTCTCAACCTTGGTCTTAAAATGGTAGATTTTTTTTTATGATTGGGTTCGCAGTGTATTCTGGATGGCATATAAATAGTTTTTCAGAAAATTCAAGGGCCACTCGTAAATATTCGAATGTTATAAACGATTGGATGAACAAAATATTATCTAAGTATTAAACTAATAGAACAGCGTGTTGTGCAAATGTCTGTAATCCTTGTATATGGAGGCAAAAATGGTCTCAATCGATTGGATTCGACTTCCTCATGAAGAATCCGTGGTCAAACGAGAGTGTGTCCGGCAAGCTGTATACTCTTTGAAGTTCTCATAGTTTCAGAATAAGTTAATTGTCCAAATATCTCGGTCAAGTTTTTTATTGGGCCAAATCCTTAGAACATAGAACCACAGGAAGGAGCACAAGGTTCATTTGCTACGAATAAACGTGCGACGGAAACGGCCATATTACTAATCCAATTGTGACTCATCACGTTGGAATTTCGTGTAAACAAGTTTGGTATTTTGACTTCAAAATGGTTAGTTGTGCATCTTGTGGCCGATCTGTGTGTAAAAAAACACAGGATAATACTTTAAGTTTTCATAGGTAAGTGTTTCGAAAGATAAATTCAGTTATACAAAGAATTCAAAAGTCGGTAGAAATTTTGAGGTTAACCATTGGTGTAACATGGAGAAATACAGTAGGTTTAGTTCATATTATTATCATTTTTTTTTTGTTATGCTGTGATATCTCCTTCTACATTAAATATACCATGAATTACATATTATCATAGTGTATAAAAATTTTTCTACATAAAAATCAATATTTTTAAAGACGACTCAAAGATTGCTCTGCGATAATTGATTAATTTTTGTATGTTCATAGCACATTTATGATATATATGTTTTTAACATTATTTTAGATTTCCTAAAGAAGAAAAGAGGAGAGCAGCTTGGATTCAATTTGTGAAGAAAACAGATTTTATTCCAAAAAGTTCGAGTGTGCTATGTTCTCATCATTTTAATGAAAACTGCTTTGATCGGACATCCAAACCTATGGTTAGGCTATTGCCAAATGCTGTTCCATCAATTGTAAATAAAATCACTATTTGATATTTCTGATTATGTTTTGGTAATTTTTTTTTAATTCAAACTTTGTCCTTGAAGACTACACTTTTTCTATCAATTTTTTATAACTTTTTAAATATTAATTATCCTTGTAAAGAATTAATTAATTAATTATACCATATAATTTCTTTTAAGAAGAAATAATTTTTTGTATACATCATTGTGCAAAATTCCCATATCCGATTACTTCTTAATACCAAATTGATAATATTTGGCAATCAATATGTCTTCAAAATTGTTGATGAAATTTTGGTGTACTATTTGTTCATTCTAATCTATTATTATAATCATCTGAAGTTTATTTGTTTTATTGTTTTCCGAAATAAAGATTAAATATCTACGACTTTTGAATATGCTCTTCACAAATAAACCTCCCACTAAAGTTACTGCCGGGTAAAAGACTTAAGAACAACTCCGCAATAGCTCCTGACTTTACGTCAGTGCTTTTCTACATTTTTTAAGGAAGAAGGTACATTTTCAATATTAAGCACCGTTGAATTTTATGAATAAAATTCCAAAAGAATTAAATTTCTCTTAATTCGGTAATAGATTAACTTCTCATCTAAAATGATAAACCCAACAAAAGGTTGAAACCGGTTTTAATTAACTTTTTTGCCTTATTCAAATATTGAATTATTTCACTGCCTATGATTTGAGATATGCCCTTATTCTTTTTACACTACGCCATTGATTCCGGAAACCTTTGTCGGCCATATTGGTAATCCCATTTGGACGCACATTTTCGAAACGTACCTATGCTCCTTCCTGAGGTTCTTTATTCAAAGGGCGAAATCCGTCGATTAGTGCAGCACTTATAACCATATGAGATTTGGTTGCCTACATAACTCGTGACGCTAGAATATTTTTTTTTAATTCCCAATTTTTTTTTCAATACTTGATATCTCATAAGATATCTGTCGGATCCCAAACAGAATTCGTACATATATGGAAGTTATTGATATCTTGCATATTCTAAAGTTCCATTCGCAGCGTTCTGTCAGGAGAAGTTTCAATTCATATGGAAAGTCACAGTTACCTCATCCTTTCTTTAAAGCAACAATATTAACAAATTGATCCAAGTTACTAGAGAATTAATCGTTTATTCGAGATAGGCAGGAAGGATTCATGCTTAAGGGAATTCAATCAACAGTTAATATTCCGCAAACATATATTTATTCGTTCATGAATATGCAGACGCTCGTAACAAGTTTCATCTCACAATTGAGATTATGGATTGGTTCGAATTTTTTTTTACCAAAAAAGAAACAGTATTTCCGCTCACAGAGGTTGACATCGACAAATTCAGTAATGTAGAACGGTATGATTTCCGTTCAAGGCAGGAAACTGACTTGGTTTTCCCATGGCTGAGGTGTGATAATTAGGCTGAACCGTGAGACCTGATGGAGAACAGGATTAGTTATAGCCTTATACGTGAAGATCTGCTCCCCAATGGCATTGTGAGATTCATTCATCAACAAGCTTGAAATCGACGCTGCCACAACAAATATATTAAACAATAAACAATCTTATACAGTGGGGGTCAATTATGCAATAAATTCATTTTCGGAGAAAAAAATAAAAAAAAATATTTGGCAAAAAAATCTGGAAAGAAGTCATTTGTTGTTTCACTTTTACAGATTTTTTATTCATTAAGGAAGGATTTTTTGCACCCTATGCAATCCCCATCAACCCAATAAATTTTTTGGATAGGGAAATTAGGTCATGTGTTACATTTTGGCAAGGTGTTTGGTATTTTTTTCAGAAAATTTCAAGAAAATATATCTTGTTTGGAAAATTTGTTAATTCAAAGAGGATTTCAGTAAGTGCACTTCTTCATGGCTCATTCACTTTGAGGCGATGATACCTGATGGAATTTTTCACCGAATGAAAGTCGACCATTACAGTTTTGATCATGTAGAACTTTCAACCCCCCACGTGAAAATTAGAATGTGTGAAACACTGCGCTTCAGATATTATCTTAAGTAGATGTTATTAGTACGTTTCTATAGAAATTAAAATGTTTCGATGAAATGTTTCAATTCATAGAAAAATTTGTATGTCGTCAATGTTATAAATGCGTAAAAAGGTACAGCCATATAAAGATTTGAAATTAGACGCAATAAAATTTTTGAATGATGATTGATTGATGGGGAATGTACAGGGTGCAACAAAAATCTTTCAAAAATGCATAAAAATTTGGTAAAAGAGTTGATCTGTTACAGGATTTCGGTGCCAAATGAAAATGAAATTGTTCCATAATTTTGAATTATATCAAATTAAAAATAACCATTCCGATTTTTTCTCAGTTTTGTCAGAAACTCAAACTTCCTCTCCTTAAGAAAAATTTATTATCCTTCGAAAATCATAGAAATTGATAACTTTCTCACAGTAAACTCTTCTTCTTTAAAATATTCTATTTGTTCAAGTTCAAATCACGAAAAAATCGCCTGAGCAAATAAATATTAACGTCAAAGCGATTATCATTGAAATTTTGTGCGGATAAAGTATTTAATGAAACACTTCAAAGCAATCATGAAAGCTTTTCAGTTTGACAGTTTGTACAACATATCTATGTTTGTCAAAAAAAGAACTCATCAAATTTATTTAAGAAATGTCAAGGAATTTTATAATTTATCTCTTATAATATAGAATGAATATTTATCATTCGTGGAAATTCATGAAAAAGGAATATACATTCTCAACTTAATTCTTTGAACTTCTGTGACTTCATCGTATAAAAAAACTTAAATCTCTTTATGGCTTTACGGATATTAATTTCCAGAACTCCTGCCTTTCAAAGTCATCCAAACAATTTGTAAGTTTCAAATCTATCGGATGGATATTCTAGAAGCTCATAACTGCTGAACTATTGGATGCATTTGGCCCAATATCGCACTTGTCCGAGATATCTGGATAATTAACCAATTCTGAAAATATGAAAACTGTAGCTCATCTCCTTTGAAAAGTAGCAGGACGGGCATACTGAAGTTTTACCAAGAATTCTTTTTCAGGAAGTCGAACACAACAGAGAATTTTCGATATTCAAACATTACATATATTTGGCAAAACGATATCACGTTATTCTTCTAGTTTAATGAACCAAACACTAACGCGCAAAAATAATATACGGGGGGCCAGTTAGGAACGAAACCAAGCTCTATGAAGACGAATTGGCCACATTCAACTCTTGTTTCATATAAAAAGCAAGAATCAAACTGCTCAGTCAAATTCATATACATGCTTTGTTGAAATAACTTTTCAGGAAATCAAATCTAAGAAAGTAATTCATTTTTTGATTATAAGAAATCATAATAAAAAGAGATTCACGTTTCCGTTTGTGGCGTCAACAATCGAAATCTTACCTGTGGTATGGGAACTATACGGATTTCTTCTACACGAATACAGAGCAGTATTTAATTTTTTTGTACAATATGCATACTATCTGATGGAATTATAAAATTTTTTCCAAACATTTTACCCTCCCAGTTACAGCCTTTCGGAATTAGGTGGAGAAATTTGTTTTCATTTTGCATATATATACTTCGAAAAATTCAGAATAATTAAATTGGACGGATAACTGGTCCAAATATTTGACTTGATATTTCATCAATAAATGATAACCTCTCTGTCTTCTGAAATCAATTTTCAAATAGAATCGAAAAGTTCTGGCGCAAAATATTAGAGGGGTTCTTTCTTTCAGTACGTTAATGACAAATTATGGTGACAGAAACGCTCAAAAACAACCTTTTTATCAGCATCAGTTACTGCCAGATTTTTATACTATTTTTGAAGAATTTCTGACGATGTATTTATTTTTATGACTAATAAAGAATGTTGTACCCGGTTGTTCTACAAAGAAAGCTAACGGTAGTTTCCAATTAGAAAAAGGCCTCTAAAAATCAATATTCCACGAGTTATCTGAAATTTTTTCAAAAAATTAGGGATACGTGACTGTATGAGATTCTCATGAGAGCAGTATATATTACACCGCCCAGTTCAAGAAATAATATAAATTGTAATGAGATAATTATAGTTCCGGGCCAGGTAGATTTCGGGCAACAATCATTCATGGTCTACTAAGAATGAAGGCTCGTTTCGGATATACCTTAAGGAAAGAATGTGATCCTTCAGCTGCCAAGCTACAATAAGTTCAACAAACGGAAATCATATCAATTTAACATTTTTTTCTATTCCTAATTGCAGGTAAACAATCCATGGAGTGTTTTTGCACCAGGCCCAGAACAGTTTTTTGTAAAATATTACTGCTGGATGGACAAGAATTTTTTCAAGAAGTTCTGGTAAGTGTTGGAAGAACAGACTTGAGTTACGCCACTGAACATGAACAGTTTCTTCAAAACCAATTGGTATGATTGAAATATCCTCCGAAAATTTATGTTGTTATTCTTAGTCTTATCGCAAACGTATGTATTGTTAATGACAAAGAAATCATTGTTCATAACATTCCGTGGTACATCGCAATACACTATGCATACCAAATAACTTCATCGACTTACTGCATACGTGTTGAAATTCGAAAAAAGGCGGAAGACCATAGGAACGGTTTCCAGAAAAAGTTTAGTCATAAGCAGAATATCTGCGAGAGAAAATGATTAAAGGCAGTTTGGTTTTGAAATCTCTGATATAATAAAACAATCTTCGCTCCTCCGCTTCGGCCCAATTAAAAAACGTTTAACTTCCTTTCAAGAGGCGGAGGTAGAATCGCCTTAACCGTTTCGGCGTTGGAAGAATTTCGGACGAGTTTAATTAGAAGATCACGAAGAACATGAATTCCCCACTTTACCATTTATGCTTTCTAGCATAAATCGGTTCAATTTGAACGGTAGAAAGCTCACACTGGTTGACATGCTGCTAGAAAAAGGATATGTCAGATCGTGTTTTATTTTTCAGTGCATAACACGAAAGTGCTCACTGTAAATGTCCAAATGCACCTCGGAAAGTCCGTTGCTTTATTTTTATTTAATTATAGGTAGTTGTTCTTCGTTGGTAATAATTTCGAGAGCTCCATCATCCGAGATCTTGGCGTGCAGACGAAATCGTGATGGCCTCAGGCGCAATTATTATCGGGAGTTCGGTCATTCAAAATATGTAAATTTTTCGTAGCAAAGCTACTTCGAGTATAATTAAACGTTTACATAATTTTTCTATTCGACTTCTTATCAATTATACGTTTAATCGTAACAACCACCTTACGTTGGTGCGTATTTCTGTATGAGTCCGCAAAAACATCCAAGCTCGGTATCACAAGTGTGCGAAAAAATAAGACTGTACACAGTGACGCCGGGAAAAATTGCTGAAAAACTCCTTTGAAAGACGAAATTCAAATTAATATCTTCTAGTGCAAATCTCCAAATTGCTAATCAGCAGTAAGTCGAAATTCAATATACAACATGGAAACACCAATTTAGATAATTAAAGTGAATAAGTCATTCTTGAAAAGTGCAAATAAATAAATAATAATCTAAATATGACCATAACAGTCGTAAACTTTCGATTGGCGTATCTTCTAAACATAATTCATGGGCTGAAAGGTCCCGGACCTAACAAATAAAACTGTTTTTTTTAGATATGCACGGCATTGATTGGACCACCCTGTATTGTTCGGGTAATCATTAGCTCCGCTAATTGCATTTTGTTGTCATGAAATTTGAAAAATAAAATTCTATTACCGTTTGTCACGACAAATAACATATTTATGGATATATGGGTGTTTCTGCGTTGAAATGAAAGATTCCGAAGGGTGATTCTTTAGCAAGAATTAAGGGGGTCTATCATGTTACTTTTTGTTCATCAAGCTTTTCCCTCCATATCGCAGAGCTACTCTAAAAAACTACCCCTATTATATTTTGCATCATAAATCTTTAATGCGAATATATTATCTTATTGAAAAAATTTATTCGAAAAGAAAGACTTAATCTGCAACTTTGTTCTGTCCTAATCTTTTATCATAAAATTGTTAATCTGATCAAAAAAAATAATATACAGCTCAGACTCTTTTCACAGAAATTCACAGAGATGTTATCATTAAAAAAGAAAACTGAACAATTTTATTTTTCTGATTTTCTCTGTGATATTGGCAAATTATACAAATACCAAAATTATTGGAACTTGGGGATTATTTTTAATTTTTGCTAAGCGTCACCTTTTTGAATATTTTGCATTAATTGGAACATACCCTATATAACTATATATAACTATCTGTTACAGGATTCCTGTTCAGGACAAACTATATTGGATGCTGTTTTCAATCACTTGAATTTGTTAGAAACGCACTATTTTGGTCTACGTTACCTCGATGCATTCGGCCAGACTGTAAGATCCTCTGAAAATCCACATTTTTCAAATATTTCTCATTGACGAATACCATTTCTAGCACTGGTTGGATCCGACGAAAAAATTGAGAAAGCAGCTGAAATCCGCTGATCCGCACACACTTTATTTCGGTGTGAAATTCTATGCCGTGGATCCATGCAAATTGCTAGAAGAAATAACTAGGTGAGAGAAGATTACGCGTGGAGTCAAAATCTTGAAAAGAAAAATGTTGTTAAGGTGTTCGCTTCAACACTAACCTATATACTCATATATCTCAACTATGCACTTCCGGTTATTCTTTTCTTCTACTGTGTATCTGATACCACCGTTGGATAATTCACCATCTTTTCCTACAAATTTTTGTTGTTCCTCATCTTTAGGCTTTAGCACTATTCTCACAAGTCAGCAGACTTGCCGTTCCCTGACTTGGGACCCTTACAGGGTGCTATCATCCGGGCCAGATGAACCCTGGTTTTTTAACGAGGTTGTTACTCCTCCCCTTCACCCTTTTTCAACCTGGCTTAGGACAGGCTTCGGCGGGTTTAGTTTGATTTTATTCACAATATGGAGAAAGTAGTTCAAAAGCTTCTCAAGTTGGCAATTATTGAAACATGTCCCCTTATGTTAGGAAAATTGTCTATATCCTTTACTATTGGCTCCATACATAAAATAAAATGAAATAGGATACAGAGTATTAATGATGACTTATATGTATAAACACACCACAAGGTGTCCAGAAAGGGTATCGGGTATTTGTAAGTCCAATAAAACAAAAAATATTTGTGAGCAATAAAAAAGTTTATTGTTTATTATTAACATATGAATTGAAGAATTATTAGGAAAAGATGATGTTATCCAAATGGACGAGTTGTTTTCTCGATGTTCAACGCTTAGCTTCGCTTTTGGATCGATAACGACGGATTTTGACAAACCGACGCCTCAACTTCTTCAATTGTTTCTTCATCGTGAACTGAACAAGGATGACCCGAGTTTTGAATTTTAACTATCGCACTTGTATTCTCGAACATCCTGATCCATTTCGTAATGCTATCGTCACTCGACGTTGTGCAGTGACTATTGAATCACCATTACGATAATACGCTCGTACGAAAAAAGCGCGATGCGTCCCCGAGTACTGTTCCATCGTGACTAAGACTCCTCAAAATGGCGGACACCCCGCTTCGTTTAGACTCCCCGTTCCGAATATGGCGCGAAAATAAATACCCGATACCCTTTCTGGACACCTTGTATTAGAAAAACTGATATGCACCCTCTATTTGACTGATATAATCATTGAAAACATCTCACCTTTCAGACTGTCCGCAATCCTAACATTGTTACTTTTGGTGATGTACTCTATTTTTAATAAGGTTTTCTACTATTTGTTTGAACCTTGATGCTATTTCGTGCAATGGAATCATTTTCAATTTCATTTGTGGCCTTTTCGTAATGATTTCTTTATGTTTCTTTTGTGAAATTTTGCAATGTATAGTTTTCTCAATATAGTACAAATTATTATGTAGAATGTTACCAAATATTAGTAAAAATAAATAAATATTTCAAGGTATCAATTTTTTCTACAAGTGAAGCAAGATATATTACAAGGAAGATTACCAGTTACTACCGAACTAGCTGCAGAATTAGGAGCTTATATTCTACAATGTAAATGTTTCATCTCTTGCAATTTCTTCATAAATCTACTGATATTTTATTTTTGCAGCTGAATTGGGAGACTATGATCCAAGGGTACATTTGCCAGGATATGTTGCCGAATTCAAATTCATCTCAAACCAAAGCTTAGAATTAGAAACAAGAATATCAGAACTTCATAAAACCTTAGTGTAAGTTTTTTCATAAATAAGGTACTACATCGCTAACTCATTAAAAATATCAGAAGGTTTTTTAGTAAAAGTACACTTTTTCAATTCGATATAAAAAATGTATTTCATAGGAAAATTAAAATTTTCCTATTCAAATGTGGAGGTGAAATATTTCGATAATGTGGAATGAAAGATCTAGCAAATAAGCATTACGTTATCACCCTGTATATTCTTGAAAACATTCATTAACTTTACCACATCGTAAACACTAATGGTCTTCAAGAACTCGCAATTAATCACCTTAGGCAAAACTATATGTTGAAATTAGAAGGTGGGTTTTTCCTTCAAGATGATTAATAGAATATGACAGTGAGCCAAATCTGATGTTGTTGAAAGATCAATTTCCTTTTTCATTTCAAACTAGTTCATTCTCTAGATTTGGCGTCTGACAAATTGTTATGGACATATACATTAATTCTGATCAAATATCTAATATTAATTAAAAACATTGGAATTCATTTAAAACCTGAAATTCGTTTGTAATTAATTAACTTTTGGTATTCTGAATTTTTTTTTCAAATTTCTCTAATAAACATTGATCTTAGGGGACAGTTACCGTCTACTGCTGAATATAACTATCTCGACAGAATAAAATGGCTGGAGATGTATGGAGTAGACCTTCATCCGGTATTGGTAAAAACTAACACGCCATTCATATTAAAGACAAAACAATAATATTCATTTTTTCAGGGTGAAGACAGCGTAGAATATTTTTTAGGTTTGACCCCTAGTGGAATTATAGTTTTGAGGAATAAAATAACAGTAGGAAACTACTACTGGCCTAGAATAACCAAAATATATTTCAAAGGTCGATATTTCATGCTCAAAGTAACGGATAAAAATGTAAGTATCAAAAGTATACAGAAGAAATTATTGTTCGTAAGAAATAAAAAGGTTTATTGTTTATTATTAACATATGAATTGGAGAATTATTTGGAAAAGATTATGTTATCCAAATGATGCCCGTTGCGTTGCTGGCACTCTTCTAAACGGGAACAAAGATTGGTGATAATACGTTGACACATAGCTATAGATATTGCTGCCATTTCTGACCTGATGTTTTGCTTCAACTGGGTAAGATTCGTTGGATTATTTTGATAAACCTCACTTGTAAAGTATCCCTAGTTAAGTTTATTAGGGAATAATTCGTTAACAACTTCCACTGAATCATTTGAGGTATGGGAAGTGGCCTCATCTTGCTGAAACCACGTTCTTGAGTTGAAACCTGCAACTCCTGCAACTCTAAGACCAAAAAATTTCGCAACATATCGCAATAACTGTCACTATTCACATTTATTGCTCGGCCTCGTTGATCTTCATGAAAATAAGGACCAATTAGGCCTTTAGCAGACATTGCGCCCCAAACCACGACCTTTGGGCTATGCAGGGGTCGTTCATGCTTTCGTCTCGGATTCTCCACTGCCCAGAACCGAAGATTCTGCTTATTAGCATGACCATTCATGGGAAAATTTGCTTCGTTACTAAACAGTATGTTGTTAGAGTTGTTAAATCGCTACAACATTTCGTTCGCAAAATTCAGTCGATTAGCATAGTCTGTATCTATAAATTCTTGAACCAATTAAATTTTATAGGCTTTTTGATGTGAGTCTTTCTTTAAAATCGAATGTAAAGACAATTTTTTGATGTTCAACCCTTGGCTTCGCTTTCGGATGGATAAAGGCGGATTTTGACGAACCGACGCCTCAACTTCTTCAATTGTTTCTTCATTGCGCACTGAACGAGGACGACCAGAGTTTTGAATTTCAACTGTCGCACTTGTATTCTCGAACATCCTGATCCATTTTCTAATGCTATGGTCGCGTGTACGATATTCCGCAGCATAGAGACGTTAAGCAGTCACTATTGAATCACCATTACGATAATACGGTGGTACGCAAAATGTGCGATGCGTCCCCGAGCGCTGTTCCTTCGTGACTAAAACTCCACAAAATGGCGGACACCACGAACCCCTTCCTCAGTATAGGGACCAAGCAGTAGTCGCACTCCGTGGATTTTAAACTGAAATCGCTTACACCAAAGGGAACTCGCGCGTTCGCATCTAATCTTATCGACCGCGAATTTAAAAATTGATTAGAAAAGGTTATTTGCGTTATCTGAAAACTTAAATATTTTGATTTAAGCTTCACACAGGTTTTCACAGTGATATTTAGAGTGTATGGACCATTGTGTAGTCTATATTCATATAAAAATTATGACTCCGCTCATAAAGTAAGCGTAGTTAAATTAATTACCCCCAGTACAACCGCAACCAACCACCCCTAAAATACTCCACTGCTCTAAATATGCTGAGTGTTCTCTAGAAAGGGTTCCCTCATTATGGTGGGAAAAAATAAAAAACCTTATAATTATTGTTATATATATTATATTATTGTTATTTCTATTTATAAAATTGAAAATCATATAGATACACACTCAATTTATGTAAAAAAATTTCACTCTTCAGCATACGCATGCAGTAGGCGTAAACCTTCTGAAATTTCATTGGTTCCTGATATCTCAACTAATCGTAAAGAAATGACGACAGTAGGCGTAAACCTCCTGAAATTCCATTGGTTCCTGATATCTCAATTAATCTCAACTAATTGAATGAAGCACTACTCAAATAACGGGCTTTTAATAAAAAACATTTTCTACAATAGTATATGTATCACTCACCTGTCGGTGTCTAATTGTATTGAGAAAAAAGAAAGTTTGGGATTGTTGAAACTATTGTTTTTGCAGTTGTATACGCTACAATTGTTAATCATTTTGGAATTAATTTGAAAATAACACAAAACTGGAACAGAATACTTACTGGAATGAAAATAAATGAGCTTTGCTGGTTCATGGTAGATTTTGACTCAAAGAAATTCCACTGAATTATAGGTTAGGTTGTATTTTTTTCTAGAACTTCTTCTTTGAATTTTAAATAGATCTCAAAAAAATTATGATCTTCTAAATATTAAACGAACTACATATACAAAGGAATTATTTAAGATGTCTAAAAGAATAATAATGACATCATTCCAGACATCTTAAAATTATTGATGAAAACAATGAACAAGGACCAAAATATGAGTTTAGAATCCCTGCGAGATGCGCGAGTCAGTCTTGGTGTAAGATATTCCACGGAGTACGACTACTGGTTTGTATCTATAATGTGCCCCTTCCCGCTCCTTTTAGACGCGCCCCGTTCCGAATATGACGCGAAATCACATACCCAATATCCTGTTACGACACCTTGTGTTTCCATTTGTGCATTAAAGCAAAATATTTTTTCATACACACGGTGTTCCAGAAAAATATTTCAATGGGTGGAAAGTGTGTTTTGGAATTTAAGTTTTTATTTTTCAGAATGATGAGAGTACATATGGGTTCGAGACTCCGTCCAAGTTAGGTTGTAAGCATCTTTGGAAATGTTGCGTTGAACATCACTCTTTCTTTAGGTTAGTTCAAGTTTATCATCCTACAGTTCCCGATATTTTCGCATTAGGGTCCAGATTTAGGTATGGGTAAGTTAAAAAAAAATGGAAAGAAAAATTTGATGTGATAACAATATTAGAATGTTTCAAATATCGCATGAGACTAAAGAGAATGGAATGCCCATCCTTAGATAGCACAGGAATGAGGACCTTGCATGTTTGGTGTGAAAAATAGAGACCGAAATAAAACAAATTTGTGGATAAGTAAGATGTTCTACCTTCGGCAAAAGCAATTCTGGAAAGAGGTGGCTTTCAAACTATCATTCAATCGGACCTCAAAGTTGATATCTATTAATTTTTCATGCAGGTTCGAAATAATTTTATTGAGGATATAGGTCTGAATCTTTAAAAATAACAAGAATCGCAATTATATTATCTGAGTTGAGCTGATAAAATGTTTACAAGAAATCTCCATTTTTTAATGGGAAATAAACAAAAAATTAATACATTGCTTCATAAAGAGCTCAAATGTATTGTGAACTAAACTCAGCAGTTTATGCTTTAGCAGAAAGAATCTTTGTATTTTTCATTCCTTGAAATTTTTCTCAAATTTACTTATTGGTAGATCCAATTTCAGACACAATTTCAAACTTTATTACACAAATTTGAGGTGTTGCCGAAATATTGTCGTCATAACATTCCCTCTGACAATACTGTAAAATCTGGTTGAAATCAAAGATTGTTTTATATTAATTCACTTATAATTCTCTATAGTTTGATAAACAGCTAAAATTTCATTTATGTCTCTTTAAAAATTTGATAATGCTGAATGAAATAAAAATTCGACATTCATATTCCTTTCTGAATATCGAAAAGTGCTAGACTAACACTGTTGCCATTTGAACTATTCATCATTTAATCTACTGATTTTTCATTTTTTCTTCATTCGAAAGGAAACTTTAAGCTTTTGTGAAAATATTGTAATCACAACTATACAATTTTAACAGAAAAAAAAATGTGTTGGGCTTAATTTTTTCCGATGTTCCAGTTAGAGAAGAGAAATATTCATACAGATTAATGTTTAACAGACCATAATATCCCAGATAAATTTTTCTAGAACCTTTATGTTAGTTTTCATTAAAATGCTTTGAGTAACCTCCTCTATTCAGAATTAAATGAGCATGAAACCATTAAATGGAACCAGGTGACAAACTTTGAGAACTCGAATGCCCACAAATTTAAATTACAATATTCGCGAATTTATTTATTTTCAAAGGGATTGAAATAAAAAGGATCAATAATAACTTCTTGTCACCAGTTCCCTCACTATTGAATGTAGAATTGTAACTAAGGCATTATGTCAGGGAAAAACTTATTACATGTTGAATTCATTGTCTGGAATTTCTAGTGGACGAACAGAAAAACAAGTGATCAAAGATTCACAAGTGAAAGGAAGAGTTCCGCCAACTTTCTCGAGAAATCCTTCCAGAAGGTTCAACGAAAGAAACATAGACGAATTTAACCTGGAAGTAGACGACGTTTTACGTATACCAGATTGTGGCAGTTTGAAACACATTTCAATACCTCAGCCAGCACAAGGGTGAGTATTACTACCGAAACGAACCAAGGTTGGATAAGATTATGAACCCATCTCTGCAGATACGATCAAAGTTATTCGCATAGCACAAAAGATGACAATAGAAGATCAGATTCTCCAAGGAGTACTAGAAGTGCACCATGGTCCCAGCCTCATTCCAAAGGATTGTACAATATATCGGCACCAGCTAGCCCTAGGTCGATAAGATCTGCCGGCCCTAGATACAGATCTTCCTCAGTTGATAGTCAGAGTTCTGGAGATTCGAAGACCTGTAAAAGGTAAAAGATGGTTGACTGGGCCATTTCCACCATTATTTATTGAAAGTCTTCAATTTTTAGTTGAGTGGTATAAATAGCCTGAAGTATTATTGTACTCAAGTTGATCAATTGAATGAGCGTTGTTCATAAGTTTCATTCAATGGCTATCTTTACAGGAAAAAACACTCCGCCAGAGGAACTTCCGACAACGAAAGTGAATTATCCAAAAGTTCTAGTCGATCCCATCATAGGCATAAAAAGCACCGCTCTAGAAGTAGAAAGGGCTCCAGGGTAGATAGTGATGGTTCTTCTAGTAGAAGAAACAGTAGATCCAGGTAAATCATGTCTATAATTATAAATATATATTATATATAAATAATAATAAATTGATTGGCAATTTCGGGAATGATCAATAATCAAAATCGTAAAACATCTATATTTCGAACTTTTTTGCAGTTCTTCGTCAGGATGCTATAGAGGAAATAATGAATAAAAGAAATTGAGCACAATGTGACAAAACAACTTACTTACATACAAAGGATTGTTCGAATAATTGACAAGAACTTGAAATATCAAATTTGACAATATAATATCATAGATGAACTCAATTAAGTGACGTCTAACGAAAGTAGGTATTCATAGATAATATTTAAATTTTTCATATCTGTTTTTTGTTGATGTTGTTCTTTTTTCATTTATATAACACATTTCTAGAAATAGTCTTTTATTATAGTCATTTTTGTTATATAAAATTGCAGTGCTGTATATATTGGACAAACGTCACAAATTCTAAAAAAGCGCATTGCCTTACACAGAAAACACCAGATTAAGACCTGAAAGATGTGCATCAGCAAACCATTCATCAACCCTCGACCATTCTTTCGATTTTGACGGTATAAAAATTTTATGTAACAAAAATGACTATAATAAAAGACTATTTCTAGAGATGATTTATATAAATGAAAATAAGAACAACACCAACAAAAAACAGATATTAAAAATTTGAATATTATCTATGAATACCCTTTCTTTAGACGTCACTTAATTGAGTTCATCAATGATATTATATTGTCAAACTTGATATTTCAAGTTCTTGTCAATTATTCGAATAATCCTTTGTATGTAAGTAAGTTATTTTGTAACATTGTGCTCAATTTCGTATATTCATTATTTCCTCTATAGCATCCTGAAGAAGAACTGCAAAAAAGTTCGAAATATATATGTTTTACGATTTTGATTATTAATCATTCCCGACATTGCCCAGTACCCAAATAAAATTCATTACTAAATAATAATAAATATAAAAAAAACAGTTAATTGGCTATACTTGGTCCTTCAGAAGTACAGGGGAAAAAAGAGATTTCAACAGGTTTTTTGATGAGATATCGTGAAATTCTCACTATTTCTTCAGTAATTTTCCGCAATGCCATGTTGAACCCTATATCATTCAATTTATTCAGTATATCAATTTCGTGAATTTCACTTATCAAATGGCGAAAAAGATTCAATTCAAGATAATCACAACACATCATCATGTGATGTGATTGATATGAAGATCAACAGACGTACAGTACTTTTTTAAGATTCCCTGAAATTATATCCAAACTACCAAATTTGCTGTATTATTTTGTTTCAAACGAACGAAAACGTTCCATTAAAGTCATATAAGATTTTTTAAGTTTCTGTAAACGTTTATAAAATGGTTACTAAAGTTCATTCGCAAATTTTATAAAACTAGTCAATAGAGCACAGCGTTTTATAAACTGGTGCCCATTTTTGAAACGTATCTCAAACGTTGTATATATTTTTATCGGACTTCACATATTTTATAAGGTTATGCTCCATGAACGTTCTAACAACTACTATAAGCCAAAAAAAATTGTCAATAATATGGACCAAATAACGACCAATTAAAAAAATTAATTTTTTCAGGAGGAGGGAAAGCTCACAACCAGAGCTTGTAGACTCAAACTACCAATGGAAAGAGGCCAAAAAACGTATATCAGTTGATGGCAATGCCAACAATATACAACAAGCGCACATCATCAGTGGTTCGAGATTGATAGATGACAAAGATTACAAAAAAGCTCAGAATCAAAAGTACAAGCATAGACATCAGCAGAGCAGGCATCATTCACCTGGAGATTCTAAACATTTCTTGTCGGACGAGGTGAAGAAACATTTGGAATTCGATCTTATCGACACAACCGGAATGTCCGAGAAGCAGCTGAAAGAAATTCCCTATACTATTGTAGAAACTAATAACAATTTCAAGCAGGCAAAGAGTAAAGTCAGCCAGGCAAGGTAAATCTGAAATAGTTTCTAATGAAATCAACTCCTAAAAAATTGGTTACACTAATTTAAACGAAATACTATACAAGAAATCAGTGACAACTCATCAGGGTCGACCCAAAAACAATCGAGGAGAAATTGAAAATGAATTTTATGCATCGGAACTTATTCTGAATGATTGATTTCAATATTCATAAGACAATACACCTTATTTCGATAGACATTACATGACACTCCGGATTATTTTTATCCCAAGATCTCTCACGTCTCTTTATCTTTCCCACGTCGGCCAGCCGAGCTACGGCTTGCAACATTACTTATTATTTCTTGTTATTAATGTTCATTACAAATATCGAATTGAAAGTTTTGTTTGAATGTCCGACATCTCAAAGAGTTTCACATGAAGATGACACACATAAGAAAAAATAAAAGAAAACTAAATCACTTCTCTTGTAGGATGATTGACACAATGACGATGTTGGAATACTCGGACAACACGGTTCACCATAGGAAAAATAAGTCGAAAAACGTTGGTTTGTACGAGTCGTCCAATAACCTCATGGATAATTATGCGAGTAAAAAAGATCTTTCGGAAAATATTCTGAAAATCAATCACGATCACACCGATTCTGGTCTCGTAGCAGATCAGGAAACTCAAAATAACGAAAGGTACAACCGCATCAAATATTTATATTAAGGCCATAATTGACTCAGAATATTTTCAAATGAATCTGTTTTCCAGGCTGTTGTCCAGAAAACTAGAGATTCTGGGTAGTAGACTATGAAGGAATTTCGAGAATACTCTCAAAATACCACCGCTGTATATATTTAATTTCATTAAGTTATTGAATAAAGGTAAAACGATCTTTGTTTATTTATTCATGATATTAATGCAACCTTTCCCAACCTATTCCAATAGTCCATTGTTTGATTCATTGGAGACATAAATTCTTGAAAAAATACTAAAAAAAGAGTAAACGACAGTCGATTTCATGTGATAAACTTAGTGTAAACACTGAATGAGAAATAATAAATACGAGGATGGATTGATAAGTACACGTGTGTGGAAAGAAAAGTCAAGTTTTTAAAATTTTTCATATTTATTTCTCAACATAGTCTCCTCTTACCTCGATGATTTCTCGAACTCTGCAAAATAGGCCTCTCTTTCATCGATGACGTCCTCGTTTGACGTAAACTGATTTCTGCCTAGACATTTTTCATATTTGGGAACAGAAAGAAATAACACGGTGCCAGATCTGGTGAATATGGTGGGTGAGGTAGCAATTCGAAGCCCAATTTGGCCAAATTTGCAGTAGCGACTGCTGGTGAATAAGCGCAAGGGTGTGTTTTTCCTTCAATTCGACCTCAAATCGATCCAATAATTCACTGTAGTATTACCTTTTATTGTCTTTTCCTTTTCCAAGGAGACAATGAGTATTATTCTTTGAGAATCCCAATAAACATCTTTCCGACCGACGGCCTTCTTCTAATCACATTCGCCTTCTTCGACTGTTCCTTGGTTTCTGGCGCACAGTGGTGGATTGGCCTTAAATAGGTGCAAACAGACCTTCGAAGTTGTCACACGATTATCGACCATTACATCCGTAGTCACCTCATTCGGACGTCCTGAGTGGTCATCGTCGAACACTGATGTTCGGCTCTGTTTGAATTCATTGAACCAATATCTGATGGTAGTCAACGAAGCTGCACGAACCTCGTTAACGGCTACCAACCGATCTTTGCTTTCCTTGCACGCCTGCCCTTCCAAATCCAGGAATCTAATCATTGAACGATATTGCTCTTTTTCAATTTTCAAAATAACACGAAGTAGTTTAGTATGAAATGTCAAATCAAAACCACTCGATGAATTGGTGCGAAATTTTGACAGACGTCGTTTGGAGAATGGCACTGAAAGATGGTATACAGATATGGTATTCTATCAGCATTTAATAATTGCTTTGAGTTCGATCGATTTGAAACTTGAAATATATATTTGATCTCCACGATGAATATAGTGTTGAATTTTATTAATCCTGGGTTAGAGTTACATCATACAGGTTGCTTATGCTTCCTTCATGTCAATGTGTTAGATTTTCCCCCGAATAGAGGTCCTAGTGTTGAAGACTAGTGTTGAAGACTAGTGTTGGTCGCTCGCTCCTGTTTGTGTACTCCTATTATCTATTTTATCTTCTAACCATCTCCTTATTCCTAAGGTTACCTTGCCCTGACGAAGCCAATCAGCAGAAACACGTGTCGACAAATACCATCTTCATTCATTTCCTTCTGCTACTTGTGGATCACCTTTCCTACATATATTGGATCTCCACGATGCATATAGTGAATTTTTGAAACTTGAAAATCGTTTGAATTAGGTTGAAATGAAAGAGTTTTGAAAATCCTCAGGCTTTCAGAAAAATTCAGAAAAAGTAGTCTGGAAAATTACTCAAAAGAAATTCGTTGGATATCAGCAATAAGTTGTTGTATTTTGTTAAAATCTCACAAATTGATTCGAATTCAGCAGGAAGATGGCTAATAGGCGGGGTTTAACGTTCAATTGCCATCGTTGATTTGTTTGAGTCAGTTACGTACGATGACTAACAAGTTAGTGGCGACAAAGAGTCTCGTTTTTTATATGTCCTCGTGTTTTCGGTATATTTTATCTTGACTGGTCACGTTTCTGATTTGTCAGCATTATAAAATAGCTCAAATGTCGGCAAATCAAAACCACTCGATGAATTGGTGCGAAATTTTGACAGACGTCGTTTGAAAAATGGCTTTAAGAGATGGTTTACAGATTTTTTGCCTACAGTTCTCTGTTGCCAAACACTCACTAACTCCTCCCCTGCTATTCCTTCCAAAGTGATCACTCTTCAAAAGCCATGAAGTGTTGATTGAACCTGTCAGGAACTACACTCACTAACCCTGCCCTCCTATTCCTTCCAAAGTGATCGCTCACCAAAAGCCATGAAGTGTTGATTGAACCTGTCTGGAACTACACTCACTAAGCCTGCCCTCCTATTCCTTCCAAAGTGATCGCTCACCAAAAGCCAAGAAGTGTTGTTTGGACCTGTCTGGAACTACACTCACCAACCCTCCCCTGCTATTCCTTCCAAAGTGATCACTCACCAAAAGCCATGAAATGTTAATTGAACCTGTCTGGAACTACACTCACCAACCCTCCTCTGCTATTCCTTCCAAAGTGATCGCTCACCAAAAGCCATGAAGTGTTGATTGAACCTGTCTGGAACTACACTCACTAAGCCTGCCCTCCTATTCCTTCCAAAGTGATCACTCACCAAAAGCCATGAAGTGTTTATTGAACCTGTCTGGAACTACACTCACTAACCCTGCCCTCCTATTCCTTCCAAAGTGATCGCTCACCAAAAGCCAAGAAATGTTGATTGAACCTGTCAGGAACTTCACTCACAAACCCCCCCCTGCTATTCCTTCCAAAGTGATCGCTCACCAAAAGCCATGAAGTGTTGTTTCAACCTGTCTGGAACTACACTCACTAACCCTCCCCTGCTATTCCTTCCAAAGTGATCGCTCACCAAAAGCCATGAAGTGTTGTTTGAACCTGTCTGGAACTACACTCACCAACCCTCCTCTGCTATTCCTTCCAAAGTGATCGTTCACCAAAAGCCATGAAGTGTTGGTTGAACCTGTCTAGAAGTACACTCACTAACCCTCCCCTGCTATTCCTTCCAAAGTGATCGCTCACCAAAAGCCATGAAGTGTTGTTTCAACCTGTCTGGAACTACACTCACCAACCCTCCCCTGCTATTCCTTCCAAAGTGATCGCTCACCAAAAGCCATGAAGTGTTGATTGAACCTGTCTGGAACTACACTCACTAACCTCTGCTATTCCTTCCAAAGTGATCACTCACCAAAAGCCATGAAGTGTTTATTGAACCTGTCTGGAACTACACTCACTAACCCTGCCCTCCTATTCCTTCCAAAGTGGTCGCTCACCAAAAGCCAAGAAATGTTGATTGAACCTGTCAGGAACTTCACTCACTAACCCTCCCCTGCTATTCCTTCCAAAGTGATCGCTCACCAAAAGCCATGAAGTGTTGATTGAACCTGTCTGGAACTACACTCACTAAGCCTGCCCTCCTATTCCTTCCATAGTGATCGCTCACCAAAAGCAATGAAATGTTAATTGAACCTGTCTGGAAGTACACTCACTAACCCTCCCCTGCTATTCCTTCCAAAGTGATCGCTCACCAAAAGCCATGAAGTGTTTATTGAACCTGTCTGGAACTACACTCACTAACCCTGCCCTGCTATTCCTTCCAAAGTGATCGCTCACCAAAAGCCATGAAGTGTTGTTTCAACCTGTCTGGAACTACACTCACTAACCCTCCCCTGCTATTCCTTCCAAAGTGATCGCTCACCAAAAGCCATGAAATGTTAATTGAACCTGTCTGGAAGTACACTCACTAACCCTCCCCTGCTATTCTTTTCATTGTGATCGCTCACCAAAAGCTAAGATATGGTGATTGAACCTGTCGGGAACTTCACTCACTAACCCTCCCCTGCCATTGAAGATCTCGACTTTACTGTTTCAGAAGACCTCAATTGGATAACCTACACAGAAGGTATTTATAGCGAAAGCAAAACACCTTACAAACATGCTCAATAAGTCTTTCAGAGGTTGTCACTACCGAATCTTTAAGATTACATATACAAGACGTATGATGTTCTGGGTTGGTAGTCCAGGGCATGTCTTTGAGTATTCGAATACAGAAGCTTAGTTTATTCTCCATCTTTTGCACAAAATGAAAAGGATGGGGAAAGTTAGCTGGAAGAGAAGATTTTTTCATAGCTTTATTATGTGAATGAGGGGGTGCATCACTGCCATAAGTGGCTTGTTGTCCTAAAGCAGTTGACTGTACCTGTGGTATATCCTGTGTGGAGGAGGTTTCAACGTCATCACTATGAACTCAGTGCTAAGAACAACAGTGTCTCCTCAAACCTCTGTCCAAAGCTGAGTATGTCTGTTGGTCAATTATAAAACTTGCGGTAATTTATATAACTTTTATAACTTGTTTGAAGTCGTTGTAACGAAACTTTTTTTGTGGCTCCATCTATCTTTCCATAACTGAAGAAATACGTAAAACACGTAAGTCTGAGAAAAGATTTCTTCCGAGCTAAAGATAAGAAACAATATTTACAAATAACATTTGATTAAAGACTCTTGGGGAATTTCTGTTACTGATTCTCATGCTTGCACTACAGTGGGTGTAATGAATTTTTAGCAGAACAAGAAATGTCTTAACTTCAAACTGATTTCACTAAGATATCACAAGTTCTTCTAACAATTCATTTTTTAATGTATCTGCAGTACTGATGCAAATCGCGAATTTGCAACTACTAACTGTTTATATTTCATCACCATAACACAGAAGACAGTGATTACACAACATAGAATAATATCTATGCCATACAGCTGCTCGGTCATAGAGCCGCGCAACTGCTATCATTTTGTTGAAAAAAGACAAACTTGACGTTCATTCTCAACGACTTAATTGGAATAAAAGCATTAAATAACATAGTGCCAAACATTCCAAACGTTGTTTATATATTTGCGAAATTGTACTGAGTTATACTACTATGGAGCTCTAGAAGTAAGTCATTTTTTTGGCCTAGAAGTTTTTCACATTGGCCATGTTAGTTATTTTGCTTATCTTCAATATGGCCGTATCTTTAGTATACCTAAATTCGACTTATCATTATCATAATAATTGTTTTGTTCCATCTTAGTATTCTCCGTAGATGTGATATTTTAGTCATAAATGCTTTTGCATAAATCATTAAAATGATGTAAATAAATAAAATAAGTAAATATATTGTATTAGAACATCTATTGTCAGTTCAGTTTTTTAATTTGTCATGTTTATATACCTGTCTTTGGTTAAGGTGACTTATTATTGACGAATCTGCTAACAATCATAATTTTTTGTAAACAATTTGTTGTTCTATTTATCAACATATTAAGATTAATTTGTTTTTGTATTTACAATAATCTCTTTTATATGTTCATTTCTCATAGCTTATAAGTGTGACTTGACCATTGTTCTTTTGTTCTTTTCAGATAAAAATAATGGTTCCACCTATACAATTCTTATTTGTCACTTAAGTATTAGAATAGGAAACAGTTAGAATGAAAGTTGACCGAGCTCGCCTCAAGAAGTTCTCTTCTGAGGTGCCCACAGAGTGTTTTCAAATAATTGAACATTTACAAACATGTACTAAGCCCGAATTATTGGATGAGTTATCAAAAATTCACACTTGGACATTTGGCAAGTGTGAACTGTATCATTGGGCACCAGTTCTAGATATTTTCGATAGAATCCTAGAAGAAGCATGTGAACCAGATGAGGACAATAAATGGACATTATTTTGTGATACACATTATTCACCTGAAGTACGTACTAATTTTGCAAAATCTTGATATTGATTGGAAAACTCAGAATTGAGAGTGTGATTTTCATGGCAATTGAAAATTATTAGGGAGATTGCTGGTGTTTTTCATTGTGTAACATGAGCAATAAATTATGGTTTATTTCAATAATGAAAAAAGCTTGCAAATCACTTTGTGAAACATCTTGAAATATTTCGAAAATCAACACTTGTGGCTGCTCTTTACTCTGCTAAAGTTTTGAAACTGAAAAAAAAATTTTAACTCATCCACTTAATCACAGTCATGAGTTTTAGTATCATTCCATTATTTCTGTTTGAAATTATGTCCTTCAATGTCTTCAGTTGAATTGCTAGGTTGATGAAATGTCAACATATACAAATGGCCATCAACCAGGGGTTCCTCATCCTTCATGAAATGACTATTGGCAGATGGGATTCTCCCTCAAGCATTTATAATCTGGAAATGAATGTTAGGTTAACCACTTCACAGTTAATTATAATTTTTTCAAATATACTACAATAGTGAAATAATAAGATGAAAAGCAATAATTATAAATTATATTTTCTTCAACAACCAACTGTACTATAGAATAAATTAAGTGACTTTCAAATTTATATGTGCCTTAGCAGTTGAACCACATACAATGTTATGGCGACTCTTTGTTATTAATTGTATATTTCAAATTACAGGATCGAAATTTGTTACTATGGATTCTACATTTCTCCACACTATTAATAGAACATTCATTTTCTCGTCATTTGTACAATTCGATGGGCCATTTGTTGGCTCTACTTCAGGCAAATGATATGTCCATTGTATTAGGTGTTTTAAATTTGTTGTATATGTTCTCCAAAAGAAGTAACTTCATAACAAGGTTGAAAACAGAAGAAAAAGTATTTCTCACTCTGAGATTATACTATTTAGCTGAGGTAAATGATTGAACATTTTATTCATCTCAAGAGGAAATCAAAACATAAATGTCACAAATTTTAGAATTGGGGCGGTAAAGAAAATGGTTTTGGACTGGCTGAATGCTGTAATGAAGACGAAGCTATTGCACCATCAGCAACCACATTACATGTAGAATTTCACAAAGATGATATAGAAATCAAAGATCCTAAGGATACCAGGTACTCAACAAATATTATACACATTGAACATGTAGACAAATTACATAAAACTCCAGCAGAAATTATGAAATCTCTAGTTTCCATGTACAACATTCCTGGAGATAAAGAGGTAGGAATTTTAGTGATCATTTTCTTATATATACTAAATTCAATGTTTGTAGATGTGGCTTTATTGCCATGTTAGATTGGCGCATCAATTCTCTGAATATAAAAGTCGTTTGTTACTTGTGCAAGCTAGACTTCAAGCATTGTCGATTTTAATATATTCCAATGCTCTGCAAGATTCTCCCCAGAATCTTTTATACCCAGGAATATTAGAAGAGCTTGTAGAACTGATTGAGTTACCAAAACCTCATTTAGTTGAGATCAGATCTGCTGCTTTGAGGACTCTGACAGCTATAATACACTTGGATAGAAGTCCACACATAGCCAAGTATGTAGCTTTTATATATGTTCTGTGTTTTTATTTAATTATGAAATAAATTCATTAGTTCATAACAAAAATGTACTTCTAGTCATTTGGACTGATTGTGTCAATGTAACTATGAAATGGTTATTCAGATTTGTTAATGTTCTGAAAATTTTCTTGATTTATCTTATTCCAAGTCTTATCTCAGTTTTCTATAAGTAATTTGGAAAATAGATCCAAATAAACCACTTGAGTCATATTCAAAGATTGCAGCTGAAATTCTAGATTCTTCACCAAATTTTTCATGTGATTGATAAAAAAATGAACTGTTTTTCTGAAATAATGACTTGAATCAAACATCTGGGAGTTTTGAGTCCATTTTAGTATGTCATACCATGTATTTCACCTACAATAATTTTGAAATACCAAATTCAGATTTGTTGAAGATCTTCCAAAATCATCAAGATGAATAGATATTCAAAACTGGAGGTGGGTGATTACGAATGATCGGTATAATCGATTATTTCAGTACAACTAATTTTAATAATCGATTATGGAATTAGTAACTAATAGGTTTTCATAATCGAATGATTCCATAATTGAATGATATTAGTAGTTAGAACAACTTATGGCGTTTTATGATAATGTAGCGTACGATTCAATGCTGTGAAGCGTATAAGTTTTAATTTCAATGTGATCACGCTCAATAATAACGATATTATTATTATTAACATTCAATTTTTATTACATGAATATTTGCCAATCTGCAAATTTCACAATAGTTCGATGGTATAATCTCAAAATTATTTTTATATGCTTCTCTAATAAATAACTTATATCCAAATTTCGAAACGATCTGAAGTTTTCATATTTCACGTTAAGAGTAGTAGGTAATATAGAATTTTGTAAAGTATTTCATTCGACCTGACTTCTGTGAAGCTGAAAAATCGATAAATCTTCACAGCTTTTCGGTAGATCAACCCTAAATCGGTAGAAATACCGATAAATTAATGGCATCGGCAACATGGAGTTCACTATTATGTGTGGCTGACGGGAGACGACTCGTATAATTGAGTGCTGCATAATCGTCTCTCTCGATTATGCAGTCTCGTATCTCGTCTAAACCGAGAGACGATTATGCAGAACTCGATTATACGAGCGAAAGATCGTGTTGTCATCTATGTCTCGTCCCCACTCCTCACGCAGCTGTACTGTACAGATTAGTATTAGTAACTACTAACCGTTATTTATAATCGAGATATCTCGACATTTCTATAATCGAATGATTTCGTTAATATATCTCATAATCGCCCACCTCTATTCAAAACATTTTTGAAATTTTGAATACCTTTTATATATCTGCGGTGGGGGGGCACTTATTCAGTTCCTAAATTTGAGATTCTCTTAAAGGACCATCTGCAAGAAGAACCTTGTCAGTTGAATTCTTCAAGGAATGAATAAAGACTAAATCAATTTTTATAAATATATAATATTTACTGCAAAATAATGAATTTATTCCGCCATTTTACACTGAAAATGTTTTAAAAAAAGTAACTTTGTTATTGTGTGTTTACTTTTCTCAATACCATTGAAATCATTTTATTCATGAAGGAAACCAGGCTCTCGTCTTCACAACATCATAGATGTCACAGGAGCAAGTCAGTACCACGGTTTTCTACCTGTAATGGTTAGAACTTGCATATCGATTCTAACAAATCAGAATGATGAACGAATTTTAACACAAGCTGAAGGAATTTTCCCTCGAGCTGATGTAGAAGGAGAAAACGTACCAGTGGATTTCCACACTGATGGAATCTTAAGTATTGCTATGTTGCATAACAATAAATCAAAGTTTCCCTTAGCGCTTGCAACAGCTCTTTTCTCGTTCCTGTATCATTTAGCTAGTTATGAAGCTGGTGGAGAAGCTTTGGTGACTTGTGGCATGATGGAATCTCTCCTACAAGTTATAAATTGGCATGGTACAGAGTTGGAACATATTACGGTGATTTATTATTTATAATCAAGATGGCAAGTAATCTAAATTCATTATCTTCATTTTACAGTTTGTTACTCGTGCTGTAAGAGTCATCGATCTTATTACCAATATTGATATGCAGGCATTTCAAACTCATGAAGGACTTCTGAGTTTCATCAATCGATTAAGTGTAAGTATTACACTAACATACATAAAAAAAAACAGCAGAATTCTCAAAAAGAAAAAAAATCACAATATTAATAATTTATGTACACTTTGAATCATTATTGGATGAACAATGTTTCGTACCTTTCTTAATGTGACTGAATCAGATTTGCGAAGTGATGGCTCATTAAAATTGTTTATTGATTGCTTTCAGGCTGAGGTGAACTTATGCAGAAAAGATCAGCTGGTTGAAGTCAAAACAAGAGCTCCAGATGATGATGTTGAAGAAGGAAATGAAATGGACACTGGAGAATCAGTTGTTCAAATGATAAATCATCCAAAGAATCAAGGAAAAACATGTTTACCCCAAAGAGCTGCTCTTTTGAAGTCAATGTTGAATTTTCTGAAGAAGGCATTTCAAGACACCACTTTTTATGATAATGTTCGTCATTTAATGGAAGGACCTTTACCTGATGCATTAAAAAATATTATTGCCAATGCAGAATATTATGGTCCTTCATTGTTTCTTCTCGCAACGGATGTAGTTACTGTATATGTCTATACAGAGCCAGCTTTACTAAGTACAATTCAAGACAATGGTTTAACAGATGTTGTCCTTTATGCTCTATTAACCAAAGAAGTTCCTCCCACCAGGGAGGTTTTAGGGTCTCTTCCAAATATATTCAGTGCACTTTGCTTAAACCACAGGGGCTTGACTCAGTTCGCAAAATTCAAACCCTTCGAAACTTTCTTCAAAATCTTAATATCACCTACGTATTTGGCAGCAATGAGAAGAAGGCGAAGTTCTGAGCCTATGTCAGATACTGCTTGCAATCTAGGAAATGCTATGGACGAATTAATGCGCCATCAACCAAGTCTTAAAGCTGATGCCATCTCTGCCCTTGTAAACTTATTGAAGGAATTGGTAGTTTTAGGCACCGATCCGAAATATATATGCTGGAGGCCTAGTAGTAAAACGGAAATTTCCCCTTCTATCAATTGTAGAGTTATCAACAATACTGAAGGTAAGTAGATTCCTATACCTTTTTTAGGGTTTTCAAGAACATAACTAATTCACAATATAATTTATGATTATATTGTGAAATTGTGATATCACAAACAAATTCAAATATTAAGGTCAAGAATGATATGAATTATGATTTTTTCATAGGCTCTTCTGATGAAGATGACGATGAAGAAGAAGAAACCTCAACATCATCTCAAAATGCTGAAACACATACACAGAACAGTGAGAGGCAACCTATAGCTCTCATTGACTATATACTGAATGTTATGAAGTTTGTCGATGCTATATTGAGTAACAATTCAACCGATGATCACTGCAAAGAATTCATACAACAAGGTGGTCTCCCATACTTATTGAGACTTTTGAGACTACCAAACCTACCTGTTGATTACCCGGCTACCAACACGGCTCAGGCTGTTGCAACAGTTTGCAAAAGTATTCTGAATTTAGCACATGATTGTGCTTTATTTAAAGAAGGACTGCACCAACTGGCTGAAGTGTTATTACTTATGAAACCATTATTTTCCAAGTCTGAAGTACTTGGAGGATCGAAGTTATTGATGGAATTAGCCAATGCTCCTAATGCCGATAACGCTTTTAGTACAGCAACTGATACTCCTCTCTTGCATGGAATGAGTGCAGCCCATGGATTTGTCATTATGTTTGTCAATATATGTAGAACTGGTGAGTAATATTGATACCATGCTGAAAAAAGTTGAATAGTGGTCATCAAACTATGGTCCCCTAGCTTGTCTCATTCATATTTATCTGAAATATGAAAAAAGAACTTGATCTGATATAAGATGAAAAAAGTTGTCTCTATTCTAATTTCGGTTAGGAAGGTAGAATAGGTCAGATAGCTTAACTTGATTTCCTGAAGATATCTATTGCTAACAGATCACACCTGCTCATTCTTTGCAATTCTCTCTATTGAAAAGTGTTTCCTACATTTTTTACAGTCTCTATAAAAATGTCTAAAAAAAATTCCTGCTTATTAGTCTTTTCTCATCTTTGATTTTGGGTGGATAAAAGTTCCAGGTAGACAATGAACTTTAAAATTCAATTTAAACCCTAATTTTCTATTGACAGTTCATAGATTTCATTGATGTCTTCAGTCTTTCTGTTATTAGGGTTTGGCCCTCAAATCTACCGAATAGTTTGCATGGTTGGATCAACAAATTTTGAGAATCATAATCAGCAGGTCGATTCTGCCCATGAAAAGTGCTTTCTGGTACATAAAATGTTTTATATTGCCTTAAATAGTCTGTGTATAGTTTTTCTTTATGTTACATATGATAATGTGATAGGATAGGATGTGAGTTTGAAGGTTCAATCAATGATATACATTCCTTTCAGGACAAAACGACCTCCGAAGCTTATCACTGCAGCAGTGGGGTACGCAAGATGGTATCCGTGTGTTGAGGGGTCTGTCAGAACTTTACACTTCTCTTGTATGGGAAAGTACTCTTCTATTGGCATATTGCAGTGAAGATTTGGTTCCATCTTACTTCACTATTCCTAGAGAAGATATGGAAAAACTACAGAATTTCTTCGCAATGGTAAATTAATATTTGTCCAACAACCTATCTGAAATTCTCATTATTTCTTTTCAACAGTGTGAGACTGCGAACAATTCTCTTGGCCCTAATACCTCTTCTATGGAAACAACAAAAAACAATGGTCCTGTGACTAATGAATTAGGAACAGAGAATAGTGAAAAACCAAATCCAAATGTAAAACTGATCAAACCCCTTCTTGGATCTTCCTCAAGATTGGGAAGAGCTTTAGCTGAGTTGTTTGAAATACTTGTCAAGCTATGTGTAGGCAGCCCAGTTCGTCAAAGAAGAGGTCAAAATGTTGTAGCATCGCCACCAAGTCCGTCACCTTTTGCAAGAAACGTAGCAACTGCTTTGGGATTATTAGTCTGTGATGGCTTGGACTGGGAAAAACTTCTACATTGTCCAACACCAAAGTGTAGACTTACATTCTTGATATGTAGTGTAGGTTTCACCAGTCCAATGCTGTTTGATGAAAAAAGATACCCTTATCATTTGCTCCTGAAGAAGTTTGTAGAGTGTGGTGGATTAGATGCGTTCTTTAAAACTTTTCGATGGGCTTTGAGTGCAGGAGGTACTATTTCCATTGAACAGGGTCTTGAAGATCCAAATTTACCAGAAGGTAAGGTCAAGCAAATATTACCATATAACATTATAGGTTGTGTAAGTTTCAATTAAATTTAATTGAATCATTTTGCTTTGAACAGGTACTGGTGGATTCCTAGATGCATGGTTGATGCTCCTAGAAAAAATGGTCAATCCAAAAGCAGTGTTGGATTCTCCCCATGTTGTTTCAAATCGTGGATCTGAGCATCCGGTCAATGGATGGCACTTTGATCCTCTTAAATATTTGATCACAATCCATAAGTTAGCATTTGAAAGTTGTCTGTTGTTGTGGGGCAGGAAACCATTAGCAATATATGGCACAAGAATGACCGAGTCTATGTTGACCATTTTTAGACATATTTTGAAGGGCGAGAAAATCATCAAAGAGAAATTGAAAGATGGCACCTTGGGTACCCTAACAAGCTGCCCTGTGGCAGACAAAGATTTCCCTGATAATCTGAAGCAATTAATGGACATGGGTTTCAGTAGAGAACATGCATTGGAAGCATTGGTGCACACAATTAATTTAGAGCAAGCTACGGATTATCTTCTCACACATCCACCCAAACAAAATCAAGCATCTACTTCACAAGTTGAAGAAATAGATAGTGTGGTAGAAAATCTGTCTACTGCTCTTGGTTTGAATAATACAGAAGCATTTAGAAGAAAGGTCAACATAGATAACTGTGGTTCGCCATTAGCTGAAAGTCTCATTGATGCATTCAGTAGGGACTGCATTAAAGTTTGTTTGTTTATCATCAAACATATACCAGATTGTGTTCATAAAGTATGTGAACTTTTGGTTACTGTAATGAAGAGAAATGGAAAACCCTACCGTGATCAGTTGTATGAATTGATAATTGATGAAATTTATAAGTTGGCTGTGAAGATAGCTACACTCAATCTTGAAGATATTATTAGTGTTGATGCCAACACCACTAATAATTTGTCCAAGTTATGCCATCTTTATATTCTTTTCTTGGAAATGTCAACATACTTCGACATGCGCATATCTTGTGCAACTGCTGCATTTAAAAAGAAAGATTTACTACCAGCATTGATAAATCTTGTATCTAGAACAGAGATATCCATGACTAACCACAATGTTGGAGTTGGATTCAAATGGTTGTCCCCAGTCATATTAATGATTGATGAATTGTCTAAAATATCAATAGTTTGTGATAGGAAAGATATGATGCATTCAAATACTACTAGAGTGTGGAGATGGTTCGATTTAGTCAGTGGTAAATGGACTCCTTACTCTTCTAGCAACAATAAAACCATCAATGATGCTTATTGGGCAGGTGAACTTAGTGTCAAAGTGAGTTGTGGGCGTCGTAGATACACAGTGTCGTTTGGTAACATGCTTCAAATAAATGAAGAAAGCGGTAATAATAGGCCTATTGCCATGACTATTGTGTATCTAAATCATTCAAGCTTTATGGATATCACTAAGCCCCACCCACTAGAGGTAAGATACTTCAAGCCAGGAGATAAGGAGGAAGGAAGAAGCCCTCGCTTTGAAGAGATGGATAAAGCACAGAAAATTTGTATGCTTCTAGCATGTGTTAAACTTCTTCAACTCCCTGTAGACAAAGAAGTTATACATTCTGTTCTACAAACATGTGTGAGATTAACTAGAGCCTTTGAAATGGCAAAAATTTTCGTTGAGGAAGGAGGCGTTAAGGCTTTGTTATCCATGAAATATATTAATGATTTTAACGGATTCGGTATTCTAGCTACGATTTTAATAAAACACTGCCTCGAAGAACCTAATATTTTAGCCTTTGCAATGGAGAAAATTATAAGAGGTAGAACTATATCAACCATACCACCACCATATAAAGAATTGGTCTACTTTACAAGACAAGTGGGTGGGGCGATTACAAGAGATCCTGCTACATTTAGTGATGTATGCAAAAACATTCTTCGGTTAGATACAGCAACTTACAGAAATGATGAAGTTGACTCCAGACTCATTGTTAAATGTGATCCTCCACCAAGGAATAAACCTCCTGCATTAGAATCAAGAGTGGGTAATGAAGTGTTGAGTGACCTTCTGAATGCATTACGTAATCCTTTAGAAGTAGATACATGTCCTCCACCACCACCTCCACCCCACTGCAGCAAAGTTTCCATAGCTACTCAAACCTCTGAAGACAACATAAATGTTAATGAAGATAGTTCATCGTCATCTTCTCCATCAGTTCAGACAGAAAGTAATACAGAAACTAAAACAGACAGTAACAAATTGAAGCCAATGCTAACTAAATATGTCATATTGAAAATTTTAGCGGATGCTGTAGTATCCTACCATCCAATAGCGAAACTAGTCACTGAATATCACTACAGTGATAATACCAGTGTATTAGCATTTTTATTTGATAAATTATTACCTGAAACCCCCAATTTATCAGATTCTGAGAGTTCCTCCATGTGCCGCATGCTTATTGCTTCCATTTCATCCTCAAATCATTCACCAGAAGCCCAACAAACATTGGTGTTAGAAGTGAAATCTGCTCTAGCGCGTGCCCTAGCTCTACCTGAATCGACAGAAAAACATAGTCAAATACAAGGTTTATGTGGAATTATTTCAACAATGATAGAGAATTGTCCTCCACAATCAAAAGTAAGACCACAAATAAATAACATAGTGAGATTATTGGTAAGAAAAGGAATTTTCAACGACCTGGCTAGAGTACCTTTATTTTTGGATTTATCATCTCCCCATCTTGCATTCACCGCTAATGCATGTCTGAAGCCACTAGAAGCATTATCTAGAATCGTGAATCAACCGGTTCCATTACATATGCAATCAAAGAAAAAAACACAACCCTTGGAAGAAGGCTCCAGCTTCCAACTCGACAACACATCGAATGAAGACACCATAGCCCAAGGGGAAGAAACAATTGATGACACAGAGAATACAGAACATGATATATCATCAACATTGGATACCACAAATCCTGAAGAGACTGCTGAAGAAGACAATGTACTCGAACAAATTATGGGTCAATTACTTGATGCAGGGAACTCAAATAATGCTTCGTCTAATAGAAATCACAGTATTGAAATTGATAATCATGTCAATATAAATTTTGAAACTGAAAGGGATGCTACAGTAAGTTTTTTCCAGATCGTATTATATCGAATTCTCCAATGTGTTATTTCAGGAGGAGATGATGAGCACTGATTCAGGAGATTCAGATTCTAATACCTCTGATCAGGGAGGTGATGATGATAATGATGACAATGAAGCTGATGAGGAAATTATTGATGACACTTTCGCTAACAGCTACAATGATGAAAGTATAGAAGAAAGGAGAAGAGGTAGGCACTTCCTTTTTTTTTGTAGAACAATTTTGACTTTTTTGTTTTGAAGGTTCTCATGGTGAAGGAAATGAGGATGATATCTTGATGATCCATTATGCAAATGTGGAAGAAGAAGTGTTGCCAAGTTTACCCAGAGTGAGATGGAATGAAAATGGCTTCTCCCTTCCAATTTTTGATGAGGCAAACTCAAACAGTGAACATACAGGTTCGAATTATAACCAATTATAAATATGTTTTGTATTAGTGATTGGAGGTTTCTTTTCGGTTAAAATTAGACAAAATGCCGACGTTTCGATTTTATTTTAAAATCATCTTCAGGGCTATTGCCAGTTGGTCTCTATTGTCAATTCGAAAATTAAAAACGAGGATGAAATAATAAAAGACATAATATTCAGTTGACTAAATTGTTGACTGCTTAATTTTAATATTAATTTCCAGGAACCCTTCTTCATCCTCTGTTGGTTGGCCGAGGTATTGAATTGAACCCACCAACCATGTTCACTAGAACTCCAAGAACAAACAGAGCTAGGCGTTACCAATATTTGTTCAATCCAAGAAATCCCAATCCCCCTGTTATTCTTCAAAGGTACTTTTTTGAATTGGATCCATGCGAATTTCTAATATACTTATTTTTACAGATTACTTGGACCTCATGATCCACATATTGCCCTTGGTTCTAGTGATCTGCGACAGGAAATAAGGGAATCCCCACGTGTTATAATGATGGATAATTTCGGATTTCTTCCTACCCATGAGGAACAGATCGATCTTGTAGATAACTCAGGTTACTTATTCGGGTCCACATTAGCTGCCACTCTAAGCCATATACCTCCAGTTCTTTACTGGTGGAATGTTGAGGCCAGAATTTTGGATATGGAGTCAGTTTATGACACTTCACTCTTCATTTGCAATCAACTGCTGCCTACCCTGATTAAACACAGGAACGCTGAATTGTTAGAAAAGAAAAAGAATGATGAACAAACAGCTCAGAACAGAAAACTCAAGCTCACCATTCATAACGTTGACTCAGAGCAAAGTATTGAAGAACCAAGGGAGAACACAACTGAGGCCAGACCTACTAGAAGTGAGTTGTCATTTCTTAAAAGAATTTTCTGTACATGCAACAAACAAAATTTATGCATTTGCATGTAACTCAAAGATCTCTGGCACAAGTACCATATAATTTTTTCAATGAATGTTCAGTAGATTAACTGGACTGCTGTTTTCCCAAAGGCCCAGGAAGACCAGGAGTCTGAACAATCAATTGGTATCAATTTCAATATTTGTGTGCAGCTCCATGCACCATTCATTTGTTTCCCAGTTTATTAATCCTAATAACTCTAAAATACAGTTTTTCCTCTAAATGACTTCTGGCTACTGACGAAACACTATAATTTGGTTTATTCATAGTGTTTGTCCAATCTGCATGTCCATACAGATTTCTCAAATTTTGTAAATAAAAAACATAACTTTATTTTCAAAGTGTATTATTTCATCAGGAAACGATGAAGAATTGGATGGTGTTCCAATAGAGGAAGATGAGGAATCAACGAATCCCAATATAACTACTGCTCAGTTCATAAGAAATATCGTTTCTGAATTTTCGAATGCAGCTAATGTTGCTTTGCGTAATTCAATTGCGCCTTTCAATCCAGAAACAGAGCCTCCAGCTGTTAGTTCAGGTTCTGCTAGGACAACCCCACCAAATACGGCTAGCAGTAATTCAGGATCAGCTACAAGAGATTCATCAACCGATCCAGACAATGAACAGCCAGAGGAAGAATCTCCAGTGAGTCAAACCGGTATAAATTTAAGACTGAGACACATGTATTTTGAATCATCATCAACTCCACCACCGTCAACAGGTGAAATAGTTGCTACGTTGATGATGAATCCCACTCAGAGTACTCAAACTGGTCAGAACACTCCTCCAGAAACAAGTAGTAGCAGTAATACTGGCGTTTTGAGTGAACCTGGTCCAAGTTCAGTAAATACAGAAGAAGTTCCAGAAGGTGTGTATCTAGGATTTTAATCCGATGTCAGTTGATATTATTTGATTCCAGGTGTTGATCCATCGTTCTTGGCTGCCATTCCTCCTGAAATGCGTAGGGAAGTATTAGAACAACATAGACTATTGAATTTCCAACAACGTCTAGCTAGAGCTTCTTCTTCACACTCTCAGTCAACGTCAAGTGAGCAGAATGCTGAGCTTCCAGTTGAAGTAAATTCAGAATTTTTGGCTGCCCTACCACCCGCTCTTCAAGAAGAGGTACTGAATCAACAACGACTTGAACAACAAAGACAGGCTGCATCTAATGCCAATCCGAATGAACCTGTTGATGCAGGAGCATTTTTTGAAACCTTACAACCATCTTTGCGTCAAATGGTGTGTTTGTGATTAGGTTTATCATTTTTTCTTCCTTTGCTAAATTAATCTTTCCTTTTCAGATATTATCAGACATGGAAGATTCCCAAATATCTGCTTTACCCCCTGATCTTGCAGCGGAAGCTCAAAATTTGCGTAGAGATCTTGAAGCGCGAAATCGTCAGCTGGTCCAAGAGCGTTTTTTGCATAACAATTTAACAACCATTATTAGACATTCTGCAAGAGGCCGCATAAGTGGAAGGCCTTTTATGCCTCCTCAAAGGTCCCAGTGGGCCACTTGGGGTCGGGATATCCTGAATATGAACACTAGTGGACAGTCTGGTTCGAATACTAACATGAAAATTAGAGGTAGGCAACTGCTGGATCCTGAGGGTCTGTCTTGTCTTCTTGTCCTGTTGTTCACTGATGATTCGCAGCTCAACAAACTGAGGCTACACAGGTAAGAGAAGTCAAATTATTCATCTCTGTCGCATGTGTGTAATCAATTTGTTTTAGGGTTATACGAAACTTATGTTTCCATGGTCCTACAAGAGAATGGATTATTAGTGCATTATTGTCAGTTGTGGATAGAAGTGTACACACTAAACAAGATGACTCCTTAAATAAACCTGCCAGAAAAGGTCCAAAGCCTGGGCCTTTGACTAGTAAGTTGATGACTGACATCAAGTCCCTTCAATCTGGTGGCAACTGGTTAAACATCAGAATGGAGGCTGCTTTAGGTAAAAATTCTTCAAGATCTTACCATGATGGTTTTTATTGATTTATTCACTTCCAGGATGTTCTGCAAATGTTTTCCTAGTTACTCGGGGATCAGTGAAACGCAGTGACAAGTATGCAGTTGCTAGTATTTCTATTCATCCTCAAGCAGCTCCTATAATCTGTAAGAATGCTTTGGAATTGATAATTTCGCTGTCAAAAACATTTCCAAATAATCTCTTGCCTGTAAAGTGCTTCAAAGAAGATGATAAAATATTATTATCACCAGTAAAAGTGAAAACTGATGGTTTAGATTTCTGGGATGTCTTACTTAGACTTGATTGTGCAAGTACAAAGAAGGGAAAAAGTATTCCCAAGTCTAATACCATATCGTTGATGGATTCTGATAATGCTACGTTTGATCATTCAATTTTCGGTCAATTATTGAATATGTTATCTTCACCTGTCATCTATAAAAATACACATCTTACTGATAATTTACTCAGACTATTATCTGTAATAACTTCTACAATGCCTGAAGTATCAAAAAATCAGAATGGAGCTAAAAACAAAGTTAAACTGCCGAAAGAAAGCTTTGCCACTCCAGTTCAGTCCATTAATTTAGCAGTTAATGTCATAACCTACAAAAGCTGCTCCGAGGAAGGTTTGGAGTACATAACAAATTTACTGCTTAATTTAGCAAGTTCATCTCTTGAAATGAGTTACTTGGTGAGTTCTCCATATATATAGATATACCTATAGATTGGAAACTCTTATGCTTTATCAACCTTCATTTAAATTTAACTACTCAACAGCTCATAGAGGTAGCGGTGAACACTGTTCCATATTGTGAGAGTTTCCAATCTAAGTAACTTCAATCTATGTCCCCATATATAAATTCATAATTGGAATAATTTTTACAGATCTTGAATTTACTTCTTGCTGCTGCAAGTAAAATGGGAGATATTGTCAAGGATCAAATTGATCAAATGTTGGGAGAACTTAAAAGTCTCAACTGTTCTCAGAAACGTAAAATTGATGATGTTATTCAGCCCTCTACCTCAAAAGGTACTATAGCTAATCGTTTTACCAAAGAAACTGTAGTTATTACTGCATCAACAAAGGTTAAAACTTCTTATGACTTGCAACTACCATCTATGGTGCCTTTAACCTCAAAGTCCTCAAGCCAGGTGTTTTTCCTCAGGGTGCTCAGAGTAATAGTCAACATCAGACATTCTATTAAGCAAACACTTAAAAATGGTAAGTGTGAACGACTTGTGCAGCTTGCTAGAAACTAATATGAAATTCATTTTTAGAAGAGGCTTCCTCATCTAGCCATGAATTGCCACCTTTGTGTGAGCAACTCTCAAAGCTTGAACATCTCTGGGAAACACTGAGCCAGTGCCTTCTTGAATTAGAGCATACACCTGATCACCATGCAGTACTTGTTCTTCAGGTAAATATGGTCAAACAATTAATAATATTGATTGAATTAAAAATAATTTTTCTGGGTGAATGTGATGTTTTTATATTTGTTTGCTGTCCATGTTTCATTTTCAATAGAATTCATAATGGTAATCTTGTTCTTCATTGAATTGCAGCCTGCTGTTGAAGCCTTCTTCTTAGTTCATTCTCCTCATCATCATAAGTTGGTCACCAGAGATAACCAAGGGGAAAGAGATAGGGATAATGTCACTAGGCCTACATCTCAACCAGCCGATGCTGAGCCAGCAGGAGGCTCTGGCAGTAGTTCTAATAAACCAGAGTCTTTCCTTGTGGAGGGTGACTCGAACAGTTCAGATTCTACCATCAAACCAACCGTCCCACCAGAACAGTTGAAATTCCTAAATTTCGCTGAAAAACATCGAACAGTCCTCAATCAAATCTTACGACAAAGTTCAGCAAATTTGGCAGACGGGCCTTTTGCAGTTTTAGTTGATCACACTAGAATTTTAGACTTCGATATAAAGCGGAGATATTTCAGAGCTGAGCTAGAAAGGATGGATGCCGGCGTTAGGAGGGAAGAAACTGCTGTTCATGTACGGCGTTCAAATATATTTGAAGACTCTTTCAGAGAACTCTACAGAAAAACTCCAGAAGAATGGAAAAATCGTTTCTATATAGTTTTCGAAGGTAATTTAATTCGTAATTTTTTTTTCAATTGGGTTACTGAAATAATCATTTCTAGAGGAAGAAGGGCAAGACGCTGGTGGGTTGTTGAGAGAATGGTATGTTGTCATTTCACGTGACATATTCAACCCAATGTATGCACTATTTACTGTATCTCCTGGAGATCGAGTCACCTATATGATCAATTCTGCTAGTCACTATAATCCGAATCATTTATGCTATTATAAGTTTGTTGGTAGAGTCATTGGTGAGTTTCTCAATTTTTTTTTATTACTATTGAGGATTTTTAACGTTATTTATTTTTCCAGCTAAAGCTATATTTGACAATAAACTTCTCGAATGTTATTTCACCCGTTCATTCTACAAACACATACTAGGAATTCCTGTGAAGTACACAGATATGGAAAGTGAAGATTACAGCTTTTATAACAGTTTAGTGTATCTGATGGAAAATAACATTAGCTCTCTCGGCTTGGATTTGACATTCAGCACCGAAATCAATGAATTTGGTGTTACTGAAGTACGAGATTTAATACAAAATGGTAGAAACGTTCCTGTTACAGAAGAAAACAAGATGGAATATATTCGACTGTCTTGCCAAATGAAAATGACAGGAGCTATCAAACAACAGTAAGTTGAAATAAAATTTAATTTTTTTCAAAATCTTTGAAATATTGTCTCTTTTCAGGTTGAATGCATTTTTAGAAGGCTTTTATGACATAATTCCTATGCGCCTAATTTCCATTTTCAATGAACAGGAATTGGAATTGCTCATTTCTGGTTTACCAAACGTAGATATTGAAGATCTGAAATCAAACACAGAATACCACAAATACCAGTCAAATTCTCTGCAGGTAATTTTCTTCCTTCTGGAGCGGTGATACATATTTAAACAATTCATACTCTCATCTAGAACTTTAATATTATTAATAATTTTTACCAGCTGTGTAAATGGAAATTTTGTTCTTGTTATTTCAGATACAATGGTTCTGGAGAGCACTCAGGTCTTTTGATCAAGCAGACAGAGCAAAGTTCCTCCAATTCGTTACTGGAACCTCAAAAGTGCCTCTGCAAGGATTCGGCGCTTTAGAAGGAATGAATGGAGTTCAAAAATTCCAAATTCATCGTGATGATAGGTCCACTGATCGTTTACCTTCTGCACACACTTGGTATGTTGTTAATTTCGATTACACTACATGATACTAATGTTTGATTTTTCACAGTTTCAACCAACTTGATCTTCCTGTTTACGAATCCTACGATAAGCTTCGTTCAAACTTGTTGAAGGCTATACATGAATGTTCTGAAGGCTTTGGTTTTGCTTAACTTTAAACACTTGTTGTATTTAAAGACTGACAATGGTAAGAGTGTTTTTATTGATATCGTAGATGTAAATAAAAAAAATGAATGTACAGAATTAGTGTGTAAAAAAAATTATTATTTTTCTTTTTCTAATTTAAAACGGGAAGATAATATGAGTTTCTATTCTTGTGTGTGCAATTTCTGTTACATTGAAATGTAAAGATTTATTTATTGGGGAGCACATGTATTTTTGTAAAGTGTTTGCTGATTAGTGAACTGATCGTGATAGAATGAATTTGCCAAGCCAAATTCACTCCTTAGTAATACTGGTACATCTTCAATTACTTGAGTATTTGTTTGTTAACATAATCTACATTTAATATTATAATTAATAATTGTTTTTTATTTAAGTTCCCTTGTCCATTTGTTGCAATTTCTTGAACATAATTTATTTCAAATGTAGTTACTTCTGAAGTTAGGTGATTATTTTTAATAAACAATTCTCCTTTTTTATGTCTTTTATTTCTTTTGAATGATATATGAATGAAATTCCTAGAACCCTTCCAATTTAATTACAAATTCTAATTGTTGTGAAGGAATTAATGGGTCAAAGATATGGGCAATTAATTCAAACCGGCTATGATTCAGTGTTTCCCATGATGATTTTATAATACCGCAAGTTATCGACCTTGAATTTCATATACAGCAAATACGTGGATCTATTACATGCCGTCATTATAACCAATCATTATGGATTGTGAAATTCTTCTTTGTTCCTAAAACTAGCCGTATCTCCTCCATATTTGTTATCGTCAATCTAAACAAGTAACACCTACGCCTCTAATTATTGATTCACCTATTAAATGATTAGTGATCTATGACGGACGCATAACAAAAAGAATAGTAGTTGTTATTATTGCTAATTGGCAATGATCCAGTGATCTATTTTTAACAGAAGTTTGTTGTTTCCGATGCGCAGGAATCTAACGAAAAAAAACTGTTAGATCGATATTCGATCGCGAGTGGTATCGAAGTTAAGTGCTGGTTAATCAAAGTTGGTTGCAAAAATGTGGAGAACGCGCGTATACAATGTGAGAGTGCCTTGTTTGAAACTATTAGCACAGTTTTCGTTTCTTAATTTTAATTTCTTCAATTATAATTACTCAAAACAAAATTGGTTCAGATTGAGAACATAATTTCTGATTTTTAAATGATTTTTGCAATACTATAATCGGAATTTTCGTTGACTAAATTGAATCGATGATTTCTAACACGAAAATGTTTGCTAACTAAATAAGGTATTTGCCTTTTTTACTACAGGGTGATAGTGTTTTTGACTATATATTAACTTTAAGCATAGATGCCTGAAGTCAACAGTAACATCTTTTCCATATATAATCTTTTTGTTTAAAGAAATGAACATATATTTCTGCAATTTAGTTCGGATTGAGTATTAATGACATAATGTATTCTTTTAAATTAATTAAATTAGATATTTGAAAGTCATCTAGAATTTGTCGCCCAATTTAAATTACATTACTAATAGTATTAGTGCTTTCGACAATATAAAAGAAAATGCAGTATTGTTATCCAAATTCAACACCGTTTCATTGTAGCAAAATTCAGAAGAAGGACATGAGCTAAAGTTGTTCTTCGATCTCAAAAATCTAATGTAAAACAGACTTAAATACTGAATTATAATGTACATTATTTCAGAAAATTATATAAAATGTGAAACACGTCAAATTTTCAATTCAATTGTCCGTTATTCAAACGAACAAGGTGATTCTGTCATAATCTTTTTCCTAAATGGAAGACTTGTATTTGTATATTTTTTAAATCCCTTAAGTGAACTCTGATTCAAAACAATCAATATGGATTGATCCATTATAAAGGGTGAAATTTTTGAATAAAGTACTCTGCAAGTATTGGTATTTTTCACATTAGCTGAAATCTAGGTACCTACTTATCAAAATTCGAAACTAATTGTCAGATGTGTTGTGTAAAAATTCAAAATTGAATCAAACCTGGTTCGTCCAAGAACAAAGCCTCAAAAAAATTCACCTTTAATAATTCATAATAGATCGTTTTATATATGTCCTTTTGAAATCACTTCATTAAGAGATTTCAGAAATTTTCAGTACTTTATGAAAAGGAGCAACTTGTATGGCAGACTTGCGGGAATCATCCTGTTCATTTGAATTCATGTTTGAATAACGCACTCCAGAAATGAACAGTTGACGTTTCACAGCATTTAGTATAATTTTCTGAAATGGCGATATAGAGTATTTTATTTAATAAGTGGCATCCGAACTGTTTATGAAACAATAGAAAAGAAAAAAATTGTTACTGGACGTATTGAAACAAAACATTTCTAGAAGTTTTTTGATAGCTTTTTCAGGCAATATCATAAAAGAACATGTAAAACAAAATTAAATTCTTGGGTTTTATAACTTCTTTTGAATCTATGCAAAATCTTATCGAATATGTGGAAATATTTATTAATTCTTCTGACCTGATCTTGGCCTACATCTATTGTGGGTAAGTGTTGAAATTACTAAAAATAAACACAACATTTGGAAATTCTTACGGTTTCAATGTGGTGTAAGAAATGTCGATCAAAATATTTCTTTATAATTACTTATGAAGTAAATCGTTTGAAAAAAAGTTTACCCCAACAAATTTTCCACAAAAATCAATAATTCACAAACTTTGTTTTGGGAATCATCTCATCAATTTAAAAAATGAGGTCAAGTATCAAGAAAACAAGTAGTTTTTATGTAGAACTCACTGTAAATATTAATCGCTTCCTGTTTGTATCAACAAAATGCCAATGCAATACATCGAAGCATTTAATTAGTTCAAGAAGACAATTGTAAATATTTGAAACAACATATGAACTGTGAACCCTTTAAATCATCCTTAGTTTCATAAGTTTTCAGGGCACCCTAAGACCAAAGAGCAAAAGTACTATAACGGAACAATACTTGAATGATTTGCTGAACTGGTTAACGGCTAATATAGAAAGGAATATCACATCGAAAATATCAGATTTACATGACGTAAATTTGATATGCAACGGCGTTTATTTGGGTGATAAGTGAGTATAACTTTTCTTCAATCGTGCGTGCAAATAGCAATTTTCTTCTTCAGATTGACGGCTAAGGATAAGGGCTTCCTTGTTAGAAATGGTTTCACACACGTTTTAAATGCCGCAGAAGGTTTTAATTCAATGACTCAAGTCAACACCAGTCAAGATTACTACAGAGCAATCAATATAAAATACTTTGGTATACCGGGGGAAGATAGGCCATCTTGGAATATTTCCGTGTACTTCGAAGTTGCAGCCAAATTCATAGACAATGCCGTGAAAAGTGGAGGTAGAGAAAGAAAAAAACAAAATAAATAAAAATTAAACACCTTATTACGAAATGAAAAATCAAGAGATTTCAACTAGGAACGGCCCATCGAAAGATTGTTAGTTATATCGTCGAACAGAAACAGAAGTTTCGCTCTGATTAGGACTCTTCAGCACCGTACCCTCTGACGAAAAAGTATCCGGCAATTCCCATTTAAATCACCCTTCTTGAGTATTTGAAGTTTCTGTATCTTGGTAGGACTGTCCGTAATTTCTATGCCAAACATGATCGCGGTTTGTCAACTAGTTTGTTTACGAAAGCTGTTGAAACTACTCGACCTCGTGGTAGTCTGCGAATGTTACGGCGGGGAAAAACATTGAACAAAGAAAGAGTTGAAGAAATTTCTGTCTTTTAGAAAGGCTTATAGAGACTATGTTTTATCGAAAACCCAAGTGTTCGAATGGTGCAAAACCTTTAAAAACGGCCGAGAGATCGTCGAAGATTAAGCTCTTCAACCAACGATAATGTCGAAAAAACAAGGAAATTGTGTTCGAAAATCGTCATGCCACTGTTAGAAAAATAGCTCTTTGTTTTTGGTGAACAAATTGGGCATGCAGCGCGTCGCCGCTCCGCGCACCATCTCATCGACCCACGATTATTAACGACTTTAAGACGAAACATTTGATGAATACCATCGACCAGCCACCTTCTTTGTCTGATCTAGCTCCTCGTGACTTTTTTTGTTTCTCCAAACTGAAATTACTTCTCCGGAGAACCAGATTTGATTGCATAACCGCCATAACAGAAAATTCTCAGAAACAGCTGAAGGCCATTCCGGAAAACCCCAATAAAAAATGTTTGGAAAATACGTTGACAGATGTGTATCGATTCAAATGATGTATATTTTGAAGGTGATCCAATACATATTGGAGAAGTTCAATATTTTCGCGTTTCATTTCAATTTCCTGATACGTTCTTGTCAGAGAATATATCTGTTTAACATAACGGTTGAAGTAGAACCTTCTAAAAAACAGTGTGAAGTTTCTACTGTTTTCCGTTATCTTAAACAGTTATGTACGAGGGGACGTTTTTAAGTTCGCAGAATGAGGGATAAGATACATAAATATAAATTATTTTATTTTATCTTTTCACCGGCAATCCTTCTACATTTTTAAGATCATTCCATTAACAAATTCATCCCTTTGAAAAAAATGTTTGATCTTTGTCTGAAAAATACGCAGGAACTACATCTTTTACTTCTTCATCACTTGAAAATTTCTACTCATGAAGTTCTTTTTTCAAGTTTTGGGAATAGATAATAATCGCTGGGAGCCTGGTCAGGACCGTTAGGTGGATGACTCAAATTTGGAAAGCAACTCTCTGCATTGCAGCCATCTCAACGAGGCTCTTGTGGGCAGGCGAGTTGTTGTGTAGAAAGAGGACACCTCTGGTCAATTTCCCCTCCTTTTTTTCTTTGATGGCTTCTCTCCACTGCTCTAGAATTAAATTGTAGTATTCTCTGGTTATGGAGACACCTTTGTCTTTGTAATCGATCTACAGAGTCTCAAAAGACTGATATCATGATTTTTCATGATTTTTGGGTGGTGGTGTGCCCTTTTTGTGCCACTGCATAGAGTCTTATTTGGATTCAGGTTCATAACAATGAACTCAAGTTTCATCCCCAGTAACAATCCGAGTCGATACTTCATCTCTGTCTTCAGTACAGAGATCCAAAAACTCACGAGAACAAGGCGAGAGCATTCTGGGAAGCCATGTTGCACTCCTTTAAGTCAAGCATTTCAAAAATGGTTGTATCTGATACTCTAACCATTTGTGCCAGCTGTTTTTTCTTCAGATGGGCAATATTATTTTTTCAACTTTTTGAATGATTACCGGATTGGTCGCTTCCATCGGCCGTCCTGGGTGATGGTCGTCTTAAAGTGAACCCCTGCCTTGCTTAAAGAGGTTATGCCGCTAGTGAACCATAGTTTTACCAGGGCAAGAGTTTCTGTAAACGAATGACATATCTTCCAATATGGTTTGTACTGATTTTTCTTGCTTGGTAAGGCATATGACAGTTTTTCTCCATACCTATCAATTCTTCCCGATTGATTTGTTTGATCGACGATAGTTCAAAGACTAATCACTCTAAAAACGATCAAACTTGATATATATACTAATAACAAGTTACTTAATTCCTGAAAATTTCGGTAATTAAAGTCATGAATCATATTCCACGAACTTAAAAACTCCCCCTCGTATATAATGCCGAAGAGCGAAACTCCAAACAGCAATCCATCGTTTCTGTTGTCGATCTCACTTCTCACTGTGACTCATTCATTGTTGAGATTTCTTGATTGTTTATTTTACAATTGGGTTTTTAACAAATCTACGATTTAGAGACCGATAAATGTATTTTGTTTTGACATTTGAAAACAAATAATGAATTATGGTTTCCTATCACGTCACTCTATAATCCATGAACTTCTTCTATTGAATTTGTGCTAACAAACAACTGCGGTAAGTATCGTCAGAGGCTCCGTTGTTTCAGGTTGTTTCTTTAGAGGACTTGTCACCCTAATCTGATATAGTCTTTACAAAATTATAAACATAAAAATAACACGAACTCGGGAAACTTCGATTGTTCAGAAAACATAGTTTCCGGTTATCGAAGCAGTCGATAAATCGGAGGCGATCTGGAACCTCTAAGAAGAAGACATATCAGACAGCTGGCAAGAAAAATATCACATCAGGACGACCGGCCATCTAGGTACAGTCATAGACTACCTAGCTACAACCTGAAGCGATGGAATCTATGAAGCCTGCTGCAGTTGTGGGTGGAATAGCTGGAACTTTCTTTAGATCACGTAAAACCTTGAAACAATAATTCATTCTGATATATCTGGCACTTCAACATCTAACAGTCCAGAGAATGCTAGTTTACAATAATAGATTTTCCAATAAGATGTTTCATTTTGACATAGGAAAGGAGCTTAGTCTAGCATAAATTAATGAATTCTATCATTGTTGAAAGAAAAGTATACAATGGTGTACTTTCCTTATTGTTAGTGAAAATTTCTATCGTTTCATTTTAAATGACGGTTTTTTATTGGCCAGTGTCAAAAGCAGATTGTTTGAGAAATGACAGCTGCCCTGATACGACACCGGCACAGTACAGAGTTTGAACTGAAATCGCCTATACCACAATATAGACACAGTATAGACATAGATATAGAAACTAGATGTCTAACTCTCTCACTAATCGTCGTTTTGGTCATAGAGAAATGTTTGAGTTATGATTTTGCCATAGATTAAGAAGGTTTCTATATCTATGTGACTTTACTAAGCTTATCAATAGTAAATCAGATATCTAATGTAGAGGAATGGGTTGAATAGAAATAATTAATTGTTAACTTTTTCAGCGCTTATTTATTCATTTCAATTTTTTTCTACTGTGCTAAATACAAGATAGGTACGTTTCGTTCTTTAGTAAAAATTTTTTTCACATATGGGATTTGTTAATGAAGGACTTCATAATCAAAATAATAACTTTTATTATTAATGTATACATAAATATTGGAATTACAAATAAGACGTTAAAATGACTTCACCAGTACCTATGATGTTGAAATTCATTTTTATTAATTTGAAATCAATATCAACTTATTGTGCCAATTTCTTTTCGATGTGGCATTGATTCTGCCCTAGCTGCCGCATATTGTCTGACCTTAAAGTATTCATTAGCAATAATTTTGATAATCTCCAATTTATGTCACCTCAAATCCGAATATTCTTGACATCTAGTACATATGTTATTCAAGACCAGTCTGTTTTTGACTGAAAATATTAATTGATTTTGTGATTTTGTATCAGAAACTTTGAAGTTTGAAGCAACCAATGTCCTTTCAGATTCGGAAACTACCTGAAACACATCCTTCGAAACATGGATCACCTAAATTTTTTATATGAACAAGATGAGTGTGTTCATCAGGCATTGAATAATGATGCATATTTGTATTTTCCACCAAACCTAAGTTGCATTTGAAGCAATCCCTTTTGCATTATTTTCCGTGCAATATAGTCTGATATATAAAACAAAATGTTCTTCAACATAATACTTGTACTACATGGAGGTACAAGATGCTCATCTTCACTGTCACGATCAGGGAGTTCCTCTTCATAAACATCTTTCAGCTCAATATCAAATTTATTATTTTTCTCAATTTTAAATCAAAAATACTTTTGCTCTGGGTCATTATCCACATAAAGGCTATTTCCAACAGCATATGTCTTTATCTCATTGTGCAACAAAATTTGTTGCAAAGCCCATTTGAACTGTTGAACGTTCGGATGGTTGTTGAACCCATGGCGAGCCCAAACTTTAGTGTGGATCCGATTAAGGTTCAGAATCAAATCCTTTGAGACTTCACTTCCAGGTTAGGGTCTGATAATCCTTTTTTTTTAAGTGATGCAAGTGTTTTTATCGTTTTTTCCCTCCTCAGCATTCTTTGTCTAAGGCATTTATTCTTTTTCAATAATGATTTAATCCTAACATTATCTGGCAATTTTTTTCTTCCTTTTTTCATGACTTCCAGATCTAAATGAGTTGCAGAATCTCTAGTCATAGTTTCTTCGAAGGCCTGCCGTTTCGTTCATCACAATAAAATGTGATTGAGAATCTTCAGAAAGTCTTGTTTTTTTTTTGTAGGAATCTGATAATCTTCTGAAAAGGCTGGGAGAACTGACGGTACAGCAGTAATTCTTAAAAGCAATCTTCCAGGTTCCAGGCCTAATCTGGTAGTCATTTTCTTTGAAAAGAGCACTACAAATCCTGTTATGAGTTTTTGGTTCCCAGCCTTTCATTCTTATCCATTTTTGCAACAATTCCTGATTCTTATGGAGACAACGGAAATAGATAAGTGAAATTTCAATACAATACAAAATGATGTACCTTTTGACATTAAACTTACTGAAAGTTATGGCATATCTTCCAATATGGTTTGTACTGATTTTTCTTGCTTGGTAAGGCATATGACAGTTTTTCTCCATACCTATCAATTCTTCCCGATTGATTTGTTTGATCGACGATAGTTCAAAGACTAATCACTCTAAAACGATCAAACTTGATATGTATACTAATAACAAGTTACTTAATTCCTGAAAATTTCGGTAATTAAAGTCATGAATCATATTCCACGAACTTAAAAACTCCCCCTCGTATATAATGCCGAAGAGCGAAACTCCAAACAGCAATCAATCGTTTCTGTTGTCGATCTCACTTCTCACTGTGACTCATTCATTGTTGAGATTTCTTGATTGTTTATTTTACAATTGGGTTTTTAACAAATCTACGATTTAGAGACCGATAAATGTATTTTGTTTTGACATTTGAAAACAAATAATGAATTATGGTTTCCTATCACGTCACTCTATAATCCATGAACTATGAGTTGAGCTCTTTCTTCTATTGAATTTGTGCTAACAACTGCGGTAAGTATCGTCAGAGGCTCCGTTGTTTCAGGTTGTTTCTTTAGACGACTTGTCACCCTAATCTGATATAGTCTTTACAAAATTATAAACATAAAAATAACACGAACTCAGGAAACTTCGATTGTTCAGAAAACATAGTTTCCGGTTATCGAAGCAGTCGATAAATCGGAGGCGATCTGGAACCTCTAAGAAGAAGACATATCAGACAGCTGGCAAGAAAAATATCACATCAGGACGACCGGCCATCTAGGTACAGTCATAGACTACCTAGCTACAACCTGAAGCGATGGAATCTATGAAGCCTGCTGCAGTTGTGGGTGGAATAGCTGGAACTTTCTTTAGATCACGTAAAACCTTGAAACAATAATTCATTCTGATATATCTGGCACTTCAACATCTAACAGTCCAGAGAATGCTAGTTTACAATAATAGATTTTCCAATAAGATGTTTCATTTTGACATAGGAAAGGAGCTTAGTCTAGTATAAATTAATGAATTCTATCATTGTTGAAAGAGAAGTATACAATGGTGTACTTTCCTTAGTGTTAGTGAAAACTTCTATCGTTTCATTTTAAATGATGGTTTTTTATTGGTTAGTGTCAAAAGCAGATTGTTTGAGAAATGACAGCTGCCCTGATACGACACCGGCACAGTACAGAGTTTGAACTGAAATCGCCTATACCACAATATAGACACAGTATAGACATAGATATAGAAACTTGATGTCTAACTCTCTCACTAATCGTCCCTATAAAGTGAGGCATTTCATTGACAAAACGAGTTTTGGTTATAGAGAAATGTTTGAGTTATGATTTTGCCATAGATAAAGAAGGTTTCTATATCTATGTGGCTTTACTAAGCTTATCAATAGTAAATCAGATATCTAATGTAGAGAAATGGGTTGAATGGAAAGAATTAATTGTTCGGCCATTATGTTAACTTTTTCAGCGCTTATTTATTCATTTCAATTTTTTTCTACTGTGCTAATTACAAGATACGTTTCGCTCTTTAGTAAAATTTTTTTCACGTATGGGATTTGTTAATGAAGGACTTCATAATCAAAATAATAATTTTTATTATTAATGTATACATAAATATTGGAATTACAAATAAGACTGTAAAATGACTTCACCAGTACCTATGATGTTGAAATTCATTTTTATTAATTTGAAATCAATATCAACTTATTGTGCCAATGTCTTTTCGATGTGGCATTGATTCTGCCCTAGCTGCCGCATATAGTCTGACCTTAAAATATTCATTAGCAATAATTTTGATAATCTCCAATTTATGTCACCTCAAATCCGAATATTCTTGACATCTAGTATATATGTTATTCAAGGCCAGTCTGTTTTTAACTGAAAATATTAATTGATTTTGTGATTTTGTATCAGAAACTTTGAAGTTTGAAGCAACCAATGTCCTTTCAGATTCGGAAACTACCTGAAACACATCCTTCGAAACATGGATCAAGCCACCTAAATTTTTTATATGAACAAGATGAGTGTGTTCATCAGGCATTGAATAATGATGCATATTTGTATTGTCCACCAAACCTAAGTTGCATTTGAAGCAATCTCCTTTGCATTATTTTCCGTGCAATATAGCCTGATATATAAAACAAAATGTTCTCCTTTAACATAATACTTGTACTACATGGAGGTACAAGATGCTCATCTTCACTGTCACGATCAGGGAGTTCCTCTTCATAAACATCTTTCAGCTCAATATCAAATTTATTATTTGTCTCAATTTTGAATCAAAAATACTTTGCGCTGAGTCATTATCCACATAAAGGCTATTTCCAACAGCAGATGTCTTTATCTCATTGTTCAACAAAATTTGTTGCAAAGCCCATTTGAACTGTTGAACGTTTGGATGGTTGTTGAACCCATGGCGAGCCTAAACTTTAGTGTGGTTCCGATTAAGGTTCAGAATCAAATCCTTTGAAACTTCACTGAATTTATCTACTAGTAAGAGCTCCAGGTTAGGGTCTGATAATCCTTTTTTTTAAGTGATGCAAGTGTTTTTCCCTCCTCAGCATTCTTTGTCTAAGGCATTTATTCTTTTTCAATAATGATTTAATCCTAACATTATCTGGCAATTTTTTCTTCCTTTTTTCATGACTTCCAGATCTAAATGAGTTGCAGAATCTCTAGTCATAGTTTCTTCGAAGGCCTGTTGTTTCGTTCATCACAATAAAATGTGATTGAGAATCTTCAGAAAGTCTTGTTTTTTTTTTGTAGGAATCTGATAATCCTCTGAAAAGGCTGGGAGAACTGACGGTACAGCAGTAATTCTTAAAAGCAATCTTCCAGGTTCCAGGCCTAATCTGGTAGTCATTTTCTTTGAAAAGAGCACTACAAATCCTGTTATGAGTTTTTGGTTCCCAGCCTTTCATTCTTATCCATTTTTGCAACAATTCCTGATTCTTATGGAGACAACTGAAATAGATAAGTGAAATTTTAATACAATACAAAATAATGTACCTTTTGACATTAAACTTACTGAAAGAAGTGAATGTTATACAATTTACTGTATTCATTTGAGCAGTGAAATACAGAACAGCGCACCATCTTGAGAAGACAGTATTAAAAAAAATACTACACGAAAACACCACCGTAATCACAGTTTAACTTAATCAATTCGTTCGAAGACATATCAACAACAGACTGCCGCCATTTTGTCAGTTCAATTAAATGTCTCACTTTTCGACCTCGAGTTAGACATCTATGTTTTCTATATCTATGAGTATAGATACCAACTTTCATAGAATCTATACTGGCTAACTACAGGATAGTGCCAACCTTCAAAAGATAACTGTCAAAATTTCATATCGTTTGGTTTATTACGAGGATGGATTGATAAGTCACCTCGAAACCGGTCCATAGCTACACTTTAGGTCTCGATTCTCTGGGACATCCTACGTCAATCGTGGCTAGCTCGCACTATTGAAACTCTTTATTAGTTAACACAAAGTTGTTTACTATGAAATGCCCGCAAATCAAAAACACTCGATTAATTGGTGCTATAGCCCTAAAAGAGGGTATACAGATTTTTCACCTTAAGTTCCCTCTATTTCCAAACACGGGTAACCATCACTCCAACCTCGTATATCGTCGCTTAAGTTCTAACACCGCGGAAGTCCAAAATTTAGCATTTTGAGTTATGCACGTCATTCGATAGAGAATCAGAAGACATATCTCCTAGACCAATCAAAAGCAAGGCTTTCAACCAATAAGAGCGCATTATTCTGAAAACATTAACACTGCGTAACTGTGTGCTGCGGGAATTGCCGCGTGAACAGCGCGTAAGTCATTTCACTTCCATACTGTAACAGGTAGCAGCTTGTGTTCCGTGAAAATAATCATAAACTAAGGTAAGTTTCATCAATATCAGTAATGTTACGTCTTTATTTAAGTTATTAAATGTTAATGTTTGATTTTTAAGTGAAGTATAATGTTAATATTATGTATTTTGGAATAAAAAGTTTAATAAAATTGTTACGTTACTTACGCGGTGTTCAACATTATGTAAAAGTGACTTACGCGGTGTTTTTTTTAAGGTTTTTTCTGTAAAATAAAATCAAACATTTACTCTTCAGGTATCTACTTATGATGGAGGATTTTGAAAGCAGTGAAGATGAAGACGTATTTGCCCTTTGCAAAGAACTTGGCATAAAAATTCCTGCTGAAGAGAAAAAATAAATATCACCAACAAGGAGAACTTGGAGAATCTTGATATTAACAATTTGCCAGTAGTAATTTTATCAGATAATACCAACATTAGCGATGAAGTGAATCCATCCGAACAAAATGAAGAAGTTGAACAGACCGATGACACTGAACATGGTGATCTTAGTTCTGGACGTAAAAGATGCTCAAAAGGATGTCCTGACAAAAAAAATTGGCCTAGAAATAATAACAAGAAACTTAGAATGGAAGGAAAAGAATATTTAGGATATCGGCGAGACAGTAATGGACCAAGGTTTAAAGTTTTACATGATACTATGAGGCCAGTACGATCGATTGGTCCTAGATGTACTTCTAACTTTTGTAAAAAATCAAAGCTTCGAGGCTGTGACTCAATACCAGAGGAAGAACGAAATCTCTTATTCTCCAATTATTGGAATAATATGACGTGGGAACAAAGGAAACAATTCGTCATTTCAAATGTTCAAGTATGTCCAAAAAGCAGACAAAATCTAAAGAATCGACATCTAGACGTGGTGAAACCAAAAGTATTTCTTAGAAACTTCGAATGGTCGTGTTCAAGTCTGCAAGCATACTTTTTGAATACGTTTGGCATTAAAGAATGGACAGTGCGCTATTGGTTATCAAGTTCGAGCTTGGAATGGCAAAAAAAACCCCAACTAACTCATAAGGTTTTAGAAGGCCACTCAAAAAAGATGAGATAGCTTTTTTAAAGGATTTTCTAAATAGTTTACCGCGAATTCCGTCTCATTACTGTAGAGCAAATTCTTCCAGAGAGTATTTAGAGCCCATAATTGAAAACAAAAATCATCTTTACAAAATTTATTGCGACAAATGTATTTCATTAAACAAGGAACCCCTTAGCAGATGGTCATTTGATAACATTTTTAAAGAAAAGAATTTAAGTTTGTTCCAGCCCAAAAAGATCAGTGCGACACATGCTGTGCGTTCAAAGCAGGTAATCTTAGTGAAGATGATTATCACAATCACATCACTCGAAAAGATGCGGCCAGAGAGGAGAAAAAGAAAGATAAAGATCTAGCTTTAGCAGGAGAAGTACACGTATTTACGCAAGATCTTCAGTCAGTCAAACTATGTCCAATGTTACAGGCTAGCGCTTTGTACTATAAAACAAAGCTATGTGTGCACAATTTTACAATGTTCAATTTGGCTACAAAAGATGTCCACTGTTACTGGTTTGACGAGTATAATGCCGGATTAGTAGCTTCAGTTTTTGCATCGTGTGTCATAGATTGTTTGAAAAAACTCTTTCAAAAAAATCTATTCCAGTTGTCCTATTTTCTGATGGATGTACATCACAAAACCGCAACGTCGTTTTAGCTAATGCTCTTTTAGACTTAGCAATGGATTATAAGATTGTAATAACGCAAAAATTTCTTGAGAAAGGTCACACACAAATGGAGTGCGACGCTAGCCATAGTGCAATAGAGTGCAAGCTAAAAAAGAAGGAAATTTACTTACCTTCTCAGTACGCTGCAATATCAAAAGAAGCTCGACCAAAACAACCATTTATTGTTAATTTCTTATCTTATGACTTTTTTCATGACTATTCCAATAAAAATGATTTTTTTTATGACTCAATCCGGCCTGGCAGAGTTGCAAACGATCCTACTGTCACCGATTTAAGGGTTTTGGAGTATAATCCTAACGGTATTATTAGATACAAATTAAGATTTGAGGATGAATTCAAGGATTTGCCCAGACGATCAAAAAATAATAGGGTTAGACCAGGGCCTAGACCTAAACTTTACAATAGTTATCAAAAAATTAATGAAAGTAAATGGAAACATTTACAAGAACTGAAATCTGTTATACCACCTGATTGTCATAGTTTTTATGATAATTTACTTCACTAAAGCTTTCTGATGACTGATTTTATTTTCGTTATTATTTTTATTGCTAATATACTTTAATTTTTTTTTCTAAGGTATGACTGATATAGTATAAGTAATACTGATGTTCCTATTTGAATTATTTTTATACCAAAAAAAAAATATAACTAAGTTAAGTAACCAACTGTGCAATAAAGCTTCAGAATTACTATTAATAAGTATAACTACTACGAAGTTTTGTTACTTAAAATATTTAGAAGTCAAGGTTTTATGTTTTTTAGCAGTTTTAGAGTTTTGTAACAAGTGATTATTTTGAAATAAACAATTCAAAGTGATATCAATGTTGTATTTATTACCCCGCGTAAGTCCCCCATTTCGTCATTACTATGTCGCAACCCCGCGTAAGTCACAAAAAACATTGAAATATTGACTTTTTGTGACAAATTAAATAAATATCTAGAAAAACGTCTATTTTAATTATTTTTCATTAAAATATAATTTTATTATACTCACTATAAATGAAACGAAACAGTTTTTTTCCTCTACTGAAAAGTTGCTATTATTGACATACGCGGTGTTAGAACTTAAGCGACGATATATCGTGTTATAGTAGTCCAAGCGACGCAATTTAAATGATGTTTAAAAACGGAGGATTCGAAGCAGTTTTGTATATTGATTGCTACCGCACCAACCGTAGTTTCTAGATCTGGTCCACAGCAACTACTGGCTCAAAAAAATGCTCCGTGGATGGAGATTTGGTTTAGATGAGCAAGTGATTGCCGAATCTCAAGCATAATTTGAAGGTTTTACACTATCAGAAAGCCAGAGAAACGTAGGAATAATTGAATCACTCTTAAAGGATTATAAAAAAAGGATTATATTGATGAATAAAACTAATTTTGGCAAAAAAATGTTGTTTAGCATATCTACGCCTGGAACTTATTGACCGATATGCTACCCGGCAACTCAAAATGAAATTATTGGGGAATCTGCTACTCAAACTTGTGCGAAACTTATGTTTCTCTAAATAGTGTTTCTTGTCATTCCAGGTAAAATTCTTGTACACTGTGTTGTTGGTATATCAAGATCTGCAACGCTGGTTATAGCATATCTAATGATATATAAAAGAATGAATGCAGCTGAAGCTTTAGAGTACGTCTTCAAACAAAGGAGAGTATTCCCCAATACTGGGTTTTTGCAACATTTGGCACATTTGAATTCCATTTTGAGAAGAGATGACTGCATTTTGAAATGAATCATTTAATTCAATGCAACCTCTGGAGATTTATTATTTTTGTATTTATCAACACCCAATATGAAATTTTATATAAATACACACAATGAAAATAAATATTTGTTTAATAAAATTATTTTTTATTATGCCACATCATCTTTATATTTGTAACAACAGAGCAACACCGGCTAGTGTCCATTTAGCTGGTTTATCTTTAGTTTTCAAATTAAAAGTCCATATATATGTGGGTCCACGGGTTCTTGTTTTATATACAGGACATTCATACATATTCCTTAAATCTTGCTTATCCTGTGTAATTGCTCTGACATTTATCACAGGCATCGGGGGAAAAAGTTCTTTGAGTCTTGAATCCATGATAATTCCTGCTTGTACATCCCATTTCGCACCTTCCATGAATAATCCATGGATGTAAGCACCATCTCTTGGAGCAGAACTAAAATGTCAGTCATTAAATTGTACCTTCATCGAACCTACCCTCATTGACCGAAAATATATTTTAGTTCAAGGTACTTGCGTGCAGTCTGAAAGTTTTTCACATTCACTTACGTGAACTCCTCCTTTTGCTTTTTTGTCACATCACATTGGAGGCACATTTTATCCAGGGGCAACTCATTCCTTCTTGCGGTACTTTGCATTATTGCAGTTAAAAGACTTTGTGGATTGAAAAACCCACCTAACCACACGGACGAAGGTAACTGAAATCAAAACGATCGAGTACAATAATTCAAAAATTCAGGTAATGCACTGAACCAACCACAAAGTCAGTGCACCAAGTTTCTAACTCTCTAATTCGAAGTAGGAGGTCTGCAAACCAAGCGGTCAAACCTAATAACGAAGGGTAAGCCCTTTGCGCCCACATAGGCGACACCTGATCTAAAAACAGCGCATTCTCGAGGTCTTCCATATCGGATGTTATGGTGAGTTCTCCCTTCAAGCCCAAATCGAGTTCTTTCAAGGATCGCTTCACCTCCCCCGTCAAGTAGTTCATTCGTTCACATTCCTGAAATGCTACAATAACGTATGGCGTTCTCTCTTCGACCTTGCCCATGATATCTAGCATATTGAAGTCTTCCGGAAGCTTCTCTATCATTTCATCCACAATCTGCTTCACCTAAAAAAAGTAAAATCTAGTTGGCTATTACTCAGATGCATAATACACTCTGACAAAGAAGTATCCGTAAATTCTCATTTAAATTGCCCATGTCGAGTATTTTTTGAGTATATGAAGTATCTGTATGTTAGGCGTACATTAGGCGGAAAAAATAAATCTAATTGTTTGAGATAACAGATCTCCATTTAGAACTGAAAACAATTCAGGGAAGGAACTATACAGTTCTAGTGCGGTTAGGTCTAGTTATATTCACAGACCAGCTATCTAGATAACTGGTCTGTGGTTACATTAAGGGTGATCTCTTATCGTAGAAAATCAAAGATAAACACCACTGGTTCTTCACCTTATCTTCTCTGGTAATTGTAGCTCCTCCGGATGAACCGACGTCCCTCGGTTGCATTTCGAAAACGGTCTTAAATAAATTTTCGGCTGTTGTCGTTAGGAAGCCTATTTCTGCGTTTGGATGCAAACCATACAAATAAGGCGATTCAGCAGGCATGAAATCGTCTATATATTGATGATAACCTACGTAATCAGTGTTTGGGGGCGCAGGAAAATTAGGAGCTAACATGAGTTCTCCATCCACCTGCAATTACAGTTATTATTATTAAAATTTGAGAAATGTATACAGTTATTCCAAGATTTCTTCATTTTTGAAAACATATTGTGTTGCTGAAATCTGAAATCTGCTCATGAATTTGTCCAACCTGTTTTCGGGAAATTTTTATTAGACCCTTTTCTCATTATACAATGTGAAAATAACAGAATTATTCAAGGCTGCTCATTTATTTCTTATTTTTGCGATATAATTGTGTAAACTGTATCTTTATTCTATTTATCCTTTGCTCTCGTCCTCCCACAGTTATTTTCTCTTCCTGAGGTTAGCATGTGCCCTCTTTAGAATTGGAAAATTTTCTTGATGAATGTACATAATAATTCCTTCATTTTTGGTGGAAATAGAAAACACCCCTATGCTATTATACCATACAAGCTCGGGGGTATTTTGCAATTTCGAAAATTGTTTCCCGTCATACACATTTTAATATGTTTTCAGGAAGAACTGTTTCCTACTAATAATGATTAAAAACAAAGGCATTGTTTTTCTATATCCAAAGAACACTTCAATAATGATAAAAACTTCCGTGATTATTGTTAACATTTTAAGTTAATTTGTAAGACTTTTTCAAGAATGACGACTAATTAGTCAATGGAACGCAGTCACATGCGGATGCTCATTTTTAAGCTGATTGTCAGTTTGCTTGAACATTTTCAATTTGGTGACGATGCAACTGGAATTTTAATTCGGCATTTTTATATCGAACATTCAGTGTTAAGTGAAAACTGTAAAAACTAAGAAGATGCCAAAAGTGATGATTTTGTTCCGAGGACAACCTGAGGTAAGTTTTCACAAAAGTTTATTCGAGTACAAAGTTACAGCTTATAATTCCTCAAAATTATTGTTTTTTCGATATTTTATTTTTGTCATGAAGAATTTGTGGATCTGAAATGTTAGCGTTCTCGAAAAAGATAGGTTTCCGTTATTCCAAAATTAAGAAACAGTTTTCGATTCGTGAACAAATCAATGGCAGAGTGTAAATTTCATTCGATGCATTACGATGCAAAATTTACTATAACTGTACGTAAATGTCATGTAAAAAGACAAAATTGAATACCAATGATTGGGTTTGACTTCCTGATCCGTAGTCAAACATGAGTATGTCCGACCCGCCTTTTACTCTCCATCTTGCGAAGGAGATGATCAAGAGTTTCCATATTTTCAAAATAGGTTAATTGCCCAAATATCTCGGTTAATCGCGTTATTGTGCCAAATCCCAAATAGCCAAATAGCTTCGTAATTGAAGTAAATAGTATAAAAATACGAAAATTGGATTATATTTTAATTTCATAGCTCTATCATCAGTATCACCAGAGATATCAATTTTTCTCGATATCTCCATTTTCCAATGTTCTTGTTTATCAGAAAAGATTTCACATTTGTCAAACTAAAATGTCAAATATTTCGATGGTTTTTTATTTAATTTCATTCTCCAGTCATTTTCTTTATTTTGTGAGCTTGATTGAGATTTTGATTCAAATTCTTGTTGTTTTTTTCAAACTGCTTTCAACAATGTCCTTAATTACTGTAAGTAGGTTACTTTGGCGCTTCTGAACAATTTGTCTGCATCATAACTTTCCGATGCGTTTTTACCGGAAACCGTTGGTCCTAGCGACATCAACAATATATACCTTTTGTAGGAAAACGGAAAGAGAAATCGCTGTCTCTAGTCCAGAAAAATCAGAACTTAGTAGTTAAACGACAGATAAGCGGGGCTTAAGATCTAATTGTCGGCAATGTTGAAAGAGGGAGGCGACAATGGATGATTAGGTTTCTGATTGGCCAGCGACTCATCTCGTCAATGCCTTTGTTCATGTTTTTTTGAATTATCACAGGAAATGATCAGAATTTATTAGTTAAATGACAGATAGGCGCGGCTTATGATGTAATTGTCGGCACTGTTGAAAGAGGCAGGCGACAATAGACGATCAGGTTTTTGATTGGCCAGCGAGTTATGTCGCTAAATGTCCTTGTTTTGCTACTGAATCATCATGTTTTTTTAATAATCTCAGGGAATTATCAGAATTTAGTAGTTAAACGATAGATGGGCGGGGCTTAAGATCTGATTGTCGACACTGCTGAAAGAGGGAGGCGACAATAGACGATCAGGTTTCTGATTGACCAGCCACTTATCTCGTAAATGCCCTTGTTTAGGTACTAAAGCATCATGTTTTTTTGAATATCTCAGGAAATGATCAGAATTTAGTAGTTAAACGACAAATAGGCGGGGCTTGAGATCTAGTTGTCAGCACTGTTGAAACAGGGAGGTGACAATAGATGATCAGGTTTTTGATTGGCCGGCGACTCATCTCGTAAATGCCCTTGTTTAGGTACTGAATCATCATGTTTTTTTAATTATCTCAGGAAATGATCAGAATTTAATAGTTAAACGACAGATGGGCGGGCTTTAAAATTTAATTGTCGGCACTGTTGAAAGAGGAAGGCGACAATAGACGATCATGTTTTTGATTGGCCAGCAACTTATCCCGCTAAATGTCCTTGTTTTGATACTGAATCATCATGGTTTTTTTATTATCTCAGGAAATGTTAAGAATTTAGTAGTTAAACGACAGGTCGGCGGGGCTTAACATCTATTTATCAGCGATGTGAAAAGGGTAAGGTGATATTATACGATCAGTTTTCTGAATCATCATGTTTTTGAGTAATGCATTTTTGATGTTTTTGCAATTATCGGGGCGTTAGAAGATCCCCAAAGCAATAATAAATAATTAATTAAAAAAAAATTACTTTTTATTCCATTGTCCACTGTTTGAAATTGCAAAAAATAAATGTTTACATCGTTTTTCATTATTGCTGAACTCAACCAAAGAGACCATACCTAACATAAAAAAGGAAATCCTAAAAATTATTTTTCAAACATTAATTTCAGACCAGCAATCTTGTTTTTGTAAAAATCTCTGTAAATGATCAGAATTTAGTAACATAACAAATGTTTTCGGTCGAATTCCCATAAATCCCTGAAACCTCCAAGAATACTCACCAAGTCAGGTTGCAATAACTCTTCCAAGTATGTTATACAAAGTTTTCTATCCCAATCATCCGTAATATGTCCCCCGTACATGATTTCACCGAAAAGATACCTTAAATCTTCCCAAGGGACTTTAGAATTCGCTTCTAAATAGTTGTAAAGAACGAAAACACTTATATTAAGATCTCCTACGTTAAAGGGGTACACTTTGTTCCATCCCTGAGGTCCGAACTTTCTTCTTTCTGCCACCACCGCGTGGAAATAACATAAAGAAAAAAGAATCACTTTGAATTCTGCCTCCTTTCCGCATTGTTCCAAAGTTTCTTGATTGAAATTTGTTAGAGCCTTGTGTAGATTCGCCTGCATACCAGTTGGTGGTTCGTTCGTTATTTTGATCGAAGATTCCAATATACCCTGGAATCCAAATTGATAGATGTTATCGTCATGAGCACATCACCCATGTTACGCCTTACTAATTACGACTAAAAGCCAAAAACTTGATTCCTCATATTATACTTCCAGATACTTATTCAACTAGTTCATTCCATTCTGTTTACCTCAACCCTGAGAAGTTTTTTTGGTCATTCGAATACTAACCTGTGGCAAGATATGAGCAGCAGCTGTTGCTGCAGGTTCTGCGCTCATAAACAACCTATAATTCGGATGCGAACCTTCAGAGTACTTCTCTAGTAGTTTTTCCAAATTTGGTAGCCACTTCTTCACCAAGTGAATATTTTGAAGAACTACCCAGTGTCCATTTTCGGCAGCAATTTTCATGGCTCTTTCAGCCACAGCTTCTTGTCCTTGGCCCAAAGAGACGTTATGGAAATTTTGATTGTCCGATTTGAAGCCCAACCGTTCTCCTAACTCTTCGACGTCACGTAAGGGGTTAACACCAGGTGATAGAATAAAGAAAATTGGTGTTGAGGGACTCGTTTCTTCATACGATTTTTCGAATTCCATCGTTTTGTTATCGACATACTTCGAACCTAATTTTTCTTCTATGAATGCCCTTAAATGGTAATTTAATGTTATTATTTACCGTTAATTGAGAAATCACTCACGCACATCACTGCATATATCATCCTATCTGGTCTTAGAGCTCTCATCATGCAAAGCCTCTGTAAAGCCGTTTTGTTCTTCCATTCTTGAGGAAATTTTTCCTTCTCGGGACATTCTGACTCGACAAGTTTTTTCCATCTTTTTGAAGAATTCTCGAGGTCTCTATCTAAATTCCTGAATTCATCTTTCGTTGCCAAACTGCATATCCCTCCCCAACTCGAATTTGAAAGGAAATCGACAGGGCTAGTGACATGAGGTTTCAGGGGAATCTCAGGAGAAAATCTAATTCGGTTGACGAAATTTCTTCATTCATGAGTAAAATCTAAAAACGAAAAGTGACTTGGAATTATTTAGGTCCAAGTTTCAATATATGAATTGTACCTGAAAAGTCATCTGTGAGGAAAATATCAACTTGTCACATTCGAAGAGACCTCTTGTTGTGTATTGAAATACAGAGAAGGATATACAATCAATCAAGTTTTCAACTCTTTGAGAAACGACCTCTGATGGATTGGCTTTCGCTATAGCTTTCTGGAAAACGACGCTGAATGCCTGGAATATTTTTATTTTTCATTTTGTAATGCGGAAATATGAATGTCTTTCTCAAATTACACAGGTGAACACAAAAAGCTGGTTTTTGGTGCCAAAAGGTAAAAAATAGATTTGAAGTTACTAGGGATGTCCTGATTTCAGAACAGAATGCAGTTTTTCTCTATCAGCTCCTATTGTCATGTTAACACCACGAAAGGTAATAATATGAAAATACGGTCATTAGGAATCCTTCCTCTTTACGAGGATGGATTGATAAGTACCCGTGTTTAGAAACAAAAGTTAATTTTTTGGAAATTTTCATATTTATTTCTCAGCATAGTCTTCTTTCAGCTCAATCTACTAAGTTCAGTGATATTACAACTTGTTCATGTCTTCCAATAAATATGATTGAGGTCACTCAAGATCGATTTCGAAAACCATCAACGTTTCAATACACATGCACTCAATAATTTTATTAGAGACTTGAACCTATTTGCAGAATCTTTTGTATGGCTGGCTTCGAGATTATATTAGAGTAAAAGCTATTTTTCTACTCTTTTTCTAATAAGTTCGTAGTTCGACATGTGTTCTTTTATACAGGATGCGGTGCAGTTGCGCTGAGCGACTACAGAGTAAATGGAAGCCTAGAAGGGCATTTAATGTTTTCGATCACTCACCCCGTTTTCAATTGTATCAATAGTTTAGAGAGGAGAGCATCGCGGCTTCGCCGTTCGCACGATTTTTGCAAACGGTCTTTTTGTCATTATCATTCCGACGACATTTCAACGTTTCACCTCGTGATCCCGTTCCGTACCGCAATGATATCGCGAGTTTGGTCCGTGCATTGGAAGAATGTGGTTCAACAAGAAAACCTAAGAGTATGGAAAGGTCCTAAACAGAGTAAACTCGTTTTTTTTCGGAAAAAATCGATATGGAAAACTCAAAAACAAGATCCGATAGAAAAAAAACTGGTGGCATTTTTTATTTCACCTAAAAATGTGCCATAAAACAGTTAATACTTTCGAAGCACCAAAATATGTGTTGGGTTGTGTTGTATGAAAAGTCCACAACAAAAATAAGATGAGAACCCTTTAATAATATAGTTTTTTGTGACGATTTCGTATCTTGAAATTTTTACCTTAAGAGAAAATTGATAAATCGGATTGATTGTGTTCAAATCATTGAGAATGAAATAAAGCAAACTGGCTCTAGCTGCTGCTGGTCTATAATGCTCTCGAGCTTGATCAATCTTTACGGAAGTTATTTTAGCCTCTGCCACTTTTTCTTCTATTTCGGCAGCAGTCTTTTTCGTTGTTTCCAAGTTTTCCACCAATGTTGTGTCTCCTAGAAGATTTCCTCCTGCGGATGATAGCCTTGATAGTAGATCATCTTCAAGAGATTTTAACATTATTTTGAAGTCGTTTTGTTGTTTAGTAAGTTCCGCCTAGTAATTAATAAGGGTTTAGTTGAAGAAGAAATTAAACAATTGACCTCATCACCTTTAACTCTTCCAAATCGGGTCTTTCAGCTTTGACGACCTCTGCAAGAAGCTGGTCTTCTAAACCATCTCGCGTAACTGTGAAATTAATCAGAGTTGTTTGCGCCTGCATCTCTGGTTTATAATGTGGATTCGCCAGTTTAGTATGTAATATTAAACGAAAACTAGAATTATATTCAACTTCTTTATCGCCAAGCTTTATAGCCCTGAAAAAATTGAAATTCACTTAATTTTTCTGTAAAATTATTCGAGATATCTGGAATACGTACTTCCCCTTCTTGATCAGATTTCTTCCAAGCAAACTATCCAGAACAGGGTCTAAGCTTTCTTCAATATTTTCCACGAGTACTGTTGCCCCAACTGTAATGGATTTTTCGATAGTATCCAAATAGCCCTTCTGACCCAGTCTTATGACTCTCAAGTCATCGCCATACTTCTGCTTGATCCATTTGATTCCTTGTAACTGAAAATTGAAAAATACTGTTGTCAAACATCAAATTATCATGTTCTTTCTATGTAGATAGCACTTTCGTAATACAGTGAGTACTTATCAATAGAAACACAACTACAATAACAAGTTCCTATTGATGAGTACCGACATTTTCATTTCACTCTCGGAGTTTTTTCAAACCACCAAGTTTAACCCCTTGAAAACTCAACCTGAGGATCAATCATCAGTGGCCAACGATCGGAATTGGATAAAATTGTAGCATTTTCAGTAGACATCCTATCACTGGGCAAACCCTCGTTGTTCCATTTGGCAATCTGCGTATCATCAGTTAGAAGAGTCAAAGGATCCAGATCTTCAGTTATTGGAATTGCAGGCTAGAAACATAATGTTCATTATTCATTGATCAAAAAGAAAATGGACGTACCTCTAAGGTCTTCATGAATGGCAGCCACATTTTATGCAGAAGATCCAGTCTATATTGCTTGGTGAAGCAACCCACATATGAAATGAATGCCGTTACCAAAAGAACATCTCCTGGCAACATTTGACCTTGTCTCATGAAACTGAAACATTCGAGGTGATACAAAATGGTTTTTCTTGAAGCTTTCACATACTTGCTGACTGCTTCTGCCCATCTCACATTTTCACTAGCCAGTCCACCTACCAAACGGTTTGCTAACTGAATAGTAGCATTCGTTGCGTCGGCTTCTTGCTGACATAACAATTTCTCCGTAGTTGCTTTTTCAAAATCAGCGGTCAATTTCGCAAGTTGTTCTTCGAGGGACTGAAAGGGTGAAAGTGAATTCAGATTTTTGAAATCTTAGATTCATTGTTTTACTTACAGCAACTTTCTTCTTGATACCACTCAATTTTTCTTGAGCTGCAGCCAGTTCAGCGTTTGCAGCAGCTAGAGCTTTCCTTTTGGCTCGACATCGCAATAAACTTCGAAGAATTTTATTATGTTGATTACCCAAGCACACAAACCAGCGGCGGCTGCAGATTTTGATCGGATAAATTCTGGTTCGAATTCTGAATCTTTTAAATAGGGTTCGATGGCTTTTATCACTTCAGGATGAATGTTCTCTTTGTCGTATGTGATGAGAGCATCAAGAAAAGTATCAACTTTCGCCATCATTATCTGGAATGATATAGAAAGATGTATATGCGTGTTAGGGTATTTCAGTTTTTACTTTGGCAGCCTTCCAGCTCCTATCCTTCGGGATTTTTCCTGCTGGTGAAAGTAACACCATAACGGCAGATGTAACGTTGGTCACTGCTCCAGGTGGAGAACCGAATGATTTGAGTTCAGTTAAATTTGCTTTGTTGAGAGTGTTCAATGCTTCTTGGGCAGCTATGAGCGCCGGTTCTGCCTTGAGCAAATCTTCTTCACAATCTTTCTGTTTTTTACTCACTTCTTCCGCTATCAATGCAACCTTTTCTTCCTCTTCATCAGCTAAATTTTTCTCAATTGATACTTTCTCGGTTTCAATTCCTACTATCTCGATCAAAGAATCAGCGGCATCATTCTTCTCCTTTAGTTCAACCTATACAATACATAGATATAAACAAAATTGTGAATCTAAGTTGATATAATCACTTACTTCTTGAATAGCTAGTTTTTTCTTGAGTTCATCAACTTGAGACGCTGTACTCCTCAGTTTATCCAAACCATTTTCCAAACGACCAATTTTTCTTTGCAATTCATCGGATTTTTGATATAACAGCTTCGAATAGAGGTTGATCTGTTCCAAATAAGATTTAGGAGTTGTATAATTGTATCTTCTTTCATTTTGTAAATACAGTTTTGAAGTGGTATTAACTGATGTATGAGCATATGCCATAAATCTGCCAACAGAGTCTCGTAAGGAATCCTGTAAGATGAATGGCAATTATATGTATTCGACCTTTATTTAGTTTCGATCCACTCACAGGTAGCACGGGTAGTTCTTCGAGAAATCTCAGAGCGACTGAAACTAAAGCTTCCTGGGGCCATTCGTGAAACCAATTGATCTGAGTGCAATTGATTATTGCTGGAAATTTCCTTGATCTCACACGTAACGTCGACCCAACAGGAGAGAAACACAAAACCACTTTGAGTTGCCTTCTAACTCGGTCTATGAAGAATTTCCAACTGTTTTCTCTAGTATCCAACATTCCAGCACCTTTCACTTCATTTCTCACACCTAAGGAACATTGGAATCAATTATAAATTTTCGAGACCACATAGAGGAAGCGTAGTGGACGCATAACCCATATCTGATGTTTTGGGAGTTTGTAATTTCACCAACCTGCTATAATATTCTCTATTTCATCATCGGGGAACATGTCAGGGACTTCGCCAGAGGCTAACATATCATTTATCAAAACTAGAAATTGTTCATTTGGTACTTGAGCATCAGTCATCAGGAACATAATACCGACATTCTTTAATCCAGTTTTCATGTAGAGCGACGCCAATTCTTTTCTGAGATCAAGTACGCCATATCCCTTCTTCAATTGGAGTTGAAATACTTCCAGCGAAGAAATGAAGGCTGCTAATCTAGAAAGTGATTGCTTTCCACTTCCACCTACGCCTACCAGTAGAGCACTACCTCTTGGTGACTCCAGTATTCTATTAATACTGGAATTAAATATGTAACATTTAGAACCCTTTCGAATTTTTCGTGAAATATACTATTATATCGTTCAATAAGTCTATTTACTTGTAGCCAAGGTAATAGTGAACTACAGAAAGACAAACACCACAGTAGATAAGAATTGTCACGAGCAGAATGATACAACTGAATATAAATATAAAATAGAAGCTTTTCAACATGAGTCAACTGGAATGGTACTCGAAAACAATGGAGGATCTAATGTTAAAAAAAAAGTTTATAATACATGGTATAGGAAGAATAGGAATTAGAAAGAGATATGATGACTGAAATGGAGAAGTTGAGAAAAAAAAAACAAAGAAGTGGAGAGGTATATTTGAGGAACAAAAGTATCTGAGCTTGAAAAACTATAGGTAGCTCAAGAAAGGAAGGAAAATATAACAGGAAACTACCGTTGATAGATTTAAACGAATGGACAGATCATTATAAGGAGTTAGAAAAAACAGAAAAGAACTCAAAATAGCAAATATGGACTTAAAAACGTATCAAACCCATAAAATAAAGCGAGTTTAACTAGTAGCAATAAAGAAGGCTTCGTTAGTCAAGTTTGCGCTGGATATACTACTTGAAAATCTGGCAAATCTAGTCAATAAGTGCTTACTATAGGATGAGATCATTCCAGAAGAATGGAATATAGCAAACATAAACTATATTCTTAAAAAAGGCGACAAAAGGGTCTGTCAAAATTATAGGGTCATAAGTGTGACTAGCGCAGTGAGTAGGTGACACGGCCGAATATTAAAGAAAAGGATCAAAACAGATATAGAAGAATAGTCAGGGTTTCGTGTAGGACGATCATATGTTGACAATACTTTTTATTACAACAAATACTAGAAAAAAGAATGTCTCGTAATTCAATCAAATCTGAATATTTAATAGTAGAGGATTGGAAGGCGAAAGATCCAGATCTACAAATACATAATCGAAAGAAATGTAGTCAATTCAAATACTCAGGAAGCATTATTTCAAAAAACAGAACATTAAAATAAGACATATAAAATAAGATACAGTAAAGAAAAAAAGCAATTCGCTTGTTCAACTCGTTAATCTGGAACCTATAGAAAGTTTGTTATGACTGTATCTCTCTGAAAGGAGATTATACTGATGAACAAAGATTTATTTTGGCAAAAAACTGTTCTTTTCCCACCTAGGTCCGGGACTTATTAACCCATGTGTTTTGGTACTACTGACCGGCACACATGCATCATAGCGTCTTCAAAGAGGACCAAGTTCATTGCAGCCACCAGATCATTATAACTGGACATCGCTTCTGTGAGCAAGCTATTCAGTTTCGTCCAATTGTTAATAGGCATATATTTAGGCTCTCCAATACCTCCAGCAAAATGACAGTAAATATTAGGTTTCTCAAAAACTAATGATTCATCCATTTCCTGCAACAAATAATTTCATAATCTCAAAGTTGAACTCGACAGAATAATATCAAATCAACCTCGAAATTTTTCTTCAACACATCAAGTTGAAATTTGGTAAAAGCATCAAGGTCCTTCTCTTCAATCAACTTATCACCATAAACTCTCTGGGCTTCGTGTAACCACAGTCTGATAAGATCCATGGGCTGATTTAAACAATCATTCGTGGAGAATAGCAATCCCTAGGACATACTTAATTGAATAATAGAGTCTTGATGGCCCTCAGCGGCTATCTCCACGTATTTTACAAGACCTGAGTGTTTGCTCATTGAAGCTACTAAACATATACACAAATCTGTGAATGCGAATTGAAAACGGCAGACCTGGTGAAATGGTTTCAGAATCAACCAGAAATTCATACCTGAACCACATGCGCAGTACCTGTGTCCCCCACTTTAAGCTAAGTGAGTCCCTATACAATGTATAATATAAGTTCAGCGGCTCCAATGCGCATGAACTCAAGTCTGGTAAAATACGTGTAGGTGACCGCCTAAGGGCTCGTCGCCTAATAGTATTATCGATAATTTACCTGAAAAACATTCGAGATGTCCCGTAGGTTGAATATGTAATGAAATTTGATCGCAGTAGGCAGAAAAATTTGAGAAACTTTATGATGTAGGGCGATGGATGCAGCCACGATATTTTCCGACAATTTTCCTACCACTGAGGGAAATTTATGCTCTGGGTTCGTCAGGTGTTGGCTTAGAACAGCGTTATAGATAGTGGTCAGTGAATCAGAGCTGGGAAAACTGATGGCGAATACGTAGAAATGTCTTTGTAATCGTGGATTAATTGTGAAACTTCCTGCTGTTGGGTTCATACAGGAGACATACTGGCAATTTCTTATTTCTTTCAAAGTCAACTTGTTCCTATCGTACCAATGGTGGTAATCTAGATGCTGGCGAATCAAAGTGTGTGGCTGAACTGTTCCATATTGATCGACTTCCGGCATATTGATATCATCAATGAAAAATATCAGGGTTTTGTTTCCAGGTGGTCCATAATTTTTCCCTAATTTTTTTTCATTTTATTTATTCAAGATTTCATTGTATTCATGTCAAAGGCTCACCTGCTTTTTTTTCCAAAGGTTTCTCCAAGATCTTTTGCAACATTTCGGAACTAGTATAGAAATTGAAGGATACATTAGTGACCATGAAATTTTCGGATAATGAAGATAGTTTTTCCGAAACTAGAACTGTTTTTCCACAGCCAGCATTCCCAACTAACATCACAGGGTGCTTTTTATCCATAAGAAGATTCAAGAAATAACGGATTCTAATGGATTCCGCAGTATGAACCAATACTGCCTGAAAATATTATTTTTTAAATTTGCTGAAGATAAAAAACTAAATAGTTAACCTGTAAAGGTATATCTGGATCTAATTCGAATCTGCCCAAACTCTCAGACCAAGGAACGAACTGTTTCGTTTCAGAATCTATAAAGTAGTCGAATACAGTTCCACCAGGTGGAAATTTCACCGTCTTGAATTCGTTCACCCACCATTTTGTAAACTCTACTCGATAATCGGTAGCCTTCGAAAGAATCAATTATTTGAATGCACAACCAATTGTTGGAAATTTACCTGTTCCTGGTACATGGCAGAACCAAATGCCCAAACGCAACAGAAAACAAAATACAATTCATACCATTCCTTCGGACAATCAGGAGGAGTATTTGGGAGAACGAGCAAACATTCCAGCAAGTGGCATAGCATCTCAATGTGAGCAGTTTCAACAATAGCGATGATTTTTTTGAATCTTGTTCGCACATTTTCCAGACAAATTGGAATATATTTGTCGAAAAGCATTATCAGGTTTGCCTTTTCAGATGGAATTGATCGGGTTTCCATCCAACTCGTTACGAATCTGCATAAGGTGATAGATTCATACCAATTCCAGACGTGCAAGATGTTTTACTCACGGATTCCAGCCTAAGTCCTGGGGGTTTATATACAATATTCCTGCTCTAGAAACAGTTGCAGGAGTGGCTGTTCTCAAATTAGATATCTCGAACAATAGCCGCATAGCTGGCGTTAATGCTATACGTTCATTGCTAGCCAAAGTCAAAACTTTGTTATCGTCCATGACCGTATTCAATGATTCTATCCACATGGGATCTATGTCTCCATCGAGAACAATCCATTTCGGGTTTTCTCCTAAAACAATAACACGATGCATGCTGAAAAAATATTTTCAATGAGTTACCAGAAAGATTAGCTTGGTCCCTCATCAATACCGACAAGAGTCCATCCTTCCATTCTCTAGTTGCTGGGTTAATAATACCAAACAGTTCGTCATTCGTCACAGCCTTCGGATTCAAATCATTATAAACTGGCTTTCTCTTTACGTTATTATAAGTCTTGAAGAGTGTCTTCCATACTTGAGTCTTTCCTGTACCAGCGTTTCCAACTATAAAGACTGAATGTCTCACTTCCAGAAGCTCTTCGAGTTGAACAACCTTGAACAGATTCAATTGAATAGGGTTTTAAAGCAGAATGATCTGAATGGAGAACCATTGTTTAGGTTCCACTATTGACTGACGTGCTTTATGAGAGATAAACTATGAAAATATTACTTCCTTTATTCAATATCTCTCTGTTTTTCTCATTGAAATAACAAAAGTACTACATGAAAATCGTGGAAACACCTAAGGCGCAACTTCTTATAATGTGGCAGATGGTTCAATTTATGTCCTTGGCGAAGAAACAAGCAGGTATAGGCATGCTAAAAATCAGTACCTCTCGGTAAGCAAATTATGACCCCACCAAAATGGGCTAACTGAAATTCTGGCTGTAGACAAGTATACCCATTGGTGTTCGATACTTCTTACAAAAGGAGGCTCATTTTTCCCGTACACGACGAAGAAATGCCCCCTTTTTGAAAATGTACCACCCCAAATCTACTGGCATACCACGCCTAGAAGCATCAGGCCTCGATGCGATGAGGCGATCAAGAATAACGCGACAAAGGGATCCTGAAGAAGCAGCTGATGGCTGTTCAAACCTAGGACTTTCTGTAGCTGCAAACACTCCTTAAAATCACTAGCAAAGAATAACAAACGAATCATCAGAGCATTAAAGGAAATAAACATGATGCCCTATGCCACTGCAGAAAAAGAACTGATGCCGACTAGCAAAAAAATAATGAACTTTGCAAAAGGGATTATTTTCATCAAAAAATCATATTAGAGTTGCTTGGTATGAGCGACACCATTGGTTGAATATCACATACCAGTAGCTCCTAATATTAGGCTGCAAACTTACAAATATCTGGTCCAATATACATACCTTCAATATGAAATTATCTTCTGGTTGAAGTTGAAGGTCTATTGCAGCCTGTTTAACTGTTCTTTCGAACTCAGCATCTCTTTTCCTGGGAACCTCTAAAGCAGGAAAAAGGTCACCAATGAGTCCCATGAAAACTGGAGTATCATCGGTCACGATCTTTGGGATATTAAAATCGCGAAGAGCTCTCATCAGAACTTCTTCTTCTGGCCTTCCAGGATCTCCTCTCTACAGACGGAAACAACCAGCCATTGAAACTTAGTATTTTTGAAAATGAACTTACTTTCAAAGATCCGGCTACCACTAACACTGACTTTATAGCTCTCAAACCCCAATCGTAATGATCTTGTTTCGAAAGTAGTTCCTTACACAAAGTATAGAGGGTAATAAATTTCCTTGCTAATATCTTTGCTTCCTGAAAACCTTCTGCAACCAACATAATTTCACATATAAGTTCAAAATCAGGTACAACCATCGCACACGGTCTAAAAAGAATGAAAAAAATTAATTTCAAACCTACAATAAAATTAAATCACACCTGAAGAGAGCCTTCAAATTTTCTGGTAATTCAGTTCTCCCAGCGTACCCAGGGTTCATTGTTATGAAAATACCAACTGTTGGCACGAGTGATATTGGTTCTCCCATGAAATCAAATGTAATTTTTTTATTCTTTATAGCGTCTAGCACAGATTTAACCTGCACAGCAACTACAGAGAGGACCTCCACCGATATCCTGTTGAACTCATCGAAACAACCCCATGCGCCTGTTTGTGCAAGACCTTTGTAAATGTTGCCACAAGACTAGAAATCAAAATTTTTCAAACCATATTGCTTGAGAGTGATGAGATTTTGGTCACCTTGTAATCCATCTGTTCAGAACAATTGAATACGTAAACCATTATACCCAAAGCTCTACCCAAATCTTTTGTTGTCTCAGTTTTACCTGTACCAGCAGGACCAGCTGGACCACCCCCCATGACCAAGTGCAAAGACTAAAAAAATGTTTGAAGAATTACACTTATAAAAATGAATCCTGATAATGGTCAACCTGTGTGAGTGTTATATAGCATCTATCGGTCAATGGAGTTATTACTAGACGAGGTGTATTTCCCAGATATTCGTAACTGTAAGTGAACTGAGCATCGCATATATTAGCGAAGCAATTTGCCTCAGCTTCGCCCCATCTGTGTCTCAACTGAGACACCCATTGGAAAGCTGATGAGCTTTCAACCTTCATCTGGATTAGTTTACTTACAACGTCTCTTGAATGAACGTCGATAGTGCATATTGTCATTATTTTCTGTCGATTTTGTTTCGTTAAATCTCCCAAAAGATGAGAAATCAATATACTGAGTTGGGAAACTTGTTTTTTATAATAATCCCTCAAAGCATTGTCGTAACCTTCTTCTAGTCTAGCAAATGCAATGTTCACTTCTGTTGTCCACCATATTTGAGTTCCACATAATGAAACTTGAGCTGGAAAATCAAAAATCCAAAGATCCCTAGGTTTTTCTTCGTAAGTTGTAACACCTTCACCAATGGATATACGTATTGTTGATCTCATAGAGGCTTGAATCTTGTTGAGCCAAACCTCCACCTATTGAAGAAAAACTATGAGACATAGAAGAGACTTTAATTCCTTGTCTTACCGGTCCATTACAATCTGTGTTCGCATCGAATTTCACATATTCTCCATCTTTAGCATGCATACCAAATATAACTTTTGTGAGTGATTCATCTTCATTCCGTTCAAAATTCAGTCTAGATATAGAATCAAACAATTTTGTTAGATGCTTGGCAACTAGTTCAGGTTGATTTCCATTAGAAAGTATATCCAGAAGGTCTGCTGAAGAGACGAAATAAAAGCGTGGAAATGCTAGACGTTTTGTTTCTAAATACACAGCCAAAGCTTTTTCGCATAGAATCAACTTTTGCTGAATTTTTTCCAGACTATCGAACAATCCTGGAGTATTTGTTGCCTCTATAACGTTCAGAGTTCTCTCCATTCTCAACATCAGCCCTTTGAAGTCTTCATCGATTTCGTCAAATCTGGCTGAATCGTCTGGAAGTTGCTTTCTGATGTCTTCCGAACTCATAAATATCGATTCTAAATGGATCCATGTTCTTTGTACTTCGAACCAAATAGTGATCACCTGATCGGCCAGACTTAGCTTGTTTTGCCAAGAAGATACTTCTTCTAGGAAATAAGCTATAAATTTCGAAGTTATTAAATTCTGCAACTGTACTTGGTTGTCTTCTAGGGTTTCTATTAATTCCTCGCTCGCTTTCAGAAGCTTACATCCTGTTCTTGCGTGGATTTCATTCTCGAATTTCATGGAAGACCACGTTGAATCTAGCTCTCTCAGAGTTTTCTCCATCGACATTTCCTTAACAGCTTTATCTACTATATTTTTGACTTCTTCTTCGCATTCGTGTAAGTTCAATTCCAGCAAATCTGCCAGTGTTGTGTTATGATCCATGACGATTTTCGTCTGAAATATAATTGATATTTCAGAATTAGACACAGTGTCTACCAGCATGAAATTTTCCTATTGAAGTGTTCAAGCACCTAATAGGTCAATTGAAAAGTCTCCGGCTTGACGCATGAAATGCAACTAGAACTGAATCTATATATTTTTCAGTTAGCCATAACACTCAAAAGATGCGTATGTTTATTTGACGGCTGCAGCAATTTTTGATCCGTGGTGTTTTCAGTTTAGCATTTTTTATTATTGTTAAAGAAATAGATGAAAAGGAATTTCGTGTGCTGATGTAGATGAAGCAAAAAATCCATTGATGCTGGGTACAGAAACTTTGGATAATCAATGAAGGATGTATGGTTTGGACGATGTGAATGAAAGAAGAAAACACAGTAGATGCCTAAAAGAGATTGTGACTGAGGAAAACACTAAAAATATTCACAAAATTATTTTGAATTACAAGCGGCCATCTGCAGATGAAAAAAGAAACACCCAAAGGCTGAAAGGCAAAAACTAATTTTGCCAAAAACATGTGTTTTACTATTGTAGGCTGGAGACTTTCCAATTGACCTCGATTTCTGGTGATCAACTAGGTACTATAGAAGAACTAACGAAGGAACAACATTTTGCTTACATATAATGAAAGGGTTGAGTACCTATTGAAGTAATGAAATGGAAAGACATATCCGTGTACTTACTGTAAATTCCGGAGGAAGAGCTGCTAAAGTCTGTAACAGAATTTGTGAAATAAAGTGTTTGGATTAAAGTGTATATACACATGAATTCCTTGATTCTTTTTACAAATTCGATATAACTCGTGTATTTACAAACATTGAATTGCTATTTACAATGATTCGATAATTTGAATAATTTCCAAGTGTTTGAGTACGTACTATATACACATGAAAAATAAAAATTAAACATACCTTTGTTGATTTCATCAGTTGGTTCCAGTGTCGTTGCCTTATAGCTTGATTTTGTAATTCACCTACGGCTTTCAAAGATGTAAGTGTATTTTTAACTGTAGCCTCTAGACCAGTATATGTATCCCATGCTCTCATTTCCTTATCAAGCATCCTTATTTCTTTAGCAAACTTTTTACATTCGATATCCATATTTTCCACGTCTATTTTACGCCAAGGTGTTGTTTTCCAATCATCAACACAAGTTTGAACTATATGTATATAATCCCACAAATGCTAAAAAGTTTAACCCATCCTTCATTCACGAATCATTAAAGAATCCTCTTAAGATTTAGAAAACAACTGGGAATGGGTACTATGAATGATGCAAAATGCACAAACATATTTCATAAGGAGCTCTCAACATAGATCAATAAGTCCTGCGCCTAACTACCAGATGGCGCAACTAATAGAATTGTAATATGATATGTCGAGCGATGCTGGATAATGGGTCTTGATAAGCGAAAGACCATATCTAATCGAAATTCCCAGACATTCCAGACAGTAATAAACCTCTCAAAAATATCACACCAATAATCATAAAACCCAAGATTTAAAACAAAATTTATTGATGCGCTACATGGAAAGCTTGATAGATATACTACATAATAAAAATTTAAGAATTAGGGGAGTTCGACATATGATACATTTACGTGACCCTTGTCGACCTCAAGAGCTTAGATTAGGTTAACGATGGGAAAAAGGTGGATCTGTAGTAGAAAAATTAAAATTAAATCAGTAGACCAATCATTTGTATCGAGAGACTCAGTTGACTAAAGCCAATGAAACTTAGATTTCGAATTAGTGGGGTAAATTTCGAACTATCGAAAAGAAGGGCACCAATTAGGAGAAATTAGGAAATTCCGGATTATGTTCGATAACGCCCACGGACAAAGGGATATTAGGAAAAATTAGGGAATGGAAAGTCAGTTCAACGTGATCCGTAACCATGAAAACACTTAAATACTTAAAAGTAAATCAGTCTATTAAATTCTAGAAAAATACCTAGTTATTGTGTTGTAATGTGTTATGATCCATGACGATTTTCGTCTGAAATATAATTGATATTTCAGAATTCAGTGTCTACCAGCATTAAAGGTTCAAGAGGTCAATAAAATTTATAAACAGATGCAAAAAAGTCCATAGTCCGAAACTCCAAAAATATTTTGTCAGAAGTTGTTTTAATTATTGATCCGTTGTTTACAAAATTGTCATTTTTTTTATTTTTTTGTGTGCTAGATGAATAAATTAGTTTTTGTTATTCAGGAATTAGATTGAGTTCTCTAATCATCAACAACTGAAGACGATATGAAATGAGCGACGAAAGGAACACAGAAGATGCCTAAAAGAGATTGTCAGGAAAACACTAAAAATATTCACAAAATTATTTTGAATTACAAGCGGCCATCTGCAGATGAAAAAAACATCCAAAGGCTGAAAGGCAAAACTAATTTTGCCAAAAACATGTGTTTTACTATTGTAGGCTGGAGACTTTCCAATTGATCTCGATTTCTGGTGATCAACTAAGTACTATAGAAGAACTAACGAAGGAACAACATTTTGCTTTATAATGAAAGGGTTGAGTACCTATTGGAAGTAATGAAATGGATAGACACATCCTACTTACTTAAATTCGGTGGAAAGCCGCTCTTCTACTAGGACGTTGGAAAGAGGTGTTCATTACAGAATATCCAAATGATTTTTCAGGAGTGCCAACCTTCAAAATATTACTGTCAGAATTTCATGACGTTTGGTTTATACACTTATCTAGTTACAGTGATAAAAGTGAGGCTCTTATTGTGATTTTTCAAAAATGGTGTATTTTTAACTGTAGCCTCTAGACCAGTATATGTATCCCATGCTCTCATTTCCTTATCAAGCATCCTTATTTCTTTGCAAACTTTTTACATTCGATATCCATATTTTCCACGTCTATTTTACGCCAAGGTGTTGTTTTCCAATCATCAACACAAGTTTGAACTATATGTATATAATCCCACAAATGCTAAAAGTTTAATCCATCTGCATTCACGAATCATTTAAGAATCCTTTTTAAGATTTAGAAAACAACTGGGAATGGGTACTTATGAATGATGCAAAATGCACAAACATCTTTCATAAGGAGCTCTCAACATAGATCAATAAGTCCTGCGCCTAACTACCAGATGGCGCAACTTATAGAATTTGATATGTCTAGCGATTGATGGGTTTTGATAGCAATAAAGACGTTCAAGCTTTAATCGAAAAAAGACATTCAGTAATGTTCCCTCTCAAAAATATCACACCAATAATCATAAAACCCAAGATTTAAAACAAAATTTATTGATCGCTACATGGAAAGGTTGATAGATATTTATAACGAATATTTGATATGGACATAGATACATTTACGTGACCCTTGTCGACCTCAAGAGCTTAGATTAGGTTTTGGATCTGTAGTAGAAAAATTAAAATTAAATCAGTAGACCAATCATGTATCGAGAGACTCAGTTGACTAAAGCCAATGAAACTTAGATTTCGAATTAGTGGAGTAAATTTCAGAACTTCGAAAAGAAGGGCACCAATTAGAGAAATTGAAGTTCCGGATTATGTTCGATAACGCCCACGGACAAAGGGATATTAGGAAAAATTAGGAATGGAAAGTCAGTTCAACGTGATCCGTAACCATGAAAAACTAAAAAAAAGTAAACAGATAAATTCGAAAATTTGTGCTTTTTGGAGATGTTCACGCGGAAAAAAAGGAATTTTAGCGTAGGTGCAGAGGAAGAAATGTGTATTAAGCCTAAAACATCAACTGGAGAGGTAATGGCCTCTACATTTTATCCATTGACTACATGCAACATAGAAAAACAATCAACAGCAACTATTACATCGGTTTGAAGGCCGAAATAGACCCTAAAATTCCTCATTTTTCTCTTTCACCAAAAAATTCACCCTGTTTCAAGTCAATAAAAACAATCGCAAAATGTTCGAATTGAATTTCAAATTGGTGGCGCATCTACCTTACTCTCCAGATCTGACCCCTAACAACTGACGGCTCTTTACAGAACTCGAATTGATGCTCCCCTGAAAGAGATATGGCTCAGATGAGGAAGTGATTGCCGAGACAGAAGCATTGTTTGAAGGTCTCCATAAATTTCTCAACACCTTTGGTATCGAAAAAGCTAGAGAAATGTTGGAATGATTGTATCATTCCTGAAGAAGAATACATTGATGAGTAAAAATCAATTTTGGCATAAAATGTTGATTCTCCACCTAGGTTCGGTACTTATTGACCTATGTGTTACATTCGCTAAAGCTTTCTCCGGTTGTTTTTTCCAGTAATATATTCACCCACCTTCAACATCTTCATATCTTTTCTACATTGTTTCAAAATCTTGAAATCTGGAACTGTGACTTCAAACAAGGAACCTGACTCATGAATTTGCCTCATTTGTTTTTCAAATTTCTCAAGGTCTTGATTAATACGATCTATTAATTGATATGGTTGATGGCAAGAAAAGTAAAAAAAATGGTATTTTTTGAAAACTTCTCTGTAGTGTAGTATCCGAGCATCAAAATCTATAATTCTTCTTCGTATAAATGTTACTTCAGCTGCTTGGAGAGGAGCTACTTGTTGCTTAACTGTCACTGCTATCTTCTTTGTATTAGCCCACTGTTCGGGTAGTTCCTGTAGGTAAACATGAACTTCTTCTGGAATATCCTGGTCATAAAACTGAAGAAGTTCAATGGTTTCTCTCAGAGGTCCAAACATTTCATCGGTGGTTAACTGACGTTCTTTCACGTTCAGAAGGTAGCCCATTACGTTGACAAGAGCCTGGTAATCACCCTCTTGGACTGTTTGCTGAAGACCTTCATCTGCTGACCTTATGAATTTTCCTAAATCTGTTAAGCTACTGGTTACGTTATCCACCAAATGTTCCTTGAACATATTGCCCCATTTTCTGATAATATTAAGAAGTGCTTGTTTAAACGGTTTTATATCGACTTTAAACCATGCATTGAACACCTCTTCAGTCTTCATCCGTTCAACTTCATTATAAATACCTTCGAAATTATCAATCTGTTCTCTGAATTGCTCCATTTTTGGAGGTCGGGGCTTGGGTGCCATCGAGTCTTTAAGTATAACCAAATCGTTTTCCTCATTATTAAGCTGTCTTCCATAAGTTAAAAACTGCTTTAAATAATGATCTTTGTTATCCAACCAGAGGTAGGAATAATTTTCAAAATTGTCACAAAATTCGTAAGCGTTTTCAATAACTTGGTCAACATTTAACAGAATATCCGTCTTCATATCCACAATATCCTGATTGCCACTTATTTCTTCCAAATAAGAAATATCTTTCGTCTTCGAAAACCTTTTCATCACAGAAGCAATCTTCATGATATCTACTATCAATTCCTCTATAAAAACCTTCAGGCTATAGGGATCTTGGGGATTTAGAGAAGGAACAAATATAATATCAGGTTCTCTCAGTACAAGCTGGGCTTCGAACAGGGGTGGGAGTTCATTTGTTGGGTCCATATGTTCGTTTATGTAACCAAGACTGAAAAAATGAAATTTGATTGAAAAACCAATTTTAAAAATAAAATGCAAACTATTTGAAATAATCTAAAAACTTTACGAATGGAACTCGACTTCGTTTATACGGCCACCACAAACACATTTGCAGTAGTCGATTCGTTGGACCCAATTTCCGAAGAATCGACCACAAATTTCGGCCGAAACGGCTACTATTTCGCAATCAATGTTGGTTCTGAGTTTTTCCAATGTCGTCGCCCTGTTGGCGCAGATCAATGACTTAGTCCAATAAAGAAAGTCTCGAGGCGTTAAATCGCATGAACGAGGCGACCAATCGACTGGTTCATTTCGTGAGATAGCACGCTCATAAATCTTAATCCTTAATGATTCGATTATAAGGTGTGCTGTGTGGCTTGTGGCAGCGTCCTGTTCAAACCATATGTTGTAATAATCCATTATTTCCAATTCGGATGAAAAACAATTGGTAATCATCTCTTGGTGCATCTGTTCCAGAGCCTAATTTGAGAAAGTATCTCATTTCAAATGGTCCATCAATTTTTGAGTCAGCTTGATCTTGGATGGTTGTAAACCAAGATCCTTACGCAAAATTCTCCTTAAAGTGGTCTGGGCGATGCCCAATCCTTAAGAACGCCGTGGAGTTAACTGATTTGGATCATTTGCAAGTGACGTTTCAACAGCAACGATATTTTCGACACATCGACCAACCCCTTGTCTCACTGGCACGTCAAAATCACAAAAACTTATATAAAGTCTTGAACTTGTTACTGCCTGTCTACTTCGGCTGACTTCGAATTTATATAGTGAATTCAAAGTTGTCAGGTCATTATTGAAAACACCCTCAGAAGAAAAAACTACTAATTCAAACCCAAAGTGGCATCTATGTTAAACTTTTGATGACGGACTGAGTATTCATCCCAAGCTCTTTTTTCATTTCATTTCTGACATGCACACGGAACACTTCCAAGTGGCATTGATGTGCGCGACGGCGACGGGCCACAGACGTACATGATATAATCGGTATGTTCAATCAACTTTCAAGAGAAAATTAACTCACCTACACCCAACACTCTGATATAAGTAACTCAAAACAATATTATCAACATAGTCAATATACTTCTGCCATTTGAGATTATCGCGGTCACTTTCCATTTTGAAAATGTGCATGTTTTCTTCGAGCAAACGAGAAATATTATGTGATTCTTTTTCTATTTCATTATATTTCTTAGCTACTCTCTCTTCTCTACCATCAATATGAAGGCAGGAATCTTTCCTACCATCTTTCCTTTCGAAGAGTGGTTGCCTGGCGAATGGTATCAGAGAATTTCTTATAGCGGATAAGTTGTTTTTGCTTCGTTTCAGGTGATCCTGCAAATTCTCCACTAAACCATGTAAAACAGTCATATATTCCTTGATATCTAAAAATTGATTATGTTTAATTTTTATCTACAGTTTGAACATGCTTTACCACCTTCAGAATCCCAAGTTAATTCGTTTTGTCCTTTATGAATGAGCGATTCAATATGCTTAATTTCGGTTGCTATCAAATCAAACTCAACGTCCTGCGTAGTCTTTCTTATTTGGTTGTACCATCTTAACGTGAGATTCAATTTTTCCGTGAATTTCCTCATTTCCCCGCTTTGTTCTTCGAAATTTAGAGCTTCCTCCGGTATTCCATCCATGTCCATCAACTTTAAGTAATGAACTTCCCTCAAAATGGCGGACAACTAGGAAAATACATCTTCATGAAATAAAAAAACATCAAAATATGAATTATAGCCGTTAAAATATCTGCGCATAGAAACGCGCCGCGCAGCAAACGAGCATCGGCTTTTATGAGTTGTCATTTTGGGCGTGCTCCCTAAAGGAGAAGGAAAGCGACCCACGCACATGGTGGTAATTGAGGTTCGTATACATTGGATCTGCGCGGCAAACGCACGGCGATGACGCTGCTATACGCAACATGAAATATCTACGAATTGATGCTCGTTTGTCGCACAGCGCACTTTTATGTTGGTTGAAGAGTTCGCAGACAGGCATGTAATTGTCAAGACAAGAGATAGAATATGTAGGTCATTTTGATATTTCATCTTCCATAAAAAATTTTTCTCGATAAGTTAATTCATTCTTTGATACAAGCCATCAAAAGTTGATTCAGTATATTCTCAACAATGAAAAAATCTTCACAGAGACGGCATAAATTTATTGTTAATGCTAGTGTATCGAGATGTCAGGAGATTATACTAAAAATTAAGTAAATTTTGAAACGATAAATTGTTTTTATTTTAATTCCGCGAACTCATCAACTGATCAGTATCGAGATAATTGTCTATTTACTTCTAAACTGAAATTCAGTGTTATTTCTTTGGTTTTTGAGTCTTTGTCGAATAAATTTTTCCTAATATTTTTTTCAATTTGTTCTGGTATAACGGCAGTCCATTCTTCGAAGAGTTTGACTTCATATTTAGCCAGTTTTTCTTGGAATATTTCGTTCTTCCTCAGTATATCTGCGGCTTCTTCGGATTTAGTTATACTGTAACGATAAACGTATAATTTATATTTCACTGAAATTGATTTATGCTGTGAAACGTACGGATGTTGTAAAGCTTTGAATGATCCTATCTGTCTATTCAATCTGGTGCAGAGATTCTGCATCCATCTCAATGTACCAGCTACTGGAGGCATATAACGATCAAGTGAAAACTGTCCATGTTTCTCTTTATAAGCCAGCTGTTCGTCGAAATATTGCTGAAAACGGTCAAATTTGAGTAACAGATTTCAGTTATAACCCTACTTTACCTGGGTTGCGTTCAATTCATCGTAAAGCATGTCTATAATTTTCTCATATCTCTTGGTAAATTCTGTTCTTATCATCGGTCTCTCTGAAATTGTACCACAAATGTTTATTAGCTGAAAATCAAAAAGCAAACGGTTATTCTGGAAGAAAATGGAAAAGATGAATGAATTTCAGAAGGAAATGGTAAACTCAACACTTTCGCGGAGTATATGGTGTTTTTTAGAGTGACAGAACTTCAGATTGAAATAAAATATATATTCGAATTGAGATTGAAGTAATTTTTTTATTTGACAGATATTTTACGACATTTATGTTTTGAAAATAATGTGTAGTTATGTCGCATAATATTGGAGCCATTTTATGGGACAATTTGGAAGTCATTTTATCGATAAACCTTTCTTTCAATAAATCAATTGTTACGGTAGCAGCACGAGTTTTATCACCATCTTTTTGAAATCAAAACACTTCTGGAACGATACTATTCAAATTTTGAATCTTATAGTCATTGATCATCGATATGAAGAGAACAACATTTATTCCTACAGAAAATTCAAAAGAAAACAATCAAATCCGGCTCGTTATTATTAGTATAAAGAACAAACGGTAGAAGAATTACACCACAGATTACACAGCAGATGTCATTTTGAAAAATTAAATTGATAATAAAGCACTACTTATAGACATCGCGATTCCGAATATAAACAACTTATTGAACTGACATGAAGAATAAGAAATAAACTTCTTATTGCTAGACCATTTCGGTAGTACCTAATATACCAACCTTAAAAACGGCATCCAAATTGCTGCAATCTTCTAATGCTTGGCACAAAATAGCGGATAGTTTCATGTCCATCTCGAAAATATTTTGCTTAAAAGTTTGAAAATCATATGTGAAAGCTGGATCGTCCGGATCTAATACGTCGTACGATTTACCAGAAAAAATGGAAAAGCTTTGTTGGAACTCGGCGAAAACTTCTGTCAATCTACTGCTTAAACTCCTTCCTTTAACACCGCCAATCTCGATCTTCTCTAGTTTATTGAATTCCAGAACAGTGTTGAAAAACCACTGTATAGTATTGAGTCTTTCTAAGAATGCGTTAAATCTCCCGAATACCATTTCGGGTTGAAAACTCCAAAGTTGCGGTTCTCTATCTCGAAAAAATTGCGACAAATTTCTCTTGCATTTATGAAACGATCTCAGAAACTCCTTCAATGTTTGTATGCAGAGTTGAACTCTTTGCTTAGCCTCGTCAATGTCACTGTGGAAGAGAGTTGTTGGATCCAGAAATTTCTTCCCCTAAAATCACAAGGAGTAGCCGATTATCTTCTACAGCTTTCAAGATGAATGACTCTGGAAGCTGAAGGGAATATATTCAAAAATTTCAATTTTCGTAAAAATTCAAAGTTGTCGCATGAAAGGCGATTTTGATTTCTTATGAAGATTGAATAGCTTACGAATAGTTCCTTTCTCTTTTTTTTCAAGCCATTCACTTACCCAACTAGCAAAGATGCATTATTTTGTTCTAAACGAACGAAAAAGTTCAATTAACGTTTTATGAGATTCTATAAAAAAAGAATAATATTGCATCCGTTCAGAGTATTTCTTCAGTCATTTCAATCATAATAACAACATTGAAACATATTCAGAGCACAAAAATTATAGCAATTTTCAATGTCGAATTCTAAAAAATCGATAAAATCGACAGGTAAAGAAAACTCGTTGAAAAACTTAAAATTATGCCGCATGGATGTAGTTAGTTGGGAAGTAAGATAGCAGTTTATGTTTACCGAAACGTAAGGTCGAAGAACATCATTGGTCGCCTCACTTGATCCTATTGGACTAAGGGTGTGTTGTAAGACCAAACATTTACTCAAGTCATATTGATTTATTACATAAATTTTATTTAAGCTGTGAAATTTAAAGTGAAACAGGAGACAGTAATTAAATCATTTCGAAAAGGATGAATCTAAATAGTATTGGGAAGTATTGGTCCAAGGAACGACCATAAGAAAGTAATCTTTCTCGATATTCTGGTACTTCTTCAGGCTAAAAATGGAGAATTTACAATCAGTGACATGTATGCGACAAAAAAGTTAAATAACATTCATATAAACTACTAAATTATCAATCTCACATAATACAGTATACATATAAATAAAAACACATGACAAATAAATATAATCAATCAATGAGATTTAAAATAAGAAATAAAAATATATATTTCTATGTTTTTATTTCTCATTTTACATTTCGGACAATGGCATCTAAAATGGCGACTAAAGACCAATGAGGCTAAATCGGTTCAAGTAACATTCACAAAAAAAGAAATACATGTCCCCTTGCCAAAATATTCGGAAAGGAAATACCAGTCAACACCAAAGCAATGTATTTCGGCTTACATTTAGACCAGCGCACCAACTGGAGACAACACATCAGTGCTAATAAGAATTCCGAGAAATGTATTGGCTTATAGGCAGGAAATCCAAATTGAACCCTCAAAATAAATTACTAATTTACAAAGCACTCATCAAACCAATTCGGACGTACGGCCTCCAATTCTGCGATTACGCAGGATTTAAGAGTCCCGTATGTCAGCACAGAACTAAGAAACCGCTCGAAGGGGTATCATCAGAAACCATAGATAAATAAAAGTCAGAAACTCAAAGCACAGTATAGAGACCAAGCAGTAGTCGCACTCCGTGAATTTTGAACTGAAATCGCTTACACTAAAGGGAACTCGTGCATTCCTCCCTGCGCATCTAATCTAATCGACCGCGAATTAAAAAATTTATTAGAAAAGGTTATTTGCGTTATCTGAAAACTTAAATATTTTGATTTATCCTGATAATAAGTTTTTACAGTGATATTTAGAGTGTATGGACCATTGTTTAGTCTATATTCATATAAATATGACTCCGCTCATAATGTAACCGTAAATGTAATCACATTTCCTCATTAACAGAACGCATTAAGTAAAATTTCACTCTTCTGCTTACGCATGCAGTAGGCGTAAACCTCCTGAAATTCTATTGGTTCCTGATATCTCAACTTATCGTAAAGAAATGACGACAGTAGGCGTAAACCTCCTGAAATTTCATTGGTTCCTGATATCCCAACTAATCGTAAAGAAACGACGACAGTAAGCGTAAACCTCCTGAAATTCCATTCCCGGTATCTCAACTAATCGTAAAGAAATGACGACAGAGTAGGCGTAAACCTCCTGAAATTTCATTGGTTCCTGATATCTCAACTAATTGAATAAAGCACAACTCAAATAACGGAGCTTTTAATGAACAACATTTTCTACAATCACCTGTCGGTGTCTAATGGTATTGAGAAAAAAGAAAGTTTGGGATTATTGAAACTATTGTTTTTGCACAATTGTTAATCAATTTGGAATTAATTTGAAAATAACACAAAATTGAAACAATACTTACTGGAATGAAAATAAATGATTAAATAAATGAGCTTTGCTGGTTCAGGATAGATTTTGACTCAAAGAAATTCTACTGAATTATAGGTAAGGTTGTATTTTTTCTTCAACTTCTTCTTTGAATTTTAAATACATCTCAAAAAAATTATATTCTTCTAAATATCAAACGAATTAATTATACAAAGGAATTATTTAAGATGTCTAAAATAATAATAATGACATTATTCCAGACATCTTAGAATTATTGATGAAAACAATGAACAAGGACCAACAACATATGAGGTTAGAATCCCTGCGAGATGCGCGAGTCAAACTTGGCGAAAGAAAATCCACGGAGTGCGACTACTGGTTGGTATCTATACTGTGCTCAAAGGACAACTGATGGACCAACTGACAGAAGATCAAAGTTCAATTAACGTTTTATGAGATTCTATAAAAAAAGAATAATATTGCATCCGTTCAGAGTATTTCTTCAGTCATCTCAATCATAATAACAACATTGAAACATATTCAGAGCACAAAAATTATAGCAATTTTCAATGTCGAATTCTAAAAAATCGATAAAATCGACAGGTAAAGAAAACTCGTTGAAAAACTTAAAATTATGCCGCATGGATGTAGTTAGTTGGGAAGTAAGATAGCAGTTTATGTTTACCGAAACGTAAGGTCGAAGAACATCGTTGGTCGCCTCACTTGATCCTATTGGACTAAGGGTGTGTTGTAAGACCAAACATTTACTCAAGTCATATTGATTTATTACATAAATTTTATTTAAGCTGTGAAATTTAAAGTGAAACAGGAGACAGTAATTAAATAATTTCGAAAAGGATGAATCTAAATAGTATTGGGAAGTATTGGTCCAAGGAACGACCATAAGAAAGTAATCTTTCTCGATATTCTGGTACTTCTTCAGGCTAAAAATGGAGAATTTACAATCAGTGACATGTATGCGACAAAAAAGTTGAATAACATTCATATAAACTACTGAATTATCAATCTCACAAAATGCAGTACCTATATATAAAAAACACATGACAAATAATTAATCAATGAAATATAAAATGAGAAATAAAACGAAATATTTTCATCTTTTCATTCCTCATTTTGAATTTCATTCATTCATGTGTTTTTGGCGCTCTTGTTCACCTGAACAGAGTGCTTATCAATTTGCCCAAATGTCTGTGACTTTCGAATTTTTGGGCAAATGTGGTATCAATCGTTTTGTTTGGACCTACTGATGAATAATCCGTGGTCAAAATCGATTCTGTCCGTCCGTTCCGTGAACACGATAACTCTCGAACGGATGAAGTTAGAGAGTTGAAACTTTCAGAATAGGTTTGAGGTATAAATATCTCGGCTAAGTTCGTTATTCGGTCAAATCGGCCGACTAGGTTCGGAGTAACAAAAAAAAAATTTTTTTTCAAATGACACTGTTCAAATAAAAATTTTTTTATGGTGCAGTTTTATCAGACGTATACAAAAATACCACTCTCGACTTCGACAAGCTAATAGTTCTGGAGATATGATTTTTCAAAATTTAAATAATTGTAAGTGGTTTACAAGAGCGCCTAAGCCAACTGACCTCACGTCAGTGCTTTCTAAATTTTTTTTATATGACAAATAATATTCACTAATTACTAAATTATCAATCTCACATAATACAGTATACATATAAATAAAAAACACATGACAAATAATATATAATCAATCAATGAGATTTAAAATAAGAAATAAAAATATATATTTCTATGTTTTTATTTCTCATTTTACATTTCGGACAGTGGCATCTGAAATGGCGACTAAGGATCAATGAGGCTAAATCGGTTCAAGTAACATTCACGAAAAAAGAAATACATGTCCCCCTGCCAAAATATTCGGAAAGGAAATACAAGTCAACACCAAAGCAATGTATTTCGGCTTACATTTAGACCAGCGCACCAACTGGAGACAACACATCAGTGCTAATAAGAATTCCGAGAAATGTATTGGCTTACAGGCAGGAAATCCAAATTGAACCCTCAAAATAAATTACTAATTTACAAAGCAATCATCAAACCAATTTGGACGTACGGCATCCAATTCTGCGATTGCGCAGGATTTAAGAGTCCCGTATGTCAGCACAGAACTAAGAAACCGCTCGAAGGGGTATCATCAGAAACCATAGATAAATAAAAGTCAGAAACTCAGAGCACAGTATAGAGACCAAGCAGTAGTCGCACTCCGTGTATTTTGAACTGAAATCGCTTACACCAAAGGGAACTCGCGCATTCCTCCCTGCGCATCTGATCTAATCGACCGCGAATTAAAAAATTGATTAGAAAAGGTTATTTGCGTTATCTGAAAACTTAAATATTTTGATTTAACCTGATAATAAGTTTTTAAAGTGATATTTAGAGTGTATGGACCATTGTTTAGTCTATATTCCTATAAATATGACTCCGCTCATAATGTAACCGTAAATGTAATCACATTTCCTCATTAACAGAACGCATTAAGTAAAATTTCACTCTTCTGCTTACGCATGCAGTAGGCGTAAACCTCCTGAAATTCTATTGGTTCCTGATATCTTAACTTATCGTAAAGAAATGACGACAGTAAGCGTAAACCTCCTGAAATTCCATTAGTTCCGGTATCTCAACTAATCGTAAAGAAATGACGACAGAGTAGGCGTAAACCTCCTGAAATTTCATTGGTTCCTGATATCTCAACTTATCTCAACTAATTGAATGAAGCACTACTCAAATAACGGAGCTTTTAATAAACAACATTTTCTACAATACTATTAGGTGTACAAATAAGTTTCCGCGGTTTTTTATAAAAAATTAGGAATTTATTGTGAAGGAAAAGTACATTACGTTTTATTCAAAGTATTTTCCATCATTTGTCACTACTTTTCCCCATCTTTCTGGCTACATTCGGATACCCCGTCGAAAAAACTCTTCATCTTTTGACGCTATCCACAAATCTACCCAATTTTTGGTGTCTTCATATGATGTGAAGCGCTGCTCAGACAGACCATGTGCCATCGACCGGAACAGATGATAATCAGAAGGGGCTAAGTCTGGTGAATACGGCGGGTGGGGTAAAACTTCCCAGTTGAGTGTTTCCAAGTATGTTTTTACCGGCGCCGCAACATGTGGACGAGCATTATCGTGTAAAAGAATAATTTTGTCGTGTCTGGAGTAGTAATGGGCGCGTTTTTCCTTGAGTACCCGACTCAATCTCATCAATTGTGTTCGGTAGAGAGCTCCAATAATGGTTTCGCTTGGTTTCAGCAATTCATAATACACGACACCAAGCTGATCCCACCAAATACACAGCATGACTTTTTTTCCATGAATATTCGGCTTAGCTGTCGATGTTGATGGTTCGCCGGGCTTAACCCATGACTTTCTCTTCTTTGGATTATCGTAGTGAATCCATTTTCGTCACCAGTGACTATACGATGCAAAAACTCTTTTTTATTCCTGGCAAGCAGCATTTCACTCATGCATAATCGGCGTTCAACGTCTCTCGGCTTTAGTTCATATGGAACTCAATTTCCTTGTTTTTGAATCATTCCTAACGATTTTAAACGATGTGAAATTGCTTGTTGAGTCACTTGTAGAGTAAGTGCAAGTTCTTTTTGCGTTTGGGACGAATCTTCCTCCAATAGTGCTTCTAATTCCATGTCTTCGTACACTTTCGGCCACCCGATATACCTTTTGGGATTATAGTGTTTGAAACTATTGTTTTTTTGCACAATTGTTAATCATTTTGGAATTAATTTGAAAATAACACAAAATTGAAACAATACTTACTGGAATGAAAATAAATGATTAAATAAATGAGCTTTGCTGGTTCAGGATAGATTTTGACTCAAAGAAATTTCTACTGAATTATAGGTTAGGTTGTATTTTTTTCTTCAACTTCTTCTTTGAATTTTAAATACATCTCAAAAAATTATATTCTTCTAAATATCAAACGAATTAATTATACAAAGGAATTATTCAAGATGTCTAAAATAACATTATTCCAGACATCTTAGAATTATTGATGAAAACAATGAACAAGGACTAAAATATGAAGTTAGAATCCCTGCGAGATGCGCGAGTCAGACTTGGCGTAAGAAAATCCACAGAGTCCGACTACTGGTTGGTATCTATACTGTGCTCAAAGGACAACTGATGGACCAACTGACAGAAGATCCATTCAACTCAGGAAGATTGGAAAAGCCCTGGTCAAACGACCTGACTAATCATACCTATGTATCCATCAATGGGAAATAATTTCTCTTAGTTTGTAAATACATACAACAAATTTACCGAATACTTTTGAAAGTAGATTGTAAATTTCATTAAAAACTATACAAAAAAAAGTTAATTTCATTGATTGATTAATTATTTGTCATGTGTTCTTTATATCTACTGTTTTCTGTGAGATTGATAATTTAGTAGTTTATATGAAAGTTATTCAACTTTTTTGTCTTATACATATCAATGACTGTAAATTTTCCATTTTTAGCCTGAAAAAAGCACAATAAAGTGCCGAAACGTCGTGAAAGAATCTTGTTCTTTGGGCCGATATTTCCGAATACTATTTATCATCATTTTAGAACGAGATTTTTCGGTTTATACTATAAATCAACTTCAGAAAAATATACAGTTTGCGGCAAAAGTCAGTTTACCGTTTTGCATATGAGAAAAAAAGCATAAATAATTGCAAATAAATTTATTTTCGAAAAAAGTATAACATCAATAATTACTTGTGGCCTCACATTTTATATTCGAATTGTTTCTCTCCCCCTCTTCAACACACATGCGGCATCGTTTAGTCACGGTAAAACAAATTTTACGAAAAAATTCGGAATTGGAACGAAGTTTCTCGAATTCTTTTCAATTCGCACGCGTAAATGAAGAATATCACGAGGTCGTTCGCTGAAAACTTTGTGTTTAAGGACGCTCTAAAACGCAAAATCAAGCGGAGTCAAATCCATTCTACTTTTCCTCGTCTTCCTATCCAATCACCGAATTGTTCATTCAAAAATCGCCTAACTTCTGTTGAAGCTGGAGATATTCTCAGAAGCATTAGTTTATTTTGTTTCTTCAACCTAACCAAGCTCTGCTACCATGTTGAAGTTATTTATTCAGAATAAGGAACTAATATTTATTCATAAATTGATTGACACCTTTATTTTATTTTAGACATCTCTAATGTATTCTGATCTTATTAAAAGAACAATAATCATAGAAACAAAATAAACTAATGCTTGGTGATCCTGCCAGGATACGAACCTGGAATCTTCTTATACAAAGAAAATTCTTGAAAGATATGGCATGTCATGCAAACCAGTAACAACTCCAATTGTAAAAGAAGTTTCTCAATTAGGGAAGGAAGATGGAGAATTGAACAAAACTTTTCCTTATCGAGAGGTAGTTGGTGCTTTACTTTACCTAATGACAAGTACGAGGCAGATATAGCTTATGTAGTCGGTGTCGCCTCAAGAAAGCTAGAAAATCCAACAAACGCAGATTGTGTTAAGGTTAAAAGGATATTTCGTTATTTGAAGGGCACAATGGATCTTGGACGTAGCTACAAGTCGAAGGAAAGAGATGAGTTAGTGGCCTACAGTGATGCAGACCACAGAGGAGATTGTGAAACAGGACGCTCAACTTCTGTCGTTTCATGCATGTATGCTGGTGGAGCTATAATATCTTGGCTCAGTCAGCGTCAAACATCTGTTGCAATTTCCACAACAGAGGCTGAAATAGTGGCTGCTAGTGAAGCTGCACGGGAAATAGAATGGCTAAAGCGATTGTTCAAAGAAATACTCCGTTTTCAGTCAGTTCCAAAATTGATGGTAGAAAATGAAGCTGCTATTAAGCTGAGTCAAAACCCAGAATTTCACAGACGCACTAAACATATATTAGACATTTCTTTGTGCGTGAACTGGTTTTAGATGGGGAAATGAAAGTAGAAAAAGTTTCAACAGAGGACCAATTAGCAGACTTAATGACAAAACCTTTGTTCAAACCTCGACTTCAAATGCTAAGGAACAAAATGGGATTAACCAAAATATTCCAATGAGGGAAGGTGTTGAAGCTGGAGATATTCTCAGAAGCATTAGTTTATTTTGTTTATATGATTATTGTTCTTATAATAAGATCAGAATACATTAGAGATGTCTAAAATAAAATAAAGGTGTCAATCAATTTATGAATAAATATTAGTTCCTTATTCTGAATAAATAAATTCAACAACTTCAACTCCAAAATACGGAGGAGCGCCGTCCTGGTGAAAATGTTCAATTCTCGCAAGGTCTGGATTGTTATCTAATTCATCCCTTAAATCTTCCAGTAACTCGAGGTAATTTTGAGCATTCACAGTCCCTTCAAAAGTTAGGCCCTATAAGGCCGCCTGCTCATACTGTCACACCAGAAACATTCAACTCTTCGATTCTTTGTACATGGAGGTTTTCGCTCGACCAGTAAACGCCCATTCAACTTGAACTGAGCCTCATCACTAAAAAGAACTGCACTGTAGAAAAATTCGTCATCATCTGTGCAGCCTAGATACCACTCACAAAATTTCAATCTTCGATCAAGGTCATCCTCGTACAGCGCACGTAAAAGTCGAAGCCGAACGAAAACGACGGAATTTCATCTTCTTTAAAATGTGACGTTAACTTCCATCAGAAATCTCCAATGCTGTGGCTGTGCGACGTGCAGATTGATTTGGATGTTCGACAAAAGATTGAGCCACGATGTTTATGTTTTCTTCCGTCATAACGGTAGCAGGGCCACCTGAACGCAGCGCGTCGACTACGGAGCAAGTACTTACGAATTTACGAAACAGTTTATGCACCATTTGTATTACTTCGCGCTGGCGAAATTCTTCGAAAATTTCAGCATAATCTCCGTCAAGTTTTAGGTGAGAAGTGAGCAAACAAATACGTTCTTCTTTCGTGTACTTTACACGCGCAGCCATGGCAATGCACTGTAAACGTACACAACTACACGCGGAGAACTCAACTCGCTACGTTTCAGCTGCCTCCTTTCGCCCTAGGTACGATACTGGCCGAGAATACGCGCATGCATGAATACCAGACAGTGTTAACTGACTTTTGCCGCACTCTGTATTTAGAATAAAAGTTGGATTATTTCAACGAGGAATAATAATAAAATCGTTTTGCTTTGACATTCTCCTGGACTTACATCGGGGTAGTTTCCCTACTCACAATCTTGAAAATTGAAGCTTATTGGAGAGATAAAGGAGAAATTACTTAAAGCATAAATTCTACGTTGCATCATGCAACTTTCAACTTTAGTGCATTGTTTTGGAAATAGATAACTTTATCCGGTTGAATGTTGGACCCTGAACACGTATTGCATGCAGCTATATTCTTACAACGCACAGAAAAAAATAGATGTTTTAATGAATATTTACATCTGTTCTTCGTCTCACCTCTTGAATCAAAAGATTACAAATCTGTTTTAAGAGTATTATTATCCGGACTTGGTCGCAATATTTGCAGTTCGCCCATATTAGACATAGGACCACCATAATCGGCTCTAGTAGAGGCATACATTCTCCGAAGTCCGTTTCCTCAAAAGTGGTCAGGTGTTTCTTCAAAGGTTGATAAAACAAATTGATTTCTTTGGCTTCGGCAAGAGACAACACGACATTTTTGAATACGGATTTGAAACAGCTGAAATAAGCGCTGTTCGTTATTTCTAAAATTGAAGCCATACTTCTGACTTTTGCTTCCTTGAGCTGCTGGTAAATATACCACAGGTTTTTCAATCTCGAATTCCAGAAGTCGAGCTCTGAAATTAGTGCGGTTCATGCCTGATTTCAAAAATAAAAACACCTACCGTATGAAGGGGTCGGATTAGCGACATTTCCGTTTTTTTCTGCGCAATCATTCACCAAGACATCGTTCACCAAAGCGGCCCATTTAATGACGACACCCTCTATAGCACTTTTTAAATAAAGGTCACACTCTTCACCGTTGGTCTCTCTTAATATACTTTCTGCCTCGTGAACTTTTTCAACACCAACAGGCATTGGAAGAACAGTTTCTCCGTTTACTTGACCTTTAACTTGATAAACTGTACTCTTCAAACTATGAACATGCTTTTGTATATCTTTTGCTATAACGGTGGGCCAAATATCGTGGTTTGATGTATTCGACAGAACGGGTACTAAAATCTGAAAGTAATTTTCGAAATTTGAGCAAAACAATCAAAATCCTACTTTACCTCATCCACTAATGACGCCAGTTGGTCGATAACCTTACAAGAAAGATCACCAGCTACTACTGATTCACCAGGAGATGATTTAGAGACTGCAGTTAGAGATTTCTTCACGAAATAAACTCCTGAAATATTGAAAATGTTGATGGATGAGCTATTTTGGAAAGAATCTGTAACTATTGCATATAATGCGAGAGTTTGGTGCGGAATGATAAGATTTTAGTGGTGTACCATAGTCGAATGATCAATAAGCACCAGATCGAGGTAGGAAAATATTTTTTTGCTGAAATTGAATTTCATTGATCAATGAAATATCCTATTAGAGAGAAACAATCACTGCTGTTTCTCTAGCTTTTCGATAAAACCAGTGTAGAAAGATTTATCGGGACCTCTAAATATTTTTAGTTCTGCGAAGAGAGAGTCGCTGGGGACTAGATCTGGAGAATATGCTGGGTGCGGCATCTGGTAGTTAGAACCGGGACTTATTGACAAATGCTGCAGGGTTAGTTCAAATCACATTGTATCTTAAATAATGAACCGATTTCATAAATTGCAACTGGATTGTGTGCACAAACAACCAATTTTATGGATTTATAACGAACCGGATCTTTAACCTCAGTGGTTTCGATGCCTTTAATTTTCAACATTATATTAATACAATAATGAGGGTAAACACTCATTGAGAAGCTATGCCTTATAAACTTAGAATAATTTCAGAGGAATATGAATTTGTCTACATAATTTCAAACATAACTTCTTGACTGCGGGTTTTTCTAATATACCTGAGAATTTTCAGTTTTCGCGTAGGAGTAAGGCTAGTTACACACACATCGATTTTGGATGTACGATAAAAATTCGTACGACCAAATTCCAATAGTGGCGCAAAGAAATGATTGTGTCTTTATACACACATCGATTCTCAAAAGTTTCTCAAAAGTTATCGTACGGACGCCGTGTTGCGGTCGTCCATTGTCTCGACTATACACGACCGCCGTCTAGTGGTCGTGAAAACAGTGGCGCATGTGATCAAAACGGCGTCTTCACACACATCGAATTTCGTTCGTACGACCGAAGTTCGCTTGGCTTTACTAGTTGCGATTTAACCGCCATCAGAGAAGGAAGTAATGCAGTGTGTTTGGTGAAATTATTTAGTTTTTTCTCATACAATTTATCAAAGCTTGCTGTTGACATTCTAAAATAATTTAAAACTTTTCTTCGTCACTTCGAAATTGTTCATAAAGCGTGTGAAAAATCTCTGCATCTAGTCTTCTCTGATTAATAGGATGAACCCACTGACTCCTGGTTTTACGCCTTCGTCTACGCCGACGGTACAACAACCACATAGCAAGAACACGAGTCTTGAAAGGGTTCATGCTGATAAGCAACTGAAGCGAATCATCAAAAATGTACTTCCACGATACAAAATCGACAGGTCTGAAAGTTACTTTAAATTTTGGACGTACGATAAATGTTCTTACGAACTTTTATCGAACGTCCAAAATTGATGTGTGTGTAACTAGCCTAAAGGATCAGTAGATTTGGAATTGATCGATTAGTTTCGCTCTTATCTTGAATTTTTGTGGAATAAATATTTGGCGCTATGAAAAAAGCAGTGTGCCATAGTTCGTTAAATGAATAAATAACCATGAAAGAACTAATTCAATCTGAAACAATATTAATTCAATAAAATCATGCATGTAATTCGATATTGATAAGACCATATGGATTTCGAAAAAATCCAGGACTCACCTTTGCTCTTGAGTTGAGGTAAAGGGAAGGAATTCAAAGCAACCAATTGAGCAGCTGGCGTTAAAACAATAATGAGTGCAAAAGGAAAAGGTCGTTCTAAAAATTTCATAACAACTGCTTTATGCTCTTCCGTCGAAATCATTCGAGACCATTTTTCCGGCTTCAGTTTGAGAGTTTTCTGAACGAAACTGCCCAAAAAGTTCATACGATTATCAATTTGTACCGGAGGTTGATCCATTTTTCTTCAAGGATGGTGTTTTTCTGAATTGAAAAAAAAAAACGTTTGTCGCGTCCGAAATCGATTATCCCGTTTTTAGCGTCTGCCAGCTATCGTGATCGAGTTGGGACTGGAAAAGATCAGTATTCATAACTAGTTTGTGGACTGGGGGGATGAACAAGAACAGTTGAAAAGTTACCACTGACATATATCATGGCACAATCACGTTATTATAAATTTGCGTGGTGGCATTTGGACCGTCTCAGAACCCGTACCAAGACACGGTTTTCCTTAGCTCGCTTAATGACAATGAATCCACCATCGATTTTACCTTTTTTGTTTCTTCCGCCAATTATTGGCCACCCGTGTGACAAAATGATCCTCATTTAATTTCGAAGTAGCTTCAATTAGCTCGACTCGAAAATTGCGGTATCGAGGAAAATCTTCATTTCTGTAGTATTATACAATACCATTGTACTATGGCCTCGTAAAATGATTATACTGGGTGTTGAAAATTATACTATTCTAAACGTCAGAATGAGACCTTTTTAGCTATAAACAAAATAAAAACTCACATTCTGAGCTTCAGCCCGACAAAGTTGCGGAAAAAACTCACTAGATAATGACATAGAGCTAATTTCACTGGATGAACTCAAAATCGCGTTGAAAAAATCAAGAAATGGAAAGGATCTTATTACCTAATTAGTAAAAATATTTCGTTATTTCAAATTCTTCGTGCCATTTTATTTTATAATAACTTTATTACGGCTCCTCGAACGCAATTTGGTTTTATTCAAATTGCCGATCACACAATCAAGCTTTTGACAAGTATTTTACTCGTTAAGGATGTTATAAGAGCATTCTTAGTGCAAAAATAAATAACCGTTTTTCAGCAAATTATAATATTGTTCTATAAATCTTAACACGTCAATTTTGAAGGACATTCCAGTTTACCGAACAAATTTTGTCTATAATATATTTATACTGGTGATAACTGATACTAGTTTGTTCCTTTGCGAACATTTATAAAACTGTTCTATTAACGCTAATTGAAACCGTAATTGAAACATTTATAGAATTAGTCTTTAAATGTTGTGTTTCTGATATTATTATTGTCTGAAACATATTGCACTCAGATGCAACCTTAATAAACTATTATTTAAACATCACAACTTTGTTATGATAAAATCAATTTATGATAATTATAAAGCACTAAAATGTTCGTGGGGATACAAAATCATTTTTTGAAACATTTATACAACGAATCACCTTTTAACTATTATTGTTTCATCACATCAGTGAGGGCTCATCTTTATGATTATGAATTCGCTAGGTAAATGGAAGAAAGTTAGAAAGTGCAGCAATTATAAAAAAGTTAAAAAATGCTCTCAAAATATCTCAGGTGATTATTGATAAAAATTCGTTAGATGTCTTCATAAAGGCAGCAGAAGGTATGAAATCAGATGAACAAAATGATTTATTTGCTTCAACTGGTCTTGTTTTACCATGTGGTTCCAATGAAACTGCTCTTAATCATCAAGAAGTTGAGACAAGGACTTTTGAAGAAGATGAAGCTCTACCAAATAACTGAAAACGTGACATGTATTTTTCCATCTCTTTTATTCTAGGAGATGTCTACCCTGTTCTATGTTATACACGCATATTTTGTTTTTAATATTTTCACCGACACTTTCTTACAGTACCTACGTCTCTGCTTAACAGAAATGTACCCAAAACTATTTTATAATGTTGTATCGCAGAGCAAAAATACTTTATAAGAACTCTTACGGTGTTAAAAGTACTTCATAACATGGAAGCCATATTATGTGTTGTTCAAACTTCCAGTTTAGGACGGCCATTTTTAACTGTATTACTAAAAGTCTCTTCCCAATTACAAAATGCCTCAACTATAACTAATTTAGACTGTATATAACGGTGGAATATGCATCCTTCAAAGGATTTCATTACAGTATATGCCAAAATGAGAGAAATGTACACAATTTCAATTTTTACTTCATCTCCAAAAACTCAATAATAGCTAATATATTCGAGGCGCTTGAAAATTTTGTTATATGTCCAGTAAGTCAACGACAAGCGGTTCCTGGGTGATATGCTAGGTTACACCAGTTCTAGCAAAAATTATGTCACTTGGTTAAGTGATAATAGGAATATTTTTGTAGTCACATATTTTTCAATTTTGCACTGATTTTTTTTAAACGTAATCCTAAATAACCATGCTATTGATTACAAACACAAATCCATTGTTAGGTACAATTACTTTATTTTTAATTTTTTTCTTTCATTTTTTATATTTTTAATTAAACATCTATTGATTACATTCACAAATCCCTTCTTAGGTAAATTTGTTTGATTTTATTTTTTTTATATTTTTGCTAGAACTGGTATAACCTAGCATATAGCCCAGTATCCGCTTGACGTTGAGTTACGGGACACCATGTATATGTCTTATATATCAAACAGAAAAATTTCTTTCGCAGTGAAATTTTGCATCAGATGGCAAATGAAGGTTCAATCAGTCTGGTATTGGGTATGCACATATCAGAAATAAATTTTGGTACTAAACTTTTTGTTGTCTGGAGGGCCATTAAAAATGAATTATTTCCAGCTGGTATACTTTGAATATAAAAAAGTTATATTTTTAGAGTAAGTCAAAAAAAGTTACACCTGCGATAATAAAACAACTGTAATAAAACAGCATTTTTCTAGCTCGGTAAATGTTATTTGAATGCCATAACGATGAAATAATATTTCGCTCTATAGCAGATTTCCATAAAACTGTTTTATAATTGTTTCAAACTATGTTTATAATAACTTGCTGAATGTTTAAACAATTATCTGATCAAACCTGAGGAAGTCCCATGATAGAAAGCGCCCTTTTTGGCTTTATAGGTATTGTATAAATAATATTGAAACGTTTATAGCTACATGGAGTTTATATAAAAATTATTTTTTAAACGTTGTTGGACCATTTATAAAATATAAATTGTTAGTTGGGTAAAAACGCCCCCGATGCTCTCCGGGGGGAGATTCTAAAAATAATGAATAAACGTATGATTGAGGGTGGGGACAGGCAGAAAGACTGGAACATTGGTTATATCAGCTCCATCCATAGGAAAGGAAGTAAAACCACAGTATAGGGACCAAGCAGTAGTCGCACTCCGTCGATTTTGAACTGAAATTGCTTAAACCAAAGAGAACTCGCGCATTCCTCCCTGCGCATCTAATCTTATAGACCGCGAATTTAAAAATTGATTAGAAAAGGTTAATTACCCCCAGTACACCCCCCGTAAATACTTCCCTGCGCTAAATATGCTAAGTGTTCTCTAGAAAGGGTTCCCTCATTATGGTGGGAAAAAAATAAAAAACCTATTGAATTATTGTTATATATATATTATATTATTGTTATTTCTATTTATAAAATTGAACATCATATAGATACACACTCATATATTTATCTAAAAAAATTTCACTCTTCTGCATACGCATGCCGTAGGCGTAAACCTCCTGGAATTCCATTGGTCCATAAGTATGCTGTAGGCGTAAATCTGCTAAAATTCTATTGGTTCCTGATATCTCAATTAATCGTAAAGAAATGACGACAGTAAGCATAAACCTCCTGATATTCCATTGGTTTCTGATATCTCAACTAATCGTAAAGAAATGACGACAGTAGGCGTAAACCTCCTGAAATTCCATTGGTTCCTGATATCTCAACTAATCTCAACTGATTGAAAGAAGCACTACTCAAATAACGGAGCTTTTAATAAACAACATTTTCTACAATACTATATCTATCACTCACCTGTCGGTGTATAATGGTATTGAGAAAAATGAAAGTTTGGGATTATTGAAACTATTTTTTTTGCAGTTGTATACGCTACAATTGTTAATCATTTTGGAATTAATTCAAAAATAACACAAAATTGAAACAGAATACTTACTGGAATGGAAAATGGAAAAAAATTATATTCTTCTAAATATTAAACGAATTAATTATACAAAGGAATTATTTAATGTCTAAAATAATAATGACATTATTCCAGACATCTTAGAATTATTGATGAAAACAAAGAACAAGGACCAAAATATGAGGTTAGAATCCCTGCGAGATGCGCGAGTCAGACTTGGTAAGAAAATCCACAGAGTGCGACTACTGGTTGGTATCTATACTGTGGTAAAACCCAATGCAACAACTACAGAGGCATCTGCATGACAAGCTCTATGGGGAGGTTACATGGTCGGATAATGAAAAGTAGAGTTGAAGAACACATCGAGGATATTGACGAACAGAGTGGATTCCGATGTGGAAGATCCTGTTTAGACAATACTCCCACTTTCACGCAAATTATTGAGAAGAGAATGGCAGTATATAAAGATACTCGTAATGTTTTTGACGATTTGGAAGAAAAGTCAATTTTTTGAAATTTTTCATATTTATTTCTTAACATTGTCTCCTTTCAGCTCGATACATTTGGCCAGTAATATTTCAACTTTTTGAACCGCTTTCTGTCGAGCCATTCCTCATGTTTGGAAACAAAAATAAGTCACACGGTGCCAGATCTGGTGAATATGGTTGGTGAGGTAGCAATTCGTAGCCCAATCCGACCAATTTTTCAGTGGCAACTGCAGATGAATGGGGCACTGCATTGTCGTAGTATAAGAGCACTTTTGTTCTGTACGGAAGGGTGCTCATATTAAGTCCTCCGAAAATGATTATACATTATGATATAATTTTCATTGAAAAATTATATTAATCTGCACGCCAAAAGTAGACTTTTTTTCTATAAACAAAGGAAAAGCTCACGTTTTGAGCTAGTGCTAAGTTGCGAAAAAAATCACAAAATTGCTTTAACTTTTAAAAGAATTAATCAGTTTTTCTGGAAATTGAATAGGGTTGATCTAACTGATGTCAGATGCGCCTCAATTGGCAATTATCTCAACTATCCGTGCGTTGGTGTCGTACGGGTTGCATACCTGAGTCTTAACTTTCAACTGGTTTCACAAATGTGTTCACAAATTGAAGAAGTCGAGTTCCCATTGTTCGCTATAGGATTTTTTATCAATATTTTTTAACGTCTACAGATATCATTCATCTGTTTAACAATGATAACTATCAGTTGTCAAGATTTTTCAAGAAAATCAGTATCCGGAAAGCAATACCATGTTATCATATGGTTGGTAAGTATACAACTATAACAATTTACTAACAAAAAATAAAATTATTTTTCTTATAGTTCGTTAATTATTAGTACCATTATTTATCTTTATATATAAAATAAAATTGCACGACGGATTTTATTAAGAGAAACTGTTCTAGGAAACGTTTGATTTTTGAATGATCAACAAAAATATGCTTACGAGGAGGAAGCTAATGAAAGTAGTGAATGATGGAAGTGGTTGATTTTGTTTAGATCCTCATATTAATGATTTTGGCAAAAATTCTATCATAAAACTTGAACTTGCTTCATCAGATATTGGTAACTACGTTGTTGGATGGCGGTAGAACAGCTAATTCCGCACTCAAGTCGTCAACGCCATCTTACGAACTCACCGCATTTTTGAAGTAATCCATTTAATGGAAAGACGTTGAAACGCTCAAATTAAAATATATGAACATGCAAGTCAAATTGCAGAACGACCAATCTAGAGAAGTTTTTTCAAAATAATTGCTCGATATTGTTTATGGCAAATTACCTGTTGACTCATCGTCTGGATACCTCATATTTTCGACCAATTTTTGTAACTTTACTGAAAGTTTTGAGACCGAACTCATCGAGAAGTTTTTCCTCAACATTTCTCAAAATAAAAGAGACCACGTATGGTTGAGAGAAGAGTTATAAAAGGTTTTCCAATAGGGACTTGACAACTTTGAATCCAAATAAAACACAAACCATTTGAGATATTTCAAAAACTTTATTATTGGCTTGAAGTACAAACATAACATTTATGAATGGAACTCGACTTCGTTCATATGGACACCACGGGCCCATTTGCAGCGGTCAATTCTCTGGGCCCAATTTTCGATGACTCGGCCACACATTTCAGCCGAAACGGCCACTATTTCACGTTCAATGTTATCTCTGATCTCTTGCAATGTCTTCGGCTTGTAAGCAGCCCCAAAGAATATAGTCCAGAGGCGTGGAATCGCACGAACAAGGCGGCCAATCGACTGGCCGTTTCTCGAAATTACACGCTCACCCAATATCTGCTTCAATAAACCAATTGTTAGGTGTACTGTGTGGCTAGTGGCACCGTCCTGTTGAAACCACATGTTGGCCAAGTCCATACCTTGCAAATGGGGCCAAAAAAAATTCGTTATCATGGCGCGGTAGCGATCGCCATTGACCGTAACGTGACGATTGTTCGTATCAACGAAAAAATACGGTCCAATGATGCCGCCGGTGTGAAGACCGCACCAAACCGTGATTTTTTGGGGATGCAATTGAGTCTCGTGAATCACGTGTGGATTGCTGTCTGTCCAATAACTCATATATTGCTTATTGACAAAGCCATTGAGCCCAAAATGAGCTTCATCGCTGAAGATGATTTTTCGATGAAAATTGTGATCGTGGTGCAGCTTTTCCAGAGCCCAATCGGAGAACGTACGTCGCTTCAAATGGTCCAACGGCTTCAATTCTTGAGTCAGCTTGATCTTGTACGGGTGTAAACCAAGATCCTTGCGCAAAATTCGCCATAGAGTGGTCGGACGGATGCCCAATTCTTGAAAACGCCGTGGAATTGACTGATTTAGGTCGTCGGCTACGGAGGTCCGAACGGCAGCCATGTTTTCGTTACTACGACCGGTCCTTTGTCTCACTGGCACGACAACATCCATCAGCGAATATGTAGACTCAAATTTTTGCACTAAAATTGTGGTTGCCTGTCTACTCGGGCGCGAATTACGACCGAAAATTGGAGTTAACGCTCTTTAAGTTGCGGTTACCGATTCCGAATTTCGGTAGTAAATTTTTATAATTTGCAGACTTTGTTCGTTCGTGTACTTCACCATAATGAAAATGTTCACTTTACTGAATGAATTAACGTTGGCAGTTCGATGATTGGTCTAAGGGTGCGTTCACAAATTAAATTCAAAGTTGTCAAGACCCATTGGAAAACCCGATATTAGCTGCAAAATACGTTTATGTCAAGAATTATTAGATTTCAAACGAAATACATAGCTGGCGAATTAATGACATAAAAATCGATTGATTGCGTTACTAATCAAGATGATATTGTCATCTTTCTGTGTTTTTAAATTCGCTGAAATTGCATGTATTACCACCTCATAATCTGGTATTTAAAATCGGATCATTAATTATTATTTTGGGGAATTTAAACCAGCCACGTCTTTGTAATGACATCCGATTTGGGGTGAACAAATTAATGAACGTCATCGAAGCAACAAATCTGAAAGAGAAATACAACGGCGAAGAGGTTTTGATTCCACGAATACGTTTGATTCAGAACAAGCCATTCGATTTCAAACGGTTGCAATTTCCACTGCTGCTAGCATTCGCATCTTGAAAAATCATGTTTTTCGCCTGACCAGTTATATATTGCCTGTTGCCGTGTCGGAATACCAACAAGTTTATTAATCTCTACATGAAAATCAATTGTGCAATTTCTTTAGTGAAAGCTTTATTCAAACAAAATTCAAGTGCAATTAGATAATTCAAAATAAATAAATAAACGGGATTTTACATCATATTGGTATTGAGACAGAGGATTAAGTCCAATTTCGTTGATCCATGAAATAGATCATTCTGTATTACCCTTTCACTTATCCATACAAGAATAACATAAACAGTCATAATCACTGTACCTGTAAAGAATAAAGATTTGAACTCATACATAATAATTTGATATAATTAGATCTTACATCAAAAACGAACAATTTTCACAAAATATTTCCTGGCATTTATCACATGGTCTGAAACAAGTAGTACAAATCAACTTATCGCAGAAAGAACATCGCATTGTCGTCTTAGTTCTACCATGACAGGAGCACTCAACTGAAGAAGAAACCTGTGGAAATCATCTTAAAATTTATTCGTAAAAATATCTCCATAATTACCGTTTTATTAGATGTGTTTTGGGATGCTGCCTTGAATAACATATTTATGGTTCTTTCTGAAAATTTTTAATTTCTGATAATATGATTATGTGACACATTAAAAAAATAGAATTCAATGAATTATCAATGAAAAAGAGAACGAATCGGAAATTTCTTCCACAAGTCCATCTCTTTTACCAAAAATCAACCAGACACAAAATTTCAAATGTTTATCTTCAAAATATTGCAACGAACGTCTTCGTGAATCACCCTGTATACATCAGGAAAGCGGTCATTCTAATACCTACTCAATGCACGATTATACACCTACCGGAAGAAATAGATCTTATATCCTTTACTTTAATTGCTTGATCCTTGCATAATATTTGCTTTTTCACAGTTTGTTCAAACTTTTCTTCGTCTTCAGATTCTCGATTTCTCTTTGGCATCTTTTTCACTGAATATTTCGAAACCAACTTAGCAGAACATCCCATCAACTGATTTTGTTATGCATAACCTAAAATATTTAAATTAATCGAATAATAAAATATGATGAAAATAATTCAAAAAGAAACCCACACACAAAATTTGTTTCTCTAACAAGCGTGACACGATTTAATTATACTATTGGTCCGTAGGCGTTTTTGTACGCGACGTTGACCAATCAAATAACAAAACGTTTCGAATACAATTTGATTAAAATACTGCTTATTTGTCGCTCTGTGGACAGATGCACTCGGCGTTCTGTGACCTTACCAAAGTTTTGAGGGGGCATTCCGGCTGAAGTGTTTACGTGTTATTTTTAAGATATCATCACTTATTCCTTCAGAATGGTGACTTTTAAATTAATAATAGGTAAGAATAATTAATTCTTAAGAAATACTACTTCATGCTCTTTATACTGTAGGTATAGCATTCCTAGCGGTGAGTTGTTCAGCCTTATATGGTTCAAATTCGGATGTTATTGAATTAACAGAGTCAAATTTCGATAAACTGGTAACTAAAGGAGATGAAATTTGGATTGTTGAATTTTTTGCTCCTTGGTGTGGCCATTGCCAGTCATTTGCTCCAGAATATCAGAAGGCAGCAACCCGGTTGAAGGTATATGTAGATGAGTTATTAAACAGCAGAGGACAATAATCAGTACATTGTAGGGTGTAGTCAAAGTAGGCGCTGTAAATGCTGATGAGCATAAGAGCCTAGGAGGCAGATTCCAGGTGCAGGGTTTTCCCACTGTGAAAATCTTCAGTACAAACAAGTACAATCCTGAAGACTATAATGGTCAACGAACCGCTCAAGGATTGGTTGATGCTGCATTGTCTGCAATCAAAGCTAAAGTTAAGGGTGGATCATCTGGTTCCAATAAGGTAGATACCAATATACCACAATGAAAGAAAAAGCAATAATGAACTACTTACAGGAATCAAAATCTGATGATGTGGTAGAGCTAACTGATAGCAATTTTGATAAATTAGTTCTTCAATCTGATGATCTATGGCTTGTTGAATTCTTTGCTCCTTGGTGTGGTCACTGCAAAAATTTGGCTCCTCATTGGGCTAAAGCTGCTACAGGTATGAGAATAATTATTAGTTATCTCTATTTTCCTTTCATGTGCCTCATTCCTCAGAATTGAAGGGTAAAGTGAAACTTGGAGCTCTTGATGCTACAGTCAATCAAGCTAAAGCTGCTCAGTATGGTGTGAAAGGTAATGATGAACAAAATGTCTTCTCTCGAACATCAATTTAATATCCTTATCTCCTCTTAAGGGTACCCAACAATCAAGTTCTTCAATTCTGGAAAGAAATCGGTCAGTTCTGCTGAAGAATATGATGGTGGTAGAACCTCTAGCGACATTGTCACTTGGGCATTGGATAAGTTGGCTCAGAATGTACCCCCACCAGAAGTTGTACAAATCGTTAGTGAAAAAACATTCAAAGAAAACTGTGATAAACCCCTGTGTGTCATCTCAGTTCTTCCACATATTCTTGATTGCCAATCTGAATGCAGAAACAACTATATTAAGACTTTGACCAAAATCGGTGAAAGGTTCAAGCAGAAGATGTGGGGGTTAGTATAAATAATTATAATATATTCATTACCTGAAGTATGCACTACATCATAAAAAATAAAATACTGCAGCAATATATATTCAAGATGGCACTATAACCACTAAAATGTTGCTAGATATATTGCTCACAATTACCTAATAGGTTTTACTCTTTATTCTTAATCCATTTATAATTTGAAATTTCTCGATAACTCCTCCTGATAGTTTATTGCAGTACAGTAATTCTAATATATTTCTTTTATCGTCATCTAGTTAGGAAATGTAATAATTTCTGGTGTGTAATGACGGCCAGAGTTAGGCTTTGGGAAATTCTTATTTTTATATATACATGATTGGATATCTGTAAAATGTATTCAAAATCATTACTTTTCTTCCAGTGTAGCTCCCCTTGTGCTCTCTTTCATGTAATTCCTGAGTGTATATACTGAATAAGCTGTCAAGTTCAGCTTATCAGTAATGTTTTCTGTAAGTTAATTCTAAACAAAGTTAACAATTATTATGCGTAAGACTATTATAGTGTATTATGATGATACTATCTCTTGTCTGTTATTTTTATAGTTGTGAGTGTTGTGATTCTTGTTTTATATGGTGTAATAGTAAATTTGTCTCATTGAAAACGTCCTGTGCTTCAGCTAAGAGATCTGAATAATTCATTTTACTCATAAAAATGAGTGTATAATCTGAAAAATCTGTAATTTGGCCATGCTCATTTAGTATCTACAGGTTGCCATTCATAAATCTTATGCAATGAAGTGGGTCAAGTATGCTACTCTGTGGTACTCCAACATATTTTCTTCGATGTAAGATTTGTGTCACTATTGGTTCTTGGAAATTTCTACATGCAGTGTTCTATTACTCGATAATAATGATAACTCAATAGTCCTGTTATTTTTGGTGCTCAATATTCAACTACACTAATTGAGATTTTGTTGTCTATGCTTGAATTCTTATTCTTCAACTTATTCCATAGATTTACTATTTCTATGGGTGTTAATGGTGCTATGAATACCAAAGTTTCGATATATTAAATGTATGTTTTAATACATTTAGAAATATGAAACCCATCCATTATATTGCAGTATTTCTAGATCCTTTGAGGATGTGTCTTTATTTTTTTATGAACGGATCAAGATATGGTATGTTTTAAAACACTGTTCTTTATTAGATGGTTATGGGCAGAGGCGGGTTCCCAGCATGAGCTTGAGACAGCATTAGATATTGGTGGATTTGGATATCCTGCAATGGCAGTAATGAATTCTAAAAAGTTAATTTATTCCATATTGAGAGGTTCCTTCTCAGAGAGCGGCATTAATGAGTTTTTGAGGTAATTGCATTTTGCCCAATGTAAATTGTTGATTTAATCCCTGTGTATTTCCTATAGAGATCTCTCCTATGGAAGAGGAAATACAGCATCAATTAGAAGTGGCAAATTGCCTGAAATATTGAATATTGTTCCCTGGGATGGTAAAGATGGAGAATTGCCGCCTGAAGAAGATATTGATCTATCTGATGTTGACTTGAATGAAAAGGAGGAGTTGTAAGACTTAAAATTTTGGAATAAATGTTTCTACCTTCTGTTCTTCCTATGTCAAGAAAGTTTCTATTTAATATAAGTTTTGTACAAAATGTATGGATGAAGTGTTCATATTAAAATTAATTAATCCAATTTTTTTTTAATTTCAACAACAGAAAATATTTTCGCACTGAAGTTGCATCGATAAGTAAATACTGTGTAGTTTAACAATTTGAAATCAAGAAATGCAGTTTTACTGCGTACTTCAAGGTTAGTTAGTAACTGAAGACTGCTAGTGACCAATTTATAATTATTTTATTGAATAAACTACTACACCATGTGTTAGGAAGATGAAAATATACATTGTCTTTATTCTTGTTGAAAACATGTTCAGGAATTTTTATGAATATATCCTTTTTTGCGCTCTTTATATCAACGGAGTGCTTATATGTCCGTATTTTTCGAATATTAGGGCGAAAAAGGTATTCGTTATTTTTTTGTACTCACTGATGAAGAATTCAGTCCGTCCGTGAGCATGATTACGTTCGACTCATATCAGAGACCTGAAATTTTCTGGGTAGATTTGGGCAATGAACATCTTGACCAAGTTCATTATTCGATCAAGTAGTTTCAGAGTAATGGAAAAACAAGTTCCCAAATGACAATTCTCATCTATTACAAAGTAACTGGTAATCATAGATCTATACATATGATACTGGAATAATGCAGCAGTCTACGATATGGGTGTTCCAAAACTAACAAAATTCATTAGCAATTATTCTTGAATGAAGCACTTCAAAGCAAATAGCAGCTACTTTCTTTACAATACCATATTTGACCACTAAAATTATCGAATGAATATTGAGTTACATCACAAATTAACTATGAAGACTACATCTGAAAAAATTCATCATCAAAATTGAACTATTACTTCCCATAATTTCAGAGGGCTGAAATTTGGTACAAAGTTAGGGTTTAATGTCCACATGAAAGGAAAACTATAAAATTTAGGAGAATCGAAGATCTGGAGTATCTAGTGACCGCGGTTAGAAACCACAAGAGCGCAACCAAACTAAAAGATTGGCATGTACTTAAACCGCCTAAAAGCATAAATCATGAGCAAAACAAAAAACTGTTGCCACTGTACAAGAATCAGAACCGGAAGAAAAAAGAAAGATTTGTAATAACAAAACATAAAAAGTTTTTCGAAAAAAAAAATCGAAAAATGCTTTTGGTTGGATATTATTTACACCACCATACACGAAAATTTGGGTATAGAAAGGCTGTTTTCCTAATGGGTGCCGCGTTCGCTCAAACCAAAACAGAGTTGTTTCAGATGTTCACGCAAAATATAAAGGAGTTCTAGCGTCAGTACATCACTATGGATGAAACCTCATCAGCAGTATCTGAGTGGCGTGCATACGGAAAAAAATCCAAAGAATCGAACATCGACTAGAAAGGCTATGTCCTTTGTGTTATGGAATGAGCTTAGAATTTTATTATTATATGTGTTTGTTGGATCGTTTGAAGGCCAGAGGGATTTGGCCTCACCGCATGGAATAGTTATTTGTCCTTTTTTTCAAACGACATTGAAGCTCACCAGCCTAAAAAGTCAAAAGAAAACATCTTTAGATGAGCAGCATTCAAAGATTAAGGCAGCATTGATCGTTAGAGTTGCTGGAGCTTGCCGAAAAAGGGAATTTACGTTTCTTCGCGGAAGAAAATGCAGGAGGAATTTGTTAAAGTAACCATTCCCAACACAAACGACGAAAGCATGTCGAGAATTTACTATAGCCGGTGAAGGTTTTGACAGAATAATTTGTATCGAAATGGTTCGAGAATACGTTAATCTAAGGCCATTGAATATTAAGCTTGACAGATTTTTTGTCAAATGTATGAATGGGAGATTTGAATTGCAACCTGTAGTTGTTAACACATTTGGAAATTGGCCGAAAATTATCGCCCACTTTTAAAAGTCCCCAAATCCTTCTTTGTATACTGGTCACTGTTTTCCGTCATGAACTCTGCATGCTGATTTGCTGACAATCAAACACCATGGAAGATGTAAGTCTAATACGGTTGTTGAAGGTTAGGTACGTCGGGAATTCCATAATTTAAAAAATTACAAGGATAATAACCAATTTATTGTTGCACAAAAAAACTAATAATTCATTTAATAAATAATTATCCCATTCGCTTGTTTAAGTTTCCTAAACAATAAATCTATTGATCTTCATAATATGTTGTACACCCAACTAATAATTTATGTTTTATAAATGATCCAACAACGTTAACAAAACAATTTTTATAAAATCTTCATGTAGCTATAAACGTATCAATATTATTTAAACAACACGTATAAAGCCTATAATGGCGCACTCCTGTGCAGCAATTTTGTTCTTTAATTTGTTTTATTATGTCTTGCACAGGTTTTATCGGATAATTGTTTAAACATTTACCAAGTTATTAGAAAACATAGTTGAAACAATTATAAAACAGTGTTATGGAAATCAGTTACAGAGCGAAATATTATTTCATCAATTCATTTTACTCAAGTTGTTTCATTATCGCAGACATCAACTCTAAAAATAAAACTTTTTTATTGTTAAAGTATAGGTACCCACTGAGAATAATTCATTTTTTAAAGGTCCCCCAGACAACAAAAATCCAGTTAATGCATCGTTTCTAACAAATAAAATATATGCTTGAGTTACTGTTTATACGCCAGCCATTTACATTTATTTCTGATTTGTGCATACCCAATACTGGACTGACAAAACCTTCATTTGCAGTCTGATGCTTAATTGTACCGCGAAAGAAATTTTTATGTTTGATATGTAGGACACATATTACAAAATTTTCAAGCGCCTCGAATAAATTAGCTATTAATGAGTTTTTGGAGATGAAATAAAAATTGGAATTGTGTACATTTCTCTCATTTTGGCCTTTACTGTAATGACATCTTTAAAGGATGCATATTCCACCGTTATAAATTAGTCTAAATTAGTTATAGTTGAGGCATTTTGTCATTGGGAAGAGACTTTGTAATACAGTTTAAAATGGCCGTCCTAAACTGGAAGTTTGAACAACACAAAATATGGTTTCCATGTTATAAAGTACTTTTAACACCGTAAGAGTATTTTTGCTCTACGATAGAACTTTATAAAATATTACAATGTTTGGGTACATTTCCGTTAAACAGAGAAGTAGGTAATGTAAGAAAGTGTCGGTGAAAATATTAAAAACAAAATATGCGCATATAACATAGTACAGGGTAGACATCTCCTAGAATAAAAGAGATCGAAAAAAACATGTCATGATTTTAGTTATTTGGTACACCTTCATCTTCTTCAAAACTCTTTGTCTCAACTTATTGATGATTAAGAGCATTTCATTGGAGCCATATGGTACAACAAGACTACTTGAAGCAAATAATCATTTTCTTCATCTGATTTCTCACTTTCTGTCCCCCTTTTATAGACATCATACGAATTATTATCAATAATCACTTTGCTACCTCAGATATTTTAAGAGAATTTTTTAACTTTTTTGCAGAATGCTCCACTTTTTTTAACTTTCTTCCATTCACCTAGCGAATTCATAATAATAAAGATCACGGGTCACTGATAAGATAAAACAATAATCGTAAAATGGTATTGAATGTATTAAAAATTGATATTATATCCCCACAAACATTTTTGTGTTTTATAATTATCATAAATTGATTTTATCATATCAGCGTTCATGATGTTTGAATAATATTAGGTGTATTTGATTTACTTCTTTAATGTGAAAAAATCTGCAGCTGAGGCGCATCGATTGCTTCTAGAAGCATATGGTGAAGCTGCTTTAAGTGAGAGAAGTTGTCAGGAATGGTTTCAAAAGTTTAAGAACGGTGAGTTTGACGTTAAAGACAAAGAACGCAGTGGAAGGCCGAAAGTGTACGAAGACATGGAATTAGAAGCACTATTGGAGGAAGATTCGTCCCAAACGCAAAAGAACTTGCACTTACTCTACAAGTGACTCAACAAGCAATTTCACATCGTTTAAAATCGTTAGGAATGATTCAAAAACAAGGAAATTGGGTTCCATATGAACTAAAGCCGAGAGACGTTGAACGCCGATTATGCATGAGTGAAATGCTGCTTGCCAGGAATAAAAAAAAGAGTTTTTTGCATCGTATAGTCACTGGTCACGAAAAATGGATTCACTACGATAATCCAAAGAAGAGAAAGTCATGGGTTAAGCCCGGCGAACCATCAACATCGACAGCTAAGCCGAATATTCATGGAAAAAAACTCATGCTGTGTATTTGGTGGGATCAGCTTGGTGCCGTGTATTATGAATTGCTGAAACCAAGCGAAACCATTACTGGAGCTCTCTACCGAACACAATTGATGAGATTGAGTCGGGCACTCAAGGATAAACGCGCCCATTACTACTCCAGACACGACAAAATTATTCTTTTACACGATAATGCTCGTCCACATGTTGCGGCGCCGGTAAAAACATACTTGGAAACACTCAACTGGGAAGTTTTACCCCACCCGCTGTATTCACCAGACTTAGCCCCTTCTGATTATCATCTGTTCCGGTCGATGGCACATTGTCTGTCTGAGCAGCGCTTCACATCATATGAAAACACCAAAAATTGGGTAGATTTGTGGATAGCGTCAAAAAATGAAGAGTTTTTTTGACGGGGTATCCGAATGTTGCCAGAAAGATGGGGAAAAGTAGTGGCAAATGATGGAAAATACTTTGAATAAAACGTAATGACCTAATAATTTTCTTAAGGTTGCATCTGAGTGCAATATGCTTCAGACAATAATAATATCAGAATGACAACATTTAAAAAGTAATATTATAAATGTTTCACTCATCAGCGCTGATAGAGTAGTTTTATGGATATTCGCAAAGGAACAAACTAGTAGATATCAGTCATCACTAGTATAAATATATTATAAAACAAATTTGTTCGGTAAGCTGAAATGTCCTTTAAAATTGTCCTCTTCACGTTTATGAAACATTTTTATAATTTGCTGTAAAACTGTTATGTATTTTTGGACTAAAAACAAGCAAAATACTTGTCAAGAGCTCAATTGTGTGACCGGAAATTTGAATAAAACCAAATTGCGTTCGACGAGCCGTAATAATCTAGTTGAAATTAAATGGCACGAAGATTTTGAAATTATGAAACATCTTTGCTGGTTGGTCATCAATTTTAATGACTTATAGGTAAAGGAGTACATAGTCAAATAGTTAAGTCTTACAGTGATTTGTTTCTTTCACCATCAATGGCGAAATTTACTTTTCATCACAAGTTGCGAGATATTTTACTTTTCGTAACGTTCAGATCTTGACGGAAAAATTTTTAGAAACAATAAAGCAACTTTAAACCATAACATTTCTGTAAGATCTCGGAATACTAATAGTGTTCATTTTACCAATCGTGAATCCTCAAATATTTTTCGACTTGTCGCTCCAGCCGTTTTTATACGAAATCGAAGTATTGACTTAACTTTAAACGTTGCTCAGCAACACGGAAACATGTGAAGTTTCCCGAGAACAAAAAGAAGAAATTGGCAGTTCGATCAGGTATGTGTTGATATTGTTTGATATCATTTCACCTAGTTACCTTCCTATGTATCTCGCGTGCCAACCTTGCGTGATTGCCTATCCAGGAAAAAATCAACTCATACATGCTCGATTTAATAACCATTGCCTTCATTTCGTGCCTTCTATTCGCCATATTGCTACAGACTTTATGCTTATGAATGCTTCTATTCTGTTTTTACGAATCTCTTATAAGTTTTTCAGTTCATGTATTTATTTAATCAATGTTTCTCTTTCAAATGTTTCGAAATCAATGGAATGAATTTATATTCAATATGTTCATGTTCGTTCCTTAATTTTTGAGAAAGACCTATGATCTATTAAGAGATTAAGGATAATGGGTCTTTGGTGAGACTTCACACTTCAATCAATAAAATTCAAATTAAATGCAACTTTTCGTTTTGCGATAGGTATAAGGTGGTGTCAGGTATAATTCGATTAACACAACGACCTCGATTAACCCCAAATCGGCGTAGCAGAACTCTAATCAACCTACTTAATTGAGACGTTGAAATTCTCTCAAAGTTATTAGAATTTCTCTCAATTATCAAATTTTCAAATCGATTGAAGAGCTTTCTTTTACTTGTTTATCAGACATCCATTATAAAAGATTTCTAGTTTGTAAAAAATCAACTATCTTTGCCTTTTCAGGGTTAACAGCCAACCTGATTTGATCCTTACTGTATAGTTATTGATTTTCACGAACTTAATAGAGTCATCTAAAAAGTGTCCTCGAAAACATCAGTCAGGGTATTAAAGCGGCAATAAATCGTAATAAATTTTCCCGATGTCTGAGGAGAATCCACAAGGAATGCTGAGCATGCGCGGGGGCATTCTTGTCATGAAAGGAATCTCACGTTTTCTTAGCGCCACTAGAAACAGAACTTCAATTGAAACCCCATCAAAACCTAAGGTTCGAAAAAAAACAATGCCACACAAAGAAAATGCCTTCAAGTGTCCGCAGAGAATCCTCGAAAATTTGAAAAAGGAGACATCTTTTTCAAGGTACTCGAATTACGAAGTTTTTTTTTCAAAAAATTATATTTGAAGAAAAAAAGTTTTAGTATACGGTTCATTTTCTTATCCGAGGGTAGAAAAGTTACAAGATATTTAACTGATCTCATTTTCAGATCAGAAATAGAAATATTATACAAAATTTTCAAAAAACTTGTCGCGTTGAATAGAAAAAAACCACATCAAGGAAAAATGACCGTTAGTCAAGCTGCTGCAGTGATTGGAAAACCTAATTCTGTACAAGAGGTAAATATTCATTTATTTTCATTCCTTTTTTTACTTGAATTCAATTTTTTTCAAGGGAATAGACCGCACAATTTTCAGAGAAATACTTCACAATACTTTTGACATTGTTACTGAGAATATGCTCATGGACCGAATTTTTTGTGTGTGGGACAAAAGCAACTGCAATCTCATAAGCTTAGAATCGTGGTTTCAAGGCCTTGATCTTTTTTTAATGGGCACACCAGATGCACAAATCGAGTTTTGTTTTGCTGTTTATGATATTAATGCTGACGGCTTCATTACCAAAGAAGAAATGTTTCAACTATTGAAGTAAGTATTCCAAATATAGAAAATATATTAAATTGCTCTGAAAAATTCATAAAGAAATTTTTTTTATTTATTTTGTTCATAAATATAATTTTTTAGACTGGCACAATCATTTCAACATTCTTCTGGCTTTTTGATACCACCGATTCATTATCGGTCATTTATCGACAGCTTTAAAATATGCCTGAATTTCGGCATTCACTTCTTCATCTGAGCCGAATAGCTTTCCACAAAGCATCATTTTAGTTACGCGAAGAGCAAGTAGTCGCTGGGGGTCAGATCTGGAGAATACGGTGGGTGCGGTAGCAATTCGACCAGCTGTTTTTATTGACTTGCGACAGGTTGTATTGTTTTTATGAAAGGACGCCTTTTTCTCTTTCCAATGAGATTTTTGTGGCCCTTCAAACGATTCAAGAAACGTATATATAATAGTAGATTTTCATGGTCCAAATAGTCCATGAATTAAAATTCGATGCGCATCCTAAAATACATTTCTAAGCGATTTTTGAGTGTTTCAATGGTTTTTTAGGTCTGCACGCTACTCAGCAGACTGATGCACTTGGAATTATCTTCTGGATCTTATTGCGAGAAACATCAACACAAAACTTCCCTATTTGATTCACAAACTGATGCATGATCGCATCAAATTTACCGAACAGAGAAGCGCTTCAGTAGGTAGTCCAACTTTTGTAGCGTTGCTAGGGAGCAGATTACGCACTGGATGTGTGAGAGCTACAGAAGCGTCGATTAAGCGGCTTAAGCAGCTTGAGCTGATGAATAGATTTATTTTTTTTACATTTTTTCTTCCACCACCCATTGAAATTTTTTGGTATTCCCAAGTTTCTGTATGTTACGATCCAAAGTATATAACATAAAAATTATGCATTGTCCTCTTCAAAGACTACAAAAACTATACAACGGTTAGGTACATTAATTGTGTTCTTGACATTAATTTTTTTCAGAAATTGTTTGATAAAGCACCCGCAAGAAGAGGACCCTGAGGAAAGCGTGAAAGATCTCGTCGACATAGTTATGAGAAAATTGGATAAAGATAAGGACGGCAAAGTTTCTCTAGAAGATTACAAGGCAACATTCGCTGAAGAACCACTTCTTCTCCAAGCTTTCGGCACATGTTTGCCGTCTGATAGAGCTAAAGAGACGTTTTTATCTACATTGAAATGAATCTTCAATCAAATAAATGAGGAGACTCATTTCTTTTCGATTTTGTGTTGACATGTTGTGGTTAAAATAAAAAGAATTCAAATGCTTTAAGTATTCGACATCTCTTGTCTATGAATTAATACCTCTTTGAATTATCCTATGGATGTTGTCAGAAAAAGAGTTGCCTTTGGTGCTACAGTTTTCAGTCAGTATAATGTGGTTTGAGTCAATTACAGTTCATTGTGGTAGCTCAGCCATAAGGACTTTGAGTGATCCTCTTCTATATCCCTTCTTAACCTCCTTACTGTCCACTGATCACGATGTTAATAGTGATGCTAGCGTTCACTTGAACGTTAGCATGTTATTCATTGTTCCTCAGCATCCATGGCATTTTGAAGGGGCATTAGGGCCTCATTTGCCATAATTTGTTTCAGTGGCAGTTTAGACCTGTTTCACCAAAGTTTATAGATCAACGAGTAGTCGGATTGAAGTATAGATTGAGGAATATCAATTGTTGGCATCTATCGAAAGTCTCTTTAGACTGAATCGATATGATTTATGCACAGGTTAAGACTTAGCCTTATAGAGCGGTACAACCTTGGGCCTAGGCTGGGGCTATTTTACTTATGCTGACGGTCAGACTAAGGCTTATGCCAAGGATTTGACTGATCCTCAGGCTCAAGCGAAGTTCAAGACCTTAACTAAGCTTTGATCTCAGCCTTCGGTATAGCCTAGTTTCAAGTTAAGGCTTTAAACCCAGCCTTAAGTATCAGTGATCACTCGGCATAAGCCCTAGTCTTTTCGTCAGAAGAAGTACGAAACCGTGCCATCACATACAGGTGGCTAGAGGCACTACCAAATGACATGTTAGCTTATGTAGATAATTAAACACAAAAGAAGAATGTGGATGTTGGAGTTGCAGTTATACCATTCCAGTCAGTGCTTATTATTTCATTTCCTCGCGACCTCATCGAGATGAATGAATTTCTCAGTGCTATTAGTGGAGTCTACAGGCCGCCATATTTTATCACGTGATCTGGGATGCCTAATACTGTGCTTTTTCCAAGTTATATGTATTGTTCCAAAATATTTCATTAGGTATAATCACAACTATAGTATAAATTATAAATGGTTTGTATTTTATTTTATCTTATCGGCAAAGACCTACTTCACTAGTAGGTTACGTCAATGCTTATCAGTGATCTGGTCTACGACTATAGCATAGAATATTGTGAAATGATCAAATGTCAAGTGAACAATTATCATCGATGTGAAAAACAATAATAAAATTCAATATTAATTTGTTTTTTCCAACAATCTGTTTGGCATATAATTCATGGAAAGTGATATGTGGATACTATCAATTGCAATGACAAATTGTTATTCTTAGATCATACACTGAAGTTATTCAAGTACACCCACAAAAGTAGATACACTTTCTAATATGAGTTCCTGCTTTGATAGTTGATAGAATAAAATTTAATCATGTACAAAAAAAATTTTTGCATGACTAGTTGATAATTTCAAAGTGCAAAATGATAACCTTAGCTCAACGTCTTAAGAAACAGCAGGTTGAAAAGGCCAAAGCTCTCACCCGAATTTCAATAAGAGACAGGCTTTTAGTGAAAGAATCTCAAGAATTATCACATCTGCTGCCACCCAATTGTTCTGTAGAGTATGAAAACGAAAATAATTTGAGCGAGTTTACGTTAATATTAAAACCTACTGAGGGTTATTGGGAGAACGGAGTCTTCAAGTTCAATATATATGTTACAGATGAATATAATATGGTTGTAAGTATTGAATCCACCAAACTATGCTACTTAATAGAAGATCATTATTTACATGTAATTTCAGCCACCCAAAGTTAAATGTTTGACAAAACTATGGCATCCTAACATATCTGAAAACGGGGAAATATGTTTATCCCTTTTACGTCAACATAGTATAGATGGACTTGGATGGACACCAACTCGAAGGTTGAAAGATGTTGTTTGGGGGTTGTATGGCTTATTCACAGTGAGTTAGCAATGCTTCTTATATATTGTATTGTTATCCGTTTTATTTTCATCCATTAAAAAGCTCTTTGGTACAGAATTACCTTTCCTTACATTGTTCCATTTTCTCCTTTTTTTTGGAATCATAGGAGGAATATGCTGGCTATAGCAGCAGATTGAATATCTTTTGTAAATCAGTTGTTACAAAGTATAATATGTACATTTTTTACAAACAATTATTATATTATCCCAAACAAGCAGAAGGCTGTTGCCATCATATATTCATTATTCTCTATATTAGTTGAATACCAGAATGGTTGCAAGACTTTTTCAGTCCATACTAATGCGTTTTATTGAAATTCTGTAATAACATTATCATTTGCTTTCAGGATCTCCTCAATTTCGAAGATCCCTTGAACAGTGAAGCTGCAGACATGTACAGATATTCAAAACTCGATTTTCAAAGTAAAGTTGAACAGTATGTGAAGTTGTATGCCAAAAATTAATTCTTAAAATTTCCATTCTCTTAGTTGAAGGAACAATCTCCATTGTCTATTTAAATAACAAGTACGGTTGTCAGTAGTTTCTGTTCAATTTATTATTTCGTATACTGTTTCTAAAAGAAGTTTTTAATGTTTTATATGGAAATTATAAAATGTGTTTCAATTAAATTTATTCTTGTGGTTTCTTTTAATGTGAACTACAAAGGTAATAAATTTCCTTCAACATAAGTAATCTGTATATTCTGCCCATGTGAGTTGCACCAATGATATTATGGATTATCGATAAATATGTTGTTAATGGCTTGCCATATATTCGTTGTTCAGAGCATGGCATGCAAAAATTTATTATCATGAATTATTTTCAATATCTACCAGTTTGGTAAAAAGAGACAGAATAGAATAAGTACAGTTCTTAAGATACATCTGGCAGTTTCCTTTATGTCTACCTTCCTTTTCTGCTTCTAAATAATCTCTAAGATAATCAGTCTCATTCGAAGTGGAAGGTCTGGAAAAGGAGATATTAATTTCTTCCCAAATAGGAGAATTATATTTACGTGATTAAAAGGTGGATGAGATCTCCTAAAACTCCATTAGAAACATTAATAGGATCGACAGCTGCTTCACATATTAGCCGCAATAGGCAATCATATCCTGGGTAACCATACCTAAAATAATAATTTTCAATTTGTTTCTGAAACTTTGGTTGGCATTCACCTGGAAATTTTACTGGATAAAAACTCGTAAACTGAACTTCTGGTTATTGCTCTGTCCTCTAGTATTGGTGGATATGTAAATGTGGTTTGATTTTCTGGGAGATTATAATTAGCTTCCATATTATATCCAAGAAAAACGTCCTCCTCCTTAAGTCCTAAAGGTATGCTCAATGTGACAAACAGCTGAAAATGTAGATTTTTTGATAAATCCAATAAAATTATATACTTGCTCAAATACCCCCATAAATGGCCCTCCAAAGGGAAACTGTATGCTGTTTATTATCAGATCATCCTGCATTTTTATAGAAGAGAATAATGTTGATGACACACATAAGAACAGGATTGTCCTAAAACAATTGATACTAGGTTTTTCTAACTGCAATGAATTTTACTTGGGTTGGAGCCAAACTTTAAAAAAAACTAATGAAATGTTTTTTTTTGTTTCACTACTTTTAAGCAAAAATGAACCACTTAATCTCTAGCGCATTTCTACCTCAAGACGCTGCATATCAGCAGTGATAGGTATCAGTTCAATGTATAATAAGTGTTTCTAGTTGGCTACAACCCAAGATAAAATATACTGTCGAAAAACAATTTTGAGCACAAATTCTTGCAATTGTTATTTGAAGATACCAACCACATATTTTCAATGCGTTTTACCAAATACCTACTGGTAGCAGTAAGTTAGTGAAAATCGTGGAAGAGAGGATCTAATTGATCTGCAAATACACCAAGTTAACTGTATACCTATAATCTTGAAAAGCAAATATGAGTTGATAATAATTCTTCCATTAATATTCAGTGATTTGGAGGAACAAAACGAAAATTTGAAAATTAAAAAAAATCAGTTTTCCTGAAAAATTCCCTAGATGGAGCCCGTGTACTCTAATCTATCAACGAAATGTAAATATTAAATGGAAAAGAGAATAACCAGGCATGATTCGTTTTCGATTGTTTTTGTTATCCAAAATAATATTAATTATATTGATTCTGAAAACGAATTGTGTTCAATAAATTTTTATTAAGAATTTATATTTTTCCAAATATTTGGCGGATGCGCTTATGATGATTCCCAAAAAACTTATCCCCAAGTATTCACAGATGAAAAATTTCCGAAGATAAAAATGTACGTTAACATCTACTTCGACGGAGCCAATTTCTAGGATGAGATTGTTCCCCAAGAACCACTCTCAGGTTATAAATTTCATGGGAGTGGTTCTTAGCACTGGTAATAACCCCAAATATTTTTTCAATGGAATAGAAGATTTGTCTATTGTTGGTTAGTTTGAAGTTTATTTATGTTCTAACCCATAGTTAAAAGATTTTCAAACTATGTCTATACACAACTAAGTTAAAGATTCAAAAATCGGTTGGATATTCACGAACTTACCTTAAGGAGATTATCTAAAAAATTCAAAAACAATTTTGAAGTTCAGTATCTATTGGAAAAAATGGACGGCAAAAAACTCTAATGCTAAAATTAAATTTTCAATAGGAAACAACTAAAAAACCCTTGCAACTGAAATACATCTCTTTTCTATTGAAAAGGCGAGGTCTGGATCTTCTGTACTGTGCTCTTGTAGTCATTTTCCAACTCTGGTACACTGTTATCCTCATACAACCGCCATGATGAATGATTGAACCTATATCTTAAATTGAAAATAACTACTCACAATTTTCTTTGAGTTTTGTTCTCCTAAAAACCAATCGAAAGTAGACATATTAAGTTTATCAAAAACCATTTAGAAGATCTTTCTTTTACACAGCTCTTGTCCTTCGAATTACCTCATATATTCAAGTCAAAATTACAAATATCATGAATTTAAATAACCGCTCTATTTTTTTTTAAGATTGAGGAGAATGAGGCATGTCAGAAGATGGGAAATTTCCTGTAGTTTCGTTTTCGACAGCCGCTCCAAAGTTTCAATGAGCCAAGAGTCGACACGGGACGTGAATGTCATCAAATTAATTAACATTGATTTAAACTTCTGTGATTGCAATTTGAGAATATGTAGATAAGGTATCAATGATATGCCTTCATGTACTTATTTTTGTTAAACTACGTCGGATATCGTATGAGGTATAAGTATTGAAAAAATTATTTTTGGGAATTTAAAAAAAATCTTTTATCTTCTTTGTTTCAACCTCGTTCAATTATCTACCATGTTATTACTCGATGCGGTGGATATTCTAGGTGTTAAAGGAAACCACCGACCTTACTCAAGTTTGACCACGGTTTCATCATCAGGAAGTCAAACCCAATCGATTTGAAAACAATAGACATTTGTACAAACCGATACCATGCAGTTTTACTAATTTGATGAGCTAAATGAATAAATTTTAGACAACCTTTGTAAGATTCCACTTTTTCAATACAAATTGTTAGGTAAGTGGAAGAAATCTCATTTTTTCAATTGATTCGTTTGAAACCTTAGGTGTATTGAAGAACTCGTCGATTTTTCTCCTATCTTTCTTTCGAAATCATCAAGACCATAGATTTTTTTAGATGTAGCCAACCTTTAGTTCGATCAATTTGAAATTATGCAATGCCATTCCTTCTCTACTGAACTTAGATCTCCAAGATATATATATACAGGTTGCGGCAAAAGTCAGTTTACCGTTCTGCACATAAGAGAAAAAAAGCAAAAATAATTGCAAATAAATTTATTTTCGAGAAAAATATATCATCAATAATTACTTGTGGCCTCACATTTTATGTTCGAATTGTTTCCCCTCCTCTTCAACACACATGCGGCATCATTTAGTCATGGTAAAACAAAGAAATCGAACGATCTGAACGGAATTTACGATACAGTTTATGCACCACTTGTTTGGTGGGAACTTGCTTATTTGGAAAGCGCAGGCGAAATTCTACGAAAATTTCAGAATAATCTCCTTCAAGTTTTAGGTAAGAAGTGAGCAAACAAACACGTTCTTCTTTCGTGTACTCTACATGCGCAGCCATGGCAACGAACGCACTGTAAACGTACACAACAACACTACTACAGGCGGACAACTCAACTCGCTACCACAGTATAGATACCAACCAGTAGTCGCACTCCGTGGATTTTCTTACACCAAGTCTGACTTGCGCATCTCGCAGGGATTCTAACCTCATATTTTGGTCCTTGTTCATTGTTTTCATCAATAATTCTAAGATGTCTGGAATAATGTCATTATTATTATTTTAGGCATCTCAAATAATTCCTTGGTATAAGTAATTCCTTTAATATTTAGAAGAATATAATTTTTTTGAGATCTATTTAAAATTCAAAGAAAGTTGAAGAAAAAAATACAACCTAACCTATAATTCAGAGGAATTGCTTTGAGTCAAAATCTATCATGAACCTGCAAAGCTTATTTATTCAATCATTTATTATTCACTTAGTAAGTATTCTGTTTCAATTTTGTGTTATTTTCAAGTTAATTCCAAAATGATTAACAATTGTAGCGTATACAACTGCAAAAAAAATAGTTTCAATAATCCCAAACTTTCTTTTTTCTCAATTCCATTAGACACCGACAGGTGAGAGATACATATAGTATTGTAGAAAATGTTGTTTATTAAAAGCTCCGTTATTTGAGTAGTGCTTCATTCAATTAGTTTAGATTAGTTGAGATATCAGGAACCAATGGAATTTCAGGAGGTTTACGCCTACTGCATGCGTATGCAGAAGAGTTAATTGTTTTTAGATAAATATTTGATAATATGATAATGAATATGATAATATATTTTTTTATTTTTTTTCCACCTTAATGAGGGAACCCTTTCTAGAGACCACTCAGCATATTTAGCGCAGAGGTGTATTTACGGGGGGGGGGATGTACTGTAGGTAATTAACCCCCCCCACCAGGAAAGAGTTTCTCATGCTAAATCTTCGAATGGAAACGATCTAAACCTCCCCCTCCCCTTTCCCCGCTTTCCACTCAAGATCTGTTCAGGTCCCTCGCTATAACTTGCCACTAATTCTAGAATTCCATAATCAAATTCCTCTTTTCATAAATTGAATATAGTAAAAAATAGTATCAGTTCAAACTAAATCATCAGAGAATTCATTGAAAAAAATTGTTCGAAACAATTCAATATAAAAAGAAAGTTATTTTTCATGGACTCGAAGATTAATGTTTGAGGATTTTATAATAAATACATTCAATGCTTTCACCACCAACTACTTATTTTTCCATATAATACCTACTCTTCAACTCAATCTTCGTTTAGAAAAATTTTAATGAGTCATTTCACTTACAAACCTAAGTACCTATGATTTTTAACACATTTCATAAAGTTTTAGAGGCTGTTCCTGAGTAAACTATTGGGTGAATTTCATCACTAATTACTGTTTCTTTCAAAGTGATATTAAAACCACAATAAAACATGTGATTACATTTACGGTTACATTATGAGCGGAGTCATAATTTTTATATGAATATAGACTAAACAATGGTCCATACACTCTAAATATCACTGTGAAAACTTATTACCAGCTAAAATCAAAATATTTAAGTTTTCAGATAACGCAAATAACCTTTTTCTAATCAATTTTTAAATTCGCGGTCGATAAGATTAGATGCGCAGGGAGGAATGCGCGAGTTCCCTTTGGTGTAAGCGATTTCAGTTCAAAATCCATGGAGTGCGACTACTGCTTGGTCCCTATACTGTGCTACAGGCGGACAACTCAACTCGCTACGTTTCAGCTGCCTCCTTCCGCCCTAGGTACGATACTGGTCGAGAATACGCGCATGCGTGAATACCAGACAGTGTAAACTGAACTTTTGGCTTACAAAACAAATGTTAGCAGCGGTTGGTGACGGGGTGCCATAGATTTCAGTATATTACATGAAAGCCCAGGGAAAAAACCCTAGTAAAAAATCCCTGCATCCTCTCATAAGTGTTGTTATGTGTACAAAAATAAGCTTAAATATATTTAAGGGTCTTTTTTCTTCAAGAGTGGTCTTCTATTAATAAACACAGAGGCTTCTTCAAGAGCCCACATCAAATCTGAAACTAAAAAGACAAAAAAAAAAAAATGAATAGAAAACTGAATCAAAGAAAAAATACAAGAAAGTATCAAATTTGTTCTAAAATTTATACCTGTTCTCAAAGTATTAAGAACTGTCCAAATTTTTCTTGGAAGATCAAAACCAGGAAAGAAAGTATTAGAGCTCTATCCAAATTGAGATTTCCATCTTTGAATACCATTCAAGCTTCTGCATATGGAACCTACCTACATACATTAGCCCCAAGCTGTCGTCACAGGACTATGGAAATGAAGTTGGGTGTTGGTAACATTAATTCTAAAAGTTAAAATTTTTCTAAATATAATGCGGGGTGCATTGAAATTTTATAGAGACAGCAGATACATTGAATCGACCAGACCATTGAATAGCTTGAGAGCAAAGATCGCACCTGCAATTTCTCTTCTCTTCCTCAAACTTACGAAGTTGAATTCGATCAGTAGTGAGTTATAGTTATAGTGGCGAATAGGGTAAATTTTATGATTTTTGTAGTACAAAAATAAAAAAAAATTTTTGGATATATTCTAACGCAATACTGTATTTTTCGTGAAAACGATTCCATACTAAAGCACAGTATTCAAGTTTGGTACGTACTAAACTGAAATATACAGACTGAATAGCTAGTATATTCGAAAATATTTTACAGTTGCGCAAAACAAAACCTAGAGTTCTATTGACTTCACAGATTGATTGATTCACTATTGATGTGCAGGTCGAATGAAAGCTTGCCATCAAACAAAATACTTAAATCCTTACATTCGTTAACCCTCTTCAACACCTTGTTGTCAACACTGTAATTGAATTCTTCGGTGGTTTGTTTTCTTGAATAAGTCATAACTTTGCATTTGCTAATATTTAATGGTAGTTCATTCAAAGCGCACAATTCATATAAGGGTTCAATATCTTCCTGCAGCCTATAAAAATCATTTGTGTCGCGAATCTCCCTGAAAACTTTGAAATCATCCGCAAACAAAGGTTTTTTGAGCTGATTACCTTGCATAGATTATCAATACATATTATAAATAAGAGGGGTCCCAAATTAGAACCTTGAGGTACCCCTGAGTGCGCAATAAAATTAAATGATTTAACGCCTTTCAATTCAATTGTCTATTATTGAGAAAGGATTCCAATAACATTACAATATTCGGTGAAATACCAAAACGACCTAACTTCTTCAATAGCAACCTATGAGATACCCTATCGAACGCTTTACTAAAGTCAGTGTATATTACATCGATCTGTCTTCGATTATCTAAATTTTCCGATACATATCGTGTAAAGGTACAAAGATGTGTTACTAAGGAATCTATGTGTAAAATTTATGTTATTTGCCAGAGTCACCCTGTAGAGGTGAAAGAAATAACTGATGACGCCAAGCTTTTCAGCTCTGATTTATTGGATAAGGTGTCGCTTTTATGTAGAAATATTTCCAATCTATGTCTGTAATGTTATTATCTAATAACGTTCCGGTAAAATAGGGTGATGCTTTTGAGTCTGAAAGTGTGACAGCTCCGATCTAAAGCAACTCAATGGCATTTTCATTCACTTGCATGGATCCCACTCTTTAGCGCCTGTGTTCGAGCGCTCTCTAATTTCGATCGAATTAGTTTATCATAAAAGCTTTTAAAACTTAATAACAAGGTTCTCACTTTGAAGCAATTATCACTCGAGTTCTTTTTCAGTCGATGGCCATGTAACCAATCCATGAGATCAGTTTTTGCAAGAACATCATTAAAATAAACCCAATAATATGATAGATAACAAGTACTTTCTGAAATTCACAAGTATTCCTCTTAGTCTAGTTAACAATTGAAAAACTTGCAAAATTGAAGTAAAAGTCCAAAAAGTATGATCAAACTTCCGACACTGATGGAGCAGAAGTGCACTTCTTTCGATAATATCAATGCTTCATTACATTGTATCATTTGCTATTGAAAAACTTGTTGACTAACTTGGATCTATCAGTGCCGAGCATTTGAAAATTCTTCTGATATTTCGTTTTTTCGTGCTCTCAAAGGATGTTTAGCTTTTCCAATAAAGATCTTCCACACTCGCATGGTATATCATGGAAGCCACATTATTTCAGAAAATTATAAAAAATGCGTTACTCGTCAACTTTTGAATTCGAGTGTGCGTCATTTAAACTTGAATTTAAATGTACAAGGTGGTTAGCGCAAGTCTGCCATACTGTAAAGTTTAATTTTGAAAACCACAAAAGTGATTTAAGTGTGCTGGCAATTCAACAATTAATCAATGATAAAAAAAAATGAATGGGCGCCAAGTAATTTATAGATCACATTAAAATCATTAGATTCAATCTAGACCAAATTACGAAAGTCAGAGTCTAAAGGGCTGATAAGGTAACAACCGGCTGACCCCCGTACATACATTTATTTATCATAAAGCACCAAGTCAATTGAACAGTATAAAAGAATACCACATCCCAAATATAAACCAGCAACAATATTAAATCAGCAATGAATACTGTTTTATTCAGCAAAAGAACAATATTACAGAATAAATTTCCAATTCATAAATGATCCAAATTCACTGCATATGCTCTTGAATGGATTGAATGGAAAGGATTACGATATGGTGTTCGGTCATTGGAGACTATTCTATATGTGCTCGTATTTTACTGGCTTTTTGATTTTTTTTCTTCACCGAACTTTCCATTCCTTCACTCGCCTTCAGAACAGGAAACAGAAATAAAAACGTCTTTATCATACACTTCCCTTTTTTCAGTTCAAATATAAAGTAACACCAGGTATAGGTAGGAACGAAGTTCCTTGGGCTAATGTAGAATCGGCACAATAGAAAAATCGTGCTCAATTTTATGAAGGTTTTCTTAATTTTTCTCTTAAATTTTACTGATTTGTTTTTATTAAAGTACAGAAAACTATTTAGGAAATTCGGTATTTTAGAAATTAATAAATTACGTAAAATAAAAAAAATCGAAATTCAAATGATCGATTATCAATTGCGTAATTAATTATTAGCTTTTGTTGAATTCAAATTTTCCGAAAAACGCTAAGAGGACCATTTGTTTAACATGAAATAAAGAAAAATTTAAGTTTTCACATTGGGCAATTACTCCTCTGTAGTCCAGTTTAGTTTTTTGAAAATTGATAATTTTCAAAAGGTTTTTTAATTTTCCTCCTTGATAAAGATAAAAGATGTCTATCGAAACGTCGGAAAACATTACATCCACAATAGATGATGGTAATAGCCCAAACAATCATTCAACACGAGCTCTATCATCAACAATATCTCGTCATCAACCAGTTTAGTTTGAATGAAAATTACCTTCCACAGCATCCACATTGGATCTGAATTGTTAAGAACATTATATTCATGAATGATTTTATCTGCAAAAAACACTAACTAGGAAGTACAAGATACGGACCTTTAGTTCAAAAGATATTTGCAGTAGTGAGAAACCCACTAGAAATGGAATAAATCTATTGATGCCAAATTATACATGACTGTTATCAAAAACCTTTTACAAGAGATCATTTCAATTGATATTGTCGTTTGAATATTACAGGTGAAAATGCAATTTTTTTATGAAATTTCAATACCATCTATCTTTTTAAAATTAATGCAGTGGTCGAAAGACTCACCCTGTATACATTTGAGTGTTTCTTTTCTTTGAATTAATATATTTTCACTCCACACACGAATTGTTTTTCTGAACTCAGAAAGTATTTTTTTTATTTACAATTATAGTTTTTCGTAGATGAGGTCAAAAATAAAACCCTCGTATGTATACATACACATCGATATTTTTGTATTGTACCTTTCATGGAAAATTAATGTAACAATACGTACTCGGGTACAGTTTTTTTTAATGGAACACCCTGTATACTTGTATATTTTTAAATATCCTTAATGAACTCTTCTCATCAAATTATAATATTAAATGACCTTTTATGAGTCATGCTGCGCGAAATTTTTGATTTTAATATTTTCTGTATATCAATAATAATTAAACATTAGAAATACATCTGTGTAAATACTGCACATTATATACTGATGTTTTTTAAATACTGTCGTTTTTAGAAAGTTTTTAGGCATCAAATTCATGGACGTACCAAGCTTGATTTATTTTCGAATTTTCCCAAAATACTTTCGGCAATTAGGTTCGATTTTTGATAACATTTTAGATAATGTAAAGTATCAATATTTCCAAAGTATTTCAATACAGAATTTCATCCTAAATAAATCATAATAGACCATTTAATACAGTTGTTGTAATCAGTTTAATTACTTTAATTTATTTTCTCAGAAGAAAATTTTTGGTAACAAAATCGTGAAACAGGTCAATTTTTGTTTTACTTTTACCAAATTTTAATTCATTATTTTGAATAGGGGAAGTGGGACAAATGCGGTACTCTTTTGGTAAAGTTCTTGTATCTTCTCTGCAGGCGTGCAGAAATTTTCAAGATTTTTTTTTATACTAGTTATTTATTTTGAGTGTTAATGAGGATGGCGCAAGGTGCTACAAAAGTGTATGAAGATTGGGTTAGAGTGAAACAAAAATTGACTAGTTTCAGAGTTTGTTGCCAAATATTTTTCTTCTGAGGAAATGAATTTGTTCCACAATTTCGACGCGTATTGTATTTTTGAGATATAGCCATTGCTTCTGTAAGAGTTTTCACGATAATATTCACTTTTTCGTCTTTGTCCTGTTGGGTACAGTGAATATTTGTTGCTTTTGCTAAGCTTAATTTAGTGTTGAGCCGTTAAACAACTAGAAAATTAAGAAGAATCGATTACATTCACAAATGAAATTGATAGACGACTTCCAATTCAGTTGTACTTAAACAAAATGGATTATCAAGAACCAATGTGTAAAAAAATCAAGAACTACGGGTCAATATCGACATTTCGATTCCAACCATCAACTCAATACCAAATTTAGTGTGACGAAATGTTTATATGATAGAGCAGTCCAATAAGACAAAAATGAAAATATGAATAACATAAAGAAAACTCTCAAAAGTAAGAGCTGAACAGATTAGACAAAACCAACTTGAAACAGCACAAACTGACAGAGACAGGCCATAAAATCCGTCATTCCTCATGTGAAAGATTTATCAGAATAAACGAGGAGAATTATTGGAAATAAATAAGAAACAAAACAACTACTTTCAAGACACTATCAGGTCCAAACTGAAAAAATTAATCCTGATAATGAAAACCAAAGAACGAAGAAGAGCATATAGTTATGAAATACCATGCGAATGCGGAAGATCTCATGTGGAAAAAACAAAGCGCCCTTTTGGAGTAAGAATACTGGAAAATTAGAAACTTTTTCAAGTTTTAGTGACCTAGATTCATTAAAGTTAGTCAAACATGCTATAAAATTTATAGTATTTAATGAAGATTAGCAATTGATTCTCAATGAATATTTAATGATTTTGAAATAGTTTTCTGTATTTTTCAAAGTGAGAACGATGTTTATTGTTACGTTTTGTAGGAAAAAGTTCAGTAACGCATGGTGTAAAACATCAATGATGAATAGACTTGAGGACTGTAAGTTCTAATTGAAAAACAATAATTGAAAAAAAAAATTGTGCCATTTATGAAAATTAAATTAACAAAATAACAACTTTTTGAAAATTCGGTAAATAGAGAAAAAAAAGTAATAGCAGATTCAATATCTTTTTATTCTCTTTCCTTGGAAGATGATGAAAGATGATCAAATCAAATCAGCTGTCAAAAACCATACCTATAGGAATGGAAGATTTAAATTATAAGGTTTTACACATTTTGGGAAATAACTTATTGAGAATCGTAGACTCTAAAACAATGGTATTACACATAACAGTACAAATATATAATTTTTCTTCAAAATAAAAAAGTACAGGACCAACTTTATACAGATATAACCAAGTTGTTTCGTTACGTATTAATAAAAAGAGCATGTAAGAACGCTGTTTAAGTGGTGCAAGTGGAAAGTGTTGTTGAATGCTGTCGATTTATTTGCTCAAACAATGTAAGAATGCGATAGTTGTATATTTCGAGGTAACGTAAATCTCTCATTAATGAGTGGTCACAAAATGATCTTTGGGTGGCGGTATCTCGTTCATTGTGTCAATATTGGCCCATCAAGAGGGATGACAGAGTGCTCTTCACAGCTTCCTGAGTCCCCTGGTTCGCTTTCAACAAACACCTAACGGACTCGAGTCTCCTTTTCTGTTTTCCACACCAAGCCAGTGTTTGTCCAGTATCACATTGAAAACCAGTTGCATAGAAAAAAAAAACAGAAATTGTTGATGTTTTCATGGCTTGGAAAACGTTTGTTTTTTTTAACACACAGGAATCTTCAAGACGTGATCGAATACAAAGCAGCTTGTGATCCACAAATATATTACCTATTTTACCACAAATTACTTTTTAATTTTTAGAAAAATATCCCTTTCTAGAATGTGAACATAGTTTTCCATCCGTAGAGTTCCTGAAATAAGTATTAAAATATTTATGCAATTGGTGCAGTGCTGATGACAAACTTTTCGTAAATAACCTATAAAGACGTATTTTCTCGTCTTTGGAAATAATTATGTACAGGGTGTTCTGATTTGTTTCCGACAAACTGAAATGGGTGATAGATTACATCATTTTAAGCAAAAAAGTTTCTACGAACATGGGTCTGGAAATGCTTCATTTCCGAGATAGAGGGTGTTAAAGTTGAAAAAATATTCAATTTAAATTAATTTTTAAAATTTCTAAGGCGAAATGCATGCGGATTTTCTATTGCCCACTAATAAGTAGAAGTGGTATGCTATGTAATTGTTGTTTTCAAGTGTTCTGAATATTTAAATGGTGAAATATTTTTAAATTTGTTAATTGAGAACCAACCCAAATTTGTTGAAAATCTGTCACTAAATATTAGAGATGATGTATTTTTCCCGTTGGATGGGTCTCCAGTCCATTATTCTAGTATCTAGTCAATTAGAAATTGGCTAAATGCATCTTAAAAAGACAGATGAATTGGGAGAGGTCGCCCTGTAGAATGGCCACCGCGCTCTCCTGATTTAAATTCTGTTGATTTTTTTGTTTGGGGGATAATCAAAAATCAAGTGTATGCTACCCCGGTTAACACCCGGGAAGAATTACTCTTGAGAATTCGAAATACAGCAAATGTGATTACGCCTCAACAATTGTTGAATATAAAACAATCAGTCAGTCGAAGATGTCATTTGTGCATTCAACAGAACGATGGACATTTTGAACACCTTCTTTAAAAATTATTATGTTTTGTTCTAAATTGTTACTTCTAAAAAATATCTAATTTAAAATTATTACAAATTTTTTTCAACATGTTTTAGAGATTACAATAATATGGATTTGGCTATAAATGCGTTTTTCGCTGAAACGGTTGCTCCTAGCGACTTTGATGATGTATACCTTTTTTAACTAGAAAAGTCAGGAGAATCGATTTTTGTAAGCTATTATAGGGGTTTGCAAAATAGTTTTTTTTTAAATAACACTTTCAAGTTTAAAAACTGTTAATATTTTATTCAAAACAGTGTTTGATGTAAAAAAAATTGAAAAATAAAATCGTCAAAAGAAATTTTTGAAAAATTTGAAAATTCACAATGAAAATTGGTATGAATCATAAGCTTTAAATGCGTTTTTCTCGGAAATCGTTGGTCCCAGCGACTTGAATGAGATATACCTTTTTTAACTAGAAAAGCCAAGGGAATCGATTTTTTTGGTCGAAAATGACGTATAGGGTAGCACAAAAAAGTTGCAACTGTTTAAAAGTGATGAATGAAATGATTGCCAGCGGTGCCCTCTAGAAAATACAACCAAATCGACCCAAATTTGAATTTTTCACCTCAAAAAACCACTATCCACCCACTTTCATGCAATTATTTGGAATCAGTCGAAATATGTTAAAGAAAAATCGATTTCTTTTTTCAACTTCAACACCCTGTATCTCAGAAACGAAGTTTCATTTTTGAAAGATATTTCGGTATGCTCGACTTAGAATGAATTCTGCTGATAAAAATCAAGAATATATTGTATAAAAGCAAAGTAAGTTCAGAAAATCTAGCGCAAATCTTCTCCTACTGATACAATCCTACAGGGATGGTTCGAAGCCAATTTCTTTATGAATCGAAAGTGAGTATTTTTGCTTGGCTAGTACAAATTGCTGTATTCGAAATAATTGCTATTGTTGGGGATTGAACGGGTTCTCTCCTGTTGAGCAGACTCTCAAGAAATGTTTCTGCAAACATCCAAGAAGTTGTTGAATTTTCAACGTACAATACAATAAACACTTCAATGTTCAAAAGGGAATATCGACTCTTTTGTGGGCAAATTACTTGATTAACAACACGCACCGATGATCTCGAATGGCCACAATTTGTTATAGTATTTATTGGAGTGTATTTAAATTGGGGAATAATTGCGACATTGAATAGGGTGGCAATTTGATAGTATTGTGAAGATGCCCTGCCGAGAATCGTTCACACCCAAATTCAACCTCCCTTATACGTATCCCGCAGATTACAGCGTTAACACCTTTTGTCCTGTGCAATGCGACGACGAGTTCACGTTTTATGATTGCAACTGTTGAAATGTGTTTGTTTCTAAACCTTTTATGTATGTTCAACGACTGACTAGTTCGATGTGAATGTGTACAGTAATTGGTGGATGGATAATCTTGAATTTGTTCATAGCATAATTTAAAAGTTCAAAATAATCCATAGAATGAAAAGTTTTTTCTTATTAAGCTAACCAAAGTCCAGATAAGACCATACAACAAAAAAAAATAAAACAATAACCATGTGTTAATTTTCACACTTGATCAAACGCAATGTGGGGATACTAGATAAAAATTAACGATGAATAATTGAAAAATAAAATTTTTATGTAAGCTACTCCAAAAATCATTTGAATTTCTTCTAGTGAAATGTCCGTGTTTCGTATTTAAATTTTTTTCTGTGAGAAAAAGTCTTAGTTGAAGGCTAGAAAGATTTACTAGTAAAAAAAAATTATTTCGAGCAGTCAATTTGTTGAAAAACTAATGAAGTAATTATTTTTAATGTTTGATATGTAACTCAATACTAGCATATTTAGATAACTCTTTTAGCATCTTCAATAAAATTACAGGATTCATTTCACAATTGATGCCGAATAAAATGAATACTATCTATTGACATTGTTGAAAATAATCACTAAAATAACGTAGGTTATCTCAGTACAAAAATTCGATGGCATTCTATGAGTTTCATTATGGTTAAAACGAGAAGAGATTGTTAATTGTTAATGTTAATTCGGAGAGTAAAAAAAAAAAGGGTCCCAATATGCTGAAAAGTATTTTTGTAACAAAAAAAATTACCTTATTATATGTTTCATCAAATTTACTGTTCGCAATCATTGGTTTTCTCGGTTTTATTCACTACTATATATAAATAAAATTTAAATGTAAGCTTTTTCAAAAATCAAGGTATTTTAAATTCTTCTTTAATAAAATTTCCATCAATCGATTTAATTTTTTTTCTCTTTAAATAAATGATGGTTCTTTTTGAATGTAATATTATTTGAATGCTAGAAGGATTTGCTAGTAATAAAAATCAAGGAAACCTAAGATTTCGAGCAATTAACTTGTTAAAAAAAAATCTAATTTTTTCTTCAATAACTTCAAAACTAGCACATTGGGGCAACTTTTTTAGCATGTTAAGTTAAACTTTATGATTTACTGAACAAGTTCTCCAAAATAACATCGGTTTTTCCGTTTTTATAACAAGAACATCAAAGAATGCGATCGGGTTTTGGTGCTGGGATAACCTACGTTGTTTTAGTGCTTATCTTCAACAACGACAAGAGATATAACCCATGTTATTTTGGAGAACTTGTAGAGTAAACTATGTAGTTCAACTAAACATGCTAGTTTTGATATTGCATATCAAAGTTTTTCTTTATATCACCTCATTATTTTTTTAATAACTTTACTGCTTAGAATCATGAATTTTTGAAATTTTTATAACTAGTTAATCTTTCTTCCCTTCGAATTATACTAGTTTAAATAGAAAATACCTACCTTTTACGTAAAGAGAAAAAAAATTTAATCGAAAGATGAAAATTTCACTGAAAAAAATTCAAGCCTTGATATTTGGAGTAGCTTGCATAAAAATTTTATTTTTCATCGATATTTTTTTATCTAGTATCCGCACATTTTGGTTGATCAAGTGTTATATCATTCACTTCACAATCTTTGATAAATTTGGAAAGTTCTTATGGCTGATTTTCAATTCGAATAAAAAAGAAATAGATTGCTAATCTTCCGTTAAGAGTAGATCTTCAACTTCTATACAAGGGAAATTGTCGTGATATTGTCAGATATTGATCTGATATAAGAACAAGATGATCCAGATATTGATCTGCATAAACATAGGCAAGAACGACAGAAAGGATTTTTCTTTTGACCAATCCGTCTCTTATATTATCTTTTGTGATGCGATACATAATCTATAGTGTAAATAATAAATGTTTGCTTTCCCGTTACCCTCCTTATATAAATACATGGATTAATTTCTATATCCAAATGGTAAATTTATTTGTATATTACATGTGTTACCGTAACTCATAAATGAGAGCGAAATGTAAGACTGTAATCTCATAAGACAAAATGGGGAAATAATATTGAGTTTAAGCAAACAAAAATACATTAAATTAAACTCACGGACGAACCAGTGACTGCAATTTTAGAGCTAAAGATTGGTTTGAGGTGGTCTTTCAAACGTAGCTGGTCTTCTTGGTCTTCACAACACAAGTCTATTTCATCGTGAGAACAAATCGATGTTCACTTCTAAACAAGCCTTGAAATTTAGCTTCGAACACAAAAATACTGCTTTCGTATTTCCCTAAAATTTGGTTTCAAGTTGCCCTCGCATTTGAAAATTTTGCCATTGTTCTACGACCATGACCTGCATTCTCCAACAATTTAGAACTGCCTAAATTTTTCTAAGAAAAGCAAAGCCAGAAATTTCTTCCTAAGGATAAAAAACGAGACCTTTATCGAATATTTCATAAAAGTTCTGTTCGATATTTCTCCATCGCTTATGTTCATACAGTTCATACTGACGAAACTATTCTACCATAAGCGTTTACGTGACACTAATCTTGAAATTTTTTTTTGTGGGATGTATGAAATTATTGGAAATCAATTATGAAAACAATAATGTTTGTTCCAAAAATTGAGAGCGACAGTCTGTTTGAGAATATTGGTAGGGCAGTTTTAGATAGTGGTAACCGCAAGGACCGGTGAAGATCTTACAGTTTCAGTGATTAATCTCATGGACGTATTCAATTACGCATACATTTTTTTGTATTCACACTGTTAAACCAAACAGAGCAACAGTACTCAGCTACAGAAAAGACTGAGGCTGAGCAATGTGGCCTTAGAGTGGAAGCATTAGCATCTCATAATAATCAAGCTCATTTCTGAAGAAGACTATTCCTAGTTTTCGATTTCAGGCGCAGCACATCTACATGAGCCTCGAAATTAAGAGATAAATCTAATTTTACTCATAAGTAGTTAGAATTGAAATTATGTTCAAGAGGAAGATCAAGTTACAGCCAATTTCCTATATTTCTCATGGGTATTCGTATATTTAAAACGTCATTATTCATCATCGGTTTTGAGTTACTGGGATTCCTAAGAAAAAAATGTTTAGGACAACAACTTGCATTTTCCTATAATTTTCTTGTACAAAACTTCTTTCCTAAAAATCTCTCTTAATTTCGATTTAGCCAATGCGTAAAAGGATCATCATCTCAAATTAAATAATTTCACAAAAAAGCTGAATTAATTTTCTATCATGCAAAGAAGGAAAAATCGTTGATTTTCAGGTGGATTTTCGCATGTCGGAAATTCTATATATACATGAATTCCCTAGTGAATTCGGCAGTGGTTTTTGATTGACAGAAAATAAAAACAGTTAAGATCTAAGAGCGGATATAACAAAGTGAATTCTCTATCAGAACGTCTAGGGATGACAAAGCATTTTCTTTGTGAATTTATTTATTAACTTCAGACAAAGAGTATGTTATTGTAAACCAACACAAGAGCCTTATTGTTTCTTGAGTTCCCGACAATGTTAAACGATAGTAGATATATCCGCATTTATTCCTTTTACACCTTTAGTATTCGTTTTTCGTTTGATCCAAGTAAAATAAAGTGAAAGGGAAAGATATTCAAACGTTTCTTGGTTTTCCCACAAGTCTCTTTTCGACGGATCAAAAGCCTGAACAATTTGATTGATTCATTTCAAGATACTTCAGCAGGAGAGGTAAATAGATACGATGTATTCGAGCAGAATTTAAAATGAGCCTACCAATCGATAGAAGTATTCTATTGCGATTCTAACATTTGATATATATTGGCTTTTTTTACAGAAATGCCGAATAACGCATTATGAAATTAACGTATACTCGACATTCTTTACTATAGATAGAACACACACTTGCACTTACATAAAATGAAAAGAACTGAAAAAATTATTTGTTATTACTTTTACGTTTGTACGTTTATTAAATTCATGAATATATTCCTAATCAAGTCATCGCGACTGATTCAAATGGTTTTTAAAATATTGAAATATCATCGATCTTCAAAAGAATCAATTTCATATTCATACGTTCTTTTAGTCTATACATACAAAACATTTACTCAATATTTTAGAAAGTAGATTGTAGATCTCAATAAATTCTATATGAAGAAAAATTTGAAACTTAGAAATCGTTTGAATAACTTCTGCCAAAATTGTCACACATACCAGAAAATATGAAATATATCAGATGAAAGCTGAGGAAAACTTCTTTTTTTCTACAATCGGTTTCGCGTAGACAAAAAATATTTTATATTTCTAAATGCTTCAGTTTAGAGCTATTGCAGTGATAAAAACAATAATAAATTTTTGATATTCTGTTAATAACTCGAAGGTATATAACGAATATTGTGCTATAACTTATTTCCAATGTGTTTCAAAATATCCTTCTTAAGTTCCGCGAGTATTAAGTTCAAAATTATTTATATAATTGAACAAGTATATTCTTGAAAGTGTAAATAAACCAAAAATATCTAAAATTGATAATTATAGTCTTACACTTCTTGAAAGTATCAATGATACCTTTATTTATGCTAGAAAACACTGTTTTCTTAGATGAATAAGAGAGAATTTTTATTCTTATCATAACATCCAACAATTCTGTAGTTTTTTTGAGTTGTTTGATATTATGATAATAATGAAAAATTCTCTCTTATTCATCTAAGAAAACAATGTTTTCCAGAATAAATACAGGTATCATTGATACTTTCAAGAACTGTAGGACTATAATTGTCAATTTTAGATATTTTCAAAGTTATTTCTTCAATTTCTGACATCAATTATGATTCATATTGCTGAGGATAACGATGAACACAAGATTGTTTTTTCGTGGATTTTTTATGTATCTGATAAAAAGTCCAAAAACTAGAGAACTTTCAGAAAGTTACGGTTGAAATTTCACCATCAGATCTACTAAAGTTTCTGGGGATTTAGTCGGGAATAACATCGTTAAATTCACTTTGGGATACTTTAAATGTGAAGAATTCTCTCGATACAAATTGAAGGAAGATTTCATGATACCTACTTTCTAGAAGAATTCAGCGTGTTTACAAAAATATTCTACAATAGATTCAATACTTAACAATTAGGCTTTTTATTTATTTAAATTTTTTAATTATATTTAATCAATAGTTAAATTAAAATTCTCAGTCTGAGTTCCCTATCAATATTTGGTAGTTGTAAAAGGGTTCATAAGTCCAGGTTGCAGAAAGTCAATTAGACAAAATGTCGACGTTTCGATTCAATATTGAATAATCCTCAGGGCTCTACAATAAATGATACAATTCAGCCACACAAAAATCTTTGAAATCCAACGGAACAAAACAACAATTCATGTTGAAACCAACTAATGGATTGTTCCGTTGAATTCCAAAGATTTTTGTGCGACTGAATTTTATTATTTATTGAAATCCAACGGAACAAAACAATAGTTGGCTTCAACATGAATTGTTGTTTTGTTCCGTTGGATTTCAAAGATTTTTTTGTGTCTGAATTAGATTTTTAGGTGTTTTTGTTTTTATTGTTGATTGTGGCTCATAGTAAAAGAATAAATTGGTGATTATTCCATAATTACATTGAAATATATTAGAAACAAGGCTTGCTTTCATTATGGATGAAACACTATACCATTCAATAGAATTAGATTAATCATTAACAGTTAATAACTGATATGACGACGTGAAAATGATATACTCAAAGTAGGTAAATGGTAATTATCGAATGGTCTCATGATATTAAGGAACGAAGTTTCTTGATAAATCTTCCAAGAATTAGATCAAATATTTTTCAAAGTTCAAATCAACGCCTCTATTCTCCAACTTGACGTCTAATAGAAAAGAATTAATTGGATCGGATACAGACATTTTTGATGAGCATTTTTCCAAGTTATTCAGGTACTAAAAGAAGCTCACACTGAATATATTTTTATCTATTAAGTTCGTGTTGTAAGTTGGTAACAAGTCTAAAGGAGCAAAAAATTCCAGATTATTCAAGATAACGATTTGATTTCGAACAGTATTATAGAATAGGGGTGATCCTTTTCTTTCTATCAATTCTTTTAGATTTACATTAGAACGAATGCTTCAAATCCCCAATATATACAAATATATTAAAAGTGAAGAATAATTCTTCTTGAATTCCAAGATGAACTTGCTACTTGCATGAATTAGTAATTATTAGTAAAAGTTTATGAATGCATCAATTCATAACTGAGAACAATTGCAATGCAAAAGAAACATTAACTTTAATTCATTATTTAAAACCGTTTTGGAGAATTTTGAATTGAATGCAATAATAAATTTCTCCTTTGAAGCAGACCTGCTTATGTGTCAATCATTGAATGGATCATATAGGTTTACTCATGCGAATTTTATATCGAGATAAAATTACTTCTCTAAATTCAAACCGGAAAATAACTTCCGGAAATATCTTTAAAGTTATTTAGTTATTCCCTGTATTTAGGTGGGGGACCTTCTTTGTTTATTTTATATTACTTTATTATATAGATAATTGTTGCATTAATTGCATTGATTTGACGTTATAACCAATTATTTCCTTCTTCATCAATGAATTGAACAACTGCATACATAGTTGTAAATATCATGAAAACTTCTTTACAAACGTGCACCGCCGGAAGCAGAATTCAAGTAAAGTCGGTAATGAAATATGCTCTTGAAATAATAGTTAATATCAATTGTATCAAACTGTCATCAGTGAAAAAAGCACTCAATATTGAATGAAAATACGGAAATAGTCGATCAGAAACTAAAATTACAATTATATTTATCGAAGATTATATTCGAGGTATCGTAATTCTCGAAATATATGCCAAAATGGGCTCATTCATTTTATCCATTTTGAATATAACATGTGCAACTCAATTTGAATAAACATTGGGACATGAGGAAGTAAAAATCGAATTGGAATACTGGTTATATATTTACATCAAGTTTTAATGTAAAACTTGTCCCCACAGTCAGCTTATATACAAAGTTAACATGAATCGTGATAAATCTATACATGAGGAATTCAGATAGGTATATACACAGAACATAACATGGTACAAGCCATGAAAATTTTCAAATCGTCAAGGAAATTCACAAAGGCCATATTCGGAGAAAAGTTAATTTGTATAATCTCAGACGAACTTCACCAACTTCAACCACAAATGTTCATATTGATAAAAACCACTCGCTTATATCAAATATATATGATTCGAAAAAGTCTTTGGTAATTCACGTTTGATACAAACATTCTTGGCATTCATGTCGATTTGATGAAATAAACATAAATAATAAATAATTGAAGTTTCATTCAAGTGTTCTTTATAATTTAACGAGGGATTGTTGAGAATCAACACGGGTTTATTCTAAACAGTTGAACACTGATACTTATCCTATCAACAGAGAAGTAAAACAAGATCTTACGGTTTCCACTGAGAAAATCAGTTTGCTGCACACTAGATGGAAGCTTATGGTAAAACGAGAACTGGCTAATTCTTGAATTAATCCAAGTAAACTTCAGTATCGGAACCTTCAGCTCTTTTACCGTCTGATTCAGGCAGCTGTTCCAATTTTGGCACTGGTCTAGTTTGAAGGAGGGTTTGGTAGTAGTTAACTATAGGAAACATGGTACATTGCTTCTGGTTTTCCGGGTTCTCATGTTGACAGCTAGAAACCACGTCAATATCTTCCTCATTGGTTTCTTCACCTGAATCAGGAGCCAGTAACGATTCCACATCGAACTGTCTCTTACGATGAGGTTTAGTTTTTGTAGATGTTATATTGTAGACCGGCGTTGAGGGTCCAGCTACCATTTGAGGACTGACCGACAGAGGTGGAGGACTTGGAGAATCGGCACCATCTTCATCAACAGCTAAACCCATATGTTTTCTCACCTTCCTTTGAGCCTTCCGCCTTCTGAAATCTCCTTTACGAAAATCTTCAACGTTTGCTGGATGTACAGCCCAGTAATGCCCTTTGCCGTTGGCACTTCTTCCAGCCTTTATGAAACAGTCGTTTAAAGATAAATTATGTCTTATTGAATTTCTCCAGCCCGGTCCTCTCGTCCTGAAGTACGGATAATGATCCAGAATATGCTGATAGATGTCGGACAGAACTAATTTAGCCTCTGGGGAACTGAGGATGGCCATGGCGATAAGTCCAATGTAACTATGCTGAGGTTTAGGCTCTTCGGGCTGTAGAGCTCTCGGAAACAGAGGGTAGCACGTCAGAGGCGTCGGAAACGGATTCAGCATTGGATATCTCAATCTTTCTGCAAAAGCATACTGGTACAGCTGCAGACGGTATTGATCTAATGGCAACAGCGCTCTGGGTGCTGTGTTTGGATCCATGCCAGCGAATGGAATCGGAAGTCTCGATGGATTATTCGCCGAAGACTCGTTACTGCACATAATTAATTCACGAAAACTGTTAAATGCACATTGAACACGCTTTGATACGACGTATGTGTTACGAATACGATAAAGGACTGAAAATAATCATCGGCTCTCATTCTGTATACCGGAGAATGAGGTAACTACGTTGACGAAGGGATCCATCTGGGGCATCCAAACATATAACAAACACACTATTTGTGGACCAATATTTGACAACATTTCGAAGGCGGAACCCTCTGCACCAATCGTGCCGTTGCGCTCTATTCGGGGTGGAGCGGAAACCCCGCCTCGCCATGTTGTTTTGCTTAGTAGCTCATTGCTAGATTGGTAACTCGCTTCTCTCATGCTAATTAGGGAAATTTCGAACAACGAAAACTGTCTGCGAATTGTGAATCTATTTACAAATCACTAACATTTACATATCTTCCCTGCCTACACATTTCAAATATCAATACATTGTACGTAAACATCACTATCCCTCTTTCTCTCTAACGCAGCCACCCTCCCAGTTTTTAAGGGACGCCGTCGCGATCTGCATTTCATTCGAATTCACAAATGTTTGTTAACAGCATTTGCATTTCGTTTTGACATAATTGCTCAACTGCAGCTCGCCTGTCACTTTGAGATTTTACGTGGCCATATTCAACCCTCAACGGTTAGGGAAAAAAATATATGCCAGCTGTCAAATCAAATAGGTAGGTAACGATTTTCGTCCTTTTGTCACAGCCTCGCAAGAATAACAGAATAATTTAGTTATCTATCTATTATCGTAATCTGCGTAGGTCACAGTTATTTTACACATATTAAGATTAGCATCATGTGTGTCAAGACTGTGAAGTTCGTCCAACAATTTTTGTTTTGCGAAAAAATAAAATCGGCATTCAAGAAGCAGCACAATTCAGTACTATATTTAGGTATGAATAAATGAATAAAATAGTGCTAGGAACTAGGAACTATTAATATTAATATTTTTAGAACTATCAAAACTAGTACGGTACTTGGGCATTCACCATTTAGCTCCGAACGTAACACACAGTAGTATCCAACTAATAATAGGCAAATATGTAATACTCAGAATAACGTTTGAAAAGAACTACTTCAAAGAATTCATTCTATTTCATTGCGCTCAAAAGAATAGGTATTTTTAACTGATATTGAGTTGAAATCACTATTTTCATGTTGAAAATTTCTTAGTAGCAAATCCATGGTTATCAAGAATTTAAGATCGTGAATAATAAAAACATAGAAAAATTGACAACCTCACTGAACATTTAATGAAAATCAATGGAGAAACCCTAATAATGATAAAGGTATATGAATCTTTAAATCAATTGGAGGACAAATTTCAAATGTGAGATCCACACTAAGCCTCATTGGTATGCAGTTTACCTACCTACTTCAAAAAACGTATTGATGGATATCGAATAAACAACCTTTTTGTATATTGTAGTTCAATAAAAAAACATAAATACACTTATACAGGGTATATATTTAACGAAAAATATTCGTTAGAATAAATATTTCGAAAAAGGCTGTATAAAAACTTGAAATTTTATAGCAAAGCTTCGATACGATAGATTAATTTTTGAAAACATATTCCAATTCTATATTTTCGAATTTATTCCCTTGTAAAAACATTTATTTTTTTCAATAATACTTCTTCCATTATTTTAATAGTTTTTAGATTTGTGCATGAATATTCTTAATACCATTGCTAATCCTTCAATAATTGAAACCTCAATTAGATATCTCTACCTTATTCATGGGTTGTTTTCATTTCAGTGTCAAGATCCGCTATCTCACACCCCTGGATTTTTATTTATGCGGTCGAATCAAGGAATAAGTTTATAGTGATTATATTATGAATAATCCGCATCTGAAGCTAACAATTTTGAAGCACTCCAAAGTTTAGATCCTGGAAAAACCCGTAGATCAACATGAAAATTGAACTTTAGTATCAAAAACGTATCAGTATACAGATTGCTTCTGAATTTATGCAAAAAAAGCCTGGCAATAATTAAGGGGTATCTGTTCAACACGCTATTCCTTCGAAGTTATAGGGCTTAAAGGACAATTAAAGTTTCATTTAGTTGTGAAAAATTTTGGGCATCCTTATCAAACTGTCAATAAGGACAATAAAACTATTGGTCATATGACTTAATTCGACAGCAGCTTACTTGGTTTTTTTTAATTATATCCTCTGTGAATTCATGGGATAACAGTAGTATTTTTTTGTGATCAAACTAACAGGCCTGTCGATTCAAATAAATATTCTTTGAATACAAAATATAAGGGTTAAAAAGTTCTGATGCAACATAATATAGGGTTTTTTTTCTGTCCCTTGTTATTACATTTCAGAAAAGCAAAATACTCAGATACTTCCATTTTAGTAGCATTAGTTATTTGCCAAATTTTCTTGTTCAAAATTTTTCCTATATCAAATGAAAACAAATTTTTGCTTCATTTTAAATTGCGGTCTCTTGGAGGGATAAGGGACTTGAACAAATAGTTTAATGAAAGGCTCCTTAAATTTTTGATGAAGAATCCACTTTCTGGAACCTTTCGCATCAATTCAGAAAAATCCTATATAATTGTTTTTTCGTTCCGCCTATTGTTTTGGAAAAAAACAGAGAATTCGTGAAAGAAAATAAGACTTTTTTATTTATTCCTTAAAAGTTTCATATATTTAATTCACTAAGGTTTACATTGTTTTAAATTTAGTTTTCAGGTGAAACAAAGTGGGTTCTCGTTGGAGAAAAAATTCATTTAATGGTTTTAATCGTTACTCTGACATTAAGTTTATTAATTTTATATCATTATATTTATTTTTGTTTTCAAGAAAATTTTATAGGTTCTTCAGATTTCCCATGAATTTTCTGAAAATCATATGTAAAAGACACATTGAAAAAATGCAAAATTCAATGGGTAGGTACCTACGTAATCACTGATTATCACATGAGAACTTCAGTATAGCATTCCAAAAATGGAATTTAAAATGATTATTTGGGCTGTATCCACCATCTGTTATTGTTAGTTCCTATCGACGTTTAGTTATAGATTTTCTATGGTTCTTAATGTGAACGAAAGCAGATAATCATATAAAATTCACTAATTTGCAGTAATAAAAAAATTAAAAATTTTCAAACATTTTCTGCTTTTACGAAATATAATATAACTTGAGAATGATAGAAGATGTCTATCGATACGTTAGTAGAAAGAATAACAAAACAGGCAGTGGATATGGTCCAAATAAATAATTCTACACAAGTGTCATCATCGAAAATTATCTCGTCATCAACAATAATATTCTGTGAAATGAAACCGAAAGTCCGACGAATCTGAAATTTGTCCCAAGAATTAATCCTAACGAATTTAACAATTTTTTTTTCTCCGTGATTCAGGGTGTTTCTAAATTGATGCAAAAAATTCTGAAGGGAAGATCTCAATTGAAAGTTAAGGGGATTATTTATATAACTTTTCATTCAACAATATTTTTCCTCAAAAGTTACTTTGAATTTGAGCGAAAAAAACTTGTTTTCTTTCAATATAACCACGGTTTAAAGTTTAGAAGAATACAGTTCGGCAGATTACTGATACTAAGAAATGCCAGTTTTTGAATCTTTATTACCCTAAAATGGGAGGAAAAAAGAAAACAACCCCTATTACATTTTGCATCAGAATATTTTTCTAAAAAAAAAAGGCAGACTTGATCTGCAACTTTTTCATCTTAAAATTGTAAGTTTGATCACAAAATTTATCATTCATAGAAAAAAACAAACAAGCAGCTGTCAAATTAACTAATATGACCATTGGTTCGAAAAAGCGGATGTATTAAATAAAACCAAATAAAAAATTTATGCAAACTCACTTTTATATTTGTAATAGATATAACTAGCTACCTATCAAATTGATTTTCTGAGCATTAGTATATCTGTTGTGCCTGATTTGTGGTCGAAATAATGATATAAACTTCAACTATGCGATTCAAATAATTGTTCCAGAATTTGAAAATAATAACAGAGATATTGAATTTGGCATGCGGTTTGTATAAGGTTGAAAAACACAGATTGTCTGAATGGTGCTCCAGATTTAATGCTCGAACAGTCGTAATTTCAATAGGTATTATCGAAATAAAAATATATTAACGACTATTCAAACAGATTCAATTGTTATAGTGATACCCTGCTGAGTCGATAGCACTTCCGAACTTGTACCCTGCTAATGCGATTAACTTACAAGAACCCAACAGAAAGCATCACTGGACTTTCAGAACACAATATTTACCTATCTGGCAGGATCGAATTCACTTTGATAATATTTGGGCATGGGCATTATAACAAAAAATTTAAGGGGTCAATATTAGATTGATTAATAAAAATGGAAAACATTTAAGAAAATTTTAATATAATGTCTTGTTAAGATGATATTGATGAGTTTGATATTCTAAAATTATAAGCTACAATGATGAAATATCAGAATATGCAAGATTTCAAAAACATATTATCATGATGTCGACAACAATCTTCAGGTTTATAGTCAAGTAAAGAAAAAAATTTCCTATTCAGGCAGAAGATAAGGTCTTGAGCATTTTCCTAGAATGTTCAATTCAATTCAAAGAGCAATTCTAAGAGCATTTAAAACTGGCAGATTACTATTGATATCAGTAGAAAAGATTGGTTTCCATAATGTTGAATATTTATTTGAATATTCTAAGTTCGGTTCTGTTGCCTTCAGATTTCGGTTTGTTCTATAGACATAACAAGAGGAAGAGGAAATACATCTAGCTATTTCGAGTGTCACTAAATTATTTTATAAGAATTTATTGTGAATACATAGTATGGATGGAGACTTAATTGTCCGTAAAAGTGAAAGAATGCATTTTATGAAAAAATAATAAAATTGCACCAATTCAGAATATTCCTACCTAATTAAAGTTATATTAACAACTTTGGAAAATATATTCAGCGTAAACATCAAACATTTTCGATGTTCAATTTAGAAAATCAATAAAATCAATATGTAAACAGAGAAATGTCACTGTGTAATTATCAGGATACATTTCATAATCATCTTTTCCATATAAAAATATATTTCATTACATATCGTCTAACCATATCCGGTATATTTAACTCGTGTGTATAAAGTAGTTTTACAATAGTTTCAGTTTCATTATTATGTTCTAGACGTAGAGTAAACATTTATACAACAGTAGAAGAGTTGTGTATGCAAGACTTAAAAAATTTTTGTTATGATATGTTGAGGTTCTGTAAAAATCTATAAAAAGGTTTTCTCGCAGCTCATATACAACTTGTCTCAACAGAGCAAAATCTTTTTATTTTTTTGATATTTTGAATTTTTTTATTGTAGAATTTCATCATAAGAACATGTCGGTGTTTTTATTTACCCCCTTAGAACCGCCATTGGTCCAATAACGAAATTGATTAAGATATTTTTACTCTCAATATAAACTGTGAATATGGAAATTCAGGTTTCAATTTTATGCTGTTGTGAGCTGGGGTACCATCTTGTTGCTAGTGAATACTTCCACTTTCGATAACAGGTGAATTTTCCAAATATTCAATAATGTGTTGCTCAAATATTTCTCCATATATAGCGTTGACTATTTAAATTTCCATCGTATCATAAATTGGATAGGTGATCACACGTTATTTTTATAGCACGTCATACATTAAGCCCGAACCTAATCAGGAACATCTACAATAACATGGACATCAATGTCTCGCCAAAAAAATAAAAAAATACTTATGAGAACTTCTTCCGACCATATGACCTCCTCAAAGAACGGCGGGTCTTTTTCTAGTTTTTCCAAATACCAATGGCCAAATTCTGATCGACAGGCAGGATCTCAATGTCAGTGAGAAGGTTGTTTCGACAGTCGAAATTTTTTTTCAATATTTTCAAAGATAGCCTTCTAGTTAGACCAGTTCCTTTTTCTATTTGCAACTCGATATATTGAGATTTGCTGTATTGCTAAATTTCTCTGTGCTTATCGGTAATTGAGACCATAGAAAATATTGAGACTAATATGAAAATAGGATTTTGACAATCCTTTATTACTCACATTGATACAAACCATGCGATGTTGCATAGGTATAAAATATAGATCAGACCGAAAATACTCAACTTCAACTATGAATTTTGTAGCACAGAGTCGAGCCCAATTATAATAAATAAGATAATATGTTAAAAATTATTTTAATTTGTCAATCTGTTGACTGCAAATTTTCATCAATTTCGGAGTGAAATGTTACCATTTCGTGTGTCTTTTTACTTCTTGTCAAATGTCGAAAATATGACAACATCGAAATTGACAGTTGCCTTGACAGTTTGGTTGGCAACGGAAAACATTTTATTTTGCTGTTTTTCACTTAGTCATGCTCCCTATAGAACTCGTAAATAAATTTTCGCACTTGACTCCCCCAAGTGGCAGTTGGTAGTGTCATATAACTTTTTGCCACATCTAATGATCGCCGAATTACATAAATAACTGGCCGACAAAGCAGCACATTTGTCGATACACAAGACTTTAATACGGACTAATGTCACAAAGGAAGTACGTGTTTGCAACCCCCTACTTCGCTCTTACGCGGGAATATAACGAAATTTCGAGAATTCCCGATGGGACCTGGTGATGAACATATCAAATAGCCCGCACAATCGCTTTAGGCTACGGGGGATTGTAAAAGATCCATCTTGCACGGCTTGTGTGAGGATATATGGCGGTTTACCTCCCCATCTACAAAGGAATCGAGCCACTCAACATTTTCATTTTCTCAAAATCTCTGTAACCTATTCAACTCTCGAATTCAACACAGAAAATTTTCTAACCTGTGCTATGTCGAGGGTAGTTGAGAATCAGTTTGAAAAATTATAATCGGCAATGAGAGAGAAATTTATCTACAATTAAATTTTCATGTGAATTTATGCTAAGTATATTTGTTGTAGAAGCCTCTTTTGGATGTAGTCCTTATGGCCGGTAAAAGTAGGAGAATGTATTTTATAAGGAAGAATAATATATAATATCAGTTCAGAATATCACCTAAGTCATCAAAATTATACTTACAACATTGAAAAATATTTTTAGTACAAAAAAATAACAGACATTTTAATGTTAAATTTGAGAAATCCATCAAATCAATTTGTAGATAAAGCCCATTAAGATTTTATAGTCTTATGAATGTAAATTTCACAATAAATTTTTTGACAATGAAAATTATGCCGCGTTAGTAGCATCGATATATGAAATTGAATAGATGTTTGCTATCCTTTTTCGTCGTTTCTCTAATAATGATACTCATTATATTAATGATAATAAATTGATCAAATATAATTCAAGGTGAAGTCTAGCCCAAATACTCCACACAATCTATATATAAAAAATACTTATTTCATCACATGTCATCATATGCTTCAAGTATTTAATTTTTTGAATGTTGGAAGATGCACACAACCACATTTGCTAACATATTTTAAGAACCATCTTATAAACACTGCGCATCAAATTTATGGAACAAATCAGAAAAAAAATATTTGGCAACAGAATTCTGAAACAGGCAAATTTTTGTTCCACATCTACCAAATTTTTATGCATTTCTGAAGGATTTTTTTCTTGCACCTTGTGTCATCACCATCAACCCTCAAAATCTCTGTAACCTATTCAACTCTCGAATTCAACACAGAAAATTTTCTAACCTGTGCTATGTCGAGGGTAGTTGAGAATCAGTTTGAAAAATTTTTCAAACTGAATAATATTAGCGCACATATTAATTAGAAAACTTTTAAATAAAAATTAGATAATAAAAAAACCTATAATCGTCAATGGAGAGAAAGGGAGGGAAAGGAAGTACTTTTTTGGCAAGGTCTTTCCTTGAATTTTCCTTGCTAGTGTACCGAAATTTTCAAGAAAAAATTTTTTTGGATAAGAAAGAGGATTTCAGTATGTACATTTTGTCATGGCTCATTTTCTTCTGGCACGATGGTACTGTTTCACGTAAGTTCTTAATCGTTTGAGAACAGGTCGTGGTCGTACCAATAGCATGCTATTCAGATGGAACTCAGTTTCAAGCGCAGGTTATGAATGTTGTTTAATGTGAGGGGGTTGAAAGTTGTGCCTGAACAAAACTGTAATGGTCGACTTACATTCGGTGACAAATTTCATGAGATACCATAGTCTAAATGAGCCATGACAAAGTGCACATACTGAAAACCTGTTTCAACTAATTTTTCATAAAAAAAATGTTCGTTGAAAATTTCTGAACGCCTGTGAAGAAGATACAAAGACTGCCAAAATGTACCATATGACCCATTTTTCCTATTCAAAAATTTAGAGGGTTGATGGGGATGGCACAGGGTGGAACAAAAATATTTCAGAAATTTATAAAAATTTGGTAAAAGTGGAACAAAAATTGACCTGTATCAGGATTTTGTCGCCAAATGTTTTTCTTTTGAGAAAATGAATTTGTTCCATAATTTTGACGTCCACCGTATATTCTACTACAGTAAATTGTACATGTGGAAAAAATTATTTTATAATATCTTGTGTGACAATATGGCGGTTTACCTCCCTACCCGCAAAAGAATCAAGCCACTCAATTTTCATTTTCTCAAAATCTGTATAACCTTTTCAACTCTCGAATTCCATTTAACCTGTGCTATGTAGATAGTAGTCGAAAATCCATACGAAACAATGTTACAAACTGAATAATAATAATAGTAATATTAGTTTACATATCATTATTTTCAATATTTGAATATGAGAGTAGTTCACGTTTCTAAAAATTTTATGGTAGAGGTTTTATTTTAGAAAAAAGAGACGTTGCGAAAGAATTGACTCATAGCACAAATAATTGAAAAACTGCAATAAACATAAACTTACTTCCGCTTTATTTATAAACACTTAGAGATATGGCATCGTAATTAATATTAAATAATCAAGTCAATATTACCCACTACCCTTCAGGTGTTACAAAATCAAACGTTTTTGTCATTACTATCAAAATAGATAGCGATATATTGTAAATCGCAACTACTTCATTTGTAATACTTGTAGTCAGCCAAAAAACCTTAAAATTTAACATGTAGCAACGGCTACTTCACATATATGTTTGAATAATTTCTAAAAATGAATTGCCGTTTCTTAATAAATCTGTAGAAGTATCAAGTTGAAATTTATATCAAATTTTAAGGGTTGTTTATTTTTGAGTTTGTTTGTAGTGAATTAAATCTATTATTATTTTTGTATTGATTTTGTACACCGAATTACCTTGTTGTTGGGATTTTTCTGTTGGGTAAATAAAGATACAGTAGGAGTCCATTAGTCCGGCATCCAATCGTCCGGAATGCCCAATAGTCCGGCATCGCCCCGGAAAATTTTACAAATATTGTTTTTCTGCAAAAGTATCTTTAAAGCAAATAAAAACGCTCGATAGCTATTCCGAAGATTTTGAGGTAGTTCGGAACCATTCGGAAACGCTTGATATTGTTCGCAAACAACGCAACACCATCTGTCACAACGAAGTCAGGTGCAGTGCAGCATTGTCATTCCATGCATGTCTTCGCCATTTTTTTGTGCTTGGTGTTTTGTGTCCTTCAGTGCATCGCAGTAAACCTAGCATTTGAAACTGTTTATAAAAAGTGATTTTCGTTCTAACTATACAGTGACCATGTTTTCAAAACCTAAGCCTTCGAGTTCAAAAGGAGAGAAACAAAAACACGTAACAATGACTCTCAATCAGAAACTAGAAATCATCAAACGGCTAGAAAAAGGCGAGAATAGAAATATTTTGATCAATGAGTTTAATATTGGCTCATCGAATATTTATGATATTAAAAAACAAAAAGATGAACTAATGAAGTTTGCTTCTCACTAGTTAACAACTGAAAAATTGGCTTCTAAAAAAACATTGAAAAAGCCAAAACTGGAACAGCTAGACAGTATATTGTACAAGTGGTTTAGTGCAGTACGTTCTGAAGGGAAGCCGGTAACAGGGCCAATGATTGTTGAAAAGGCTAAGAAATTCGGCCAAGATTTTAGGACTTGCGGAAAGTGAATGTAATTTTTCTGATGGTTGGCTCAGAAACTTTATATTTCGGCATGAAAGTAGAAGACTTGATGTAACTGCAGAAACACTTTCAGCAATCCAAAACTCTGCTGAAAACTACAAAGACGTGTTTGAGAAAATCGTGGCTGATAATGATTCAACACCAGAACAAATTTACAATGCTCACGAAACAGGGCTATTGTGGCGATGTTACATTACGTGTATATACATTATGTTATATGTATACATTTATATTATATGTAAATTAAACTAAATTTAGTTATAAGCATAGTGTATTAGTACTTTATTTATTAACCTATAATTACCACCTGATTGAAGGAAATTTTCGGACTGCCCGATAGTCCGGAATTTTGGGTAGTCCGGCACCGAGCCGGTCCCGAACGTGCCGGATTATCGGACTTCTACTGTATATTATAAATATTATTATTCCAAAAAAATTAATTTCATATTTTCGTAAAAATGCAAATATCCATCCATATATATTGCATTTTCGCAACTAGGTACTCTCGATTCAAGCAAATCATCACTGAGTTACAATCCAGCTTTTATTGAAATTTAAAACTCCATTGCTATTTTAACCAAATTTCTGAATGAAGGCTTTGAAAAATTTTGCCAATAAATCACTTCGATGAAAGAACTTTAACTGATATAAAGCTAGTGCAGATTCATCAGTTCTATTATCTAAACAATGTGATAATATCAAATAGGTAAAGAATCAAGGTGCGCTTACATGGGAAAGAAAAATTGCTCCATTAAAAGCTATGATTGTCTATTTCGACTATAGAAACAATTTACCACAACGGAAACAAGCATCCATGTTCAGCATCTACAATATTGAGCCATATGGAGCAACCTCATGAAACTAAAACTCAGTTGCAGAACTATGCTAGAACGACTATTGATTGAACCGCACGTAAATAAAATTACACGAGAATTTCCATATCGGTTGAATAATATATTAGGCAATTTGTATCAGCGATATTGAGCAATACGGAATATATGGAGCAATTTTGAGCAATATTGTCGAAATAATCGCACAAAATTTTTCAAATTGCTCCCTATAACTCCATTCTATATTTGTGTTGCGGGACAATTATTGCCCAGAAAATTGCTCGTATAACCTTTACTGAAAAGATATAAAGATGTTTTAAAATTATTCCAGATTTGATTTTATTCAGCAATGAAAATAGCATAACTTTTGAAATTTGTACGAAACTCTTGAACCAGCAATTTTTTTAATCCATTAAAGAAATTAAAATAAAATGGAATAATATTCCGTGTAGAATAAAAGGTATGAGAAAAGATATTAGGAGAAGTTCAATAATTGATCACAGGTTATTCTTTCAACATTTCATTTTATTTCACTACTTCTTGGATGGACAAAAGATAAGTTTTATAATTGGGGTGGGGTGTACCAGAAATTTTAGTTGTTCGTCCTTTGTTGGCAGATCTTCGGCAAATGACGATAAGTCTAATTAGGCCTTTATCGGTACCCTTTAAGCTTATCTTTCGAAATGTCTCCCAGTTTGTTTCATCAACTAGAGAACGACGTCGGTGCAGAAAGAGCCACAACAAAAACGTTTTTTCTACGAGATTTGTCTTGAATGACGGCAAATGTGTGCCCGAGTGGCAACCAGACAACCATTGTTGATTTAATTGTTTCCGTTTTTACGCAACGCTAACACGCTTTCCATTCAGGGGGTGAAAAGACGAAACGTTCAACCCGAAGCTGCTGAATACGAATTAACGACCCTATCTGAATTTTTCGCTACGGACCAGTTCGTTTTGTGAAAAGCCTTACAACAAGAAAACCCGTCTCCACCATCCTTTTGATATGAAAAATGGAAACGCTCATTTTTCCTCTAATTTGGACAGTGGAGAATCAACCCCATCCGGTTCGCTAACTACATTTGGAATTCTTCGAACTTTTTTTCACTACAATTAGTAAAAGATTGCATACAGAGGAGGGCATACGAGTACTGCATGTGTTAGTACTCTATCAACGACATGAAGAAAGATTTTACAAGGGTCGTTTATATTTCAACAAAAATTGTATAATAATAATAATAATAATAATGTTTATTCAAATTCATAGAGCAAACATTGCACAAGAATAGACGTCAAATTAAAATTACATTCTATACCAATATTTCATTATTTGATTTACAGTAATCAAAGTATTCCTGTATATTGTAAGGTTCACATTTCAATACATATTCATTTACTTTTTTGATAAGTTGTTTTTCATTTAATATATTATGAAATATTTTTGGCAAAGCATTATATACCTTGATACACATATATAAGGCATTATTATGTGTTACTGTCAATGAGTGAATTGGGTAAAAATATTGGTGAACTCGCCTTGTTCTTACATTACTATTCCTATACTCCCCAAATAAACCTCCATGTTGAACAAGAAATTTTATACAGTTATAGATATACAGGCCCATAAGAGTATGTATACCATTAGCCCGGAAAACACCCATACACGTCTGCCTGTATTTCATATTTAAGATGGATCTAAGTATCATTTTTTGCTTCACAAACAAACAAGACGCAAAGGAACTGTTTCCCCAGCATACAATACCATAAGACAAATATGATTGGAAACAAGAAAAGTAAACAACCCTTAAAGTAGCAACGTCCACAGACTTCTTCAAACAATTAACAAGATATAGTGTCGAATTTAGTTTTTTACTTAAGTAATCTACATGGTTTTTCCATTTTAGTTCATAATCAACATAGATACCCAAGAATTTAGTTGAGTGTGTAATTTTTACATCAGTATCATCCACAATAATATTATTAGGATATTCAGTTTTTGATTTTACATTATGGAAAATTACACATTCGGTTTTTTGAGAATTTAATTTCAAATCATTAGTTGAGCACCATTCTTTAATATTCATAAAGGAATTATTTAAATCTATCATTAAATTAGTTATATTTTTTATACTTTTTATTATATTGGTATCATCTACATATAAGATCATATTTAGGATCTGATTGCTATTATAAGGAAGGTCATTAACATAAAGTACAAACAAAAGAGGATCCAGAACACTTCCCTGAGGTATTCCACAGCTCATTTCTTTGATTTCGGAAATAAAGGTTTTACCATGAACAGTAACTTCTACTCTTTGTTTTCGGCCTTCAAGATAACTTTGTATCAATTTAAGTTGTCTATCTCTTATACCATAAGAATTGAGTTTAGATAACAATCTAGCATGATTCACACTGTCAAAGGCCTTAGACAAATCTAAAAACATGCCAACCGGAATTTCGCCCCTTTCCAATGCTTCCACAACTCTTTGTACAAGTTCGAAAATTGCAGTGGTAGTACTTTTCTTATCCATGTAACCATGCTGTGCTGAACAGAAAATATTGTGCTTTCTGAAAAAATTGACCAGACGATTCGCCAGAATTTTTTCGAAAATTTTAGAAAAAGTTGTTAATATATTGATTGGTCTATAATTGCATAAACTGTCAACTGGGCCCGATTTATATAGAGGTGAAATCACAGATATTTTAAGGGCAGATGGAAACACACCACTTATAAAGGCCATGTTTATAATGTACTTTAATGGTTCAACAATCAGGTGAATAACCTTCTTGATGACCATATTAGGTATCTGATCGTAACCTGATGAGAACGTATTCTTGAGATGCTGGACCACTCTAATTATTTCATCTGTTTCCACCCCAAAAACATAAAAAGATTTACTTATGTATGTAACATTATGTATATCGCGCTTATTAGGATTGTCATCTTTATTGTCTGAAGTAATATTTATAAAATAATCATTGAAGTCATTTACAATTTTTGCGGATTTCCAGATGGAAGAATTCGTTTTCCTGAATGACATTTACCCGTTAAAGACCTTATCAAACTCCAAGTTGTTTTACTTTTATTATCTGAGTTTGTTATTTTATTAGCAAAATAGTTTTGTCTCATTTCTGTTATTTGTTTATCATATAACTTTTTAGTAATTTCATATTGTTGAAGATATTCTGGTCTGTTCTGTGACATTACGTAAAGAATATCAAGATTTTTCTTCAAGGCGACAATACTAGCATTGGTGTTGAGATTTATATTGAATACTTGGGCAGTACGGCCACTTTGGTTCTTTATGTTCACAAGTGGAAATGAACTCTGAAACAGCAACTCAAAATTGCCAAAAAAGTAATCCCACATCCTATCCACATCATATTCATGAAATTTATACAAAACTTCCCAATTAAACATAGATAGCTGCTCCTTAAAAATACAAAAATTTTGTTCACTATATTTTCTAACTAATTTTCTCTCAATTTTGTTATTACATCCATTTTCTATCTCAAACAACACTAACTGAGCTAAATGATCGGATAAATGTGGTTGAACCACATTTACTGAAATATCTGTTATATTTGTGAAGATATTATCCAAACAAGTGGATGAGTGGTACGTTATTCTAGTGGGCTCCTTTACTAACATATTCAAATTAAAACTTTCCATAATAGTTAACATATTATTAGTGTTTCTATCATCTGTCTTGAGAAAATTAAAGTTAAAGTCTCCTACAATGAAAATTGCACCATATTTTTCCCTTTTGATAACATTCAAAATTCCATACAATTTTTCAAAACAAACATCTGCATCAGCATAAGGTGGGGTATCTGGTCTATAAACACACAAAAGAAACAGTCTAAAATTAACAGTATTATTGCTTTACAAGGTTTATAAACATTTTCATGCTTCGAAATCATTCATGAGCTATAAACAGCTTTTGAAGCACATTTATCGAATTTATCAAGCATATACGGTAGCTCCTATCTGCACCGAGCATCCTTCAACAAATCTGAGATCCATCACCCACATACTCGTAGTTTTCCCAAACCCAAATTTAGGTTCTTGAATTTGAACAATTTCAATGTCTGTTCTGCATCAACAAGTGACGTAATCAATTTTTTTAGTTATATTTTTTTTTGTCTACATTCAATGATTTATGTCAGTGAGATTTCAAAAATTCATATTTCATTTCTTAGTTGATATTTTGCTGTCTCTTTTTGTGACATGATTGTCTTGGATGTTATTTCAATTAAAAAAATTATTTAACTTCCTGATATAACTCGAAGTTACTCAAAAAACTTAGCAATTTTAGTTTTCAGTAGTTCCATAGTTTCCATAGCTTTTGGCTGAGTTTGAAACTCCTCATGCTCTCAAAATAATTAAAAAAAAATACTCAATCCGCCTATTTTTGTCGTTAGTGGCCTTCGATGTCTGTAAGGCTTGAATTCATTGAAACACGAAATAGGTACTGAAAACTTTAGATCATGCGCGCAAAATCTCCTGACTCCACATTTGTGTTTTCATACATTTTTTTTTATATTCGTATCCAATTCTGAAATCTAAATTTATATTTTCGCTAACTATATGCCTTTAGACATTGTCTTTTTGAATCCACAAGTTAGTAAAAATCCAAATAATATGCGAACAGATCATTTCTGCATACTGTATACGTGTGTCATTGAAAAGTTAACAGCGGACAAATTCCTTCAATTTACTTATTGACCAGCATCTTGAGAACTATTCACGCTCTCTTAACTTATTTAATCCGTGGATAACAGTTTAGTCTATTGTATTGTTTGATTGGATTTTCTACCTGAATATATTGCTGAATGGTTTTAATTCCCTGGAAATATCCTTTCAGTCTGCCCACCCTTTGTTGAGGTGTCACCAGGGTATTTATATTTCGAGAAACAACATTGTTGAAAGCTCATCGTTATTTAGATCCTGTTAAAATTGTAGTGATTCTTCGAATCTACTAATTCATCTAGAAAAGAATAAACGTCATATATATTGACATGTCGGTAGATATGTATTTAGGATACCACTTACCTTTGGAAAATGTCTCTTCTGATTAGGAAAACATTCGAAATCTTGATATACAAATAATATACAACTGAGGACGCGGCTGAGTGCATCTTATCCTGAATCTGCTGAAAAAAAATTCGAATTTAAATACCTTCGAGAGGATTTTCACAAACTGAATCATAATTCACTTTTTGATTGCTTCAAAGCAACAGAAATAAACAACCAGGAGCCTTGTTCAATTTGAAAATGACTAAACCCAACAGCCACCAATTAAACGTGGGGTACCACAAGGCTCTGTTTCATCACCAATACGTCACTGTTACTTCAATATCTTCTTCTGCTTTGGTAAGGCATTTTGCCTAGTTATGGTATCAAATTGATTGCTCTCTTGGGATTGAATCGTCAGTTCTCAATCAAGAAGCCCTTATAATCCAGGGTTGAACAAAAGCTCAAAAAGAAGAGCCATGACAACCAATGCTTCGCTCAGGCAAACAGATCGTCTTTAGTCTATCGCTTTTTTTGCAGCTTTATGAGCCTAAGGACTAATTATCCTATTCCTTCTGATCTCAGCGCTCAGGAAGCCCTAATCTCCATCACCAGCGGCGGAGAACTTTGGGGAAATCTTGTGGTCAATCTTAGTTTCCCTGCAAAGCAGGTACTTAAGCCTCCCACCACGACAAGGTGTTGACCAACGGGAGGATTTCAAACTGTGTACCTGAAGAAGGAGAAGCGCCATTCATTAACCTCTCATTTTAGAATGTGAATCACACCAATCAACTGAACTTTGAAAGCCTGAAGCATCTGTCAGTCTTCATGCAGAATTTAAAAAAAAATTGCAAAATCCATCTATGTTCATGTCTATGTGTTTTCCAAATTTTTGGGGTAAATGTTTACTATTTTTAAAAAAGGCATGGGTCATTTTTAGAATCCGAGATTCTGTGAGATGAAACTCAATATGGCGGCTTGCAGAACATTATTATGATGAAATTGTTAGTGGCGTAATGTTGACTCAATTTTGTTGTTACCACTGACGAAGTTAGACGAAAATCCAACCTTTTTGTATATAAATCAATTCGTCGAATATGTGTTTTGGAATAAAGTATACTTCACATGGAAATCAAAAGTTTCTAAATTCTTTGCCAAATAAACGAAGTGTGGAATTATTATTTACGCAATAGCTATCCTCTCTTAATGTTCTTGCAACCAACTTTTCGACAGAAATTTCCTATAATTTTCGCGGCAAAAAAATAGCTTTTAAAAAAAGCTCTCAATATTTAAGAAACCTTCTGATGTATTTTTATCCTTACTTTTAAGGATATAAGATCTTCCGCATTCCCATGATATGATATTATCTTCGGATTTTATTTATACTTGAATTGTGGATATTTTTGGGCGTATATTGTTTTGTGATGTTTGACTGCATATTCTGTTTGAAAATGTATAGAATTTTTTCTCAAATTTCTTTATTTTAATTCATAAAAGTTATTTTACATAACGATATAAATTGTAGTATGTAAAGCAATTCTTGTAAATAAGTTAAACACCAATAAACTCTCTCTCCCTCACTCTCTCTCTATATATATATATTGTTGACTTTTCACTATTTCATATTGTTTAGATGACCTTCATAATGTGATAATTATTTTTTCTATTAGTTTTTGATCATTTTGAACTTTTATTCATTTATTTTTATTCCTATTTTGTCACTTATGTTGTTCTATACTTTTTCGCTTGATTTTGGTACTTTGTCTTTTATTTTGGAATTTTTTTAGTATTCTTCATTAATTTTATTATTATCAGCTTCATTGTTGTGATTCATACTCTGATGTTGTCGAAACGTTGTTAGGAGAAACAATAAGAGATGGGGGTTATTGCCAAATAATTCTACATTCTACATTATCAAAAATTCCTTGTCAACAACAAAAAAACAGATAAATTTGCATCATAAATTGAAAAAAAAAAAAAAAATAAGTAATTAACTTATTTATATATTTTATAGACTAGCAGGACTATAACTACTTAAAGATAACGAACAATTACAAAATATATTTTAGAGTGATTAAAACGAAATGAAAAATATCAGACTACTCAAAAGTCATAATATCTGAAAATCTATTCGTCATATTCCGTCTCTTTGTGGTGGGTGCGTATTATTTACAAAAGAAGGGGTTGGACGAGAACTAACTGATTAATTCGAGATAGTAAGCGGATTTGATATGAGCAGGAGGCTAATCGTGTTCTCGAGCTGCAATCTCGAAGAACAGGGACCTGTTTTACTTTGTTCTCATTTCATGTTCTGTATCAATATTGAGGTATTATGAAGCAATTACTTTGTCCAGGATTTTGGAAGCATCGACGTGGATTTCCAATTCCATCCCTCCGCCGTGCGTTTCCTAATTGAAAATACAGATTATACTTCTACAGGGCTTCCCATCATTTTTGATAAACTTGTGCCTTAGTAATATTATGAATGTCGGCCATTTAGTGATTTTAATACCCCTAATACGCTTTGCATCCCTTTCATTTTTTCCAAATCAAATTTCGCTTCAACCCAACTGACAAAGTTAATGTATTATTCTATTCTAAATGAACGAAAAAGTTCCATCAACGTTTTTTGAGTTCTTTAATTCTTTATGTCGGTAAATTTGCTGTGTTACAGTCTCGGGCATTCCCATTTTGTTGATGAATCTATTTTGTTTGGTAATGTAGTTCTGAGAAGGTTTTTTCAACTGAATTATAAAACATTCACAAATCAAATTTTTAACTGCACTGTAAACGTTTGTAGGACTACGTATACAGGCTATCGGTTGGGTTATCTTCACTTGTATATTATAACTATTTCACAAGAATTTCATTCATCGCTATTTTAAAACAGCCCTGTAGGAGTTTGAAATATTAATCAATGTTCCGTTCCTACTGTCACAGTTATACGCAAATATTTTTTAGAAGTTCCGCAGGGTGCCCTTAATGGTTTTACTAACACAATTAAGTCGCCATAATCATCACAAGTGTGTATTGTCACCCTAACAAAATCATTTTGTGTTATTACACATCTGTTTACGTCATCTAACCAAACGAATGATGAACTGTCTTTTTAATACAATGGAAAATTGTAAAAAGGAGAGGTGCCTTCCAGGAAAGGTAAAAACACAAGTTAATTCACCAGAGTAGTACTGACGATTCAAAAAATAAAAATCATAGCATTATCAGAAATATTGAAATGGCATAAACCGAAGAGGATTTGAATTCTAATCAGAATACTATTACATGGACTGATGAATCTGCTTTGGGTTTTAACTGAAATTCCTCATCCATAGTAAATAAAAGGCAGAACAGATTACCTGAATGAATAATTAATAATAAGCCATACGGTCGTATCTTTTTAATTTCATTCATTCTTATTTACCTAACAAACACAGTTTCTAAAATTAGCTGATTAATAACGATATCGTAGAAAAATGGGTTTCATCTTGATCAATTAATTGAATATTCAAAGATCGGTTCTGCTACCTTCACGTATCGGCTTGTTTTTTAGATATTACAAGACGAACAGGAATATCATATAACTGATGACGAGATATTGTTGATGACGGAGCTCGTGTTGAATTATTGTTTGGGCTATTACCATCATCTATTGTGGATGTAATGTTTTCCGACGTTTCGATAGACATCTTCTATCTTTATCAAGGAGAAAAGTAAGAAACCTTTTGAAAATTATCAATTTTCAAAAAGTCAATTGACAGAAGTCATGAAAGAAAATGAACGATGTTATATACTCATCTGTGATAGGATGATATAACTGTTTTAGATGCGACTCAATTGTTTCATATGAATTCACGGCATATTTGTCCTTTGGATGGAGTCCTTAATCGATTAAGTAAATTAATGCATTTTATACGAAAATAATAACATTGAATCAGTTCAGAATATTCCCTTAGTCATAAAATTATATTAACAACATTGGAAGATATTTTTAGCAAAAAACTTATAGACAACTTTAATGTTCAATTTATAAAATCTATCAAATATCTATCTGATAAATTCTTACAGGCGCTTGAAATTATGTCCCCGATATATTATATATTAATATATTATTATTTTTATGCATCGATATATTGAATTGTATAAATGATTCAGTTTATTAAATTTAGAAAATTTTTTTTTCTAAAACGTTCCGATATATATGAATCGCCTTTTCATGATGATGATAAATGATATTCTCTTTATTATGTTCCACAAAGTCGATTAAACGTACTAGAGTTGTGTATGAAGCTCTTCTAAAATTTTTGTTGTAGTGTGTTCTGTAAATGTCCATAAAATGATTATTCAAATTCATTTGCAGTCTCTAAACAATGTGTTGATTTAACACTTGATCAAACGAAATGTGCGGATGGTAGAAAGAACTTCCATGAAAATTAGAAATAAAATTTTATGTTAGCTATTTCAAAAAACAAGGCATCTTGATTTCTTTTGTGAAATTTTCTTCTTTCGATTTAATTAATTGTTTTTTATTTTGAGTTGTTTCTTGTTCGAAGTAGTTGTATTTGAAAGCTAGAAAGATTTATTAGAAATAAAAATTTAAAAAAAGTCGAGCAGTAAAGTTAAAAATAAAATAAGTTATTTTTTTGTAAAGATATAATAACAAGAATTCCACATCAGATGCATTTTGCGTCACTGAACTTGCCTATTGTCATTTTCGTTCAAACAATATCAACTTGGTTCTATAATTCCCAACATATAATAGTTTATTAGAAACCAATATAATATAATAATACTTTTCAACAAAATTCAGTATATTTGAAAATAATTTACAGGAAATCAATACATATGATTCTGAAAAAAATCATATAACTGGATGTGAAAAATCCAGGAGAATCCCGGCAAATATTATTGTGTAAAATAAACACTTCGCGGAACTTGGAAAAATAATATTTTTCATATTGAATAGTTATGCGTTCGAAGACGCTTAACAAATGAAAGAAATCTGACAAATCAGGTAAATGGATGTGCCAATTTAGAAGTGAAATTGTTAAGGCTCATGTTTTGACAAGGCGTGAACAAATTATTACCACAAAGCATTGTAAGTCGATAACGATTAACGTCCTTCTTCAGCTATGGCATGAGGTTTATTTGTATCCATTCAAGTGGTTGGATGTTTGAAAGGTCCCCCTTTTCTGCCAATTTTACATTCTGAAGTATTATTTGGTGTAACTACCTGATGGGTCTCTTTGTGTTTTGTTAAGACCCACTTATAAAGCTACTAAGGATTTCAGAACGTATTTCAATGGTCAATGTGCGAAACGCTTTGTACGCAAGAGAGGGCTTATCCCACTATTTGGGCGTTGATTCCATTCAGATCATTGTCATGAATATAAATATGTTGTTAGCATTTCCGATTTATCTACAGGAAGTTGTATTTTCTTTAATTTGGAGTATTTCAATTCATCAAATTATACTACTATTTTTCAATGAATCGATACTTTTGGTTTCGAGTTTGGAACTATAAAATGAAGCATGCCTACGTAATATTGATCAAAAGCCAATTACAGATCAATTGGACAAACAGGCTGGTTCGAGAACATTGAAGAGAATATTCATAAAAAAACCGTTCTCCCTCACATAAAACTTATATCTTGTTGTAGCAAAATAACAATATCGGTTTGATAGAAAAAACTGAAATATCCTGAAGTAAAAATTTACCAAGTTTGCAAAAGTGAAAAGTGGTTCAATTAAAAAACAGACCTTACAAAATAAAACGGAAAGAATGGCAACGTTTCAAATGACGGTAAATTGAGGAGAGCTACAAGGCACTCTTTCAGGACCTGTGATGTTTGTACATCAATGATCTGACTACTATGGAGTTATCCGCTAAATATTGCCATTTGCAGAAGACACGTCTTTTATCTTAAAGCATTGATTCCTAAGATGAAAAGATGGAAGCAAACATTGTAAAAACTGCAGCGCTTGAAGCAAGAGGTATTAAGTTTAAGCATAGGTATATATAGATATATAAATAGTAGTGTTAGCAGGGGTATGTGATGGGGTGCCATACAAGTCGGAGTATGACATGAAAGCCTAGGGAAAAAACCCAATAAAAAATCCTGGTTCCCCGCATAAGTGTTTTTGTGGATACAAAAATAAGCTGAAATATAATTGAGGGACTCCTTTCTTCAAGAGTGGTCTTCTATTAATAAACAAAGGGGCTTGTTCAAGTTGCCCGCATCAAATCTGAAAATAAAAAAACAAAAGCAGAAAAAAAGTGATTACAAAAGATAATTATTAAATTTGTTCGAAATTTCTAGCCCATTCCAAGAAAGAATCGAAAACATCATGAATAGCCCTTAGACCATCTTGTAATTTATATATATGACAATGTTTGATGAGATGAATCCATCTAAATAGCATGCTACTGGTACGACCATGACCTGTTCTCAAACGATTAAGAACTGTCCAAATGTTTCTTGGGAGCTTGAAACCTGGAACTTTTTCAGAAGGATCAGAAATGAGTTCTTTATTGAACATTTCATAAGAGTTTCACTCAATCTTCTATCTTTATCGCTTATGTTCATATTGAAGAATTTATTATACCAGAATGGTTTACGTGACTTTAATCTGGGAATTCTATATTATGGAATATATGAAATAATTGGAAAAAAATTAGGAAAAGAATGATATTTGCTCCAAGAATTCAGAGCTGCAGTCTGTCTGCGAATATGGGGAGGGACAATGTTAGTCAAAACTGGTGAACCGGTGTGAATCTTATGGCGCCAATAATTATTCTCATCGCTGTATTCAATTGTGCATCAATTTTTTATGTATGTGCACTATTAAATCAAACAGAGCTGTGCATGCGTAGAGTGATCCAACTTGTTTCTGAAGAAAATTATTCCTAGTTTTCAGTTTCAGGCTCACATCATCTGAATGAACTTTATAATTGAGAGATGAATCTAATTTAACTCCTAAGTATTTAGGATAGAAATAATGTTCGATAGGAGCATCATTGAAAGTTACAGTTGATTTCCTATATTTCTCATGATTATTCAGATGGAAACAAGATATCTCTGTTTTGTTATCGGATGATAGTATGTTCTCCAGAGTGGTTTGAGTATAAATCCTTAAATAGTTGAAGCATTTCGCAACAGTTGAATTGGTTTGATTTTAATATTCTAGACATGGAAGAGTCGTATGCCAAAAACGAAGTTCTTGCCACTGGCCCTACATAGATTGTCTGCCTGATTTCAATGTATTATATTCTGGTGATGTCTATATTGAGAGAGTAATGTCTGTTAAATTCTTCAGTTCCCAATAAAAAGGCTGTAATGCTCGATGTTTGAGAATATTCCGTCCGAAACAACATCCAGTTTGTACTGAATCTAGCAAGGTAGGGCCATGACAATCTTGGTTAGGCAAATAGATCCTTCTTCGTCAATAATTTCTTCTGCAGCTCTATAGTGCTGCGATGCCTAGCGAACTAATTATCTTCTTATTCCGGCTCTCAACGCTCAGTAGGCCCTCATTTTTATCACTAGCGGTCTTGAACTTTGGAGAAATCCTGCGGTCAATCTTAGTTTTTCTGTAAAGCAGGTACTTAAGCTTCCCACCACGACAAGGTGTTGACCGTCAGACTGCGTACCTGAGGACGAAGATTCTGTGCAGTCAAGAAGGAAGTGGGTGCCTTTCGTCGTAATGTGACATATTTTGCAGAATGTGCCGATGCTTGAAATCTACAAGTTGTACTCGATTGTAATTTACGATGTAATATTTAATCAAAGCATTTGTGTTAGAAGAGAATGAAGAGGAAAATAATTTGAAAATCTCCCAGTCGACATTCTCAGGTTTGAAAGGGTTCTGCTGTGTCTGATAAAAATTGCTTTCAATTCTGGTCATTTCGGCGATTCCTTCAGTAATCAATCATTTTGAAATACTCTGTACAACATATGTATGTGCTTCAAAGCTGTGAATGTATTATTACATCAGAGTATGCAGAAGTTGTTTGTCGTTCTTACGAGATTTGAAAGGATCAAAGGAGGACACCCTCATAAGGATACCTGAAAGTTAATTGAACTAGTACACAAGTAGATGAAAATAACAAAATCCACGCAAATCCATAACCAAATCCGCTTAAAGTCTGTGGCGTATAGAATTCGGTGATCAATTCCTTTACGGGTTATAACATAATCTTTGTTCGAATGAATGTTAGAGGAGGGAAAGCAGACAGCGCGCTGGTGGCACTCCCATCCGAAGCCAAAGTTTAATTACAGACTGCAAGACTCCCCAGGGAAAGTAGGGCTTCCAGCTACTCTTTGTCCACCCCCTCCCGACTCTCGTACTTTTCCCTAACAATATCGAGGCTCATTTGCGCCTGTAAAACGCGTTTATTATATTTCGATGTTTCATCTCAGAATTCAACAAAAGGATATCACTCTCAGCTAAACAAATGCCGAAATGTTGCATTGACTTTTATCGATGTTTCCTCGGCAATTATTTGACCTGTATAAACAAAGGGAGATTTGTATAGAAAAATCTTCATAATAGTTCTTAAGGAAGCATTGATACAACCAGTGTACAAGAAAAGCGAACCAGAGAAACCACAGAGCTATAGACCAATAAGTCTTCTACCAGCATTCTCCAAAATTCTAGAATACTAGAACTATCACTCGAATACGCATCAGGTCCATCAAATCTTGAACACCATCTCAACAAGCCGCGAACAAAGAAAATTTTGCTCAGCAGGTTTGGTATAACGGACTGCTATACAACTCAAACAACTCCTACCGTATTGCATGATTCTGAAGTCGTATCTAGCAGACCGTTATTTTGTCGTGTAGTATGGGGAAGCAATAACCACTCCTGCTAAAGTAACTGACTTATGATATCCCAGAGAATCTACACCCCAAGTCTTCTCTGGGTTATCATACGTCAATCGTGGCTAACTCGCGCCCTTGGAGCGATGGTTCTTCGGAATTGTTGTTCCTTTTTATCAATGCAACTACTTTGATTACAATTGTATTGATATTATGTTTCTTCGAATTCATTTTGCAGTTATTTATTGAGTCCTATTCTTATCTCAGTTTTTTTTAAATTTGATTCATTTCATTAAGTTTTAATCTTTGATTTTATCAACTTACTTTTCCGTGCTGGCATAACGGCATTAGAAATCATTTTCTTTCAAAAATATTTAATCTTGAATTATTTTTTTTATTATTGCTATTGTATATACAACAAAGCGAATAAATGCATTCAGGAAATAAATTCAGCTTCTATCAATTACTTTGTTATCTGAAATCATATGACATGGTTACTTGCACTCAGTACTACGGTTGGTCTAAGCACTGAATTAAACTGTAATTAAGAGTTCAAATTATATTTCTACGACTTTTGGGATAACTTACTAAAAATTCTATGCAGTTATGAGCTTATAAAAACGCTGTTCCTAAATTATGGATGGTCGAAATTTTGTGGCAAAGAAAAATTTCAAGGCTACACAGGTGAGAAACACCGATCTATACAAAAGAACAGTTTGCAAGAATATTATATTTGGGTTTATTCCGCCAATTGACGGTGTTACATGAGCACAATGATCTGAATTGTGTTATTCGAGAATTTCGATTCGAAGCACTTGAAATGGAATACGAGATCCTCTCGATACAATGTAAAGGATGATGAGATTGCCAATCTCTATCTATTGTCAGTTAGGTTAGAAGGGTATTCGACCATTTCAACACATGTTTCTCTAGACATAAAAGGAGAAATAAGCTCTGAACAATCAAAAATCTTAAGGTAAGACAACATAATACAAAATTTGAAAATTATTATGACCGTCATATCTCAGTATGTCGAGCAAATGAAATGTTCTGGAATCTTCGAGCAACTTATCTTCAGAATTAGCTTTATGATTTTATTCTCACGTGAAATTCTAAGGACGATATTTCACGACGATATAAGAGATATTTCTGGAAAAATATAAATACAGAGTGTTTCGGATTTGATGCGAGATTCCAAAGGGTGATTCTTTAGCGGAAATTGAGGAGGGTCTTTCATTAAACTTTTTGTTCAACACCCTCGAAGATACAACATTTAAATAATTTCTTCCATAACGTTTTCTTTGGTCGTTTGGTATGTTTGAGGCACTAATAAAACCGTTTGGAAATCACAGACAACAAAACTTTGTCATATGACTTGATTTTTCTTTAAATGATAACTTTTGTGAATTTATATCAGAAGATCAGTAGTTAATTTTTTGTGATCAAACTAATAATAATAAAGTTCTGATGCAAAATATTAGGAAAGCCGGTTTTTTCATCTCCTTATTACATTTTGTGGTAACAGAAACGCTCAGAAATTGTCATTTCATTAGAATCACTTATCTGCTAGTTTATTCTTCTAAATTCTTATAAAGTGAATATATTAAATGAAAACCTTTTTGTTTACCTCATTTTTTATATCTGTGCCATATGATGGGGTTAGTGCGGAAATGAATTGTCACATATTATACCGACAAATAAGCTGCATATATTCTCACTCCAACTCCATCAACATATTCTATGTCGTTATTGTTGATATAAAACTGTACTAAATACTCATCATTTTCTGAATAAAATTTTTCCTTAAATCTATGTTGCTGAAAAATGAGTTAAACTAACCAAACTAAAACTAAATTCGACACAATGATTTAGCAAATTAACCAAGCAATTGTCGATGTGTCCGAACTACTAATAGAAAATATTACTATAACTTTTCTGATTCCTAATACTTGATCATGCGTAGTAAAATATTCAATCTATTTCTTTTACTGATTGTCAACTGTAATATTTTCTTTGTTGGGACAAACCTTTTATTTCCTGAAATTTTTCATCAGGAAAAACAATTCAAAAAATTCAATAAGAACATTTTTCAATTCATCCCACAGAATTCTGTGATTTTATCAACTGTGCAAAACCCCAAAAGGATGGGGATCGGTCGGGAGATTTCCTGGTTCAGGACGACCGTCGACCACTTCAACCAACGATAATGTCAAAAACATCAAGGAAATTGTGCTCGAGAAACATCATGCCAATAATAGAGAGATAGGTCGTGACCTATTGGGCATGCAGCGTCGCCGCTCGGCTCGTTTTGATAGAGTTGAATTTTTATCAAAAACAGTACCGGGTGCAGGTATAGCTCCAAACATGCTGGATCGTGCGAATTCGGATCCCACGTTCACAGGACGGATCATAACTGGTGACGAGACATGGTTCTATGAAAACGACACAAAGAGGAGCCAACAGTCATCGGAATTGTTGAGAAAAAATGAGCCGAAACCGAAAAAACCTAGCAAAAGTCGTTCTAAAAACAAAATGATGCTTATTGTGTTCTTTGATATTCGTGGTGTGGTTCATCGTGAATTCTTTTCGCAGGGTGGAATGATCAATAAGGACCTCTATTCAACAGTTTTGAAATGTTGAAGATATTGGCCGTAAACGGCCAAACTATTCTGGGATTTTGCATGACGAAAGCGCACCATCTGATCGAGTCTCAATTATTAACGATTCAAGACCAAACAAACCATTAACACCATCGAGCAGCCACCTCATTCTTTTCTTAATCTATCTTCGTGTGACTTTTTTCGTTTTTCCAAACTGAAATAACCACTCCGGTAAACCAGATTTGAATCCATGGACGTCATTGAAGAAAATTAGCAGAAGGAGATGAGACCATCCCTGAATGCACCTAAGAAAAATGTTTCCTTGATTGGAAAAACGTTTTTATTGCTTCAAATGGAGCATATTTTGTGGAAGATTCGAAGAATATTTAGAAAATTTGAAAATTTTTTCATTTAAAATTTAGGATAGTTTTTTCAGTCTTTTGATCACGTCAGCTTGAAAGTTTGATTTTTCTACAGTTTGGAATGTCGACTAAACGGACAAAAAATTATTTATAATGACTTCTTTTCGCCCGTTTGAGGTGGGTATAGAACCCTAAAAAAACAATAAAAACACATCTTGAAAAACTTGACGTGTTGAATTTTACGATGATGCCGTAACTTATAAGCTCACAATCCGAAAAAAATCGGTTTAAGGAATTCTAGGAAAATACGATGAAAGCTCTTAAGGGTTGAACACAGGTTGATGTCATCTGTCAGACGAAGTCTTTGATGAGTTTATTATCTTGCTGATCGAAATTCTATCACTAACTAATTGTAGGAAGCGGGCAAAATGGATGAGTTGCTAATATTGCCGAAGAAAGAGAGGAGGGTGTCCATCACACAAAAGCTTGGCCGCCAAAGAGGTCTCATTCTTTTAAAGCCGTGAATTGGTGTTATATATATACACTCATGTATAAACTGCAGGCGTGCCTGAATGCTTTTTGGCGTCGGCTTCTATCAATTATAGCCAACGAGAGAACGACTGGTTATTTAGAATTTTTTTATTTCGGCATAATCCCTTTTATGTTCGGTTGCTTTTATTTCATTAACTATCGGTGCTTTTATTTGTCGATGTTTACTCACAGGAAGATACGAAAGAAAAATATGGGCGTGGCTGCATAACCATGGATATCCCAATAGAGCATTTCCAATGACTTGTAAGATTCGGGAGTTATTCCACAATCAATAATCTTTAACGATAGATGGAAAGCTTTGAAATGTAATATTGTTCGAGGGATGATTTCTATGCTTTGAGATCAGAGGACAGTAACAAATATTATTATACCATTTTTTTCCTTCCCACTGCGTCTGACTGAATCAATTCTATGAATATGGAAAAAATATTGAACACAGAGATTGTCTCAAATTTTGTTTTTAGAACGAAATTAATTGTGCAGACTCATTTCGAATTTTGCAAAAGCCTTAGGGAGACTTTGTTTTATCGATAACCCAAGTGTGCGAATGGTACAAAGCCTTCAGAAACGGTCGGGAGATCGTCGAAGATTTGCCTCGTTCAGGACGACCGTCGACCTCTTCAACCAACGAAAAAATCAAGGAAATTGTGCTCGAAAATAATCATGCCAGTGCTATCGCACGTGATCTCAGCATCTCTCGTGAAACCCATCGTTTGCTTTTTAGTGAACCAATTGGGCATACAGCGTGTCGCTACTTGGTGCTGAATTTTCTTCACAAACAGTACCGAATGCAAGTAGCTGCCGACATGCTGGATCGTACGAATTCTGATGCCACATTCATGGGACGGATCATAACTCGTGACGAAACATGGGTCTCTGAATACGACATAAAAACGAGCCAACAATAATAACAATAATAATGGAGAAGCTGTATGTTGTAACGTTCATTTTTATATATTTTCTGTAAATGATTTATTTTGAATTCAAAGTATACTGTCCATAAAACTTCAGGGTGTTTTGTTGGTTGCCTATTTGAAAATTTCAATATCTTGATCGCGATTCGATTCCCGTGTTATTTTATTTACCTCATATGTTCCATATGTGGGCCTGGGAGATTGGAATAATTAATTCCTTTGTTTTAATTGTGAAAATTGAACGCTATATGCTGGTTACTGTGGAAGATTATCGTGAAGAGTTTCTTTGAAAATAGCAAAATTATTTGGATTAAGATATCTTCTACAATTTCGAATATATTGGCTGATTGAAATATTTTGGAGATTTAAGCAATATATTACCCTTGGGGGATTAATACTGGCTCAGCGATCAATTTTATTATAAGGCCGCCCACTATCTTAGTAAGTGTGAATCGATCCATATTCTATTCTGGAAAATTCTGATTGAGATGTTTATTTTCAGGGCCTTTTTTTTTATTTCTACTATCTACTTTAACTTCTTATTTTTACGTTTACTTTCTGCATTTGTGGTTTTGGAACATTTTGTCGCTTCTACTTTGCCGTTTCCATTTCAAGGCCGTTGTTTCATCGAGGGAAGTGACCTTGAAAGTTATTCATCCAGTAATTAGGATTGAAAATCGTCGATAATTCATTGTACCATCAGGAATAGGGAGAACAACCTTTCTTTTTATCATAAATGAGAATTGGAATAACTGGTAATCATTTCGTTGGATAGTTCACTGCTTATATTGAAGAATATTCTGGTATGTAAGAAAAATTCCTTCTTTACGACATTCGATCCATGTTGTTCAATGAATCCTCGAAGCACAGTTACGAAGGAGGGAAAATAAGGAAATTACGATTACATTTTGATTATTGAACCGATGAACTGGGTCATTTTTATAGATGAAATATTTTTTTATAATAACACTTCACAAAGTATTTTATAGAATAGTTGTTAAAATATACAGAGTGTGACCTTTACACTTGATCAAGTATAGGGGAAGCGGTAAATGTTGAAGTTTGATATAAATTCTTTAATTTTGTGAATATTTGAATAATTGAATATACTGGTAGAAAATCATCGAACTCATTTAATTTATTTTGTATTTTAAATCGGTAGTGAATAATTTCATGAAAATTTTTAGTTTATTATTTCCACTTGTTGAGGTGTTTACGTGTTTGGCCAAAACAAGTGCTTTTTGGACATCAGCTATTTTTTTTGTTTTGTCTTTGTTTTCTTACTTTAAATATTTTTCTTGAGAGGTTAGGGTTAAATACGTTGGCGCCCATAGTAACATCATTTGAACCCACGCCGTCTCCACTGTTAAAACGGCGAACCGCGGTCCTAGCTTTCTCATATTTTATTTTGTTATTTATTTGGTGGTTTTGAATAATTTTAGTTTGCATAAAAATTCGGAGTGAGATAAAGCATTATAATGTATGGCACTTATTAGCTATTTTTCAACATAGATTCCAGCTAACAATTAAAAAATGGGTTGTCATTCTAGGTTTGAGATATTTGTCATGTCTGACATTGACCTTGAAATGGAAATGATCAATGGAATTTTTGACTATCGAAGAAGTGTCATAAGTCTTTTTTCTGAAAGAATCTAGAAATAAAGACTCCATAAGTTCCATTTGATAATTTAAGGGTTTTCTTCTGATTTGTCAAGAATTTTCTGAGAAAAATAAATAGATGGCTAGTTGAAACAACGTAGAATTCTCTGGGTAACCTGATTATAGATGGAAAAACTGAGCCCCTTTAACACTTTTTATTTTTTAAGATAATTTATCAATATTAAGGTATTATCACACACAAGATTCTAGCTTCAGAAAAAATTATTGAAGGAAAACCTGCTGTCACGTTATTTCAAAACATAAGAAAATCAAATATTATATTCGAATCTTTCTTATTCCCTGAATTTGACATCATGAATTATTTTCACGTATGAAGAATAGAGATTGAGCATCATGGAGAGGTTTATCCGATACCATCATCCGAGAGAATATTTTCGAAGGAAATGATGCGTAGAAAGTCCGTGCTCCCAAATTGTTGGGCAGTCCCGATTTTGGTTCCCAGAGATTATCCCTGAATTGTTTCCTCACAATTTAACTTTCCTTTTCATGATCCCAAGGGTCTCAACGAAATGTACCGCTTCCAACTTGCAGAGAAATAGGGAATAATGTATTCAACAAAATATTAGATTTTTTTTAATTTGGTTAGTTTATGATATGATATGATTCATCTAAAACAAATAACATTGAATTGAACAAATCGTTTTTTGAAAAGTGCAAATTATTCAATAAAAATAAAAAAAATTACTATAATAGTCGTGCACTTTCCATTGAAGTTCCTTTTCGATACCTACGGTTCTTATTCCAGACAAACAATGTCATGAAGAATTAAAAAGTGAATATTTTCATATATCTTATCATAACATCAAACAATTCAGAAAACTACGGAAAAATTATCAAACAATAAAATAGAGCACTGCACGAGTTTCGGGATTTGCCGTTTGGGCTTTTCCCTCGTCAATTGAAATTAAATATTTTTAATAATTCTTGGTTAAATACTGATGACGCGCAGTAAGTAGTGTGCTAGAACCGCTTATAATTGATTCACTTTTTTATCGAAAACTTGTATAACAAGTATACCACCGGTATGAAATGAGCGTTTCTTTGTGAAACTAAAACACTAATTATTAATGGGAAAGTAAAAAACATTTCATTCAAAGTATTGGCCATTCTTTTCTACATATTTGGACCACCTTTCTGGCAATTTAATAAATAATATATAATAAAATTGTTTGTCTTTTAAAGCAAACCAACCAGACACCCAAATTTCGACCTCCTCGTAGGAATCAAAGTGCTGCTGAGCCAATGAGGGTCCAATCGATGAATCGATGAATCGATGGTAGTCGGAAGGTCTGGTGAATACGGCGGGTGGAGTTGCAGCTCCCAGCCAAGTGTTTTGATTGTATCCTGAACCGGTTTTGCTTTGTGGGCAGATGCAATGTCATAGAGCAAATATAACTTGCCGTGTCTGGCCCATTCTGGTCGTTTCTCGATCAATGCATGATTCAAATTGATCATTTGTAGTCGGTAGCGAGTTTTAACGATTTCACCAGGTTTTAGGAGCTCGTGGTACACCACACCTTTCTGGTCCCACCCTACACACAGCATTGTCTTCTTGCCGAATCGATCTGGTTTTGCAGTCGATGTTGATGGTTGTCCCGGATTTACCCATGATTTTTTCCGTTTAGGATTCTTAAAATGAATCCATTTTTCATCGCCAATAACAATCCGATGCAAAACCGATTTTTTCCGTGTCTTTGAAGCAAAATTTCACTAGTGTTTTTTCGGTTTTCCCTCTGTCTTTCATTCAATTCGTGTGGTATCCATTTTCCACACTTTTGGATCTTTCCCATAGCTTTTAAACTGTCAGAAATTGTTTGTTGTGCAACATTTCTACCTTTTCCATTTTATTCAAAGTGTCATCTCCATCCAATATCGTTTGCAATTTGGCGTGTTCAAACTTTTTTGGTGGTCTTCCACGTTCTTCATTTCTTACATCAAAATCATTATTTCTGAACCGTTGAAACCATCTTTTGCATGATGCTTCTGATAGAGCATGATCACCATATGCTTGGACAAGCATTCGATGCTACTATTCAGCACTTTTCTTCAAATGAAAACAAAAAATTAATGCTTTCCACAAATCATCACTTTCTGGTACAAAATTCAACATTTTCATCACGATGAAATAATATTTTGTTGTATGTTCAATGACTTGATATGTCATAGCAAACAAACAAAAGAAAAATAAAGGCTCGTTCACAACAAATGTTCCCTATCGAGACAGACGCTCACTTCATACCGGTACGCCTGGTAAATTGTGATGACACTTATTTTTGGTTGAACGGCTAAGTAAGCAAGCAAAACTGCTGTATATGAAGTTCTGCAGGTTCTGCACTTTGAAAAATGGACTGTATAGTGTGGTTTACAGCCTGGAAGCATCCGATCGTACAGTTAATGGTTCTCGTTAGAGATGGTTGATCAATAATTATTCATTTCAAAATTTTAATGGTTCCGACACCTTATGCTGCTTCCGTAACAATCGATTTATTGAAATCAAGATTTGGCGATAACATAATTTGTAGAAATGGCTCATTCAATTGGCCTCCAAGACCATGCTACACACCTTCACTGGATTATTTTCTTTAAGGTTATCCCAAGTTATTGGTATTTATGCTGATGATCCACAAATAATAGACACTTGGGAAGCAAACATAATTCGTGTTATTGATGTATTAAAAACTGAAATACACAAAAAAGTGGTCCAAAATTGGTCTCGTAGAACGCGGTTCTTCAGAGGTTGTCGTGGAAGACATATACCGGAAATATACCGCCTCATAGTCCAGATCTGGCACCAAGCCATTATAATTTATTTTTGTCCATGTCGAACGATCTTAGTGGTGTAAAATTGTCCTCAAGAGAAGATTGTGAAACATGGTTATCTCATTTTTTTGCTAATAAGGACAAGACGTTTTGGGAACGAGGTATAATGAAATTACCTTACCTTCAAATGGGAATAAGTAACTAAAAAAATGGGTGCTTATTTGAACATTAATGAATTATTGTAACTATGTTGAATGAAGGCCCAAAATTAAAGTAAAAATAATGGATTTCTTCTTCCTCAACCTATATTCCACGAACGAAGTACTTACATTCAAATGATGGCCTTAAATGGACTTATCGCAACTGTTCGGTTGTGAAACAGAATATTCAATTTCACGTAATATACAACCATTGCTTTTTCGACAAATAGTCGAAATATCAAGAAAAATCAACCACCGAAGACAAATCATTCTTCATCACGATAATGCAAGCTCCCACCTATTGGCTGAAACAATGGGATATAGGAGCGCTCGAAATATCTAATTAATCGGTGGTCCGTCTTTACTCTGCACCCAATGCCTTTTTCCATCCATCCGGATGACAATTGGTTCACCAAACTCAAGCGAGAGTTTTCAAGAGAGATGTTATGATCACAAGCTCTTTCTCTAACACTGGCATGACGATTCTCGAGCACAATTTGCTTGAATTTTTCGACATTATCGTTGTTGGTTGAAGAGGTCGACGGCAAATCTACAACCGTCTTTAGAGGCTTGTACCATTCGTACACAATGCCAGAATTGATCCTTCCCGGGATCTAACCAGGGAGTTCTGCGTGAGAAAGGAGAAGCATTAAGCAATGCTAGCTGAAAACCATGAGATTCACAAGGGCAAAAACTAGCAAATCATCATTCAATCTTCGAGAAATCATATCTTTGGAAATATTGGTTTATCGAAAACAAAAATGCCACGGACATCAGTGAGTCCAAACGAAACGATTGATACCACCTTTATTCCAATATCAGTAAAATGGACACGTTTGGGCAAATCAATAACCACTCTGTACAGGAAAACGAGAGCACCTAAAATATATTATTACTCAGATGTACCTCATCAGAAAATGTAGCTTTTCCGAAAAGAGTTGAAATAAAAATGCGCCGAGGAAATGTTCCCGGAAACATTTTAAATCATTAGTCAGCGAAACGGGATCATCCTAGTTTTACTCTTGTGGAAAATCAATATGCCCTGTAGGCTGCAGCTTCGGCACCGACAGGATTAATGTATGTTGATTATTTTATCATAGATGGGGAGAACGAAATTAGCTTATGATTACATTGATCACACGGTATTTACCGCTATTAGTTGATAAAAGGGTACGAAAGATCCTGGGGGAGTTTAAAAGATCCCGAGGGATGCCTGTACACCCCCATACACATATTAACATACATTATTCGGATAATTAGATCTCTTTTGGACGGATGTCACATGGAATTTGAATCAACATTTATGATAAACTTCGTCATAAGGTTCTGGCAGAGGATAACAAATCGAGGGGCACTTTTTACACTTAGAGAAAAAAGTATTCGGAAATTCTCACTCCAATTGCCCACGTTAAGTCTTTTTAAGTATTTGAAGTGTCTGAATTTTAGTAGAACTGTCCGTAAATACTATGCCAAACATGAGCGCGGCCTGTCAACTAGTCTGTTGGAACCAGTCGACTTGGTGGTAGTTTGCGGATGCTACAATGGAAAAAGAATTGAACAAAGTGTTTTGAATGAAATGTCGTGTGCTGACTCATTTCGAATCTTGGAAAAGTCTTAGGGAGACTCTGTTTTATCGAAAACCCAAGTGTTCGAATAGAAAAAGCCTTTGAAAACGGTAGGAAGATCGTCCAAGATTTGCTTCGTTCAGGACTACCGTCGACCTCTACAACGAACGATAACGTCGAAAAAAATCAAAGAAATTGTGTTCGAAAATCGTCATGCCGGTGTTAGAGAGATAACTCGTGATCTATCGTGAAACCGCTCGTTTGATTTTGATAGGCGAATTGGACATGACAGATTGGCTCGTTCCGTTAGAGCTGAATTTTCTTCAAAAACTGTACAGTAGCTGCAGACATGCTGGATCGTGCGAATTCTGATCCCGCGTTCATGGGGTGGATCATAAATGGTGACGAGATATGGATCTATGAATACGAGACACAAACGAACCAAGGATTACCGGAAAGGGTGAGAAAAAATGAACAGAAACCGAAAAATTCTCGCGAATCAAGACGATGCTTATTGTTTTCTTCGATACTCGTGGTGTGGTTCATTATGAATTCGTTCTGCAAAGTCAAACGGTCAATACGGACTTCTATTTAACTATTTCGAGATGTTTGCGAGAAAATATTCCCGTAAAGTGCTGGATATATTGCAAAACAATTCGTGGATTATTGATGATTTTAGATAAGGCCAACCACTCGCTAAATACCATCGACCAGCCACCTTATTCGCCTGATTTAGCTACGTGTGACTTTTTTTCCCAAACTGAAATTACCGGTCCTGGGACCAGATTTGACTATATAGTCGCCTTAAAAGAAAATTTTGCAGGAGCGAAAGCCATCCCTGAAAGCGCGAATAAAAAATGTTTATATGATTGTAAAAACGTTCTCACATGTGTATCTCTTCAACTGGAGCATAGTTTGAAGAAGACTCAATAAATATTGAAGATGTTTAATATTTTTGCGTTTTATTTCAAATTTTCCGCTACTTTTCGTCAGAGTAATAGAAGGATATAAGATGCTGTGGAACTCTTTGTAGCTCTATTTAAGTTACAAATTTTCACTACATTATTTAGGGTGTTTCAAGTTCGAGTGCCTATTAAACCTCTAAGTAGAACTATCTTCTTTGAATATGAAAATTGGAATAGATCATTCAAAAACCGTGATCAATTTATCTAATAAGAACTTAAGTGAAGATCAGATATCTCTCCTCAACAAGGGTCTCAAGTTCTCTACAGCCCCTAAGACGATACCAAAAATTGAAATCATGTTGGCGGCAGAAGAAACTGCACAAAAAATTCGAGAACCTGAAAAAGCCGAAGAGTAGATGGAAAATCAGAACCTTGTTAGACAGGAATAACAAAACACCTCTACCCAATATAAATAAAGCTGAACAGAGGGCATTAAAAGATCTTAACTCGGATAGTTCCATAAAGATACTTCCAGCAGACAAAGGAAACGCCACTGTAATTCTAGATGTTGGCTCTTATAATCAAAAAATCAATGAATTATTAGAAGCAGGAAAATACAAAAAAAAAAAGGACCCTACCACCACAGTTGAAAACAAGATTTACAAAATCCTTTATAAATATCGAAATGAATTTCCAGATCAATTCATTAGATCAAGACTTACACCTCACTTCAGTAAACCACCACATTTATATGGTCTACCAAAAATACACAAAGATCCTCTAAGACCAATTGTGAGTTCAAGAAATTCAGCATGCCACCAATTGGCTAAATTTCTGCTGAAAATTATATCACCATTAAAAAGTAATTCAACATCGATGATAAGAAACACGAAACACTTCATAGAAATAATGAAACATCAAGAAATCATGGAAGAAGACGTTATGGTCAGCTTCGACATTACCAGTTTGTTCACTAATATTCCAACAGATAAAAAACTTATCATAGTTAGGAAAAAGCTTGAAGAAGATCAAACCCTTAGTGAAAGAACTACACTAAGCGTGAATACAATTATGGAAATGCTTTCTATTTGTATTGAAACAACATATTTCCAATTTGAAGACATCTTTTATCAACAAGAATTTGGAATGGCCATGGGTTCACCACTATCACCAATTTTAGCTGATTTATATATGGAAATTTTCGAACAGAAGGCATTAGAAAAATATGCACTTAAACCCAAACTGTGGAAAAGATATGTAGATGATACTTTCATTATTTGGCAACATGAAAGAGACACTATAAGATGGATTCCTTCAATATAAACAATGAATCAATTAAATTCAAATTGAAATCGAGAAAGAATCAATTCCATTCTTAGATGTACTCGTACATAAACAAAATGGAATCCCAAGAACCAATGTGTATAAAAAGCCAACGAACACAGGACAATATCTACATTTTGATTCAAACCACCAACTAAACACTAAATTGGGAGTAGCAAAATGTTTATTTGATAGAGCAATAAATATTTGTTGCACTGAAGAAGACCAAAATGAAGAAATAAATAACATCTCGAAAACTCTTAGAAGCAATGGCTACCCCAAAAAGATATTAGAAAAAGCTAGACGAACAAGAGAAAGTCAACCAGAACCAACAGATATAAATCAGACCATTAAAACCGTAATTCCTTATGTGAAAGGTTTGTCGGAGAAAATGAGAAGAATTGGAAATAGATACAACATAACGACTGCATTCAAAACTCAAGACACTATCAGAGCTAAACTTACAAAAGTTAAGCCTAATAATGAGACACAAAGGACAAAGAACTGCATACATGAATTACCTTGCGAGTGCGGAAGATCTTACATCGGAGAAACTAAACGCCCTCTGAATGTACGAATAAAAGAACATCAGAAGCTTCTACGAGTACTAGACAGCGACAAATCCAGGTTGGTCCAACATGCTGTAGATGAGAATCATCGTATAAAATGGGACGAAGCATCAATAATATCCAAAGAAGAAAAACTTGCAAGAAGAAAAATCAAAGAAACAGCATTTATGAAAATAACACCTGATTCCATAAGTGCTCCATCTATAGATCTGCCAGAAGTTTGGACGCCGATAGTTCGATCCAACTTAAAAAGATCATCATATCACAGATGAGTATATAACATCGTTCATTTTTCTTTCATGACTTCTGTCATATTGACTTTTTGAAAATTGATAATTCTCAAAAGGTTTCTTACTTTTCTCCTTGATAAAGATAGAAGATGTCTATCGAAACGTCGGAAATCATTACATCCACAATAGATGATGGTAATAGCCCAAACAATCATTCAACACGAGCTCCATCATCAACAACATTTCGTCATCAATTGGAATATTGATACTGTTCGCTATAGGTACTACATAGCTGAAACATCCCACTTCCAGTTATACAGGGTGGAAAATGAATTTGTCAAAAAAATGTTTTGAACCACTTGTTCACCTGAACAATATCAATAATCCCAAATATTTGTAATTGTCAAATTTTTGGGCACGAATGGCATAAATCGAATTAGCTAAAATCAATTTTGTCCGTCCGTGAGCACGATGACTCTCGAACGGAATGATTAAAAGAAATGAAATGTAATCGTTGGTTTGAATATATCGGCTGATTTCAAGAAAACGAGAAGAAATTCTTATTTTTGCTAATTACATTCTTCAAATAAAATAAAAATTATGTGATTCTGCAAATTTTGTGATAACTCACAAGTGCCAAAGCCATCTGACCCCTCTTCAGAGAGTTTTTTAATTTTTTTTAGAGCCGAATCCAAAAATTAAAATTTTCAAATGAATAGAAACCACAGGTTCGTCACTGTTTACCTATATCAATTTTTTTCTTTACGATTCATACATAACATAGGATAGATTTTCGTATATTCAGTGGAATAAAATACCAAAAAATGGCCACAAAATGAATGATAATCGCTTGGTGCCAGATCTGGACTATAGCGGATGCATAAGAACTTCTCAACCAAGCTCCCGAAGCTTTTGGCGGGTCAACAAAGACGTACAGGCCTGGCATTGTCCTAATGAAATACGACACCTCTCCCATTTGCTAATTCTGGTATCTTCTGATCAATTTCTGTTTTCGATCAGTCTAATTGCAGGCAGTAGAGATCCGAATTAAGCCATCAAATACACAGCAAAACTTTCCGAGCCGTTAATCTTTGTTTGGCCACTGTTTGAGCTGCTTTACCAGTCTTCGACCATTGTCCTTTGTGACCCATTTCTCGTCACCAGTAACCAACCTCTTCTGAAATGGGTCGATTTCGTTCCGATTGGCCAAGGAATCGCAGATGGTAACACGATCCATCAACTTTTTTTCCGTCAACTCGTGCGGCACCCAAACATCAAGCTTCTGTTTGAAGCCGGCCATATGCAAATGGTTTAGAACTGTTTTATGATCCATCTTTAGCTCCTGAGCAATGCTGCGGCTGCTCTCATGTCGGTCTACTTCGATCATTTCGAATATTTTATCAGCATTCTCGACAATAGGCCTTCCAGTGCGTGGTGCATCTTTCATGCATCAAAATTACCGGAAAAGAATCGGCGAAACCAAAACTGCGCGTGATTAGCTGACAGTATTGGTGACATAAACATTATTAATTATTCGCAGCTGCCTGACTTTCAATTTCCCCTTTATCAAAGCAAAATTGTAAAATGTTCATCTTTTCATCTACATCTTTGACGCTCTTGCATACAACTAAATAGTTCGGTCACAACAATGGCAAAATATGTTTTGCTGGAACACAAATACTTTTTTTCAAAGAAAAAAAGTTGAAAATAAGTTTGACAAGATGCGAGATATACAAACAGAGATGGTCAGTAAGCCATGTGTCAACAAAATAATGGATTTCTTCTTTGTATGAACGAATTTCCGTAGAAAGTAGACGAATATCTAATGAGATATCAAGTATTTTCGAAAATATTGTGTGGAAATTTTTTTGTAGCGTCACCATTTCAAGAAATTTGACAGATTTCCTTCAAACGATTTTCCAACATAAATTTGTTTATTCGAAAAAAAATTGCCAATCGACATTTTTCTTTCAGATTAGATTAAGTGATTCTTTTTTCATCGAAGAAATGTAAAATTTGTTAGGTTTCACGATTATTTTCAAATCTTAGGACAATAATCGATTTTTTAGATATAAGCTAGGTACTTTTGCCATCTGTTAAAATAATCTACAACTCATGGAATATCAGAAAGAACGCTGTTATTATCGATTTCCTCATTAAAAATGCAGTATTGCCACCTATCGAAATATTATTGAACTCATTCAAAGCGAGAAGTCGATGGACGAACATACACTTTTTCCATAAAATTAATTCGAAAAAATGTTGGCGGAAGGCCAGGAGCATTAGTAATCGTAAGTGATACGATCCTAACACGACTTTGTACGAACATTTTAGTCATTATATCAAAACAAAATCATAGATCATCCCTCTATTTTAATTTCGTCAATAGTCAGTGCAAAATATGAATACAGGGTGTCTAATAAAAAATTAACTCCTGTAGTGAAGAGAAGGATTTTCCATAATTGGTAGATTATTCCGATAAAAGCATCCCTATATAAATACCCAAAATTTCAATACTGTAGTGATGACACTTTTTGTTTATTCTTATGTTCACAACCCAATTAAACCTCTATGATTACATTCCTTTTTCACGAAACAACGTTATTCGAACCCCCCAAATCGGAAGAAATAATTTCGAATTAGATTTAGAATATTAAGAAAAAATATATTTAAATTTTTCAAGTCCGATTTTTCCTACATTATTCAAGATGGATATTTTTTCTAGTTATTGTTGATTATATCAAATTTAACATGCTCATAACTCATTTCCGCCAGTTACGAACTAATATTTGGAAACCTAGACTTCATTTTTTTAAGGGCCTTTTAATTTTTGTCGCAGCTTTCATGTTCTGAAAATGAGACACAATTCATATAAGTACTAGAATATGGAAAAATATTAGAGGAATTTCTGTATTCAAAGATTTACGAATAATAAAAGTTTCAACAAAAAAATTGAACAGACTAATGAATAAGAGTACCTGTTGAACTGTTACATAACGAAGTATGCGAACAAATCAGTGGCTTGCAAAAATATATAAACAAAGAATTCACCCTTTAATTTGCAAAAAATTACATACCTTTATGACATTTTTTCAAGTGAAAAGTAAAATAACAGATCTTTGACTAAAATAAATTACAAAATTGAATATCAACAAGAGAAATAATAATACAATATGCTGAACGCTTTCAGTCATATTAGCATAAGGGTTTTTTATTGAGCCATATAACACATAAAATAAGAACAAAGAAACAACAGCTAAGTGTCTCAAAATAAAGTTTATTTTTATCTATCATTAAGAATCCTAAAGCTGATAGAGCGTTGTTCGAATATTTTTTATATTAATTAAGAGGGGATTTATAGCACATAACAACTCTCAGACTTAGTAAATTCTACACTGTCCCTTCGCTCACATTGACCTGTGGCCAAGGAACAGAGAAATTAGATGAAGAAAGTATTGTGTTGCCGAAACTAATGAAAGACTTGTAAAAGTAAAAACAGATTTAGTCCTACATATGAAGAGAATTCTTAACACAGGAAAAACAGACTATTACTAGAAGGTATCTCATACACGGTTGGAAGATTGTTCAGTGCCTACTGGAAATGTAACAGCACCACCTACTTGAAGAAACATAACATTGAGAAATTACCATGCTCAGAGAAAAATAAAAGTCTTTCACCTGTGGTCAGATCAGATTGAATGGAATAACAATAATTTAAATCAAATGATAGTTTCAATTAATCCTTCTAATTGGATATGGTTCAAAATTTTTCAATACCCGAGGTCAATGATGTATGGTACTTTTGTTAACATAAATAGATAAAGAATAAAACATACTGTAACATTGCATAGGCAAGAAATTACGAATAAGTTCACCATCAGTTCAATAAACACCAATTAAAATTCTAAGGATCACAATTCATTTTATGGCATTAAATACAAGGTTGTATTGCATCCTTGTTCAGATATTTAGATAGTTTCTAAAATAATAAATTAAACCAATGAAGTAAAAATGAAGTAAGGATCATAAATCAACATTTTTCAGATTTGTTGATGATAGCTTTGGCAATACTTCTCCCTCTTGGGGTATAAATATTCCGATAGGCTTCCTAGAATTTCGCTTCTCTCTCAATTTCGACAATTCCAAATTTAATTTTTCCAAAATAGCAAAGTTGGGCGAATTGACCGCTGCTTTGCTCTGGAGCAGTGTAATTTCTTGTTCCTCAAGCTTTTTCACTTTGAAACTTTTTACAGATCTATTACCATATAACCTCAAAAAGGATCCCCATGTTTTTAGGTTTGGATGAAGAGCCTAAAATATGAAAAAAAATTTCAAAGAAATGCAAAAATCAATCAATCAACTTACCTGTAATATTGCCTGAGAAGCCCTTTGCTTGCCGTCTCTTTTATTTTGGCAAGTAACAGTTGCTGTATGCTTACCTACAGTCATAGTAAATTCATTTTTCTTATTCTTTGATGTTTTACCCTGATAGCTGATTTTCAAATCGTTGAGTCCGAAATTTCTCTGCAAACAGGTAAGAAGTATGTCATGGGGTGATGGTTCAGTAGTTTTTGCACAGAATTCTGCAACCCTTGGATCCTCAATCCTAATCTCATCAAAAAACTGTGAAAAAACGCCTTCAGCAAAAATTTACAAATGAAAAGAGATGCTACTCACTGAGAGATCTTCATCGGGATCTTTGCTTGTACTGGATCCTGTTTTGGGATCTGCAGTAATCTTGGACCTCATCTCAGGAATCAGTATTTCAAGAGTATTTTTGGCTGCTTCTGATTTTGCTTGCTTTTTGCTAGTTCCATATCCTACGCCATACTTCATATCGTTGATAGAAACAGTTGCTGCGTATGGTGTGGCTGCATTTTCTGTACAAAGAAAAATTATGACCCTTAAAAAATCTTTTACTAATCATTGAACTTTCATACCTAATTCAGTGAATCTATAAGTGGGTTGCATCTTGAGAGCATGTTGAACATATTCATGCAAAATACAGATATAAGATTTTCCATTAGGATTCATAATCCATTCTTTTCTTGTTCCTCTTGCATTTGTATCATTACCATCATTGTTTTCAATAGGAAAGGATATGAGCTTTGTACCTAAAAAATTAGTTTAGTGTAGATTGCAAAATAATAACACTTATAATACATTTGTATGTATCATTTTTTTTTTAATCTATGAACAATTAGGCTGTTGCTTCATTAACTCTTCTCTATTTCACATGTATTTTGAAGTTATATTTACCATCAGGCAACATTGGCCTCTGCAAATGCTTTTCTTGTTTTTTCTTCTTAGTATACCTCCTCCTTTCTGACCATGACTTGAACCTCATTACTTGAATTGTTTTGAATTTAAACAGGGTTTGGCAATATTCCCGCAACTGTTCAGGACTCAAATTTTGAGAAGCAATGTTTTCTTTAACAGTTTCGATTTTGGCATTCGGTAAATGGTTGTTCTCGATTTGTACCTGCTCCGCTTCTTTTTCTTTTTCAAGAGCTCTTCTGTAGCTCAGGCAAGGAACAGCACTAAGAGGTATTTCATGATTCTGAAAGTGAACGAAAAGACAACACTGTGAAGAAAATGCTTCTCAGGACACAACAAAATTGTAGGCTATGAACTCGGAACTTCAATAAACATCCTACAAGAAACATAAATGAATAAAAAAAATTTAAGATTACACAATTTTCCATACATTTATTAGGTAATTTTAAGAGTTTGTTGGTAGTAAAAATGCGGCATTGCTAGTTGACATCAAAGCCAATTCGTGTTTGTCTTTTGATTGTCTTGAGGAGCAACCATAAGTTCAATCAACAGGTGAATCTTCAAAATTACACACAAAAATTAGTTTGTTCGATATCACATGTGCTGCCAGGCCTTTGATTGATTCTCTACTTGTTCAATGAATGCAGTAAAATATAAAGTGATCATGACCTTGATGAGTTGACTAGGTTGGCCTCATTGAAAAATTAAAAACAAAAAATTAGTAAGCTCTACTTTTTATTCAGTCCCATGAGCAGCAGAAAAATTTTGGATACTTCATGTAATTAAACCGAGAATGCCTGCTTCATGGTCAATAATTATTGAATAGACTATAGACTTCAGTTAGATCAATTGAAGTATTTTCTCCACAACATCTCTTGGCTTTACAGAAAAAAAATTGCTATTTTTTAATATTAAAAGAAACTTTCATCTATTATACAGTAGGGCATCAATAACCGCATAAACAAAGTAAGACCTCTGGCAAATTACCTGAATTGCAACATACAATATTTTAATGGTTATACATCAAGAGTTTCAGTGGAGCAAAAAAACTTTAGTTCAATTCTTTGTGGAGTAATCTGATCTTGCTTATACATTTTACAATTATCATTCAATAAACAGGAAAATGTCCTACTGTATAACACGAAAAAGTATAATCTGAATGAAAATTCACTTACACGAGCAGAGCCACTGCCTAAAAAGTAAGGCTTGGATAGAGTACATACTCTAGTGTCCTTATGCAAATAAAGAGGCATACCGCTGTTATGAGAAATCTTAATCCATCCTTCAGGCAGTATGTCAAAATGATTCTGTTCTTTCTCGATTAGCACCACCTTATCTTTTTCCACATAAGGATTACCTTCATCTGACAATACAAACTATTAGTAAACCACAAGTTGTTTTTAGTACACATCTAAGACATCAAAACATACCAAATTGAGATTATTATTCTAATATTAAAATTTTCAAATCATGTTCAAATTTGTGAAATTCTGAAATAATAGATAAAGTTTAGAGTTAAAAATGATATTAAAAGAAGTAATTAAAAAAAACAGGATAAGAATCACTAATAAATAATAAAATAAAATATTTCCTCTTTTATGCACATAATCTAGATGATAGTTTCAACATACAGTTATATGGAAACACAATAAAATATTAATAAAACATGTTGATTTTATTAAGACTTCTTCAATCCTTAGACGCTACTTTACGCTAACATTGAATGAATAAATTTGAGTATTTATTGAGAGGTTTTCATAGTCTAAGAGAGATTTTCTCTAGAATTCTGAATATACAAGGCAATCACTCCAATGTATATCATGAAAATTCAAGGACTTGATGACGAGAAGGATATTCTAATGCATACAAAATTGAAATCTGATAGTCGACTTGAATCAGAGTTATACAGTAAAGGAACCCATAACTGGGAGGTGATTGAAGAAAGAAAATTGGATTGATGATGTGTTTTTATCAAATACTGCTCTTCAACTCACCTGTTATGGGATCTTCCTCTGCTTTTCTTTTCTTGTTCTTCTCAAAAGCTTCCTCGAGCATTTTCTCTATTTCTTCATCTGGAATATCTGAATCATAGTCGACCGATTTTTCGGAGTCAGAATGTTCAACCTCATCAAGAACATGGAACTTTCTGGCATCATCAACTTCGAAATCAACTGGAGATTGATCTGAAGCTCTTGAAAAAGACGGAGTTAACTGCTTGGGAACCATGAAGGGACATGAAGCACTGGTTCCTGGTTGAGAAATATCGACTTCCATGCTTTGAAAACGTATCAGTTCAAATTATATACTACTAAACTACAGGTACTTCGCAATGAGAAGATAGGTACTTCGCAACGAGAAGATAGGCCCTTGTAGATGCTTTCTGACGGAAGATTATAAAAGAATATATCAATTCACCTATTATTAAAATTGAGATATTCTTTAAATGTCTTCGGCAGAAAACGGTTTATCTTCCCAAAATGGAAAAAGTGCTGAATTATATAGATTAGATGCAATGTTAGGGATCTCACATATATTTGTGCACTATTTTTCGACGATTCTTAAAAATAGATGATTAGATTAATAAATAATAAATCATTTATCGAATTTGTGAAATCGCAAATTAGGTTATGGAGTAAAATTTTTCACTGACAAGTAAGTGTATGCACAGATAGTAAGGTATCTTTATTCTATGATGCACTGCTAATCATAGACTACCTAATGCTGCTAATTCACAGAAATATTCAGAATCTCAAAGATATTGTATATATATATATATATATTATTCAATATCTTTGCAGAATCTACACTGAGTCATAGAACTAAGACCATATATTGAAAAATTGGAAATATGCAAAAGGTAATGAACAAACTGTCATCGTTCAACTAGCTCTCATCATTCATATTGAAACAAGTTCGTTTGTCTTTATTTTTCTATTGATATATGAACGCGTAATTTAATGGAAAAACTGTTTTCTTTATTGAATTCCAGACAATGGAAATATGAATTGACATAATGATAAATACTGCCATTTAGTGAATGTTCAAAATTGCCTTCACCTTCCCCCATGCATTCATACAGCAGTTCCTCGAAGCGATTCCCCACATTCCTTAGTATCTCGGGTGTTATCGAACGATATTCGTTAACTATGAGCTGGCGTAATTCAGCCAAGTTTGCAGGCTCTGTCGCATAAATTTTACTTTTCAAATGTCTCCATAAAAAATAATTCTGGGGCGACAGATCAGGGAAACGAGCAGGCGATTCTATGGTACCTCTCCTTCCAATCCAACGATTTGGAAATCTTTCATCTAATTAATGCCTTATGGGCACCGCATAATGGGGAGGCGCTTCATCTTGCTGAAACTCAGTTCGGCTTCTAAATAAAAGTGATCGTTCCCCAAAATATCTGTCAACATAGGATCGAGATTGTTTTCTAAGAGATCTTAGTAATTATCACCAATGAGATTGCAGTCTATGAAAAAAGAGCCCACAATATTGTCGCCGTAAATACCAACCCAGAGATTCGGCTTGCGCTGGTATCAGACCAATACCGACAAATGTGACGATTGACAAACCCATTCAAATAAAAAGAGCATTCATCGGAGAAACAGACATTAAAAGGAAAGTCAAGATTATTACTTATCATGTCACCCATTGTTTCGCAAAATTTTAATCGGCGATCAGTCATCTTTCGTTCATTTCGTGAAGCAAACTCATCTTGTATGGATGGAATTTGAGTATCCTTCTAATAGTGGTACGAAAAACCCCAGATATAACTTCCATTTTTCTTGTACTTGAAGTAGGGTCATTGACGAAATGTCCTAAAACTCCCTTGTCCACATCAACATTTCGGACACGATTCATATTTTTCAAATTAACAACCGAGCTTGTCTCTCTAAACTTTCTGATCAACTCAGGGTAGCGAGTATGACTTACATTATGGTCCCCATTTCTCTCGTTAAACAAAGCAGCAGTTCTTCTTGTACAATCAATGGTATGACCCTTTTGAAAGTCGCAAGCTGATATAATTCCAGTCTGAAATAACTAAATGAATTATCATTTTCAAACAGCTTCTCCATTTCAAAATTCACGAAATCTGTTTTGCAATTTCTCGATCACTACGCCAATGCCAAACACATGTTGAAAATGTTGGGACCGAGACAATAACTGAAAACGTGAAGAAAATGATACTTACAAAGTAAATCATGAAGCTTTCGTTCAAATTAAAATAATTGCTGTTTGGGTAGTGATATCGGATTCATTTTTTGACCCGCCCTAGCGTTTTTTCTATCTCAAAGATCTAAATTCGGTTTGTGGAAGTTATTGATGGAATACTGAGTCACTCTGTAAAATAATAAAGCGATGAAAAAATTACACTCACGCTGGAAATGGAATTTTTTCCAACAAGGTGCTGCTGGATCCCTTTTCTCTATCCCAAAATTAGAGCTGTTAGGGGTTGCGGGAGGAGGGGTAGTGATATCAAACTTATTTGAGCACCCTTATTTGCCCCCCTTTGAACAAAATTTGACTTGTCCGAGTGTTTTTTCGTTATTCCATCCCAAAGCTCTAAATTCGTGGTGGAAAACTATTGATGGCTCACCCTGTATATGAATGTAATACAATGGCGCGTTTAATTCGAACGGATAGTGATTTACAGATTCTAGTTCAGCGTAGTTGCTAATGCTCTTTAAAATGAGTAATTAAATACGTAATACATACATGTAAATTCATAATTTTAATTCCCGAATTGTCCTGACATCTATTGTAGAAAAAAATGATAATTGCAGAATTCTAATCCTTTTACATGACGTGCTCGAAAATTCCGTTGATTAGTAATACCATTGTTTATATATCACCTAATATTATCTAATCTATAAACAATGGTAATAGTAGGAGTGGCAAAATATTCAAGCAAAAGGTCCATTCGAATTCTAAGACGATCGGGATTGTGAGCAATTAGTGAATGCGCATATGCGCACAATGAATGCGCAAAATCCTGATAGTTCGGGAACAGTCGGAAAATGAAATCTGAAAAAAAATATATATATATTTCTGAAACTTGTTCAATATATCTCCTCTTGTATATTCTATGAGAAATAAACATTTCAAAATTTAAATATAAATATAAAATATATTTTATACAAATTCATAGAAGAAGAGAAGAGGTAGAAGAAAACTTGCTTATCGTTATTTTGCTATCTCTGGTTGGATAATGTCTAGTGAATTTATTCAATTTAATAATATCCTGTGGTGCAGAGTTGTCAAATGATCTGTGATCATGTAAAATTTTGATAACAAGAACAAGTGTTATAGGGTAGTTGATTTACTCCACAATCCATAAATCAATCCAATTGATAATTTAATATTATGTTGTTCACAATCAATTCGTCAAGGAGAAAATTATTAACCAAATGTATTCGTAATTGTCAATAACTGAAAAGTCGGTATAGTGGAAAATAATATTTCGTAAGTGAGTAATATCTCAACTTGATGTACCACTGATTTATTTATTGTGGACTGATCAAGGAATTATGTTTACTTATATCCTTTTTTCACTTTTTTTGACAATTGATAAGGGGGCATAAGGATTGATAACTCAAAATAACATCTTTTTATTATTTGTTTTCCTCAGCTAAAGTAGGATATAGTGTAATGTACTCATTGAGAAATTATTTATAATAAAAAAAATTCTTGAATTCTTTGATTTTTTATATTAAATTGGAGGATGTTTGATATCCTGTTTTTCATAATTTGAGGATTCAATACTAATAGCAAGTTTCAAAATAAAAACAATAAGTATAAGTATTCTACAACGTGCAATTAATTTATCAGTTTTCAATAAATTTTGATAACAACACCATGAAGATAAAAAAATTACAATTGTTAGTACGCCAGTGATTGTGTTAATTATACAATTGATTAGTGTTATTTAGAAATATTGACATCAACAAAATATTCACACATTTTCTTAACAAACTAAAGAATGAAAATTTTTCAGCTGACTTGTGATAATGGCTCAGCCGAGTATATTGAAGAGGCGTAACACTGCAGTTGCCGATCCATCTGGCTCGTCTAGTGGAGGAGGAAGTAGCAGTAACCCCTTAAGCAGTCTTCCTAATGGAAATCCTGGAACTCTGGATGAATTAGCTGCACTTTTTGAGTGTCCCGTCTGTTTTGAAATTGTGCTACCTCCAATAATGCAGTGCCAAGTTGGTCATTTGGTTTGTGCTAGTTGCCGCCCAAAATTATCATGTTGTCCAACTTGTAGGGGAACTTTAGGTATAATGAAATGGAATTCGAAATAGTGGAAGTATAATACATATAAGAGAATCACTGTTTTCAGGAAATATAAGAAATCTTGCCATGGAAAAAGTAGCAAATAATTTAATGTTTCCTTGCAAACACAAATCCACAGGGTGTCGAATGTCTGTGGGCTTGAATGAAAAGGCTGAACATGAAGAAATTTGTGAATTTAGGCCATACAGTTGTCCTTGCCCTGGTGCTTCTTGTTCTTGGCAGGTAAATTTCAAACAATATTTATCATCAGACTATACCTACTCTTGGTAAACACTTGCATCTTTTGTTCTAGGGTCAATTAGACAAAGTAATGGTTCATTTACAACATGCTCATAAGAATATCACGACATTGAATGGTGAAGATATAGTATTTTTAGCAACAGAGATCAATTTAGCAGGAGCGGTAGACTGGGTTATGATGCAGAGCTGTTTTGGACATCATTTCATGCTAGTTTTAGAAAAACAAGAGAAAAGTGATGGCCATACCCAGTTTTTTGCTATTGTGCAACTAATTGGTTCTCGAAAGCAAGCTGAACATTTTGCATATAGGTGAGACTAGTATTCAATGTATACAGATAGCATTAACTATTCACAGAACATAGCATCTATGTGTAGTGTTGGGTACTACACGTCTTGAAATTGAATTTTTTAGAAGCGCCTCATTTTTGTATTGAAGTGGTACAGTGAACCACTTCAAATGACGCAATAGGTAGTTAGGACAAAATATGTACTATTACAAATTCAGATTGACGAAAGGTAGGTAAGGTGAGGTCTTGTTAACTCATCACACTTCAAACAAGTCGATGCAAAAAGAGGGTAACATCGTCAGAGTTCCAGCAATAAGAAACACACAAATTTTAACATTTAAGGACAATGAGCGTTCAAAATGAATGTCACGTAATATTTTTGAAGCTAGCTGTGATAGTATTTTCTCATTCCTCCACCTCAAACTTGGATATCCTAGTGGCTTGTCTATCATATTCTTGATCTTTCTAAACTTTGCAAAAGAAAAAAAACAGTTAGCGAAATAATCAAATAATAGTTTGTTGAGTAAATAACATAAAACTTGTTCAGGAGAATTGAGGATTCTCATTTCTTCATTAGTTGTGATGTTTTATTTGATAATTGAAAAATTAAGGTAAAAATTAATTACATTGTATTATTATTCTTCAACTGGCCACTATTGTTTCAATTTGAATGTTTGTTCTTTTGAGTTTTTATTTGAATTCTAAATACACATATGAGGTAATTTGGAATAAAAAAAAATAATAAACTCATAGAGAACTCTTATCTCCTGCGAAGTATTTTGTCTGTTTTCTTTTGTAGTTATTTGAATCTTTATAACTTTCCAATTGAAATGTTCCAACCCTGTATTAATTATACAGTATCCACTTATGGAATAAAATTCATTATTTCAAAAAATAATAATAAATGCTAGGGCACATTAACTTTCATATTCAGGTGTTCGTTATTTAAACATAAATTCAATATACAGGGTGGAATCGGTGTCTTTTTTTCAAGAAGACACTCTGTATATCTGAACATTTTTGAAATCCCCGTAACGAACCGATTTCAACAAACTACATTAAATGCTCTGTTATAAATTATTCAGGGTAAAATTTTGGAATGAATTACTATGGAAATATTGTTATTTTTACGTTAGTTAACCTGTAGGTACTTATCAAGAATCAAAACGAATTGTCTATTCTGTAAAATTTGAAATACTTTTTGCGTCCATAAATGTTATCACCAACAGCGATAACTCAAAACCAATGAATAATGTGGGTTGTTCATGTTCTGTCAGTTGTTGATGTGTTGACGTTGGTCATTAAAAAAAATTTTCATAATTTAATACAGTTTGTTGAAATTAGTTCATCAAGGGTATTTCAAATATAATTTTCTAAAATATTGAATTTCATTTAAAGAGTAGTTTTCACATTGTATGTTTATTATTGTGGAAAAAAAATTGGAAAATCCTTTCAATAAAAAGGGCTTCTATAAATTTACATTTGGTTTTTCAGACTAGAATTGAATGGAAATAGGCGAAGACTCATCTGGGAAGCAATGCCAAGATCGAGTCATGAAGGTGTAGCTTCTGCGATTATGGGATCTGATTGTTTAGTTTTTGACAATTCAATTGCACAGCATTTTGCAGATAATGGTAATTTAGGAATAAATGTAACCATATCACTAGTATGCTGAAATGTTTCTGTTTTCAATACAGTGTTGTTAATTTGCTTTTTTATTCTTGACGTTTCAAATTTTTCTTCATTTAAATTTTATTTTATGAATTCTGATAACAATATTTTAATTAACCAGTTTTTCAGTTTTTAATTTCTTGATGTAGTAATATCAGGGTGATTTAGAGTGAACATTCCTTATTGTCTTATCCCTATTTTGTGTTTAGATATGCAATTGTTCTTATTCAACGGGGGCGATGGCCCTGGGGGTGGGGGCAAGCAAGGACCTAAGGAGAGTGACAAGTTGATTTAGAAACTTCAGGGAGGCATCTGCCTCCTTACCCACCCCCTTGGTGTCGTCTTTGTTCTTGTTCATGTTGTCAGATGATTCATATTGAAGAAATTGAAAATGTTCAATTGAAAAGAACTGATGTGAAAATATTTTCCTTTCTAATGTGATGAGAAGATCTGTGTGTTAAATTTTAATTTATATGATAATAACGGAACTATGTCTATTTCAGTCATTTTGTAAAAAATATTGTACATTATATTTCTACCCTATTCAATCTTAAGCTTATTTCAAAATCAATCATTAGTTTTTCAATGAATGAAAGGACAAAAATTGGAAAGACTTTGACTCCGTTTCCATGACGTAAGACGTGTACAGATGATTTTAATTTTAATGCCGAGCATGTTGAAAGAATATTTATGGAAAAAATTTCTTTAGTTATCCTTATTCTAAAAATTAATAATAGATAAGAATGAGGGGTGACATTTGTAATTATTGAACAAATTGTATTTGATTTATGCCTATGTATTAAAGTTTGAAAAAAATATATAGTTTCATTCAAAATTTACATCCTGCAATATAAATTAATGCTTCTCACAAATGTTGCAACACCAAATCGTTATGAAATGGAATTGCCAATCATTCGTTTTATCTCATTACAGCTCAACTTCGGAAAAAATAATTCTGTTTCGAAGTAAAATTCAAGTTGATTTAATAAATTAATTCAGAGACTGAAGGAGATGATTCAAAGAAATCAATCTGCGAGTTTGCCAAATTTTATTTAATTTTGAAAATTCATGTAGCATCAAAAATGTTCGATATGAAATAACTTGGATGAAGTAATGTGAAACCCATATTACTATACAGTGACAAAAAAGTACTGACTGAGCTTTTCAATAAAACAGTCTCCATTTTTTTAAAGAAAATATATGTCTAAGAAAATAAGACCTGCTCCTTTAAGTGAAATTTCACATTCTAGAAATAAAACAAATAGACTCAGATTTTACGTTGTATAGGGCGAGCAAAATTAGAACATTCAAGCGTAAGGGATGGAGGAAACTGAAGAGCTCCCTTTGACAATTAAGTCTCAATGACTTACGGGTTCGGCAATCATTGGTTACGGTCTGGAAATACCACGTATTGAAGAAAAAAGAATAGTGAAATGTACGATGGAGAATGCAGACGTATATTTCTTCTCCTAAGTGGACATCTTTTGCAAGCATCTTCCGTTGAAAACCAAAAATATCTATCTCAGTTATCTGTTTAATTTAAAGAAGCCGATAAAAAAATGTATTTGCGTGGAGATAACACAACTCAGTGGCGGCGTAGCATAGGTTGCCACCCGGGGCGACTTTCTATCGAGCACCCTTAAAATAAAACGACAAATATTAAAAGTGTTTACGCGACTTATTTTGCTAAAATACTCAATGACAATGTCAAAATTTTCTTTCCTCTCCTTTTCAATGGACAATATGGATAGACTAGAAAGTCGTGTTTGGTTCATTATAGATTTTATTCACTTTAATTTTGAGAAAATTTTTTCACAAGTAGCCACCGAAACACAAATAATTAAAAAAAATCTGAGATATAAAGCTAGAATTGGAACAGACTCAGAATAGTCCCATTTTCAATAAATTTCAGAAGCTTTAGGGTAGTCCATTGGATCGCTTCTTGAAGAGAAATGCTGGCGGCTTCCAAGGGGCGCCTCAGTCGTAAAATCTCCAAAATAATGTCCTCTGCAAAAAATTCATCATAGATTTTTGTATATGACGAAGTTCTTTTCCGTTGACGTAAGTAGAGATTCAGACTGAACAACATCAAATGTTATGAGAATGTTATCCATTGCTTTATATCGATGCTCTAGTTCTTCGTAAAATCTATCAAGACATTCTAAACCTAGCTCTATGCAACTCTTCTGGCAATTATGGGATTGAGAGCAATATTCATGAATGCTGTCTCTTTGATTTTTCCTCTTGTAGACTTCTCTTCTTTGGATATGATAGTTATTTGGTTCCATTTTATCAGGTGATTTTCATCCGCAGTATGTTGGACCAACTTGGTTCTATCGGTGTCTAACACTTTAGAGAGCTTCTGATGTTCTTTTATTCTCACTTTCAAGGGGTGTTTTGTTCCTCCGATGTAAGATCTTCCGCATTCGCATGATATCTCATATATGCAATTCTTCGCTCTTTGATTTTCGTTATCAGTTTTAACTTTTGTTAAATTAGATTAGCGCTGATGGTATCTTGTGACTTGAAGGCGGTTGTTATATGGTACCTATGTCCAACTCTTCTTAATGTTTCTGATAAACCTTTAACATAAGGAATGATTCTTTTTATGGTTTTTTGTAAATCTTCTTGTGTTGTATTCGGTTGAAGTTGATTTTCTGTTATTTGTTTCACCCCTTTCAATAACTTTTTGGGGTAGCCATTACTCTTGAGTGTTTTTGTGATGTTATTTATTTCCTCAACTTATCTTATTGGGTAGAGCATATATATGTTGCTCTATCATAAAAACATTTTTCCACTGCCAATTTAGAATTTGGTTGATGATTGGAATTAAAATGAAGATATGGACTTGTGTTTGTTAGTTTTTTTGTACACACTGGTTCTTGGGATTCCATTTTGTTGATGAACAAGTAGGTACCTACATCTGAAAAATGGAAGTTGTTTATCTTTCTCAAATTTAATAGATTCTTGTTGATTACGAAACTTATCAATACAATTAGTCATTAGGTTGTAACTTGGAATGAGATGCTCAAATCGTTGACTCGTTAACTCAAAGTGTTCAAACGTGTTTTATACTATTACCTGTTACTTGTATATCTTTGACATACCCTGTAAAATCTTGAAAGAAATAAAATGAAAAATGAATTCGCAGCAATGCACAGTCGACATCTTTTCTTGATACTTCACACCGTTTTTTAATGTTCAAACAGCTAAGGAAATTTTCTCTAAGTTAATTTATGTTTGCGTGATCATTTTATATATTTTATCTTTAATATATCCCCAGAAAAAAATGCAACGGTGACAAATTAGGTGGAGGAACCGGCCACCTTATGGGTCCTTAGTTGTGCTAATTATACGTTGCTAAATTTACTCACATTGAAACAAACCTCAAGATGTTAAATTTTTTTGAAATCAGAAAAAAATGAGCTTTCATAAAATGGCACAAACATTTAGTGTTCCCCTTTGAAAAACATAACTTTGGGTTTTGGTTCATAGCATCATAATTAAAACTGGTGCAAAAACAAGCAAGCCACCGGATTCTACGTAGAAAAGAGCCTGTATAATCTTTTAATTTCGAATATTCTTTGAAATCGCTATTTTTCAAATTTTCGCTTGTAACTCGAAAACAAGAATGCCAAAAATGAATAGTACTCTTATTAGTTTCCCAGAAAAAATGAACGAGATTTTGTCTTCTCTGGTTTAGAAGTTGTAGTGCTAAAACATCGAAACATGCCATGTACGAATATTTGAAACAAAAGAATGTCTGAAATTGAAATTTCCAAACATAACCTGTGAATTTGTTAATCTTGTTGGTATAAAATCTAATAAAAATGATTTCATCAGTTTGAAACTATGCGAATATCATTATTGCTTCAGCGCGTTCTCTTATAGAGGAGTGCCTTCAAACCTTGCATATAATACGGCTCTGCATCCATGAAGTAACTGATGGTAAACGACCTGTTGAAACTAACGGTATCTATTAAAATGTAACGAACGAAGAGTTTATTGGAACAAGTAAGAATGTAGGTAATTCTTCATGGCCTAAATCTAATTAAATCAAAAAACTCAGCAATATTCGCAATCTTCATTAAATATTTTGCAAACTAAATTTAAAGTAGGAAAATGAAAGTTTAAGAACCAACAAAATGAGTGTCTTAAGAAAACTGAACCATGAATACGAAAATAAAGAATACCACATTTCCTCCACATATAACCATTAAAAGAATTTAGCCTTCTAAAAATCCAAACTTGGCCATACTCTAGTTCATTTGTTTCGAGAGTTCTGGATCTTTCAGATGTATCCAGCTGCTTCGTGAGTGATGATGAGCCTCATGATTCTGTAATAAATTTTTAGTTTATATTTATAGACTTACTTTCGATCTGGTAGCAGTGCATCTGAAAATTTCATCAATATTGCGGTTGTAACCTTCGACTTTGCGAGAATCTTAGTATCCTCTGCGTGTCTACTATTGTCTCAGTTGTTTTCGGTATATAAGATAAAGAACTGGTCTCAAAATCGAACCTTGTTGGATGCTTGCTTCGATGCTGTTCTTTTGTAGTTATTCTTTATTGAGTGAACTTTGGACTTTGATGAATCTGGCTAGATTTTTCCGGGTTGAACTCAGCTGAATGCTCTAGATATCTCCAAAAATATGACTCCAGTTTTCGATCTTTTCTCTTTTTCTTTGCTTGTGTAATGTAAAACTCTCTTGAGTTCATGGCAGGTTGAATGGCTTAGTCTGGAGTCGAGGTGTTCTTCTGGAATTATTCGCCTACTCTTTATACTGCTGCAAATAACTTTATCGGCTATTTTGCTCATGGACGAGATAATGCTGATTTGATTGGTCCTGATTTTCCAGGAGCTCTCTGGCTGTTTATAAGCTCACTGGCGTAAACATCCGGAAGGTTCAAGAAGGTAATTTCATTTTCTGTCGGTTCAACTGTAGGATTCAATGTTTTTAATTCCCTGCTGATGTGTTTCTTCTATAACACACTGGACCCGTTAGTGTAGTTTTTTATCCTTAGACCCTAGGCTACCTGAGACATGCTACTTGTTGTTATGTTGGAGTTTATGAAGGGCCGCCATATAACAAAAGAAGATAACCCCCAAACTACTGCAATTTTGATTATAATCAAGTATTTTTGCCAGGTATGGTATTTTCCAACGAACATACCCTTTCAATGTGTGACGTATGCCGATCTACGCTGGTTTATAAGTTTTAATTCTTGGAGTATTCAGCAGTATGCATGGTGGTTACTGACAAATAGAGCCAATATTCAAATGCTTGATTGAAGTTTGATTAACAATGAAAATCTGTTGTGTTTTTCGAACCTTTGTTTTTAGAAATTCGTTGTATTAATTTAGATGAACTGAAATTTTTTTTATCTAAAGTTCATTTCACGAATAATCTCATTATTTTTGCTTGTGCCTATTGAAACAGCTATAGTTTTGCTCGAATGTCTGTAATTTTTCGAATATCCAACCGAAATTGGTCTCAATCGATGGGTTCGACCTCGTGATGAATAATCCGGGGTCAAACTTATTGATTTCGGCCGTACACTATGTATCATACGAAGGCGATTAGCTACAAATTTTATATTGTCAGAATAGAATTTTTGTCTAAATATCTAGATCAATCTCGTTTTTGGGCTGAATCCGTCCAATTTGGTCTCCTGAATAAATGATAGAATATCCACCCGATTTACTCTCATCTTGGAAGGTATCTGAACGAAATTAAAACGCATAGTTTAGCAAAATTTCGTAAAAATCTTTGAGCTAGAATATTATTAAAAAATCCCCTCTAACTTTTTTTTTGTAATATTTGATATCACATGGGTCGCATTTGGGTCCTCTGTTTTTCAACATTTATATTAATGATATCGTGGGCTACTTCATATTTCTCAAATTTTTAATGTAAGCTGATGATTTGAAGATCTTTGATGTTGTTTCTTGCCTACGAGATTTGATCGAGTTTCAGGAGGATTTGAATAGACTTAATAAATTTTGTCGAGAAAACTTTCTTTACATCAATTTCAGTTAATGTTATCACATAACTTTTTCACGAAATAAAAAGCAGACCAGAGAATGTTGAGGGAACCTAGGTTTATCTACAAGACTATTAATTCTCTCGATTCGAAATTGTAATAATGCTAAATTGGAATGTACCTTAATATTGCACAAGGAGTAAGTTTTATAAATTAAAGTTCTGAATTCACCATTGATTCTTTATTGGTCATCCCCGACACATTGAAACGATGAAATAATAAATTTTGTTTTGTTTTTGTATATTTAATCATGGTTCAGATGAGTGCACTGTTTTCGTTGTTAAGTAACGTCGTAATCAGATTATTAGTGGATATATAATTTTGGGTCCCTTAAAATAAACAAATAATTATCATTATTCAACAGAATTATCTTTATCTTTACCAAGTACAAAAAGCCTTCTGAAAATGGGGTATTCGAAGCGGAATAACTGGGAGTTCGTTAAACCTTGTCGAGGTAGGTTCACATTGTTATTTTCAATAGGTCAGTGGGAAGGAATAAATAAGTACATAAAGTCTGAACAGGGCAAGGAGGCGTTCGAGATTTACTGTTCGATATCTGGAAGTCAAGGAGAAGGATACGACTTCGGAATCTGGGTGAAGAAGATTGATAAGAATGAGATCAGTCCGATAATTTTGTTAATAATCGAGTTCGACTATTTTGCCTCCCAGACATGAACACCGCAACTAGCGAAGCTCTACGGACAGACGCGAGGTCAGCCATTTGAAGTGGGACTGGAACTTTGCACAAGAGATGAAAACTGAAAACTTGAACACAGTTGCTAATACAATCTGTGCAAGAGTATGTGCTTTGCCGAAACATATGAGTTCTAACATGTGACAGTTGTTCAGATGGGTGAGCAATCAAAGTTTTCGATCAAAACCTCCATAACAGTGCTTCGTATACTTAAAGGTCTTCAGGTTTGAAGGTCGCCGCATCTTTTCCAGTACCGTTATTTCGGTCGATTGATCTAATTCGCTCCGCTCCCTCAGTGATTTCCGTCAACTTCAACAACAATTATTCCAATTTGAAAAAGGAATGTTCTTATGTTCTCAAATTTTTCGAATCCACTTTGGAGTTTATTTGACTATGACCTAGATAGCCGAATGCCTTTTCCTTGGTCTCGCTGATAATTAAAATGAAGAAATCCAATCTCTTACGGCCCCAATTTCCATTCAACTATTAAATTTATTCTTTTCTGGATTTCATTTTTATCGTCGTAGAAAAATTTACAGTTCAAGTGAAAATGAATAATATGGAAGATACTTCACCAGTTGACAATTTCGTTACGGTAGTTTCGGTTGGTAATAAAACCGAGGAAGAAACAGCAAACACCAAAGAAAAAGAGTTCGTTACAGTGTTGAGAATAGGGGAAGATGATCAGGAAAATGATGCTATTACTGAAGAAGTGTTGGTTTATCGGTTACCAGGTGAACGCTTGGGTTTCGGCCTTAAATTCGAAGGTGGTACGAAAGCTACAGAATACGTTAAAAAACTCTTCATCCAGTCTTGTGCCCCGGACAGCCCAGCATCTAAAGTGGTTGGTTCTTGGGGTCATCTGACCGAAGGTGACGAAGTGTTGGTGATAGACTCACACCCGGTTACCTCCATGACTCGTATGGATTGTGTCAAGTGCCTGAAAGATTCTAGCGTTGTGATAAAACTACTTGTGCGACATCAAAAGCAAGATTCCAAAAAGACTGAAGAAGGTTTACCACTAGTTATAAGTGCGGAAAAGAAAAAACCACTTTTGTTACCACCAACCCCACCTCCAGTGCCACCGAGGAAAATACCAAAAAAACATTTGAGAACCAAAAATGTTGAAACCAAGAACACGGAAAACAATGTTGCAACTAACAAGCACAATTCTCCCGAAATCAGATTCAATAGGAAGCTTGCAGAGGGTTGCTTGGCACCCCCTGACGCGGAATTCTATGTAGATTTGTTTTCTCAGGACTCAATCCATAGTTTGAGCGAATCTGATGATACTGCAAGCACCATATCGACCGTTGTGGATAGAAATGGAAATAGCCTTCCATCAACGCCAAAATCCATCCAAAAACACCTTGATTTGTCAAATTTTCCAGATGACGAAAACATGTTCAACCTACAATCTGATACTTTATCAAACGAGGACTACATTAAGGATGGTATAGATTTGGTGGATGCAGCTAATGACTCAACATATGCTGAAGATATCACCAAAGAAACAGACTCTTTCATATCCATTCAACGCGACTTGATGTTTGAAACACACGATGAAAATATGAATATCTTCAATTTACCGAGATTGGTAGACTTTGTGCCCAAAAATTTCAGCCATATGGATCACAAAAAAATCATGAATCTATTTCTGTATTGCGAGAGGGGTGAACATTTGGATTTCAAGATCAAAGTGCCGCAGGACCCCCAAAAAGGTGGTTGTTACGAAGAAGACATCGACATGTACCCGAAATGGAGCATAGCACCCCAGCTGGCCACTATAGGGGAGGACGAGGAGGATTGCATGAGTAACGAAAATATATCGGACAGGTAAACATTCTTGAAGATGGATTGAAAAGTTACTTAAATTATTTCATCCCAGATTCCTGAACACACCACCTACTTTAGTTGTCGACTGTGAAGAAGAAAAACAACAGCAGAATGAACTAGAAACAGAAAGTCGTAAGTGTTTTCAGAAATTTCAATTGAAAACCAACTATACAGTATGGAACAGTTGAATGGGATGAATTGGATAACGAATAAATGAGGGTGTTTTAGAAAAAACTCTGGGACATGTACATCGGTATTTTTAATCATTTTATTTAATTCAAAATGAAAAAAAAATATTGAGCGTGGGCAAAACCATTTAAATGTTACCCCCTGAATGTTATTTATTTTTGGTACTTCAGAAAATTTCAGAGATACGTAATTTATGCCTAATGTCATGCCTATCTGTAAATGTTTCGGAAATAATGTTCAATTGTTTATTACTTGAATTAATATTAAAAAAAGAAAATTATTTTATTTCGAAAATTAGTACATCACATTCAATACCTTCTCATTTTTGCAAGATTATTCTGGTGAAAATGGTCGCAGTCTGGGTTCGACCTTCTAATGAATAATACAGGATCAAACTTGAGTATATGCGTCCGGCCGACCGTATACTCTCTATCGTCCAAAGGATATTATCGTAGCTTCGTTCCATCTGAAGAAATATTTTTTCATTTACTTAAGGGGTAGTAATCACAGAAATTAAAATTAATGTTGATTAATTACGTTGACATTTAGGTTCTGTGTCGACTCTTAGCTCATTGAAACTTTGAGACGGCAGTCGAAAACGAAACTACAGGAAATTTCCTAACTCCTGGAACCTCAATATTTAAGAAAAAGCAGCATTATTTTGTGTATTTCTGTTACATGAACTATTTTTCTGATTTTGCCTATCTACAGTTATAGAAGTTTAGAAGACACTACTCTCATGAAGACAAACCAAAAATTGATTTTTTCTTTAAATTTCAGTTAAAATCGAATCTGGGGTGGTTTTTGATAACGTTCTTAATGTCCAACATTTTATATTCTTGGAAGAGTGGAATATATGATATCGTACAATAATGTCTAGAATTTCCTGAAGAATTGAAAAAATAAATGCAGTGGTTTGTCTTTCTCACAAAACACATCTTCTATGGAAAATATTGCGCATTTAAAAATACGCATCGACGTGTCTAAGAGTTTTCTTAATACCCTTATTCATGGTTATCCAGTTTATTACATTATCTGTTCCGCACTGTATGCATTGAAGATCATGACATTATCATTTTCTGAACATTCCAAATTTTGTGTTATATCTGAAGAATAAAATTTGAATACGTAATTCGTATACTTGAAATAGAACACGCGATAAAATAACTGTTCTTGAATAGTTCAGGATCTAGCTCTGTAATCAGATTAGATATGCAGTTTTAGGTATTCTAAAATATTCACTATCGATATGAAATATGTTAGGTTACTAAGTGAAAGCTGAATTGTACCTAGAGAGCATACTTCTTTCCCAATTGAGTCTCATTCTCAATATAAAAGGTAAGGAATTCCTCTTATTTGAAAGCGAAGATAAGAAAGCGATATGTATGATCTTTAACACAACGGGAAGGATACATGCATTTTCGATATTGTAAATACATCAATCAATGGCGTATTTATCAGCACGCAGTCCTAAGGCTCCACTGTCTTTGTTTGTTGAAATTAAATTTTTGCAAAATGAAAATTCAACTCGTAAGTCTCACTAATGAAATCCTTAGCTACCCCTTTCACTCAACGGAATTCTATAAGCACATACTTCTGTATCTCGACAATATACCGAGTGAGTATAGAAAAGCACTGAATTGAGGTCAAGCAGTCGTACGCGGTTGTTCTCTATCTTGTCCTATCACAATACGAATTTGAATGAAAGATCAATATAATAAGCTTTCTTAAACTTGTAACTTAATTTATTTGCACATTCAACTGAAGTCTGTGTTGACTACGCAAAAAACATAGAACATTTTGAGCAATCATTTTAATATATTTCTGAGGTTTAATAATTGATTTAGGGAATTTGGATTTACGGGTTCGAGTCCCGTTCAAAGATGCATTTTTTTCGGAATTTTAAATGTAGAATTTCGTCTGAATGTCATTTACATCAATTCTAATATACAGGGTGAGTTTTTGGCCACTGCGTTAATTATAACCATAGATTCTTGACATCAAAACAAACATTTTCTTCCTATAACATTTTTCCAAATTTGGCCCCGTTCAAAAGATATAGAATGTTGAATTTCATAAAAAAATTGCATTTTCACCTGTAATATTCAAACGACAATATCAATTGAAATGATCTCTTGTAGAAGGTTTTTGATAACAGTCATGCATATTTTGGCATTAATAGATTTATTCCATTTCTTTTGAGTTTCTTATTACTACTGTACAGATTGGTTAAATTGCATGAAAAACAAATATCACTTGAGCTAAAGGTTCGTATCTTGTACTTCCTAGAATCATTAGTCTTTTTTGCAGATAAAATCATTTATCATCTTTTTTCCTATATTACACAATTTTTGAGATATTTGAAATTGAAGGGAATTATATTGATATAATCATCTGATGGAACACGAGTGAGTGAATGATTTCTTAGAGGGAAAATTATGTTTTTAAACAATACAGATTCAATAGAGGATGCTAATGAAGGTTTTTTTCATTCAAACTAAACTGAACTTCAGAGGAGTATTTGCCCAATGTGAAAACTTAAAATGCTTATAACTTTTTAATGCAGCTGAATATAGAAAAACGGTATGGGAAAAAAGTGTTTCTTTTGATCTCAAGAACCTATAGTTAAAATTAACGCAGTGGTCAAAAACTCACCCTGTATATTTCACAGACGTTTCGATTTCGTATTCAATTTGATTTGATGTGATGTGTATCAGCATTTAAGAATTTTTTTTTAAATAATGACAAGTAACAACAATTTTTTCCATGAGTGGTTTTCACACTCTTTATTCGGAAATTCATAAATGTTAATTATAATTATTCCAACCTTTCATTAGTTTCCGAAAATTAAGGAATCAAAAAATGTAAAAATGATGGGAATATTTTAAATTTCAAATGATTTTATATTCGTGCAATTTAGTTCATTCAAGGATCGCTCATTCTGCATAAAGGTACTGAGTTTGAACAGATTTCCTATGTTCTTATCCTAAATTTAAAGAAAGAGAAATCAAACAAACAACAAAAAATAAAACTATAAGAGACAATTTTTTCCATATTCGACAGATCCCATTGTAGCCATTTTATATTTCCGGCCAACAGAATTCCGTCATACAATCTGATTCAATTCATTGATTGAAATAATAATGCCGTCACGGTGTTACGATTTCAGGTTTATTGGCATGGGTAAAGAATGCAATGCATGTCATACCATCAGATTTTGAGTATCCTTTGGTTCAATTGTTATTCTATTTTCATTCTTTATTTGTTTGCGGGAATTTTTCAGTATGCAGGTGGCTCGGATTTTATGATTATTGAAAGCTATTTATAAACTTTCAATAATCGAAAATATTTATCGACCAGAGAGTCCAACTTTAGAATCTAGATATCGTTTTGAGTGTCCTCTTGTTCAATTATTATTCTATTTTTATTCTTTCAATACTTCTGTAAATTGTTAAGTATGCCATAATTCCTTATTAGCTGTAGAACTTGCTCAGTATGAATGTATGATCCTTAAAATCCATTAATGAATTTAAAATATTTCAAAACATTTATGAACCAGAAAGTCTAGGTTTAGAACTCAATCCCCAGGTTTTGAATGTACCATGATTATTATTATCTTATTCCTTCCTTATTGGCAGACATTTCTCAGTATGCTGGTTACTTTGATTTATGGTTATTGAAATCCATTTATAACCTTCCAATAATCCAAAATATTTATTGACTTGAGAGTGCAAGTTAAGATTTCAAATATCCTTTTGCGTGTCCCCTAGTTCAATTATTATTCTAATTTCATTATTTCAATATTTCTGCTGCTTGGTAGGTCTATTTATGAACTGATTGAAAATATTTATCACCAGAGAGTTCAAGTTTAGAATTCAATCATCTGGTTTGAGTGTCCCCCAGATCAATAATTATTCTATATTGATTCTTTCAGAATTTATAGAATTTTTTCAGCATGCAGTTGATTTTATTTTTATGATAATGAACATCTATTAATTCATTCTACTAACTTCTGAAAATTAAAGATGTTGGAAGAACAGAGAGCCCAAGTTTAGATTTCAACCATCAGGTTCCCCTTGCACATAGTTCAATAATTATCAGTTGAATTTTATTATTTTCCTATTTGCAAAAATTTCTTGAAATGCAGTATTCAGTTATTAATTATTATTAAATTTTTACTCATAATTATTTGAAGAACCTGCTCAATATGCTAGTGTTGAATGATTATTTGTAATGGCTCGATTACCATCATCTTTATTGTGGATGTAATGAAAAATTATCAATTTTTCCGACTTCTGGCAGATCTGTTATATACTCATCTGTGATAAGTCTTTTTCAAGTTGGATCGAACTATCGGCGTCCATAGTTCAGATCTCCAATCCAAAAAGATCATCATATCACAGATGAGTATATAACATTGTTCATTTTTCTTTCATGACTTCTGTCATATTGACTTTTTGAAAAATTGATAATTTTTCAAAAGGTTTTTACTTTTCCTCCTTGATAAAGATAGAAGATGTCTATCGAAACGTCGGAAAACATTACATCCACAATAGATGATGGTAATAGCCCAAATAATCATTCAACACGAGCTCCATCATCAACAATATCTCGTCATCAACTAAATATGCTAGTGCATGTGACTATTCTAGTGCGATCCTTGAAATCTTTTCATGATAAATTTACAATAGGCCTAAATATTTTTCAACCAGAAAGCCAAGGTTCAGAATTGAATCACCGAGTTTTGATTGTACCTTAGATCAATGATTGATATCCTGTTGGGTGTCCCCTAGTTCCATTATTATTCTATTTTCAATCTTTCGATATTTCTGCAACTTGATAGGTATGCAGGTGACTGCTGTTTCGATTATTAAAGTCTATTTATGTACTGATCGAAAATATTTATCGACCAGAGAGGCCAAGTATAGAATTCAATAATCTGGTTTTGAGTTTCCCTCGGATCAATTATGATTCTATTTTAATTCTTTCAGAATTTATAGAATTTCTTTGGCATGCAGGTGATTTTGCTTTTATGATAATGAAAATCTATCAATTCTAACTATTAACTTCTAAGAATGAAAGATTGAATGAAGATTGAAAGGTTGAAATTTAGAATTCAACCATCATCCTATTTGCAAAAATTTCCTGAATAGGAGGTTACTTTGAAGACACGATTGTCCAAATCTATTCATGAATTTTCAATAATCGAAAATATTTATCGACTAGAGTAAGTTTAATACTAAGCCATCAGTTTCACTTATTAATTATTATTGGATTTTTACTTCTAATTATTTGAAGATATTACTCAGTATGCTAGTGTTTTCTTGAGCGATCGTTGAAATCTATTTATATTGAATATTCAATTATCCAAAACATTTTTCAACCAGAAAGCTTAGGTTAGGTTAGCCTAGGTTTCAAGTTCAACCATCGGATTTTGAATATATCTTGGATTAATGATTATTCTATTTTCATTGTCTCCTTATTTGTAGACATTTGTTAGTACGCAGGTAACTTCGCTTTTATGATTATTAAATTCTATTTGTGAACTTCAAATAATTGGAAATATTTATCGACCTGACAGTCCAAGTTTAGAATTCAATCATCGCGGGTATTGAATGTCCCCCAGTTTAATTATCATTCTATTCTTATAATCTTTGAATATTTGTAGGACTTACTCAGTCTGTAGGTGACTTTGAATTAGTGATTAGAATGATTTTTTGAACTTTTAATAATCGAAATTATGCCAACCAGAGATTTGTAACTATAGAATTGAATAATCTAGTTTTAAGTGCCCTCTTCTCCGATTATTATTCCATTTCCATTGTTTTATTATTCATTAAATTTTCACGTATATCGAGCAATAATTGAAAACTCTCCAGAGACTATTTTTATTATTTTCGAAATATTGGTGAAACAATAAATCTCTCATCAGTTTCATGAATATAATATTATTAATTCAATGACTTTTGAAATAAGTGATACTCGTAACATCCTTATTTATTCGGAGGCAGCTGATTGTGCTAGGCAACACACATTATTATAGATCAGAATTGCGTGAAGTCTATGCTTGGTACTCCAAGTCAGAGGATATCTGATTGTGAAACGAATAGGATTCAATACAGGGGCGTAACTACCGCCTTATAAATGATACCTGTCTCAACGTGTGTTCATTTATATTGGTATAATCCCACTCAATCTCGTGCGACCCAGAACAAAAGTTTGAGAAAAATTTTCACTAAGCGAAATGAGGAATCAATATAAGAAGATGATTCTTTCAACTAATTTTGATAAAGGGCTCCTCTCCAATGCACGCTACTACACTCAATAATCGTTCTTAACTTCATTCATTTCATCAGGAATCATGCCAGATCGCTCAATTCACTTAATTAAAATCGTGGCATTGGTGGCAGAGCCTACCCTTGTTTCAAGGTGTCTGAACCAAGTGCCAATTGTTCGCCTTTATTTGACAAAAAATTTTCTTTATAATTGTAATTATGGTGATCAATAAACTGATTAATATTATAATTATTATTCAATTGATTTTTTATCAAATGTCACACCAGACTCGATTCAAATTTCGGGATTCTACGAGACGAATGAGGAACAAACAGTATTTGTTCTTGCAAAATATCAATGAACGCAGGATAGTTTAGGCTCAGTTTCAATAGGAAATTAAAATAGTGCAAATAGTATATAATGATTATAGTTCTAAATTTCCACGAGCAGATTTTTTGTTAATTTTCCTGCAAAATTTAACAAATGTTCAAAACAGATCAGTCCAAACACATGAAAAAAGAAAGAAATTAAGTCGAACAAGTCATTCTTGAAATGTTCAAATAAATCAATGAAATAATTCTTAAAAAAGGAAATATATAAAACAATTCATCTTCAAATTCATAAATATGAAATCAATGTAAAAACCATATATAAGAATATTATATATAATAAACTAAGAATTTTTTAATAAACTCCTTTTAATTTGATTCTGATATCAACAAAAAAGGAAACATAATTATTAAGTGTTCTTCAAAAAATGCTCGATGTGCTTGTCTTAGTTAACTCTCTTTTGAATAGTTAATACCTTGAGAACCAAGTTCATAAAAAATTATCCCAGAGTAATATTGAAGTTAGAAAGGTTTATAATAAGATGTAGTGTAAATATATTTATCACAGTAAATTTATCTAGCCCTAAAAAATGTTTTGGTCATGAATATGTGTTTATTTTATATCCATTGTTTACCTCTTTTGATTTTAAAATATTGGTAATTGGAAAATAATCGACTTGAACGGGGTTACGTGTTTGTAACACGTTATGATATATTCATTTAGTTAAAAAAACAGCAACTTACCATAAAAAAGCATGAAATCAGCAAATTCAGAATTAGGAATTCAAAGAACATGATATAAATCTATTTTTCTATCATTTTGGTGCTCATTGTACTTATATATTCTTGACTAATTTTTTTTTATTATTTAATTGATTCTCACTTATTCATCAAAGAAAAATAGAATAAATAAAGGTATCATTGATACTTTCAAGAGGTGTAAAACTATAATTGTCAATTTTAGATATTTTTTCTTCATATTCAAGACAGTGTATATTGATGTGTTCTTGAGCTTCAGCATGTTATGAAACACTTAACAATGCATTTTGAAAAGATAAAAACTAATATGCAGCTGCCTTAATAAGCCGAGGTATTACGTTTCATTGAAATGTTCCTATTGAAAAAAGTTCTATGAACAGTTTTCTTAATATTCCTTTGTTTGACAATACCCGAATTCACTACCTTCTTCGAAAAGAATTAAACTCACAATAGGTTCAAAATGTTACATCAATTCCTTTGCGTTTTTGATTCAACAAAAAAGGTAGGATGAAATAATGGTTTTAGCGAGATAATACTATTAGAAATGAAGATAACATTGAAATGCCATTCTGAATGAACGCACAAATATGTGGTTTGAGAAAAAAAAGATAGACGAAAAACTTTAGAGTAGATTTCTTGTTTCTATAGGTTATGATTTCGGTTTCAATATATTGTTTCAGATCATATCATTTCCATTTTGTAGAAGTAAATATGACTTACAGGATGGTCCATCTCAAAGGAGTTAAAACTCAACTTATCTTGGCTCGGAGACAGATTTGTTAATATTTAATTTTTTTAGTGTGTTCAAATGTAAGATGAAATCAAAATGGCCTACAAATAAAAGATCTACTGTTGACAATTTGATGGTGCTCTATGTACTTCTCAACCAATATACAAGTTGTTTCATATAAGATGTATACAGGGGTATCCCATAACTCAGTTTTAGCAAAAATAAAAAAAAATTTAAAATAAAATAAAAATAAATAAAAATTGTACCTAACAACGGATTTGTGACTGTAATCAATAGCATGGTTAATTAAGATTACGTTTGAAAAAATCACTGCAAAATTGGAAAAATTGTGACTACAAAAATATACCTATTGCCACTTAACCAAGTGACATTTTATTAAATTTTTGCTAGAACTGGTATAACCTAGCATATCGCCCAGTAACCGCTTGACGTTGAGTTACGGGGTATCCTGTATACTCTGCATATTTCTCATTCTTGAATATTTATTAAGGTGTCCGAATGAACAAGTTTTTGTGTAGAAAATATATCTACAAATACACTTTCACAAGGAAGAATCTGAAAATTCTCATTTAAATTGCTGACGTTGAATATTTTTAACTATTTGAAGTCTGTATGTTGGTAATGTCCGTAATTACTATGGTAGACATGAGCGCGGTCTGTCAACTGGTTTGTTTACGGCAGCTGTTGAAATCAATCGAACTCATTGGTAGTCTCCGAATGTTGTATGGAACAAAGGGTTTGTGTCAAATTTGGTGTTTTGAACTAAATTTCGTATGCTGACTCGTTCTGAATTTTAGAAAAGATTTGTGGAGACTCTGCTTTATCGAAAACCTAAGTGTACAAATGGTACAAAGGCTTCAAAAACGTCGGAAGATTGTCGAAGATTTGCCTCGTTCAGGACGAGCGTCAACTTCTTCAACCAACGATAACGTCGAAAGAATCAAGAAAAGATCAAAGAATAAAAGTCTGAGATATAATACAACGAGTTGCAGATATGAAATAGCATTGGGTAGGAGACGTTACTCGTAAAAATCCTAGCAGATGGACGAATAAACTTACACACTGGCAACCAAGACAAACATAAGGCAATGTTAGAAGACCGCAACACAGATGGCTAGACGACATGATGGCCCAGGCCGGAAGTGGATGGAATCAGGTAGCACAGGACAGACGTAGTGAAGAAGTTTGAATGAGTCCTTCATCCAGGAGTAGATGAAAACTGGCTGAGAAAGAAGAAAAAGAGATTGAAGAGGTTATAATTTGCTTCTTCTCTCCGCACCACTGATGCAACGAAGGCAGAGCTGTAGGAAATACAATATATCAAAACCAAACACTCATGCTGGGTTTCATAAATGTTGATTGGTTGATCAAATCGTTGATTGAGCCATTCTATGCCTTAAATTGTGTGAAGCCAGGATACCATTGGTCAATCTGATAATATCCGTTGAAGTATTATGTGAATTATTTGATCTGTATGAAACCCATCAGTCTTCAATGGAGATGAAATATGCTAAAAGAGATTCCATTGAAATTATTTAATGAGTCTGCTAAGAGTTCAGCTATTTAGACGAAACGAAACCACGGCTATGATTAAATATTGCACTTGATTCATTCTACCATCATCCTCATTCTGAACGAGAATCAGACTTGACATTTCGATATCCCTGTTTCCTTACCGGTGAATGGTGAATTCAAGAAATAACTTCGAGAAGGCTCCGATACTGACCTTTCTGAATCCGGTTCTGCACAAAGTGATCGACAAGCCACAATCCATACTTTAGCTAGCTAGCTGTCCTTGACTCAACGTCCACTGACCCGTTGTTGGCCAATTCTTCCCTTCATCTTGTGTTGACAGTGGTGTTTCATTAGTGCCATTTTTGTGACCAGATAAATCTGTTCACGAATTTCGGATTTTCTTTCATCCTTCGTTCTCCGATCGCCGAATCTATCGATTCGGCTCCTTCCCACCAGGGGAAACTCCATGAAAATTCACCATACTGCGGATGACATCAGAAAATCGAATTATTCGATCATATATGGTGTGTCTGGTTTAGCACCAACTCAACGTTTTTCTAGCGAATCTGCGCAGTGTGAATTACGAACCAACATTTTAAAAATCGCGGTTCAACTTGTACGAAGGAACGGGATTTTTCGATCTCCGGTTGCAATTCGGAATCTGGTAAAAAATAAAATTTAATAGTGAAACGTCATGCGATAGGAACAAATGATAATTACTAAAAATAGTAAATATTTACTCAATAATTTTTTCCTCAAGCTTCAAAGGATATGATCAATCGTGTTGATTTTTTGACTCACCTCACAGATATTGAAGTATATACTCTCTGTATTTATAATCTATTGTATTTATTCCAACACGATAGAAACAACGAGAGTTTTTCGTCATGTGAGTTTTTTATGCTCTGTTTTTTTTTTTATTTTTCATTCACAAATGAATTTGCAACTTGAAACGAAGGAAAAGATCACGATCTTTTCAATATTAAATTTAAAAAATTCATTCATAGTGCTCTTTTTATTGAAATAAGGACATTTCGGATATAAGACTGCAAATCTCTAGGAAATAAACAATGGAATCCGATATAGAGAATCTGTTGGGATTAACAAGGATCATATTGAGAATTCGAGAATGTGATGCATGAAAAATCGTTTGGATAGTCGAAATGAGAATTCGATACTTTTGAGTCAAGTGCTCTCGCAAATAGTATTGAATCAATTTTTATTATTCTGAGAGATTAAACTGAGAGCAAGTTTGCCATTATCCATTTAACTTAGTATGAAACCGCTTTCTGAACGAAGCAGTGGTCTTCAAGCGCTCTTCGCGCTGCATGTTGAGAAAATCTGTTAACATAAAATGAAGTGAATTCTGTGCTCGTTTGCAAATTCATGTTTTTCGATTGCAACGAATGAATGGTAAGAATGAATATTTTTGAGAAACTTACGATTTATCTTCTTCGTTAAAATTTGTATTTATGAACTAGCGAAATGAGAGTTATTCTTGGTCTATCTAGAAGTGTTCGTGCAAGCTCCAGTCAGATTGTACCATAGAGTTCTTCAAATGCAATAATGAAACGCACTGAAAAATATCTCTGCATAATTTTTCAGTATTCTCATTTATCACTAAGGTGATAATATCATATTTATTCTGAGAACGCACTTAAAAACCTTTTATGTTATCACACCACAAAAATACCATTTACGAGCTATGAGTTGATTTGTTGCAAAAGCCTCTAAAAAATCAAATTATTTTAATTTGAAATAAATTTCAAAATTTCAAGGATTAAACGCAAGTTGGATCGCAGTTTTGAAATTGCAACTAACGAAATTCAGTCAAAATTTGTTTAAAGTTTGCGCAAGTTCTTCCTTAGCGGTCGACCAATCAAACAATGATCTCTTATTACGTTCAATGTCTTATTTTGCGCTCAATTCATTGTGACTGAATTTTTTCGAGCTTGTTCTAGTAGAAAAGCGTGCCATCGTTTTGCCAAAATATATGTAATATTTGAATATCGAGCCGAAAATGGTCTCAATCGATTGGCTTTGACTTCCTGATGAAGAATCCTCGGTCAAACTTGAGTAGATCTGCCTGACCGGCCGTATTCCCTCTATATTCCGACAGAGATGAACTAGAGTTTTCATATTGTCAGAATAGGTTAACTGTCCAGATAACTCCGTCAAGTTCGTTTTTGGGCCAAATCCGTCGAATTGTTCATCTGAAATTTGATTTCTTCAATAACTCCTAGAATAACTATCAGTCGGATCAAGTTGTAACTTGAGAGAATTTGATTTCGTGGAAATCGGCACAACAAAACAAATTGTTTTTAATTCTGAAAAGCTTTTTTTTTCAATATTTCATAATTCAAAAATATTCGAGAAAGGCATGGGATCATTGATTGTGAAACTAGAACCATATGAGTTGGGGGATTTCTTCAATGTCAAATTTAGTTAAATAATTGGATACTATTAAGACACTATTTCAGTTTAGATTGTTTCTTTGTAATCCTATCTGAAATAAAGAAATGTTAGTAATATATTTAAAGTTACTTTTACTCTGATTAATTGGAGCATCGAACAAAACTGAAGGAAAACTGTGAGTAGTTATTGTTTTTTTGAGATATAGCTTTGTTTATTCAACGTGGCCGTTGTATTAGTAATACTGGAAAAGACTTTAGAACAAGCGCGCGAAAGCTACTGACCCCACTTCAGTGCTTTTCAAAAAATTTTGTATGTACCAGAGTTCAGTTGGTTTTGACAAATAAACGAAAAATTTATGAAGAAAAATTTTTTTTCTGGTGGTTTGATTTCTCGAAAGTTACCATGAGGTACCGCTGTATGTATATCAGGTATACCGGTATAAAATGAGCTTTTTTTATTGTGAAAATAAAACACCTATGATTAATAGGAAAGTAAAAAAACATTTCATTCAAAGTATTGGCCATTGTTTTCTACACTTTTTGACCACCTTTCTGGCCATTTGTGGATACCACGCCAATAAAATTGTTCGTCTTTCAAAGCAAACTAATAGGCACCCAATTTTCGACCTCCTCGTAGGAATCAAAGTGCTGCTCAGCCAATGCGTGTCCCATCGATGAAAATAAATGGTAGTCGGAAGGAGCCAAGTCTGGTGAATACGTCGGGTAGGGTAGCAGCTCCCAGCCAACTGTATTGACTGTATCCTGAAATGGTTTTGCTTTGTGTGCAGATGCATTGTCATGGAGCAAAATTACCTTGCCGTGTCTTCTGGCCCATTCTGGTCGTTTCTCGATCAATGCATGGTTCAAATTGATCATTTGTTATCGGTAGCAATCAGTTTCAACGGTTTCACTAGGTCTTAGGAGCTTGTGGTACACCAAACCTTTCGGGTCCCACCAAACACACAGCATTGTCTTCTTGTCGAATCGATCTGGTTTGGCAGTCGATGTTGATGGTTGTTCCGTATTAACCCATGATTTTTCCGTTTAGGATTCTTAAAATAAATCCATTTTTCATCGCCAGTAATAATCCGATGCAAAACCGATTTTCTTTGTCTTTGAAGCAAAATTTCACAGGTGTTTTTTCGGCTTTCCATCTGACTTTCATTCAATTCATGTGGCACCCATTTTCCACACTTTTGGATCTTTCCCATAGCTTTTAAACTATTAGAAATTGTCATCTCTATCCAATATCGTTTGCAGTTCGGCGTCGTCAAACTTTTTTGGTGGTCTTCCACGTTTTCATTTCTCACATCAAAATCATAATTTCTGAACCGTTGAAACCATCTTTTGCAAGTTGCTTCTGATAGAACATGATCACCATATGCTTGGACAAGCATTCGATGCGACTCTGCAGCACTTTTCTTCAAATGATAACAAAAAATTAATGCTTTCCGCGAGTCATCACTTTCTGGTACAAAATTCGACATTTTTAACACGATGAAAAAATATGATGTTGTCTGTCTGTTCAATGACTAGATTTATACTAAATATGATTCACAGATATCATAGCAAACAAACCAAAAACAAATAAAGGCTTGTTCACTACAAATGTTTCCTATCGAGACATTTGTATCTTGACGCTCACTTTATACTGGTATACCTGGTAGAGTGACCTTATCCATTAGGCCATGCTAGAGCAACCTGAAAATTATGAGATTAACAAAATTGAAAATTAATTAATTGAAAACATTTTGAATTCGTATTGGTGCTACTAATATGAACAAAGGAGAAGAAGTGGTTCTATTGACAAATGGAAATATTATGTAATTTTCTTTATCCATCATTGAGCAGGGAGTAATGTATGTATCAGGAGAATGAGGGATTTTCTGAATGTTTGTCATAGATGGAAAAAAATTCATAAAATTTCTTCTTTATGAGAAATCTGTGCATATAGAAAATGACGGATGTGATCATTAATTGCTATGATTACTTTCCAATTGGACACAACGAATCCTTGATAATCTAATGATGGAATTCTAGGATTATTTCATATTCATTGTGAATGTAACATAATCTTAAGTATAGCTTCTTTTTCAAAGTAGGGTCGACTAAGCTTTTGCCTAAATTTTCATATGCATAGATGAACTTTCAATAGCTAAGAAATAATTAAATAAAAATAAGTCGATATCGAATATTCATTATCCAATTCTTTTTTTTCGTAGTTTGGAATTACCAGCAATGTTAAATCAACGAATCCCAACAAAATTCGTTCAATTCTTTTTTTGAAGTCGTCGAAAAATTTTAATCACTAATAATAATCACTCGTGTTATCGGAATATATTATTGTTTCTGAACTCAGTTGACCATTATGGAACAGATTTTATGAATTTGATGCAGACTCTTTAACGAGCTTTTCACAAATAAGCTTACATATTAACATTTTTGGAAATCTTAACAAATAACGAAATGTCATGTTTTCAAATCTTATTTTGCCTACACCAAAATCCTCAGAGAAACGGTTTTGATCACAAACTACAAATTTATCCCCATGTTTATTTAGCATCTTGTCTATTTTTCAAGTTTTTGAACTTATTGACCGGACACAATTCAATTGTTAGCCAATTTGTAATTTCAATCGATGTGGCATGTAAAATTGTATGCTTGCTATCGCGAAAGCCTTCTTATTTACAGATCATAAATACGACCATTTCTTTTTCCATAGAAACAATGGAACCTCCTCCTAGTGACCGAAGACAACCACCTGATGGGCACGAGTTTCCAGACTTCGAAGAGAGTTTCCTTAATAGAACCAATGAAAGATTCAATACTAGAAACACGCAAGAACAAGAAATAAATACAAAGAAACTACAAAGGAATTCTTTTTCAGCAGATGCAGCCGATACTTCCAACTTGAACAAGATGACAAGCCTATCGAACATTGATTTGAGCACGAAGGGGATGGATAAAAACAAGAATATTGGTATAGATCACGAGACTAAACCTAATGATTCGAACGTATTCTCTCATTATTCTAGATCACAAAGTCTTTGTGATATATCTTCGAGGAGGATCACATCTGACGATCCTCTTCGGCAATTGGTAGAGCAACGAAGGAAGAATCTGTCCAAGTTGAAGGGTTTGGTGATACCTGACTCCATCTCGGAATGCGAGGCTTCCACGACTATAAACCTGCCAGAAATCAAGAGCAATACTCCTTCGCTCATCGAACAATTCAAACCGATAGCCTCTCCAGAAGTTTTGAATAAAATTTCTGAGGTGAGCAATACGAATAACACTGTTTTGCCTCCGATTACCCCACCTTGGGCGGCCACTGTGAATTTTCCGAAGTACTCTCCAGCGTTCAAACGCAAAGATTTGAAAATCCATTCATCGGGAAGTAGGCAATCATCGGAACTGAGCGATTTCAAAATATGTTCGCCCATCGATATCAAAAAAGATTTCAATGATGATTATTTCAAAATTCGCCAAAAATCTTACGACAGTTCCACGTCACGATCTGAAAATAGTTCAGATGGGATGACAAGAGATAAACCCAGAAGAAATTTCCGATCTTTATCCACAGATAATAGTATATTGTATCGAAAAACACCCAACACTGACGAGGAAAGTGACAACGATTCTGCTGTAAGTTCTAGTCAATCTAGCTTTGCATCAAGACCAACAGTATCGTCTGTCACGTCTATGGAGAAATACGTAAAGACTGCTCCTTCTGAATATAATCCCCAAGACTACCAAAGTACGAAGGTATCGAGTGTGGAAGCACTTAATAGAAAAAACATCTTGGCTTCTGCTAAATGCCGTTCTGGAAAAGATTTCAAAATTGGATCACCGGTCGTAAATAGGAAATTGGAGATTGAAGATGATAAGACTGAAAATGCACAGAAAATAGATGATGTTGAACAAGAAGAAACAATCTCTGTGATAGAGGAGAAAGATGTTGTTACACCGACAGCTAGCTCACCAAAATTAGCAGCAGTCGATTTAGCTTCTGGTAAGTAGGTACTCAAAATTAAAATCAACTCATTCACCTATCATCAATCAGATATATCCATCCACTGAACATATATATGCTCCTTCTGTCCTGTGTTGTACACGTCCAGGAGGAATCGATACGCTGTGTATCATCCAACTAACGTGTAGATAGTCTTCTTCTAATGTATCGCCTTTGGCACTCCACTCTGTTCCCTTAGTCGTTAATCTGCTGTCAGATCTTAGCCAGATGTTCGACACACTCTTTTCCTTCATTGTAGTATTGGGAACTCAAGAACTAAGAGACACATCTTTATCTTCACCATTACATAGATGCAGAATAGGTTTGGAAATTTATGTTCCCTATCTCTCAATGTTTCGCCTACTTTTCTCTCAAAATTTTTAAATCTGCGGTCTTCAAGAGTTGCACAGTTTTGGATGTGTTTGGTCTTGACTACATGGTATATGTAGAAGATTTTTCTCCTGTCAGGTTTTGCTGTTCCAACCTCTCATTTTTTGCTTCTACGTATCCATAGTTTGTAGAGCTTACACCTTAGTATCTGAATCCTGTTTGATGACTTCGCCATCAAGTACCAGTTTGCATCTTGAAGATTTCCTTGACATCATCATACACTTTGTTTCTTCAGCTAACATCAGCATATCGAAGTTTTTCACAGGGGCACTAACATCTTCATTTTCACATTCATATTTGCATATTTTTCCACCATCTGTTTTAATAAGGATTCAGTATCCATACAAGACTTTCCTGACCCAAATTCTTGTTGCTTATCTGACAGCGAGGTATCCAAACTGGTTTTCTTGGTTATTATTTTTGTAATTCAGGAATTGATGGAACATTTGAGCTGGTGGGTAAACCGGTAAACACCCATATTTACAACAAAAACCTAGCATTTATCTTTCGGATCAGGTGAGCTATTCTGGGACCAACAATTTTTTCTTTATAATATCTGCCACTCTAGCTCTATGCACCAGGAAACATACTTCTTAATTTATCACTATAACAAAAGTTCAAAGGTATATTCAAACTATGCTACAACGTTAACCATATTAAAGAAGAAATTGATTTTTTTTAATAATCATTGATTGTCATCCTAATGCATCTTTATAGAGAAAGTTCCTAGTCTGGTATCGAAAAAAATTACCGAATCTCCATTGGTCAACATGAGAAACCTGGAGTTTAAAAGCGTTTCAAGAACAAGCTTACCAAATGTCAGTACGAGAGAAAAACAAGCAATGTTCCTGAATATCCTCAAACCTGTTCCTCCAATGGTCAGAAAAGAAGAAAAAATATCAAAATTCAGCAGCAGAAAAAGTCTCAGTGTAACGGATCTAAGAAAGAATTTCGAAGAAATAGCTAAGAATGTAGCAGCAACACCAACATTCACAAATAAGAAGGTTGAAGTATTCCCGAAAACATCGAGATCTTCTCTATCGAGCGCAGAGGAATCTTCGAGAGCATTGGTGAGAAAAAATAACACATTTTATTTATATTATTTATTTTTATTATTTATACAGGGTGTCATACTGGTATCATTTAAAAAACTACACATGGTACATGCTGAATTAACAGTTTTCAACTAATGAAGATCTCTAACCGAGCTAATAATAGAAATGAATTTATTTTATAATATATGTAGTATATTAGAAATTATAACAGTTCCATACCTGTTTGTACCAGCCAACCTGCTAGTTTGTTCATGTAAATTATTGACAACGCTACGTCTGCTTATTCTAAATGTTTTATATTTTAAGTTCAGTCTAATTTTTTTTATTGTCTGCATGTTTCAACATTTTATGAAAATTCATTTTTGAAAAAAAAAACTGTAAATATTTTATCCTGGATTTCTTTCGACAAAGTATATTTTCTAATATACTAAATTTATCATCAAATAAGTTTTATTTTATAATAATATCAGCTAGGTGAAGGTCAATTTATGTTTAGATAACCAAGAAGTTCAGAGTCTATTCTGCATAACTTGAAAGATAATTTTACCTGTCAGAATTTTTGAAATATATATATAATTCACATAGGTTCTCTATTTATTTTGCTTTTCAATTACTCCGGGCGGGTTCCTGATTAAGAGATCTTATTAACTCTTATCGCTTCGATAACATTGAGCCACCACGCCTTTTAAACTATCGAAGTTCTTTCTTTCTATTCATATAAAATTTTTCTTTATGAATTTATATTCCGGAAATGATCATTTATACCATGAATGCCTCCAACAATTCACTTTTGCGATATGATTTTCTTGATATTATGAAAAGGATTAACGCGATTTAACTTTTTTTGAATATAGAATTCTATGAATACTGAACAACCGGAAATAACCATTTCAATAGTTTTCGATTAAGAACATGAATAAGACTTAGAATTTAAATAATTTTTTTTCAGCGAAAGCCATCAGTTGGATGTGAATTGCCAAGTAAAGCGAAGGAAATGAATAAGAAATCTCGAAAAGTTACTTTGAAACCAAATGCTCCTGGAGAGAACATTGGCATAACAATATCTGGCGGATCTGAAGAGAATAAAGACATTATAGTCCATAGAATTAGGTATGGAAGTGTGGCATATCAAGATGGAACTTTAATAAAAGGTGATCGTATTTTGTCCATTAATGGAGTCCTCATCGAAAGCCTAAATTACACAGAAGCAGTTCAGTTGTTGAAGGTAATTATACAATAATAATTTTCACAAAAAAAAATAATGAAACTATTATCACTTTGAACAAATATGATTTTGGCTTCGTCGCAAACGTCAGCACTGCGGCAGTTCTGAATACATTTTGATAAATCATTAATCTTAAGTCAGGGACTTTTTGGCGCTGATTCTCCATTCTACAACGTATACGAAGCTTGAGACTTTTTATTTTAACTTAGCACTAGATTATATCGTGTGTTCCAAGGTGTGGCCTATTGAATTATTGTGAAAACTATACATCCAAAATATTTAAAATTTTATAAATCAGTATAAGGGTATCATATGCCCATTCCTGAAATATTTTCAAATTTCCAGCTTTGCCAGATGTATGGAAATTCAGCAACAACTTTGTTATTTTGAATGGTATACCCCGTACCTCAATTTTTTCATGATTCTCCATAACAAATTGAATTAAATTACCCTTCATTCTTTTATATACTTTCATGAACGTCAAAGAGAACATAGAGAAAATATCAATACAAAGAAATTAAGGCATATTGAATCAATCTGAAATTCAATAAACGCAGAAAACTTAGAATCCAAACACGATAGTCTCAACCAAATGTATATAAAGATTGTAGAGTTTGTTGTTCTCATTCTGGAAATGAAAATATGTATGAAATATACGAGGTGTCTGATTAAAAAAAATGTTACTATTTGTGACTTGACTATTGGTTTTTTATTTATCACTCTTTATAACTGACAACTAAAATTCGGAAACGATAGCGCAGATCAAAATATTATCTAAAGTCATGCCAAATTTCGAACTGGAATCTCAAGTATTGAAAGACTCTTAAATTTGATTCAAAATTTTTTGAAATAATGAATAACTCCATAACCATTAAATAAAAAAATACAAATACGGGGTGATTAACAAAGCTGTTGCTAAATTTGCATGCATTTGGCAATACTGGAAATTTGAAAGTATTTCGAAATATACTTAATATAATTTAATATTGATCTAAAAAATTCGAAAAAAAATTTTGTATGAAGAGTTTCCATAATAATTTAATAGACCGACCACCTTGAGACACCCGGTATATCTGAAACATATAAAATTTGATCCACATTTTTGAAGTTGTTTTCGCCTCGATATTCCAAAATTACAGATATTTGGCGAAACTATAGTACACTGGTCTATGATGAACAAACGCACAAGGGATGTTTCTTCAATTTTTTTTTATCCTATAGAATTATATCGATCTGATTGGTTTTCTTTAGATTTTGTAATCTTCTTCATTGAAGAAAAAGTGAGTGAATATGCCTAACTTCTGCACATTTTTCAAGGCTCCATCTGAAAGTTATGTTATAGAGGTTGCTCTCAAAGATGAAGAACCAAAGGAATTGAAAGCATTGAAAAGGAGATCCATATCATTGGACAGTTCTCTGGATTCAGGTAATAAAAATAATAATTATCGATTCTATAAATTACAATTTGCTTTTCAGAAAAGACAATAGTGAATAAAATTGTTGCCACTCAAACTCCCAGTCATGAGATTACATTGTTGAAAGATCAAAATGGTTTGGGATTCAGTGTTGAGGGTGGAAAGGACTCGCCTCAAGGAGACGTGGCTATAACCGTTAAAAAAATATTTCAAGGTACAACTTTTCCTCGAATGTAAAGATTGCCGTTAGCAGGTTTTGAGGTTGAGAGTTTCTCAAATAATTTATATGGCGAAAACCATTGTTATTCATTTTTCATTTGTATACGCACAAAAATATTCTGGAAAAATAATTTCTTTTTTGTAATGAAATATTTAAAAATTTTAATTGCAGGTGGAGTTGCCGACAAAGATGGAAGACTGAAAGTTGGAGATCAAATATTGTCTATCAACGATATAGACTTCACTAATTTATCTCGTATTCAAGCATGGACTATCATGAAAAAAGTTGATCTTGGAAAAACAAAAATCATGATATATCGATCATAGTGTTTTATGTTGCCATTTACATGTTATATTGCCAATGTTGTTGTTTTGTTGTGAATTATTATTAACTTATTAACATTTATTCGTATTGATGTGATAATTTCTTCAAAAATTTTGGGGAAAATCTTTAATATTTATATTTTATAGGATTGAATTATTTGAAATTAACGAAACTGTAGAACAATTTAATTCTGAGCTTTGACATAGTTATTATATGTGTTATTGATATCAATGTCAAGTTTAAGTGAATATTTCTATTTTATGAATCATTGTGATGCAAATATATACCTTATCCTAAGATAACAAATGTTGTGTATGCAATTTAATCTTTTCTCTGACGGCTAACAAATCGTTACTGAGCCTTCAGCCCTCGAATAAATCTGAAAAAATAAATTGGGTAAAAAAATTATATTCAGTAACGTGAGAATTTATTGTGCTTTACAAAATTCTAACAAGAATTTGACTTCAAATCATAACCAACTACTGTATCTATGAAATATCTCTCACTTTTAGTAATAATAATACAACAATAATTTATGTCGCCTTGACAACTCCCCTCCACTCACGGCACGTTCAATACAAAAATGAAGTACAAGGAACTCATACATGAAACTGAATACTACCCTAGTTGATACAAATAATTGTACATTTTACTATGGTAATAATTTGAATTTAAATCAGTTCAATCTATTTCATTGAACACATGAGAAATTTAAATCATATTGTTGTGATCAAGTTTCGGAGAATATGAGATGTAAATTCAGGTAAATGGTTCTACAAAGCTAAAAAGAAAAATCTGAGAATTGCTCATTTTTTTTAATATTCCAACCAGTTTTTGCTTAAATTCAGTTAACAGGGGCAAGTTTGTCATCAATTGCTGTTTCAAATTTGATTTTTCGCCCTTGTGTCAGTTTTTGAATCTGGTTTGAAGCACTGGGAACCCAAGTTGCAGTAGCATGATTATCACATAAACACGTCTCATCGTGCCTTTTGTTCTGGTTTGAAAAGGTATAGACTGGTCTTACCACATTGGCAAACGCCACTGGATTGCGGAAGGATTTTTTGGCAGGGTAATAAGCGTATTGGGGTGGCGAATTCTCTCCGTAATAATGTTTATGATATGTTGGTTCAAAATATGGAACTTTAATCTCCAAACCTTCAGTTCTGTATCTATAACCATCCGGCAAAGACACGACACCAGTTGGTAAAGTCCTAGAAGCAAATTCTATACCATTTCTATTGTGCACCAGATTTCCCGGTAGCAATGGCATCAATGTAGGGAATGCATTCTGAATATTGATAGGTGTTAATTGAACATTACTTTCTTGGAAATTTCGCGAGACAGGATGGAATTGAAGTCCTCTTTGCACCCCTGGATAATCGTTTTTTCCTCCAGCACCTTTGGTCCCTAAAACAACCGGTATATCAGGAACTTCTTCTGACTTTGTCGAAGAGTTAACAGTGCTGACGCTTGATTTGACTTTCACCACTACATCAGTTTCCAATGTTGCCGTCCCACTGTCAGATCTTTTGGTATCACAATTGGTTGTACAAACCACACCGATATTATCGAAATCATCTTTCTTTTTTCCATCTATTCGACCGTGTTCGTATTTGAATGGGATAGTTCTTTGGTTGCTGTTGACTATGGAGGGCTTGGAATCGTCTCCGAAATCCAGTTTGGAGTTAAGCCCTGAAATTTCATCTGAAAACGACCAAACTATTATGACGCAAAATGAAAATATTCAGAAGCACAAAAATTTATATAAATTTCTAGTTCAAACTCAGAAACAAACAACAATTGAACATTACGGAGAAATACGACAGTTTTCATCATGAATTTGTTAAAAAAACACCCTCATAAAGTTGGCATCAACCCCTCAATTTTTTAATGGGAAATTTTATTTATTTTTATGGGAAAATATTATTAATGATGGTCAATCTCTAAGTTACTCTTATTATGTACACAACACAGTTGCAATTTTAAAAATCAGTACTACATTCACTGAATAATGTTATTTCAAATTACCAAACGCCAAAAGGTGAAGTTGAGCAGCAAAAAATTGAAATACTGAAACTAAAAAACCCTAGAGTTTTGAGAATATAAAAATTACTTTAAAATAATTAAGAAGTTCCTAGTATTCCTACGATGAAATCGTTGATGAGGGTAGCACAATCCCCAACTATGTTGAGAACACTATTTTGTTCTTCAAGCATCGCTGTTCATGAATTTTTTCCCTTAGTTACGTACAGAATATTCGAACTTACAAATTCCTATTCAAAAAATAGTTGGGGGTTGTATTTTCGCAACAAATTCACGATGTTTCGAGTAATCAAAGTTTCTGATTTCTGGGGGTCAAATTTGCGTTGAAAAATTTGTTATTGAAATTTGAGTACATGATGCCATTTATTCATACTAACTATAATTTTAATCATAAATAGGGTATTCCTGAATTGATGCGAAAGATTCTAAAGGGTGATTCTTCAGCCAAAATCAGGGGGGTCTTTCACATACTTTTTTTTTCAACGCCCTTTTCCTCTAGCTTACATACCTTTCAGAATAAAGCTGAAAATGTGTTCTTATTTAATAGGTTCGTCCCAACAAAGGTAATACTACAGTTCATAATTAGTAATGAAACTAGATTGAGCATTTTACTACGCATGATCAAGTCCAGTTAGTAAAACTACAGTAATATTATTCATTTGTTGTTTATTTATTTATTTTATGGTTTATATGGAATACAAACTGAATAAAGTATTCGCCTTTTTTAAATTACAAAACAGATGAAATTTATACAAAAGATGATTAATACAGCCAAATACAATTATTTTTATCAGCATTATCATTATAATAATAATTTTTATTTTTCTTTATGAGAGAACATTTCATAGACCTCGTTGTTGAGCCACATCGAGAACTGTTCGGTTAATGTTTCAAATCATTGTGTCGAATTGAGTTTTTGTTTGATTAGTTCAACTTGGATTTCAGCAACATATTCTTGAATGATGAATTTGATTTAGAAAATAATGAACTAGAGGAATTTGAAAAAACTAAAGACAATACCAAATGATGATAGAATTATTAATAGTGAGTATAAGGGGAAAAGTTTCCGTCAATTTGCAGGTATTACTTATGACCATATAAATTCCTCTAAATGTAAGTAATGAAATAATCGAATAATAATAATTATGAAGGGTATCCTAAAAAATCAAAAACGAAATTCCAATCAATAAAAAAGTGCAAACTGCATGCAGATAAATTGAATTATAATCAAAGTAGTTACATTGGTCACAACATTAAAGAAATAAAATATTTGATTTTCAGATTTTTTGTTGTTGCATAAAAAACAAAGAGACTAAATGCGTTTATGATATAACATCTACTTCAATCCTTTACTTTACCATAGAGTTGATTTGTCATGCAAAGATATGCGTTTTTATGGTTCCTTATAATTTGAACCTACTACGGTTGGTTTAAGAACTGAACCAAACAGTTCAAGTTACTTATTACTGTAATTTTGATCTTGTTGGGACGCACCTATTATATCCGCTCTGGAGAAATTCAGAATAAAATTTAACAGATAACTGGTTCTAACAAAAATGGTTGTCGAGTGTTCTTATTGCCTTGAAATATAAACACAAGGAGCGGAAAAAACATCCCCTATAATATTCTGATTCATAACTTTTCAATGCGCCTCTTTTTACAATAAAAAAAATTGATTTGAAACGACAAATATCAAATGAAGTCCAATGACGAATAATTTGTCCTGATTTTCTCTTATTTCTAACCATTTTTAATAGGACTTCACTCATTATATTATTATTATAATTTAATATATTATAAAACTGTATTGAAATAATTATTCAAAGGGCTGTGAACGGAAATTGGTTACATAAAATAAGCCCTTTAATTTCAGCTAAAGGAACTTTCGCATGAATTCAGAAAATCCCTGTATATGAAATAACTGAAATTTGTCCTGTTCATAATTAATTCAAAGTTTAATCGACCCATGCTGTAGTGACATTTAAAATCGGGTTCATTTTCTTATATGAAACTAAACCAATAAAAATATATATATAATTGATATTGTAACTCATTTACTCAAATGAATTCAGTTAGGTGTTTTGTAGGTTCCACACAATTAATTAATGAATTTCATCAATTTGCATTAAAAAAAAGGATAAATAATAAAGACCTGGAATCGCCCAGGCAACGTTCAGATATTAAAATCTCAATCGATTTTTTTGTTCCAATTCGAACGAAAAATAGAAAAACAATATAAACTATTGGATTTCTAGACAACACTTGTGTTTAAATATTTCACTGAACAAGGTACTTACGTAAAAGTAGAAGCACTCCACATATCACCCAAAATACCTTATAATCACCCATGATTGCCACTTGACAGTATTCCTGAGACTAATCCTACAATTCGTGCAAAGATGAAATAACGTGGCAATTCCAAAGCAAATTATATTTGTTTCATAACAAATCTTGGTCTCCTTCATCCATTTCCAAGGCTAATTCTGGGTTCTTCATTCATCATTTGATGATAAAAATTTGCCAGGGGAGGGATGCAATAGCGGAAGGAATGCTAAATGTCATCAATTCAATAAACAAGATATTGATTGATGAATATTCATTGAAAACGAACGTAATTATTAACACAATTAATTTTAAATCCTTTCATGTCACGTGAATTGCATAGTGAATACTATCGCATATATTAAAAGAAAAATTTTTATACAGAATAAAGGTTAAAAACTCATAATGGTTCGACTAGAATTCCGAAATCAAAGTCTCGTAAACTCTAATGATATAAAAGTTTTTTCAGTATGAAAATAAGCGATAAAGAATAATAAATAACTGAATGGAACTCTTAAGAAATGCTCCATAAAGATCTTATTCCTGATACTTGGAAAGAAATTCCTGGATTTCTTCTTCCTAAAATTTTTTTGTATAAATCGTTTGAGAACAGGTCATGGTCGTACCAATAGCATGCTATTCAGATGATATTCATTAACAGCTGGTTGTGAATGTGGAGAATCAAAGGGAGCAATACCTCACCTCATCTATTAATGTCCTGTATATACATACACATTCAAGAATGGTTTTAGCGCTATTTATACTTTTCCGATTTTTTCATGAAATGAGTTGTTACTTTAAAGCCTCTGCTAGAACTTTTAACCAAATGCACATCCTAAGTTTTTTTACAAAAAAATGAATACCGAAAATTTTAAGCAATATAAATCTATATAAGGAACATACATTTTTAAACCATAAAATAGCAAACCTTCCATATTTTTTTATTTTAATAGCCTTGTTGAGCTGAAATTTTTGTCAATACTGTAAAAGTATAAGCTAAAAACAATGGATATGACGCAAATTCATCGAAGAAAAAAATTTCATACTGATGAACAAACAAAAGATGTCGAAGTTGGCCATGATGTCTTCTTTCAAAGATTCCTTGGTTTTTCATTATTTTCACAAAATCTTTAATTTTGTATCATGATATTTCGAAGGTTATATTATTTTTAAAAAATAAAATTTAAATCAAATTTTATTCGTAGTAACAAATTTTTCGAAATTTCCATTTATAATTCATTCCAAATAATACAAATCAATTAAATTAAATTTAATCTTCTAGATGCCACTTCAGCTCATTTTAATTTTATTACCAACAAATTTGTCACACCAAAGGAATTTTCTCATTTATTTAAGTGTTGTAATTAAATTATTCCTTTATGTTATGTTGAATTTATCGTCTTATATCGTTTTTATGTAGTGGGATGATTGGGAAGTTCTCCTTGGTATATCCAACAACCGTACCTTCCCCGGCATCAAAAACATATTTCTCATCTTCCTCCGAAGAATCATCATCTGTACCTCCAGGTCTTGGAGGTTTTGGACCTCCAGGTCCTGGAGGACCTCTGTGTCCGGGACCAGGAGGACCTCTGTGTCCAGGGGGACCCCTGTGTCCGGGACCAGGAGGATCTCTGGGGCCAGGTCCAGGACGCCTGTTAGGAGGAGGTCCTGGTGGATAATCTTCCTCTCCGTTATAATCTGGTATGTAGAAATCTGTATTTGGTCTGTAACGTCTTCTGTTTGGTCTATTCGGCCTTTGGTATGGATTGTTGCCTCCTGGATACTGATTCTGAACATTAGTGTTTGGATAGAATTGACCACCCTGGGGATATCTTTGCCATCCTTGGAAATTATTGACCGGCTGTTGCCGAGGATCAACCACCTCTATTATCTGAATTTCAGGCTGTCTTCTGTTGGGAACATTTTGATATTGATTGTTTGGATAGAAGTTTCCTTGAACTGGATAACGTCCTCGTTGTGGAACATATTGATTTTGACTTGGATAACCTCTTCTATTTGGTTCGTTTACCACTACGTCAACTACGGTTATTTCTGGGGTTATTTGTTTCTGTCTTATACTTTGAATGTCGATCTCCTGGGGAGATCGCTTATGAATGCGACTCTCGCTTCCTGAAAAGTAAAATTGTTCAAACCTGTCAAGTTATTCTATAATTCGTCATATTTCATTGATTTCATGATCACTTCATGACACTTTTTTGTCAAGATTGGACCAACATCAATTTCTAACCATAGATTCTGGAGATCGACAGAAAAACTTTTCTCAAGTGGAATAAAAACAACCGTATATATCGTACTTATCGAACGATGAGCTAGACTTTTCATATTTCCACAATAGATTATCATTAATTTTAAAAATATCTCAGTTCGTTATTGGGCCAAATCTGTCTAATGAGTTGTCAGATATGAGCATCTTATAACTCATAAAATATTCACCCAATATATTTGTAACTACATGGATAAGGATGAGGACGAGAAAAATGAGCGAAGTTTCGTGAGGATCATCTGACTAGAAAAATCTTGAAAACTTCCAAACAGTTTTTTTTAATACTCAATACTTTATGGAATGATCTTCTGTTATTGATGAAATTTTTATTTGGGGGTGATTGATATTCTGAATATTCTAAAATTTCATTATTGCATCATTTGTGCTCGAGAAGATTAAGGAGTGTTTCACAAAAGGTCGAGGAAGGGTAATTTGAGAATATGTAAGATATCTATGACGTCCATGCATTCACAAATTTTCGTTTAAATACGTTGGAAATCTTATGAGGTATAGAGAATTAACAGAAAAATTATTTTGGGAATTTTTCAAACATTTTCTAGCGTGTAGATTTTTGCAAAACTTTGCAAACAAATTTTTCAACCTAATTTTAAGATCTTTCAAGTTAAAACTTGATCCGATGGATATTCTAGAAGTCATAGAGGAAAACAAGTTTCTTAATTTTTTAACTCCTGGGCCATTGGATGTATTTGGTCCAATAAGGAACCTGATCAAGATATCTGGACAGTTAACATATTATGAAAATATGGAAACTCTAGAGCATCTCTTTCGGAAGATGGAGTGTATATGACCGGCCAGATGGACACTCTCAAATTTGACCCTGTATTCTTCATCAGGAAGTCAAACCCAATCGATTTAGATCACTTTCGGCCAGATATTAGAAAATTAGAGACATTTGAGCAAAATGTTCTACTGTTCTACTAGCACAAAAGCGCCAAAAGTGAAAGAATCTAGAAACCACCGACGTCAGGTCATATGGCTTTTGCTCTCTTTTTAAACCAATTTAATTAATTATTCAAACTTTGAAAAATCCCATTTCTGAAATATTTATCTGTTAGAGACGTACCAACTGTTTGAGTAAACAAGCATGCCGAAATAGTTGATATGATAACGGGTATGATTCATATCTAAATAAGAACTAATGAGTATGATGAATCTGCCTTAGGAAAAAAATTCAATTTGTAGACAGTAATACGAGAATTTTTTTCTTGTTCGAGTTTTTCGAGAACAAAAATAGAATCAATATTCGTTTGACTAAGCTTCTTTTGAAGAGTGTAATTTGGAGAAAAAAATATAATTACTTCGAAAGTACTTGGCCGATCTATAAGCACTATGTTCAGGTGTACAAAAGCGCCAAAAAGGGATGAAGAATTTTTGTGCAGAGAAAAATGAATTATTATCAACAAAATACAATGAAAAAAAAAGGTATTCAATTATTACTGAATAACTCGAAAAATGTCATTATTTAACAATTTGGCAAAGAGCTAGTTCAAGGGGCAGAAATTTCTCAAAGCAAAGTTCCAACATTTGGACTTTGTCTTTATTATAATTAATTTTGATTTGATATCGAAAATTAGGTCTCTGTGTGACTGTTGCATGAGGGTTCATTAGATTAATATTAATTCATAACATTATATATGTCATTTTAAAAATTTGAAGAGATTTGAGTATCATTATCACGATTTTCAAAAAAGTTTTTCCAATGTCAACAATTATTTTTTCCATATCTCTGTTGGCATAAATAATGGATGAAAAGTAGAGAAAGCAACCTTCTTGTCATTTATGAAGTAATGTTATTTTTGATACTTTATGAGCACTCAATTTGATAATACAATTCTACTTAATCGCAAATTATTCCGATTCGCAGGTTACAGTTATCTTAGGTTAGATCCTGATGTGATGATTTAGAAAAATGACTAATATTATAGTTATTTCCTCATTAACGTCTACGTCTCACTACTAGTCACCATATTCAGGTATAAGACCTTCAAACAATATGTACATTCAACTCCATGAATTTTCAATCAATATACATAGAGTTATTCAATAATTATTAGAAATAAAACAATTTCTATCAAAACTTTATCGCAATTTCTTACATATTATTTAACTTTCATTTCATTTCTTATATGTTTTTTCGTTGAAGATATATATTCTGCATATCTCACGATTTTTACGGATCTAACACATATTGAAACAATAACGTGGAAAAGCTTACATTACGAATAACAAATAAAATGAATGTAATGGAAATTACCTTGTGAAAAAATGACGACGTAAAAAACTAACAAAGATCTATACATTTTCTGCGCTGGAACTGAATGTTGGAACACTACCGATTTCATTTGAAGATTCCCCAAGAAACCTGTTCCGTTTGTTCATACAACGTTAAACGGAATAAATAAAAGTATTGTTTTCATTGAACTAATGTCGAAGATTTCCGCTCAGAATTGAATGCTGGATAATACAATGAAATTATAGCACGATAATAATTGGGAAGATTCATTTGCAGGAACTAACAGAGTAGGGATGGCGTATTTATAAATATACGATTAATTAATTGATACGAAACTGATTGAAACTGAAAAAATAAACGTTTATTTTCGCCATTTGGGTCACGAAAACAAATAATAAATATTGGGAAGGATAAGATTGCTAGACTAGAAATCTCAACTGAAATCGAGAAAGAAAAACGAAAAACTTTTTCGTTGGATCGTACCAATATCCTTGTATCAGATCCTTTCAAATTCACATTTCCGATATCCGGGTTTCGGTCAATTTTGTAGGAAGAATCGACTAAACTGAGGAACAATGAATACATTCGGTCACGACTCATAGGTCGCTTTAATGATTTGCAATTAATAGCGTATATCATCACGAGAATATGATTATTTTAATATCATTCCTCGAACGTGATACGCCTAGAGGTAAAAGTTGTATTGGAAACGTCCTGATGTGATCTCATCCAATGTGTCTCTTCTCACAACATCAGCATCCTGTATCGATGAACTTTTTCCAAAAAAAAAATGTGGAAATGTTCAGTCCATTCATTGTCATTGGTCACGCAGGTAACAACCCAACTAACAATTTTTGTTTTATAAGAGTTGTGAGAACGTTTATAGAGCATAATGTTTGTTATTGAACATCTGAAGTTCGATAAAGATGTCACAAAGTTTATGAAACTTTAACAGCTGAAACTTTTGCTGCATTGTCAAGTTCTATAGAAGTTGCCAACGAACAATTTATAGGGGTTCACTGGTGCAACCAGGTGGGCTTTGGGGCTGCAGTTCTCTGCCAATCCAAAAAATGCTAAAAAATTTCAATGTTTTATAATCTTATTTACTGAAGGAATATTCTCAACTGATTCAATATTATTATTTTCTTATAAAGTGCATTATTTCACTTTTACCAACACGAAAGGCTCCATCCATATCAATGTGTTTGGAGATGCCAGACAAACTTGAAATGAGAAATAATGGAAGTTAGCTGTAACTTTCGTAATGTCTATCCTATGTACTTAGGAGTTGAATTAGATTCATCTTCAATTTCAAGGCTGATTTGGATTATTCACGCTTAAAAGAATAATATATTTCAGAAATTATCTCGACCATCTTGACGTACATATGATTCCACATCTTCAGCCTTAATGCTTTGTGCAGCTGACTACTGTTACTTTTTTTGGTCTAATAGTGTACAAAAAAAGTTGACGTAAGATTGATTGCACCTATGGGAATAATTACCAGAATTATAAGATCTACTGAATTGTTGGAACAAATGTCATTTTTTCTCAACTCATTTTTTAATATTTCATACATTCCACCAAATATATTAGGTGTACAAATAAGTTTCCGCGGTTTTTATATAAAAATTAGGAATTTATTGTAAAAGAAAAGTACATTACGTTTTATTCAAAGTATTTTCCATCATTTGCCACTACTTTTCCCCATCTTTCTGGCAACATTCGGATACCCCGTCGAAAAAACTCTTCATCTTTTGACGCTATTCACTAATCTACCCAATTTTTGGTGTCTTCATATGATGTGAAGCGCTGCTCAGACAGACCATGTGCCATCGACCGGAACAGATGATAATCAGAAGGGGCTAAGTCTGGTGAATACGGCGGGTGGGGTAAAACTTCCCAGTTGAGTGTTTCCAAGTATGTTTTTACCGGCGCCGCAACATGTGGACGAGCATTATCGTGTAAAAGAATAATTTTGTCGTGTCTGGAGTAGTAATGGGCGCGTTTTTCCTTAAGTGCCCGACTCAATCTCATCAATTGTGTTCGGTAGAGAGCTCCAGTAATGGTTTCGCTTGGTTTCAGCAATTCATAATACACGACACCAAGCTGATCCCACCAAATACACAGCATGAGTTTTTTTCCATGGATATTCGGCTTAGCTGTCGATGTTGATGGTTCGCCGGGCTTAACCCATGACTTTCTCTTTGGATTATCGTAGTGAATCCATTTTTCGTCACCAGTGACTATACGATGCAAAAACTCTTTTTTATTCCTGGCAAGCAGCATTTCACTCATGCATAATCGGCGTTCAACGTCTCTCGGCTTTAATTCATATGGAACCCAATTTCCTTGTTTTTGAATCATTCCTAACGATTTTAAACGATGTGAAATTGCTTGTCGAGTCACTTGTAGAGTAAGTGCAAGTTCTTTTTGCGTTTGGGACGAATCTTCCTCCAATAGTGCTTCTAATTCCATGTCTTCGTACACTTTCGGCCTTCCACTGCGTTCTTTGTCTTTAACGTCAAACTCACCGTTCTTAAACTTTTGAAACCATTCCTGACAACTTCTCTCACTTAAAGCAGCTTCACCATATGCTTCTAGAAGCAATCGATGCGCCTCAGCTGCAGATTTTCACATTAAAGAAGTAAATCAAAAGTTCCCACAAATGATGCTTATTCGGAATAAAACTTGACATTTTGCACGAAAAAATTACGTGATGCTGATACGGAATCACTAGTACCTTAAGGTTATGGTGTCGCCAGATGACTGAACTTGGGATATTACGTTTTACATTTGACAATTTCTCCATAACCTTCTGGTGGGGCCATCTTTTGACAAACCGCGGAAACTTATTTGTACACCTAATAATTCAAAGATTAAATTCAATTCTTTCCTATTCCTTGTAAATAAATGATTTTTTATTTCGTGGGTATGGAATCTTTTTTTAAAAAGACGTTAAGGCTGTCCTTCAAGTGGCTTTATTTGCTGCTTCTTCAAAGCTCTACAAACACACACAGATTATTATAAAGAACATGGTTTTATGACTATAGGAATACCTAGGAAGTGGGAAACGTCTATCGAATTTAAATTAGAGTTCATAAATTTTTAAAGTATAGAAACAGATTATTGTGAAATGATGAGCTTATTACCACTTCTTCTCGTATATTACGTTTAAACCAATCTTCATATCTAAAACTGTTGTCTCCTCAAACTTAAAATTGCGACCTGCAGTGAAGTGATGAGAGGCTAAGGCCAGTCCTACATTTGGAAGCGAATTTGGTCTGGCCTGCCAACCCGACCCGATTTGATTCTCTTCAGAGCAGTCCAGACCAGATCGAACACTGCCTCCAATGTAGGAGGAAAGTACGTATTCTTTGTTTTTATTTCCTCCAGACCCAGCCAGACTCGTCCAGACCCTCCAGACTGTCTGGTCTGGAGAAATTCCGCTTCCAATGTAGGACCGGCCTAACGCTGTTTTGTTGGTCTTGATTTGATTATGGTTTTTGCAATCATTTTTGTGTTGACTTATTCTTTGTTTTAAGAACTGTTTTGTTTGTCCTATGCATGATTTGTTGCATGAACATTTTGTCATATTGATTGATAGTTGTCATCAAAAAAATTCAAAAATTCATGAACTCTAAATTCGATAGACGTATCCTACTTCTGAGGTATTCCTATAGTCATAAAACCATGTTCTTTATGATAATCTGTGTGTGTTTGTAGAGCTTTGAAGAAGCAACAAATAAAGTTGCGAAACGTCGCTTGAAGGACAGCTTTAACGTCTTTTTAAAAAAAGGTTCCATACTCACGAAATAAAAAAATCAAAGATTAAAGTTACGTAAATCCTTATGGTATGATAGTTTTTACAGTATGAACAAAATCGTTAAAGATTAGATAGAACTCTTCTAAAATGTTCAATAAAGATTTTATTTCTGATCCTTCTGGTTCAAATCTTGTTAGAATATACCAAATCGTTTGAGAACATGTCATGGCCATTGCATACTCAGATTTAATTTAGTTGAGGGACCGATACCTCACCTCATCAATTATTGTTCTATATGTAAATTTCAGAATAGTTTTAGGGCTTTTCATGATGTTTCCTAGTCTTTTATGAAATGGGTTGTGAATTTTAAATAAATTTGATACGAAATCTTTTAATCGGTTCTTTTTTCTGCTTTGGTCCTTGTATTTTCAGATTCGATTAGTGCAAATTAGAAAACCCTCTGTTCTATTAATTGAAAATCAGTCTTGAAGAAAGAATTCCTTCATTATTCAATATTTCAGCTCAATTCGTAAGCATTACAATACATACAAATCACTATTTTTGGGGGTTTTTTACTGACGTGTTTCCCTAAGCACCTGTATCATTTGCCGAATGTACTCGTTACCTTAAGCTCTACCAAACTTTCACTTTCAAATTATATCACCATTACAAAGTAATTCAACATCGATGATAAGAATGAATTTCCAGATCAATTCATTAGATCAAGACTTACACCTCACTTCAGTAAACCAACACATTTATATGGTCTACCAAAAATACACAAAGCAAATATTCCTCTAAGACCAATTGTGAGTTCAAGAAATTCAGCATGCCACCAATTGGCTAAATTTCTGCTGAAAATTATATCACCATTAAAAAGTAATTCAACATCGATGATAAGAAACACGAAACACTTCATAGAAATAATGAAACATCAAGAAATCATGGAAGAAGACGTTATGGTCAGCTTCGACATTACCAGTTTGTTCACTAATATTCCAACAGATAAAACACTTATCATAGTTAGGAAAAAGCTTGCAGAAGATCAAACCCTTAGTGAAAGAACTACACTAAGCGTGAATGCAATTATGGAAATGCTTTCTATTTGTATTGAAACAACATATTTCCAATTTGAAGACATCTTTTATCAACAAGAATTTGGAATGGCCATGGGTTCATCACTATCACCAATTTTAGCTGATTTATATATGGAAATTTTCGAACAGAAGGCATTAGAAAAATAAGCACTTAAACCCAAATTGTGGAAAAGATATGTAGATGATACTTTCATTATTTGGCAACATGGAAGAGACACTATAGATGAATTCCTCCAATATCTAAACAATCAAGAGGAATCAATTAAATTCACAATTGAAATCGAGAAAGACAGACAACTTCCATTCTTAGATGTACTCGTACATAAACAAAACGGAATCCCAAGAACCACTGTGTATAAAAAGCCAACGAACACAGGACAATATCTACATTTTGATTCAAACCACCAACTAAACACTAAATTGGGAGTAGCAAAATGTTTATTTGATAGAGCAATAAATATTTGTTGCACTGAAGAAGACCAAAATGAAGAAATGAATAACATCTCGAAAACTCTTAGAAGCAATGGCTACCCCAAAAAGATATTAGAAAAAGCTAGACGAACAAGATAAAGTCAACCAGAACCAACAGATATAAATCAGACCATTAAAACCGTAATTCCTTATGTAAAAGGTTTGTCGGAGAAAATGAGAAGAATTGGAAATAGATACAACATAACGACTGCATTCAAAACTCAAGACACTATCAGAGCTAAACTTACAAAAGTTAAGCCTAATAATGAGATACAAAGGACAAAGAACTGCATATATGAATTACCTTGCGAGTGCGGAAGATCTTACATCGGAGAAACTAAACGCCCTCTGAATGTACGAATAAAAGAACATCAGAAGCTTCTACAAGTACTAGACAGCGACAAATCCAAATTGGTCCAACATGCTGTAGATGAGAATCATCGTATAAAATGGGATGAAGCATCAATAATATCCAAAGAAGAAAAACTTGCAAGAAGAAAAATCAAAGAAGCAGCATTTATGAAAATAACACCTGATTCCATAAGTGCTCCATCTATAGATCTGCCAGATGTTTGGACGCCGATAGATCCAACTTAAAAAGATCATCATATCACAGATGAGTATATCACATCGTTCATTTTCTTTCATGACTTCTGTCAATTGGCTTTTTGAAAATTGATAATTTTCAAAAGGTTTCTTACTTTTCTCCTTGATAAAGATAGAAGATGTCTATCGAAACGTCGGAAATCATTACATCCACAATAGATGATGGTAATAGCCCAAACAATCATTCAACACGAGCTCCATCATCAACAATATCTCGTCATCAACTAAACTTTCACCAAATATACATTGTTTGTTTTAGAAAATATAAGTCAAAAGTTCCGAAAAATGTTGAAATAGCGAAAAATTATATTCGAAGAGGACAAAAATTGTTTAGTTTTCAGCTTAGTACTAAGAGAAAAAATTCATTGGATCCGAGGACCTTCAGATGATGAATGAGACTACTGAAAGAGGGGCCGATACACATCTCAGTGGCCGATGGTGATGCAGCAATCTGCAATCACATCAAAACCAGTCTTCTAACCGTTACAACGAGTTCGAAAAATTTAATAACGTATCTAAAATTTAATGTTTGGCAAAACGGTAGGGTGTACAATCTTTCGCGTTCGATAATAGTAGACGATCTATGTATATATTTAAGTTTTGTATCAGTGAATATTCAGTTTATCTTGCAACTTCTTTCATTCAACGTCTAAGATAATGGTGCTGTTGATCTCAGTTCTGTGCACTCTTATCATCTCCACACAACATGCCGGTAAGTTGATATGTACTCAATTACTTTTGGAGTTGTTTCCAAAAAGTATAATTGAATTGCTTATTTTTTCGAAAACAACCTCTCTATAAGTGATTTGATTTTCATTCAGAAACATTTTCTTGTTGTATAATTTTTGAAATTTAGTGTTGATGAAATTCTGAAATATTTCATGTTTCTCTATAATAAATAATCAATTTATAGTACTCAATTCAACCATAGCTTATTTTGGAAATTATTCATCTAGACTTCTCAAATAATTTCAAGGATTTTTCATCTTAACATTATGGTAGTTACTTCAATTTTATGACTACTTGCTACTTCTTCACACCTCAATGTATTAGGAAACTCTTTGAAGGTCTTTCAATACATCTTGAAGAAATCTGCGGTATTTCAGATTTTTCCTTGATTTTTCCCAAAATGCTACCCAATTAGGCAGGTGGCGCAGCCAGAACTTGTTTAGGGATTGAATCAAACATTGAGAGATTGGTAGGATTTCGTCGGTCAATACTACTTCTTTTACCCTAACACAAATAAAAAAATGTAGAAAAGCATAGCGCAAGCTTAGTTTTGCACGATTATTCTAAAGTCTTTTCCTGGACACAGTACGATACTAAAACAATGAATCAACAAACCTACATCTCCACTTGAAAAAAACCACCCACAGTTTTTTTCAGTTTTGTTATTTGCTTGAACTTACACATCAAAACAAGCTCTTCATTATCGAAAATCACTTAGTAATTCATATCTTCCTTTGAGTAAGCTCTTGTCCCTCGAAATATCTTATGTATTCAAGTACAACTTACGAAAAAATCCTCTTCTGGTCATTGAAACTTAACGTCAAAGCGATTATTATTGAAATCTTGAGGAGAAAGTTGGATTCGAAAACGTTTTTGACAATTTGACAATAAAATTTATTATTCAAATTTCTTCTTAACTTTATTCTATGAACATCTGTGACTTCATCACATCAAGACACTCCCATATCTTCTTGTGGGTTCAGTCTACGGAAATGAAATTTATTAATATGTAATATATCACTAACCTCCATATTTTGATGTCTCAGCACCACCAAATTCTCAACCAGAGGGACAGATAAAATCTGATGCCCCATTTTCTTTCTCTGATATCGAAAAAAAATTATATCTCCGCTGAATTTAAAACATTATAGATATACTTTTTTATGAAGAATCTAGTGGCGTTTACATTTTTGCATCAATTTGAATTACGATGCAATGATTAAGTAATAATGATAATGATTTTTCCAGACCTAATAGTGATTTAAATTTGTTATTAAGTAATAATTTAGAATGAGGATCAAGTTTCAAAGAAGATTTCTCGATGCTTCGCACCGTATTCAATAGATGAATATTTGAAACTGTGTTCAGCTTAGGAAATTTTCATGAGTTCATTTATGTTTGCGTGATTATTTCTATGAAGTTAATCTTTCATATATCCTAAGAAAAAAAATCCAACAGTGACAAATCAGGTGCACGAGCCAGCCCTCTTATGATCCCTTGAGTTTTTTCTATCCATTTATTGCCAGAGTTGTTCCATAATTTAACCATAGAAAATATTAAGACTCCGACGAAAATAGGTTTTTGACAATTTTCACCAAAATATTTGCTACATGCGAAATGTCTTTAGAACAGCTGCATAGAGGAAACAATTTAAATTGCAAAATGTAGCCTTGAATTCGAGTGGTGACTCCAGACACAGTAAATTTTTTCACGAGAAAATGTGGTTTATCTATCACATAATAAATTCTGAAATTCTCCAGATGCGGCACCATCCATAGCAAGGACTCATCAGTATATGGAACCTCTTCCTGGCTTCATTCCAGTTTATATAAGACCCGGAGACACCCCACTAGAAGATATCAACCTAGATCTGGCAAAAGCATTCGAAGTATACGAAAGAAAACACGGAAGATACGATTTTGGTCGATCATCAAAAAGCCAAGAAAATGACAAAATTGACATAGTCAAGTTAGAAGAAGCAGACAATGATATTGCTCAACCTGATAAGGTCAAAGAAAAAGTAATCAACTTAAATGATCTGTCCCTGGGTGTACCAGTAGCCATATCATTACCAGAAATACCACAATACATTCATATCCAAAAAATACCAAAACGGCATGGCAAATGAAACTATTGAATTCATTGTAAATACTGTACGTACTGAAAATATATATCAGTTGAAAAAATTATTTAATGAAATATCGTGATATCTTATCATCATGTTATTTCCTATTTATTATGAAGTTTATAAGCATGATTATGATCTTCATGTAAGTATCTTTACCACTTGGCGCTTCATGACAAATAAAGGGTGTTCCATCTCAGCCTAGCCACCCCGTATATTTCTTATCTCTTAGTGATTATTAAACTTTAAAGACCTTAAATATTTTTAATTTTTGAAATCTGTGTTATTATTCAGAAAATAATGTGATATGAATACTTACCGCCGATGCGTGATGTTTATCACACAGTTGGAACTCTGAAACTCAAGAATTTAAGGGTTTTGAAGAATTAAGAAGTGGAGGTGGCAACCCTGAATTTGTTTACCTGGGTAAAACGATTCCAACTGCGATTTTTAGAGAAAAAGAATTTAGAAAAAATAGAGAAAATTGCATCATAATCACAATATTCATATTTGAAATAAACCCAATTCTCAATAAACGTCTAAGAGGTACTTGAACTTTAAATGTCCCGTATATATGGAGAAACCGACCTACAAAAATTTCACTTCACCTCATATCTTCCTTTTATGTGCGAGCCAATTAAGCCAAAACAGTAAATCTATTCGTTTTTTGAGAAAAGAATGGTTACAATGTATTCGTGTAACAGAACTGCATCATTAAAAAAAATCATCAATCCGAAATTACTGCGTCGATCTGGTTGAATAACACTCTTGCCGAGATATTTATTTCTCGAACTTTCCCTGAAAATTTGGGCTCTAATGCTCGTTCCGTTGGGACGTAATTGTTCTTCATCGGTGAGTCCAAACAAAACTTTTACACTTTTACCCAAATATTCGAAAAATACAGACATTTGGAAAAATCTGTAAGCTGTGTACAGGTGAACAAAAATCCTTTTAATGGAGACACCTTTAAAGAAATGGGCGGTTTGCCACCCTTAGGTGTTTTTTTGGAGCAATGTTGTCATAGGGATTTTTTATCCCTAGATGTGAGCTTCAATGAGTTCTCAAATTTTGTTCTTCAGGACGGTGTTTACATTTTAAAGAAGTTTCTTAGAGATAATAAGAGTAATATGAAGGCGATCATAAAAAATTTGAAAGTTCCAATAATAACCACTGAATTAAAACGAGATACGAATCTACTATGAGCTTAGTCATAAGAAGCAAACATGGGAGAGCTTATCAGATAACAAAATAGAAAATTTATCTCGATTGTAGGTTAGTTTCAGTTGTGTAATTTATAGGGAGACAACAGGTATGTAGTCCATTTCGATTACATTTGATGATACCAGATGTAATCATTCATTACAATTTATATGAAATTTAAAACTCAGTCAAATCTGTTTTCAATGTTATTCTGTTTTCACAAGGGTGTATTCTACTAATCAATCGATAGAAGTGTTATATAAAAAACTTGGATTAGATAAGTGTTATCAAAACCAAAAAATATTGTTTGCGCAGACAAAAGATGCACTATTTGGCTACATTAGCCATAACAATTTGTTATGCTAATGTAATATCGGCCCAACAAAATGCAGGAAGTAGCGTCTCTCCAAAATTGATCAAGTGCTATAACGACAGCAGGATAATAGAAAAAGACAACAGGTTACCAGCCACAATGGAGATACTTATTGCGCTCATCCGAAAAATCGAAGATAATTCACAATATAGGAACAACAGAGACATTGCTTCCCAACTTTTGTTCAGGTTTGTATAATTAATGTAAACGATGACCACTATATCTCGGGTCCTAGCAACGAAAAATCAATATTTATTTTCAAAATGGCTTTATTGATTTTCAAAATGTAATAAAAATAGTTATGGCATAAACTCCAGATATCCAGATATCCAGAAATCGTCGTCAAAATTGCCGCGTTCAGTATTTTTAAGAATTTGAAGTTTGTGTAAGTTGGTAGGACTGTTCGTAAAGCCAAATATAAGCGCGGTCAATCAACTAATTTGTTTACAAGATCTTTTAGAACCAGTCGACGTCAGTAGCGCATCGCCGCTAGACTCGTTCCGTTAAAGCTGAATTTTCTTCGAAAACAGTAGCCTCAGACATGCTGGATCATGCAAATTCTGATCTCACGTTCACAGCAAGGATCATAACTGATGACGAGACATGGGTCTATGAATACGACACCCAAATGAGCAAACAATAATCGGAATGAGTGGGAAAAAATGAGGCGAAACCAAAAAAATTCTAACAATAGTCGTTCGAAAATCAAGGCGATGCTTATTGTTTTTTTCGATATTCTTGGTGTGGTTCATCGTAAATTCGTTACATATGGCATATGGTCAATAAATACTTCTACTTAACTGACTTGAGATGTTTGCTTGAGAATATTCGCCTTGAATGGCAGGATTTGTGGCAACACAATTCGTGAGTTTTGTTTGACGAAAACGCGCCATCTGATCGAGCCACTATTTTTAACGATTTTAAGACCACACTCTATAAATACTCCGCGTGACTTTTCTCCTAGCTCCAGACTGAAATTTACTCTCCGGGCAACCAAATTTGAGTACAATAGACGTCATAAAAGAAAATTAGTAGGCTTAAAGCCATCCCTGAAAGCCCCTATAAAAATGTTTCCATGATTCGAAAACATGTTGGCCCATGTGTATAGCTTCAAATAAAGCATATTTTGAAGGAGATTCAATAAATATTGAGGAAGTTTAGAGGTTTTGCATTGTATTTCAAATTCCGGACACTTTTTTTGTTACACAGTATATCTGTTATATAGTTTATAGATACAGAAACTGAATGATCTTTCAAAAATGAAGAGGTTATGTATGGGAGGAGATATGAGGCTCCTTCCTCGCGTGTTAAAGTTATGAACGTCAGATCCAAAAGAAATTTTCCGATGCCATTGTGATTGCTTCCGAAATAAAATAATAGGCATTGCCAGGACCCGAAATATATAGAAATATACATTAATTCAAGTATAGCTGATATTATGAACCTAAAATTTATTTCTGTAGTTTTCGACAAGATGGAATAGTGCGATCGAATAGGGGTGACCTTCCATCGAAATATGGCATCCCTTACAGTCCGAAGGAATGGAATGCATTCAGGCATAAAGTGCTCTTGAGGCAGGTCATACCGAGTATAGGCCAATTGGAAATGAACATTCTTACCGATTTGGAACAGGTAAATATGACGAAATATTCTTGTTTATGGATTGCGTGTAAAGTTAAATCATTGTTTTGAATATTTACACCAAGTGTTATTGATGTTCATACAACGAACGTTTCGGTAGACACCGGAAGCAAAATCGAAAAATCTGATTTTTCCAGACCACTAACCCATTTCACTTTCTAGATAATGAGTTTTAAATTCAATGCTAACACTTTGAAAAGGTGAGAAGAAAACCACGAAAATAGTTAAAATTATTCACAATAATTGAACAAACTAGTAAATAACTGTGAATTCAATGAAAAAAGGGTTATTCCTTATATATTATATCTAAGGGTTCTTTCAACAAGAATCGACCTTCTGAGACCGCTATTTAGAATTTGGTCGCTAAATTTCAGTCGACGGGCTCGATACAAAATGTGTTCAATTTAGCAATTTAGCATGAAAATGATGGAACTGAGACCGCTATTAAGAATTTGGTCCCTAAATTTGAGTTGACGGGCTTTGTACAAAACTAGGGCGACCCCAAACCACCACATTGCGAATTTTGCATAAGGATTTGGCTTTGAAGCCTTACAATATTCAATAAGTGCAGGTATTGAAGACGTCCGACCATTCACAACGCCATAGATTCGCTCAATTCATTCTGGAACAATCCACTGGTTTTTCTGAAAATATCATTTCTTCAGATGAAGGCCATTTTCACTTATCAGGGTACATCAACAAACAAAATTGTTGCATTTGGGCTTTTGAAAATCCTGGTGCGATTATTGGGAAGCCTTCGCATGCTCAACGTGTCACTGTATGGTGCGCTGGAGGCGTGATTGGGGCGTTTTTTCGAAAAGGAGGCTTGAAATGCAGGAATGGTCAATGGATCACGCTATCGCGAGATGTTTACAACTCAATTTTAGCCTATCATTGATGACTTGGATATCACTGACATGTGGTTCCAACAAGACCCACAAGTGCCTCTGCTCACTCAGCCAATGATCACATAATTCAGCTATTAAATGACCGATCAGATCGTGTGATTTAACACCACTGGATTATTTTCTGGGGGCTTTCTTAAGGACAGAGTCTATACGGAGCCAATAGAATCGATTGTAGCCTTAAGACTCAAAATCTGTGATGTGCCATGATCTGTTATCGAAAATTTCGATGAAAGACAATTTCTGTCAGATTGGTCGTGGTTGGCATTTGCCAGATATCATTTTTCATTCATAATTGCAGAACTTTTCCTTTTATAATACAACAAAAATTTGAATCATCGTCATCAAGATTTTTTGTTTTATTTTGTTTTAGAAAACAAAGTTCTTGTTGAAAGACCCTTTATATAAGCGTCCCTAATAATGATATAAATGGCTCATGGCCTTCATGCAATATAACGAGTAGTATTCAACAAAACTTACTATAATTTACTGCTTATTTATAACGATATAGGTTTCATTTAATTACACCTATCGAACAAAAAATCTTAAACTTAATAATAAAAATTATAGCACAGTATAGGGACCAAGCAGTAGTCGCACTCCGTAGATTTTGAACTGAAATCGCTTACACCAAAGGGAACTCGCGCATTCCTCCCTGCGCATCTAATCTAATCGACCGCGAATTTAAAAATTGATTAGAAAAGGTTATTTCCGTTATCTGAAAACTTAAATATTTTGATTTAAGCTGGTAATAAGTTTTTACAGTGATATTAAGAGCTTATGGACCATTGCTTAGTCTATATTCTTTAGTGATGAAATTTACTCAATAGTTTACTCAGGAACAGCCTCTGAAACTTTTTGAAATGTGTAAGTGAAATGACTCATTAAAAATGTTCTGAACGAAGATTGAGTTGAAGAGTAGGTATTATATGGAAAAATAAGTAGTTGGTGGTTGAAAGCATCGAATGTGTTTAATATAAAATCCTCAATACTTAAATTTCACTGAAACATTAATCTTCGAGTCCATGTAAAATAACTTTTTTTTTCTATTGAATTGTTTCGAACAATTTCTTTCAATGAATTCTCTGATGATTTAGTTTGAACTGATACTATTTTTGACTATATTCATGAAAAGAGGAATTTGATTATGGAATTCTAGAATTGGTGGCAAGTTTTAGCGAGGGACCTGAACTGATCTTGAGTGAAAAGGGGGGAAAGGGGGGAAAGGTTTAGATCGTTTCCATTCGAAGATTTAGCGTGAAAAACTCTTTCCTGGGGAGATTAATTTTACCTAGTACACCCCCCTCATTATGGTGGGAAAAAATAAAAAACCTATTTCCTGATATCTCAACTAATCGTGAAGAAATGACGACAGTAAGCGTAAACCTCCTGAAATTCCATTGGTTCCTGATATCTCAACTAATCGTAAAGAAATGACGACAGTAGGTGTAAACCTCCTGAAATTTCATTGGTTGCTGATATCTCAACTAATCTCAACTAATTGAATGAAGCACTACTCAAATAACGGAGCTTTTAATAAACAACATTTTCTACAATACTACATATATGTATCACTCACCTGTCGGTGTCTAATGGTATTGAAAAAAACAAAGTTTGGGATTATTGGAACTATTGTTTTTGCAGTTGTATACGCTACAATTGTTAATCATTTTGGAATTAATTTGAAAATAACACAAAATTGAAACAGAATACTTACTGGAATGAAAATAAATGATTAAATAAATGAGCTTTGCTGGTTCATGGTAAATTTTGACTCAAAGAAATTCCACTGAATTATAGGTTAGGTTGTATTTTTTTCTCAACTTCTTCTTTGAATTTTAAATAGATCTCAAAAAAATTATATTCTTCTAAATATTAAACGAATTAATTATACAAAGGAATTATTTAAGATGTTAAAATAACAATAATGGCATTATTCCAGACATCTTAGAATTATTGATGAAAACAACGACCAAAATATGAGTTTAGAATCCCCGCGAGATGCGCGAGTCAGACTTGGTGTAAGAAAATCCACGGAGTGCGACTACTGGTGGGTATCTATACTGTGATTATGGATGGGCAGTAGGCAGCATCGAAATTTCAGTTTTTGAAAATAACTAGAGTAAATCAGGTTTTGCAGAACGATTTATTTTTTGTCTAAAAATAGGCCTCAGTTCCAGCGATAACCTCTTCATTCCTTGCGAAATTTCTTGCCGGTAAGCATTTTTTCAGGTCTGTGAACTTTGCAAAATTGATCCGTTAATATGAAAATTCTAAGGTAAGATTAGGTACAAGGTTGTATTGATAAGTACCCATGTTTATCAACAGGGGGAACTGTATGTGAAACATTTGGATACCATCTTTCAAACGACATCCGTCAAAATTTCGCACCAATTCATCGAGTTCTTTTGATTTGCCGACATTTCAAAGTAAACAATTTCGGGTTATTTTGAAAAATGGAAAAAGACTAATATCGTTCAGTGATTCGATTTCTGTATTTGTAACGGAAGGAATGTGAGGAAACCAAAGATCGATTGGTATCTATTTACGAGGACCGTGGAACTTCGATGATTACCATCAGATAGTGGTTCAATGAAGTCAATCGTTACCTAACATCAGTCTTCGACGAGAACTGCTCAGGACGTCGGAATGAGCACGGATGATAAAATCCATGAAATCGTTTGGCCGATCGGCGAGTAAATTGTGTATTTATCGAACAGATAAAGAAACTTTCTAGACAATACATTTCGCCACTCAAGCCATTTAAAGCATACATTCCAATTTCAGTGTTGAAATGTATCAAAAATCGTAATTATCGAACAGATACATCTGTCAACCACCAAGGCATTTGTCCATTCAGGTCACTTAAAACAATGAATCTCAATTTCAGGATTAACAAATTTATTAAGAGTTTCTTTTTTTCAACTATTTTATCTGTAAGGAATGTTACATTTTGAATGAGGTCTAATGAGATGCTTGAGAATCAGATCTTCCAAGAAGGCTCTTGAAATGCTGTAGAATCTTCTCGAATGTTTGAACCACATTTGGAGCAATAGAAATGAGAGTATAAAAACTAAAACAGATATATTTTAGAGAGAAAATCATACAAACCTCCGAACTGTCCACATCTATAGCTCTCGCTCAGTTACAGAAGACTGACGAGAGAATAAAGTCACTTACTGTTGTTGTTAAATAGTGTCTTACTTTCAGCTAACCCAGCAGTATCAAGTGAAAATTAGATACATCGTTCTGGTATCGACGCAAATCTTTCTGAACCACAAAGATATAGATCCCAACTGAGTTAATCAAAGATTTACTCATCCAAGAATAGCCGCAGTTTACTAACTTGCAATGTTCGAGAAATCATATTTTTTAGAACGGCTTCACCCCACATAGCTATATGCGGTGAAAAGGGAAACTACTATTATATCAAATATTTTCCTCCTTATTTTCAGTGTTCTCTTCATTTCCTCCTCTCCAAGGCGGTAGAGTACCATGTTCGTGGAGACGAGTCCACCGTGTGCAATCAACTAGGGAAATACAGACTTAGACAGACGAGACAAATTGCTGGAGAACAGGTTGAACAATTCAGTTCGCCAAGCAATTCGTCGTGTCCCGTTGAACTTGGTGTTGTCCATACAAATTGGGGCGATGTATTTCCTGGAAGTGTTATAGCTGGCATTGCTGGCGGTCTAAACAGCCAGCAGATTCCAATAAACGGAACCACGGGCAAACTGGAATCCAAATACGCTGCAACTATCGTTGGTATGTATGATATACAAAAACTGTAGAGAAGGACAGATGTCAGTCGGGCGCTTTTGCGGGCTTGCTCTGAAGTTTTTTCCTGAATATAGAACAGTGTGATACAAAAACAACGGCGATAGATAATATAAAAGAAATATGAACAACCAAACCTACAGATTTCCTTCAGTTTCAAATCAACTACAACCTTCTTCTACTCAAAAATGTAACATAAAACCACACAAAGTATCCTCACACAGGATGAAACTCCATTATATCGAGTGTACCAACGAGGTAGCCTATTAAATTATTATGGAAACAAGTCATGCAAAATATTTTAAACTTTTCAGTTCAATATAAGGTAATCCAAGATACAAATTTCTAATATTGCCAGATGTCTGCAAATTTGGCAGCAGCTTTGTTTTTTTAGATGGGATATCTTAACTTGAATTAATCTACTTCAATTCACTATATCTATCTATAACGGTTTCTCAGTTATAAAATATTTTTAAAAATTTTAAATAAAATTTGAGAGTTAGGAAAATTGCTATATTTCGCTCACTATTCGATATTTCAGTTCGAAATTTGACGTAATTTTAGATGATAATTTAATCTGAGACACCGTTTTCGAATCTTAGTTGTCAGTTATACAGAGTGGTAAAAAAAAATTACCATTTGTCAACTCACAAAATTGGAAAAGACTCTAATTTTACAAATAAGTTAAACATATTTTGTCACTTTCAGAATGCGAACAATTTTTTTATACATTTCACTCTACCTATCTTGTTTGGATTCTGAGTATCTGCGTTCATTGAATTTCAAATTGATTTAGAATGCTCTAATTTCTTTGTATTGATATTTTCTCTATGCTCTCTAAGTCGTCTATAAATCGACATATCTGTGATCCAACTCAGTCCTTAGAAAACCATTATTCTAGTTTACATGACAAATAACACCTATTCCAAGTGTGTTGCAGAAGTTTTTGTATAAATAACTTGAGACTCAATAAACGCAGATAACTCAGAATCTAAAGAGTATGGAGAAATCTATAGCAAAATTGTAGATTATTCTGAAAATGAATAAATATACTGAATATCTAATTTGAAAAATTAGAGTTTTTTACAATTTTATGAGTTGACAAATTTTTGTATATATATATATTCTTTTGAACTTTTGGCTTACAATATTTCGTTAGCAAACAATAAAGCATACAGATCAGGGGTTAGTCTTACAAATGTATCACATAAATAGCCTACTGAATATCTAAAAAAATTTGTGAAAGTACAAAAAAAGCTGAAATCAGAGATTTCTTTCTTCAAGAGTGATCTTCATTGATGGAAACAGAGACTTCTTCAAGGTGCCCACATCGAATCTGGAAAAAAAGACAAAAGCAGAAAAAAAGAACTGAATATCAAAAATACAAAATTTGAAAGAGATAAAGAAAACTTCCTCAAATTAGCCTTTTGGATTAACTCGATATTGTGAATCAAGAATTTTTAACATAACAAGCTAAACCATAAATTTTACTAATTAGATAATCAATTAATACATAACCTTTTATTGTTCCTCTTCAACGAAGATTTTTTAGTATCCGTATGTGTCTCTTGAGGGAGAATAATCTCAGCACCATAATCCTTTGTTATTTTAGAAATGTAGTCACTCTGTATAGAAATACCTTCTATATTCTCTATTGTAATACACAAATTTGTCGCCAATCTGCAAGGAGGATTCGTCGAATCGGGTCTTGCGGTCCAAGTGATGATTTTTCAGATCTTCTTATGAGTCTGCTGCTGGAACCCATCAAGGGAAATCATCATCCAAAGTTGAGGAAGGTTGTGATATAACACTTAGAAAAATAGCAGAGGAAAAATTATCAATTTTTGTAATTTTTTTTTATCACTCTGTATAACTGACACCTAAGATTCGGAAACAGTGGCGCAGATAAAACTATCATCTAACATCATGCCAAATTTTGAATTGCTGTAGATGTAGTCTTTATACAATGGCCATACTTTTAATGGTCACTGGTACAAACGGCCCTTAGTCCATTTCTTACGTATTCATGACATTTTTACTTTGATATCTCGCTTTTAAAAAACTCGTGTTAAATAATGTCAAAACTGTCCATTTTGCTCTTATATTTTTGGAGTTGCCTTTAGTGAACAATTAATTCGAATCGTCCTAAACAGACTGATTTAACCATCAGATGAACATTTCTAATTTAGGCACTGAGAAACTGTTAACCTTGCGCATCCACCATTTGGTCCCGGAAAAGTTGCGTACGGACAAACTGCTTAAAAATAAAGCTTGAGAAATATTAAATTTTTTCTAATAAAAACTAAAATTTTCAGGTGATCTGGCAGAAGCGGCATTATACCAAATAAGTAGAACAGGTGGAAAGGAGGTCCACGTGGGTGCAGAAGGAAATTGGAATAGTACACTTGAACCAAAATGGTACTTCGTCAAAAGTAATAAATTCCTACAAATAACCGACGCAGAGATACGTGGAGGTCTAGACGGACTTTACCTTGCTTCAAGCATGGACGCCATCAAGAAAATCAATCAAGATATAAAAATTTCACAAATCTTGGACTTATATTATTCGTCGAGGGGGTTTTCAACAGTTCTCTAAGAGCCTGCAACAGAAAATCACTCGAAACTTCTTTTACAACGTCAGACAAATTGATCGAACAAACTACATATTTCGAAAAGTTACTGGATCCAGTAGCCACTTTAGACAGTTCGATAGACCCAGATAAGTACAAAGAGTTGGCAGAGCTAGCAGTGAACAGTTTCAATAAATACCTACGTAATAATATTTTCACATCTAATTGCATTTTTCAAACGATTGCATGTAAGTGCAGTAGCGCAGCCAGGGTGGAGGCTTTGGAGGTGCAGCTCTCCCAAGGACACCAATCTATCAACTCAAATTATTTTCGAGGCATTCGTATATTTTTAGCATTTCTTATAATTGTTCAGTTCAGACCCCAAAAAAAATCCTGACTGCGCCACTGGTTAAGTAAATGGTTAATATTTCATACGAAATTCAACATAAAACGTAATAATAAATAATTTATTCACACACAATTTAAGTTCACAATAATTGCCATCTCACTACGAAGTATCTACGCTTGAGATTGTCCTCTATCACTTCCATGCACCTATTATTATTCCATAAATTGTTGCAGACAATTTATTATATTATAAACTTCTTCAATTCTTACCATCTAGAAATCATATGGTAACATTTCATAATTTTTTCAGCTAGTAACTTGAACGATCCAATATGCTCTGAACAGACTAACTCTTTAATAAGGGTGGCTAGTGATTTAACAATTTTCCTTGATATGGATTATGAATATGAAAAAATTCAGCCAATGTTATCGTGAGTAGGTATATGTATAGTCTAGGAGCAGTGTAAATATACGCCTTTCTGAAATGTTTCAGGAATTTCCTAGAACGAATAGATGTGAATAAGTTCGAGACCGAATACAGTTTAGTCGATGCGAAAATGTGTCAAACACTCATAAATTCGTCGACAACCATTTTGGATTTCCATCAGATGATCAATAAAACCGTCATAGAAAAAAGTGAGCACCCTATTCTACAAATATGAACCAAACAGTTTTCTGTATTTGAGAATAAAATGAAATAAAATGATTATTTCAGTTCAAAAAGGGACAGATTTTGGACTTATCCTAGAAACGATAGAATCCTTGACAATCTCGAAGCTCAAGAACAATAGTTATACTGGTGGATCTTCTTCAGTATATTTAATAATGACTCAAAAGGTTCCTAGCGATAATCAAAAATCTTTCGCGGCATCAAAAGTGGACGAAATGAAAAAAAAATATCCAGGTAACAACAAAAAATCTTTTCCTGATCCGACAGCAAATTTTGTTAAACCAAAGGGATCATTAAAGAACTGGTTTTTATTTCAGATACGAGGATACTTGTATTAGGAATTGGACAAAAAACTGACTATAAAGATTATGTCATTAACACAGATTCGGACGTATTCATCATGCCAGATACAACAAGCCCAAATTACATCCAAACAGAAACCGCCCTGAAGACAGTAATAAATGAGATAGTTAAAAGACTGAAAGAATGTACGTATTTATAATAGGGACGCCCAAGATAGTTATCGTAGTAAGCTGACCTTATGTTTTGGCATTCTAAAAGTAATCTCACAACCTTCATACGGCATAAGTCAATTGAAATTTGAGGACAAAAATCCACCAAAATTATTATTTTCCTATTTTTATAAAGTTCTCATTTCCTATGAGTTTTATGCAATTCATAAATAAAATCAATATTTGTAGAGAATTAAAGTTTCAACAAGCTTTGTCTCAAAATATTTTTCAAACGTTCAATCTGTCACGAGATACAGGGGGAGTGCGCAGTTATAGCTGTATGTATGTTCAACCGGTATAATTCGGATTATAAAACGGAGTAGAAACCATGTATAGAATAAAATACCCCAAATTGTTAATTTGAAAATTATAAAAAATGCTGGGACACGTCAAAGTCAGGTGTGCCTTATTTTTATAATATACAGGGTGTCTCAAGTTCGAGTGCTTATTAGACGTTTCTGGAGAACTAGACATATTTGAAACTTGAAAATTGGGATTATGATATTGTTCGAAGTTCTCTACAGAGCTAAAATATTTTCGAAGCCCAAAAATTTCCGGTTATACAGGAAGTGAAAATAAATTCGACGAAAAAAATTTTTTTCAAGTTTTCCATTCCTGGTATGATCGAGTTTTCAATAGTGAATACATTTCTGTTAAAACCATTGTATTAAATCAAATAGTTTTCAAAATATCCAAAAAAACTGGAAAAAAAGTCAAATATGTTCAGTCAGTAATATGATCATTATTCTTATTTTGAATATCTTGAGCGTAAACCATTTTTACAACATCGAAGAGAAAGGATGTGAAAAGGTCATGCATCTTTTGCATTTCAAAAATATCTTCACAGGGTGTTTCAAATTTTGTGTTGAAAATTGTGATCTTAAATTGGCCATAACTTTTGTTTTTCAAATTAGAACCCTATTTTTTTATAATTGTGTTGGATTCTGCGGTCAAAAATAATAATAGTTTTCTCACATGATTATGCTCCTCAATTCAATAATTTCTGATTTATTGAATGTGTATTGCGTATACAATTGAAAAAATACAATAATAAGGAATAAATCCAGAATCTCATTATTAGAATAGCAATTTCGACAACGACTAGCAATAAGACCTGTCTGACACTTGTGAATTATAAATAGGATGATTTATCTTCTATGCTCACAGAATATCCCTATGAATCAGATTCAAAGAATTTGACCTACGTACTACATAAATCCAGAAAATCTCGAATAACTCAGAAATTATTGAATTTAGGAGCATAATCATGTGAGAAAACTATCATTATTTTTGACCGCAGAATCCAACACAATTCTTAATGAACTGATTCCAACAAACTGTAATAAATAGTCTATTATGAATTAAATAAAACCTGCAACATCCATGAATTTTATTACAATACAAAAACGACAAAGTTAAAAAATATCAACAAATAATAATTAATATATATTATATATAATACAAATATACAGGCTTCCCATTTAACAAAGGATACCAAGTATGGCAGAGCTGCTCAAATCACCCTGTACATTTAAATTTATGTTTAAATATCGCACTACCAGAATTTAAAAGTTGACGTGTCTCAGTATTTTCCATAATTTTAAAAAAATTTTATTCCATAAGTGATTTCCATACAATATGGAGTTTATAGATGAATGAAAAATTTAATATAAAGGAAGGATAATGGGTGAAAACGCAGGAGTGCAGAAAATATGGGAAATGGATGCAAGGTACTTGCCGACACGTGATTCTGCTTATTGGCTTCTTCAGGGAAAGGCAACCAAGAAATCAGGATAGGGATGGAAATGAAACAACAACAGGTGACCACAACAGGAGCGAGCATCCAATTTGTGGCTTCAACCCTAGATACCTCCGGTTTTGGAGGCTAAACCGAGTATCGCCACGATGGAAGCATAAGCAATCTGTGTGATGCGACCAAAATCCAAGGATACAATTAAATTACAAAAGAGGACATATTGCGGTGAAATAAGATATAAAGGAAGGATAATGGGTGAAACCGCAGGAGTGCAGAAAATATGGGAAATGGGTGGTAGGTACTTGCCGACACGTGTTTCTGCACTCCTGCGGTTTCTATATTTTATTTCACCGCAATATATCCTCTCTTGTAAAAAATTCAATATTAGTGTGAATTTTTTTATCAAAAAGAATGTAAATGATTAATTAATTCAAAAATACCTATTTGCCAGTTCACAGAATTGTTACAGAAAATTCTTATTTACCACATAATACATAATAGGTACTCTTAACTGACTGGTTATACAAAGAAAATGTTTCTTGGAATCATCAGCAATAGGAAATGATTTTTATTTTTATCTGATTGCTGGAGCTTTCAAGATCCATTTTTTCTTCTTATGTAGGCTACAAGAGGTGAATGCAAAGAAGAATTGAAACTTATTAGATTATGAAGAACTTAAACATAGCTTTCATACTATGAAGCTTATAATGAAATAGACAAAAACTTCGAAACGTTGAAATGAAGTGAGATTCGATAACTGCTGTACAGGCTGTTTCTATCAAAAAAAAACACCGTATTTGCAATATTTTGAAGTGATCATTTGTCCGACAGGTCTATTTTCATTTCAGTGCCGAGAAGTATCATAAACACCAAATGTGGATCCGAAATGACTTCAAATGATAAATCGTCCATAATTGTGGAGCAATATGTAGAACCCACTGGAAGAAATATCTACAGGATATCTCCAAATTATTTCTACAATCACGGCGACAATGCTAAACTCAAAGTACGAACAGAGGGCGGATCTGCAACCATTTGCACATCGAAGGTTATAAATAATGCAAATCCAACGAATAGTTCCCTAGATTGTAAGACTATAAACAGTGACGAATATTCAAAAGATATCGAAGGACTTTGTGATGATGGTTTCGATAATTGCGAACCACTCTATATTTCTGTCGACGGACAAACCTCATACAATAGATGTGCAGGTGAGCAATTTTCGCCAAAATCATTTTACGAGATTAAAATATTTTATTTTAGATGATCGTTGCCGTTTTCCTGACAATATCAAATTTACAATTTCCCTGGAGAACGTTGCCTGCACGAATGAAGCTGCAAAAATTATAAACCATTTCAGTCAACTTATTTTCACCATATTTGTCTCATTCATTCTATATACGCTCCTATAGTTTATTTATAGAAATCAAACCAAAGAATAAAAAACATAAAAGGTTGTTGTTATGCAAATTTTTCCATACAAATAATTATACGTTTTTCTATAAACACAGATTATTATTTTCGATATTCAGTCATAGAAAACAATTTAGATTGAATAAAATTGACACTTTGAGTAACATCAAGTACAAAATTTTAAAATGCTGATTTTAGATGCATGATCATTCTGAAAATCTATCGGTTTTTACATTGTCATGCAATGCAATATTGAAAAATTATTATTAATACTTTAATTAATATTGAATGGAATTGAAGAACTCAATTACTTAAATCTAATGAGTATTTTTCTATTCGAAGTGCAGCACATTATATTCTCAGTAAGTCACTCAGATATTTGATTCCCTATGATCACAAAATACTTCTAATCAAAGCAATTTATAGAAACTAAGGTTTCTTTGAACACAGCTCATTATTCAGGACATTCATTCCCTTATTTCCCTTATATTCCCTTAATATCGTAGAGAGCCAGATTCATTGTTGAACCTATTGTAATAATGAGAAATTATTTATATAATTCTAACTTGACCAATTAGCTACTTGACCAAAAGGTTGTGCTTTCGCAATTTTTGTAGATTTACTTTACAGTCTGAAAACCAGTTTAAAATAAGATGTCGAGACAGGTGTGCGAAATATTCATAAATTCAACTCTACGGTATGTCGCGCAAGTCTGCCGTAGTTGGGGCCCTTTTTTGAAACATCCTGTATATCTTTTAAATCTCCCTCAGCACTGATTTCAACAAACTGTATTAAACGGTCTATAATAAAATTTGCAGATAGAATTTTTGAAATTAATTTATCTGGAAGTATTAGTATTTTTACATCAGCTAAAATATAAGTACATATCAAAAATCGAAACTGACAGACGTATTTTGGAAATATTAAATAAAACCTGGTTTATCCATGAATTTTAATACAAATGTTTATAAACGAATAAAGTTGAAAAATATCAACATCATTTCAAAAAGTTATGTTTGATAAAGACCTACATTTCCAGAGTTATTCATTGAATGAAGAAAAGTGCTGTAGGATCTCATCGAATGCTTGTCGAGGCATATAGTGATCATACTCTATCAGAAGCAACATGCAAATGATGGTTTCAACAGTTCATAAAAATGATTTTGATGTGAGAAATGAACGTGGAAGACCACCAAAAATTTTTGAAGAATTGCAAATGATATGGGATGGAGATGACACTTTGAATCAAAAGCAAATGGTAGAAATGTTGAATGTTACACAACACAACACGAAAGAAAATCGATGTTCCATCGGATTGTTACTGGCGATAAAATATGGATTTACTTTAAGAATCCTAAATGGAAAAAATTATGGGTTAATCCAGAACAACCATCAACATCGACTGCAAAACTAGATCGATTCGGCAAAAAGACATTGCTGTGTGTTTAGTGGGACCAGAAAGGTGTGGTGTACCACGAGCTCCTAAAACCGGGTGAAACCGATAATACTGATCGCTACCGACAACAAATGATCAATTCGAACCATGCATTGATCGAGAAACGACCTGGGCCAGAAAATCACGGCAAGGTAATTTTGCTTCATGACAATACACCTGCACAAAAAGCAAAACCGGGACAGGATACAATCAAAACACTTGGCTGGGAGCTGCTACCCCATCCGCAGTATTTACCAAACTTGACTCCTTCCGACATGCATTGGCTGAGCAGCACTGTAATATAATATGTCTAGCGATGCTGGATAATGGGTCTTGATAAGCAAAAGACCATATCTAATCGAAATTCCCAGACAATAATAATAATAAAACTGTCAAAAATATCACACCAATAATCATAAAACCTAAGATTTAAAACAAAATTTATTGATTGGCTACATGGAAATCTTGATGGATGTACGACGTAATGAAATTTGAGATTTAGCTAGGGGAGTTCGACATATGATATATTCATTACCTTAAGGGCTTATGGTTTCGAATTAACGATGGGAAAAAGGTGGATCTTTAGTAAAAATTAAATCAGTAGACCAATCAGAGGTTTGTATCGAGAGACTCAATTGACTAAAGCCAATGAAACTTAGATTTCGAAGTAGTTGGGGTAAATTTCGAACTATCGAAAAGAAGGGCACCAATTAGGAGAAATTAGGAAATTCTGGATTATGTTCGATAACGCCCACGGACAAAGGGATATTAGGAAAAATTAGGGAATGGAAAGTCAGTTCAACGTGATCCGTAACCAGAAAAACACTTGAATACTTAAAAGCGAATCAGTCTGTAAAATTCTAGAAAAATAGTAATTGTGTTGTAATTGAGTGAGTTCAAAATTTCGCTAGTGAAGTTCCGTGTTAGAAGTCCAAGGAAAAAGGTCAGATATAAACTTTATTAACAGTCAGAAGTCCATAGTCCGAAACCTCCAATAATATTTTGTCAGAAATTGTTTTAATTATTTTTTGTGCTTGCAAAAATTGACATTTTGATTTTTTGTGTGCTTCGAATAAATTGGTTTTTGTTATTCAGGAATTTTATTGAGCTCCCTAATCTTAAGAACTGAAGACTCGTCCTTTCTAGCGACGAGCCGAACCCTGAAGATTCCTCCCGTCAGGAGAAACTCTAAATAAACAATTTTTTTTTTAATTTTCAATTTTTCTTTTTGTACACCTCTTCGTCGGTGGAAAGCCGCTCTTCTACTGGGACGTTGGAAAAAGGTGTTCATTACAGCACTTTGATTTCCTACGAGGAGGTCGAAAATTGGGTGTCTGGTTGTTTTGCTTTAAAAGGCGAACAATTTTATTGGCGTGGCATCCACAAATTGTCAGAAAGGTGGTCAAAATTTGTAGAAAACAATGGCCAATACTGTTTTTTACTTTCCCATTAATAATTAGTATTTTATTTTCCCAAAAAAACGCTCATTTCATACCGGTATACCTGATATGGGGCGTTTCAGAATCTTAGCTGTCAGTTATAGAGAATAGACAAAAGAATTAACTATTTTTTCAGCTCACAAAATTCTGAAAATTTCTCAAATTAAACACCCAGTATGTATTTTCATTTTCAGAGAACAACCGACTATACAATTTTTCTAAACTTTTCCCTTTTTTGTTTGGATTCCAAGTTATGGGCTTTCATTAAATTTCAAATTACTGATACAAAAACTCCTGCGAAACAATAGAAGTACTTGTTGTTTGTCGTGTAAACTTGAATAATGGAATTCTGTGGATCAAGTTGACTTACAGATATGTCTATCTATAGACGACATAGAGAGCACAGAGAAAATATCAATAGAAAGAAATTGAAGCATATTAAATCAACCTGAAATTCGATTAAAGCAGATTATTTAGTATCAAAACAAAATAGGTACTTATAAGGAAATGTATGGGGACTTGTATAGTATAATAAAAATTTTTAAAATAATGTTTAAATATAATGAATAACTCAAAAATCGATAAATATAGATATTGGGAAATAAAGTAGATTAATTGAAGTTTTTTATATCATAAAATTTTGAATTTAAAATAACAAAGCTGTTGCCAAACATTACCTTGGGACACCCGATATAACAAATTTTTGATATCGCAACTGACAGAATATATCATCTATGTAATTAAACAAATAAATGCTTATCTGACACTATCTGAGTATGTAGATAACTTTTTTTGAAGTAGAATGTTACTGAAAGTTTAATGAACAGCTGTGTTTAAATGTCGACAATGTTATTTACGAATATCTTTGCAATTTTCATCTTATTTTCTATCAAAATATCAAGTACAGGATGTCTGACTTCTTCTCGTATACCAGAACTGTTGATACCTTGTTATAATGGCCAATTTTCGATGGAAAACAAACCACCCTCAACGATAAAAATTCTAATAGAACTACTGCGAAAAATAGAATTAAATGAGAAAACTTATATCGATTTGAGAATACTTATTAATACTCTTTTACACAGGTGAGTAACAACTCTTAACGAGCTCAGTGTTTTATCGGTTAATATTTTTCAGAATAATTTTAGATGGTATTTTGAAATCTGAAAAAATGTCAACATATGGTGGGTCTCTATTGTATCGTGCAAGAGGTTCAGAGTTTCACAAATACAAATTGGTAGCGGACTATTTAGTGACAGGAGAAAGTACTCTCTTATTAAACGAAACATTAACACAAAACGAAATATGCTTTTTGCACAACATGCTTTCAACAGTAATTGACAAAGCTTATAGAGGAGATGAACGAACAACTTGTACATATAATATTTCTATCGTCCCTATGTAAGTGATCAAACAAAAGGATTTTCCAATATGAGGATTCGCTATTCGGTAGCTGTCACAACACACTGGAATTGATGTAGCCCAAAATGTTGAAGAAAATCCAGGTTTTTCTCATTCCTCGTCTTTCTTGTGAACTGGACATAAACATTATACATTTTACCGTATCCAAACAATTAATTTATCGTGGAGATAAAATAAATGTTGAAAAAGTATATCGAGTGAATCTACAAGTAGCATTTTCCTTCGTCTACAAGTGGATTTGGACCGTATGGTCCCTGGAAAAGCAGACCACATTTGAAAGCGTCGAGGGCAAACGGCAGCCACTTTGCGATTCAATTATCGAAGATTTCTTGAAAAGGATTTTGCCATTTGGTATATATTATTTTTTCATTATTAATGGCATATCTTCCTCTTAACATTTGAATCTACCTGAAAGTATGCCATTTCCTCTTATTGGAAAATCTTTTATGAGAACCAGAAATGAAAATTCGCTGCAGTATTCAATAATCTTTATCATCAATTTTTTCATTTATTTCTACTCCACCCAAAAATCATTTTTCTTCAGTGAAACGGAAATGTCAAATTTGAAACTCAGTTCTTGTCCAATTATGAAAGGTAATATTTTTACAAATTGGGGCACAGTAACCCCAGGACAGTTAATTTATGGACTTAGCGCAGTCTTAACGGATTCTCGACCATCTTTCGATACCATTTTGAAACAGATCAGCAAAACTGGAAACAAATTTGGTTCTGAGGAAGTTAATAGTATCTGGATTTCTACGATTGCCGGAGATTTAGCTGAAGCTTTACTGAACAGAGCCGATAATGATCTTGAACTTGCAGTTAGTGGTTTTTGGAACGATTCTTCATTGCCTATGGACTATTATTTATCGAGTTCCACGCCTGACTTGACAGAAAGCAAACTTCTAGGAGGAGTTGACAGTAACATAATTCCGCAACAAAAAAATTATGAATTACGAAACTGATTTTTAGGTTTGATATTCGCATATAATTTGAAATCATGGGAGAAGTTTTTGATGACAACAAAGTTGTCTCAAATATTGGATATGTATTACTCAAAAAGAGGTATTGCGTACCAAAACTTTATAAAGGCGACCAATAGAAAAACCATTTTCTCCAACATCATGAAAAAAACAAACCTCACACATCAGGTATGTATTTAAAATAGATTTTATAATATTTTCAACTATCCCATTATTTATTTTCCGATATAATAATAAAAATAATCGAATTAAATAAAATTAATTGCCTTTATTCATCCAAATATGAGGTAGACTCTAGCTACTCCACTCAACTTCAGGTCTCAAAGATACCTAATCGATAACAAGGAAAGGATATTTACAATAATTATATTATCCCGATAAAAAAATCTACATATTCAGTGTTCAAAATTGGAGTGCCCATTGTGAATCTGAAAATTTAGACAGCACTGACGTGAGGTTAGATGGCTTCAGCATTCTTGTTAAACTACTTACTTACTACGAGTAAATATTCAAACTTTGAGAAATCACATCTCCAAAATATTTCTTTATTAGTAACGTGTTAACTGTTCAAGTCAAAAAGCAAGCTGAAATTATTGATTTGATATCAAAATAAGAACTATAAAATGAAAGTACTTTAATTTGAGGACAGTCATTTGAGAAGAGATTTTTTCTTGTTACTTCTAAACTACTAGGTCGATTTGATGGAACAACGAAATAAGCCGAGATATTCAAAACTATCTCCACTTTTCAGATCTGTATATGATCCCCTTCGGGTACCATGGTACCCACGGGCGGATAGAATCGGTTTTACCTAATATTGATAGCATTTTTGCTCAAAAAAACTAAAATTACAAAATGTTGATCAGATGTGAGGGCACTCTGTTCATGAGAACAAGAGTGTCAACTAATTTTTTGACAACTTATTTCGCACCCTGTACAACTGGAACTGCCGGAAGTGTAGTGTGAAAATGAAGCAAGAAATTTTCAAAAATAAACAAGTTACGGAGTTGGGTCAGAAATGCATGAAATTGGAACGGATTAGTTAGAAATGTGTTGAATGTTTTAGAGGATGTAACAGTTTCATTTTATAATGAATAACTTGGATTAAACCAGTAATTTCGACCTCATAAGATTAAAAAAACAAATTTTTAGGTCATAGGCGCAGCAATGTTGTTGAAGGAAATTGCCGATTATGACCGATACCTCAGCAATACTGACATAAAAGAACTCGTGACTCTTGCTGTGGATAAATTTGAAGAAAAATTGGGTAAGATATTGATGATTTTAGTAATGTCTCATCGAAATTCCACGATTTACAAACTTTTCAGACGATATCACGACAAACTTCGATTCAGTTGAATTTATCAATGGAACGGAGATGCAAAGTTACTTAGAAGTAATATTGGTCATGGATGGAAGTTTTGATTATCCTACATCAAAAAAATCATTTAGTGAGTGTAAGAAAAATCAATCATTACTAAAAAATTGTTTATTTACATTTTGATTTTCAATATTACTTGAAATTGGCACACCTGAAAAAAAGGCCTACCTTTTCTCTTTTTATAAATACATTTTGCAAAAACAAATCTCACAAATATTTTCAGCGCCATTATCCGTTAATTTTATATGATTCTCGATTATTTCCTGAATTAAATCCGGGAATGACAATTTCTTTGACTTCGAATCAAATTGTAGAGTTACTTTCTTATAAATATCATAAAAACTGATGAATGGTAAAAACTCACGAATAACGAAAAACTATAAGAAAAAAAAAAAAAACACTAGAACAAAAGAGCTGTATTTGTACAAAAAAAAATATAATAAATGCAATTTTCAGTGTTAATCAAGCATAATAATTATAGACGGTATTCTGAATCATTATCAGATTATAGTGGAAACCTTTTGCAGTACATTAGCAGAATCCATGGAGGTTTCTATTTATGGTAGCAAATTAGGTGTAATCAATGGTCAAACGGGAGAATGGATGTCTAATATTTCAGGAAATATTTTTGACATATTTGAAGGCATCGAAACTTTCAAATCCGCATGTAAGATATCGATTCAATCCAATAGTTTCATGGATTCAAAAATATAATCTTTCAATGGATAATTTCATTCATTTCAGGGCCGAAAGAATTAAATCTTCAACAATCTTTCAGAATGATTTTGGACCATTACCAGATGAAGATGAGGATCGCGTGTAAAGGAGGTTCATATAAACCATTAGGAACAGCAATAGTTATATTATCCAACAAAGCCGTACCAAAAATTTCTGATCTAGACAGATTCAAGAAAATATTATCACTATTGAAAAATTATTTTCCAGAAGCAAATATTCTTTATGCCCTCACCTCCAATTCACAGAATTATTTCCAAGATTTGCCCCATAGATATTTGAATGATAGTTTTGTTAATATATCTGATGACATCGATTTCATCTCAACTTCTATAAGTGCCATGTTACAAAAAATTCCAGGACAAATCATAAATATATATTGCGAAAATGAAAACTCTAAAATGGAAGACTATTTAACTCCTGGAATTACAAGATTTTACGAAATACATGAAGAGTACAACAAAAAATTCACTTTCGATATAAAGGTGGGTAAAATATTCTTTCTATAGATATTGTTAAAGTTTCATCATATGTAAAATTTAAATATATCGTTTCATTCATATACTTCAGTTTACAGGGAGCACCTACGGTAACATATCAATATGCTACACTACGTTCAGCCCAAACTTCAGGATAATATGTGAAAACATCACAGAAAATCATGGTTTGCATGTTAAAACTTTCGATTTGTGTTCAGGAGAACAGAGGTGTACCTTACAGTTCGTTCTGAATGCTAATAGTTCTGTTTACAATTGTGCTGGTACGTAAAATTCATAAAAAATAAATGTTTTCGTAATGGTTTCAAATTTTTTTTCAGAAAACGACTGTCGATATCCCGATCAAGTCAGATTGGATATCTCTTGGCTTAAATCAAATTCGATATTGAATAGATCAGAATCATTGATTATCTTATTTTGTTATATTGTTTGCATTCTCTTATTCCGTAATTATATCTGATATTTTCAGTAAAATGATCTATTAATATAATTGATAGTTTGTTTGATTTTGATGAATCTTGGTTCAGATTTAACATCTTTAGAAAATGTCTAGTTTTTCCCCAGATTTTTATATGTAAATCTTTCATGTCGATATACAAGGTGAGTCTTTGACCACTGCGTTAATTTTAACCATAGATTCTCGAGATCAAAGAAATACTTTTTTCCCATACCGTTTTTCCATACTCAGATGCGTTAAAAATTTATAAACGGTTTAAGTTTTCACATTGGGCAAATACCCCTCTGTAGTCCAGTTTAGTTTGAATGAAAATTACCTTCCACAGCATACATTATTGAATCTGAATTGTTTAAAAACATTATTTTTCCTCTAAGAAATGATTCACTCACTCATGTTTCATCAGATGATTATATCGATTTAATTCCTTCCAACTTCAAATATCTCTGGTGCAATTTAGGAAAAAATATAAGGAATGATTTTATCTGCAAAAAAAACTAATGATTCTTGGAAGTACAAGATACGGACCTTTAGTTCAAGTGATATTTGTTTTTCATGCATCTAACCAATCTGAACAGTAGTAGTGGGAAACCCACAAGAAATGGAATAAATCTATTGATGCCAAAATATGCACGACTGTTATAAAAAACCTTCTACAAGAGATCATTTCAATTGATATTGTCGTTTGAATATTACAGGTGTAATTTTTTCATGAAATTTCAACACCCCATCTTTTGAATGGGGTCAAATTTGGAAAAATGTTGTAGGAAGAAAATGTTTCTTTTGACGTCAAGAATCTATGGTTAAAAATAAACGCAGTGTTCAAAGACTCACCCTATATAAAATACTTTTATTATGTTTGAGAATGCAGGAAAATCATGTTGAAATTCTTAAGGTTGAAGACCCAACCTATTATGAAAAAAAAACATTGTCAGTTAATTTTCCGAATAGGCTAGTTCGTTTAGCATTACCCAGGGTGCACCACGTGGAGGCGAACTAGCTTCACACCCCAATTTAGAACAAATGCAAACACACAAAAAGGATTTAATTCAAAACTAAATATTTAAAGATAATTTTGACTATATTAAACCCGTACAATGAAAAAAATTTTATATTAATTAATTAATTATTATACCTATTATTAATGACAAAATAATTCTTCTACTACTTCATTTTTGGATTTTATTTTATAGCCAAACTAGAAACGATTTGAACCCATAATTAAGGTTATTGATCCTTTCGCACCATTATTCAATAAAAAAAAACTAATTACAAGAGAAAATAACTTCTCGAAAGGAAATTCCAATAAGAGAAATAATTCATGTAAACTACTTTATTTTTGAGATTTATGTTCAGCTTTCTCTACCATCTGTGCAGTTTTCAGATCTAATTAAATGTGAACGAGTTTAAACAGAACTAGTTTACACGTGAACCAATAAAGAGTTTTTTATATCCAATTATTGTCCCCGAGGCAATATCGAATTTCTCATTGGATCATGGAGAATTTTTCAACTCATTTTGCTTGCAGACTACGTATTCTCTCCCGAATTGAACCAAAACCATATGCGTACTGAATAAGTAGCAGCTATTCTATACTTCATTATGCAGATGTTGTTCCAAGCTCTGACAAACCAGGCATTTTCGTGTAATTGGAAGTTGAATACGAAAATACACTTTATATACGGACAAATAAAATAATGCCAGTAAGAGAATTCTCGAAGTTATATATTTTCATTTACTGATTTCTTTATGTGAAGAGTAATTTTACAGTTTTAGATACGTACTCATACTTCAAAAAAAAAAATCAAAACATATACTGTTTTATGAAAAAATCCTAGAAAAATATGATATAAATATGAAGAACGTAGGTAATAGCAGTGAGATAACATATTTTCGTTTCATTGATTTCAAATTGTGGAAATTAATTTTGCCAATATGAAGAAAAAATATTTAAGAGTTTTCACTATTTTGTAATATAGTTCTTGAGAAATATTTCGCTGAATATGGAGAAAAAAAGTAATAGAGAGAATTTTCATCATTATGTTTATATTTTATTTTAATAATTTCAAAAAATAGTAGTTAATTTCACAAATATAACATGAGATTTTATTTCATCAAAATAAAAAGAGAAATCATAAATCGAGAAAAATCTAATTCAGAACTTAATTTTACAAAATGGTTCTCAAAAAATATGCTTGCTATATGCCGACAATGAAAATACTGATAGTAAGACAGTCATCCATTAAGTTTTTATTTTAGTTTCATTAATTTCAGAATGTGAAAAGCAATTTGACAAAGTTAAGAGACATTGCCATAGATGAAAACAAAGAATTTTCAGAATGAACAATGTTTTACGAACTAGTTTTCGAAATATATTTTGCTGTAGGTGATTCAGGAATTAAAGCAGTGAAAATAATTCAGATATTTTCAATGGAGAAAAGTGTTCACCTCTGCCGAAAAAAGTTCCCAGTAATTTCGTTTATCGATTTCTTCTGAGAAAGAACGTGCTTTTGATCAACAACAGTATAATTTTCGACATATCAAATTTCGACTAAACTGAAAATATTCGGGACGAGAAATAATTTTGTGAATTTTCTAATGAAAATACGTAGTGATCCCTGTTTTTCCTAACTCCAAAATATCATATGCAATTCTGTGACAAAATTAACTGATGACCTCAAATCCGCAGAAGATTTAGTTGCTAAATGAAATATAATACGACATTCTTCCATAACCTGTTCTCAGAATTTACGTTTCTGTTTAACGGATTCATATGTGAATACAAAAAATGATTCAGTCGTGCCATATATTATGATACGAACTTTTGTGATACAAGAATTAATTGAAATATGTGAAGAAATAAAATTCTCACCTGATCCCTTGAACACTTTCAAAACAACGGAGAATTGTTTAGTGCAGTAAGAAAGAACTGTTCTTAACTTCGGTAACCTAGCTTTATGACGAAAAAAATACTCATACAGCTAGATAACCAAAGAAAATATCAGCTCCAAATCAACAACAAATTTGGAAAAAAAATGCCGAAATGACACAATCGTCGTACTAGGGGTAGCACACACGGTGTAACACGTGGTTGCAAATCACCTATTGGTGGATTTCAAGCTCACTATCTGAGACTTGGCGGACTGGAAAGTAATTGGTAGCGAAGACGGTACCACCAATCCTCAGAAATACTTGAAACCAGTTCTCAAGAGAGCCAAGCCTTCAGTCTTTATGTCACTGTTGCCACAGTTTACTTCAAGGTGTTATTTGGAAGTGTTGCCAGTGGGAGCACTCTGAGCACATCCTCTCACAACAGATTGCAACTCACTACTAGAAATGGTCAAGTCAACTCGCTTCTCGCCAGGTTTGAACAAAGATGACGTCATATATACTACCTGTTGTACTCAAAATACCCCACCTGATTTAATGAAACGATCACCCTTCTTAATTTTGAATGCTCCCTAGGGCCCTGATAGGTATAACGTTTATTGCCTTTCGACCATCGAGTTAATTCTATTTCAGCAACTTGCATTTCTAGATATGACGAAGAAGACAATTTGGGTTTCTATTTTAATAAAACAGGGTGATGGGTCTCATAAGGGAAAACTGGTATGTATTGGTAATTATGACTAATAAATAGATAAATGGGTGAAAAACAAAGAGATGAGGTCAAGAGCTTTGCTCTAAGTTTTTGCAAGTTTTTTCCTGGACTCTGAAATGGACAGAGTGATACAAAAAAAAAGAGATAACACAATGAATATCAAAGGATCAACAAACCTATAATTTGAATTACCAATAATCAAAAAGTTTTTCTTCAAATATGATTGAACCCTAGATCTTGACCTAAAAACCATATTAATGTATTATCAAAGAGAACGTACAAGACACTATGCATTAACAACAATAATATGAAGCCGATCATATTAGAAAGAAAGAGAATTGGAAATAAACAGAATATAACAGTATCAAAACACAATATATTATCAAAGCTAATTAGAAAATACAACTATAAAAATGTTTTTAATATGAAAATATTATTTCCGAAAATTTAGAGAATTAAATCCTGGAATTATAGAAGTTTTGCACTTTTGTTCTAGCGGAATAGCGCGCTAACGTATTGCCCAAATCGACAGGATAGAAAATTTTCTAAAAGTTCCCAATAATATTTTATAAATACCTCATAAGACATCCAGCGTATTTAAACGAAAATTTGTGTATGAATGGACGTGATCGATATCTTACATATTCTCAAATTTTAATGTCATAGCTTTCTTCCCCCAGAAGATATAATTATTTTGTCACTTACTCAAGGATAAGCAATCACACAAGTTGAAGTTAATTAATTCATGTTCATGTAATTACGTTCCCTATCGACACTTCGAGGCAGTGTCTGAAAATACGAGTTCTTCATAAAATTGAAAAAGAGACATGTCAAAAAGTCCGTCAAAAATTTCAATTCTTTATGTTTTCACAGATACGTATTCAATTGACATCAGTGGATACCTTCTTTTGGTTGGTTTTTTAATAAGTAGAAGGGAATTCGATCCTCGCACGAAACTGAAGGAATACTGTGAGTGGTTATTTTTACATTGAGATATAGGATTGTTCATTAATTGTGGTGGTTGTCATAATACACTGTCACTGTTTCAGAGTATGGGAAAACTCTAAAACACGCGCGCAAAAGGTCATGACCTCAAATCAGGGGGTTTTAAAATTTTTTATTCTCAATCTTGGGAATATACTGTATGTATGATTTCTAATTGAGTTCAAATGAAGAATTTTGATAATGTGAGTGATCAAATAACATCAAATGACAACAAACAAATACACAAACAAGAAGCTATAATACAGTTAACTATTATCAATCTTCCTCAATGTTATATTCAAGGTTAATTTTAAATCCAAAAGAACCCTATTATTATACAATTTATTCAAATGTGGCAACGTTTCGAAACCTTAGGCTATAAAACTAATACAACTTTAAGCATAAAAATAAATTACAATTAAAACCAATAACTATTACTTTCTACCTTCATCTTTGGGTTAAAAAAATATCACGAAAACTTCCGGAAAATGACAAAATAACAATTATTGACATCTCAATTACATGATGCAATGATATAAACAAATTCAAAATTCAAAAGATGCTAAAACTCACTCTATGAATAAAGAACCAGAATTTCCAACTATGGAAATCATCGAAAATTGAAGTTAAGAAAATAAAAATATACGGGATAAAAATTGCATTGGACGTATCGGCTATAACAACCAAACACACATTAATGAAAACACCTATCTCACTGCACTGTAAAAGGATTCATGTTGACGAAAGCATTGTGATGGGACATAAATCGGCCAGACTAAACAATATTTAGGCCTTCGATTTAAACAACATGAGAGTGATTGTATAAATAAAGTCTACAACGGCGTTGTCACAACATGCACTACACAATGGTCATGAGTTTGATTTTGGGGAAGCGAGGATGTTGAGTGAAACGGGTAATTAATCCAAAAGGAGTTTTAAGTGAATGCTTTTTATTAAGACATTTAACAATTATGTAAATTCTAGAACGGATATGGGGACTCTAAATTCGTTATATTTTAATCTGTTGTTTTCATTAATGTGTGTTTGATTGTTATAGCCGATACGTCTAATGCAATTTTTAACCCGTTTATTTTCATTTTCTTAACTTGAATTTTTGATTATTTCCATAATAGGAAAACTACTGGTTCTTAATTCATAGGGTGAGTTTTAGCATTTTTAGGTATGTATAATCGTCCATTTGCCACGATTTGACCTCGAATTTGTTTATATAATTGTATCATGTAATTAAGATATTTATAATTGTTATCTTGACATTTTTCCGAAAGATTTTGTGATATAATTTTCACCCTAAGAAAAAAGTAGAAAGTGTATTAGTCATTGTTTTTAGTTGTATTAATCAAAATTTCTTTTTATGCTTAAATTTGTTTTAATGTTTTACCCTGATGATGGAGCAAAAGATTCCGAAACGTATACACATCTGAATAAATTGTATAATATTAGTGTTCTTTTGGACTGAAAATTACCCTTGAATATAAAAAAGCCATAATTTCAACAAAGAATGGACAAATGGAAGAGTAAATCTTCAAACATTAAGTTATTAAACATTTCATTTGCTAGCTTGATTTCTATGTTAGTTTCAATTTAATAAGAAGAAGCCAAGAACCCGCTCCCTGGGGTTTGGGTTTGAGATCCTGTGAGAGAAATTTTACCTGGTCAGTCTCACAGTTTTTTCTGCTCTACGAACGATCAGTTAATTTACACAAACAATTTTCCTTAATAGGTTGTGACAATTTATTTTAATAGAGAATACCATTCATAAACGACCTTATAATAAATTGACGTGGTTGCCAAATTGATACATCTAAGAGCTTCTTCAATTTTTACTTAACGACAAATGAGGGAAACTTTATTGAAGGACTGACAAAACAGACTTTCGATTCATTGAAACAAAGGTACAATTCAGTTAATAAAGTCTGTTCTATTTTTAGATTCGCAATTCTTTTGAAAACTATGAGAAATGGGATATCATAGTGATACAAACCGGTAGAAATGCCGAGTCTTCAAATAATCAATATCAGGAGAGATAACCATTTGAAGATAAAATTGCACGTCTGCGACTCAACATGATCGTCTATTCGTCAAGAAATTCCGAGAATACAGAGGGTTGCAAAATAACTTCTCACTTTGGAAACTAATTTCCAAAATTATACCTCATCAACATAGGTACGCAAATGAAAGTCGTTATCTAGATATGACCGATTTTCTATTTTCAAAATATAGGCCAGTAGCGCAACCGAATACGCTAATTACAGAAAAAGTAGAATAGTTATTCAATGTACATTCACCATCCTAATGTATCCAAGTTCAGCAACAGCTTTGATATTTTAAATGGAACACCCCTTATTTTTATTGTTCATAGTTCTCCTTAAGATATTGAATTAATTTAATTTTATACCCCTATATCTACCTTCAACGGTTTTGAATTATAAATTATTTTTTGTAAACTTAGATTAAACTTGATAGTTAATAAAATGACTATATTTCGCTCAATATTTGGGATTTCAGTTGTAAATTTGGCAAGACCCTAAATAATAGTTCATCTCCGCCATTTAAAATAACAGAGCTGTTGCCAAATTTGCATACATCTGGCAGCAATAAATATTCGAAAGTATTTCAAAAATGAACCGTAACTTAATGTTGATCTACAAAATTTTAAACTATTGGCATGGATAGTTTCCATAATAATTTAATAGGCCACTCAACTTGGTACACTCAATATATACAGTGCGGAACCACTTATGGAATAAAATTCTTCATATCATGATTACATAAAATCACAAAATGTTTTTCAAACATAAAATAAAAGGTACAGAGTGATTTGAGCAAGTATGCCATACTTGGTGTCTTTTTTCAATGGAACACCCTGTGCAGCTATATATTTTTGGAATTCCATTAATGAATTATATTATTCAAACATAACTGGTCTATTATGAATTACACAGGTTGAAAATTTGGAATTAAATAGTCTGGAAATATTGGAACATTTTTACATTACCCAAAATGTAGGTACTTATAAAAAATCAATGCTAATTGTCACAATTGGTTAGGAAAAATTTAACATTAAAAGAAACTGGTTTGTCCGTGAATATAGTCACAAATGCCTAGAAACTGCTTAAAAAAATTCACCCCGCATAATTCATGAAAGAGCATTTAATGTGGTTGGATGAGACCAGTGCATTAAGGAAATTTTAGAAACATACCTATATACAGAGTGTCCCATTTGAGAAAAATGACACCGAGTATGGCAAACTTGAGTGAATCAACCTGTATGTTTGAATTTATGTTTAAATAACGCACACAGGAATTGAAAAGTTGACGTTTCTCAACTACTTTTATAATTCTGTGAAATAATGATAAAAGATTTAATTCCAGAAGTGGTTACCACTCAGTATATTCTTCTGTATACTGAAGTAACTATACAATCCGGATTTCGTCCAAAATTCGACATCGTAAGAAAAGGAGAGAAAAATTCTAATCACAAATAAATTTGATGAAAAGACTCTAATGAAATTTGTTTTGTGAATTCGAGAAAATAAGTATCAGTTGAAGTTTAGTCTATAAAACAAGGTTTACGATTATAGAATCCGTGTATGGATGATGGAGATCTAAAAATAGAATATGGTCTAAGTATAGTCGCTGAGACTGGTTTCATGTAGGTACATATATGGTGCAGTTATCTGAAATTCATCGGTTTTAATTTACCAAATACTAATCATAAATAACAAAAATTTTTCCATTAGAGTTAAATAAAACCAATAAGATTTGCCGAGGTGAAAATTATGAACTAATAATATCCCTTCCAAAACAGACAATAAATAACGTAACGCACCGAGTGTCAATTTGAAAATATATAGCTTATATGTTTTAAAAGAAAATGCCGAAATTAGTCAATTTTATTTGAAGATGGCCATTTCTTGAGTGCCGAAATCACCTCAACCTTAGGTTAATGGTTGTAACTCCTAACTTATTAACAAGGAATACAGTGTGAGCTATATAACTCCATTGAAAAAACGTTTGAACCTCAACATGAATATTACAGTTCGCAAATTTTTATTGAGGTCTTCCATTAATGGAGAGGAGTCACTTCTTTCTTGGAATGGGTTATAAATTTCAAACGAATATGATAAGTATTTTTTTATTCAGTTCTTTTTTCTGCTTCTGTCTTTTTATTTCCAGATTCGATGTGGGCAACTTGAAGAAGTCTCTTCTCCATCAATAGAAGACCACTCTTGAAGAAAGAAGTCCCTATAATATATTTCAACTTATTTTTGTACTTTCACCACTTTTTACTGGGGGTTTTTCCCTAGACTTTTATATCATACGCCGAATTGTGTGACACCCCGTCACTAACCCCTAATCTATATGCTTTATTGTTTGCTAACTAAATATTGTAAGACAAAAGTTCAAAAGAATATATATATATACTTCAATATGTTATATATTTTCAAGGAATACGATAAAAAAAAGCCTCCAAAATCACTGACTTGTTTTGATTTTGGAATTAGAAAAAGACTAGACAGGCATATTATATCCTCAGAACTAAAAACTTGTGATCCAGGGGTGCAAAACTTTTGGGAATTATCAAACTTGAATTCGATATTTCGACAAATAGTCTACGAGTCTCTGTCGTAAATTCTGGCAACCCTGTATAGTTGAGAAAAGGGGACGTGAATGATAATGAGATTTTTCAGGTGTACACCACAGAAATCATTCGATATTATGTCTTGATACTTACGAGACATCAATATCCCGTTGTTGATTCTGTAAAGTTTCATATTTATATAGTTGGGAGTATGCGAGGTTGCCACATTAGTTAAAATTTTCCCGAAAAGTAGGATATTTCATTATGGAACTGTTCTTTGGGAAGACTGGAAAGATATCTACATAAACGTTAAATTAACTTCGATAGGGACATCAGATAAGGGTTATTTCTAATTTTCGATTGGAGAACGGAATGGCAACTCTGGGGATGTGTTAGCGGGTATCTTGAAACATTAGTTGATGGGCCATATCGACGGCGGGACAGAGACTGCATTCCTGTAGCACAATGGTTGTATAAGCGCGGGAGGCTGGAGCGAGGTCGTTAAGAGTGGACTTACTGGACCGGTTATGCTAATGCCGGTGGTAACGTTCAGATCGTTTAATTCGATGATACTAAGCTCAGCCTCATCTAATGGACCACAGCCGGTTTGTCGAATCGAACTTCTGACCCGGAAGGGCTCGATATAGACTAACACAAACTCAAATTATATATAGTATCAATCAGTCGTAGAAAATCAAAGTTTTGATTTCCATGATATTTGAAATTCAAGATATTTCAGATAAAATTAGGATGGAAATGGCCAAGTGCTAATTGGACTCGTTGTCTTATCCCCATACAAAAACATAATTCGCAGTCATTGGAATAACTACAATTACGTTCGAAACCCTTCAATTTTTCTGTTACCTGTGCTGAAAGCAATTGCTACTCAACACATTTCAAACTTCTATTTCAACGCGAAGCAGTCTTGAAGTCCTAATTCTCTGGCGAGTAGTTCTGAGTTTAAAAACTAAGAAACCGCTGACGTAGGTAATATGGCTTCGCGTCCTGGTTAAGCTTCTCACGAGTAACTATTCAAACTATCAAAAATCACATCTTCGCAATATTTGCATACAGAGACGTGCAATGAACATGATTGAACAAGTTTGAAAGATCATACCATCGGAAGTATTAGTTTGTCGAGAATAAAAATGATATCAAAATGGTTTGTATGATAACACTGCCTCATAAGAAAAATTCTATTCGAGAAGTGCAATTTGAAAAACAAATTTTTCCCAGTACTCCGAGGCTTTCATCTCGCTAGCTCCTTCCGTTCGGACGCAATCGTTCCTACGGACGGAGAAAATCTATATTTGACCACGGATTCTAAATCAGTGAGTCACAGCAATGCGATTGACACCATTTTTAAACGAATATTGGTGAAATACAAACAATTGAATGGTATAAGCTCTCTGTTCGGGTGGACAAGAGCGCCAAAACTGCACGGTATAAATGTTTATTTATACCTTTGCGTTTTCCGGTAACTTTAATTTAACGTTAATTTTTTCTTATTTTCACGGTTCAAAGGCTTTAGTTTTTGTTTAAGAATTTCATTACAGTAATATACTGTATAGGTAGGTACGTATATTTGCTTAGGCGTTTCTTCAAATCAATAGATCAGAAAAAGATACCACATGACTTCAAAATTATTATTTTTTTTTTATAATCCCACGCTCTAGTCAACAAATTCAAAGTTGAATTCTTCAAGTTCCGTATTTCATTCAAAAAAAAAATTTTAAAAAGTTTTTATCTGTTTTAGATAAGTTAGATAGATAGTTTTGAATTTTATTTCAAAATCCGGGTAATTTTTTTGTCAGAGAGTACGGTGAATGGTATGCTACCCTGTTCATCAACCTAGGTCAAGTTTTCAACCCACGCAGGCAATATTGTTTAACAACTGACTATTATAAACTCCAGATCATAAGAAAAAATTAATAAATCGTGAAATGGCTTCTACTCTTCAAATCTATCCTATAGGACGTCTCTCATCTTTTTACCAGACAAGTTCAGAAGTACCAAACAAAAACTGAGACACAAACGTTTTCTTGATCTGAATATGAGTAACTTAGTGTGACATAAGAGTAATATCAAGAAAACAAGTTAAACTTTTTTCGGGACTAAAGACGTAATAGGTCATACCAACAAAATGTTGATAAAGAAACTAGACGCAGAAAGGTGCATAGATACATTTTCAGAGGGTTCGCTTTACAATGGTTCTGATTCTACTTCTTGCCGAAACCCTTATCTTCAACGAAGATGGTTTTCGTAAGAACAAGAGAAGCAGCATCCAAAAATGGCGGGATCACGGAGTAGGCTCATTCTTCGTGAAGGGGGTCTATATTATAAAATTGTGGTACAGGTGAATGGCCATTACTTCGGTCTGTAGATAGAGACAGGTACAGGCATCGCCTACATCGCCAAGTCAGGAATGTGGGCAGTCGAAGCAAAGATGCCTCAGGCTGTCTACGACCGGTCGACCTTGTTCGACCATTGGACTATCTCAGTCAGTCTTTTATACCTCTTCACAGATTCGATCTTTTTTAACGATCCCAAAAGTAGCTTCGTTATTAATTTATCAAAATCCATAATACACCGCTTTGACCCTTCATCATTTGAGAGAAGAATCCTTTTTGACTTATTTAATACGATATGTTTATTCTCCAATTTCGATATGTGGTCGAGAAAATTACTAGATATTGTCTTGAATTCATTCAACAGAGGATCTCATAGAATCAGTACTGAACACAGGGTGACCCAAAGTAAATTCGACCTTTTTCCACCAGAAACGAAGAATTATCGAATATTTTAAAAGAACAGGTCAATCAAGTATTTTAAGAGCACAAAATTATATATGAGTATGACTTACTTTATGATGTAACGTTGTTAGTTGTACTTTCCGTATAAGTAGTACGAAATGTTTATATATGTGTTATTTGTATACTGTACCTACTTGTTTTAGCACTACAACTTTTTAACCATTCTCCTTCTCTTTTTCTGAAAAACTAACAAGAGTTCTATTCATTTTTGACTACCTTCTTTTCGAGTTATAAGCGAAAATTGAAAAATGGCGATTCCGAAAAAAAATTATATCTCCGCTAATACTGATGATAGAGCTCTGCAATTAAAACATAATACAGATACTTTTTCACGTAGAATTCAGTGGAGTGCTTTTTTTGTGCAATTTCCAATTACGAAACACTAGATTTTTGTGCCATTTTTTGAAAGCCTAATTTTTTCTGATTTCAAAAATATGCAACAGCGTATGGTTTGTGTATCAATGGAGTAATAGAAAATTGTTAAAAACCTAATTTTATCTGAGTCTCAATATTTTATATGATTTAATTATCGATACGCAAAGAAAAATCAAGCATCTCCGTTCAGGAGTATTTCTATTTCTAAGCTCTTTTCTCAATTTCTCCAAGATCAAAATATAATGGACTGCTGCCATAGTGATTCCAGATTTTGCCTGTCAAATCATTCGAAAGTTTGAATTCAAATCAGCACTAGTTGTTTTTTTAATAGGTATATATGCTTTTATTTTAAAAAGAATTATGGATGTAATGAAGAGTTCAACATGCTCTAATGTTGCATTAGATGCAATAATAATGAAGATGAAGTAACACAAGACCATTCAAATTGTTTTCCAGAAATAATTCAACAGCATAAGTCAATATTTGGACGATTCAAAAACAATTTGACTGAACATGGAAATTTCGTAAAGAAAATATCGAAAAAATATAATATATTACACCTGACAAAGAAAACACTATATTCAGTGAAATGGATACTATATCCACAAATCGAGCCGTCAAATAGAAAAAGAAAGTGATATAGAAGTCGATTAGAATTTTGCAATTAATATTTTGAAGAACTAGAAGAAAACCCATCGAAGTTCACATAACAATCACAATGAACATATGATAAGACATTAATGCCCATGTTACTGTGGATGTTCCTCATTAGAGAAGGTTCGGGTTTAATGTCTGCTATTAAAAAGCCGTGTGTTGACTTATCGCATTTACGATGGAAATTTAAATAGTTAACGCTAAGCGGAAATAATTGAGTAGTACATTATTGAAGAATATTTGGACAATATACCTTTCATCGAGATAGAAAATATTTACTTCCAACAGGATGCACCTGACAACAGAGCGGAAATATTAGTGAAAAGGGCCGGCTCATTCACTTGATTTGTCATCGTTCGATTTTTTTCTGGGGATACATTTTAAAGAAATGATTGGGCAATATAAACGAACTCAGAGAAAATTTCATAAGCTAAATTAACACAGTTTAAAATATCCATCTATTGAATACGGTGCGAAGTATAGAGAAAAGATGTCGACTATGCATTGCTACGGATGTTTTCATTTTGAAATATAAAAGGTTATGAAATATATCTATGTTCGAATTCTGCAGAAATTAGTTGAGAGCATAGAAATGATGAGATTGATACAAGAAGACCGCTTTTGTTATATGAAGCTCCATTTTTCTGTGCTCATCAACAGTTGAAACGATATTTTATGAATAAGAAAAAATTCGGCTTTCATAAAATGGCACAGAAATCTAGTGTTTCATTTAAAAAAAGCTTCGTTACTAGAAATGGTGCAAAAATGAAAAGCACGCCACCGAATCTTACGTAGAAAAGTGTCTATTATGTTTTTATTTCAGAGCTCTATCTACTAGTGGAGATAAAATTTTTTTTTCGATATCGCCATTTTTCCAATTTCGCTTATAACTCAAAGAACAAAAGAAGGTAGCGAAAAATGAATACCACTCTCGCAAGTTTCACAGAAAAAGAGAACGCGAATGGCGTATCAGATTTTGCCTATCTCGACTGGTTTAAAAGTTGTAATGTTTAAACATCAAAATATGCCCACCCTGTACGCGAATAAAATCTTCGAAATTCATTATTAAAGAAAATATTTCATTTGAACAGCGTCAAAACAAGATTTTCAATGTTTGTCGAAATTTATGAACTTTAACTTTTTATTTAATTTCACAACGCTCCTTCGGACAAAATCACATAATTAGATGATCAGTTGAAAATCAACCTTGAATCGATTCTGTAATATCAACCCTAATTCTTCATTTCTCAGATTCTACCCCGTAATCAGGAAACCTTAAGATAATCGTTGTTTTGGACAATATCAATTTAATTCTTAAATTTCCAAATTAATTTTGAATCAGATTAATATGGATTATTACTTCCATGAATTCTGTTATGTATAATGTTTTAAAAATGAAAATCGAAAATTACAAATATTAGGGAACATTTCAGAGCACACTTTCAGGTGAACGAGAACGTCAAAAATTTTTTGACCAACTTATTTCGCACCCTGTATAACCGGATGGTATGATAATCTCACACAACATATTCCATCAACATATACTTAATAGGCACTTGAACTTGAAATACACTGATTAATGTGTAGTGGAAATATATATCTTTCTTCTATGTGTAAACCATTATGGCTAAAATAGTAAAATTTATTTTGAGTTCAAGTATTTGTTTTCAATAACCTCAGTTGAGAAGTATCTACCAAAAACAACAAAAATCAACTTATTTGTAAATACCGTTAAAATTTGCTTTCTATACGCCATCTGTAGAGGCTTTATGTAACATTAAATTCGAAAAGTTATTTTTTCATACTTCACATGATGGAAAGTGGAAACGTTAATTATAGAAGAATATTTCGAAGAAAATCAACAACGAAATTCAAATTCGCTTATCTTTTTTATTCCAAATGCAGCAGATACAAGCGAGTTCTGACATATATGACCAGCTATGCATATAAAATATGTTCAACAGTAACCGGATTGTCAAATGACTAATATCTGATTTGGCAAAGAGATTAAATATATTCCTGTATTCGGTCTAGGTTATTTTACTTGTTGTCAGTCTGATTCATTTGAAATTCTAAAAATTAATAATCTGTAGGTATCACAAATAAATTTTTTTATATCCGTATATGAAACGTGGATAAAAATTCAGGGGCTCTAGTGACAACATGCTCGAATTCCATAAAAGATAGTTTTCCATCTCCATCAATGTCAGCTTCTTCCATTACTTTTTCAGCGATCTGCTGTTTCTCTTCAACCAATAATTCTTGTCTAGTCAGCAGGCTCAGAGCCATATGAATATCTTCAATACCAATATGATGATCACCATCAAAATCTAAAAATTGGATCATTAAAACAATAGTAAAAAAATTCACAATAATTCACCGTATATTCGGAAGGCATAGTACACTTTGATATCTCTAGGTGCGTGTTCACAAAATACTGAAAGAAGTTCCAAAAAATCTTCGAACGATAAATTTCCATTACCGTCTGCTGAGAAGACTTGACATATGCGTTTCTTAAATGGATTTTCCTATAAAAAAAATATTTTCACAAAACCGTCAGTTCAAAATGAAATAGAAAAATGTTCAACCCAATAAAAACATTTGTCTTCTTAATTAACTAATTATTGTTGGGTTGTTAAACTTACTAATAATTCTGGAAGTTTTTCAGTAGTATCTTCAACAGGGATTCTTATAGAAACTGGGTCATGTTGCTTCATTTTTTTGGGGACTAGATCTGGGCGGATACTTCTGAATTTTTCAAAAACTCTGGGGAAAGGGAACAATCCATAAATATTTTTAGCAGTACAGACTTATTGTAAGAAATTCCTAAGAAGTAAATTTATAAAAACATCTACCTCAAAATTTCTTTCTTATTGAAGAAGGTGCAATCCTGAAAAAAAACCTTTTAGAAACTACCTCATCCTATGTGTAGACTTACCTGATAATTATGCAATTGCTGGTCACTAAATGTTACCACTTTGTTTCCCATTACAACTTCCCACCAAATTCTGTCTACCGACGAATGTAATTCACTTTCCCTTCAGGAGGGTAGGTGCGGCTTTCATTATTCAAATAGATTTCAACCCTTATTGATTTATTCACAACAAGCCTAATCAATATGAAAAAGAGACTTAAAAAATTGAATATAATGAGTATTAATTCGCTTAATTTTCAAAAAATTTTATTTCACAGCACAACAGAAATAATCGATGTGAATACTCCTTTGATGGAAAAAAATAAAAAAGAATATAATCAACATTTTTAGTTCATTTTGGAATGGATTTCTATTTGTATCCTAAATGATAAACTTGAAATAAATAAAATTGTAAAGATCCAAAATATGGAATTTTTCGATTTATAATTACTGTTATAATTTTGAACTAATGTAATAAAAGTACGAGATATTTTTTCTGAATTTTCACGAGTTTTTTTTTAAGAAACTATACTCAAAGATAAGCACAATATATTATTGAACAATTCAATTAGCTAAAAAGCGAATGAAATTTATCCAATTAATTGATTGAATGTCAATATTATGCAAACCTTACAGAAACAAAGTTTTATTGAATGCCGTTGCAGTCTACTTGTCAACTGGGTTGAGGTAATATCGGATATAGACTATTGTATTAAGAAAACTTTATTTCCATATACAATGATAGTACCAGAAAAAAAAACAGGTACGAATATATCGAAATATTGGGACATATCGATATTTATCGTTCACCCCTAGATCACAGATTCAAACTTAAAAAAATGCAGAAAATAAGGTTATGTGTCAAATCAGAAACCATAGATAAGGTTGAAGTCAATTCAAAATTATTCAAATTTCAAAACATTTTTTCTCAGAAACAATTAAAGGATAAAATATAAAAATGCAAGACAAATACAAAAGTCTACATGGGGGCATTTCAACAAGCCAAGTGAGACATAAGATCAAAGAGGTATGTTTATTAATTAAATTTTAAATGTATGATACAACAGTGTTACTTTACAGAGGTTTCTGAATACATTCAAAGAAGTCCGTAGAAGAAGTATTGATAAAAGACGCTTCTCATCTTCAGATACTCCGAATTATTCCAATAAAATATATACCATGAAAGACCTACGTGAACTATTGACAGACAATAGGGAATTGAAAGAAATTATAAGCACAGAAGAAATAGACGAAATAATCAATGAAGTCAAGAATGAAATTGGATTGCTCGAAGAAGATGCAATAGAAGAAGAAATTAAAGCAGTAGTGGAGAACCTTCTAACAAATTGCATAATCTGTGAACAATCCAGCATAAAAGAAATTTGCGAATCTTGTGGAAACGAACACTTCACTGATGGTTTGGATACTTAAAGGAAAAGTTTTTTTTATTGATTTGTGGAAACAAATAGGGAAAACACCTTTTCATAAGTTCTATTTCCTTTCTGCTGACCATTTCATTTTAAGTCAAGTATTATTTATTTAAATGTATGAAATTAAATTGCAAATATTAGAATTAAGAAAAGAAAGACGTATATATTATTTTATATTCTTCTCCTATTACTTTCATATGTAAATAATAGTTGTTCCAGCTTAGATTACCAGCAAGTACGAAGCAATTATCCCTCCTTTTGTAATAAATTCAAAACAAATGTAAGCGTAGATGTATCTCACTTTTAATGAGTAACAGAAATATCAAGTATACATAAAAAAGGACTAGGGAGCAACCATGTTCATGTACATGAAGAAGGGCCTTCATATGATAAATATCTTCTAGGTTTTAAACCATTACCTAATTTATGAAACATGAATGAGAGCATATTGAGCAAAACCAATAAGGAAACCTTTGAGACTGGGATATTGCTTTTTTTAATATACGGTTGTTTGTAGAGATAACTCATTTTAATTGATTCACTTAGCAACCCATTATTTTTGAAATATAAGTTGCATTTCTTGAAATCAGTTGGAAGACTGTTAGTTTTAATATTTTGTAGTTTGGAAACAACTATTTTTTACGTTGCTGCCAGGCAATTATTGATTAGTTCAAATGGTCATAGCATTTAACTTTATCTTTAACTCAAATCAGTTCCAGAAATATAAGACTCCAATTTGAATAAGAGCTCTATAAGAAACACAAAACTAATATCATAATAAATAAACTCAGATGATGAAGTCTCCAAAGATGCTTATGGCAATTAAGGGCGAAACCTCACTTAAATAAGTTTAAAAGCGTAGCAAATCTGGCTCTGAAAGCTTTCAACTATTATCACATCTCACTTTGAAATTCATGTATACCCCTCATGAACAACAAATACTTGTGTTCCTAATTCCTTCAAGCATGTGGCTCAAGTTTGTAATCTTGTCATGCCGCACTATAAAAACGTTCACAATATGAAACCAACTTCTTATTATATTAGCTGCTTTCCAGTCACCAAATAAGGCCTCCTGGGAGCGCTCTGTTCTAATCTAGCCCTCTCCAGTAAACTTGTTTCCCTTCATAAATCAGGCGAGAAGCACCAGAAGTTCAAGCCCTGGGGTTACACGCACCTGACTGGAAAGCGACTATTGAATGGAATTAAAGGTTAAAACAGAGTTACTGAAGAAATAAAAATAGAACAAATTGATCATTAAGAACATAAATAACTAGGAAATAAAAAGAATTTACAATGAAATGGCTGCTTGGTGCCAAAGAAACCGGAAATTAAGACAATAAAAAAAAAGTGAAATACAAAATAACTACTCAGTTCCAGAAAGAGGGAATGAAAAAAAGATTAAAATAAAAATACATCAGAACGGCATATTACATTAAGTCATAACGGAGCACCACTTCACTAAATGACGCTGTTTATACAATAATAAATAGAATAATTCCCAGGATATTTTGAAAATCATTGGCTTGAAATCTCAAAACATAATTTTTATTCAACTGAATTATAAATAGGAACACAAAATTTCACATAACTTATTTTTTCAATGATAAATTACATAAATTTTAATTAACCATGGGTTTAGACCATGACAGATCTGTTTTCCTTTTACTATAACAGTATAAATTCTAACAGAATTTGCATGATACTGTATGAGCAAAATCTAATGAGGTACCAAGTTGGAAACTGGGGTGATTCTTAGTTTTCATCACATGTCCTTCTGTATTCTAAATATCTGTACATCCTCACTAGAACGTCATTATTTACATAGTCTCCCTATATCTTGGAAGTAACAAAAACATGCCAATAATTTTCATAATCCATAATACCCGTAGAAGATTATAATTATGATCTCCTCATGGTCAACATTGTGTTTATTTCCCAAATAATTCTACGTAATTGATCGATGACTTCTTTCAATTGTTTGTTTTTAAGAACCACCTGTTCCATCACTTCTTTGCTCTCTAGGCACGCTAATCTGTAGGCTTCAGTATTCTTTTTTTCATCATGTTTGGGATCCATCTCATCTTTGAAAGGAATCAAACTCTCGATATGAGTATATTCCATTCCCTGTATCTGGCAGTTTTCATTGCACCTCTCAAAGATAAGGCGAAGTCTTTTAAATAATACACGTATTGTACGGAGTTGTTCTTGTACTTTTACCTTCTTTTCATTGCTGGTATTTGTGGATGCCGCAGTACCGTTTGGTGGCTGAAAAATGAAGAAAATAATAAACAAGTAATATAATATAAGAATTTTACTTATAAAAATAGTGTGGAAACCACTTGGAATGAAATTTTTTTATATATGCGATATGTCCATTTATTGTAAAGAAGATGGTCATCATTTGCTTTGTTCGCGAACTACTTTCGGATTTTGGAAGACTCATATATCGACTGCTCCTTCGTGACCATCTACGATGTACTACATAGATCAATAAGTCCCGGGTCTAACTGAAAAGATATCCAACCTTCAAAAGATTACACTTAAAATTTCATGAAGTCCAAGCTTAGCTTGAAACATGTTATCTGGAATCTACCACCATCGAACGATGGAATGCCCTAGTCAACCAAATGATGCAGTTATTCCGGTAATCATTCATAAAAACGTTGAAAATCATCATGGGCAATCGCAAAGTGAATTTGCAAGAGATAGTTGACATTGTAGTTATCAAAAGATAGTGATTACACCACAATTTAAATATGAAAAAGCTGTTTTCCAAGTGGGTGCCGCACACACCATACAAAAGCAACAACGAGAACACTGTTAGGAGATGTTCAAGCTTCCAAAGACTCAAACATCGTCTGGGAAGGTAATGATCTTTCTGTTTTGGGATGCACATGAAATTTTAGTTATTGCAACTGCGTGGAATATAGAAGAACACTCAACAGCGACTATTATCTATGTCACAAGTGTATAATCTGTGTCACAAGTGAATAAAAACAGCCGCAAAAATGGTCGTATTGAGTTTCTAACTGCTACCGCACCCACCGTATTCACCAGATCTGGCCCCAGCGAAAATGAAAAAGTATCAGTAATTTTGAGTTGAGTATTTCTAAGTATACGAATTTTCTCTGAGTTGATAGCCGACCTCAGTGGTAGTCTGGGAATGTTACAATGGGAAAATAATGAACCCAGAGTTTGTCTCAAATTTTGTGCTCGGCTCGTTCTGTTAGAGCTATTCAGTACCGAATGCAGGTAGCTGCAGACATGCTATATCATGCGAAATCTAATCCCACCTTCATGGATGAGTCAAAACTGGTGACGAGACATGATTCTTTGAATACGACACACAAACGAGCCAACAATCATCGGATGGGTGGGTGAAAATGAGCGGAAACCAAAAAAACCTAGCTAAAGTCAAAACGATGTTTATTGTTCTCTTAGATATTCGTCATAAGGATAACTGTTTTGAGATGTTTGCAAGAAAACCTTCACGAAGGTCATCCTAGGGCCAACGACGTTCGAAACTGAACGAACCCAGCTATTTATAGTGGTTTTTGATGCGGCTTCATCGTCAAATGTTGAAATTTTTTGATTGAGACATCCTCTTTCTGGATACAAAACGACTAAAATCGAGGATATTTGAAGTCATAGTAAACGGAACAATTCGAGCTCAAATGATAATATATCCTGAGAAATGTTATGCTTAAAAATTTAGGAAAGCACGGACGTGAGGTCAGCAGCTTTTGCGCATTATTCTTGTCATGTGACGCACTCTGGAACAATGTGATACAAATACAACCGCCACGAAGGATGAACAAACCCATATCTTAAATTAAAAATAACTACTCATAGTTTTGCCTAAGTTTCGTTTCCAAGCTCAAATGGCCTTCTCCTACGAAAGTTGCCTTCTATATTTCGGGATTAGAGAACAAAAACAAATATTAATAATCGAAAATCGCTTTATTGTTTTTTCAAAATATTTCCCATCAAGATCTATACACTTTTGCATGCGTTTGAGCCAATTGTCGAAGCATTTTTGCCACTCTGACTGAGGTATCTCCAAAACATGCATTCAGAACGCATCAGCCGCTTCTTCAGGTGTCGAAAAATGTTGACCTCTCATTTTATTTTTTACGTACGGGAATAAAAAGAAGTCACTTAGTGCCAAGTCAGACTTATACGGCGGATGACTCATCAAATCGATGTTTTGGGTGCTCAAAAATGCAGTTGTTTGAGTTGATGTGTGAAAGCTCGCATTGTCGTGGTGATGGGTGATCCGTCTTCGGCGGTTAGTTATCCTGAATTCGTGGAGACAAGTGGCAAACAAATGGTTGTGTACCACTCAGAATTGACTGTTTTGCGACATGTCCACCTTTTCCGAAAAACCAGGCGACTATTTCCTTGGTAGTGCTACGTGCGCCAGCAACTTTTGTTCGATTTGGTTCATCTTGAAACATCCATACAGTCGATTAAGGTTTACTTTTGGGCTCATACGCGTAAATGCATGATTCATCACCTGCCACGATGTCATAGACGTGCTTAGAAGCACCGCGATCGTATTTTTGGAGCATTTCTTTCGACCAATCGACACGAGCCTTTTTTGAGCGATTGACAAATTGTGTGGGATTCAACGCGAACAAATCTTTTTGACGGTCAAATGTTCATGCAATATTGAATGTATGCTGGTCCACTAATGCCTAAGGTTGTCTCAGGATAGGTTACATGACGATGTTGCTATATTAGTTGGCGCACAGCATCAATGTTTTTCGGAACAACAACTGATTTTGAAGGACCTTCACGAAATTCGTCTTGGAGTGAACTACGACCTCTGCTAAATTCACCATACCATCGATAAACACTGGTTCTTGATGGAGCTTCATCGCCAAAAAATTAAATTAAGTTCATCAATGCACTGTTGTTGAGTTAAGCCACGTCGAAAGGTGTAAAAAATAATTGCACGAAAATGTTCACGATTTAATTCCATTTCTCGGGAGAGATGAATCTTTTAAGTTACTGTAAACAACACAAATAGCGCTCGTATGTCAAAACGTTCTGACTACGTATAACCTCGAAAAGATAGAGCTGTCAGTTCACAGATTGCAACACTAGGGTTGTCCAATCCCGAAATATAAAAGGCAACCCTCATAAAAACCCACGTCAGTGATTTTCTGAATTTTGACAATGTACATTAATTCAACGCAGTAATTTTCTCCCAACTGAAAGTCCGACCGATATCAATCGAATACGTATCTGTGAGAGCATCATGATTTCTGGCGGACTTTTCGACATTTCCTTAAGTCAATGAAAAAACGATGATATCTTCTGATGGAAGAAAGCTACGACAATGAAATTCAAGAATATCTAAGATATGGATAACCTCCACACATGATAAATTTTTGTTCAAATACATCCGATGTTCTATGACGTATAGTGTATTGAAATCATCTCATTTAGATGATGAGTATACAGCCGGAGGAGCACCCTCACGTTTGACCCTGCAATCTTCATCAAGAAGTCGAACAACATAGATTGAGACAATTTTCGGCTTGATATTCGAAAATTACAGACATTTGGGCAAAACGATAGCACGATGTTCTACTTGAACAACCGCGCAAAAATGTCAAACTTTGCAATGAAAGTACCAGATTGCACCTGGCAACACTAGTATTCCAAGAACACGAAATATAAATAGTGGCCCTTGTAGAAAGAGCCTCGGATCAAGTAATGAAAAACTTATTTGTCCAGTCTTTTATTTCAAGGAAGGCCAATATTTGAATTTCGTATGCTGGAAACACTAATAATAAAAAATAATTAATAGAGAGAACAGAAACAGAAAGAGAAAAATATTTTGTTATGCATGACAAAAAGTCATATAAGTTATAAATAAGAATACTGAGCGAGAAAATTTGAAAGAAAAACGGGATTCAAAATGAATATCCCCATGCGGGCATAACTAATTCGATACATTTCGATCTAATATTGGCACCTGGAGATCGGGCAAGAATGTCGAACTTTGATTTTAATGGCTATATGGTCAATTGTTCACAGTTTTATTTTTAGAATTTTAGTTTTATGTGGAATATTGACCAGTAGTAATCAGCTCTTCAACCCAAAGAGGTGAGTTCTCACTTAGAATGATTAATTAATTAATATTTTATATAGTATAATGAAAATAGATGATAATATATAATTAAGCATTTGATTTCCTCTTTTGGTGACAAGAATTGTGAAGAATATGAATTCATTCCAAAATTAAAAGGATTCTGTACTTCGAAGATTGATTAATGATAATAGTGCACAACTAAATACACTAATCGGAAGAATGATTGGCGTAATTATGTTTTATTTTAATTAGCCTGTTGGATATATAACAGTGATTTATCAAAAATATTAATAAAAAGTTGATTCAAGATAAATATGGATGAAAAAAAAGAAAACATTCAACATTCATCATACCACAACTGGAATTATGGGAAATTAAAATTAAGAAATTCAAAAAAGCACTGGCATGAAGTCAGAAGCATCAGCGCACTTGTTCTAGAGTCTTTTTCCGTACTCTGAAACAATGTGATACAAACTCAACTGCCACGATGAATGAACAAACCTATATATCGAAATAAAAATAATTACTCATAGTTGTCCTTAAGTTTTGTTCGAAGCTCAAATTCCTTTCTCATAAAAATTCACGTAAGCGCTTTTTTAAATTTTGACAACGTACATTATTTCACCATAATGAACCATTTCGATTAACTTTCCCCAAATTGACACTGAATGATAAGTTCGACCGATGTCAATCGAATACTTATATGTCGAAGCATCGAGCATTGAAATTGACGGACTTCTCTCTGGAGTAAATGAACAATTAATAATATCTTCAGGTGAAAAGAAGCTACGGCAATGAAATTTAAGACTATGTGAGATATCAATAACGTCCACCTATGAACAATTGTTTTTTGAATACGTCGGATATCTTATGAAGTATAAAGTATTGAATAAAAAATATTTTCGGAATATTTTTGAAATTTTCGTATCGATTTCTGCGAAATTTGTTTAAACCTAATTCACATATCTTCCAAGTAACAACTCGATCTGATGGACATTCGAAGAGTTACAGAGGAAACCAAATTTCAGATGCTCATAACTTCTAAACAATAGTACAGATTTTGACCAATAACGAACTTGACCTAGATAATTAGACAGTTGACCAATTCTGAGAATACAAAAACTTTAGTTCATCTCCTTTGGATGATAAGAGTATACAGCCGGACAGACAAACTCAAGTTTGACCCTATATTCTTCATCAGGAAGTCAACCCAATCGATTGAGACCATTTCGGTTCGATATTCGAAAATTACAGACATTTGGGCAAAACGATAGCATGCTGTTCTACTAGAACAAGCTCGCAAGAACAACTTCTTCAATTTATAAGCAACATATCTTTACTTATAGAGTTGAAATGTATTATTTGGAACTTTAGGCACAGTATAGATACCAACCAGTAGTCGCACTCCGTGGATTTTCTTACACCAAGTCTGGCTCGCGCATCTCGCAGGGAGTCTAACCTCACATTTTATTCCTTGTGCATTGTTTTCATCAATAATTCTAAGATGTCTGGAATAATGTCATTATTATTATTTTTGACATCTTAAATAATACCTTTGTATAATTAATTCGTTTAATATTTAAAAGAATATAATTTTTTGACATCTATTTAAAATTCAAAGAAGAAGTTGAAGAAAAAAATACAACCTAACGTATAATTCAGTGGAATTCCTTTGACTCAAAATCTACCATGAACCAGCAAAGCTCATTTATTTAATCATTAATTTTCATTCCAGTAAGTATTCTGTTTCAATATTGTGTTATTTTCAAATTAATTCCAAAATGATTAACAATTGTAGCGTATACAACTGCAAAAACAATAGTTTCAATAATCTCAAACTTTCTTTTTTCTCAATACCATTAGACACCGACGGGTGAGTGATACATACAGTATTGTAGAAAATGTTGTTTATTAAAAGCTCCGTTATTTGAGTAGTGCTTCATTCAATAAGTTTAGATATCAGGAACCAATGGAATTTCAGGAGGTTTACGCCTACTGTCGTCATTTCTTCACGATAACTGGAGATATCAGGAAACAATGGAATTTTAGCAGATTTACGGTTACAGCAGGCTTAGTATAGTCGTCATTTTTTTACGATTAGATGAGATATCAGGAACCAATGGAATTTCAGGAGGTTTACGCCTACTGCATGCGTATGCACAAGAGTGAATTTTTTAGATAAATATTTGAGTGTGTATCTATATGATTTTCAATTTTATAAATAGAAATAACAATAATATAATTGAATATTTTGGTTAAGGGTATAACGACTAATTATGTTCTAGGTAGGAGTGTTAGAGTAAACTCTTGATTCTATGCCAAGCTTTCAAGCATTTATTCAGCTCTTCATCAAGGCTTCTGGAATACAAATATAAAGGAAAATCTTAATAAACGTAATCATTACATTTTTGTTTTCGTCTACTTACTGAATGTGAGGTTAATGATTAAGTTAATTAAGATCTTCCTTAATATTTGTATTCCAGAAATCCTGATGAAGAGCTGAATGAATGCTTGAAAGCTTGGCATAGAATCAAGAGTTTACTCTAACACTCCTACCTAAAACATAATAAGTCGTTACACCCTTAACTAAAATATTGAATATAAAAATTTAAAGACTATTAAGATTGAAACTATAATAATATAATATATATTATATAGATAAAACAATAATTCAATAGGTTTTTATTTTTTCCACCATAATTAGGGAACCCTTTCTAGAGAACACTCAGCATATTTATCAGGGAGTTTTTAAGGGGGGGGTTGTACTGTTGGTAATTAACCCCTCGAGAAAAGAGTTTTTCACGCTAAATCTTCGAATGGAAACGATCTAAACCCCCCCCTTTCCCCGCTTTTCACTCAAGATCAGAATTCCATAATCAAATTCCTCTTTTCATAAATTGAATATAGAAAAAAATAGTATCAGTTCAAACTAAATCATCAGAGAATACATTGAAAAAAATTGTTCGAAACAATTCAATATAAATAGAAAATTATTTTTCATGGACTCGAAGATTAATGTTTCAGTGAAATTTAAGTATTGAGGATTTTATATTAAACACATTCGATGCTTTCAACCACCAACTACTTATTTTTCCATATAATACCTACTCTTCAACTCAATCTTCGTTCAGAAAAATTTTAATGAGTCATTTCACTTACAAACCTAAAGTACCTATGATTTTTAACACATTTCAAAAAGTTTCAGAGGCTGTTCCTGAGTAAACTATTGAGTAAATTTCATCACTAATTACTGTTTCTTTCAAAGTGATATTAAAACGACAATAAAACAATATATCTTTTATTGAATGCGTTCTGTTAATGAGGAAATGTGATTACATTTACGGTTACATTATGAGCGGAGTCATAATTTTTATATGAATATAGACTAAACAATGGTACATACACTCTAAATATCACTGTGAAAACTTATTACCAGCTTAAATCAAAATATTAAAGTTTTCAGGTAAAGCAAATAAACTTTTCTAATGAATTTTTAAATTCGCGGTCGATAAGATTAGATGCGCAGGTAGGAATGCGCGAGTTTCCTTTGGTGTAAGCGATTTTAGTTCAAAATCCACGGAGTGCGACTACTGCTTGGTCCCTATACTGTGCTTTTTGTTCTCGCAAACAATAAGTCCTTTTGAATAATTGGCTTTAGAATAATTTCATTTTGCCTCTTCATACCTTACCTCCATTTATGATTAAGTCACGCTTTATACCAGGTTCCTTCAATAAGTAAACGGAAAAAGTGAGCTGTAGAGGGAACTTTTCCAGGTAGCGGCTTGGTAACGGTATTATTGGGTTAGGATATGACTTGGCTACACATCTGTGCGCTTGTTTTGTCGAAATGTCTCGTCGGCTACATTTCAGTTAGTTTAAACTGGTGGTACCTCAATTGCAGAAAAGAACAAGGAACAGCGCGGAGTGATTCGTTTTTCGTTCGCAGAAAATGTTATACCGTGTATAATTTACCAGAGGATGACTGCACAGTATGGCACTTCATGTATGAATTCGTCAAGTCTCTATTCGTGGGTCGATCAGTTCAAAAACAGCCGTCCAGACAAAATATCGTCCCAATTAGGTGCTAGCTTAGACTACATAAGAACAGACCCCTTTATTTACATTGAAAAGTGTCGCATCTGAAACTTAGAGCTGGTCGATTGTAACGTATTGAGCTGGTCCACTCAGGTCATGAAAAATATTCATGTTGTCAAACTGAGCAAATAGTAGGTTTCGCTATTCCCCTATAATTGTGAATAAAAACTTTTTCTCCAATTAGCATTCAAAACGTTATATAAAATTTTATATTTTGAATTGAAACTGTCTTATCGGATATATTAGCAAGAAGTAAAAGAATAACTTTAGTTGATTCTGCTATTTTATGTCAGAGACAGCAGATGGAAAGAAATTCAGGTGAAAGTCAAGACAACGCTATTCCATTCTCTGCTTGACAATTTGAAGGTCACATGTTCTAAAAGACACACGTTGCCACCTCTGTATCGAAAATAAATACGCAAATTGAAGAAAATTTGTGAGAGTCAGTATTAGGTTTTTCACATTTTTTATAGTTTATTACTTTGCATCGCACTAAAAATGATTCGTAAGTGTGAAAATTGTAGTAAAGACAGGAATTTCAATCCGAATTTATCGTTCCATAGATAAGTGTATTGTTAGAACCGAAGTTATTTACATGTTCAGTAGCGTAGAAAGTTTTAATAGGGAAGTTTTCAATGATATTATTATAAGATAAAATGAGGAAAAGAAGAATTTGGGCTTCGCTGTTGGGATGGTCAAGTATTTACCCAAAAAAAAGCAATTTTCATTTGTTCAGATCATTTTGACCCTGGAGATATTGTGTCCCGAGTAAATGGAAAAAGATTTTATGCGGTGTTGCCGGGTGAGGTTTCACAAGAGACTTTCAATGAGGTTAAGGGTTTTTATGAGTGAGTGAAAACAAATCGACATTTCACAAATGAATGCTTTGTCTATCTTATATAGTATAAGGGTGCTAGCACGTTAAATTTTCAAAGAACATCCGCCAGATGGGTTCCCAAAATGTTGTCGTCAGTAATCTATCTTATATAGTATAAGGGTGCTAGCACGTTAAATTTTCAAAAAACATCCGCCAGATGGGTTCCCAAAATGTTGTCGTCAGTAAACAAAAATAAAATCGCTTATGAACATGTTCAGAGGTTAAACAACGGTTCGACGAAGAGGGTGAGTCCTATTTTCAACGTATTATAACCTGTGATGAAACATGCACCCATCATTAGTAGCTAGACTCGAAACGGCAGACCATAGTTTGGCAGAGTACGGAGTCTCCTACTGCGAAAAATTTCAAGTCTCATCCGTCACCCAATAGCTCTACTCACGATGTTCTAAAACATGTACGGGCTTACTTATTGTCATTATTTGGATCACAGATGTACAGCGATTGTTGTTTCTTATTGTGAATATTGTGATTGACAAAAAATTAAGACCGGTTATCCGAAAGAAATGCCCGGAATTTTCATCAAGACAATACATCCTCTCACACCGCTCACCTTACCGCGGATTAAGTCTCATGCGATTTCCACCTCTTTGGATAGCTGAAAACCCATATGCGCGGAAAGGTTATGAAGACGAGTTCTTTGTGGCTCCGACAGAAATTCAAAGACTTCTATGCCAAACGAATACATAACAAGGTACCGCGATGGGAAAAAATGTAAACGATCAGAGGAGGATTATGTCGAAAAATAACTGTAATTTGATCGAAATATATGCATCTTTATGATTTTTGCCAGTTTTTCCGTTTACTTATTGAAGGACTCTCGTAATTGGTACAGAAAGCCAGCGCCATACTGATATGAAATTTTCAGAATCTTAATAACTGGAAAATGGATATCACTTTGTGTGTAATGGTTATCTTTGGACTCATGATGATGTCTGGATTAATTCATCTGTGCCTTTCCGTATGGAGAGTTTTCTGCGTGCCAGAAAGAGATGAATACCCTATTGAAAATATGATGGAGTGGCCTAAGCCAGCAGAAGGTGAGAAAAAAATAACCAAAAATGATGCAGGCACCACCATATATAACAAAACGGTAAATTAACCCTATTTCACGTCTCTCAAAGAGTGCAGAATAACTGCAGATCGCCGGAGAAGCGAAACTGTCACTTTCGTTGGTCATCGATGTAGATAACACGTTAGACAAGAAAGCGCGTTAAGATAAGGTTACATAATCCGTTTGTCCAATGACATGTTGATAAGACAGCTCTCCAATTGGTCCTCACTATTTTTAATTTTTTTTTCTATTGAGTAAATGTGTTGTACGTAGAGAGTAAGAGAAAGTATTGAACATTGGTAGAATCATAGTATGGTCAGCCAGTTAGGTCACTTGGCCAAGTTTAATGTATCTTCTGTCAGTTGGTTGATCCGTTGTTTGGTAAGTCCTTGAAGCTTCTGACGATATTTTCTCAAGTGATTTTCTATTTTTAAGTGATATATGGGATCCTCGAATCATCTGGTTCCGGTTTTTATAAGGTTCTGAAGGGATCGACATGTAATCAACTGGTTGAGTATTTTGAGGGCAATAACCTTTTATCAACCAGGCAATTTAGATTCAGAAAGGGGCCGCAGCACTAATCCTGTCGTTCTAGATTTGGTGGAGTCAATTCTGAAGTGCTTTGAGCAAGGGATACACTCTGTGTCCCTTTTCCTTTATCTCTCGAGAGCTTTCGACTGTGTATCTCATGCTGAATAAGCTCAGGAAATTTGTACTTAATGATGATGCAGTTCAACTTATAATTTCTTTTCTGACAAATCGTTGGCAGATGGTTTGTGTGGGTGAATCTAGCTCTGAATTGATAACTGGTGTCCCACAGGGTTTTGTCTTAGGATCAATACCATTTTTAATTTATATCAACGATTTTCCAGAGTATGTAACAAGTTCGCTTGCCAAGCTGTTTGCTGACAATACCACCGTCACTATTGCATCTTCAGAAGCAGAATCCAGAGTGGTTTTCAGCAAATGAACTAGCAATTAATAATCATAATAATAATCACAAATCACACAAACTGGTTGATACTCTGAGGCCTATGCCTACATATGAGAAAAAATGTGTCAGATGTTTGGGTATGATGCTAGATGAAAAGTTGACTTAGACTGCCCAGACCGATACAGTTGCTCGAACAATACTGCATTTCAGATTCATTTCAGGACTAGGATATAGAGAGTGCTGCAGGGAAAAATTTGGACATGCCTGTATTCAAAGAAATTTGTTTGGTCTGTTATCCATAGTATGTTGTGGTATATATTTGCTTTCTTTTTTATAGACGAGTATAAACAAGTGTATATTTGTAACATGAAATAAATATTTCATGGATGGTATGGCTGGAGACATACCAAGGGGCATTAACTAATGAACGCAGTATTTCAGATTGAAGTCTTTGGATGATTCAAATATTTGATGCTTTAGCGCAACCCCAGAATTGTATACTGTACCTTCATATTGGTTTGATGATTGCATTGTAAACGAGCTTTTTATTTTGAAGGTTCAATTTGGACTTCCTGCTCATAAGCCAATACATTTTTCGGAATTTTATATTCATTTCATTCTATTTGGCATTAATGTTTGACTGGGGGACATACATTTCTTCTTGTAGTAAATGTTACTTGAGTGATTTGGCCTCATTGATGCTGATTGCCATTTTCGATGCAACTGCCCAAGGTCATACATGTGTTCTTGAAGTTGATTGGAAGCTATTTCTGCTTTTTCTTTATATATATAAATGTGGACCAAAGGAAGACTCGCCATATCATCGTGCTGTCTGACAAACGAATTCATGTGACCTAAGCTTTAGGCATGCCTCAAACCATTCACGAGAATTATGATTTCGGATTGAGAGCGGAGACATGCCTCAAATTCAATTTCAAGAGTAAATGAGATGAATATGCAAGTATTGTGAGATTGAACTTCGTCATGGAAAACAGATTCTGTGGCGTACCATATAATGAGAAATTGAAGTTAAGAGGGGTTAAAGGCATGATGAGCCTTCATTTTTAGTAGTGTGCCATGTGGATGACATTTTGACCAAAGAATCAACTAGATAATATAGATAATTGACATCACATCCAAAGATCTTACAGTGAAATGAGTACATCTTTAATGTTTATACTCCAAATCTACTTTTCAATTACTATTAAAGATGGGAGAATTGTTTTTTTTTATAAAAAAGACCTGTATTATTGATTCTGGAGAAATATTTCATTTATATCTTATACCAATATAATCTATACCACTTAACAACAGATTAGAAGAGTCTAAGTTACTGTTGATTACTATCGCTTATCTTAATGAGTGATGTATTAATGTTGCAGCTGGATCTGTGCTAAACAGCTTTGCCAAAGATTGGAATCTTATTAATTCAGAATAATCATACGTCCAACCCAACTTTCCAGGTGGGAGATTTGCTTAAACAGATAATCTATTGCTTTTAGCATGAGTTTAATACATAGTTCCTGTGGCCAATGGTGATATCCTATACTATAATAACTTGTAAGAACTCTTATTTTGTAGTGGTAAACAGAAATTCTGAGCCAGCATACTCTAGAAGGACCATATATTTATTATTATGTAGTATAAATCTAATAAGATTGCTTCGAGTGAAAAAAATAATCTAAATATTTCTCTGTATTTGAATACACACCTGCATAGTTTTCAGAGTTTGAAAAACCTCTTGGGTTCTACTAACAATATCCTGAACTGTTTCTTGGCCAATTCGACAAAGGGATGCAGTATTGAACTCCTTCGACTGCTGCTGTTGTTGAACTTGAACAGCAGGTGTTGCAGCAACTCCTGGATTCTGCTGCAATGTTGGTTGTTGTGGCTGTTGTACAGTGTGCATATTCGAAAATTCTAAAAAAACAGCAGAACATTGAACTATATATTGTGAACAAGACTGAATAAACATATTTTTTTGACCCTCAGAATTTGAAAGAACTCACCCATCCCGCTATTTCCCATTTGTATATTATTTGGGGGTTGTGCCATTTGGTTTCCAGCATTCATATTATATTGCTGGTTCATTTGGCCTAACATTTGATTACTACTTCCAATACCTGTGTTCATTTGATTACCGAGTGAAGAGGAAATTGGAGACATCATTCCTTGAGTCATTTGAGGCCCCATAGAATTGGCCATCTGCATAGGCATATTGGTGCCCATTTGGTTTTGCAAAGGGCTCTGAACAAAGGGGTTCCTTAAAGGATTGGGCTGCGCATTATTTAAATTTGTCATATAATGATGTTGGGGTCCTGCCATGTTTTATATTCTTTCAGTTTTGTGTTATATTTTTGTATATAATTTCAGGAGCAATCCAAGAAGATGATGATGATGATGAGGATGAAGAAATGGAAACAGAGTTATAGAAAGTTCATCTTAAGGTTAACCCAGTTGTTTTGATATGAATGCAGTGAGTGAAGCAAGGATGTCAATTTGAACCATAGCAACTAGCAACAGCGAGGAGAATTTTTGATGAGAATGTACGATTATTTGACTTAGGATTACAATTATCTGTTTGTATGTGAATTTTAATATTGTATCAGTATTGTCTCCATATATTTACTTAAATATATTAAACTAATTCAATGTTTCACTATGAGTATTTATTTTAATATAACAGATAATGAAAATCTACAAGCATAAATTATTGCATTTAGGAGTACAAAAAAAACTAGATATACGAAAATTGTAATTTCCACTTGCGCATGAAAATTTTTTGACATATTGTTATGTCTGTTGACATATTGGCAACACTGCTATAAGGCAGGATAAATTATGATTTTGTCCAGAATTATTCCAGTTGTGAAGAAATTGAATTAAATCATAAAAACGAATGCAGGAGAGAATTGTTTACTCGTTTATATAAGGATAGCAATATAGAGTACTCCGATAATAAAGAATCAATTTAGTTATCAGGTGTTAGTGTCCATCATTAGATGAAAAAATGGCAGCACTACCACGAAGAATAATAAAAGAAACACAACGTTTGATGCAAGAACCTGTACCGGGAATAAGTGCAATCCCAGATGAAAGTAATGCCAGATATTTTCATGTAATTGTGACAGGTCCAGAAGATTCACCATTTGAGGGAGGACTATTTAAACTCGAACTATTCTTACCTGAGGATTATCCTATGTCGGCACCAAAAGTAAGGTTCATAACTAAGATTTATCATCCTAACATAGACCGTCTTGGAAGAATCTGTTTAGACATCTTAAAAGATAAGTGGAGCCCAGCTCTTCAAATACGTACAGTATTGTTATCAATTCAGGCTCTATTGAGCGCCCCAAACCCTGATGATCCCCTTGCCAACGATGTGGCTGAGTTATGGAAAGTAAATGAATCTGAAGCTATCAGAAATGCTAAGGAATGGACCCGAAGATACGCTATGGATACTTAAGTCTCCAGTTATACAATCATATAGCCTTTTAATATTTACAAAAATGGTTCTTATTTTTTATTATTGAATTGAACATTTTTAAATTGTGAATATGTGAGGTATCAGTTTGTGGATTAACCATCTTCCTCTGGCTCTTATGCTACCTAATATGTTTTTTCTTGGAAAACATTGATTGTAATGAAAAATTTTCAAGATTACATTTATTTATTACTTAGTTACCTTAGTCTTCTAGACGATCCATTTATTTTTCTGAGGTGATTTATTTGTTGCATGAACAATCTAAAAGGTAATAAACAAGTGGTGAAACCTACTCATGTAGTTGCCCAACTTTTCAAGCGAATTCCAAACAAATTCTATTCATATCTAACTGCTTTTATACTCTTGAGTTAATTTTTCTCTGCATGTATGTTTCTTTTATGCATTCATTGACAATATTTTTCGCAATATGGCCATTGGAAGAGGACTGTTTGAGCAACCATCCGATTGCCTCAAATGATATGTTCATAGTTTGACTGGCACAGCTGGGATAACTATAAAATAATGAATTATTGCAAATTCTAGGATTTCGAAAAAAGTATTTTGTGCTTGTTACACCAATGTAGGGTAGTTGTACATAAAGGAAGGTATGTGAGGCTTTTTACAAATAAATTCTTTTCACCCGAAACATGCTCATAATTCTAGATCACATCAATTCCAGCAATCAAATTCTGCTTAATGAAACAGGGAACTGTATCTGAATAAAGCAGATAGTTTTTTCCGATCTGAGAAATAGTCAGTATTTAAGTTTGAAGCAATCCAAAAAACAAAATGAATTTATAATATTGGTTGCGCATTTTTTATTGCCTAAATGATTATTCTTTCTCAAATTCAAAGACTGAGGAATTCGAAGTATATTGTAGTAAATTAACAGCAGCAACCAGAATTTCAATATATTATAAAAAATTTCAAAACACATGAACTTTGTAGATTAATGAACTCAAGAGTGTATTCCATTAATCAAACAATGGGTCTTACACGTTGAAATGCTATGATATTGGTATTACAGTGGTATGATAGATGATTTCCTTGTAGAGACATGTGATAACTGATTTTTCACAGAAAGATAAGGAAAGAGGTTGGTCAAAAAACTACATTCAACTAATGCCAACGTTGAACTTATCTTTTCCACACAAAAGGTCTTAATGCCAACTTGTTGAGCATATTGGAATAGAACATATACAGAAAAGTGTACCGAAAACTAGTTTTCGGCACACTCATTGAAAGTGACACATCGTGTTTTGATGATCTATATTTTGCCTCGAATATTTAGACAAAGTTTTACTAATTTTCTATTCCAATATGCTCAACTAGTTAGCATCAAGACCTTTTGTGTGGAAAACATAAGTTCAACTTTGTCCTGAAGAAGTGGAAATATATCTACGAAACGTCGGAGTTAGTTCAATGTAGTTTCTTGACCAACCACTTTCCAAATATTTCTGTGAAAAATCAATTATCACATTGGTATTACACATGTATAGATGGGCATACTAGGATTGGCAATGTCATCTGGATTCTTCCTTAGGAAATTAGGGAAAAAAATGACAAAATAAGAGGTCAGAGTCTAGTAAAACTGGATCGAACAAAGTAAACCCCAACAATCAAATGTAAACAACGGAAAGCACAGGAGCGGGGTTAGCTTAACTTAAAAATGTGAGGAATCGATTTCAATTAATGTGTGTGACAAACAAAACTTGAAAAAGACCCGCGAGGTTAAATTTATTCTTATATACTCTGTTATCCTAGCGATCCCTAAATCTCTTGAAAGCTCTGATAGCAAATCGGGGAAAAGCCCAGTTCTTGTGAGTAACAGTACATTGCAAAATAGCTCAGACTATTTACTGCTGCGGAACCGGTAGTTGCGACAACAAAAAATGAATACCAGGGGTTAATTCAAAGAATGGACTAGAAGACAACTAAATTCTTTTCTGTGTTGAGAGAAGAAAAACCCTCTGCAACTTACGGAATAACAAAGTAGATTAGTTACTAGACCTATAATCAGTCACTACAGTCTAATGAAACCCCTGCATACAATGGTGGTCTCCAATATGTATCATATTGAAATATCAACGCTAGTTCGAGAGCTATCATGTAATTTAAAGGAACAAAAAATTTAGCTTAAATTCATCATTTCACCATTTTCAATTCACTCTTCAAATCTTGCTACAGATATTTAATGAAATATTCTAAACCTAAAGGTTGGTCATTTTTCAATCACAAAAGTCACATCATAAGCTCATTCTGCTTTAATAAGGTAGTATATTTGTACATATCAATTACACATAAACCTTGCAGCAAGTATAGGTAATTATATGTTAATAAGAGTTAAATTACCATAATAAATATGAAACTCATTTGATATGGTTTTACCCAAAGATATTTCTGGGTGGATAAAATAAAAATAAAAAAATAAAAACAAACAGGTATATGATGTCAACTTACACATATTTTAGATCACTAATACATATATTATATTGGCTCTGACTACACTATCAATGAAACAACCAATTCTTATGGAATGATAATAAAAAGTTTAGGAATAGGGTAATGTCAACATCATTACTTTTAAAAATTGTACAGCACGTTGGAAAATAAAGATGTGAATAGTTTTTGTTCAATTAATAAATTAGCAATCTTGGCAGAAGACCTCTGTTTCAAAATATGAAAATAAATTATCTACTATATAGTCTTCACCCTCATATAAGAAACACAGATATTGTGGAATGTTCAGTTTTTACAGATATTTACAACAAACACAAGTATAATCATAAACAAAACAAATATAACATAGTACAAACTGATAATTTCCGTTTGAATAAGCGTTGAATTATTATTAGGGAAATGAGAATCACAACAAATTATTTCACTGTTGCTATTCTAAGTGTTTTGTTCGTTTTGGAACCCACAGGTAGACCCATCAAAAATGTTGAAAATGTATATTCTGACTATTACATAATGATACATTAAGAACACACTCAAATCGAGAGTTATTTATTTACTGTTTCTATGTTGAATCATATTAAATGCTAATCACGCCTCATTACCTGAAATAATATTGCAGAAAATGAAGTTTTATTCTTTCATTGTTAATAGATCAGTAAACACAAGTAACATTCCATAAAATGAATAAAATAAATAATAGAATAGCTACTCAGCGGACTAGATATTTGTATACAGACAATAAGCCTGCATATTTCAGTTGAAAATAATAAACATATTCAAATGTTAAATTTTTCGTAATTTCATTTATTGGTACTCAATTAGGAGTGGAACAACATAATTGAGTTCATGAAGGAAATACCATCACGAAGCAGATTGGTTATTATGAAATGTTTTGTTCATTGTTAGTGAAAGTATTTTTAGTAATCCCAAAGATTCAAAGTATACACTAAACTGTATAGAATAACGAATAATCCATACACCAGTAAAAGAAATTAAAATAATGCAGTAAATATTCGCCACAATATTATAAAACGGAAAGATCCAACGAAATTAAGCATTTCCTCGTCGATTATTTTCTTATCCATCATTCAAAATAAGGAACAAATGTTTTATTAAAAAAATTAAGCCAATATCTTTGGTTAACGTGTTCACGTTCACAACAAATTAAAATATATTATGCGACAAGCAAGTATGATCTATCACAAAAGCTCGACGCATTGTGCAAGTGCATAGGTCATGTATTGTCGTTCAGTCTGTAGAACTTATTGTACTAATAATAAAAAATATATTGATCTGCGACTAAAGCATGATCGAATCAAAGCAATTCTGAGGACTGTTCAAATATCAACTACAAGTAGGCACTTTCAGACCTCCTGAAGGGTTCCCTTAAATATATATTGGGTTCTCTTGACCCGTCAACAATCTGAACATGGAGGTCGGCATAGTTTTCATTAAGATCTGAAACAGAGAAACAAACAAAGTGGTATATTTTCAAAGATAGAAATGACTTAAACAGTTAAATACCTCTCCTACAGAAGTAGCAAGTAAATTAACTATTTTCTCATGTGGTACTGCGACTACACTCTGATTGTTTATTTCAATGATTCTGTGACCGACTCTAACTCCCCCTCTTTCCGCTATTCCTCCTCTCAACAAGCTGCAAATCTAAACACAGAGTTTTATAAAAATGAAATTTTTTAAACCCCCGTTTACTTACTACTCCGTTTTGAACACTGAATCCAAGCTGATATTTGGTATCTGGTCGTTTTATTTTCACCTCCACAACTGGAGCACAAGGAACTACAGTCAGTTTCACAACTGTTTGATTTTTGGAATTTTTTATATAGTTCTGACATGTGGACAGAGGCAAACCGACTAGACTGACACCATTGATAGCTATTATTTGATCTCCAATATTCAGTTGACCACACCTAGCTGCTGCACCAGCGGGAGCTAAGTTCGCAATTACAACTGTTGGAAGCATGGAGCCCCATCCAGATTCAACGATCACCACTCCCAAAATTTCGCCCTTCGCTTTCGGAACAACAACCTGGAAGCATACAAAGATATATGTCAGTATGGTATTCACATAACCATAAAGTTTCTGAATAGCCTGTCGATTATGTGATCTACCTTCCTTGCTTTCGCATTAAGACAGCGGTCACTTTTGACATCTGACAAGTAAACGACGCCTAGACAACAGCTAGAAATTCACAAACAGTATCAAAATGAACATTGTTACGTTTCCGTTGAAACGGAATACACATTAAGTTATTTGTCCTCATTTATACTATCTTTTTTTCATTCAGAATGAATCCTTGAAACACATTGTCATACCTCTTTCTGCATTTCTTTCTTCGCAAACATCTGCAATTCATCCCCAAAAATTTCTTGTGAGTTGAGTACCTCCTGGTAGTCCATTTCCTTGACAAAACTATGATCTTCGATGCCATTGGCTTTGAGAAATTCCATATAAGCGACCTGGAAGGCCTGTCCAATGGACTGAGCAATAAATTGAGCTTCCTCACTTTCGAAAACGTGACAGATCATCTTAGGCGTTCTGTTTATTTTTGGAGCATCCTCCATTTCGTGAGGCACAAATCTCCGTCTGGCCATGAGTACCACCAAGTCTCCAATGTCAGCAATATAGGATATAGTTCTGAGGGCGTGATCCATCATTATTTCTTTCAGATCGGTATTGAGGACCATTATTTTTTCCGTTGAGATGAAAAGATCGACCTCCGTACTTGGTTGAGATTCTCCATCGGGAGCCTGAAAGTTAGCAGGTGAGAATATTGATTTAACTAGTGCGTTTAATGCTTACCAATGCCTACAAGATCCAAACAGCATGTTAATGAACATGATGAAACGAAAAAGTTAGTGGATTAGTTTATATTAGAGCTAATTATTTGGGGTTTTCATTAATGATTACTGATAACTTTTAGAACATGAACATTAATCTTGAGAACGAACAAAATAAATGGTGGAAATAATCAATTTACATTTTAGGTTCCTCAACTTCAAGCCCACATAATTGTCAGATAGTTTCACCCATATTATGGATGAAAAGCAAAATTCCAAGTGAGCTGAAGTTCAAGATTCATCTAACATATAACAAGAACACACGACGACACACCTTTATCTTAGTAACGGCTACTTCGACCATATTTTTCTTGAGCCGTTTCCGTCTTTTACGGCCCCCCTCCTCGTCAACTTCAACTGAACCAAGAAAATGAAGGCGAAACATGGTGCCGTTCGCCTTACTGAGTTGATAGTTCACACTTCCGAAGTCTAGAGCCTTTTCTGCTTCTTGTATCAACTCTCTTGATTGTACCACTTTCATAAATTTCAAAATTGAAATTCAGGAAATACGAATCAATCACTTCTGTGGAGTTCTATTTCAACACGAAATGGGACAAGAATTACTGTGAATTTTCGCAAATGTTCAATTTGAAATAGACCATTAATCTGTTTCATGAGATATCACGATTTTATAAGTTCATCATTCAGTTCAATGTAGAATTCCACAGAAAGAAAGGTTTGATAAATTTCAAAGAATCCTTAGTGCTTGCATCCACAGATGAAAACAGATTGAAGCAATAATTCAAATTGATATTTGATTGTCCTCTTGTGGCGGAGAGTGTTACAAGCACTAAACATTTTTTTATTTATGAAAATGGTATTCTCACCAGGAATGTTTATCATTTCATTTTCAGTCGAAACGGAGTCCGTCTCGATCAGCGATGAATGTTCATTATAAGTGCCAGATACAGGACTGTTTGGTTCATATTGACGGCCATAACACTCATATGTTTGATTGGACACCTCCTGTAACTGTCATAAGAACCTAGGTCGTTCATCATTCTATTATAAACGCATTTCACAACATCAAAAGAATGTAAAATATGGAGAATTGTGCTATTGTGTATACAGTATATACAGTGAAACCATTTCATGACATGGACCTCTGGATATTACGGTGTTGCATAACAACAGAAGTAGGGCTAAGAAAGATTCAACTGTACAATAGGGGCACACATCCAAAGCAATATGGACAAAGGGTGATAAATATGACCTAGGTTGAACAATAAACAGGCAAGAGGTGACCAATCAACAATAGAGGGCACACTAAGCGTGCACTGTTTTCAAAGAAGACTGGAGGGAGATGACTGTCAGTCTTAAAATAATATAAACAATTTAACTCCACCACCAAAGGAAATAACCTAATCACTTATGCTAAATTCAGGTTTTTCAGCATGCCACAAAATTGAAAAATATACATTATTTATAAACCTACAATTTAGTTAATCCTGTTTAGAATATGACTAAATATCAAAACTAATCTAAATACACTCACCAGCAAAATAATTGATTCATAAAAAATTTAGAAGTTTGTTTATTGATACAATTATCAGCTTGATTCTTGTCGGCAGTTTCTGGTGAATCTGTATTATATTTTGTATTTGAAAATACAGATCGTGTATTTTATTTTCACTTTGAAAAATACGCACTGACGTGAGGTTAGGTTGCTTTGGCGCTCTAGTCAATCAAAAGTCCCCGACCACCATAGTAAAACCTCTTTTTTGTAGCAACATGATTGCCTTCTAGGGTTATTCACTGAATTTTTTGATAACATTCTTGTAGTAGGTTTTGTCTTTTTCTTCAATAGGCCTCGGTTTCGGCGATCACCTCTTCATTCGACGAGGTTTTCTTCCCATCGCGTCAAGTTTTTTTTATCTATATTTCTTACTTCCAAAAAGCAATATAACGCGCGAAATTTCTTTTAATCCATTTTTTTCACAACAACAAAAGTTGCTTCACTCTAAATGTTATAATTCACAAACTAATGAACAGATGTAAATTTTATACACGCATCTTTTGAGGCTTAGAGCTAACTGAAAACAAATAGATTTAATTGTAGTAGAACCATATATATAAGACCGGAGACTTTTATATTGACCTAGTGCTTGCAAAGTTAATAAAACTTTGAGAAACTTTCAACTTGTAAAAAAAAAGTGATATAAATTTTGTTATTATGATGGATAAAACAATTAATTCATAATGAATTTTTGTCCTCTTTATGTGAAAAATTACAATTACAAATTCATCAATTTTCTGAGCAGATTGAATATTTTGCCAATGATTGTAAGAATAAATAATACGATATGAGTGATCATTTCCTAATTCTAAGACCCTTCTTGGAAGAGCTTCATTTTTAAGATAAGGAAGGGGGTTTCCATGAACATGATGCAATAAATTTGCGATCAATTCTCATGCTTTACCTTTATCCTGGAAACAGCCTCTTCCGCTTGCATCATCCTTGTCGTTTTAGTTGGCTGACCTTCGCATACCAATTGGGTTGACCCTAAATATCTGGCTCTGAATAGAACACCCTCTATGAGCACTGAACGTTGAATAACATCTGAAAAAATTGAGGATTAAAATCCATCGACAAGTTTTTCAAATAAGCTAGAGAAAAGGAAACTTCATGCTATCACAAAGGAAACTTGAATGCAAATTTTCATGATGAATTAAAATTCATTGCAAGTTTTTCACTAGTTTTCATGAAAAAAAAATATAATATGCTATTTCATGATTGTTTTAAATAAAATATATGTTGATCCCATAGTTGTTATTGTTGAAAATGAACACATATTTATTTGAGTCAATCCCTGAAAAACATCAGGATGTACTATATCAACAAATGATCGTCACGTTATTTTGAATAATGAACCGCATGCACTGAAACATTCAGAAAAAGTGCCTTCAATTTCAAGAACAAATAACTTCGACACAGAATCATCTAGTCCATCCAAGAATTATCAACTTTTCAGGCCGCTGTGGAAAATCAAACAAGTTGAAAAAAGATGACTTCGTTTCAGTTTTAGAACTGATCAACAGTTGGTTTACAATATATAAAGTAAAACAACAAAACTAATTCAAAATCAATAAAACACATATTTGAAAATCGAAGAGGCCAGATACACTAATGGTGACAAATTTTCCGAAGTATGAAGACTGAAATTGGTCGAGTTCAAAGTGTAAGTGAACAAAATCTAACAGAGAATTGCTACGTTCTAGAGTTGAACATTGCGGTAGAAATGGAAAAGCACAGTCACTTCTTTACTCATAACCTAAATATTCTGAGCTTACCCAGAACAAGATGGAATACCTGAAATAAAACGAATGGATTGCCTTGTCAATGTGTTATCTGCGTTCTTAGAAAAAAAAGTTAATAAATGATGTAATCCTGGAATGAAGCAAATAATACATTGGAAATTATTTCTTAGATGGGTTGTGTGAGAAATGGACAGACTAAAAGTCTTTTCTGAATGTTCCTGGATAAATGAAAATTTCAACATTAAGATTTACGAATCACCCTATGATATTTGATGCCACCCTTTTATCATTGATGGCTTGTTGATAATAGCTCCGCAGGTTATTATAGAACTCATCCGAAACAACTAAACACTTACCAAAAATGAATCCGTTTAAATGTTTTGCAATTCAGATTGTTCATTATTTCGACAATCAATTTTCAAGACAGTACTTACCTTCTTTGCTGCGACCTTTCTTTTTCGTATCTTTATCCTGTAAAAAAAACAAAAATCAACAAGATCGTCTTAAAATCAGGAAAAACCTCCAAATATTTTTGCTAAGTTATATTCAAGTATCTACAAAAAGCGTGCATGCTAAACCTAGTGGGTGAAGAAATAGCTAGGAATTTTTCATTTCAACTGCAGTAAATGAAGAAGCATCTGATTATCTAATGGCTTTAAAAGTTGAACCATTTTGGCAAGTATTTCTTTCTATTCCAAAGTTTATTAAAAATAATTTTGTTGCTAAGAACAACCAAAAATTATCAATAATCAACGATACACAATACAAATTTTCCCTAAAAGCACTGATGTAGATTTGTTTTCAATTAAAATACAGGCTCCCAAGGTGTAAAACTATGTAGTTCTGAAAAAAATCTTATCGGTTTCCAACATTTCAGCTCAATGACAAAATCATTCCATAGGTTAAATATCGAAATACAAAAAAAAATTCCGCAAGTACCTATTCAATATTAAATGCTCAGTTTCACGGCCAATTGAACTCATTTTTGACTTTCTCCTTTCATCATTACTTTGCTTCACTTTCTTTCCACTTGATTCCAAGCTTTATTTCATATTTTTTATAAAATAATTTATCAATAATAACTTGAACGCTTTCTGTGTATGATCTTTGACATGACCGCCAAGAATGAGAGCTGATTAACTCTTACTTGAGGAGCCCTCAGCACTCAACCAAAGTTGGATCAGAATTATGTCCCTGTCAAATATGATAAAAGGGGAAAAATTGGTATCCAACTGGTTGCGACAGTTGATGAAGGTACTTTCTCTTCGTGCATTTTTGCAATGCAGCAAAGCCTCATTTTTCAAGCCATTTCTGACCATGCACGATATTATTTTCATCAATTAGCATACGAAATTGTTTAGAATCCATTGTTCAGAAAATAACAAATGACTTACATAAACCATGATATCACGTGAACTATACGTCAGTATGCGCTCAAATTATAATACACATCGTTTGAAGGTTGGTAATTTTTGAAAATCATAATTTTTACTAATGGCTCCATCTAGTAACCAGTCCCGGGACTGTTGAGCCAGTATACTATTTCATGATGAGAATAAAACCTTCCAAAAGACGGTGACATCCATACTGGGTGGTTATTTTAATATTACGATAATTTACGGTATGTTATGTTTATAATTTAGAATAAGTTATTTACATTATCAGGAAAGGACATCGATGGCAACTCTCTGATACACTTTTCACACAATATATCTTCCCTTTTATTAAATTTACACATTTCAAATAGGAACTTCATTCTTCACAATTAAGTACAATCGATTTGATCCTAAGCTAAAGTTGAAATAAAAACGCTGCATGCCAAAGAGATAATATATTTGTGGTCATATCGAACAAATTGTAGAGAAATTGATTATTGCATACTTGCCACATTGTTATAATTCTAATGAAGTGATAAGTCTTTGTATTGTTCTTTATCATTTGCAGTATCAAATGTTTATAATGGGTTATGAGTCTGGTAATGATATAAAATTGATTGCATTGAATTCACAAGTCAAGAAATATCTATAAATAATTCCAGAGAAGTTCGACATATGTCATAAAATTCTATGAAATGCAAAAACTCCAGTTTACTATTTTATAAAAATAATACTGCCATAAAGGTTCAAACTAAATTTTAACACATGCCATGTTCACACCTTTTTAACTTTGCCTGATGGAACAGTTCCCTTCTGAGTTTGCGACGATTGGCTTTTGTCAGAATCTGCAGTGGGAGAGGGGGGATTCGAATTTTGGGATTCGTTTTGGACTAGGGGTACATTTACTTCATCCATGGTGTTAAGTAACTGTTTGTTATTCGAATGACTATGGGTCCGACTTTTAGATTTTCTGCAGCCCTATTAATATAAATACTCGTTTAAGGACTGTCTCTTTTACTTCTTACTGTTTTACATTAGATATCAGCACGGATTTGAACCGGATTTCATAAAATTTGACTAGATATACATATAAGAAAATATAAGTAAAGGAAACTGCCAAATTACTTATACTGAAGTATTGAATGAATCTTGTTTGCTCAACTTCACAATACATCGCTGAAAAATTATGTAGGTCTTCCGTTAATACATCCATTGTAATAAATTAACGGCTCAAATTGTTTAGCTATAATTAACACTAATAACTAAGAAATTTTGGAAAAATGAGTAAAACAATGATATATTTTATTTCAACTGGCGTTAATTTTCTATTTTACTATGATACTAAATTATGGAAGTTAATGAACCTACAAAATTTTTGGATATCTACAAATTACACCTATGTAATTTCAATGGTACTCACCTTGTCCTCGTAAAAGCTCTGATCGTCTGTTCTCTGCTGGCCTAGAAGTCTATCAGTTTCCAAATCTGTGTCGTTTTCCTCTGCAAAAAATACCATCATATATATATTATAAAAATCATACAGATATCTTAAGAAATTTACCTTCATCACCACTGTTCGCCTTTCTATCTGAATCACCACTTGCGTTAGAAAGACCCCTTTGCCTAAAAATAATATTAAATTCGCATGAACTGAAATTTAAATGAAAACAGGAAATCTATGTTACATATTAGTGTGTCATTGATATAGACAATTAAAGATTTTAGGTTGGTGTTCAACACATGGGTCCAATTAGTCCCGAGCTGGAAATCAACATTTTTTAGGAAAAATTAATTTTTATTCATCAATATATAACCCGTGTTCAGGGTGATACAATCTAATTTTTCCAGTTTTTTTATGCCACCGGTGTAGAGCAATTTATTGAGACCTTCAAAATATGCTTCACTTCCTCAACTGAGCCAAATCTCTTTCTATGGAGTATCTTTTTGAATTGTATCAAGAACCAGTAATGGCTGGGGGCCAGATCTGGAGAATACTGTGGGTGCCTAAGCAATTCAAAACTGAATTTGAATATTTTTGAGGATGTATTGATTGACCTGTGGCACAGTGAATTGTTTTGGTTAAGGAGCACTTTATTCTTCTTAACACCTTTCGTGGGCAATTTCGGGCTTCAAACTATCCAACAAACTAATATAATAATCGCTGTTGAAGGCTTTTTCATGCTCCAAGTAGTTATTGAATAAAATTCAATAGGCATCTCAAAATACTTTTCCAGCCCATGTTAAAGGAGTTGGACCGGTCTCCCTGTTTGCACGCCACTAAGCTTTGATTCCGGAGTGAAATGGTGAATTCATTATTCATCTATTGTGATATACCAACGCAAAAACTCCTTATTTTGAGTGAACATCTCTAAACAGCTCTTTGAATCATCCTATTGTTAGTTCATAAAAATTTTCGTTCCTCTAGATATTAATATTGAAAGTACAATTTCGGTTGGAGGAACCAATAAAAATGCTTCGATCTGGAGCTACGTTTCAACGTCTATTTAGCGTCTTTATCGTCTTAAGACGCTTTCAACATCCTATTGTTGTTTTTGCTGTAGCATGAGCAAACGCGTCACCCATTTGGCAAACAGCTTTTTCATATCATCGTTTATTTATATACAGTATATGTATTTACAAATGTTATTTTAGTTGAATAAGCTGGACACAGTTATCAATAGGATAACTCTCAGTTTGTTTCAGAGTTTATTGGCTTTTTCACTAATAAACTCTTATTATTATTATTATTATATTCAAATCTTCGTGTATAATGGTGCAATCCAGAGAACACATAATCAATAGGAGGTAGCATTTGTTCAACTGGGAGTGACTCATCGGATTGGCATTTTTAACCAGCTCTCTGTAGAGTGTTAAGCTACTGCTTTCTTTACTGTAGAGATCACAGAGTATGGAATAATTCTGTACTCTATGGTAGATATGGCTCTGGATATGTCATAATCAACACTCATTTTTCATAGTGTTGTCATCATTGAGAAGAAATACTTATTCAAAATAGTCAGTGGTGTATCCTGTATCCACAAGACCATTTTGACGTTTGATCCAATTTTGACAAGTTTATGTCCACAACCCATTGGCCAATTTGAATTATGCTGCGGTTCATAAACATTGATCCATTGATTGAGCGATTCTATGCCTGAAATTCGGCATTCTATTGGTCAATCTGACAAATCCATTGAAGTATTCTGTCCTTTGATGAACCCACTATAAGTCTATGTGCAAGAACATTTCCGATTGTTGCTTTCAAACCTTACGCTCCCTCCTGCTGTTTCATACTCTGTGTTGTAACCAATACCTTTTCATAATTTCGAGTAGAAGTGGGCGATTACGAATGATCGGCATAATCGATTATTTCAGTACTACTAATTTTAATAATCGATTATGGAATTAGTAACTAATAGGTTTTCATAATCGAATGATCTTAGTGTATGAACAACCTAGCCAATCTGCAAATTTCACAATAGTTCGATGGTATAATCTCCAAATTATATATCTCTCGCTCGTATAATCGAGAGATAAGCCGAGAGACGATTATGCAGCAGTCGATTATACCAGCGAAAGATCGTGTTGTCGTCTAAGTCTCGTCCCCACTCCCCACGCAGTTGTATCCGAGATATCTCGAGACATTTCTATAATCGAATGATTTCGTTAGCAGTGTCAGTTATCCTTTGCAACGTCATTTTACTATTAACCAAGATGATTTTCAAGGTTTTGCAATGTATTACGGAATAACTATATATATATATATATTCTTTAGAACTTTTGGATTACGAAACTGATATAATATATACACCTGGAATTGCTTTGAACCCATCATTTTTAAAATTCACTCAAACCACTGTAACTAGATTAATAATGAATCGAATGTCATGAAATATTGACAGTAATCTTTTGAAGGTTGGCACTTTCGAAAAATCGTAAGGATATTCCAACCATAGTTCCAACTTTGAAGATTCTGTGAAACCGCGTAAGCGTCATCGTTATCTGCGTCACCGGCGGAACACCCTGTATAGAAAATTGAAATTTTACCTAGGCACCCACACAGGGCTTCCCACAATGTCATCAGACTCTTCCTCTGGTAAACATTTAGCGGGTAATGTTTTGGTCCTTTGTAACGTCAGCCTTATGTCTTTGATAGCAGCCTCAACATCACTGGTTTTTTCAGTTTGTATCAGTCTATGTGGAGCCGGTGCTGGTGGAGGAGGAGTTTTATCTGAAATTAATACACGGAATGACACATTAAATCAAGAACTTTATCTTATTACCAATTGATGAATCAATATGCGCAAGAACGTTTGGTTCCTCGAAGTTATTAACACAACCATTCAGAGTTATTGGAGAAGTAGTTAAAATACATTCTTTGCTAGGTGACAAACCATTCTCTATTGGGTTTTTTATTTGTTTCTGTTTACAAATTCCTTGGTTGATTTCCCTCTCAATTTCGGTTATCTGTCGTTTCATCAGCATCACTGTTGGATTATTATTATCTGTATCACTTGCATGCTCTGAAGACAATGTATCATCTAACACTGGCATCCTAGAGTATAAACGCATAGTATCACTAGGAATCAGATCTGAAGTAGAGCCTAAAAACCATAGTAAAATTAATTAACTTCCAATGACTCTCATCGATTGAAGACCCTACCTAGATGTGTTGACACAGGTGCTATATCGTTTTCCATCAACATCAAAGACACTTCACTGTCTAGGTCGCCACAATTCGAATCACAATCGGTTGTTTCAGGTGAGAGAGTGAAATTTCGCGTGTGCCCAACCTGTAGACCCACCTCAGTTTCTCCTAAATCACCACTGGAGCCCGTTCCGACGGACAGGTCCAAGAAATTGTTCTCTAGCTCATTAACGTCATGATTCTGCAAGCAATATCAATAAATAACAGATATAAAATTTCTGAAACTCACGAACCTGTAAATTGCTGAAGTTATTAGAAAATTTCATGGGTGATTCGATGTGCAGGCAAAATTCACTAGAATCCGGTCTTGTTTTCGCAAGTCTCTGACCAACATAAGAATTTCCAGAATCGCTGCCTTGCCTCCGCAGTTCATATTCGAGATCTTGAAATTCGGCTTCAAGTCTATTTTCTTCCTCAGGTTGGGGACACTTGAAGAATTCCTCTAAAACTTTTCTAGTCTCAGAGAATTCATATAAGTAGTCGAAGGTGGAGTTATTGGTTGAAGGCGGAGAGCTGACCTATTTTTGAAACACAAATTTAGTCTGTGAAAAAAAAAAAGCAAAAGACATCTCATACCTTGCACTGATTATTATCTATTGGGGTTTTATCATTTTCGGTTGGGCCACAAACAACTCTTTGAGGAAATCCTGGTCTAGGTGGGTAAATATTAGGAGAAGCTATAAGATTTTGTGCACTAGGAAGCTGAGAGTGATAGTTATTTTCAACAGATCTAATTCCATATCTCCTCGGAGATCCTTCGTATACAGCAATTGGTAAATTGCCTATCACCTTTGTTACTTTGTCGCATTCTTGATCGACTGACTTAATGTTGTGGGCAGTGTAATTGTTTTCCATTCTTTTAACATCCATATGCCATTCATCACCGATATCATCGAAGACAACCACATCTCCTGGACTTGACACTTTCAAAGGACTAGATGCATCTCGTTCTGGACTTTCCCTCTGTTTATCATTTTGATGCGTAACTGAACTGACTTCCGAGGAGAAAACTGTCTCTGTATAGCCTCTTGAACTGTTCAGTTTCTTTGTGTCATGATTGCGACCCCTAAATTCCCATACTCCCTGACGCATGGGTGATTTCAATGTTCTTTTTTCACCATCTTCTGTAAGGCATATATTTCTGCATTTTCGCACTGCCTTACTTCTGCTCTGAGAGTAGATTTCTCGACCACCAGCTATTTCGATAATTCTACAAAAAAACAGCATTCAAAAAACATGTCATACAAAAATAAAGACGCGAAAATAATTAGTCGTTCGTTTTTTGCCATTCTTTAAATTCCGTTCCACAATAGTTTGACGTAAGATGTGTAGGTAGATACAGATTGCAGAAAATAAAAACGAGTGATTGAATTTATCATTTATCAATACCTAGAATCTCTAAGTTTATATGTTCCTCCAGGATGTTCATGGTTAATAAGAATATCATCATCCTCTCTGTGGAGTTGGTTGCTGAGACATGAGCTATCTGGTAGCCATCTGTACAAAAAAAAGCAATCATTATTGATGATAATGAATATCTTCTCAAAATGAAAAAGAAGCAGAAAATACCTCTGCTAACTTTTTGATGTTTTCTGCCTGTGTTCTCTAGATTTAACACGAGCCTACAGTTGAAATTAACAATGTGCTCAGAGACTACTGTATAAAATACTTCGCAGGATGACAAATATCAACCATCGAAATCTGCCATAAGTATATTTAAAACAAGAGTTATATTTTGAATGCCCTTATGACAAAAGTAAAATAAGCCCTAGGAGACCTCACTGATGATTCCAACAGTCACTTGCACCTTAGGATGATGAACTATCTTTGTAAAGTTTGAGAATTAGTGACACATGATGAAAAATAACAGAACTGATGTCGAAAATGTATTCTTATGCTAACAGATAAACTATATTCAATCAGATGACTGAGAACAGTAAATTAACATAATGCAAAACCAAACTTGACTCACTTGACCTTCAATCATATTTTTATTGAGGACTACAGAGAAATCCATGAGTGGAAGAGTAACAATCCATTAAAACGAAAACATTCTGGCAATCTGTGAGAAGGATCCAACAAATACCACCAAAAAAATACCTCGTAATGCTATGGACAAATAAAATCCTGAATAAATGCAGATATAGCAATTCACATACAAGAGAGCTTAGTACATGACTTCAAGCAAAAAAACGCCTTTGAAAGGAAAGGACATAAATGTATTTGCTTCCCACTTCAGATAACTTTCGAATCTTGATGTTTTCAAGCTCGAAAAGCACTTTCTAGAGTGACTACCCTTGGGAGATGTCACCAGTCTCCCTTTTGGAGTGTTCTTATACACAAACCCCATCTTATAATTATCAATATCACAGAAGGTTATTGGGACAATTAGTGGTGTCAATGCACTCTTTCTAGTAAGTGTGATCCCCTCTTCATTTTCTGTGATACATGAGAAATTGAGAACCAAAATTAAAGAGATCATATTTTTCCTTCATATACCACAAGTTTGTTGTGGCATGGCCAAATTAACCTTGGAACCTAGGAGCTCAATGCTTCAATAGCATCTTCATTATCCAAAGTTTCTTTCAAAATTTAAATCCGGATCTTCGCTTAAAAGCTGCTAGTATAGGAGTCTACCCACAGTGCATACTTGGTATCTGCCCAGCTCCGGCTCCTATGGTGAATGAATCCACCACCGGGCACCATTCTATGGTACTTTTGTTGAATCTGTAATGGATGTATTTCCACTTACACTTTGTTGAATACATCACTAGGAAAGTTTTCGACTTCAAATTCTATGGACACCTCTATCTGCCTTAGACATTCTGAGAATGACTGTATCAATTACTAGATATTACGTGTGAGGTCTGTTATAAGGAGATATTCTTACAGCTCTCCTGATTCATAAACAGCCTTAGTAATTTGTAAAGTATTTTTCTTGTACTATCCTGATTTACTTTAAAAATAAGCAGTCTTTACTGCTAATGTACAAAATATTTCAACAAGATCTTCAATCTAATAAAGCAAATAACTGATCTACCAGTTACTATTACATATTATAAACACAGAAGACATACAAACATTTTTATAAAGCTCTAGGTCAAAATAATATATAAATGAATATCCCAGTGAAGATGTTTTCAGTGATGTTATGAAATACGAAAGGAATATCAAGTATATAATGTGAACACTTGGTATAAAGCTTTATATTATTCGTTCCAAATGAACTGTGTTCTGAAACTACTAACAAAAGCAAATGATATGACTAAATCAAAAATCACATGTAACAGAAAGAAATCAATGCAAGCGTTGTCTCCATCGATGCTAAATTAAAATTCATGCATAATGAAAAACATGAACAAAGCTTTCCATAGCTAACTTTACCTATCGTTTTCAGTTTCGATATTCATGACTCTGTTTGAGATGTTCTCATTTGATTCATGATCCAAACTTATTATCCTATTCAGATTGATATCACTTCTAGGCCGACACTTTGGAAATAATTTAGATATCTGTTCAATGTTTTCACTCACATCGTTGTCCAAAGCCAATGTCAAACTGGTCATTTCTGTTTATTTCTGATTGAAGCCATCGAAGAACCAAGCCTAGAGTACATTCGGTTTATATCATATTGAAAATCAAATATCCAAATAGATCTTGAAGTTTTTACATTACTATACATACAGAACCAATCTTCTTTCAAGTTATTTCAATTATCAATCATTCATAAAATTATTTTACAGTGAGAAATATTAATGAGTAATCAGATTGTCACTTCTTTGGAGATTGGTAAACACACCAGATTTATGCACTTTCATGTTTGATCTGCACGAGAAAATCCCTGACTATGTAATGTCCAATTTTACTTTCACACTTTCAACGTTAATTTTGATTGAAAGGAAAAATTAGAAGACAATAGCTCGTATTTTCGAAGGTTTTTGTATTAGAAGGATGGTTTTGATCAAACCTAAGACGAAAACTGTTACCACTACACCATTCTGTTCCAACCCAAAATCAATATTTTGGATATCGCGCAGACTTTCTTACGAATAGAAATTTCCAAGTTCACGACAGGTGAACATATTTGAGATTTCAACAGAAATAGGCGATTGTTTAAGATGAATATTTATCGTAAATCAACAAATACTTACGTTTTTTGAATAACCTAGACGAAAACAATGGACATGAAATTATAGAAAATTATTGACATTTCTTAAAGGCAAATCGTCTGAATTGAATAAAATTTAAGGTTATATGAGTTCACAGTATAACTTGTAACATTTTATTCTGAATAATTTCATCACTATTCACTTTTTAATTTTGTAGGTACACCAAAAACCACATCCCTATATCAGAAAAACAAAATGTTCCCATATTACATCACAGCTGATTGTGAAAGGATAATTCTTCGATGATTTTACTAATTCTGTGGTTACATTTGTTTCTGATATTCCTCGTATATTTTTCACTCGCCAACTTTCTGGTATTAGTCCAGTAAAGGAAGGGCTGAAATCACTTTTTCTCGGAAAGAGCTGCATTTTTGATATGTTGATTGTTATAATGAAAGAAACATATGGTCAAAAATGCAGGTGTTGAAATTTTCAGGAACACTGAAAAATCCTTGAAAATATAGAGAAAAATACGGTTTTTCTGATTTTTTCGCGAATTAGAAGGTTTAGTAAGAAAAAGTTTTAAACAAAAGTTGTAGAGCGTAAAATTCTAGTCCAAATTATGTACTTTATCGTTCTCGAAAGTGAATTTGTATACTGATAAACAGCGTATTTCTTTAGTAGCGCAATACCAACGAATTTTAAATTTGGCGCTCGATGAAATGACTACCTGCACCTCAGCTGAACGCTAAACAAAACATCTGGTAGATATTTGGCAGAGTTGGACTCTACTCGTTTTGTTATTGTATTGCTTTTATTACATCGAACCCTATCATATAATGTTGAGTTGGTTGAAAACGGACAGTTTGGGTAAAATGATGTTCGGTTTTCTAATCTGATGTGCTAGCGAAGGCGTTATAGATTCTTCAATGGAGGCTAGAAGTAATATGAAAAATAGAAAAGTCAAAAATTGGATAAATTTTAAAAGGAAATTTTGTAATTTGACGAAATTGAAATTTTATTAATTCAAAAACTAAAATAGTTTTCAGCCGCAATTATGAACAAATTCCTAGCTGAATTTCCTTAAGATGCATACGATATACGAATAATAGTTTAGACGTAGGTGGGTATGTTTCTGATAGTAAAATAATAGTAATTCTTCGAAAGAAAGAAATTTATTCAGAGTAATGGGACAAAAGAGTTCAATTGAAAAACTGTAGTAATTATTTGAAGAGCAATAGCATTAATTAATAATAATTAAAGTTTCTGCATCGAATAATATCAGGAAAAACTTTTTTTTCATTTTTACTAATAATTCTTCAATTAAATGCATCAATATCATCTCCCTCAGCATCATCTAGATCCCATTGATCTTCATCGACATCAGAGTTTATCAGGTCAGAGACATTTTCACATGCCGTTACACATTTTGCAAAACCTTGTACATTTCAGTCCTGCTTTTTTGCAACTGTAGCGAGAAGTATCACATTTTCCATTACAGCTGCAGAATACCTTAAACAAATGTGAATAAATAAAAACAAGAATAAGAGTGAATTTCTGAAATTTTTGAAACTAATAAAACTAGGGTGTGAATGAATTTGATCACATTATTCAATAATTCCTGTGGAGCTACTGCTTTGGTCTTCATTTTAGGAAGTAGCATACAATGTGATCTATGCCAACCCCAATATTCAGGTTTCAACGACGGTCGTTCTAGCCAAACCTGAATTTGATAATAAACTCGTCTGGTGTGTTCAATCAATGCTGACTCTGTTGGAGGAAGCATTACTAGGGGTGATGTTTTCCTGGTTCCTAAAACAGGGGTTGTGAATATTTTATATCTCAGTTCAACGATGCTCAAATTTTCCGCACTTGTGTTGTACAGATATATCATTATTTTTCCCGTGATCTATTGCTGTGATCTGGTGTAAGAGATCTACGTCACTGCCAATCACAGCAACCGATTCTGGAACGTTCTCTTTCAGAGAGATTGCTGCCATTACTATATCTACGTCGGCATCTTTTTCTGCTACATGTACTTCTATAATATGTTTTCGTAGATAATTGGACAGTATTTTGATAAATGTATATTTATTCCCAATATTTGACAAAATTTTTTTTTGTGTCATTGTTACTATTTTGTCTTCATCAATTTGTACATCAGGGGCAACAACTTTTTCTTCTCGGCGGAATCGTTCATACGATTTTATTCCGACTATTTCATCCCAATAACCGCTAAATACAATTTTACAATTCTGTCCCAATTTTTTCAATATGAACGATCTATATATTTCTAATACATCTACGAATCTCTTACTGTGAGGCCATACAACTTGGTAAATTAACCATCCACCATCTATAACATATATCATACCAGTAAGCAAAGATTGTGATTGAAGATGCGTTGAGAATAATTTATAAAGGTCAGAGTTAACAGTTTTTCTCATTAATCCATATTCGTCGAAAAGAGATAGTGGATATGGCGACAATTCGTAAGAACTTGCCTCTTTTTTCCTTTATTCATCGTTCTGATAAAGAACGAACATTCTCTGCAACAATGCAGATGAGTCTATAGAAGATGTACCTCCAAGAATACGAATTTTATTCTGGCTATCGCATAAATTCTTAACTTTAAATTTTGATGACAAAGTCATATTCCACAAATTTTTTCCAACTATTGCTACCATTCCTTTGCGTCCTTGAAGTGCCATATGCCATATGACAGTTAATATAGTCGCTACCAATAACACCTGTAGAAAGAGACATCAGACAATCTCTTTTCTCAAAAGGATTATGGCATTTTAGCCAGAATACAATTTTTTCTATGTCTTCTTTATCTCTCTTCATACGACTTTCAGATAAATCCACGTGCTGTTCACTATTCGCTGTTCTCAAATCAGCCTATTCCTCCAAACATTCCATGACGTCAAATGCCGATGGCATCCCCAGAAGGTAACGAGCAACAACACTGGGTGAGACTCCTCTACCATGCCTTAAATCGGTACCGAAAAATCTATTTAGTATTTGTTCTATACATATATCACTCCAGACACCACTCCAAGCTTTGTTTGTCCTAAGAATAGTGAAATATCCTTCTTTTGTGAACCTGTCGAATTCTAATGTATCCATCGTTGTTTCCAAATGCACCATATCCTGTAAGTACCATTGAACACTTTTGTGCTAACATTTTCATGACACTGCTTAAGTGCAAATCTTCAAATATTGAAGTGTTCCCTCGAATTTCCGAGTTGAACATACTATCATTGGGCCAATATTACAATCGCCCAAAGTAGGAGAATTTTCCTTCCATTTTTCGAACATCATTTTCACTTGTTTCTCAATTACATCATTCGCAGTTGTATTGCTTGTTTTCAAAATATGAATTCCTGTAGCAGTGAAAGTTAATATGTGAGTACGAAAAGCTCTGATGAAAGCCCTTCAGACATTTTCTTCACTGATTGTGCAGCGTATGAAGTAGCCCAAAGATCTTTCAAACCACTCCCATCCATGATAAAGCCAATGGCGCCCATATATGACATCAATGAATGGAACCTCCTAATCTCACAGTAATATTCCTAAATTCAGGATTGACCGACTGCACAATGATTGAGTTAGCTTTGAAATAAGGATGGTGATCGAATGTTACAAAAGTTGTTCTACCTTTATTTCTCTTCGTTTCTTCAACTGCCTAGAGCAAAGCTGTGTGTAATGTGGTTAAACTGGATGGTGGTGCATTAATGAATGGGATACAATTAACATGCGACATCATATATGTAACGTCTCGTGATAAAATTTCATGAAAACCCCTGCCATGTTGGAATATTTTCTATTTCGAGAGATTTCGCACATAAATACGCAACATATGATTTTGGAACTTCAGGTTGTACCTTTATATGAAGTTTTGATTCATCAACGAACTCTACACTCTTCAATTCATCAGGATTCGTGTAACTGAATGGTATCAATTATATCTTCTTTTGTGAAGCTAAAATAGAAGCAAGTGGTATTTCCATCAGCCTTTTGGAACCTCCTTCATATTCAACATCCTATTCTGGTGTATTGACTCTAATACCCCCCAAACAGTGAAATGTTTCATGACCATCCGACGTACTTACATTGTGATCTGTGTTATCAAAAACGAATTGAATGAAAGAGTTGATGCGTTAATTTTGCAGGTTGCCTTATAACGGAAGCTTCATATAATTGAATATTGTGGTATGAAGCCGATACTCCTAATTTACTCATCATGTCAATTATCAAACGAGTACCTGTTTTTCTGTAGACATAAGTTCCAACAGCTAGCTGAAATTTGGAAATGAATATTCTTGAACGAACAGTGGAAATTTTGGAATGTGCTATTGTATCACGTTCCACATCTTTCCTTGCACTACATTTTGAATCTAGTAAATGGAATAGGGTAGTTTTCGAACTTTCCGGAATTTCAGATATAGTGCTATCCAAGAATTAACTTGAGAGGGGATAAATTTCATAGTTATAATCTTGTTTTTTTATATAAGCTACAACGATTTGACCAGATATCCGTAAAATTAAATTTTTTTGATAATTACTGAGAGAATCGGGATTAAAAGCCAATCTTTACTAAGCTCCATTATATTGGGAGATTTGTAAAAGAAAACCGGTTGCGTCCCACGATGTTGTTCGATGATAATGACATTACTATATTTCTCTTTAAATTTTTTTATGAAAGTATTATTGTTGAGAAAGTTTCCCCCCATAACTAACTATATAATAATCTGTTCTTGTAAGTATTCAAAATCCCGTCAACGAGTTATTTGAGAAAATGAAATTTTGGTGGGACAATTATTCATTTCAATGCGTCACTGAAATATCGATTTCAAACTAATGAGTTTAAACCTAATGATTACATGTTATTGATATCCCAAGCTAGCTGTTAGTCATTCTAATAGACCAAGAATTTCAAATCACACTCTCCAGACAACTTGTGCTGAATCCTACCCTGTTCTAGAACTCCAAATGTCTAGGACCGCTCGCTTGGTTTTGCACTAGGCGCCAAATTTCGAATTCACTGTTATCGCCGCATTAGAGAAATACCTTAATAATCAATATACAAAATCACTTTCGAGAACGGTAAAGTACATAATTTGGACTAGAATTTTCCGCTCTACAACTTTTGTTTAAAACTTTTTCTTACTAAACCTTCTAATTCGCGAAAAATCAGAAAAACCGTATTTTTCTCTATATTTTCAAGAATTTTTCAATGTTCCTGAAAATTTTAACACCTGCATTTTTGACCATATGTTTCTCTCATTATAACAATCAACATATCAAAAATGCAGCTCTTTCCGAGAAAAAGTGATTTCAGCCCTTCCTTTACTGGACTAATATTTACGATTATACTTGACTACGTATAATAATGGAAGTCATGCATTTGAAAATTTCGTCCATCTCACTTAAAACCAAATTTTCGTTTTTCCAAAATTCAGCATTCACCAACGATAGTGTTGAAACCGTCATTTTAAAAATTTTTTTAAATGCTTTGACATGTCAACTTTTGAATTTAGGCGTGCATTATTTAAACATTGAAATGTATAGGGTGATTCGCGTAAGTCTGTCATGGTCGGATCACTTTTTTAAATGTAATTTGTATATCTTTGAAATCCCTGATCGACTGATTTCATCAAACTGTATCAAATATTCTATTACAAATATACAAGGTGAAATGTTGGAATGAACTATTCTGGAAATACTGGTATTTGTTACATGGACATTGGTTCAGGTTGTAAAATTTTGCACCCCTTACATCAACCCACTGAATTACAGGAAAAATGATTCCCCAAACAAACTGCATGCCTTCTGTAATGATTTTTTATTTAATACTATACCGGGTGTCAATTTGAAACCTTGCCAGCTAATAATATCTGGACAAGGATGTTTTGAGAGAAAATATCGGATGTCAATTTAAATTCATTGGGGTACATCTTCTGAGCAAAATAGTAAGCTAAAATCTCCTCAACACTAGGTCTAGGCGTAGTCTGGACTCTTGCTAGAAGATGAACGATACCTGAATTGAAAATCAACAGTAGATATACATATACAAGGTGTTCATACATAGTGTGAGATGGTTGAAATCATTTCTTATTAGCTAAGCAATAAATCAGTCTGTTGCGATGGTTTTTTTGATAGAAGCAGGGCTTTCTTTCATCCAAGAATATTGCATTAGCTTTATGTGAATGACGGCTGTAAGACACCCTGCATGTAATCACTTGAAAGGTTCATTTAATATCTGTAAATTGTAGAATTCATGTAGACGGACAAATTGTTTTGTAATCGCTCATTCTCTATAACCATCCCTCAATCCGGCATTTCTTTTTAAAAACATCCCTGTCGCCTAACTATGTTATGAAAAACAAAAACGAAATTCTTAAAGTACAAAATGTCACTACAAAGCGATTATCGCTTTTTGTTGTTTTTATCGAATAGAATATAAGAAACGTTTAGAAAGCATTGATATGAGGTCACATGGCTTTAGCGCTCCTGTTGAACTACTTATGCGAGTATTAAAACTTTAAAAAATCATATCCGATAAATATTTGATTGCGAGGAACGTATTAACTCTCAAAGTTAACAAAGCCGAAATAGTTGCTTTCATAACCAATATGATTTATCCCCAGATAAGGACTAATGAGTATGATAAAACTGCATAATGAAAACAATTTAACTTGAAGAGATTAATTCGAAGATCTTTTTGCTTTGTTACTTCGCGTGAGAAATTTCTGTCTCAATCTCTTAATCCATGGCAGATAGCTGAAAATTATAGTATTAAGAAAAATAAATTCAAGCGAGTAATTATTCAAACCTTGAGAAATCATTCGGAAATATTAGTAGGTATGTCGAAAAAAAATGGCATCAATATAATTGAATGATAAAAATGAATCATAAAAAAAAACTTATCTGCTAAGTGTACCTAATTTAAAAACAAAAAATTCTCTACATCGAATCTGTTGGGACGATTTGGCCAACTTAAGAACTGATTGGAGATATTGATCCCTGAAAATTTTAAATTTAATCTCCCTTGTTCGTTCCATAAGAATGTAATTGTGCCTACGGACGGACATAATCGATTAAAACCACGGATTTCTTCATCAGTAAATTCCAAACAAAACAATTGTTATCACTTTTACCCCAATATTCCAAAAATACAAACATTTCTGCAAATCTACAAGTACTCTCTTCAAGTGAACAAGACCGCCAAAAAGTTTTATCAAATAATGAGGAAGTAATGTTAATAATAATAGGTACAGTTTATTTGGATAGTGAACATATAAAGATATAAAATGTCATTTATTCATTTTACAGAAGAAAATAGTATTTCAGGAATATGTAGTACAAAGACAAAAGTATTGTTTGTTTTCGAAGTAAGAAACGATTTTTGATATTTCACTGAAATAATCCTTTCATAATTAGGTGGGAATATAAAAATTCTGCAAAAACCATTGAGTGATTGTACGAATTTTTTTTATAAATATTAGTAGGTACTTGATTATCTGATTTATTACAGTATAGAGCTGAGGTAATCCATATCATGCTTATGTAAAAAATCAAAAATCTAGAATGTTATTTCATTACAATCTTTTGTGAAAAATATCTAGCGCAGAGGTATTAGTAGGTATATTCTAGGTATATCCATCCTGATCTCAAAAGCCGAATGCGCAGGCGCATTCTACAGTCTACTCCTAAAAAATATGATTATAAACATGAAACTAATAAATTATAAAAAAACACTGTGTTAAACCTGTTTATTGAAATATGTTAAAATGAAATAATAAAAATTACACCAACATTCTAACCTAACAAATCAATTAACAGAAGTTTCTTATGTTTCTCTGGTATTCCTTGTCGTTGAAATTTTCATTTATTTTTCAGTTATTCACTGTAAAACGAATTTAAGAAAGTGCAGTTGATATTTGATCACAATGTGCTCGAGTATAAATTGGCACTAGCACCAATATGTTGCACCAGAAATAGAATAGATATTTAGCATTTTATTATGCATAATGTAGTGTTGTGTGAATGAAAATAAATAATTTGAGCGAAAAAGTTGAAAAAAAAATTAAATAGACGAGATAACTCTAATGGTAATTGGACATACTGATTTTAAATTCTCATAAGCAACATGTTGCTGACAAGGTATATCTCTAGATCTAGAGCACACATTTTAAATTTTGACAAAATATTCCCTAAAGAATTAGTTCGTTTCATTTCTTCGAAAGAATTAGAAAAAGCCTATGAAAAAGTTAAAGCAAAATGTGAATGTAAGTATCAATATCCCCATACGTTTGCTGGACAATTTTTTTTTTATATTGAATTCGTTATTTCTAGAAAATCAATTTTCTTATATAAATATTTCTGTATTTTTTGTAGCAAAGAAGCTTCCAAAAGATGTGAATCCCAGTGCAGTTTTTGCCTGCAATGAATTAGACCTCAAGGAAGTTAATGTATACGGATTTGATTATGATTACACTCTGGCATGTTATAAACCATCGCTGGATTACCTTTTATACAATTTGGGAAAACAAACTTTGATAGAACACTATAAGGTCAGTAATAATGGAATTTAAAGGTATCTTTAAACACTATGTATATTTAAATAACAAATATAATCATTTGCCAGAGTGAACTTACACTTGAAAATGTGATTTTCCTCTCTTTAAAGAAATGGAAATTAAGAATTCGTAATTCAAAATCATCAAAAAAAGCTAAACATTTGTATCATTGAGACATTTAATTTCCTGAGAATATCCTCAGCAATGGTAACATTATATTCCTATCATCATTCGTATATCTTTCGACGTATATCAATTCCTCTGATATACAAATCAAACGAAGAAAGATTAACAGTATAGTAAAATCGATCATGCATAGTTGTATGTTTTTATAAAACTTGGGTCATTTTCGAATGAGTTTTGTTTCAGTATCCTAAAGAAATAGCCAATCTTAAATATAAGCCTGGATTTGCAGTGAGAGGACTCCACTATGATATCCAAAAGGGGGTACTGATCAAATTAGATTCCTTTCTGCAGATCCAATTTGGGACAGTTTATAGAGGACTGAAGTCCTTATCAGATGAAGAAGTTCTTGAGCTTTACAAAAATCGAATATTACCAATTGCTTATGTCGAAGGAAATCGGGATATTCCGGTGAGAATCTCTTTTAATCCAAGGATTGAATTAAATTTATATTTGGGAATTTTAAATTTCAGGACAGTCAATCACAAATGGTACAACTTGCAGATCTATTTTCTGTACCAGAAATGAGTCTCATCTGCGATGTTACAGATTTTTTTGAAAGGAACCATTATGACTATCACCCTGAAATCCTTTTCAGGGATGTAAAGGTAAAAATAATTCATATGCTTTAAGTTGGATTTTATAATGAATATAACGATTTCCATCGAAAGGAGTTATTAAAATTGAAGACGTACCTACATACATATTTCTACAAGATTCTTTAAAAAAATCGTTAACTGAAAACGACTCTACGAATAAAATTAATCATTTAATTTAAAATTCGATGATCACGTGCACAAAACGACATCTTTCTGCGCACGAACCAAATTTTCAAATGTTCTGATGTGATGAAGTTTTATGGATAGGATGGACGACCTCCAACGACAGTGGCGGAGTGAAATCTTTTCTATTTAATTTATTTATTTCTTGTGTTGATTTATCATCATTTTATCAGGTTTCTACACGCTTCATTTTTCGAGGATCAATATAATATGTATGAAAAACTTAAATCCAGTAGTTACATGTCGGTACTCATTTGCGGAATATAAGTATGAAAAATTTTTTTGGGGAAGTTTTTAATAAGAGGTTGGAAAATATTAAACACGCCACTGTTATAGATCTTTCGCCCATCTCTGTCTCTGCTTTCGCCTAATATCTCGCAACACGTGGTTATTTGTCATTGTCAGAGTTGCAGGTTATGTGAAATTTAGAATTCAAATTTGGTTTTTAATAAAAAATACTTCTGCATCTTTTAATCCGTTCGTACTCTTATAAATACAATGATTATCCCCATATTTAGAATCTCTCAAACTTCAGACACATTGACAATTCATATAACTGTTAAATACATCAAACTGAAAGATATGGAATTCACGATTGACAAGTCTGAGATATATTTTTATTGCAAGCCTTATCATTTGAAATTATACATACCAGGCGATCTTGAACAAGAATTATTTACTTCCAAGTATGATATAGATATGGGAGTTTTGGATTTAACATTGAAAAAAACTACACCAGGTGAACAATTCAAAAACTTAGATCTTATTACAAGATTGTTGAGTCCTGCAAAAGAGAAGAAAACCAGAGGCGACAAAGTCTTGATATTAGATGATGATGAGAATGTGCTTTGGGAAGACACAGAAACTGTATCATATAAATATGGTTTTGGGATGAAAGGCTTATACGATTTTCATAGAATGATCGATGAATATACTGATGTTTTTAATATAGATCCCAGAAAAATAGATATAGATGAACGTCTTGAATTAATGAGACAAGAAGAGATAATTAAATTCAACATTCGACCATTATATTGCTGATTTCGCAGAAGAAGAATCAGTAATCAAAGAGGTCTTGGATCTGGAAGCTCCATGGGCATCTGACTCAAAAGATTTCCTGAATTTGTGTGATTGGGAACTCTACATTCTGAAAGACCTCCCAAATAAACAGTATAAACTTACACTGACTCAAAAAGAGTATTGTTATTTTTGTCTTGTTGATATTTTATATGCTTATTGTTATGATTGTCGAGTTACAAGTTATGAAGGCAATTGTGAATCTGGCTGGACCATTCTTAATTTGTCTGCGTCTTTGAAATGGCTTGTTGGATTTCGGGATGCAAGAAGTGCCATAGAGAGTGCTTATAGACGTAGTTTGATATATCCATTGTACCGCAATTTCAATTTGTGCAATAAAGTATTAGATGATCTGAAAACTGTGCTCTCCTTAGGTCCAGTCTGTATAACTAAATGCTTATTACATATTTACAAAATATTTCTTGGTGGGGATGAATGCAGATACATTCTCAATGATATATTCATCATGGATTATTTAATTTTTGTTAGCCAATTGGAGGAACCTGAATGGAAAAGTATCGCATGGGAAGTTGACAATGTTATAATTGTTAAAGAAGATCTTAGTTTAAACCTTAAGGAAATTGAAATAAACTTTCTGAAGAGAGTTTTGAATTTGCAAGAGATTGATTCTGACGATGAGCCAGAGGAGAAATATGATCTTCCCGAAGATTTGATTGAACTTTTTCAGAATAAATTAGTACTGTCACAAAATGATTGAAAACCTGATATTTTCTGTACACTATACACAAAAATTATGTTCATTAATTTTGTTAAAAAATATTCAAACTTCGTTAGATGTTTTTAACATAGTTTATTGAATATAATTATGTTTAGATTTCGTTTGCACTTTCATTAACAACTAGATGAACTTCTCTTGGGACTTAACCCAGAATCTATTCCCAATCTGAATTCAGAACATATTCAAAATTCGTGATTTTGAATTTCCTTCAGTAGTTTCAAGAGAAGAGACAGCAGACCAAAATAAAAAGTGACTATTGTTTTTCTCAAACCTATTTTGCACTGTGTTTATAGATATCGATTCACCAATGAAAAACTCAATTTTCAGGCTTCCATCAAATTTTCCCACCCAGTCATGCATTCCATAGTGACCCAAAATGTGGCCGAATACATCCAAGCAAATGACTTGAAACCTCTATTTTCCAGACTGAAAAAGGCCAATAAAAAACTATTTCTAGTGACTAACAGCCCATACAAATTTGTGTGAGTGATGATAGTCTATCTAATTTTTATCCAGCATATTGAAACTTTTTTTTTCACTAGTAATAAGGGCATGGAGCACTTAGTTGGTAAAGATTGGAAGGATTTTTTCGATGTTGTAATAGTACAGGCTAGAAAACCGAAATTCTTCACAGATATCTCAACACCAATGAGAGTATTTGATGAGCGAAGTGGTATGCATATATGGGACAAAGTGACTAAATTAGAAAAAGGAATTATATACTATGAAGTAAGTGAAACAAATACTTATTTAACTTTGCACCAGATGGCGCTGCTTACCAGCAATTGTGTTGAAGAATAGAGATTAATACTTGCATAACTCTAATCTTATAAAGAAGTGAACATTGAAATTTCAACAAATATAAGGAAATTTATAGCATGTTCCTTAAATAACCATTTGTAATTGTCTTGAATTTGATGCTATTGATTTGTGATATTTATAGGGAACTGTAAAGCAGCTGCAGGAACTTACTGGTTGGAGAGGTCATCAAGTCCTTTACTTTGGAGATCACCCATATAGCGACTTGGCTGATGTAACTTTGGAGCATGGATGGAGGACTGGAGCAATAATTAATGAACTGACGGTATTGAAAGTTATTTTTGAATATTGTGTATTCAATGTCTTCTTTTTGCTCTTTACTTTCATTATTCACGTTTCTTACAGCATGAAATAGCTACACTAAACAGAGAAGAATTCAAAAAAGATGCAAATTGGCTTCAGATGCTGACACAGTTGATAGAAGATCACCAAGACTGTGAAGGTCCAGAAGCAGAAGCTGCTCTAGCCAAATGGATGCAAGAAAGGGATAAATTAAGGTGAATAATACTGAATGTTGTTTGAAATGATTTGTATCAATATCAAATCAAATCTGTATGAAATTGATTATTTTATTTTTGCAGGAACAACATCAAGTGTGTATTCAACCGACAATTTGGTAGTGTATTCCGGACTTACCATAATCCGACTTATTTTTCAAGGAGGCTGTTTAGATTTGCTGACATATATACATCAAATATAATGAATTTGATGAATTACTCCGTGAACCATACATTTTATCCTAGAAGAGGTGTTATGCCACATGAATACATTTCTTACTTTGTGTAAAAAGTGTTATTTGTTTTCAACGTAATTTTTCAATTGACGAATCTTGATTGTTCCATTCAGTGGAACCATGATACTAGGACTAAGAGATAAGCTCACGCGCATATCGGTAGTGACGTCATCAAGAGACCCCTGGTTGGTTGTTAGAACTGATCAGAGATGTCTCCACATGCTGTATATAACCGGAGGTGGTCTATGACGTTGATATTAGTGTTCTGTGACGTTTAACCTTAAATATAAATAACTTTGCGTTTGACGTCTGCTTTTATTTGTATGTGTATGTGTATTGTGAAAGATAAATTATATTCACATTATTCGGCCAAACCTACAACACGACGATTTCGAATAAGCCAATAGGCTTCTTATCTCTTGCTGACGTCATGCGCGAAGTTTACAAAACTCGTTCTTCTGGACATTAAAATTAAACTATGCAATGTAAATCTATGCTGGAGACATCTCTGTCTCCTCTAACGAACCAAAGGGGTCTCTTGATGACGTCATGCGCGAATTTGTTCTAAACTCGTACCCCAAGTGAGCTTATCTCTTAGTCCTAGTATCATGAGTGGAACTACTGTGTGATATAAAAACGATACATTCAAAATCTCTTTGAATGATATTATGGATAATAGACGAAAAAATATTCTCAGGGACTTACAAAAATAAATGAAACTATTCACGAATGGGCACACTGTGAATCAATTTGATTTTTCTTAAGGAGTCATGATCGTAATTTTTAATTAAAATTGTTTTTTCATTGCGAAATTGGTTTTTCGCTTGGATCAGTCTAGTTTCCTGAACGAATTAGATTTATTTTGTTGTGAATCTGTTTACAATTCATGATGTACAGCGTGAATGTATATGATTTATCAATGTGTATAATTATGTATCAAGTACCTAATGAGATTTTGAATAAATGAGACAATAATTATAGATTCATATATTTGGAATTTACATTTTTCTTTATACCTCCCAAATTTTACCTAATCACAATTTCAGAACAATTACCGCCTCAACTTAACAGTTTTGGCGCTTTGGCTCATCTAAATACATTGCTCATCTAATGTCTGTAATTTTCTACTTTTTGGGCGAAACTTTATCACTCAATATGGTTAGATTCGCCGATGAAAAGTGGTGAAAATGGATTCTGTACATTTTCAAGTTACACTCTAGGAATGAATATCACAGTACAGACGCTAAATTACTTCGTTTTTGAGTAACAGATAAAAATCTTTTGCATTAAAATAAAAGAAAATTCATTGAACACTATTATAAAAATTAACAATTTATATAGTGATGGGTGAATGTGGGGAATCAAGTAAATATCTTTGGAATTATTATAGATTTCAAAATGAAGTTTGGAAGATGGATACTGCAGTAGATTGCCTATGTGTTTTTATATATTTTTTTAAGAGTTTTGAACTTCTGGTTTTACCGGAAGTAATGTCTATTTTAAAATTTGCAATGGAACACCCTGTATATTATTTTAGTTTCTGAAGAATTTTATTAAGAGTTGGCAAAATTTTGGGTTCGATATTTATTTATTTCAATACACCATTTTGACTGACAAATATTTTGGACTTCGCAAATTAGTGTTTTATAAAGGAATAATTCGGGTGTCATTCGAATTTTTAGTATTCAATATCAGGATTATATCAAATCGAGGAGATATTTAATGTCGAAGAATTCTCGTGTTTGCAATTTAGGCAACTGGAGAAACTCTGTTATGCATGATGAGTTGATGCTCGCATCCATTTAGGAAACACCTCTTCGCTTTTCAGCTTTCCTAATATTAAACGAAGATATTTCAAGACACTGTTTTTTGATTGATGACTAAGTAATATTTGATGAGTTGGACAAGAAGGATCATGTTCCTATTGCGAGAACACAGCAAAACTTCTTTTGAAACTCATTTATCCATTATTCAATAAGATAAAAATTAATACAATTATTTTTTATTGATGGTTGCAGTATCCGATGAAAATCTGAATTTCCATATTATGGGAGAATCAATTTCATTTCCTGAAGATGAACTGATTGAATAAAGTATCGATTGATATACCGAATCTATTAAGTCAATACAAAGACTTTTTGAGAAAAAATGCCAAAACTGGTCAATTTTATCCATATTTTAAGTACTAAAACGGCCTCAACTTTAGGGTCGGGGTTAATAAATAATAATAATAAATAAAATAGGAAATATGTGTCCTCAGGAACGGGCCAAGTCAGCTCAATGGGAAGGAACACTTTATTGAGCTTAGTAGAGGTTGAATGAAAAACAGCTCATTTATTTCGATTCTTTCATCACATAACAAAAAACATATTATATTATATTATATAATATATATATATATAATATACAAACCATTTTCTTCCTGTGAAGGATTTAATTAATATTTGGCGAATTGAGATATATCACGGGCATCTATCTAGAAAGTGCATTTTCTACTCTATATTTTTTATGTACTATTCCACAGTCTTAATTCATGTTATACAAGATATAATTTTACACAAATGCTCGAAATGAAGCGTGCTTGATTTTTTGCTTCTCATTTTTAATGCGATATATATGTATATATCATCTTGGTGATATTATTGAGCAATTGGGACAATCTTCACCGCACCACGCTGTAAAGAAACGCCATTTTTAATATCCATATCCAGTCTTTAGGGAAAACATTAGAATCTGTGAAAGAAACTTGAATTAGTATTTAATCCATGAACGGAACTATAATATTATAATAAAGCTGTGTCGATTTCAACTTTGTCAATGATATTGGATTATATCATTCATGCAATAAGAAATTACTTGAAGAATTCGTTGTTTCGTTTCCTAGAATATCATTTTTCATCTTCGTTTTGACAAATTCTTGATCCGTGTTCCGCCTTTCATCCAAAATGTGGGGCTGCCTCGGGCCTGGAAAAAATGCCTAATTTTTATATTGTTTATTGGCAACATATGTTTAGTGTGGCGGCTCTTCACAAGACCCCACATAACGACGATAAACATCTCTCTTCGACAAAGTTCTAATTCCAAATAGTTCTCAAATATCACAAAAAATAAATCCCTAGTGATTGTGCCATGCAGCACATATTCGAAAGTCACAGTGACGAGTCCAGTGTGTGTGGGCCGGGAACAAACTCATAAGTACAGATAAAAAACATAGAAAGCTACGATAGTATATCTAAAAACATTGAATTTATATGATAATTAATTTTAGTCACCATTGAGATATGTGACGTTGCCACATCAATAAAGAGGCGTGAAATCCAAAACAATTGACGATTTACTGTCATTGGTGAAATCTCAAACAGGTATCAGAAATATGAGGCACAATGTAGATCATATGGATAAATAACGAGCAGATATCATTTAGTCCAGTTCTCAGTGAGAAAAACGTGTTTAAAGGAGTGAAGTTCTCAAAAATAATCAAACCGGGGTCACAAAATATCTGCTATAGGTGCAATGGGTAATTGTTCATAGAACAAACAATGTTGAAACCGGAATTCGAAACAATATATTTTTCCACTAATTGCCTAACTTGTTAACGTCCTCATCAACTTCGCTAGAGGTTTTATGGGAGTTTGCGAAGAGCTTGGTCTTATCTACCAATTGAAAACAGTTAACTTTGAGATCTTAGAAAAATCTGGCACCTATAGGATGAAAATAATGGATCCTAATACAGATCATTATGGAACACCATTGGCATCGATGCTAATAAAGTTTTACCGATAAGGATCAGGAAGAATCGATCCGCGAGGAACTCCTCGATTGTACTATTTTGAGCACGGAGAAATTGAATTCAGAGTTTGTCTACAACCCAAAGAAATATAAGAACTTTTTTTTCGGTTGGCAATTAGACCAATTCAATTCAGTTCTTTGAAAATTTCTAACATCTTGAAATCGCCGGATACATTTTTGTCAGAATGTAATGCTGCGTTCAAAATCGATTTCCAATAACGAAAAAATCGATGACTGAAAAAAAATTAGTTAGTTGAATGAAATTATTTATTATAATCTTAACGTACCTTCACTGAGAATATGGGTAACAGATGTGAGATTGTTGAGGATGCTATTATTCACGCGTGAATTACTCCAAAAATGTTTCCCTCTTTCAGGCGTTTCAGCGGTGGTACTTTTCGCAGATGTTGTTGGAGGAGAAGAAACTGAGAATGAGATTAATTCATCATGAGGTTTGAAAATTAAACAAATTTAAGGTTAGTTTGAAACAGAACATTTTCCTATAAAGGCTCTCGATCGCAACAAACAGTAAATCCGTTCTGCAGATCTACTGAGATCGTTTCATTTCCTATGGCTCAGTATAAACTTCAAACTTTTTCCTATAAAAGTTGAGAGATCGAGCATCCTTATAGGTAAATATATTCTGTAGAAAAAAATATTCCACTTACTGTAAAGTCTTATTGTACCATCTGTCTCCCCTCTGGGATTCTTTGCCATACATTTGTACGTGCCGTAATCCGTTTGTTGAATATCATTTATCGTCAATCTCATGTGGGTTTTATATGATGGGTTTCCAACGATGTTCTCCGTGTGATATTTTCGAGATTCATGAATCATTTGTCCATCTTCCCGGGTCCAGTAGTTCAGTGATCCTGGATGTGCCTCCGTGAAACATTCCAGTGTAACGGAGTAGGCCAGTGGGGCTCCAACTAATTGATGCGGAATCCATAACATAGGGGGAACTGGAACAAATTCACGATTTGTTCGTTGCAAGAACTTGAACCTTTTAACTCAAATAATGATGACGAATTCGAATTAGCAAAAAGGTACATAAATGTGCGAATGTAACAGTTAAGGTGGAAGAGATTCTTATAGTTTGATGAGAAATTTATATATCGTGTTATACATTTTTCAAAAGAGAAAAAAAGTAATTTTATTTGGTACAGAAATATGTGTGGTTCACTTAAAAAAAACACAAGTTTGTATTGTAAGTTTGAAAATAATTGTAATAAAAAAAATTGATAACTTCAATGAAATCAACTAAAAAAAGTGCCTGCGTAATGTTTTAGATTCAAGTTAATAACGTTAGGAATAAAGAAGGTATCGGAACTTTTCATTTGACGTCATTTCCCAATTTTCTCTAACGGCTTGGAAACGACTTGACTTGCAACGTTGAGGTTTTAACCAAATGAATTCTTTAAAACATCGAGCCCGAAAATATTCCACTCGTTTTGTTCTAGCTCATCAGAGATTCCCACACATAACGAATTTAGGACACCCGGTACAGTGCTCAGTATGGTAGTCTAGTTAATGAGTTCGAAATGACGTTAATAGGACATACTGTAACTAAAATAATGCTATATAACTCATTCGTTTCGGGATTATGTATAGATTATTGAGCCAAAAATTGCATTAGTATATTGAAAATTTCAATAGTAATAAATAATTAAAGATGGTAAAGAAATGGTGTTTAGTTCTTAACTTAAAATAAGTAAAGCGATAATTTCCTTTGGATTTTGAAAAAACAAATCCTGAAATAGGAAGAGATCTTTGTCAATTGATAAGTTTTTTCAGGACTTCCTTAGTCATTCTGTATTAAAAAAATTTTAATAATTACCATCAAAACATTTTACCTTTTTGTATATCTATATAATGAGATAAATTGATAAAAATTTAAATAAACTCAGTACTTTGTTCAAAATCTTTTTTTTTGATTTGACAGAACAAAGAAAATTCACCGTAATGTTGTGACAATTTTTATTTCATTTGTCATTTGTCGTTTGTATGTTGATCGTCTTTTGTTTTTTTTTCGTTAATACTAATTCTTAATCGTTTGAAAACCGTATTTTTCATATTTTTATTGTTTGAATAATCAGTTATGAAATTTTTTAAAATCAGAGTTGTAAGTTCTCTACAAATTAACAAACAAAACATTTTTTCAATAAACAATTTGTTATTAGCAAATTATTCACTGTTCACTATTCTTTATATTTATTTTGATAGTTTTAAAATTGAAAAAACGTCCCTGTGGATCGCAATACCGAAAAAATTTATTTAATCAATTTTTTTTTTATATAAATTAAAAAATAAAATTAATATTAATACCAAAAATCCTTTTTCAAACGATCAATTATCATTATTAAGGAAAACTTTTTTAGTCAGAAATAATAGTTTCTTGAGAATTTGTAAAAAGAATTTCAAAAAATTCAAAAAGTCCGTTTGTTGAAAATTTCACCGAATAGGTAAGTAAATGATGTCAATGAATACTTATAAAAAATCCTTCATAAATGAAATTTTTTAATAGGTTGTAGTATCATCTACTTCCTCAATGTTCGTACGATCTCATGTTAGGATACTATAATGACAATTAACCAAAAGAGGTGAAAGGTTAAACTTAATTTTCTTCGAGTCATACATCCCAAAAAAAACATAATGACAAAATGGTCTTGAAAACACCTGAGAAAAAAACAAGAATAAAATAGGGGACATAACAAAAATTGTAAAAAGTTACTCAATTAGGAATAAACTTATTTCTGGTACTTACAATCAACGCTCAATTTTATCCTCTTGCTGATACTAGGAGGGATGCTGTTACTAGCTATGCACAAGTAAGCACCCATATCGAGTCTGGAAATTTGGGTAAGTTCCAAGGTTTCACCTTCCCATTCCATAACTAGAAAACGATCGTTGAATTAAAATTAGAAGAAAAATTCCTCACAAAGGACATAAATTGTGACTAGAACGGATTGTCCAGTATGGTAAACTCAGATATATTCGGTAACTCATAAACCATTATTCATCCTATGTCGATTTCGAATTTGCATACTGCAGAAGTTTTTATATCAACGCATCTCAAGGTGAAAGTGTTGTATTTGATTATTGCTATGCAAAACTGACCTGAAAGTGTTTTATTAATCGTTATCTTCGAGTTATCGTCCCTTTTCCATTTGACACTGGGCTTGGGATACCCTGTAGCTTTACAAGTTAAGGTCTCATTAGTTCCTTCTCTCACAATAACGTCGCTACTACTTTGAGAATCGTCTATATTCGGGGGAACTGAAAAAAATAAGAATTTATTAAATTGAAGGTATCTTTTTCAATGTAACCCCATCTGGATGATGCTGTGGACATGAGGAGAAACCAAATTTAATAAATTGGCGATATTTCCATACAAATATACCGATTCGAAAATTCCCCCAGATACTGCCTCAGAGTTAATGACGTTGATCCCTCAAACTTCTTCAAACATTTCCTCATATAAAATTTTTCCATCATATGTATGCAAGAACTTTTATCATGAGCATTTAGTTGAAAGAGTCTTCCAGACAAGAAGTGAGATAGTGATCTCTTTCCTCAGTCCAACGGAATGACATAAAAATCTGGAAACCTTTTGGCAGATAGGAAAAGATAGAATCAAACAAAATGGATTGCAATTTATTGCTCGAGTGATTGGAGAATACTTGGAGGTCTGTGTATATACTGCTCCACAAAAGTTTGGAAAGGTCAGAAATTTTGAGGTTCTTGAGTATTCTTAATGTCCATTAACATTAAAAAAATGAAAAGTGTAACCCAATATATGATATGAAAGAGGAATTACATTACGTAGTCCGAACAATACACGTCAATATGGGGGTTGCCTTTTATATTTCGGGATTAGAAAACAAAAAACAAATATTAATCATTGAAAATCGCTTTATTGTTTTTCAAAATATTCCCCATTAAGATCTATACACTTTTGCATGCGTTTGAACCAATTGTCGAAGTACTTTTGACCCTCTGATTGAGGTAGGTATCTTCAAAAAATGCCTTCTGAACTCATCAACCGCTTCTTCAGGTATCGAAAAACGTTGACCTCTCATTTAATTTGTTGTGTACGGAAATAAAAAGGAGTTATTCGGTGCCAAGTTAGGACTATACGCAGTTGTTTGAGCCGATGTATGGGAACTCGCATTGTCGTGGTGAAGGGTGATCCGCCTTCGGCGGTTGATTTTCCTGATTTCTTGGAAGACAACTGGCAAACAAATGGTTGTGTACCACTCAGAATTGACTGTTCTACGTTGCTCTAGTGGTACGATTGCGACATGTCCAGATTTTCCGAAAAAACCGGCGACCATTCCTTGGATGTGCTTCGTGCGCGAGCACCTATACAGTCGACTGCTTTTTCGGGCTCATACGCGTAAATCCACGATTCATCACCTGTCACGATATCATAGACATGCTTCGAAGCACCGCGATCGTCTATTTGGAGCATTTCTTTCGACCAATCGACACGAGCCTTATTTTGAGCGATTGAAAAATTGTGTGGGATCCAACGTGAACAAATTTTTTTGTCGGTCAAATGTTCAGGCAAGATTGAATGTATGCTAGATCCACTAATGCATAACGTTGTCTCAATCTCACGATTTTGGACGATTTTCACGAAATTTGTCTTGGAGTGAACTACGACCTTGATGGAGCTTCATCGCCAAAAATTTAATTAAGTTCATCGATGCACCGTTGTTCAGTTAATCCAAATGTAAATTGTAAAAAATAATCACACGAAAATGTCACGATTTAATTTCATATTTTGGGCGAGATTAATCTTTCAAGTCACTGTATCCGCGTGTGTCTCTTGAAGGAGAATAATGTCTGCTCCATAATCCTCTGCTAATACAGAGAGATAATCAGTCTCGTCCTTAGAAATGTCCTCTATATTCAAATCCAATACACAAAATTTGTCGACAATCTGCAAGGAGGATTCTGCGAATCGGGTCTTGCGGTCCAAGTGACGATTTTTTAGATCTTCTGATGTTTGAAGTCTGCTATGGAACCCATTCAAAGGGAAATCATTATCCATAGTTGGGAAGGTTGCGATATAACACTTATTTCATTTAAAGAATAACAGAGGAAAATTATCGACTGACATTCATTATGACTGTAAACAACACAAACAGCGCTCTTATGTCAAAACATTCTGACCTCAAAAATGTCAAGCCACAGTATAGATACCAACCAGTAGTTGCACTCCGTGGATTTTCTTACACCAAGTCTGACTCTTTGCATCTCGCAGGGATTCTAACCTCATATTTTGGTCCTTGTTCATTGTTTCAATCAATAATTCTAAGATGTCTGGAATAATGTCATTATTATTATTTAAGACATCTTAAATAATTCCTTTGTATAATTAATTCGTTTAATATTAAGAAGAATATAATATTTTTGAGATATATTTAAAATTCAAAGAAGAAGTTGAAGAAAAAAAATACAACATAACCTATAATTCAGTGGAATTTCTTTGATCTACCATGAACCAGCAAAGCTCATTCATTTAATCTTTCATTTTCATTCCAGTAAGTATTCTGTTTCAGTTTTGTGTTATTTTCAAATTAATTCCAAAATAATTAAAAATTGTAGCGTATACAACTGCAAAAACAATAGTTTCAATAATCCCAAACTCTTTTTCTCAATACCATCGGACACCGATAGGTGAGTGATACATATAGTATTGTAGAAAATGTTGTTTATTGAGAGCTCCGTTATTTGAGTAGTGCTTCATTCAATTAGTTGAGATATCAGGAACCAATGGAATTTCAGGAGGTTTACGCCTACTGCATGCGTATGCAGAAGAGTGAATTTTTTTAGATAAATATTTGAGTGTGTATCTATATGATTTTCAATTTTATAAATACAAATAACAATTGTATAATATATATATATAACAATAATTCAATTGGTTTTCTATTTTTTCTCACCATAATGAGGGAACCCTCAGCATTTTTAGCGCATGGGAGTATTTACGAAGGGGTGTACTGGGGGTAATTAACCTCCCCCCCCCAGGAAAGAGTCTTTCTTATTGAATCTCCGAATGGAAACGACCTAAACCACCCCCCCCCCTTTCCCCGCTTTTCATTCAAGATCAGTTCAGGTCCCTCGCTAAAACATGCCACTAATTTTAGAATTCCATAATCAAATTCCTCTTTTCATAAATTGAATATAGTAAAAAATGGTATGAGTTCAAACTAAATCATCAGAGAATTCATTGAAAAAAATTGTTCGAAACAATTCAATATAAAAAGAAAGTTATTTTTCATGGGCTCGAAGATTAATGTTTCAGTGAAATTTAAGTATTGAGGATTTTATATTAAACACATTCGATGCTTTCAAGCACCAACTACTTATTTTTCCATATAAAACCTACTCTTCAACTCAATCTTCGTTCAGAAAAATTTTAATGAGTCATTTCACTTACAAACCTAAGGTATCTATGATTTTTAACACATTTAAAAAGTTTCAGAGGCTGTTCCTGAGTAAACTATTGAGTAAATTTCATCACTAATCACTGTTTCTTTCAAAGTGATATAAAACCACAATAAAACAATATATCTTTCATTGAATGCGTTCTGTTAATGAGGAAATGTGATTACATTTACGGTTACATTATGAGCGGAGTCATAATTTTATATGAATATAGACTAAACAATGGTCCATACACTTTAAATATCACTGTGAAGACTTATTACCAGCTTAAATCAAAATATTTAAGTTTTCAGATAACGTGAATAACCTTTTCTAATCAATTTTTAAATTCGCGGTCGATAAGATTAGATGCGCAGGAGCTCTCAGCTGGCACATTGCAACACTAGGGTTGTCCAATGCCGAAAAATAAAAGGCAACCCTCGTGAGTGGTGAGTGCAATGGCGCACAATGCATCAGGTGTACAATTTTTTGTTCATAATATACTACCTCGGTCAATCCAAAAATTAAGCTATTATATTAGTTACAGAAAGCTATTTTAGCACATTTTGATTCATAATAAAGAAAAACATAATTAATTATCCAAGTTGTAACGGTGTTAACTGTAACAATAATGCAAAAATAGAACTGGGCTTGGGTAAGAACGATAGTGTGATTTAGAAAATTCACTAATTAACCGACACCGAGGTCCCCCTCCTGATGTTGGGCATATTGATGCGGCCAAAGCCATTTCGTCGGTAATTATTCGATTGGGATTGAAATTTCAGTCTTCCGATTATAATTGAAATCCTCGGTTTCAGCATCATTTTAGGAATCCAATAATCGCCATTTTCGAAGGATAAGGTGCTATGTAGAACGTAATAACGCTCACCTCGACAATGTTCGTTTTCCCCCTCATATACTGGGTGATTGTCTATAGCCAATTATATAGTTTCTCTGTTGTATTTTCAGAAAACGCCATACCAACATAACTAAAATGTATTGGATGACTAATTTTTAGTTTTTAGCACTGGAGATAAGCTTTTTTCATGGTTTTCCCCAGACTTTTTCAATTTTCGAGAAATCATAGAGTTCAATCAAACAGGCTGAAAAAGTTACCTCAATGAGCTAGTTTTGAAGTTTTGCTTCAACTGCGTTAGATTCGTCTGATTATTTTGATAAACCTTACTTTTAAGGTATCCCCAAGCAAAATAGTCAAGCGAGTTAGGGTCGGGACTTCTGGGTGACCAGTAGATGTTACCCCTTAGCGAAATGTCTTTATTAGGGAATAATTCGTTAACAACTTCCATTGAATCATTTGAGGTGACCCCATCTTGCTGGTACCAAGTTCTTCAGTTGAAACCTGCAATGTCCTGCCACTCTGGGACCTAAAAATTGCGCAACATAACGCATTAACGATCACCATTCACATAAATTGCTCTATTTCGTTGATCTCCATGAAAATAAGGACCAATAATCAGGGCTATTCACTAACTCAAGTTGCTTTCGCCGTGGCTATCCAAAGCAACTCGTATAACAACTTTCGATAGCTACTGCTACCTTTTTTGGTATTCTCTAACTAACCATTAACAACTGTTGTTATCATAACAACTTTTTGTGAAGAGAGTCATGGCAACACCGCAAAATAGTTCAAATGTCCGTTTTCTCGATTCAACCATAGACAAATGATATGATTTGTCTTTCACATACATAACCTTCAAAATCGAAAAATAACCTTTAAAGAAGTTGGGAAAAAGATCAATTATTTTCAGGAATCACTGTAACTATGGAAGAAGGATGACGATGTTATATAAAAGACAATTTTCGGTATTTTTAATTTAACATCTTTTATTTTAGACATAACAGGTTTAAAAAGGCAAGCAATGAAGATATCAATTTATGATGAATTTCTGAGCGAACATAAAGTGATAATGAAAGTAAAACTATCGCCAGCTGAATCAGTAAAAGTTGGAGAACTGCGAATGCAACTCACAAAAGAGTTGAATAATATGAGACAGCGTTATTAGCAGCAGTGGCGCATTTACCCTACAATACTCTATATTAATACCTTTGTAATTCCAAATTATTAAAAGGTTCATTTGCACTAAAAATGTCATTCTTATTCGATTAAAACTTCAAATTGTTCATGAATGAAAAAAAAACAATAAACAAACATAGCCAACAAGAGTCGTTATCGATAGCTCACCTATGAAGCAGTTGCCAGTAAACTACTAGGGATAGCCACTAGTCGTTATGCATAGTAACTTTCATAACCACTTTCTTGAATAGTGAATACCGATTTCGCGCTTAGCAACTGACCTTGAAGATGACCACGATTTTCAGTGGCTATTCATAGCAACTTGAGTTAGTGAATAGCCCGCTTATTAACATGACCATCCAGGTGGAAATTCACTTCGTCACTAAACATTATATTTTTAAAGTTCTTGAATCGCTGCAGCATTTCGTTGGCAAAATTCAGTCGATTATCATAGTCCGCATCCTTCTATTCTTGAACCAATTAAATTTTATAGGCTTTTACATGTAATTCTGTCTTTAAAATCGAATGCAAAGACGATTTTTTGATGTTCAAAGCTTGGCTTCGCTTTCGGATGGATAAAGACGGATTTTGACGAACCGACGCCTCAACTTCTTCAATTGTTTCTTCATCGTGAACTGAACGAGGTCGACTAGAATTTTGAATTCTAACTGTCGCACCTGTATTCCTGATCATCCTGATCCATTTCCTAATGCTATCCTTACTTGGCACGTGGCGTGTATGATATTCCGCAAGAGTACTGTTCCATCGTGACTAAAACTCCACAAAATGGCGGACGCCAGGAACCTCTCCCCGCTCCTTTTAGACGTCCCGTTCCGAAAATGGCGCGAAAACAATTGACCGATACCCTTTCTGGATATCTTGTAGTAGTCGTGCATTTCGTTTGATCAAGTGTTGAATTAACATATTGTTCAATCCATGTAGGAGATTTTTATATAGAAAATATTTTTTCGAAAGGATCAGCCTTCATCCTGTTTTTCGGTCCTAATTCGAACAAACATCCATCCTTCATTTTGTTGAAATTCATTCACAAGACATGTCTGACAGAAATGATTCGGGGAGTTTTTCTGTGTGGAATAAAGTTTTAAATGCCCTCAAGAGAAACCTTTCGGAAGCCAAATTGAAAGTTTGTAGTCACAGATGTTAGATTATAACTTAGAACTGCAGTAGCTATGGGAGCTTCCCGGCATTCTTAATGAATCATACTGTGGTTTTGTCGGAAGTTATACACGGGGAACTCCAACTAAAAACATTCTGGTGGGTTATAATGACTCATAAAATACATAACCCTTATTTATTAATCTTTTGCTATAAAATGCAGAGTTTTACGTTCACTTTTGTGATTTAAACAGCCGAAGACATCTAAGGGATGAGTTATTTCCTTTATGCTCCGTGCCGAAAATAATCAGCTCTTCGAGTTTTTGAAATTTTACAGGTACGAAATTCTCATTTGAAACGAAAAGAGAATTTTTACTCTGTTCTCCGAACTGAATATAATTCAAAACTGAATCTAACTAAGTTTTTTCTTCGATATATTAAATAGGTAGAGTGATTGCAATTAATTCTTATACAGGGTGGTCCTTGAACGAGCCAGTCCATGTATATTTATTTCCTATTCTATAGTGATTGGGAAAATGTCGAATGACATACCTTGTGATACATTTGAGGTTTGAACGAGCAACTTTTTAACAGTGGGAGCTCAAACCCCTCAAAATTGAATTTGGTAAAGGCGTTGAGTAATACTTAATTCGATGGTCCTGGGAGTATCTTCACAACGGTGTATAATACACGAAATCTTGATGAAGGGTTTCCATCCGAAATCGATTTTTTAACTCGAATAATTTATATTTATTTATCAATATACTCTCATTTTAGGGTGATATAATCATTCCACTGTTTCTCTAGCTTTTCGATATCACCTGTGTAGGAAGATTTATCGAGACCTTCAAAATATGCTTCCTCATCTTAGCCAAATCTCTTTCAACGGAGCACATCTTAGAGTTCTGCGAAGAGCCAGTAATCGATGGAGATCGGATCTGGAGAATATGATGAGTGCGGTAGTCATTCGAGACTCGATTCGGCCATTTTTCGTCTGTTTTTATCGACTTGATGAATGTTCTTGGTCAAAGAGCACCTCTTTATTCTTCAAATGAATTCTTTTCTGGCCTTTTTTCGCTTTGAAGGATCCAAAAACCCTATATATATCCCAATATGGATAGGCCATTACTGTCCCAGCGGATGTTTGAGTCTTTGGGAGGTTTTCTCCGTCTGCACGATACTCAGCAGACTGCCGCTTCGATGTGAGAGGAAGTGATGAATTCATATTTTATCTATTGTGATGTACCGATGCGAAAATAATGAATAATTTACTCGTTGTTGTTTTGCCCTGGTGTGAGCAAACGTGGCATCCATTTGGAAAACACCTTTTTCATACCAAAATGTATGATTTTACTACTAGGAACATGCGGGAGTGGTAACTTTTCCGGTAACATGTCAATTTGGCGTAAAAGACCAGCAATTATTGTTTTTAATTCATGTGTTGTATCTGGTGACTACCAGCCGGCTGATTTTGTTTTGCAGACTTTGGAATTACCGTTGAAAAACAAGTACCGCATAGTCCGACTAAATTCTTTTCCCAGTCTGGCGCGCAGAAGATGTCGAATTTACGTTGCCATGATACATTTATGACCATATTAAATGCCTCAAAAAACTCATGATTTGGTTAACATTTGAAAAGATCGTTTTTTTGCCTTTTTTAAAAAGATAAATTATAGTCATTATTTCCGTAAATATATGCCATACGCCAAGAGCTGTATATAACAAATCTTTCATTTTTTCGAGTATGTCATTAATATACAAATGCATTACTCTTTTGTTTGTACTCATATCATTGATATTTGAACATTGGCCTCTAAAAATGTCATATTTGCCAACATGATAACCGATATATCAAAGTCAGAGCGATGTACTCTGACTTTGAATTCTTTGAAAATTATTTGGCTATAACGAACTTGAAATGACGATTGAATAGTTGGCAACGCCGATTGCCACGTTGGAGTTAGAGTGCCTTTAAACTAGTTGGAGCTGTAGGAGCTGTTGACTTTGAGAATGAAATAGAAAATTCAAAGTATTTTTAAAATTGGTAAAAATCCGGTACTGGCTAATTTCATGGCAACTGCCGAGGAATAAAAGTAATATAATATTTAGTTATATTTTAGAGAAAAGAGTTTTAAACAGTAGGCTAAAAGAAACTGAATTTAAAAAAATCGTCTACTTACTGGATATGATTTTTTTTGAGAATTATGTGTTTTTTGCTTTCCTTCAGTTCATATCAATTGCAACAGTAGAAGCAAATTTTACAGACAATGTAACATTGAAAATTGAACATACAGTTTCGCAAGAATTGAGGGAAATTGCTGAAAAATTTTGTAGCCTTCTTATTGCTTATAGATAATTATAAATATTTCCTATGAATTTGAGGGTAAAAAATAATCGACTTTTTGAGATCTCGATTTTCAAGGAATGTCAAGGTTTTCCCATTCTCCAGCTTTCCACGATTTTCCAACTTTTTCTGACACAAAGATCGTATTCAGCGCAAAATTTTCTCGTAATTAAGTTTTGGCTGTTTTTTAAGCAATTAGAACTTGATATGATCAAAATAAGTTTACTAGGTCTTGTTGGCGTAACTCCACTATTAAAATAGTGATTTATAATAATTTTTAAAGCGAAATTTCCAATTATTTTGACGCAAAAACTCTTGATCTCATATCGGTGCTTTTCAGCATTTTATTCACTATTTTGTTACGTTTGTATAATTCATTTGTCGAACGAGCGCAATAGGTCTTAGGGCGTAAACTGAAATATGTGGGTTCGTTGACATCTTACAAAACGGTATATCCAATATTTACACGATTCAAGCTATAACGGAGGAAATAAAAGCCTAGCCTCTACCCGAATTGGCCATTAAAACAATAGTTTGAAGTTGGGATAGGAGCACAATTTTAATTATTAGAACAAAAGCAAGAATATACTGGTTGCGGAAGGGAGAGGGCTACTTCTTGATTGCCTCAATGATTGATGGTGAACGAAGTTGTCTGCTGCTCGACGGACATTGGCATACAAGCTGTTGGGAGGCTGGGGCGGACACAGATTAAAGCATTATTACATTGAAGGAATCCCCCCATTATTTCGCGTTAGCCTTCTGTGGCAAACTTGAAATTGGTTACGACACTATACTATGAAACATAATTTATACCGCAGGATGTTCTGGGCTTGATTTGATCATTTTGAATCTGAATTCGGGCAAATTGAAATCGTTCTTCGACGTAAGAATACGGAAATTAATTTTAACTCTTTGCTTTCTTACAGCGAGCTGAATTTATGTAACAAGCAAAACGATCTTAGAACACTTGCGATTCTTTGAAAAGAACTAAATGAGATTTTAAGGAAGAACTCGATGAACTTGATTGGTTATTATTGGCTTCAGTACAAAAATGAATTGTATGCTAATAAAAGAAGATCGACTTGCACCGAGCTGATAATAGAATACATTTTATTGATAAATATATAAATTGATTTGTTATATTAGAAAATATATTATGTTATGAATGGGTTGCCGAAAAAAATCCTGGACAAAATATTTTTAATAATTTTTCTTTTAACAATTTTTTATTGAATGTTGCAACATCAAGGTAATAAAAAAAATTTATATTAGACTCAAAGTATAAAACCTTCAGAATGTGCTGACGTAAGGTTGGCTATAATTATCCTGAATAAACTTCTAGGTTGCCAGGTATAAGAAGGTATATCGATGCTAATTACTTTAAATGTTATGAGAATAAAAAACTTACATAAGCATAAGCCCTGTTTCATATATTATGTTATAGGAGGTGCAGGTGTAGGTTTGCCTATAATTCATTTGAACAAACTACTAGGCTGCCAGGTATAAACATATATGTCGAGATGCCAGTTACTCACACGCGCATGAAAGAAGAAAAAAATGTATATCAGCATCAATCCTTTTTTATATGTTATGTTATAGAAGTTGCAAGGCTACAAGACTATCAGTTATAAACTGGTTCGTATATGCCAGTTACTTTCACTGTTAGATAGAATTCTATATCAGCATAAGCGCTGTTTTATTTATTATGTTATAGAAGATGCAGATGTGTGCCTATGATTCATCTGGACAAACTACCTACTAGGCTACCATGTACACATACAAACAGGTTTGCCGTTGCCAGTGACTTTTACTGTTAAAATGATAATAATAGGGCCTTTATTTCTTCACAGAAACTTCAAGGGGAAGTTCACCCGTGAGTGTTCTATCACTTAAGCCTTGTTATACTTGAATGAAAAAAAAAACAATATATGCAATCTATAACAAACAATCTAACATAACAAAAACAGAGCAGAAAATAAAAACCCAAGAAATAACAATAATTTGCTTTCCTACTCTGCCAGAGACTGAAAGAGCAAGTATTCTCTGAATTTAATCCTAAACATGTTACATTCAAGTTTCAAATTTGACGCGATTGCATTATACAGCTTACAAACGTTGCACCTAACACTTCTCTGAATAACAATAGAAAAAATTTGTTTCAGCATAGGACAGGTTATATATATCATGTTATAGAAGGTGCAGATTTAGGGTTGCTTATAATTCACCTGGATAACCTACTAGGCTACCATGTAAAAACAGGTATGCCGATGCCAGTAACTTTAACTGTTACGTCAAGAGAAAAAATTTTATATAAGCATAAGCCCTGTTTCATATGTTATGTTATAGAAGTTGCAGATTTAGGGTTGCCCATAATTTACCTGAACAAACTACTAAGCTGCCAGGTATAAACAGATATGTCAAAGCCAGTTACTCTCATTCTAGTGAAAATAGAAAAAAATTATATCAGCATGAGCCCTGTTTTACATGTTATGTTATAGAAGTTGCAGATGTGGGTTTGCCTATAATTCCTGACAAACTACTATACTACCAGGTATAAACTGGTGAGTATATGCAAGTTACTTTCACTGTTATGACAATAGAAAAGAAATTATATCATCATAAGCCTTGTTTTATATATTATGTGATACAATGTGATGACGTAAGGTTTGCTATAATTTACCTGGACAATCTACTACAGCTATAAACAGGTATGTCGATGCCAGTTACTTTCACTGTAATGACAATAGAAAGAATTTTATATCAGCATAAGCCCTGTTTTATTTATTATGTTATAGAAGGTGCAGATGTGTGCCTATAATTCATCTTGATAAACTACCTACTATGCTATCATGTACAACCAGGTATGGCGATGCCAGTTACTTCTACCGTTATAATGATAATAATAATAATAATAAGGCCTTTATTTCTTGATAGAAACCCCATGGGTGTTCTACCGCTTAACCCTTGTTATACATGAGCGAAAAAAACAATATATGCAATCTAATACAAACAATATAAAATAACAAAAACCGAGCAAAAATTAAAAATCTAAGAAATAACGATAATTTGCTTTCCTACTCTGCCGGAGACTGAAAGGTCTCAAAGAGCAAGTATTCATTCTCTGACTTTAATCGTAAATTTGTTATATTCAAGTTGTTTCAAATTCAAAGCGATACAGTTTGGAAATGTTGTACCTAAAACTTTTCTGAATAATAATAGAAAAAATTCATTTCAGTATAGGACCTGTTTTATATATCATGTTATAGAAGATGCAGGTTTTGGGTTGCTTATAATTCACCTGGATAAAGTACTAGGCTATCATGTACAAACAGGTATGCCGATGCCAGTAACATTTACTGTTATGACAATAAAAAAAATAATTCAGGATAAGACCTATTTTATATGTTATGTTATGGAAGGTGTAGATGTAGAATTATCTTGACAAACCACAGCTGGCATGTATAAACAAGTGTGTCAATGCCACTTATAGTACTTTTCCTGTTACGAAAATAGAAATAATTTTATATCTGCATATGCCCTGTTCTATATATTATGTAATAGAACGTGCTGACGTAAGGTTCCCGATAATTTACTTGGCCAAACTATTAGGCTACCATGTGGAAATAGGTATGCCGAGGCCAGTAACTTTTACTGTTATGACAATAGAAAATATTAATTTCAGCATAAGAACTATTTTATACATATATTATGCTATAGAAGGTTTAGATTTAGGGCTGCCTATAATTCACCTGGATATACTAATAGGCTACCAGGTATAAACAGGTATGTTGATGCCAGTTACTCTCACAGTTATGACAATAGAAAAAAAATTATGTCAGCATAAGCCCTGTTTCATATATTATATTATAGAAGGTGCAGTTATATTCACTGTTTTAACTGATCGACCCACAAATAGAAACTAGACGAATCAATACATGAATTACCTTACTATGCAGATATCCTCCGCTGTATTTCACAGGGTTTAACATGTTCTGCGAGCCAAAAACGAATCACGCCCTGTCCATCATATTTACTTTTTTCAGTGGAGGTACCACAGGCTTAGGCTCACTGGAACGTGACCGACAAGACATTTCGACAAAACAACAGCACCCAACAATACCCATATCAAACCGCTACCTGGAATAGTTCCCACTCAAGCTCCACTTTTTCCGTTTACTTATTGAAGGATTCTCGTACGGTTATCATGTTGATTTAGCATTCTCCATTAACAGTTTCACGATTTTCCTCGACTTCTTCAAGAAAGTAAGACGTTGATTCCTCCCTAAGCCCACAACCACATGAAACTGTAACTTTATTTGGATAGAGACGTAACTCATGGATCGTCTTCAGCCCAAATCTGACATTTTTGTTCATTTAGGAAACCATTCAGCTCGAACTGTTGGTCGATATTCAGATGATGCAGAAACCATTTGGCGAAATTTCAAGGTGAATCAGTAGGCTTAACTTCATGAGTTATTTGGTTTTTGTAAGCCTTAAAATGTGATAATTTAAATTCCTGCAAATGGTCTGTGAGAAAGTATTACAACTGACGAAAATCATGGAATTGTGTCACACACATTGGCTTGAAGTAGCAATATTCTCTCGAGATCGGAAAACTCGACGACGTACCAAAGTCACCTTATCTGCAACTGACGAAGTTCGGTTTTTCGAAGAGCAAATAAATAGTTCGCTCCGTGGTTGACTGTCTTGACCATGACTTTCTCTCAAAGCTCGAAGTGTCTAGCGAACGTGATAAATACGATTTCTGCTCAATGTTGAGCTGTGTACTTTTCCATTATTGAATGCCTATTACTGCTGAACACAATCGTTGATGCTGGATCTTCACATGTTCACAGTGTTGCCGCAATTGAATTTTTAAATTCTGTCGTGCCTATTGGATGTGGTATGCCATAACATTGACTCTACACATTATAGTGTTGCGCATACTTATGTGACCTCAATCATACATTCTAACAGCTGTATCCAAAGTCTTAAGTGGAAATAGAATTGATTTCTTTTTATCACACCTTACATTGATATGATTATTTATAATGTAATCACTCACCAACGACGTAGAGGTATCCGAATTGGGTTTTGGCATTAGCTGTGTTGATTTGGCACATGTATCGTCCTTTGTCCTCTTCTTGCACATGCGAAATATGCAAAAACCACGTTCTGTGCTTGTCATGAGTGACACTTATTCTGGGATTTCTCGTTATCACATGATTGTGTACTGTCAAAATTGCAGACTGTTCATAATGCATCCATGCTACCTGAAACGAATCAATATCAATACTGAATATGTATGAGGAATATCAATGAAAATGTTGAAAATAGATCGCCCTGAACTCAGATGAGCGAAAACATTCCGAAGGGAGGATAAATATGCTGAGGTGTAATTACCGGAAAGAGCTGAAAAATCGGAGATTCAAAAGAATCAGTGACTGGAACAGACTAGGTATATGTAGAATAAGTTATCGTTATCGTACGCCACAGTCCGGCAACGTCTGTTGTAATAAAATGTCTGCCATTTATATTTGTTGTTCTCTTATTTGTTCTTATCGGAATAATATAGATTTTCTATATTATTTTCTAAATTCATAAAGAGATTTTATGCATAGCAGATTGTGGAATCCGCTGAACAACAGAAGAATTTGCATAATGGATAAAGCCCATAACACTTTCGAATGATAATACAATTCTTTAGTTTCAAGATGACATGGAAGAATCTCAAAAAGAAAGTTATCAGAGAATTTGAGACTTCGATAAGGCTGTAGAATTACTATTTGGACGTTAACCCTATCTCTTATTGTTCTTGCTACCATCTTCTGTCGTTTTCAAGGCAAAATATCTGTTTTCAGAAAAGCTGACAATATTTGAAAATTCTTCATTTTTCATTCAACGTCAAGATTGACAAAAGTCAGGAAACCAGATCAAATTTGTACTTATTCGAATAAATTCGATGAAACTTATACTAGAGTTGTATCATAAAAAATTTCTCAATAACTTCGATGAAGCTGTTTCGATACAGTCCATCAGCTGGTGCTCCTCACAAAATTGAAAATGTATGTGGGATGAGAGGCCCAATATTGAGGCTTATCGAATCTTAGATGGAAGATCGCTACCAAATTGTAGATGTGTCAGGTCGACAAAAAGAAAATAACTTATGGAGCCCCCCAAGGTTCAATATTAGGTCCCATATTATTTTTAACATTCGTGAATGACCAACAAGTACAGAAAGGTCAGCATGAGATGAAGATATTAGGGGACCGGAAAGTAATGTCGTTTTCTTACGCTAAATACAAACACATACATTTGCTGGCCACTTTTCAATTAAAGATTGATTGACTCGCTGCAATTGTTCGCTGTAGAGGTCTGCAGTAACAGTTTGTCCAGGTTTCAGTAATTCAAAATGAACAATGCCGCGATTACTCCACCAAACACACAAAAGCGCTTTTTGGGGTGTAAACCTGGCTTAGCAGTACTCCGAGGGATTTCATTTGGAGAGAGCCACTGCCTTTTGCGTTTTGGGTTATCATACAGGACCCATTTCTCATCTCCTGTGATCAAGCGATCAAAAAACGCTTCTGTGTTGTGTCGTTGAAGCAATAAGTTGCATGTGATTGATCGGTTAGCCTTATTCTGTTCGGACAGATTATGCGGGACCCAAACACCTGCTCTGCTTACTTTCCCAATCTGCTTCAAATGTTCTTGGATGGTCGACCAAGGTTTGTTGAGACTGTTTGACAATTCCTCGATCGTCTGACACGGATTTGCTTCCACTTCCGCCCTTAACACGTCGTTGTCTAACGCTGATGGTCTTCCTGATCGATACGAGTCGGAAAGATCAAAATTACCCGATTTGAACTTGGAAAACCACCTTTGGCATTTACGAATGTCCAGTGCATTTGGATAAACATCGCAAATGTTTTTGGTAGCAACTGTTGCGTTATTTCCCTTGCGAAACTCAAAGAGCATGCAATGCCGGATGTGTACCTCTTCTGGTATTTGGCTGGCCATTTTACCCAAAATTACAAAAAAAAATTGTAATTCAATTGTCTATAAGTAAAGAAATCACTATAACCTCACAATTTCTTTGGTACGCCTCTGAACAAAACAATGAGCTGACAAATGACAATCAAGTATTGGCATAGGCAGAAACGACATTACTTTCCGGTCCCCTAATATATACTGATGATGTACCTTTTAGTTCAGAGGATAGAATGGCATTAAATAGCAAGTCAATCCGGTCTCTCAACTATGCATGATAATGGTGTGGAGAAAACCGGTTGATTGCAGATTGGGAAAAACTCAAAACCTTCGGTTCACTACAAAAAGGCAAACAGAGCTAGTTGAATGTCTCAAATTGCTTGATTTTGTGGTTGATTCTGTTAAGAGCTGGAGTAAAAATAATCATGAAATAGATAATGAATATGGACCAGGAAGTAGCAGAACGTTCAAAAAATTCCCATTCAACAATAATTTCATCATCGAAGATTTTTCGTCATCTTAACTGACCTTCCATTGAAACATATTTTTTTCGAAAAATTTCAAGTGTATACGAGCCTAGTGTCAAAACAGGATCCATGTCATCGCATATTTATAAATTTTTTTCCAGAACGAACATTAAACGCAGATAAATATTCAATGCTTACGCAAATTTCTAATTACTAATTCCAAATGCACCGCAAAATATAAATTATCTCGAAGCACCCGGCTAGCATGTACGATATGTGAATGTATGTATATAAATTTATGAGGGTTGTTCCATGTCGGCATGCATTAAATGAAATCAGTATATTGAATGGATCAAAACTTTCGATGGTTTGATTAATACTGGATCATTTGATATCAGTATGTTATTGGCTGGATTACTCATTGATTCGAATTTTTATTTCTCTCAATTCGGGAGGTATTTGATTTACTAGATGTTTGTAGAGTTAAACAGGGATATTTTGATTCAGCAGAATCTTCATTTATTCATTTTGGATCCATGAGAATCTGATTAAAAAAACTGCGACTCGAAAAACTTTGTATACCGTTGATAATGCAAAATTCCGTGAAAATATCTTGATTAAAAAATATCAAAATTGACTAGAACTGTTTTTTGAAAATACTATTGAGACAGACTTGAAATTTTGGATTTCACGTATGTGACAATCCTTATCCAGAGGTTCTCAAATAAGGGCCTGAACATGCGGCGAAATGGTTCCACGAGTTCTCGCAAGAAATGGACCAATCGATTGGCCTTCTCGTTTGTGCGACTTAGCGCCTCTAGACTTTTTTCTTTGAGGATATTTCAAGTCAGAGTCAACATAGAACTGCAAACATGCCCTCAGAGTCCATATGAACGAAGTCGATTTCCATTTCATTGTACTCCAACCCAATAATGAAGTTCTTGAGATATCTCAAATGGTTTGCATTTTATTTGGAAAAAAAGTTGTCAAGTCATTATAGGAAAACCCTTTATGTGACCGAATAAAATCGAAGATTTCAATGAGACCGAAATGGTTTTCTGACAAATAAACTCATCTGATTACTACGAATCTCCTCGTTATTTATGGAAATAATCCGAAGACTGACGTAAAATTCCGCATAAAGCTAAGTAGAGCCTTCCGAAACAAACTTAGATAATGGAATGAGACAAGCTAGCTGTTTTCACTTGAAAGCCTATTCCAGCTTTCAGTAAGGGATTAATTAATGGAACAACAGAGGGAAACAATAAACTGCATTAATATTTTCTTCAGACAATCTTTCTTCCATGAACAAAATATAACGATCCCACAATAATTCAATAATTTCGAAGCCATCGCTATATAACTAATTCGAACTGATCAGTCATATTCTGATGGAATTATGAATGACATTTGGAGCAACAGCGCACAGCTCACAAAAATATTTCGACACGTGTTTGATCTCATGTTGTGCATCCCGAAACCGCCTATGTCGAAAGTTTACATAGATAACATATGAGAGGTTCTTCGATAGTTCCTAAACTTTTTCCATTCCAGCTAACTCACTGGCAAGCCAAATCGAGATATCTTTTCAGAGGGTTATTCATCAATATGTCAGCATATGTCGTATGGTATAACACCAATGGTGAATATACTTGAATTTCTAGAGAGGCGGAATAATTAATTTCAATACCTATAAAAAAAATTAATCTACTCACACGATAATTGCTCGCACCTCACAGTTTAAAGTATATTTTTTATTCAAGATTTATAAAGAGTAAAATTAATTATTCTCAAGGTGAGCTTATACGAAAATTTTTTTGAGCAATAATTGCTCGTTAACATCGGTCTGGAGTAATGATTGAAGCGATATGAGAAAATTGAAAAAAAATTGGCAATTTTCTTTCAATATTGATTGTAATTGCTCCATATATTTGTCTAGTTTTTTTTAATTGCTATATTTCGCTTAATATTGTAGTTGCATTACATTGTTCTTTTTGCCATTGTCGTCAATTACTCGATATTCCTCTGGTAGACATCGACAATCATAGCTTCTAATGGAGTAAATTTTGTTGCCCATGTTAGCGCACCTTTCGATGAATACCGATTATTATATGGAGCAATTTAAGAAAAAGCAATTTTTCTGGTGATACTGCTTCTAATCAATCCATATATTCGGTATTACTCAATGTCGCTGATACGAATTGCCAATGATCCGGTTGGTATCCAAGTGAATTTGTTCTCTGTCTGAAAGTATTGTCTATTTTTTTGTAGTTCCACCATATCGCTCAATATTGTAGTTGCAAAACATTTTGTTTGTTGCCATTTTCGTCAATTGCTCGATATTTCTCTGGTAGACATCGAAAATCAAAGATCCTAATGGAGTAAATATTGTTGCCCGTGTTTGCGCACCTTTCGATGAATATAAATTATTCTTGATGGGATGCTCTTGTAGGAGTTTTAAGGAGTTGTAGGAGTTTTGAGCTATAATTGCTGAGGAAACAAATGCAGCAATCTAGGGTAATCGATAGAGCAATATGGAGCAATTTAAAAAAAAAGTGGCAATTTTTCTGAAAAGATTGCTTCTGATTATTCCATATATTCCGCATTGTTCAATGTTGCTGATACGAATTGACGAATATTCGGTGAGTATAGATATTCAAGTCATTTTGTTCTATATCTTGTATGCGCTAATTCATTATGCTGGTTCTCCGTTCGCTTCTGCGGGGATAGCCAGGAATTCGGTGTGATAAAGCAATGCCAGTACTGCTGTTGGGTAAAAATATTGTCTAGTTTCTTAGAATTGCCGCATATTGATCCATATCGCTCAATATTGTAGTAGCTGAATATTGCGTCGAATGGAGGCTTCTTGCCGTTACCATAAATTGCTCAATATTCCCAATTTTTATTGGCAATAAGGAGCCTTTCAGACGAATTGACCTGTTTACGTTCATATATGCTAAGGTGTGCTCATAGGAGCAATTTAAGCAGAAATGATTGCTCGGTACACGATTGGATTGCATTGCAGTAATTAGTGGACCGATTTAAGCAATTCAAAAAAATACGGCAATTATTCCAACAGAATATATGATACCGTTGGATAGAGTCAGAGTATAGCAGCGATAATATCAAGTTTCTGGGAATCGCATCATATTGCTCAATATTGCAATAGTTGCAGAACGTTGTGCCGAATTGATGCATGTTGCCGTTGTCGTGAGTTGCTCAATATTATCTATCGTAGATATCGGCAATAACTGCTTTCAATTGACCAATCTTTGTTACCTGTGTAAGCGCATCCTTATACGAATGAACTCGCTTCCTATTATCCTTGCTGTGGCGAATGGATCAATCTGGAGTGATATACAGCAATTTAAAGAAAATGCAGTGTTTATTCCAATTATATTGCGCCATATAATATATTCCGTATTGCCCAATGTCGCTGCCATAGCAGCATGACCAAACAGACACAGAGGCTGCGTACAAGTGAATGTAGGTGGTGGTTCTGATTAAGATGTTGTTTTTGAGTTCTGAAAGTATTTAATTAGTTAATATTACAAGTAGGTTGAGGAAAATATCCTTAATTTTGACTACAATTTTGGGGCTTCATTTAACATAGTTACAATCATTCGTTAATGATCGAATTTGCACCCAATTTTTCAGTCACTTGTTGCCATTTAAAAGGTAATTTCATTATACCTCGTTCCCAAAACGTCTTGTCCTTATTAGTAAAAAGATGAGATAACAATTTTTTACAATCTTCTCTTGAGGACAATTTTACACCACCAGAGAGTTAGACATGGACAAAAATAAATGATAATCACTTGGTGCTAGACTTGGACTATAAGGCAGATCCATAGCAACCTCCCAATCAAGGTCCCGAAGCTTTTGGCGGGTTATCAAAAACGTGTGAGGGTTGGCGTTTTGCTGATGGAATACGACACCTCTCCTATTTGCTAATTCTGGTATCTTCTGATCAATTCCTGCTTTTGATCAGTCTATTGCTGGCAGAAGAGATCTGAGCGAAGTGTCTAGCCATTGGGCAGTAGCTCAAAGTATATGATCCCTTTCCAATTCCACCAAATACACAGCAAAACTTTCGGGGTCGTCAATCCTTGTTTGGTCACCGTTTATCTACCTTCTTCGGCCTTTTACCATGAACGTTTTTGCTTGACATTATCGTATATGACCCATTTCTTATCACTAGTAACCAGCCTCTCCAGAAATGGATCTATTTTGTTCCCTTTGGTCAAGGAATCGCAGATGCAAACACGATACATAAAATTGTTTTTCCGACAACTCGTGCGGCATCCAAACATCGGATTTTTATGATCCATCTTTAGCTCCTGAGCTATGCTACGTCAGCTCTCATGCCTAATCTTTCACATCAAATTTACCGGAACGGAGTGGGTAAAACAAAACTACGCATGATGGGCTATTACAGTATTGGGGCCATAAACATTATATACATCCGCAGCCGCCTGATTTGCACTCTCACCTTTATAAAAGCAAAATTGTAAAATGTACGGAATTTTTTCTTTGTTCACCTCCATCTTCGACGCTCTAACACACAACTAAATCGTTCAGTCACAACAATGACAAAATAGGTTTTGCTAAACATAAATTCTTCTGTTCAAAGAAAAAGAGTTTGACCAGATGCCACTAATACAAACAGAGATATAGGTCAGTAAACCCATGTGTCGACAAAATAATGAATTTTTCCCCCAAACTAATATACAGGGTGGCCATTTGAAAACGAAACAGACGAGATTACAGACGAAATAAGTTTTTTCGATAGAAATGCTCGGACAGGTCGATTTCTGTTTCAAGGGGGACAACTTAAGATGTAGGTTACGGACGCATAGCGCTTCAACCCTTGCTGCTACAACCCCCACCCCCAATTTTTGAACAGGGAAGATGGGGTGAGTGATACCTCATTTCAAAGGTATTTTTATACTGATTTCAGCACAGTAATTGTTTTTTTATTTTATGTATCAGTTCTCGAAATATTCATGCGTTAGTTAATTTTATCACTTAAATTAATTTTTTGCGAATAATTGACATTTCGTGCTTCCGAAACACCAAAATTTCCGTACTTGTAATAGAAATTGCAAAACAACTACCACTAGGCAAATAAAGTCATACGTGTTAATGCTACTAGGGTCAGATGTTCGACTAGTTGTTTTATTCACTGAAATCATTCTCCAACTGTACGGTATCAGAACGATTTGGAGTATTGATCTAAGAAATAAGACTTTTCAAAGTAAAGTAAATAATTTATCAAAAACTCACATCCATTAATTAAATATTCAAATTGTTCACCGTTAGCTTCCATACAATGAAATAAGTTTTGTTCGAAACGATGGCGCACAATTTGCAGCATTTCTGGAGTGATTTGATGACATTCGTTCACAATACGTCTTCTTAAATCTTCTATGGAATCGGGCTGGGTAGAGTAAATTTTGATCTTCAAGTGGCCCCAAAGAAAAAAGTCTAGTGGTGACAGATCTGGCGCTCTGGCTGGCCATTCAAGTGTTACCGTATGTTATTGGAAATACTGCATATTATATCGAAGGTAATTTAGATTGAGATTCAGCAAGATTGAGCTCCTTCGCAATACGCTTTGTTTGTTCGACATCTTGATTAAAGATTTCTATGTCAGTGGATTGGAGGAAGGAAGCCACAGTCATGGTTGTTTTGAAGCTGAAAATGTCGAATTTTCACAAAAAAACACTACAAGTGCCATGAAAACACCACTTCATTTTCAAATACTTAGTTAAGAATATTTCGAGAATTAAAGCATAAAATGAAAGAACAATTACTGCGCTGAAATCAGTATAAAAATACCTTTCAAATGAGGTATCACTCACCCCATCTTCCCTATTCAAAAATTGGGGGTGGGGGTTGTAGCAGCAAGGGTTCAAGTGCTATGCGTCCGTAACCTACACCTTATGTTGTCCTCCTCGAAACAGAAATCGACCTGTCCGAGCATTTCTATCGAAAAAATTTATTTCGTCTGTAATCTCGTCTGTTTCGTTTTCAAATGGCCACCCTGTATAATTTCAATGTACCTGGGATCCATACGTTGTATTGATAACTAATTTATTTTGTCAAAATTCGTTATGAATGTAAAATGATTCATGTACTTTGTTTAATTTTCACTCTATTAATATCAAAACACGACCGGTTATATTTTTTCAAAACCTTCTGCTACTGAATACAAATGACTGAAGTAATTTTGTTCATAAATCTATCGGATATTCAATAGCGGTGAGTGACTTATCACTTAATCTTTACTTCCCTTGATTCCAGCAAGTTTGATTTCAGGCCTTTGTGGCATTTGTGAGGGATTCATATTATTCTTTTCAGAATTGATATGATTATAAATGGCGCACTGTTTGTCTGATTTAAGATGTTCTTTAAATCTGTTCTGAAAGTTTCAGCCCGTTTGGCCAATTTATGTAATCTGCAACTAATTTAAAAAATATCTGACGTTTTGACGGGGTTCGATTTTGATTTTGAATTATATAATGGTTTTACTACATTGGGTCGTCTTGAACATGATGTTTTGAAATCAAATTTGGGAGAATAATTCTGGATTCGTGTTCACAACTACCCAAAATATGCATGAATTCTTCAAAGTTTTCCCGTTATTGTGTGAAATAGATTATAGATCTTTGTTTTCTTTTTTTTCAATCAGTTTGTTCACGAAGTCAATTGATTAATTATTGTTAGTTGTAATTTGTTTGACTTTATATATTGCCAAGTGTAGATTATTATTTGAAAAAGGGATTGTAAATGCTCTATTTATCATTGATTTCAGTACTGCCAGTTTATGGAGATGGTTTGAAACTGGTTTTGTTTTAATATTAATAAAGTGAAAATAAGACAAAATACAATACAATACAACAGATCTCCTCAATTTGCACAACTTTTCAATGCTTATTAGAGATATATTCACCTTAAAAAATAAGAAAAATATCATTATCCACAGTGATTATCCTCATCAATCAAATAGAATATCACTCATATAATTTGAACACAATGACAAAATCTGAGGAATTCGACTCCATAATGATTATCGCAGGATTGAAAAGTCGAAATAATTGATTTCTGAAAAAAAAATTTTCGTAAGAAATCTTCTCAAATCTCATTCATTATTACCGGAGTTGATTCTAGCAGCAAATCAGAATGAGTATCGAGCTCAGACAAATATATCTCCGGCAATTTTTCCAATACTCTGAAGAGCAGCTTTTTCATATTTCATTAATTCAGCTTGAACAGGAAAGTTGTTTAATGAGTGAGGCCTGTAACATCTACTCAGCTACCTTAAATCATCAACAGACCCCCTGTAAATCAGACGAAATCGAGTATTATAATCAGCAAACACCCTTCACCAGCGCTTCCAGGCTTACTGAAATTAAAATGGCAGATTTATTGAAGACTTTGTATCTCAAAGAAGGGAGAAGCAGAAAAATTTTTCGGCTCCTTTCTTTCAGTATAAATCATCTGCAACACGGATGTTGTTTCCTTCACTTTGTACGCGAACGAAATTCTTATTTTCTCCGGAATTGAAGGCTTTTCCAATTAGTCACATGTTTGCGTTGACGACAAAAATTCCTAACTATACGACATCTATATACTCTGTTCATTTTTATTCTGTCACTTGGGGTGCCATAAAAATTTGACACATTTCACTGTGTATAATAAAAAGTTAGTTTAGGTTTGTGAATATTCTGTTAGATTAATACACACTGTTATCTATAACGCAAAATGGTCGAGGTCAAAATGGATTTCTTCAAATTTCCATTTATTATACTACTGAACATTGTTAGGATTCCAGAGAGAAATTAATTAAGTTATTTTCTGTAATATTATGGAACAAATTCATTTTCCCAGAAGAAAAATATTTGGCAACAAAATCCAGACACAGGTATATTTAATTCCACTTTTTCAAATTTTTATGCATTTTAGAGGACCTTTGTTACACACTGTACCACCCTCATCAACCCTCTAAATTTTAGTGAAAATAGTGAAAGTGGGTGGTCGTGTGGTACTTTTTCGGCAAGGTCTTTGTATTTTCTTGATATTTTATTTGGTATAGTGTTTACTGAAAATTACAACCTACTTTCAAAAAGTATTCCGCAAATGTGTTATATGTTCAGACTAAAAGAAATTAAAAATAATCTGAAAATGACAATTATAGTCTAACACCCTTCGATTAAAGTATCAATGATTATTGTAGTGAATGTAACTTGAACTGACTTAGCCTCATTGATGTTAAATCGCCATTTTTGATGCCACTGTCCAAGGTCATCCAGATTTTCTTCTTATAGTTTGAAAGCTGTTTCGGCATTGTCACCAGATGCAAGTATGGCTATATCATCTGCAAAAGATGTTATGGTGCTGTTTTCATTTTCTGGTAATATCTGAAGTGTAGATGATATATAAAAAAGGTCCCAAAATACTTCCTTGTGGGACTCCGGATTTGACTTTGGCAGGAGTGGTTATTGCTTCCCAATAATTCACGGCAAAATGACGGTCTACTAGATAGGACTTCAGAATCATGTCATACGGCTGTGGGAGAAGTTGTTTGAGTTGGTATAACAGTCCGCGTTGCCAAACCTTGTCGAATGTTTGCGATGAGTCCAGAAGCACAGCTGAGCAAAATTTTTCTTCTTCGAGACTTGTTGAGATGGTGTTCACGATGCGATGGACCTGATGCGTTGTCGAGTGGTTCTCTCTGAAACCTAGTTGGTGGGTGATACCAGTTGGTGCATATCAGGAGCCTTCTTGTTTTTTAGTCTTCTTATCTCATTGCCTACTTCTGTTGGTGTGAAAGTTGTAATTGGTAAGGACATCTGACATAGAACATCCACAAAAGTTTCAACATCGCTGATACCAGGATAGGGGTCATTTGGTGTGAAGTCAAGTGCAAGATGTTTGGCAAATATATTGCATATTTCTTCATCTGAGGCAGCCCATTCCCTGTTGGTCATTTTAATCGGAGATTTCTTCAATATGGGTCTTTCTAATTTCTTCGTAGCTTTCCACATACTGTGCTCATTACTATCATTTATATTCTCTATGTAGTGTTGAAATTGAGATTTTTCATATTGTTGCAAGGTTTCACGTAGTTTTCTGGCGAGATTATTCAGTATTGTCTTATAAAGCGGATATATTCTTTCTGATTAAAAGAATTTGTTCCATAATTTTGGACTAGCACGGTATATTGATTATATATGATATGATAGATAGTTTCATAGGTGCAAGATAATGTAAGCGACAGCTTTAAAAGAATTTAGGATGCAAAACAATTTCTCATCTAATAATTCCTGAGCCGATTGTGAATTGAATGCAGAAAAAGAATAGATCACATTACGGAAGATTGAGGAGACATATCCAAACGGTTCGAGGGGAAATAATTGAATGCGAATTTTGCCATAATATCTCTATTCTATCCCTTGCAGATTCCTATTAACTGATAGTGGCTATCTAATACTGAACAAACTAATCTAATATAAATTGAAGCGAAGTTTGAGACTGCATTGGAATACCGAATTCGGCTTCTGCTTATGCCACTCTCCCTTAACAAAGTATCGAACAACTTCGTAGCACCTCCCGCATTAGATAATTGCTTGATGTTTCAGTTCTTCTGAGCTATGTTTGTTATTCCAAGGAAAGGATCCCTCGAACGAAAAACTAGGAAGAAGATTTATTTTTTTACCGCAAGAGGGGAATTTCTAAATTCTTCAAACGTCCAGTTAGACTTCAATTTCGCTCTGTTCCTCTATCAATTGAAAGGATAAATAAAAGCGTTACCCGAGAAGATTTTATGATCATTGGTTTTATTTGAGGAGTAGCGCTGTATCCATATGCTTCTCGTGTCACCTTTCTTAAGTAAGCTGACATTTTACGAGCAATCTTAACTTCTCTTCATTTCCATCCTCCTGTTGTATTGCATGATAGTCGTTATTTGTCCGTCAAAACAAAGTTACGACAAATATACCATGTATTAGGAAAAATATTTAAGCAATGTTCATTATCTGTCATTGTTATCCACGAGTAAATTTTCACGCAAATCTTGAATTTTGACTTATGTCAAATTGGCCACTCACTTAGCAATGACTTAAAGATCCGAGAAGTCGTCTGTTATCTGATGTTTAGAAATATCTTCATCACAAACCGAATAGTTTTGGATTTCAAGATACCACAAATAACACCTGAAGACCAAGAACTCAGTATCAGAAGTTGCCATCTTGTACTGAGGTTATGGTGCTCATGGTAATATTATAGATTTTACAGTTCATGAAATTGTGTAGATATTCAAATTTATTTTCCTGCAACAGGTCAATTTTTGTTTTATTTTTACCAAATTTTTATGCATTTTTGAATGATTTTTGTTACGCCCTCTGCCATACCCAATTAACCTTTTAAATTTTTTTAATAGGGAAATTGAGCATGTGGTATTTTTTTGGCATCTTTGTATCTTCTTTACAGGCTTGCAAAGTGCACATACCGAAAACCTCTTTGAACTAACTAATTTTTCAAAAACAATTTTTGTCTTGAAAATTTTTGCAAGCCTGTAAAGAAGGTAAAAAGACCTTGCCAAAAAATATGATACACTTTTGCTATTCAAAAAAGATAGAGGGTTGATGGGGATATCACAGGGTGCAATAAAAATCCTTCCAAAATGCCTAAAAATTTGGTACAAGTGAAACAAAAATCGACCTCTTTCAGGATTTTGTTGGCAAATAGTTTCCTTATGAGAAAATGAATTCGTCCCATAATTATGACGAGCACTGGATAGAATTTATGTTTCAGAGCAGAATCCTCAGGAACTATCGTCGAATTCTCCATACATCGCCTGGTTAGGAAATTTATGCCATTCAACAAATAATTCCTAAGAATTTCCAAATCATCAGAAGGTCTATCTCCAAAGTATGGAAATCCGAATGACTTTGAGTAAAAGGAATGTCATAAATCTTGACATGTACGATTATTATAGTCATAAATTGAAAAGTAAAGTGCTGGAACTGATCCCTGTGGAAGCATAATAAAAGTTTTTGCAACCAACCAGAACATACAACCTGTATTTGACAACATATTTTCTAAAAATCTTTTCGATTATGCACACTTAAAACATAATTCTATATTTTTGGTTATTTTTGACTTATTTCACTGAATATATTACCAAAATATTTATCCACGGATATTGAAGCATAAAATATCGAATTAAGTGAGTATCGCATACGATATGTTACGTTGATAAGATTTACCACCTTCTATATTCATCGCAAGAATTTAAACATGATAGTCCTGGTTTGGTAGCTATTTCTCCCTCTGTATAAGTGACACTATTTGTTCCCTGAATGAATCTGGTAAGTGGTCAATGAACAAGCCGGAAGAAGGATAACCGTTTGATAAAAATGCTTTACGAACAATGTGCAAATTAATAGGAACACAATAGGTCGAAATAATTTCCAGGCAAGCAGAAAATTAAGGATAAAATTTAGAGTACTCCGAATTCAGTGAAAAAGGCAAGGCATTCAATTAGTATAATTAGTTGACCTGCCCATTTGAATTTTTGTCTGAAGTGCTCGTCTGACAGAGCTGGCGCCTATGAAGGGAATGACAGTAAAGAGATGAGTGTGAGAAGGAAAACGCGAAAAGGGCACCAATTCGAATCGTTGTGTCTAAAACGCTAGGGAAAATTTACTACCTTGTTTACCACTTATCCACGTTTACACACTCAGCTTTGGCGAACATAGGAGCTCTGTTTTTCCTGGCTGTTCGCCTAGCCTTAGCGATGTAGCCACGCCAGCTAATGAACCGAACTTATTATTTTGTCAGAATGGACCAGACGGCATTCCTATTCTCGCAGATTTTGATGTTAGAATTTTCCTTATCAACTGAATTATCGGCACCTGGATTGTTGTCATCATATCCCATTCTAATTGATCGTAGCTTGTTTTTCCAAGGAACCCAGCCAGTATCGATATTCCCCAGTTGAATTCTGAGTTTGAAAATATAGTAACTTCATAGAAATACCGACAATCCACTCAAGTGATTCTCATTGATTCTCCGATTATCATTGTTTACGTTTGAGTGTTCTACTGTTCCACTAGTTTTGAAGCGTTTTCTTCGGCTTTTTTTTATGATGTTAATGTGATCTGTAATGTAATATTCTACCCTTAGACAATATAAAATATACAAAGGATTCCTTTGTAAAATGTCGATTTGTTTTGGCTCTCGCATTAAAAGTCTCTTGTGAAACCTCACCCGGCAACACCGCCTAAAATCTTTTTCCATTTACTCGGATCACATTATCTTCAGGGTCAAAATGATCTGAACAAATGAAAATTGCTTTCTTTGGGCAAATACTTGACCATTCCAACAGCGAAGCCCAAATTCTTCTTTTTCCATCGTCATCTGGGAAACTTAATTCAAGGAAACTTCATTTTATCTTATAATAATCTCATTGAAAACTTCCTTATTGAAACTTTTTACGCGACTGAACATGTAAAGAACTAAATACTTCGTTTCTAACAATACACTTACCTATGGAACGATAAATTCAGATTAAAATTCCTGTCTGTACTACAACTTTCACACTTACGAACCATTTTTCGTGCGATGAAAAGTAATAAACAATAAAAAATATGAAAAACCTAATACTGACTCTCACAAATTTTCTTCAATTTGCGTATTTATTTTCGATACAGATGTATATCTTCTAAACATCATGTGACCTTCAAACTATTAAGCAGAGAATGCGGCAGCGTTGTCTTGACTTTCATCTGAATTTCTTTCCATCTGCTGACATAAAATAGCAGAATCAACAAAAGTTTTTCTTTTACTTCTTGCTAATATATCCGATAAGACAGTTTCAATTGAAAATATAAAATTTTATACAATGTTTTGAATGCAAATTGGAGAAAAAGTTTTTATTCACAATTATAGGGAAATAGAGAAACCTACTATTTGCTCAGTTTGGCAACATGAAAATTTTTTTATGACCTGAGTAGACCAGCTCAATACGTTACAATCGACCAGTTCTAAGAGTCAGATGCGATACTTTTCAATGTAAATAAAGGGGTCTCTTCTTATATAGTCTAAGATTCCACCATATATCGGGTGTCCCAATGCCTATCCAATTATGTAAACTGTTCATGCAAAATTTTTCAAATTTTGTAGATCAATAAGGCCACCTCAGGAAGATTTCTGAAATACTTTCAAATTTCCAGTGATACTAGGTGTACGGAAATATGTTGAGAGCTTTAATTTGAATACATATCCCTTATTTCCATTTCTTTTATGGTTCCCTTTAAAACAAAAATAAATTTATTTTACTTTTCCATACCTCTTCATTGATTTTTGAATTATCAATTATGTAAAAAAAATTTAATCAAAATTCAGAGTCACGAAAATTACTTTATTTCGGTCATTAGTCGAGATTTCAGTTCGAAAATTGGCATGATTTCAGATAATGGTTTGATCTGCACCACCGTTTCCGAATCTGAGCTGCCAGATACACATAATTATAAAGAAAAATACCATTTGTCAAGTCACAATTAAGTATCCAGTATATTTTTTCGTTTTCAGAATGGACACATCCCACTGTAAAATTTTTACCTATCTTGTAATCTGCGTTTATCGATAATATGATTATTTATTCACAAACTCCTGCAAAACAATTGGAATACTTGTTTGTCGTGTAATCTCGAATGGTTTTCTATAGATCGAGTTGAGTCGATTGATAGACGACATAGAGAACATTGAAAAAATATCAATACATAGAAATGAAGGCATGATTAATCAATCTTAAATTCAATAAACGCAGATAACTTAAATCCAAAGAAGACAGATATCGGTAACAAAATTGAAGAGAAAATGATAAATATACTTGTTGCTCAATTTGAAAATACAGGGTGTTTTTATAATTTTGTGAGTTGACAATTGGTAATTGTTTTTGTCACTCCGTATAACTGACAACTAAGATTCAGAAAGAGTAACGCAGTTCAAACTATTTTCTAAGTTCATGCCAAATTTTGAACTGAAATCTCGAATATTAAGCGAAATACAGCAGTTACCTTTTATATTTCGGGATTAGAGAATAAAAACAAATATTAATAATTGAAAATCGCTTTATTGTTTTTCAAAATATTCCGCATTAAGATCCATACAGTTTTGCAGGCGTTTGAACCAATTTTCGAAGCTCTTTTGCCATTGATTGAGGTATCTCCAAAACATGCATTCAGAACGCATCAGCCGCTTCTTCAGGTGTCGAAAAATGTTGACCTATCATTTAATTTTTACGTACGGGAATAAAATTAAGCTATTCGGTGCCAAGTCAGGACTATACGGTGGATTACTCATCAAATCCATGTTTTGAATACTCAAAAATGCAGTTGTTTGAACCGTTGTTTGTCGTGGTGAAGGGTGATCCATCTTCGGCGGTTGGTTTTCCTGATTTCTTGGACGACAACTGGCAAACAAATGGTTGTGTACATCTCAGAATTGAGTATTCTAGTGGTACGATTGCGACATGTCTAGGTTTTGAGACCATTTGCTAGGAAGTGCTTCGTATGCGAGCAACTTTTGTTGGATTTGGCTCATCTTGAAACAACCATACTGTCGACTGCTGTTTACTTTCCGGCTCATACGCGTAAATCCATGATTCATCACCTGTCACGATGTCACAGAAGTGCTTCGAAGCACCGTGATCGTATTTCTGACCGATCAACACGAGCCTTTCTTGAGCCATTAACAAATTGTGTGGGATTCAACGCGAACAAATTTCTTCATGAAATATTGAATATGTGCTGGTCCCACTCATGCCTAAGGTTATTTCAATCTCACGATAGGTCACATGACGATCTTGCAGTATCAGTTGACGCACACCATCAATGGTTTTCGGAACAACAACTGATTTTCGATGATCTTCACGAAATTCGTCTTGGAGTAAACTACGACTTCGGTTGAATTCACCACACTATCGATAAACACTGGTCCTTGATGGAGCTTCATAGCTGAAAATTGAATTAAGTTCATCGATGCCCTGTTGTTGAGTTAATCCACGTCGAAAGTTGTAAAAAATGATCGCACAAAGATGTTAACGATTCAAATCCAATTTTTGGGCGAGATGCATTGAGGTTTCAAATGGAAAATCATAAAAAATACAAATACCATTCCATTTAAAATAACAAAGCTCTTGCCAATTTTTCATAAATCTGACAACAGATGAAATGTACCTTGGATAACCTTATCTAAAATGTGTTGCTAAGCGCATAACTCAACAACGCCTGGACCAATTTGGCCAAATCTTTTTTAAAATGTTCGTTGAAGTTCAAGGATGGTTTTTACGGCGAGAAAAATTAGAATTATTGCTGGAAAAACCTAAAAATAGCCCTTTTCTTTTCCCATACAAATGATTTGTAACTAAAACGTAGTTAATTTGAGCTTTATTGCTATGGTATAAAGTTCATATTAAATTGACCAATCTGGAAACATATTCTCTAAACAACTCATTGACATTGGTAATGGCAAATTTCCTATAGACATGTTGACTGGCTGCATTAACTTTCCTCAAAGTTTTTTGTCAGTTAACTCGATCAAAAGAACTTATTCAGAAGGTGTTTCCAGATGTTTCTCAAAATTACAGAAACCATGATTGGTTGAGCGAACGAGCTATACTGGCTGCAAAAAAACATAGATGTAAATGAATTAAATTTCAAAATTCGAGAACAAATTACAGGCGAATTGAGGATATATAAATCAGTTGATTCGGCTACTAAACAAGATGATATAGTCAACTATCCACCGGAATTTTTAAACTCGCTGGATTTGCCAGGATTGCCATTTTACAATCTTCAATTAAAGGTTGGATCGGTGGTTATAATGTTGCGAAATATCAACCAACCGCGTCTTTGCAACGGTACACGGTTAGCGATAAAAAAATAACTAAACAATGTGATAGAAGCAACTATACTCGAAGGAAAGTATAAAGGAGAAGATGTTCTCATACCGCGCATCCCAATGATTCCGACTGATGTGCCATTTGAGTTTAAACGACTACAGTTTCCAGTGCGGCTTGCTTTTGCTATTCTGATATTTGTCCAGCATTTCTGCAGCTAACTGTATCGGGTACTATTTTTGAAGAATATTCAACGAAACGAGCCGAGCGACGACGCGCTACATGCCCAATTGGTTCACCAATATCAAATGAACGGTGTCACGAGAGATGTTGAATTCACAAGATATCCCTTTTACACTGGCATGAAGATTTTCGAGCACAATTTCCTTGATTTTTCGACGTTGTCGTTAGTTGAAGGTCGTCCTGAATAAGGCAAATTTTCGACGATCTCCCGATCGTTTTTTAAGGTTTTGTACCTTTCTTACATTTAGTTTTTCGATAGAACAGTTCGACAGAACGAGTCAGCACACGTGATTACGTTCGAAACACAAAATTTGAGACAATATTTTTTCCATTTCAACATTGTAACCATTGACTGGTTTCAACAGCTGTCATAAACAAACTGGATTACATACCGCGCTCATGTTTAGCATAGTAATTACGGACAGTCCTACCAACTAACAGAAACTTCAAATACTTAAAAATACTCAACGCGGACAATTTAAATGAGAATTTCTAGATTTTTTTTTCAGGGTGTATTCATGAAAACAAAATAAACTACGCGGTTTTAACACCCAATCTTCGAATCTGTTGAAAGGACAATTTGAAAACTCACGTCGAGGAAATATAAAATAGGAAAAGATGGCATCTTTCTAATTTCCTCAAGGTAGAGCAAAACACGAATCATAAGAACGATTATATATTTTCAAAACATGAAATTCCACGTAGAAGCCCGAATCCTTTTGGCAGACGGGAGTTATCACTTTGCAACTGACCAGTCTGTCGAAAAGATTTCAATTTCCTGTTGCCTATTTAGGTCTCGAAAGTCCGCTTTTCAGGAAAACTACTCCGACTGCCGGAATCATTTTCTCTGTGCAGCATTGATTCCTGTGCTAGATGCAGACCGCAGCTGGACCTCCATTCCTTTTCACGAATTTTTATTCTTCTTTAATATTGAATCTTGGAGCTCGGGGTCGACGTGAATTTATTCATATTTTCTGATTTGAATGGACCATCCATACCTTAGAATGATCAAGAAGCAACAAGAAAATTTTCGAAATTGAGAGACGAAATGTCTATACAAAGGCATTATGAACAAGCGTTTGCGGGACCCCGGGAAAAGAATCGATTAAATTCACAACTGAAATGAAGAAAAATAGATCACTTTCCTTTGTAGATGAACATAAAAAAAAATAAATTCCAGGAAACACTTTATTCAAGAACCCAACGAATAAAAGACAATATTTGAATTCCAATTCTAGCCATTAAACACAACACTGAATTGGGTGTAGTGAAATATTTATACGATAGAGCAACAAATATATGTGTACTTAAGAAGTAATGAATAATAATAATAATTTTCAGGCAATTCCAAAAAGATATTGGAAAGAACGATTAAGAAAAATAAGACCAAATCAACTTGAATACCATGATGATTTTTTTGGCTGATGAAATAAAACTGTTTCTTTGAATCCAAAGAAACGACATTTACTGTTCACATTCAGAATACCTTCTCAGCAGATAATGACATGTAAAGTTTAAAGAATCCTGGAGTGAAGTAATCTTAATCTGGAAGTCTTTTTATTATAGTAAAATCCAAATAATATTTCTTCATACTCTTATTTTTCTTATAAAAGACTTTGGTTTGTAGTATAATTTAAATAAAGTAATACATTCCATTTAATCAATAATTTTATTAGTACAAGGTGCTTGTTTATATATATTTTACTCAATAGCTATCTCAATTAATATTGTTCGTACGAAAACTTTTAAATGGGCGTGTTTGTAGTATTGTTTATGTGCAATCAGAATTCAGTACAAAAACATCGAAAACCTAAAAATTTTATCTGAACTCCTATTTTTTAAACGGTATTTTATTTTCCTAGGAGATAAAGCTCTTTTTCCTGGTTTCAAATATACAGTGATAGTCAAACGTGTGGAACCAAGTAAACATCTTGTTAACTAAAACTAAATGATTTTCGAAACATTGAAACTTAACTAAACTGAACTTAATATATTAGATGTTCAAACTGAGCACCGTTTTCTTCTTGACAATAAGCAAGTCGGTTTGTAAATTCTCTAGTCATATTAGCTATTACTTCTGGTGGAATTCTCTGTATCTCGTAAGTTGTGCCTGCAGTTAATAGTTGCAAATTATTTAGTCTATCAACATAAAGTTTAAATAACCCTACAGAAAATAGTCCAGTGGAATAAGATCGTGTAGGCCATTTTTAAGTACCCCTTCTTCCAATCCATCTGCGATGAAATGTCCTATCTAGATAAGTTCGAACTATGCGAGCGTTATGGGATGGTACTCCATCCTGCTGAAACCAGATATTATTTGATAATTGTCCATTCACATTTTGTATGGATGATATTTGTCTCGCCTCAAAATCCTTCTTACTGAATGACGGCTAATTCAATGCATATTGGCGAGGTCGATAGTGGATAAGAGAGGATTTTCTTCCAAAGCTATAGCAACATTTTGAGCTACATTAGTTGCACTTTTCAACAGTCCACTTTTAGGTACATTGCTAACTGTTCTACTTGTATGGTACCTTCGCAAAGTTTTCATCACTACTGAACGGGATATTTGTGCATTAGGATGAACAATGTTTAAAAGGTCACAAACTTCTTGAAGCGTCCTTTTCCTCTTCCTATACCCAATCATCATTAATATTTCTATTCTTTCTCTGTCACTTAATCCCGCCATTTTACGATCAATTTAAAATAATATAATCTTTTACGTTCAAATTAGAATACTAATAACTCATTTTGACAACTACGGTTACTTCTACAATGAATTTAATGGACTACTAGATACCATTAAATTTTTCCTTCCTTTAGTTACTTCTCTGTTAACATCTCGGTAGGTATTGAAATTAATATCGAACCCGATATTTTTTTACACGTAATGAAATGTTTCATCAGAAACTAAAAAAACACTGTGTTCTGTTTCAAATTTCAAAATTGACATTCGGTTAAACTGGAATTATTAAAAATATGAAAACAAATAGACAATCTACTGCAGTATCCATCTTCCAAATTTCATTTTGGTATCTATAATAATTCCAGAGATATTCACTTAGTTCTAGACTTTTGCACATCACTGTATCAACTTTATTGAGATTATTTTTGGCAGTTTTTTAAAAATATAGGTTTTTTTCTCTAAATATATGAAAGCTGTAGAACGCCACTCGAGAATGCTGTGATTTATTTATATAGAAGTTGCCATGGATAATAACACGACTAAATTTTCCTGTTTGACATTTCGTTTGAGTTCATAATTTCAAAATTAAAAACGATTTATTCTGTGGATCAAAAATTTGATATTAACTCAGTTTCTATAAAGACGAATCAAAAACGATAAAAGATTTCTTAGTGAATTTGTAAACTTATACAAACGTTCACGAAATGGTGGGTTAATATAATGAAAACCTAGGACCGTTCAAGGGAAAAAATCAAGATTTAAATATTTTTCTCTATTTTCAAGGTAATCAATTTATTTGAAAGTTCTTATGTAACATGAGTGAAATAATCACATTTTTTTAGAAAACCCAAGTAAGTTCATACCCGATTGCAGTCGAGATTTGCAATATTCATATAGCATGCTACAAAATATTGAAAAAAAAATCATATGCACGATTTTAAATATACCAAAGTTAAAAATGAACCAATTCGGATAAACAAAGGTGATGAGAATTTTGTAGATTTATCACAATGAAAAAGGATTCATCGAGACCTCAAGTTTTGACTTCCAATGCAACATATCGATCTCAATTCGAAATATAAATTTGAAAGGGGATAAGTTCTTATCTTAAGGTCGGTTGATAAAAATGAAGGTGCAATTCAGTTCGTTAAAAATACTAATTCTGATAAATTATGGTGAGCCATTAGGATGAAATGAATTAAGCCGTCTTGTGATAACTTTACTAAGTTTCCTTGCTCTCGAATTAACCTCAGAAAGAGACGGAAGCATTTAGATAACAGATAAACTTCACCGCATTAAGAAGTTCCAGAAAATATCGATAAGATCTCCGGAACTGTTCGTTCAACGACAGTATTAAAAATTTGAGGATGCTACCTGCAAAGTCCAAATTTGTTAGTTGTTTTTTTGAAATCCCGAAAAGTATCGGAGAGCAGAATTGATCAGAGGAGAAATTTCAAGACGTATAGTATCTTCCAAAGAAAATTTGAACCCCTAAAACCCATGATGAGTGAGTGGAGGTTTCGACAAGATTTATAACAATATTTTTAATGTTTTATTATCTCAAATTCAGGTTTCTTGAAAATGTAAAATTAGGTAAAACATTTTTATCCACGACAATTTATTAATAAACTAGCTGATTTATAAGGATACTTTAAAGAAAGACTCAAAACTTTCGCCCCAGTATCTCCGAAAAAAATCAACAGTTTTTATATCAACTAGTGAGGTCCAAAATTACTATGTATTCTTTTCAATTTCCACACTATTTGAGATTTTTTCAGAAACTGCTTATCTGAATGAAGAAAGGTTCATACTCACAAAAGCAGACAAGGTGGTGAATAGTATTGTCTGTCTCCAAAGAAGAATTATACAAAGTGTCCAGAAATGGTATCGGGTATTTGTTTTCGCTCCATATTCGGAACGGGGCGTCTAAAAGGAGCGGAAAGGGCTTCGTGGCGTCCGCCCTTTTGTGGAGTTTTAGTCACGATGGAACAGTACTCGGGGAAGCATCGCACATTTTGCTTACGAAAAATTCTGGTCTTCCTCGTTCAGTTCGCGATGAAGAAACAATTGAACGTCAAAATCCGTCTTTATCCATCCGAAAGCGAAGCCAAGCGTTGACCATCGAAAAATTGTCTTTACATTCAATTTTAAAGAAAGATTCACATCTAAAAGCCTATAAAATTAAATTGGTTCAAGAATTGAATGATGCGGACTATGCTAATCGACTGAATTTTGGAGAATGAAATACTGCAGCGATTTAACAACGTACTGTTCAGTGACGAAGCAAATTTTCACCTGAATGGTCATGTTAATAAGCATAATTGTCGGTACTGGGCAATGGAGAATCCGAGACGAAAGCATTAACGACCCCTGCATATCCCAAAGTTCGTGGTTTGGGCTGCTACGTCTTCTAAAGTCAAGTCACTTTCATGAAGATCAACGTGGCCTAGCAATTAATGTGAATAGTGACCATTATTGCGAAATTTTTTGGTCCCAGAGTTGATGGAGTTTGTTGGTTTCACCTCAAGAATGTCGTTCCAGCACGATGGGGCCACTTGCCATACCTCAAATGATTCAATTGAAGTTGTTAACGAATTATTCCCTAATAAAGTCATTTCGCGATGGGGTAACATCAACTGGCCTCCCAGAAGCCCCGACCTTTGCCCTCTTGACTATTTTGCATGGGGATACCTTAAAAGTAAGGTCTATAAAAATATCTTAGTGAATTTGTAAACTTATACAAACGTTCACGAAATGGTGGGTTAATATAATGAAAACCTAGGACCGTTCAAGGGAAAAAATCAAGATTTAAATATTTTTCTCTATTTTCAAGGTAATCAATTTATTTGAAAGTTCTTATGTTACATGAGTGAAATAATCACATTTTTCTAGAAAACCCAAGTAAGTTCATACGCGATTGCAGTCGAGATTTGCAATATTCATATAGCAAGGTACAAAATATTGAAAAAAAAAATCATATGCACGATTTTAATTATACCAAAGTTAAAAATGAATCAATTCGGATAAACAAAGGTGATGAGAATTTTGTAGATTTATCACAATGAAAAAGGATTCATCAAGTCCTCAAGTTTTGACTTCCAATGCAACATATCGATCTCAATTCGAAATATAAATTTGAAAGGGGGATAAGTTCTTATCTTAAGGTCGGTTGATAAAAATGAAGGTGCAATTCAGTTCGTTAAAAATACTAATTCTGATAAATTATGGTGAGCCATTAGGATGAAATGAATTAAGCCGTCTTGTGATAACTTTACTAAGTTTCCTTGCTCTCGAATTAACCTCAGAAAGAGACGGAAGCATTTAGATAACAGATAAACTTCACCGCATTAAGAAGTTCCAGAAAATATCGATAAGATCTCTGGAACTGTTCGTTCAACGACAGTATTAAAAATTTGAGGATGCTACCTGCAAAGTCCAAATTTGTTAGTTGTTTTTTTGAAATCCCGAAAAGTATCGGAGGGCAGAATTGATCAGAGGAGAAATTTCAAGACGTGCAGTATCTTCCAAAGAAAATTTGAACTCCTAGAACCCATGATGAGTGAGCGGAGGTTTCGACAATATTTTTAATGTTTTATTATCTCAAATTCAGGTTTCTTGAAAATGTAAAATTAGGTAAAACATTTTTATCCACGACAATTTATTAATAAACTAGCTGATTTATAAGGATACTTTAAAGTTCAGTGACGCAAATTTTCACTGAATGGTCATGTTAATAAGAAATGTCGGTACTTTACATTAACGACCCCTGCATATAATCGTGGTTTAGTGATTTATTTTCAAATACTTTGAATGAAATGTTTTTTACTTTCCCATTAATAATTAGTGATTTATTTTCACAAAAAAATGCTTATTTCATACCGGTATACCTGATATTTAACTAAGCAATTCCAGTTACTTTTTGACCAGAAAAACTGGCGCAATTTCGAGAATGTTATCTTCGTTAAATTAGTAGTAAAGTCCTTACCGCTGAAAGGAACTACGTTTCATACACGTTGAAAGCGATGAACCTTCAAGTAATTATTTGGAAACTTTGATTGCATGTCCAACGTGTTCACGTCTTTTAATGTACACTCATTCACTATTGGCTCCAAATGTCGCAGTTTATAAATTGCCTCAGAAATTGCCATATTAACGAAATCATTTGGGTTGAACTAATTACGGTGATTAGGAAATAACATTTCTGTCTTGATGAATGCTTTTCTCACTGTTGAGAGAGCGTGAGCGCCGACAAAGGATCTCAAACTCAAGTAACATAGTAATCTTCTCCATTTTTAAATCAGATTATCATTAATGAACCGATACAAAATGGGACACTCTATCCTTGTTATTATGCATTTCTTGATTTCTATTTAGGTTTTCTTATAAGAGGTTTTATTTTGAATTGAATATCATTTTCATTCGTATATTATTTCAGCTATTCTCACGGTGGAACGAATTCCATGTTCAACAACTGAATTTAAATAAACCTTATCTTCAGATTGAACTCTAAGAAAAATATTTTTTCTTTCGGTAAGTCATTTTAGCCATTTTGTCTTGGCTGTAAGTTTTATTGTTCTCCTGAAATCGACTACCAAATGTTTTCCACCTTTTTCGCCGTCAGATTGATGGTCTTTCTCATATCGGCCTTCCATTTCGTGCTTTTTTGACGGGTCGTTTGTTCGTCATCTTATGACATGTTCATTCCACGCTCTCATTTTACCTCTCACCAGATCACGGACCCCACATTTTTCTCTGATATGGGTATTCGTCTGTCTGTCCCATAATGTGTAAAAGGATATGGCTTGTAGAGTTTTTATTTCAATTGTTCAAATATGTGTTTTGGTAACGGCATTGTTGAGTCTCGTCGTCCAGTTTGAGGTATCCTGATATAGCGGCGGCCACTTTGACTGGATGTCTCACTTCCTCTTTGATATTACCGTCGCTAGGAATTACGACTCCGAGCTAGCTGAAGCTAAATACTTGGTCAATGCTGGTGATGTCTTTTGCCAGCTTGTATAGTATTCCCAATTAGAAATAGTTAGAAGACTAACTACAACCCTGGAATCTATGTGGAACTTGGGCATTGAATGTAATCGTCTAACAAGGTTAGGACTCTATCTTACGTTATAATTAAGATTCGTGATAATTGAGACTAGAGAAAAATAGATGGAAAATAAAGAAAACACAATGGTTAGCCGAAAATGATGTACTCTTCGCTATTTCGGGTCTAAAACTGGAGAGAAACAAAAACAAAAACCCCTTCAAGATGGATAAAGCAATATAAGGTGGGTGGACCATGGAAGGCCACTCTAACGAGTAAACGCTTTTTATTCGTTTATTAACTGGATAAATGAAGAAAACAAATTATCAAATAATAGTTTGTTTTATTGTGTACCATATAAATCACTTTTTTTAAACCTAGCTTTAATCAGTTTTCATTAAACTTAAGTTTTGTTAAGCTCTTCCAAATGGCCTTGCAAGGAACACGGCTCCAAACAAGGCCAATATTATACATCAGTCGTTCAACTTAAAAATAACAATTAATATATACGCTTTTACTAAAACTACATAATAAGCTCTTTCATTTAAGCAAAACATTAAATGCTCAATATATTTTTATCATTTATAAAAAACTCAACGAACATTACTTGAATACCATCGTATAACTAAGAATATATTAATGGAAATTATTTAAAAACAGTAGTAATGAGTATTAAATTGACATCAAATAACTTGCCAACGCGTATTATAATGAAATTAAAAACTTTTTTTTTACCTCAAATGGCCTTCTTATGGGTCCGTTCTTTGTAAGGCCAAAATGTTCCTAAGAAGGCCAAACTAAAAATTATCAATGACTTTATTCGCATAAAATTTAATCATCTATTCAATTACCGGCTTATTGTTATAAAGGTTTTTTTGCTTAAAATATGATTATAGACAGACTATCTTATATATAACTTATCACATACTTTACCGTTTTTAGCATGTAAATATTTTTATATTCGTTGCTTTTCATGTAAATTAGTTAAGTTTATTTTCAGACATAACCTTTCCATAAAATAAATTTAAATATATACTGATAATAAAATAATTTTAAAAGAAATATCTATTCAATATGAGTTAAAAAGTTTAATAAGCCTTATAAATAAAAATATTATAAATATAATACATTGTTTTAACTGTAATGGTACGTATTTATAACTAAAAAGTAACTGTTCATATGTTCATGGTTTGTACATGTTCTTTTTGAGGCCCATGTACCCTAGCAAGGCCAACCGTCAAATTTTTGATTGGCCTTATAAGGAACCATCGGCTTTCCTGGGAACACTGCCAATATTTTAACTTAAATCGAGGCAAAACAATTTTTTTCTTTAGTACCATAAACATATCCTTATACGACAATTCACAGTAAAAATATGAAATAATAATAGGTTATCTAACTAAAAACTTACGTTTCGCTGTGCGCGCGAATAACAATTGTAACGTCGATGATCAAAGTCTAAGAAGCATGAGATCGCATTGCCACAATAGCGGCGCGAGCGACTCGCCGCCGCATCTGTGGACTGGAGTTTGATGGATCTTAGTGTATAGCCGAAGGAATATGTGTTTACATGTCAATAACTAGGACTTTTTGATAGTTGGCCTTCAAAGGAGCGTGGCCTTCCATGGTCCACCCACCTTACGTTGGTATAAAGATAGTTATGAGGTCAGCAATGAAAAAATAGTTAATTTAGAATAATCACGGAGGCGTATAAAAGTCAAGATCCATGAATCCTATGTCAGTTCATTGTACTGATGACATATTGGAGGTCCACCGTGGAGGCAGGTTCCTAGAGAAATTTGTGGTATACTGGAACAGCAGCATCTTACAGGATATCCTAGAAATATAACATTTAGAATAGAAATAGGAACTCAGATAACACGTTAGTAACCTTTTACTTTATCTCCAACTGAACTGCAAAGAGACTCTCTTAACGGCCCTAACCTCAACGTTCCACACCGACCGATGATTTTGACCGGGACTATGTAGGTTCAATACGTCTCGAATAAAGGCAGAGCCGTCTCAAGGAAAGGGTTAAAGAATATATGAAATATAAAATCTAGGGGTGTTACAAGTTTGCACTCTGAAGATTCCCTTGATTAAGTTATTGCGGTAGAGATAGATATGTTTGTTGTATTTCTATGCGATGTATTTGAATTAGCATAGTAGAAGTTGCTGATCGTGTTCAAATTTTGTTACCGTGAGGGTGTAATCTGTGTAGTACAGGCTGTGTATTCGGTGTTGTTCCAGTCTCTTATAGCTTTTATGATCTTATCCGTTACAGTATGGAACAACAATGGACTCTGGCTGTCCCCCTGACGGATTCTTGTGCTTGTCTTCATTGATGATGTTAACTTCTTATTGACTCATAATATGATGGCGCTCGCATTGTTGTAGAGAAAACACGTCAGTGCTCCACCACTTCGAGTTCATGTGTCAACAGCAAGAGATTCCAGACCTGAATCTTAACGCAGTATGAAAATATTTCGGTGGAATTGCAGCAGTCATATTTCCCGATTATCGTTGAGTTCTAGGTACACCGTGGTTTTACTTGCAGAATTACAAAATTTCAACCCTCGAAAGTAAATGATGCTGAGATATTGGCTACAAAAAACGAATAAGATCAACTCCGTCATGAAGCTGTTGAAAAGAAGATCTGATGTTGAAGGGATGCTGAAAAATTGGAGCTCTAATAATTCGTGATCAAATATTTGTTTTACCTAAGGTCATTTCAATATTGAATACCAAGCATCAACATAATGAAAATGGGGGAATCATCTTATGAGCATTAGGTAGAATATACGAATATTGTGACTTCACTCAAGTTTTTCATTGTAACGGATGAAAGAAACATTCAAGCTAATAATTATAAAAATGGGAAAAGGATGGTAATCTTTTTTTTTTGAATTGGAGTTTTAATTGAGGTAAATTTCCACTGATTAATCTCCCAGAAAACAATTCTTGTACAATTGAATACCTGATGGTTCAGTGCTCTTAAAAAGCAAAACTAGAATACTCCTAACGGAAAAATTATCGTCTTCTTCTTCTTCTGTTAAGTAAAGCATTTTGCTTGTCTGGAATGTCAAATTCATTTCTCCCCTGAAACTGACTGCCAGTGTCTCCATCTTTTTGGCGGCCTGCCTGCTGATCTTCTTCCTGTTGGCGTCCTATTTTGTGCTATTTTAGCGAGTCGTGTATCATTCATCATTTTGACATTCCATATGCTCTTTTTTCTTCTCACCCACCTTATCCGCGTTTTTCTCTGATATGGGTATTTTTCTGCCTGTCCCATAATGTGTACCCGGAGATGACACGGAGAGTTTTCTTTTCAATTGTTCACATCTGTCTTCAACAGGACAGTCGGTCTGGTCTCCGCTGCGTAAGTCCTTATAAATCTTATGTATTTTAATCTTACATTTTATGCTCAGATCTTTGTTCTTCCAAATTGAGTGTTTAAAATATCCTGGTATTGTGGCGGCTTTGTTGAGTTGATGTCTCACTTTCTCCTTGATATTACTGCCGCCATGATTACTTTTTCAGGGTTCCTTTAATATGATCGTTGAATTTGATATGATCTCTCTGTATCTCTCTGTGATTTTTTAGAATGTGCATAGTAGGAGGTGCAGATCGTCCTCAGATTCTGCAACCAAGATAGAGCATCCACGTAGTAGGCGATATACTGCCTCGGTCTGTATCCAGGGCCGTACTCCCTAACTGCTTCTATGATCTTCTCCATTACGATCTTGAACATCAATGGACTCAGGCTGTTTCCTTGGGGGATTCCTTTCTTGATGAGGTTAGCTTCTAATTGGCTTTTAGTTCGGTGGTGTTATCGGCGTTGATCTTTTTCCGAGTCACTCGAAAATGGTCGTACCGATAGCATGCTATTCAGATGAAGCTCAGTTGCAATTACAGGTTGTGAATATGGAGAATCAGAGGAAACAATACCTCGCCTCATCAATCATTATTCCATACAAAAATTTCATGATAGTTTTAGGGCTATTAGTGAGGTTTTCGAGTCTTGAAATGGGTAGTGAATTTGAAACGAATTCGATAGTTAATTTGCTCATTTCAGTTCTTTTTATATTGCATTTTCAGATTCGATGTGGGTGAATTGGAGAAGCCTTTGTGTTTATTAATGAAAGGTCACTCTTAAAGAAAGTCCTTCACCATTCAATATTTCTGCTTATTTTGTAAGTTTTACTTCATATACAAATGACTTCTTATGAGGGAAACCAAAGTTTTTTCACTGGTGTTTTTCCCTAAGCTCTTGTATCATACGCCGAATTGTATGGTAACGTGTCATTATCCCCTGCTAACACTTTCACCAAATACACATGTTACATTGTTTGCTAACATTAACTCTAATCTGAAACTCAGAAAAGTAAAAGCAACTAAAGGAACATTTGGCCTTGAATTCTTTGTCACGGTGAAAATCCCAGACCGTTTGATACCATTCTGCTCCATATTCCAAAACAACAAACAATTTACCTACTGGTATTAACTAATTCATGTTGCATGGTCACATACTTCACTACTAATTGAATTATCAAATAATGGTTTTAAAACAATTATTATTGGCGCTTTTCTGTGTTTTAATGAAGCATTAAAATTCTCAGACAAAACGATTCCATAGCATAATGATTGCCCCCTAGTGGCACAAACATGGGGAAATGAGCGTTTTCAAGTTGTTTGTATTCATCAAGGATGTTGCATAGAACGATAACAGCTGTGTTGGGGGAGTTCCACGTTTTGAATCGAGATATGAGATTGATGTATGACTTATTAGAATTTTCGATATGAGATGTCTGATCCACATCGGTGGAACTCATCCTCAATTATGTAGAACAGAAAGTTTTATATGTTGTTGTATACGAGGTTGGTGAAAAAATTTAATGCCTTTTCGGTTGCAATCAAAGCTTACTTCAATAAAGATATAACCATATATATTCTCTTGAGTTTTGGCGTTCAATTTTTGTAACATGTAGTGTTAAATGGATTTAATGACGGGGTGTCATACAATTTGGCGTATGACAAAAGCCTGGGGAAGAAACCCCAGTAAAAAAAACTGTCTTTCCGCATAAGTGTGGTAATGTTTACAGAAATAAGCTTGAATATTGAATTGTGAAGGCTGAAGGGCATCTTTCATCCAGAGTGATAATTGAACACAGAGGCTTTCTTCTAGAAGTTGCCCCCATCGAATCTGAAAATAAAAAGACAAAAGCAGAAAAACGAACTTAATGAAAAGATCACGTATCAAATTCGTTTGAAATTTACTACCCATTTCATGAAATAATCGGAACGATCATGAATAGCCCTGAAACCATCCTGAAATTTATATATTGGATAATGATTGAAGAGGTCAGGTATTGTTTCGTCTGTTTCTCCACATTCACAACTTGGGCTTCCATCTGGAAAGCATGCGATTGGTACGTCCAGGATCTGTTCTCAAATGATTTAACACTGACCAAATATTTCTAGGAAGATCAAAACCAGGATTTTTTTTGAAGGATCATAAATCAGATCTTCATTGAGTTTCATTCAATCTGCCATCATTATTTATCGGTTGTGTTTATGTTAGAGAACGAATTATACCATAAGGGTTTTCGTGTCTTTAATCTGGGAATTCTATTTCGTGGAATGTATGGAGTAATTGGAAATAAATTGGGAGAGGAACGTTATTTGTTCTAAGAGCTCAAAGCTACAGTCTAGTAATATGGGGTTCCAGTAATTATTCTCATTGATGTATTCCGTTTTGCATCGATTTTTTTTTGTATGTACACGATTAAACTAAATAGACAAATAATACCGAGATGTGAAGAAGATTAATGCAGGGCATACACGCTACGGTAGACCGGAGAGGAAAACTGTACAGGTATACATGCGCAGGTCTGCCTCGTGTGTGGGGACGTTACGGTAAACCGGGCGGGTCGTGTGTTCGTTAGCAGCGACCGTACGGTCCCACTAGACCGAGTCGAATTACGAATTTGCTCCGGCGACCTGTGCAGGCTTGAAAAACTAAGACACACACACGCTCCGGTCGTCCTGCGCAGGTACACCTGCATCTCTCCGATCGACCGGAACGTGAATGGCCTGCATAAGGATAGAGATGCTGTGCGAAGAGTGGAAGTATTAGAACTAGATGATCCAGCAATTTTCTGATGAATATTATTCCTAGTTTTCAGTTTCGGGCGCAGATCATCGGAATGAGCCTTGTAATTGAGAGATAAATCTAATTTAACTCCTGAGTATTTAGGATAGAAATCATGTTTGACAAGAAAATCATTGAAAATTTCAACTAATTTCCTATTTTTCTCATGATAATTCAAATGAAAACAAGATAGCTCTGTTTTATTAGGATTGAGACATAACCGCTATTCAACAAATGATTCCTTATGAAAATAATCTAAGGATGACAATTACAGTCTTACACTTTTCGATTAAAGTATCAGTTATACCTTTTTTTTATTCTAGAGAACACCGTTTCTTCGACGAATAAGAGAAAATTTTTCATTGTTATCATAACTTCAAACAAGAAAACTCGAAAAAAAATTTAATCAAAAAATGAAATGTAATAAGACATATGTGTTCCGACGATTATTTTTAATACTCTTGTCTCGTCAGGCATTCATATTCGATTAACAATAATTTAAACAATTATCGGTTATAACTTACTGCGTGATATACTCCAACGGAACAACTTCCACGCGCCACTTTGAAATGGGTTGATATTCTTAAAACTAGCCCCAAATATGAGCATAGAAATAATTTCGTTTCACCAAATCGACACAGAAAAATATAACTGCATTATATGATTTTCGGAAAAATTGAATTTATTATGAAAGAATGAAATTGACTTAAAATGAAAATCTCCCCATATTTCAAATTATTGATTTAAACAAGTATCTTCTTGAAAGTGTAAATAAATTAAAAATGACCATTATAGTCTTACACTTTTCGATTGATGTATCAATAATATCTTTTTTATTGTAGAAAATACCATTTCTTTGATGAATAATAGAGAGTTTTTGTGCGGGTACAAAATTAGAAATAATAATAATCACCCGCTTAATGAAGGGCAGCGCACTTCCTTAGTCGCTGGTTATACTATAACAGTAGATCCAAAAATTATCTTTGCTAGAAAAAATGTTTGCAAGGTGAATAAAAACAAGTTTGTAGTTATAATAGAATTATGTATTCACAGATAAGAATAGTTACACAATGTTCGGCACTTGAGTTTACACTCACAGAAAGAGTTTTTAGGTGTCTATAATAACCAAGGATTTGAACTTCTCTGCTCAATCTTGGGCACTTCTGGTAATATTAAATGATAAAGAGATCTGACCTTATTTGTTGTTTGGAGTTCACCACAGCTCTGCTTCAATCGTCGAGGGTAGATTTCTCAGAATAAGGTGCAGGCACTTCGAATGAGATTTTCACTAACGAATTGTGGCTTGGCTATATGCAATTGCTTCACAGATTCACAATTCACTACCTATTTCTTTTACGTAGAGAATTTCAACTGAGTAATTCACATACACATGAACTAGGGTAGCTAACTGACCCGAAAACAGATTATTTTGAGAGATCTTTAGAGGAACTTGTAGTTCTGAGTGCCGTTATAGACTCGTGAAAAGTAAATTGATAAAAGAGAACTTACTTGTAGAAGTGACCAGCTTGAGAAGTGTAGAGAGAATTAATTTGAATAATTGAGAGAGATCGTACAGTTAGCTAAGTTTAGGGGTTTCCAAAATTCCGTCCGACAGAAGGCATTCTTGGAAGTAACGGCCGCTACCCCAAATTCCAAGAACTGTCCTTTGTTGCGAGAATATCGCAACATACTCCCGCCTGTTGAAGTTTTCTAGCTTCAACAAGAATCGTGCCAATAAAAAAACAAATATAAAAGAAAAAATAAAAGGAGAGAAGAAAGTAATCAACTAACGAGAAAGGCTAGAGGATCACAGTTCATAGGAAACGATACGTGTTGTCCAATAGGAGAAGTGAGTCTAATTTTCAGATTCTTTTGATATGGGAAGGGGACACAATTTAGAAATGCTTCTAACGAAGTTTTAAAGTTTTAAATTCTTATCATAACATTAAACAATTCAAAAAAATTAATTGAAAAATGGAATAGAATACAACCTTTATGATTCAACATTTGTTTATAACACTCTTATCTGGTCAGGCATTCATATTTGATTCACAAAAAGTATCATTGATCCTTCATTTGAAAAGTGTAAGGCTTTAATTGTTATTTTTAGATTATCATTAATTTATTTACACTTTCAAGAATAGACTTAATCAATTCAATGATTCCTTATAATCCAAATCAGTTGAAAGTATCTTCTCCAAAGTATGGAAATCCAAATTATGGTAAGCAATAGCAATACTATACTAGGTAAACTACTGAGATATAAATTGAAAAGGCGATAGAACTGATCCTTGTGGACGACCGTTTTCCAATTCCTCAGTGTCATTTTCTGGAGATAAATCTATGAAAGCAGCTTCTGCTTTCAACCTATAATTGAAACCTGATTCTATTCTTCAAGTCTCAAAACCTGATTCAAACACTTTTTTTTTCTAACAATATTATACAAAATCAGTTTCATCCAGAGTCATATTATAAAATTCGTCAATTGAATAAAATACCTTCAATGTCAACATATTTTTTATTTTTTTCTTGAAAACGTTCATTGGCAGATTCTTCAGCCCACCAGGAAGTTTGTTGTACAAAGACACCGCTCGGAATTCAGGAGCGCGCTGGGATTTACTCAATCTTAGGAAATCTTTCCTAATGAGTGATTTGTTCCGTGTGCCATATCCATGTATGTCAGATTGTAGCACATATTTATGCTTGTTTTTATGGATATATATAACACTCTCCAATATAAACAACGATGGGAATGTAAGAATACCCAGATCTTTAAAGGCATTTCTACAGCAGTCACGGTAGCCCAGCCCTCCCAAAATTCTTATTGCTCGCCTCTGCAGTCTGAAAACAGTTTCTCGACCAGCACTGCCCCCCACAGCAGGACGCCATATTTCAGATGTGATTCTACCAGGCAAAAATATACGGCACGTACCATGTCCTGAGCCAGGGAAAATGATAGAGTTCTCAGGGCAAAAATATTTCGACTGAGCCTAGCCGAGAGGTTGTCAATGTGGCTACTCCACGTGAGCGCCGAGTCCACATGAACACCGAGGAACTTTACTGAACGAACCATTTCGTCCTCCCCATCAAATGATCTCAAGGTCATAATTATATTATGTGATTTCTCCTCATTCACACTGAGGCCGTTTGCCGTGAACCACCCGACAAGCCTCACTCGCTCTATACTTGAACGCTCAAGTAATGTCTGTGAGTTCGCGTCCCTTATTGCGACCGTGGTATCATCTACAAATAATGTAGCCTCAACTTCAGGTATATAATCTGGTAGATCATTAATATACACCAGAAATAGCACTGGTCCCAAAACTGAACCCTGTACCACTCCCATATTAATGGGACTCATCTGGGAGCGTGTTCCGTCCGAGCTGACCATTTGATATCTCTCGCTCAAAAAAAGAGCCATCATGTCCATCGCCCTGTCGTCGAATCCATATCTATTCAATTTTTCGAGGAGTTTGTCGTGGGGTACACAATCAAAGGCTTTCAATATGAAGAAAAGAGATGGATCAGACTACAAGGAAAGTGCCGTAAAAACCTTGTGTAATAATACTGCCAACCAGCTGCAGGAAAAATTCTATTCCGAATGGGGCGTTAGGTTCGATCCATTCACAGACGTGGCTTTTAAAACGGCGCGGGATGCACGAAATGCCAAGAGGCGTATTTTGCGAGTGGACCATGAGAAAAGAAAAGTTAGTGCCAAGGCGCTGTCTTTGGAGCAACACAAAATGATGGTCAACTTATGTAAAGAAGATAATCCAGACGGTTTGAACAGAAAGTTTTATTTTATTGCTGCATTGGAGCTTGCTTCAATTCGAAATTGAAAACGATGGTAATCCCACGGGCCGAATTGTCTACAATTCGATATTTTCTAAAACAAGACAAGGTGGTGCCCAAAAATGTGCGGAAACGAAATGGCTGACTCCCAATATTGAAGAAGATATTTGCCCGGTGGGGTTATATAAGCTACTTGTATCCAAAAGAACTGCAAACATAACCACTGAAACACTATTCCTTACTCCACATAAGAATTGGAAATATGGTTTATGGTTTAAAAACTCCCCAGTCTGTCCCAATACGATAGCTAAATGGGCAAAAGAATCGGCAGAACTCATTGGCATCAACACAACCAAGTCGAAGATAACCAACCACTCGCATCCAGCTACTGCTGTCAGCCAATTAGCCAAAGCAGGGATTGGCGAGGAACAGCTGATAAAGATAACAGGCCATTCTTCTGCAGCGTCAGTGAAAACGTATCTCCAACTGGACCAACAACATTACAAAAAAATAATCACAGCCATAAGGAATGAAAAAAATTTCTTTCAAGAAACAACATCAGTATCTACTTCATCATTCGAAAATAATGCTCGTAATGTGTATAATAATCGTACTATCAATAATTATTATTTTGAGAATAAAGATGAATAATTTGTTGTTATGCTTCTATCTGGTTATTTTTGAATAAAAAACTATTTTTTATTTCGTTTGATTTATATTGTTGAATGATCTTTCCAAATACCACACGAAATTCGAACTTTTTTTGAGAACACTCTGTCGTTTTTTGAAAATTATACAAATTTCACTCAACAAAGTGATCCCGAAATCCTGAAATACTCGCCTTCGGCTCGTGGTATTTTAAGGATAACTTTGTTTCGTGAAATTTAAACGCATAATTCCCAAAAAACATTTCGCATTGATGTCTATCGATGCCTTTTTGATGATTAAATCGTTTCATTCGAAGTGAAGTCGTAATTTTCATCAGTCAAATGTCAAAAAATGACAGCCAGTGATATGAAGAGCTATTCGAATCGAAACCTCTGATCGAAGACCCCATTTTGAATAATTTATGTCAATATACGATGACCAGTTGCAGTTTCCGAACTCTTAAATCATAACAGCACGAATTCGAACCCATAGTACTTTCGGGAAAATCAAATCGTCCGCCTCTGAGCGTGGCTCCGTCCACACGTATCCATATTTCGGAACAATAGTTGTCCCATCGTATGGAAAAAGTTCATTCTTTATGCATGCGGTATAACATCGAATAAAGTGGATTTTCATTGTCTATCGGAGATATTCTCTGAACTTCGAACAAGCCACAGAAATCTGAAATCAGAAATGGCGAATAGCGGAAGTAACTTCCACGAGAATTCTATGAATCGCAAGATTTCAGTAGGCGATATTCCGAAGGACATGGGGACGAAGTCAACGGTCGAGAAAATGAGGTTTCAGCTCCCTGAAGCGGATGATGAAAGATGTTTTCTTAGTTCCATATTGTCTGTGCTAATTCATATATTTTGGTTCTTCCATTACAGGGTGGAACTTCAGCGTATGATAACAATAACCTCTTACTATTCTGAAGACACTTCGTATTTCAGGAATGACTAAATCAACACGTTTCAACATGTATCCAAATTCACATAGGTTATCGTCAAACTTTCTTACCAATAAGTTTAGATCGTAGATGAGAAGTCGTTTGACCTTCCACACCTTACTTCCGAATTCCGTAAGGCAAATTAATGGCTATCTTGAAAACGAAGAAAAAATTCCTGTGAACTTAATAGTTATCGACCTATCAGTTCAGTTTCCTTTCAAGATGTTAGAAAGGTTATTTTTTTATTTCTAGTTGATGACATCGACTACTTTGGTCATTAGCCTTGTACAAACTTCAATATTGCTCACACAACAGTAACCATAAATATATGGACAATTAAATTACTGAAGTATACAAATAGAAGAAAAAAATTAGTGATATATGCAAATAAATATCATAGGTGTAACCCATACGAAATCAACGTATGGGTTGATATATGTTGAGTTCATATTTTTCCAGAGTAATTGGTTTTTTCTGTAAACAGCAAGACCTTGCGTTCTGCACTATCGCCATCTTTCAATATATCCTCAAGGAACTGCACATGTGGACCTGTTCGCGGATGTTATTATAATTAAAGCATTCAAAGAGGATATGCTTGACAGTCAATATCTCACCGGATTCCTCACACCTCGGTTTCCTCAATCCTCTTATCATATACAGTGATGCATTAGTATGATCTATTCTCAATCTTGCCAAGATCATTTCTTTTCTATGTCTTATATTCTGTAAATTTTTCGTTTGGAAGACTGATCTCCTGATTTCCTTTAGTTTAGCAGTACTTCTTTTCCATTCTATCTGCCACTCTTTCTCATGATATTTTTTCAAGATATTTTTGATGTCATTGTCATCTACACAGATGCCGTCATCAGGTGTCGCAGCTTTGTCAACAGCCTCATCTCTTGGCATTCCGATGTGCGTAGGTGTTCAAATAAACTCAACAAGTTTTCCCCGCTGTCGCAGCCATGTGATCGTTGCCTGAACATTACTCACTAGCCCATTTTAATGAAATGGATATTGTATTTTCTCCAAGGAACTCAAGGAGCCAGTGCAGATCACAAACGAAGAGTTCTCCATTAAGTCACAATACTTTAGTGCCTGTCAGATAGCATACATTTCGGCAGTGGAGATACTGCAAATTGAGGTCTGAGTCCGTGCATGAGTTTTTTCATCTAGCAGTATTGCACTAGCTACGCTATGTTCTGTTTTTGAAGCGTCGGTATAAATCATGACTTCGTCTTGGAAGTTGGACATTATCCTCATGAATTCCATTCTGAGAAGTGTTTTATTAGTATTCTCTTTGGAGTAATTATGACATTCCAGATTAATTTTGGGGACTTGGTACCTCCAAGGGGTAAAATCATAGGTCTGAAGTGGAAAAAAAACTGATTCTGTAGGGGCTTTGCCTGGAAGTACCAATTGCAATTTTTACACCATTGTAATGAATTCTGTCCAATCTTTTGAGCCAACTTTGTCTAGCCAGTCTAAAAATAATTGATTGATAATCCCCATTTTATTCCAGCTGTGCATCTCATCATATTGAGTAGCGGTTTGCAACTTCTCTCTAAGTTTTTTATGTGTTCTGACCAAGTGAGTTTATGATCAAATGTCATACCAAGGTACCTCACTTCAGTTTTGAAAATTATATTCTTTGTAACCAGAAATAGTTTTGGGTGATCGTGTGCCGATCTCAATTTAGAGAAATTAACACCAATCGTTTTGGTCGGAGAAAGTTTGAAACCGAGTTTATTTGTATATTCCGTGGTGATGTTAATTACAGACTCAAGGTGGTTTTCTGCATCTTCAATTGACGGAGAGGAAATAAAATGTCAAAATCATCCACAAACATGAATTTCGGTATGACTGGATCAAGACCATCAAAAACCGAATTTACAGCTATCTTGAACAAGGTTTGAGCCTTGTGGAATGCCAGTTCTCAGACGTCAAACAACTTACCACTAACCTTGACATAAAATTTCCTTTGTTCAAAGAAATTGACAATAAATTTAGCGAGTCTACCATTCATGAATATTTCTGACTATGCTAGTCAATGTCAAAAAATACTCATCATTTAACGTTCGATTCAAACCCTCTAAATGGATAAACTTGATCCTCCTTCCAAACCAGCAACTTCAAGAACCTTCTTCCATTGCAAATAATAAACTCATATATCTATGAGGTAGATAAAATTAGTTGAGTGATATGCGGAATGAAAAAGAAGCTCTGATCAAAGTTGAAGGCACAATTCGGTTTTCACCTGAACATAAGTTATAAAGAATTACGGCAGATTGAATGGACCTCTTATGAATTCAATAAAGATATCATTCCTGATTCTTGGATAATAATTTTTGGGTTTGATCTTCCAAGAAATATTTGGGCAGTTCCAAATCATTTGAGAACGGGTCATGGGCGTACCAATAGCCTGCTCTTAAGATTGAAGTTGTGAATGTAGAGGAGCAGAGGAAACAAGACCGCACCTCATCAATAATTATCCCATATATAAATTTCAGGATGAAGTTTGGGCTATTCATGATAATAATGAGTCTTTCTTGCAAAGTAGTGGAATTAAAACAAATTTGATATGTGATTTTCAATTATTTTACTGTTACTGTCTTCGATGTGTTCAACTTAGAGAAGCCTATATCTTTATTAATATAATATAACTCTTGAAGGAAAAAGTCCTTCACCATTCAATATTTAAACTTATTTTTTAATATATTAAAACACTCATGCGGGGAGCCAGTATTTTTTTATTGGGGGGTTTTCCCTAAGCTTCTAAGTCATACGCCAATTTGTATAGCACCCCGTCACCAGCCCCAGCTAGAACATCCATTATTGATTGCTAACAAAATTTCTGTATACAGGGTGAGTCTTTGACCACTGCGTTAATTTTAACCATAGATTCTTTACGTCAAAAGAAACACTTTCTTCCTATAACATTTTTCCAAATTTGGCCCCGTTCAAAAGATATAGGGTGTTGAAATTTCATAAAAAATTGCATTTTCACCTGTAATATTCAAACGACAATATCAATTGAAATGATCTCCTGTAGAAGGTTTTTGATAACAGTCATGCATATTTTGGCATCGTTAGATTCATTCCATTTCTTGTGGGTTTCTCACTACTACTCTACAGATTGGTTAAATTGCATGAAAAACAAATATCGTTGAACTAAAGGTCCGTATCTTGTACTTCCTGGAATCATTAGTCTTTTTTACAGATAAAATCATTCGCCATCTTTCCTCCTAAATTGCACCATTCTTGAGATATTTGAAGTTGAAAGGAATTAAATCGATATAATTTTGTCCAAATTTTCTGATTTTCCCAAATCCAACTCTGTGCTGAAATGATTCAATAACAAGATTTGTTCAATGTTGCCATATTTTATGTCTATATTAAATATTTCTTCAAAAGGTTGGGGAAATCTCTCCAGTCTATGGTTCCACCACTAAAAACTAATAGATGAAATTAACCACTGAACAATTTTTGTCTTACATTCACGTCAAAATCTGAATTGCCATTTGCTGTATTCATTATCAATGATGTCTAGCACCTTGTTTAATATTTAATCCAGAGTAATATTCCATAAAAAATAGAGAAAAAGATTTCCTTCACTAACATAGGTACTTCGGTATATTCTCATGACCGTTGAAATAGGTAATGTATTTTCTGTCAGGACCTGTTGAATTGAAGACTTGTCTTTATGAAGAGCTGGTTCTTTATAGCTTCAGACTTTCAGGGTCCATCAAATTATATCTATTCTAACATAGGAATGCTTCAAATTAAGATCATATGAGTTTTAAAATCTTCGAATCCAGTCTCCTTGATTTATTTTGTAGGTTTATAGTTTTTTCACATATTTATTTCATACACCGATTCAACCTGGTACCTACACGAACTTAGGAGATAATAGTATTTGACTTAGTTTTAGTATTTCTGAATGTTTGTTATGATGCATGGTTAATTAAAATTCAATCAATATTGAAACTGGAAGCTATAGGTTCATAAACAAGAAAGATTAGAATAGAAATGTATTTTCTGACCATAATCATTTTATACTGAATTGAATGATTTCAAACTATCGAAATTATTATTATTATTTTATTATAATATTTTCCACATTTTTTAAATAACTGTTGACAGTTTCAAACAGAATCAAAACAACAAGGAACCACAGAACACTATTTTATTGTGAACAACCCACCACAGAGACGTTATTAAAACATTTCAATGTGGTAATAATTCACTCTAGTTATTCTGAGAAAAAATTATAACTGAAGATCGATAATGATTATCTTTCATTTAAAAAAAACTTTGCAATTATTAATTTTTTCTCTCCTGGGGTTCGGTAATAAATTAATATTCTATGGTAAGGTATTAAAATTTGACATAATCTATGAATAACCATTATTCAATATTTCTGTTTTTGTTTACTTAATTAAAACAGATATTCTGATTATAAAAACCAAAAATTTGTTCAGTAATTAATTATAGTCTAAACAGAATAGATTCTTACTAACGAAAAAACACGTAGTTGGTTTTTCAGAATCAAATGTAGGTGATCAAACCTAATTCCTTCAAGCAAATATAATTGCACACCTAAATCTGAGAATACTTGTAATCTATTCAAGTAATTTGTTATTGGGATTCAGTAGAGAAAATAATCATCAAGCAAAGTAACATCACTGTAAAATAATTATTCGTAGTGACATTATTCATTGTTGTTGAAGATTTCGAAAAAGATTGCCTTATTTTTAACAGTCTCATAGACCTGTTCACTGGTCTCTGTCAAGGAGAAGAAACTTAAATAATATCAGTGTTTGGAAAATCATAGATGATATTTTCTGGCTTTGAGTGAAACCTCTTGCCTTGGAAGTTTTCATAGAAATGATGGTTTTAATGATTTGGAAATCTTAAGAAGAAAATTACAAATGTATGATGATAACATTCAATAATTCTGAGGTTTTTTGGGAATTTCTCACTAGGAAGGAATGGTTTATAATCTTGAAGTAGAAAAAAATTATAGTAAACAGCAAAAATAGGTTTATGGTGTTGAATTTTTTTTACCAGAAAATTAGTATTTTGTATTTTTCCTTCTGGATATGGACCTAATCGGATGAAACATGAGTGAGTGAATCATTTCTTATAGGGAAAATAATGTTTTTAAACAATTCAGATTCAATAGTGGATGCTGTGGAAAGTATTTTTTATTCAAACTAAACTGGACTACAGAGGGGTATTTGCCCAATGTGAAAACTTAAAATGCTTATAACTTTTCAACGCAGCTGAATATAGAAAAACCGTAATGGAAAAAGTGTTTCTTTTGATCTCAAGAACCTATGGTTAAAATTAACGCAGTGGTCAAAGACTCACCCTGTATATACCTTCCTGTACTTCAACAGAAGTTGTTTAAGGCGGGTTCAAGTCCACTTTTTGAACATAACCTCACATTTCGAAACTCGAGTTTGTGCTGAGGTATGGAATATTTTCTCGTTGTGCCCAGACATGGGGCCGCATTAAGCATTAGTAAGAAGCAGTGTTTAGGGCTCGTTTCGTCTTTGTCCCATTTTGCGTGCTAGTATATAGAAAATGGGGCCCCTCACGAATTTGCGTCAAGACATAGCATTGTGTCTTAAGGTATCCATTTTTCAGTAGCCCTATTTTGGGAGCTAGGATGTGTGCTCGGTCATTGTTTGAGAAATTTTTCACGTCAAGATGTAGACGTATTATGTTCAGTCTGGAGGCACCGTCTAAACCAGTCTTCAGGACTCCACTATGTTTTGGGGCAGAATTTTGAACATAAACTTACAGTTTGAATCGTAATCATTTCATTATATTTCGCTGAAGATATGTTATGTATCAGTCGACTCCCTAGATGATAAAGGTGGATTTGCCGTATTATTACATCTGAGAGAGAAATAATTTATGGAGAAAAATATGAACCAGTCCGAAATTTCTAGACATATTTAACTTTCGCTCACATTGAATTCACCTACATAGGAATTACTCATTCAAGTTTTAACGTAGAAACAAAATGCCGTCCAATCCAATTTGTGCATCATGATATATTTCAACAGTCCAATAGCACTGGGAAAATTTTTAGTTGAATCTAGATTATTTTGCTCCAGGTGATTCATGGAAAATTCAAAATTTCCTTTACTGTGATAAGAAAAAACCATTCTAATTATGTTTACTCGAATAGTAACGTTTGGTTTTCGTTATAGAGAACTGGCAAAAAGCATAATTAATTCGGATTAATTTAAATAATGGATAAATCTTGAAGTGGAAATATATGCTTTGAAAGGAAAGTTGAATACAGTTCGCTTTCTAGGTTGTTTGAATGCAAATACCTTCACTTACTAGCACAGGATGCAGACTGATCCATCACCTATATTTTTGCGTTCCTATCGATTGCTCCGAAGTCATGATTGATGTGCTTATTTTGAATTAAGTTAGGGATATCGGAAAGAACGATGTAATGTCATTTAGGACATGATCAAGTAACTCTTAAATTAAAAGAATAATGGTACACTCCATGTAAAAATCATGAAAGTAAAAGTCAAGCGACAAGCGATTGCTTGTTGAAACTTCTTTCAAACTTTCGGCTTACATTAGTGAAGATTGTGAAAAATGGTTATCTCAGTTTTTTTCCTAGTATGGACAAGACGTTTTGGGAACGAGGCATAATGAAATAACCTTCTAAATGGCAACAAGTGCATGTAACTATGTTGAAGAAAGACCCAAAATTGAAGTAAAATGATGGATTTCTCTTTCCCTGATATATTCAAATACCTAACCTAACCTAATATACAGGGTCATTCACGGGGAACCTAACCCATATTTATACGGGAAACTACTGAACGTATTTTCATGAAATTCAGCACTTACAAGTATTTCACGATGCTGATGAAATCTAAAATATTTTCAAGGCATGAGCACCTCCGGTTTTTCCGGAAATGACGTCAACTTACGTTTTTCAAATTACAACACCATTTTTTTATTGCAGAAATAGATTCCTTAGAAAATTTCAAGTTATTTTGATGTAACATTTTTCAGTTTTGGTTGGAAAATTCTCTCTGAGCGGGAAAATTCGAGAAAAAAATCGAAAATAGAGCTCCACTGAAACAAGAATAACTTCGAGGGTTTTGGATGAAAAATTTTCATTTTTGGGATTTTTCAAGATGTAACATTGATGTATCCACTTTAGAAATCGAAATTGCGATTCATGATACGTGAAAAAATCGCTTCCAAAGTTAGGGATGACAAAATCGTGAAAAATAACTTTTTTCAAATTAGAACCCCATTTTTTTATGGCAGATAGGTATTGAATCTACGTAAAAAAATAATGTGAGTGTATGCATCACATTCTTGCCCTAAAGTGGATATTTTCTGAGTTATACACAAACACTGTTTTTCGTCTTGAATTTTCAGCTTTTTCTTTTCCCTTCACGCCAAATAAATTTTCAGGAACTGTTACTTAAACCATGTTTTAGATTTTACTACCCTAATATGGAAGAGAAAAAAGTTACAGGTTGTTCCTAAATAGATGGCGAATTTGGATTCGAATTTGTATCGGAAACCTCTTTATTTCAACTAATCGGCCATCGGTTTTCTCTCCAGTGATAAGTAAATAATTCCTTATGAACTATATGCAAAAACTTACCATGTTTTACATTCTTTTTTTTTAATTATAGATATCTTTAATTACATCTGCCAAATTCCTCTTTATTCAGTAGCATTTTGTGTTTACTATTGATTTGAGAAATGTCGAATCTTTCGTTGAGAAATCTATACACAGAGAAAAAAGTGTAGTAGAAGATGAGAACAACGAAATTACAGTTCTTGCATATTTTCGTGTGAATCCTCAAAATTCTCTCAAAGATCCGAGATTGCTCTGGGATTATCTCAATCGAGTGTTTGGAGAATATTAAAAAAATATAAAATGCACCCATATAAATTCAAAAGGGTACAGGAAGGATTTGAAGGAAACTGATTTCGTCAGGAGAACAGAGTTTTGCGAAGCTATGATGATTCGATTTCAAGAGAATGAAAACTTTTTGGAGTGTATAATTAGGACAGATGAATCTAAATTCACAAAGAAAGGTTCTTTCAATAGGCATAACAGTCATTATTGGGATGAAGAGAACAACCACCACTTCAGACAATGGAACTTTCAAGAGACCTGGAGTTTCAATGTTTTTTGGGCCATCAAAAATAATACAATTCTCGATGTTCACATTTATGATGGGACTTTAACTGGTAAGATAGAACACTACACATGTTTGCATTATTTAAAGAATGTTCTCCCTTAGGAGATAGATATTCTGACATATTGACTCAAATAATTGAGCCGCTAGTACAGAACCATAATGACTTATGGTATCAACAAGATGGCGCGCCTCCACACAATTCACTCAATGTGTCAAATATCCTATACAGGCTATTTGAAGATCGATGATTGGCGAACAATGGTCCACATCTTTGGCCACCACGTTCTCCCGATTTAACTCCTTTAGACTGCTATGTTTGGGGTAGGATAAAAAATATTGTCTACTCAACTCCCCTGACTGATAAAGAGGAATGCATAGATCGAGTCAGATATGCGTTCAGGTTTGTTTAGATTTTTAGATTCATAGTTTTGAAACTCAATTTGGTTTTTAAACACTTTTGCAGATCTCTTCCTCGCGATGAAATAAGAATAGCAACGCACGAAGCATTCCTGAGACGTATAAATAAATGTCTAGAAATTAACTGTCAAAACGTTGAGCATCTTCTCTAGTTACAACTGCGAGAGTTTGCCATGGTTCTCTTAATAGTAACTTGAAGTCGGTTTCAGGAAGGGGTGAAAAATCTACAGCATGGTTCAAATAACAGTTCATGAAAATTTCATCTTTTTGGCGTGAAGGGAAAAGAAATAGCTGAAAATTCAAGACGAAAAACAGTTTTTTGTGAATAACTCAGAAAATATCCACTTTAGGGCAAGGGTGTGATGCATACTTTACATTATTTTTTAACGTAAATTCAATATCTGCCATAAAAAAATGGGGTTCTACTTTGAAAAAATTGATTTTTCACTATTTAGTCATCCCTAACTTTGAGAGCGATTTTTTCACCCCCTGTATCAAGAATCGCGATTTCGATTTTTAAAGTGGATAGGTACATCAATCTTACATCTTGAAAAATCCCAAAAATTTCCATCCAAAAACCTCAAAGTTATTCTTGTTTCAGCGGAGCTCTATTTCCGATTTTTTTTATCGAATTTTCCCGCTCAGAGAGAATTTTCCAACCGAAACTGAAAAATGTTACATCAAAATAACTTGAAATTTTCTGAGGAATCTATTTCTGCAATAAAAAAATGGTGTTCTAATTTGAAAAACGGAAGTTGAGGTCAAGGTCATTTCCGGAAAAACCGGAGGTGCTCATGCCTTGAAAATATTTTAGATTTCATCAGCATCGTGAAATACTTATAAGTGCTGAATTTCATGAAAATACGTTCAGTAGTTTTCCTAATGACTCGAAAGCGATGATTCTCCGGAATCGAATCTTCTAATACCTCTAAATGACTTTTACGAGAATTCCATTCCAAGTTTTTCAGAACCCGAACAGAGCATAATAAGATATCTATCATTATGTGGGTGAGATGTGATTTTTGATGTGAATAACTACTCGTAAATAGCTTATCAAGAGCGTTAAAGCCATCTGATCTCACGTCAGTACTTCTTAAAGGTCTCCTAGTAAGGTACGGGTCCCTAAAAATCAACAACATCTAACAGAATTACAGTTTATCACATGACTTTCCTTCAAAAATTTCAATAGAAGCTAAGGGACGGACCTCACAATTTTCGATCAGCCAAATGAAATCCTGTCGTAATTCTATGTTGACGGTAAGGAAAAATCCGTTTTATTCATGAAGGAAACCTTCAAGTAAAAGTTTTTGTCGGCCGATGTGTATGTAAGAGAATATCATTCCGATGGTAGGAAATAGAATCCCAACTCAAATTATCGTTTGAGCATAAAAAATTTCATTTATGTTGGCGAAGTGAAAATTCTTTCCTTTTCCTCCGAATATTGGGAAAGTTGCTTGGGGTGGAAAGTTCCTTTGAAAAAGTTTCAATCATAATAGTGTTCAATTCCTTCACAACAAATCCACTTGATGAATTAAAAAGATGGTCCTGCGGGCATTCGGATTGTCTGTTTTCTCTTAGATCGCGCTTTTGTACGTACACATTTACTTATCAGTCGAGGCAGTAACTTTCTTAGGGGAGGTTAATAAACGGGCTTCGTGTCTTTTAATCATAAATAATCAATTCAATCCCTGCTTGTTCTGAAGACGCCCAACTCATATGGATCTCGCTTATTTTTCTCACAATAACATCTTCAAGGGAAATTAATCCTCAGGCAGGTCAACAGCAGAAAGGATGTCTGGATCTTTTCAACAGATTTTCAGGTTTCCGTACCTCAATTGCCCTGAACATAGAAACAAAAAGAAGGTGCATGGATTACGAAGCCACCCTGTCTCCTGTTTATTATAAATAAGTAGATACGACATATTTTCATATTTTACTACTTCGGAAATATTGAGAAGGTGTTATGCCTGCACGAACATAATACAGACAACGTATATATCTACTTTTGAAATGTTTAATAGACAAACCAATTTAATTGAAACACTCTGTATTCAAAGAACCGTATATGTATGTTTACCATTTCTATTTATATTATCATTCATTTATAAATTGGTATATAACGATATCATGAACAACCCAGTTTTTTCAATTATTCATTCGTTCTATCAATGAAATTGTGATTCTTAGAAAAGAAGTGTATCGTTAGTTTTTAAAGACAATTGAAAATAGGAGAATATTCAGTGAACAAATCCCTTAACATATTATTATATCCTTTGAAGAATTTGATATTCCCGTTCGAATATTTAGTGGGCAATTCCCCGAGGATTTGAAGGATTTGTCCATTTAATGTGCCCTCGTTATTAAACCTTTGAAGGGTTTGTCCACTGAATATTCTCATATGAATATATGTAAGTATCAGAATATTATAATATTTAGCGGTCCAGTTGCTGAAGATTTTAGGGATTCGTCCACTTAATATTCTCAATAATGCAGTTACTGAGAATATGTAGTGGAAAATCCGTTGAGATATTTGTCCACTCAATGTACTCTCGTTATATGACCTTTGAAAGATTCATCCACTAAATATTTCCATTCGAATATTCAATGGTCAAATCCCTGAGGATTCGAGGGATTTTTTCATTAAATATTCTCATTAATGCAATAAATGGCGATATGCGGCTGAAAAATCGATTGAAGCTTTTTGGTAACCTTTGAGAGATTTGTCCACTTAATGTTCCTTCGTTATATAACGTTTGATGGATTTGTCCACTAAATATTTCCATTAGTGGTCAAATCCCCGAGGATTAGTCCACTAAATATTCTCATTGATGAAATTAATGACGATATGTAGTGTAATAACTCGTTGAAGGTTGTTTATAACCTTTGAGGAATTTGTCCACTCAATAGGCTTCTTCTGAAAAAATGATTTATTCAGAAAGACCAGCTGGTTGTTCTAGAATGAATTTCGCGAATCTACGGCGATGTGAATGGTCGGTCGGCTTCAGTTCCTGCACTAGTTGAATCTTGTGAGGTTTCAAAGCCAAATTCAATGCAAAATTCGCCATGTGGTAGTTTTGGATAACCCCAATTGTTGAGAACGTCAAGAAATTGATAAATTTGGATCTTCTTTAACATTGTGGCTCACGGCTGCAATGTTTTCAGTTAAACGTCGAACACGCGTTGGTGTTGGCACATTTTGTACCGAGGCCGTAGACTCAAATTCAGCGAACAAATTCTTAATAGCGGTCTCAGAAGGTTGTCCGAAAATATCACGTAATTTTAATAGAACCACCATGTTCATTGTGGGTTTTAATTATTTGAATGCGATTTTCAAGCGGAACTGAATTCATTGTAACAATTGCCCAAGCATCTACAACGAATATGTCAAAAAACTAACTGTCAATGCTGTCATGTAGTAGGTGTGGCCACAATTAAAAAACAATGTTCTTGTTGAAAGACCCTTTTTAACGTGTTTGATAGAAGTGGTTTGTGAAAAGTTGACAACATCTGTTTTCGCTCTGTTACCGGTCTCGTTCCCCATGAACGTTCCTCCCCAAGAAGGCCACTTCGACAATATTTCTTCCATGAGCAATCTGACCGAAAAGTCTGTCGATTGTATCTAATCCAGACGAAGGCAGGGACGTAATTGTCGTGCTGTACTGAATGAAAAATATTAGAAATATCCACCGTGCAATTAGGAAAGGTTTCAGAAATTACTGCGGTCGGAAAGAAGCCTCTGAAATCGAAAATTAAGAAAAGATATGTTGGGCTGGCGAGATTGGAAGTTGGGGGGGCGTCGTCGCTAATGCTTCACCTACAAGTTTATTGATGGCCTAACTTCTTCAAGATTTATCCGTCAGACATTTACTCTGACTCCCCAACTTCTTACGCGCTTCCTCTTTCGAGAGATTAGTCTGTTGAAACCATCCCCTAATATGTCCTCTGCAATCTGTTACCGCTTTTCGATTTCTAAAACCAGCGTTTCGGCTGGATTTTTTCACAAAGAACATGTGTCACTCTGAAGGTGGCTGCCAGAAGGATAACACGCTTTGTAATGGGGATTGCTCGGATGCAGAACTCCACGCTTCAATTATTCAGAATTACCGAGTTTGCTTGCAGAAGTAACCCCTGCAGAGTTCGAAAATAAATACGAAACTCTTCCTTCAATATTCACCAACCTTATTTTTCTTATCATGAATATCAGTTGAACATGGGGGTCTGATCATTCTCTTAATTACATAAAAAATTATGATTTTTCTACTTTGCTCATCAATATACAGGGTGTAACTAAATAAGTGTAAATATTCAAGGAGGTGATTCCTCATAGAAAAAAAGATAGGATCTTTCATAAAAAGAAACTTCATTGGAGCATCCCTTGTTAAGATACAGCCCCTCAAAGGGAATACATAAATTTGTATAACAATTTTTTTCACAAGCACCAAAAAAGTTACAATATTGAAATTAACCTAACGTTTCCTACTAGCAAAAAGACACTTATCCAGTTATTTATTTGGTTTACCCCATGGTTGTAAGAGCTCTGGTGCCTACTTGGTTGCCCAAGCATGCAGTTTATCGTGCGGCCTGAAGTTGACTCATGGTCGTTCTTTTCGCCACACGTACCCCACATGAGGGCATTTGGCCGGAAATGTCCACGCCAGCACGTTAAGCCTCAGGCTTAACTTCTAGTTCGGTATCGGTTTACCCAAGCCTAACCACTACTAGTGAAGCCGCAACACTATCCAAGTCACTACTAGCTCTGCAGGCTAGCGCCCGAGCTGAGAACGCAGCTCACCCGTCGAGGTTTCACCCTCTCGCCCAGCATGCGGGCTTTCAACCACTGCCACCACGAGTCCTTCCTCAAGCGAGGCAGTATCCGGTCTAAGAGACAAAGCTCTTCCGACCTAGGGGCTTGGACTGCCCCCCCGTGGTACCAATCATCGCGTCATTGGCTAGGACATGCTACGGGAACGCATTCCCTTCTCAGTTTTGAATCTTGGGTATTCGAGCCTGAGCCAAGCTCCGCAATAAGATCATGACTGACCTCTAGACCGTTCCTAGTACACCTGCAAGCAGGTCATAAGCCCTACACCGCGGCAAGGTGACGGTCACGTAGGGCCCATGGTTGTAAGGGTGGGAAACGCAACCCCTAAAGTTTATTTCCAATGTAACTTTTTGTCTTATTATTTGTTTACCATTTAAAAATTTATTTCCGATAGCCTGTTTCATTCTAAACAAAAAATGTCTCATGAGTTTTTTGCCCAAAATAAACCAGTTCGCAGCAAAAAATTATTTTACGAACAACTACAGAGATAGGTACATCGTCATAAATGCGAACTGGATTTATTATTATTCTGTAGTTAGTAAACCAAAAAAGTGTCTTTTTGCTAGTTAGGTTAATTTCAATATTGTACCTTTTTTGGTGCTTGTGAAAAAAATTGTTATACAAATTTTATGTACTCCCTTTGAGGGGCTGTATCTTAACAAGGGATGCTCCAATGAAGTTTCTTTATATAAAAGATCCTACCTTTTTTTCGATGAGGAATCGCCTCCTTAAATATTTTACACTTATTTAGTTACATCCTTCTTTTTAGGAGAAGTTTTGTTATTATTACGAATCCGGTTCTGCTTCTTGTTCAGTACCAACAGTTTTTCGTATTGCCCATTCGCATTATTTATTTTTTTAGACGGTTTAGGTACATGTCAATCTCTAATAGTTTAATATGTCAAAAAAGAACGACAATTACGAAGAACCACCTTTCCCGTGCGCGAGATAGTCATTATTGACGCATGGTAATCTCAGAAAATCAAGACCTCAAGTGCAACTGTGGACCGGTTTCGAGGTGACTGCCTCTCATCAGCACAGTGTGGCAATGGCAGTCTTGAAGGAGGCTGCCAGTCTTTGATGATCATGAGTGAGTCATAAATGCGAAACTTTGTTTTAGCATACCTTTGGAACTAAATGACCAACAGACTTGAAATTTTGGATTTTAAGTATACGACAATAGCTTACTGGATAATGAAAATTTCTGTGTTCTGGTGATATCCAGAGGTTCTCAAATAGGAGCCTGAAAATGCGGCGAAATGGTTCCAGTAAAGGATGGTACGGCAGTGTTTGCTTCGCGCTCGACTTAGTTGGGGCACTTTCGTGCCCCCAGATACAACACAAGATATTCCTACCTTATAAGATCCTAAGTTCTTGACAGAACATGCAAATTTGACGTTTCTTCCAGCAGCGACTGTGATATTTTCGATAACATCTGTGAACTCTGGTTCTTCGACAGGAGCTGAAAGGAGGATAATCTTTTGAAATTAATAGAGAATATTCAATTTATTTTATGAAAGTAATGAATCGAAATGTTAATAGTTCATTTGTAGAGCAATCACTTTTCAATCTTTCGGTTAAATGGTTTGTATTTTTCAAGATTAATCATAGGACCATAAAATATACGAGATCTGAATAAAATCGTAAGCCGACTTTACAGACCTACGTGAAGAATGTTTTTACAGAAACAAGAAATATTCAAAAATAAACAAGTTACGGGATTGGATCAGAAATTCACAAAATTGAAAACCACTTTGTATCTTTCGAACAAGTCAAGTTATCAATGTGTGGCTACTTTTTTCTAATTCCTTCAGAAATTGGTGTTTCCTGTCAAAAGTACATTGAAATAGGGGTTCATACATCATTCAGAGGAAATGAGAACACAATCGGAATGGTAATATTATATCCTGCAGTCAGCTTTGGTGAGAGATTGAAGTTTCTCTATATCATTTCTAGAAACTTCCTCGAGATCGTTAATCATGAAAAAAACCATAAAATCCCGACTCATCCTGAGCATCTTCTTTCGATAAGTTCTAATTGTTTAAGTCTGCAATTTCTGTCGTGAACTTTTTGGAGCATCCTGTGCGAGTGGAGACACATCCTTATTTCCAGCTATGCCATTATTATTCGAATCAAGGCGCAGTAGTTATTACATCCCTGGCAGTTGTCTCAGAAAATTTGTCCCGAACTGAGGGGATATGAAAGTTTGAAGGTGGCGTTGCAGACTGGGAATAGCATAATCTGAGGACTTTGTAGCCTCTTCCTCATGATAAACATAAGTTATCGGAGTTGTGTATTGTCTCATCATATTCATTATTATTCAGGCTTGTTAATAACTTTCGAAATAATTCATATTTGAAAAGGGTCCAACGATTTTCACGTTTTTCGACAGAATTCATTTACGGATCTTTGTGGTGGAATTAAACCGATTACTTCAGCCTGATCGAATGTGGTTTTGCTGAATAAAACTATTCAGTTTGGCCAGAGAATGGAAACGGTCAGTAACAGAAATGCGTGTGTTTCAATCGATTACTCAAGAAAAATCGGGGAACCTATTTTTTTAATTGGGGCATAACCTGAGTTTAAACTGTTATAGAATCGAATATTTTCACAAAAAAAGAGATACAAATATTAAATTTACACCACCAAAAAAAATTAGGAAAACACCAACGTGAGATGACATGGGATCAGCGCTTTTATTAAGCTTTATTTGTGAGAATTTATTCAAACTTTCAAAAATCACATTTCCGCAATTCCAAGAAGTAATAATTGATACATCAAAACTACTGGGCTCATATGACCGAAGAACCATTTAATTCTCAAGATCATCCCGTTTGAGAGTCAACGTAGGCATGTACGGACAAAATCGGCTTTACCTAACACTATTGCTACAATTTTCAACCAAAAACTCAAAAATTTCAAGAAAATTTGAGAGCACTTTGTTCAAGTAAACAAGACGGTCAAAAAACACCATAAATAACCAGAAGTGACCAGGTATTGAAAACAATATCAATATTCAGATTTCAAGAGATTTAAGCCTATTTCAAGCGAAAGACCGCTCATTATTTTGGTCTTTCTGGTGGTCATTGCTTATGGCAATGAATGTGATGAAATGACCGATAGAAGGACCAAAACGATGACTAACAATGATCGATTTTAGTCCTTCATAAATGCCAAATAGGATCTTGAACTCGTAACACCCTGTGTAATATTTTGGAAATGCCTATTTTAAATAGACCTACAGAAAGTTCCGCTATACTACAGGGTCTTTCACGAGGAACCTCACCCATATTTATACGGGAACCTACTGAACGTATTTTCATGAAATTCATCACTTCTGAGTATTTCACGATGCTGATGAAATCTAAAATATTTTCAAGGCATGAGCACCTCCAGTTTTTCCGGAAATGGCGTCAACTTCCGTTTTTCAAATTAGAACACCATTTTTTTATTGCAGAAATAGAGTCCTTAGAAAATTTCAAGTTATTTTGATGTAACATTTTTCAGTTTTGGTTGGAAAATTATCTCTGAGCGGGAAAATTCGAAAAAAAAATCGAAAATAGAGCTCCGCTGAAACAAGAATAACTTCGAGGTTTTTGGATGGAAAATTTTCATTTCTGAGATTTTTCAAGATGTAAGATATATGTATCCACTTTAAAAATCGAAATCGCGATTCATGATACAGGGGGTGAAAAAATCGCTTTCAAAGTTAGGGATGACAAAATCGTGAAAAATCAATTTTTTCAAATTAGAACCCCATTTTTTATGGCAGATATTGAATCTACGTTAAAAAATAATGTGAGTGTATGCATCACACCCTTGCCCTAAAGTGGATATTTTCTGAGTTATTCACAAAAACTGTTTTTCGTCTTGAATTTTCAGCTATTTCTTTTCCCTTCACGCCAAAAAGATGAAATTTTCAGGAACTGTTATTTGAACCATGCTGTTGATTTTTCACCCCTTCTTGAAACCGACTTCAAGTTACTATTAGGAGAACCATGGCAAACTCTCGCAGTTATAAATAGAGAAGATGCTCAAAGTTTTGACCGTTAATTTCTAGACATTTATTTATACGTCTCAGGAATGCTTCGTGCGTTGCTCTTCTTATTTCATCGGGAGGAAGAGATCTGCAAAAGTGTTTAAAAACCAAATTGAGTTTCAAAACTATGAATCTAAAAATCTAAACAAACCTGAAAGCATTTCTGACTCGTTCTATGCAGTCCTCTTTATCAGTCAGGGAGTTGAGTAGACAATATTTTTATCCTACCCCAAACATAATAGTCTAAAGGAGTTAAATCGGGAGAACGTGGTGGCCAAAGATGTGGACCATTGTTCGCCAACCATCGATCTTCAAATAGCCTGTATAGGATATTTGACACATTGAGTGAATTGTGTGGAGGCGCGCCATCTTGTTGATACCATAAGTCATTATGGTTCTGTACTAGCAGCTCAATTATTTGAGTCAATATATCAGAATATCTATCTCCTAAGGGAGAACATTCTTTAAATAATGCAAACATGTGTAGTGTTCTATCTTACCAGTTAAAGTCCCATCATAAATGTGAACATCGAGAATTGCATTATTTTTGATGGCGCAAAAAACATTGAAACTCCAGGTCTCTTGAAAGTTCCATTGTCTGAAGTGGTGGTTGTTCTCTTCATCCAAATAATGACTGTTATGCCTATTGAAAGAACCATTCTTTGTGAATTTAGATTCATCTGTCCAAATTATACAGTCTAAAAAGTTTTCATTCTCTTGAAATCGAATCATCATAGCTTCGCAAAACTCTGTTTTCCTGACAAAATCAGTTTCCTTCAAATGCTGTACCCTATTGAATTTATATGGGTGCATTTTATGTTTTTTTAATATTCTCCAAACACTCGATTGAGATAATTCCAGAGCAATCTCGGCATCTTTGAGAGAATTTTGAGGATTCACACGAAAATATGCAAGAACTGTAATTTCGTTGTTCTCATCTTCTACTACACTTTTTTTCTCTGTGTATAGTTTTCTTAACGAAAGATCCGACATTTCTCAAGTTTGTCATGGTACTTGTTGAAGGTATCTCTCGTTGGTCTGGGTCAGTCAGGAAACCTCTCAATGAACAGTCGAATCGTTCTATCTACAACTTTATTACATTCTCCATGAAGTAGAATGAGATTTAAATAATCTTCATTGGTAAAATTAGGCATAGTGATCGATTTTATAACTTAATACGAATTATCACCAAATTAATAGTAAACACAAAACGCTACTGAATAAAGAGGAATTTGGCAAATGTAATTAATGATATCTATCATTAAAAAAAATGAATGTAAAACATGGTAAGTTTTTGCATATGGTTCATAAGGAATTATTTATTTATCACTGGAGAAAAAACCGATGGCCGATTAGTTGAAATAAAGAGGTTTCCGATACAAATTCGAATCCAAATTCGCCATCTATTTAGGAACAACCTGTAAATTTTTTCTCTTGCATATTAGGGTAGTAAAATCTAAACATGGTTTAAGTAACAGTTCCTGAAAATTTCATCTTTTTGGCGTGAAGGAAAAGAAATAGCTGAAAATTCAAGACGAAAAACAGTTTTTGTGAATAACTCAGAAAATATCCACTTTAGGGCAAGAATGTGATGCATACACTCACATTATTTTTTTACGTAGATTCAATACCTATCTGCCATAAAAAAATGGGGTTCTAATTTGAAAAAATTGTTTTTTCACGATTTTGTCACCCCTAATTTTGAAAGTGATTTTTTCACCATCTGTATCATGAATCGCGATTTCGATTTTTAAAGTGGATACATCAATCTTACACCTTGAAAAATCCCAAAAATTAAAATTTTCCATCCAAAAACCTCGAAGTTATTCTTGTTTCAGCGGAGCTCTATTTTCTATTTTTTTTTCGAATTTTCTCGTTCAGAGAGAATTTTCCAACCAAAACTGAAAAAGGTTACATCAAAATAACTTGAAATTTTCTAAAGAGTCTATTTCTGCAATAAAAAAATGGTGTTCTAATTTGAAAAACGGAAGTTGACGTCATTTCCGGAAAAACTGGAGGTGCTCATGCCTTGAAAATATTTTAGATTTCATCAGCATCGTGAAATACTAATAAGTGCTGAATTTCATGAAAATACGTTCAGTAGTTTCCCGTATAAATATGGGTGAGGTTCCCCGTGAAAGAACCTGTATATAATTATACATATACGTGGTGAGTCTTTGAAAACTGCGTTAATTTCAGTCATAGATTCTTGACGTCAAAAGGAACATTTTCTTCCTATTACATTTTTCCAAATTTGCCCCCGTTCAAAAGATATAGGGTGTTGAAATTTCATAAAAAAATTGCATTTTCACCTGTAATATTCAAACGACAATATCAATTGAAATGATCTCTTGTTGAAGGTTTTTGATAACAGTCTTGCATATTTTGGTATTAATAGATTTATTCCATTTCTTGTGGGTTTCTCACTACTACTGTACAGATTGGTTAAATTGCATGAAAAACAAATATCACTTGAACTAAAGGTTCGTATCTTGTGTGTTTCTTTCGATCTCAAGAACGTAAGGTTAAAATTAACACAGTGGTCAAAGACTCACCCTGTATATCTATTTTAGGGGAAGCCATTATAGCCAAAATATTGAATCATCAGCACAATAGTTCATTTTTAATTCAAGTAAAAACAACCGAGGATACTTGTCAGGATGTACACCTACTGAGTGTCACTCACATAATAAGAATTTAAATAAAATCACTACGCTATACCAAGTCGCTGATAACTGTATTTCAGTTGGTGGAGATCGCAAGTGACATCAATATACAGGGTGTTCTGATTTGTTTCCGATAAACTGAAATTGGTGAAAGATCACATCATTCTAAGCCAAAAAGTTCCTTTGAACATGGGTCCGGAAATGCTTCGTTTCCGAGATACAGGGTGTTGATGTTGAAAAAATAATTCGCGTTTTCTTTAATATCTTTCCACTGATTCCAAATAATTGCTTGAAAGTTGGTACATCGGGATTTCCAAATTTGAGGTCGATTTGATTGTATATTCTAGAGGGCACCACTGGCAATCATTTCGTCCCCTTTACACCGTTGCAACTTTTTTGTGTTACTCTATACGTCATTTTGCACTAGAAAATTCGATTCCTCTGGCTTTTCTAGCTAAAAAAGGTATACCTTATGTAAGTCGCTAGGACCAACGGTTTCCGTTATTTCCATCCAAATATTTAATTTGAATTCATTTTGAAAATTTCTAGGGAGGATTTTCTATCGCCCACTTATGCAAATTGTGAAAATTAACTATTCCTCTTCGAGTAAGAGTGGACTCATCAGTCCAAATTACTTTTTTCAAAAAAATCTGGCTCTTGTTCATTTCTTGCAATAATAAATCTGAAAAATTGCCCCCTTCTAATTTCGTCACCAGGATGAGGGCTTGAACAGGCGTTAAGTGGTAGGCTTTGTGATTGTTGTTTCTAAGTGTTCGGAATATTGAGTTTTTGGCATATTTTACGAATACTGAGTTTATGACCCATGGTTGTTAGGAATAAAAATTCCCAAACTTTAATATATTCTGTTTAAATGTGCACGATTTATCAATCGTACAAGACAAAAAATAATCCATTCTTCAGTTCATTTTATGAACTCCTGTAACTTCCTCATAAGAAACACGAGATATTTGATAATAGAAAGATTGGCGTTCCTCTAGAAGGGACTGTGAAAGAATTCTCTGGAACAATTTAAGAAATATAAATAGGTGCGAAGAAGTGATAGAGGACAGTTTCAAATAATAGTTGAGCGTGAATACTTCGTAATGAGATAGCAATTACTGTAAACATAAATTGTGTGTAATTAAATAATTTGATGATGTAAATGATTAAGTTAATAAAACTGTTTTGAAAAACGTTACAATTTTCTATAAATAAAATTCGAATAGTTGATTTTTCTTTTATCCTTCAAACAGCTCATTCCAAAATATATGGAACGGATATTCTAGTCCTCGGGGCCAAGAGGAACCAAATGAAATCTTGTCGTGTGATCTGGAAATTTATCATGCATCCTTTCCAAACTTTTGTACATTGAATCATTAGAATGAGGACTTCTCATGATATTAAACTTTTTCTCTAATTCTGTCAATACCGTCCATTATGAAATTAACAAACCCATTTTAAACGCAGTCGGTTGAGATATTCTACACGGTTGTGATTCTCTGACTAATTTCATTTATTGCATCCTACCTTCGTTGGCCGTACATCATAATATCTGTGTGTGAGGAGTGGATGGGTCCCTAGGCTAAATGAAACTTCCGGATTTCCCTTATTCTGAAATGATTTATAGCTAGTCTCGATAATATGTTTTGAGAGAGAGTTTTACCAATGCAATGGAATTATCGAGAACGATTCTGCATAAATGAAGGATTGAATTATATCAGCGTGATCATTGGGTCTGACTGATTAAGAAAATCTTTAGAGATCAGTCCCCGAGAGCTTGTTGTAGTTTTAAAAAGTAGTAAAAACCTTATTTTAGAATGGCACAGCAGCCAAAAGACTTATTGTGGGTTTCATTGGTTATGTGCAGGAATCCACGACCTATAGTAGATCTAGGAGTTCCTTCATCAAGTTCACATTTAAGTCAAATCGATGTGGAAGGCAGTTTTTCATCTCCCCTTACACATTCTGCCTGAAAACTACTTTCGTATGCATCAAACATGCTCCATTATAAGCAATAATTCTCGACGAGAGGAAATCTCGAAACAACTTCAATTCTACAGAATATTCAGCAATCACAAAATTAGGCAATATGAGGCAATCTATAGAACAGTACAACAATGTCATTCATCACCTGATATGTCTACCGGATCCCTTGCTATCACTACTTAATCAGTCAGACCCAAATATTGTAGGCCAAAAGTTCAAAAGAATATATATATACTACTGAAGCGAGATATAAAACCCGTATGATGAATCAGTGCGTAGAAATAACACAAATTGACTAAAATTTCCAGTTGGTCAAATGGCAATTCGTATCAGCGACATAGAGCATAAACGAATTAGTTTATCAATATTATCAAAATACTCGGAATTATCGCAACCTTTTTAAAATTGCTCAATACCACTCCATCAATTATTCTAGATTGTTGCATTCGTCTTGACGGACAATTGTTGCTCAAAAAATTGTCTGTATGAGCCCACATTTTGATTGCAGAGACCAGTTATAAACATGAATTTTCAAAGGTAACATAAATTGCTCTATTATGAGTAATCATAAGAGGAAATATACAGCAATTACGACAACAAGCGTTAATTTGGTAGAATTGAGAAAGTGAGCAATGTTGGGCCATTCCAAGAAACTGGATAACGCTTTTATTCATCAGCAGCGTTCTATACTATACTGCTGCTATACTATGACACGATTCCTTGCGGGACTAGATGATACCCCGCACAATGAATGAGTGCATACGAGATAGAAAACAAATTGACTAGAATTTCTATACCGATTGAATATCTGATAATTCATGTCGGCAACATTGAGCAATACGGAATATATGTAGCAATTTCGAGTAATATCTTCGAAGATCAATTACCCAGCAATTACCCAAGATTGCTGCATTCGTCTTGACGAACAATTATTGCACAAAAAATTGAGCTTTATGAGCCCACATTTTGATTGCAGTGACTAGTTATAAACGTGCGCTTTGATGGGCAACAGAAATTATTCCATTATGAGCAATCAAAATATCCAGGGATCACGACAACGAGTAACAATGCAGAAAAATTGAAAAATTGAGTAATATGGAGCAATATTGGACAATTCCAAGAAACTAGATAATGCTGTGGCTGATTACTTCCACAAGAATTGTATCAACGATTGAATTTCATATATTTCATATCAGCCATATTGAGAAAGTGAAATATATGAAGCAATTTCGAGCAATATCTGCGAATTTATAGTCACAAATTTTTCAAATTGCTCCATATCGCTCCATCAATCACTCCAGACTTGCATTCGTCTGCGCTTCAATCGGCTACAGAAATAGTTTATTTATGAGAAATCATAAGAGAAAATATCCAGGGATCTCGATAACGAGCAACAATTCGGCAAAATTAAGAAACTGAGCAATATGGAGCAATATTGGACAATTGCAAGAAACTAGGTTACGCTGTGGCTGATATACTTCCACAAGAACTGTATCAGCGATTGAATATCGGATAATTCATATTTTTTTTATTTATTTATTTTTTTATTTATTTAATTACACCAATCTACAGTCTAGACCAATTACAGATTGGGAATAAACAAAAATACAAACTCATAAAAATATATATATATACAAATGCAAACCCAAATTAACTAAAAAACCACGACCCCAATAGAGCCCTCATTATATCCAATTTAGTACAGTTGAAAACATCCAATACATCTTGAAAATTGCAAAAATCATGACATATTCTGAACAGCGACATTGAGCAATAGGAAATATATAAAGCCATCTTGAGCAATATCTTCGAACTAATTATCCCTAATTTTTTTGAAATTGCCCCTCATCGCTTCATCAGTTACTCCAGATTGCTGCATTCGTTTTGACGGACAATTGCTGCTCAAAAAATTGTCTGTATAAGCGCACATTTTGATTGCAGGCACCAGTTATAAACGTTTGTTTTACTCAGCAACACAAATTGTTCCATTATGAGCAATATCCAATATCATGACAACGAGCATCAACTCGGCGAAATTGAGAAACTGAATAATATGGAGCAATATTGGACAATTCCAAGAAACTAAACAACTCTCTAGCTAATATACTTCTACAAGAATTGTATCAGCGATTGAATATCAAATAATATATATCTGAATTTCCTAGTAAAATTTTTTGGCAGCTAAACAAGAACGCATGTGACATTATAAACATTAAAATTATACACTGCAAGTCAAATAAAATGTACAATTTTAAACATTATATGTATCTCTATTTAATAGCGATTGAACAGAATGTCTGGAAGATATTATCAATAGCTGTCCCCAAAAAATTTATCTGTCACGGAACACATAGTTTATCCGGCCCTAGATGGAGGAACCATTAAATGCAAGAAAAAGTTGAAAACAACTCTAATTCAGGAATTATTATCTTCGGTATTGTTATTATTCATTACTTCCATTAATTTATGAAACGTGTATCGCTGCTCACTAATGTTTTCATTGATTGAATATATAATTGCTTTATGAGAGGGTTTCTCAGGACAAATTGATTGAATATGCGTGAAGTAGTAGATGGTGTAGGTTTAATAGATAAATCCGATTAGTATGGAACAGATCAATATTCTAACTCCATAAATCCATTCCCCGTAAGACTTGGGGCTATCTGACCGTGAATAGAATAACTTAATAAAACATGGCTGTATGTATACCCCAGAGAGATAACGATGGATTGTGTCGATAGTGAGAATGATCCTGCAAACTTTGACGATTGGAAATCCGGCAAATTTCGAAGTTGGGGGAAAAATATGGAATCTCCATTATTCCTATCCTCCGGGGAAGTTTTGATGCTGCGAAATTATTCTTGTTAGCTGATTTTTATCTTTTTCAACCTCTAATTTCAACTTATAACAAAGAGTTTCAAAAAACTTAGATAAGGATATTCGAATATTTGATTGAAAGTGTCAATGAGGCAAATTAGAGTGTTTAGATTATATGTTGAGGAGAATTTGAGTTTCATGAAAATTTTTGTTGAAGAATTATCGTACCTATTCCATAATGCATTGATATCCAAGTCGCTCGAATTCAACACAGATCTCACATCTTTTGATTTAGTATTTGATATGGTAGCCACAAAACAAACAAAAGTTGCTGTGCAATTTCGTTCTAAATCACAGACTAATCTATAGACATTTCACGCAGGTTTCTGACCTTGAAATTGAATTGTAGTACCGATACGAGTCTTAAGATGTCGCTATATCCATGATTCGTTGAGCACAGAGAAGAATAATTGACACTTTCAATCTGAAAGAATCAGAGATATATATAGTGGGGAGAATACGCTTCGACCACTGCGCATCCAAAATTGATGGCTAAATTCTTATGTCAAATTTCGATCATTTTTATACTTTCGTAGTCAGCTGTTCTAGGTTGACATACTTGTCAGATCAGTTAGAAATTGCTCGAATTTTACATTGTGCTGATAGATACTTCGATACTTTGAACATGTCTTGTATTGTTAAAACGTGTAAAAACTATAAAACAAAGAAGGTCGACGAAATATCATTTTATACGCAAGTTTTTATTGAAATTATCTGGCTGATCATACCGTATGGCACTGTTTCTTTGCTCAATGGCGTGTTGTTTACTTTCCAAAGTAATATGATTCTTTTTATCTTCCCAAAATCAGTTGATATGAGGACAGTTTGGACTGATATTCTGAGTGTAGATTCTGAAGCTATAGATTTATCTAAGAAATTGATATGCTCTGTACATTTCATTTTCATTTTATACAAACTCTCCCTCAGATACACTGTTTTCTACGCCAATGAACCGAAAGTATAAAAATGGTATAAAATTTTTTACTGAGCAAACCCCAATTATTTTTCAGTTTTCTACCTATCCTAGAGACGGGGTCACCTTTTTTTGAAACAACTATACTAGTTGCTTATGACTTCTGTTGAAACTAGTCGTCCTCAGTAAATGGTCTGCGAATGTAAGAATGCAAAAAATTTTTGAACAAGTTGAGTTTGTCTCAAATTTTGTGTGCTGACTCGTTGCGGTTGCTGGAAGAGGCTTATGGAGACTATGTTTTAGCGAAAACCAAAGTTTACGAATGGTAAGGACTCTTTGAAAACGGTCTGGAGATCGTAGAAGATCGTTCAGGACGACCGTCGACCTCTTCAATCAACGATAACGTCGAAAAAATCAATTTGGTCAATTCTCAAGTACATATCATCATTTCATTTTCAAATGGTCACCACCCTGTATTCCTCATTGTTGATCTGTACGGAACCCTAGAGTCGGACTCGCCGTTTTTTAATGAAATTGTAAGGCAGATGAATTCTGTATAATTCCCAAAGCAGCTTTAAGGGTCGTATTGATCAATCTGGCATGTCTGTATCGGCCTCTTGTTTTCGTTCATCGAGTATCGGCCCCATTTACGCTCAATGACCGTATTAAATATGTATAGATAACAATGGAGCGTACTCTAATTGATGGGAGTGCATACTGATATGAAGAGGATCACAGATTATCGCAATCTGGCCACAACCTTGTTGCAGTTATAGTACGGCATCAGATGGGTTCAAGTGGTTTGTACATCTATCCAGTAATTCCCTTGAAACATTCCTCCGATTCAGTACCAAGGAATATTATTAAAATGGCGAATCTGTTTAATCAAGTAATCGAATTTATCCCGACTTTGATTTAAGAAGGATTTACGAAGCCAGAATATCGATTCGTTTTTGAAATACTAATCGGATTTACCCATTAAATCTACACCATCAAATACTTCCGTCCTATGGAATAATTATGTTGCAAGGATTAACTTTTCGATATTGCTTTTCCATCCAGCCGAAAAGGAAATATTCGAAATCTGATACAGGTTTTCTGCATTACTCTTGCCGTCAAATTTCGAATAATTTATCGTGTGATTGGGATGAAGGATTTGGGTCAGCGGACTTTGACAGGGCTAATAAAGTAGATACCGAAACTATTCTCATTTGTCGGAGACTCCATTTCCCCGCTCGGAGATTTAGCATGGTGGAGAGGAAAAATGTATTAGGTTTTCCTCTACATCTGTATTTTTCTCCTAGCCAATCAGGAAGAATTGATATATTATGCACTAAAAGGTGGAAGAAGCCTTTGTGTTTGTCACAGAGAGTGGGCGATCCTATTATCATTTACCAGTGGCGGATCAAACAGTTCAAATAAGCAGTGCCAAAGGATCTTCCTATTATATGAAAAGTTCGTGGAATGTGAATAAAATAAATAATAGTTTGAATTCAGCGCAACATTCCTGCAATAATTTTATGCCATCGCTGTAATGATTTTCTGCCAATTAAGTTAATACTGTTCCATAGCACTTAATTCAGACAAAAATATGTTTATTCCATGAACAACTACACGTCGCATGCTCACTTTTTAAAAAAACAAAACATGTACATTTTGTAACAAACCATTATTATTAATCAATATATCCCCTTTTAGCATCGATACACCAATTTGCACGACTTCTACATTTCCTTCTTTGAAATGGTCTTTAGGACGCCCGTCGTCGGCTTCTCAATGGCCTCAATCGATGCGTGTCAGTTTTCTTTCATCGCCAAATGCAGTTTAGAGAACAGAACGAAGTCGTACAGAGCCATATATGGGTAATAGGGCGAATGGTGCAAAGGAATAACTTGATTTTTGACCAAAAATTCAGTTACAAATCGCGAACTATGTGATGACGCATTATCGTTAAAAAAGTCCATCTGCCGATTTCTCGATATTCTGGCCGAATACAACGAGTTCTTGCCAGCAAACGCTTCATGACGCTCAAGTTAAAATCTCCATTGACTGTCTGGCCGGGAGGAACAAATTCTTTGTGGATTGTGAAAACAAATCAAACCTAACTTTTTGACTTCACCACGCGACTGTTTTTGGGTGTTCCTTCAGCCGGCGCTCTCAATTTAGCACTTTGCCGCTTTGTTTCGGGCTCATATTCAAAACACCAAGACTCGTCACTAATTACAATCGATTTCAAAGAGTTTTGATTCTTCCGAGCACTTTTAACGATATCTTTGCAATGCTCAATTCGATCAACTCTTTGGGCTTCGGTGAGTATGTGTGCTTCAAACCGCGAATGAACCCAAGACTTCGGCCAAAATGCGGTATACGAATGTTTGAGGAATGCCTTATTCCACTTCATTCACTTTTACCAACGATATTTTCTTATTTTTGATGAATTATCGCACTTTTTCGATATTTTCCTCCGATAATCCGGTTCTGAGACGGCTTGAATCCTCCGACCTACTTGCGTACGGGATAGACAATCATCACCATATGCATTTTGTAGCATTTGGTGCGTTTCAGTAGAAGTTTTACCAAGTTTAACACAAAAATCAATTGTAGCTCTTTGTTTGAAATTCATTTTCCGACCGATGCACAAAACACACGGACATTTGAAACGCAATAACTTCTGTTGTATGCGTCCAATTTTCATGAAATTTATACCAGTTGTCAATGAGGCACTAAACCATCTACTGGTACAAAATTATAACAGATGGCACTAGTAGCACTATTTTTTAATGTTCGGTTTTTTTTGGAATGGTAGTAACAAGAACCGATAATTTTTATCAAACATATGAAGGATATTATTTATATTTACCTTTCATAATAACTTATTTTCTTTATTTTCAGTTAAGCATATATCCATCTGGAAGGAATATAAAGATTTAATGCGATCAATTTTAATTTGATAGATCCCAGGTTGAAAAATTGACTTGAAATTGTTTCAAGAAAGCGTTCTTAGGTATTTATTTGATTAGAAATCAAGGATAAAACAATCTCCAATATCGTTTCCATTTCAGGTATCTTCCAAGTAAAAATAAATATATCGAACTATGGCCGTATAAATATTTGCAGGGATATTCTCAAAAACTCCTTCTCGCAGGTAGGATTTTCCACATATATAGTGTATCCTTTCTTTTAATTCAGTCTATACAAACATAACGAAATTATTTGCAGCCAAAACTTACAAGTATTTTTCTCAAAACTGATTTTAGTCAGATTTGCATCTTCTTTTAATTGGTTTGCTGACCTATTCTTCGCGTTCTTTTGTGTTTCTTTGCTTTCAACGGGTTTTTTTGTCGTGTTTCGTGTCTCTGCGCTTCATTGTTCTATGGTCTATATTGATCTATGGGCTTATTGAACTACTGCCTTGTGGATCTACTGGCCTATAGATCTACCCGTTTATAATTTGATCTATGGTCTATATTGATCTATGGGCTTATTGAAGTACTGGCTTATGGATCTACTGGCCTATAGATCTACCCGTTTATAATTTGATCTATGGTGTATATTGCTCTCCTGGCCTATAGGTCAAATTGACCTTTAGATCTACTGGCCTATATTGATCTACGGGCTTACTAGTTTCAATTATGATAAACTACCAAGTGGTAACGGCTGAAGCAATCGATTATTTGTGAATATTTGCATAGAATGAATGAAGTGCTGATGAAAACATATACCCCATTTAATTCCATTTGAACTTGAAAGCCATGCACTACCCTAACTTACACACAAAAAAATGTGTCACATTTCCATGAAACCCCGAGTGACTACTTGAGTATTTATCAAAACTTACATAAACCTTCGAACGGTGCACTTCTTTCTTGTTCGGTAAAATGAAATGTACCTACAGGAAAATAAACATAAACAGAGTCCACTCCGCTATACGGCGGCCTGTACTTCGTCAAAAAATTAGATCAGTTATAAATTAATCACAATGACAATCTGGCATAACTGTCATTTAAAATGGCACCACCGTCTTGGTATAGACAAATCCAATATAATTAACATTAAAATATAGGGAACGACTAATTAATCTGAGAGGACTGTTATGAAAAAGAATAGACTACAGAATTAACAGTTAAATAGAAACAAATCTCATTGTCCTTAGCAATATTCACACCCTTGAAAAAGAGAAGGAATCACGCTGCCATATTGCTAATTTCCCATGATTGCGTTGCTAGGGCATGTTTCCAGTTTCAAACATATGCAAAAAATTCGTAATCATTTCATCACGTGATCATTATTCCATTCAAACACTCACCTACGTGATATCGAATTACCAACATTCACATGTTCTGTTACAGAAATTACTTGGACATCAAACCTCATGGCTATATCCGTTCTTCATTTATAACATGAAACCGAATAATTGGGTTTTGAAATATCGTTATCGATGGAATGCTATGTGTTATGTTTTCCAGATTTGTAATCGTAACGTAGTGGGCATAGAGGCGGCAGTATCAATCATAATCCCATCGATTTGTTGAAAATACAATTTTTATACGTAACGGATGTTTACATGCCGGTATTCGTATTTGTTCAACAATCGATGTACTCACAGATTTATTTTCAGAACGAGTTTTGCAATTTTTAAATAAGCTATTATCTTTATATCTAGATCTATATTATCTTGGCAGCTGCCATCTTCTGATATTTGCCATGCAAGGAGTTCAGGGTTTTGGGGCTAATTTCGGTATAATCCACAAAATAGAAAACAATATGTTTGATCACCATTGTCAATAAAGGTGCAATAGAATGAAATTGGAAATTTATTCATTGAAATACCATGTAGAGGATCTTTGTGCATTACAAAATAAATTGAATTAAATTATTAAAATACCCACTATCGTTCTGGATGCAATATTCAAAGCGGATACTGAAAACCTCTTTGAAAGAACTAATTTTTCAAGAAAAAATTTTTTTCTCAACTTTCTTTCTCCATCCAATGATACCCGTTTTTTCAAACACAAATGAGTTTTCCTATTGAGAAATCAGTTTTTTTGTCGAAAGATAATTTTTGTTAGAATGCGAAAGATACTATCCGCTTGTAACAACCCTGTACTGGTGTTTCGTGACGAACAAACTCATTTGAAAAGGATGCTGTATCATGTTAGCATAACTTTCTTTCTCTTGAAATTGAAATTGCCATCCAGTGATACCCGTTTTTTCAAACACAAATGAGTCTTTTTATTGAAAAATCAGTTATTTTTCCGAAAGATGATTTTTGTTAGTATGCAAAAGATACTGCCCGCTTGTAACAACCCTGTACTGGTGTTTCGTGATGAACAAACTCATTTTAAAGGGATGCGGTATCATGTTTGTTTTCTCACACCAACGTCATTACTTCAAGCGCAAGCAATTATGAAAATGATCTCTTGGAAAGGTTTACCTGGGTTCTTATCAAGTCTCTCCTCATTTATAGGGCGTAATATAATTTGTTCAATATATGTTTGAAGTTTGCTCAGCACTTTTGATTTTCTTAAGTATTTTTGTTGTGTCGAATTGTTCTAGGTTTGTTATGTTTGCGTAGTTGGAAGTTTTTTCTTATGTTTTCCATGCAGTTCACATGTTTAACGCTTTTAACGATTGAAATATATTGAGCTAACTTTAACATTATATGAACGGATGAAGCATGCGTTAGCTGCTGTGGTATTTTCATTAGATATAATTCCTACAATTGGACTTTTGAATATCGAAATATTATAGTGGAGACACAAAGTCAAGGCCAATTCAGCTTCAATGTTTGGGTCGGTTTTTTTAGAGAAAGGTTTATCAGTTCCTATATATAAGATGGTAACCTTACGGTAGCGCGGTATTTGGAAAAATAGCGGGAATTTGTTGAAGCAAAATGGATGATTTGCCATTACAACAAATTGGAGACGGGGCACCGTGTCTCAAATCATAACGGCGTTTTTGAACGAAATATTTAAGGACCTTACTTGGCTTGGCAACCGGGGTCCTGTTCAATTTGCGACAAGATCCCCCGATCAAACGCCTCTAGATTTTCACCTCTAGGGAATAATAAAGGTCCTCACATATAAACGCCATCCTGATTCCCGAAAATCGTTGGAAGCAGCAGTACGACAATGCATTTCGTTCAATACCTGCGATAGAATTGATTAATGCTGTCAATAACGTTAGGTAGCGATGTTGTAAATAGTTTAATAATATTGTTCCTGCTATGCAACAAGAACATTGACAGTGATACGAAGAGACCAACATATTACGCGAATTATGAATATTTGATTAGCTACAGAAACATTTTCTGAGGAGTGAGCAGAGCAGTAAAGTAAATTTTTGTTAATCAAAAGAGAATCCTGAGATCGTTCATGGGCATGAGTTCAAAAGATTCCTGCAGAGGAAAATTTAAACATCAGGAATTCTTTACGGTTAACCGATTGTACATCAATAAATGTCTTATGTATTTATATAAACATAAAACTGTGTTGATGTAATACAAATGTGAGTTATAATACATGATACGCCAAAATTAACTTTATATATCATAAATGAACTCCTTCTGAAACAAAAACAATCATATATGTGAGTTAGAGTCTTCAATAAATTACCTTACAATTTCAAAACTATTAGTATTTACAAACAGATTAAAGTTAGGACGAAACAATTTTTAGTAGAACTGGAGCAATTAAGTCTCAGGATTATTTAGGTGCAAGTAGATTTTCATTTTTTGCAGTACTTATTTAAGACAATGTTTCATTTTGTGTTTTTCTGTATCGGAATATAATTTGAAATAAAGTAATTTATCTATCTATCTATGATTGAATTAAATTAAAGTTAGTATTCTATTCATTAGTTTGTGAATTATGTTCTAAGAGTGACGCTACTTTTGCTTTTTTTTCAACAATGGATCAAAAACAATTTCGTGTTTTAATGTTACACAGTTTCTTGATGGAAAAAAATACCGTTCAAGCAAAGTAAGGACTTGAACAGTGTTATGGGGACTCCGCTCCATCAGAAACAACAAAAAACGTTGGCCTGCTGACTTCAGACGTGGTCGTAGATACACCGATGGTGCAGAACGCAGTGGACGTCCAAATGGGCGGTAACACCCGAAAACATGAAAAAATCCACAAATTCGTTTTGAATGATCGAAAAGTGAAGTTGCGTGAATTAGCTGACTTCGTAAAGATATCAAAGAAATGTTTGCTCTATATTGCATGAGCGTTTGTTCAAAGTGGATGCCGCTTCTGTTCACTGTTGAAAATTCTAACCAGTGTTCGACTATATTTAAAGGTAACAAATCGGAATTTTTGAGTCGATATGTGACAATGGATAAAACATGAATTCATCACTTCACTACGGTATCAAAACGATCGTCATCTGAAGGGACACCAACTGGTGAACCTCGTCCAAAGCGCCCGAAAGCATAATAATCGGCTGAAAAAATCAGTGTATATAAAACACTTTTCAAAACTTCAAGTTATGTGTCCTTAATAGTCGAATGAATACAGAGTCCTTGTATTACATTGAAAATAATTCGAAAAAAGTCACAAAATGAATGTTTTCAAAGAGAAGTAGCAACTATTATATATATTCTAAAGGAGAATTTCATATCAAGTTATGTTGTAGCTTCAAACCCATATTTTTTAATATGAAACTAGGAATATCATTGTGTTTCTACCAAAAAAGTGCCTTATGAATGTTTTTACAGGAACAAAAAATATTCAAAAAGATAAGCTAAGTGCTTGGTTCAGAAAAGCACAAAATTGAAAAACACCTTATATCTTTCGATCAAGTCTTGATTTCAGTGTGAGGTTTATCCCTAGTTTCTGTAGAAATTAGTGTTTCCTAATAAAACTGTCCAATTTGGACCACACTGTACATAACTATTCTGTAAATGAAATGAACTTTAGGCGGTTCAAAGGTTCTTTTGTACCCAAAATTTCTTGAATGATGGTCAAACGCAGAGGGTGGAAACTGGCCTTCCACAAAGGAGGCCACGTTTTTTTTCAAGCAACGACAGAGCTATCTTTAGAGTATTCCCAACATTCGGGAAGGTAAATTAGGAATTCTCAGTAGTGATCGGTAAAAACGGATTTCATCGAATCTCGGCCTATGATGGACATTTTGACGAGAAAGCAATTCCTATTGTATGACGATCATATCTATGATCATAAACCAACGACCTTTCTTTTCTCCCATGTCTTTCAAAGTAATTCAAAAAATTTTATTAGAGATGTATTCAGGCTTCTTTTCAACTTATTTTTAATTTTCTGTAGAAATTTCATATTCCTGTGGTGATTTCTGATGAATAAAAATTGCTGACAAAATATAAGAAAATTAGTGCCAAATTTATTGATTTGGCCATGAAATCCATTCTCTACTTTAATGAAAGAAATATTAATAAAATTTTATCGGAAAAAAACAAACTTATGATTCCATAATGGAGATGGTATCCGAAAAAGTTTCTTAAAGAAAAAGAAAATGATTCACATTAAGAAATTGTTTCTATCATAAAAGTGTAGATTGAAGTGTAAGCATGGAATGCATTATATTTCATGCTTAAACTGATATATTTTTCACTAAAATCCTAATTTATTCATTGAATTAATTTTTCTTAATTTGATGAGTAAATGTTACATTTATTTCGTTTTGGTTCCATTGCTTTGACTTTTACTTTAATAATTGTTATAAATAAATTATATTCTGCATTATATATATATATGTTACTGCAACTTATTAGTTAAATTAAATTTTGTTGAATTCATTCATTTCTATTCCGAGTTGCTTGCTCGATTCAATAATGATACACTCTGTATATGTTCATTTCATTTTCCGCGTAACATATGTTGGAGCATATGACCTATGTCGAACAACGAGTACTGAAACGGCGTTCATCCGATGAAGTACAAAACAGTTTTCTTGGAAATAAATAACTTTCTCGTTAAATCTACAAATTCGAACTCTAGTGAAAAAGTGACTATTCTCGCCCGTGAGTGCCTGGACAAGTTCATTCAGCCGTACTGTGAAACCAGGTAGGCAGAAGTAGATACTCCAGCATTCGCATTTTCTTTCGAGTCATTATTTCATATTTTCAGAATTTCATTATTAATTTTCTTTCGTTTTCTTTTAATTTTCAAAGGCCCTTGTCGTACCAATATATATTTCCGAAGTTTCAGTCGTTTTGATTATTTCGTAACATACCAAAGAATAATATAATATGTGTTATTTGATTTGAAGGCAGATATATTTGAAATGACCATAATTCTTTTAGTCTGTTGCAAATTGTCACATTTTCTGTTCAAATAAGATTTTTTTTGTGAAATTGTGATAATCTACAGTAGATTGAAAAAATGATCATTTCGAATCCCACAAAAATATGGTATATAACCAGCGCTTGAGTGGATTCCTATGGAAATTTAAATACAATGCTCTAGAGAACGCCACAAGAGAAAACATTGTGCGATTGAAATCTTAAAGAAGTCGGGAACAAAAAATAGATGGCGCTGTAAATTAAGGTCAGAATCGGGGCCAGAATTAATGCCAGAGTTGCCTATCTATAAGTAGTCTATGGTCAGACGTCTCACGTTGTGTAATTCACACGTCGAAGTCCATGTTCCGTCAAGAATTCGGAAATTCCGGCGTTCCTTAGAACAAGGGTACAAAAATTCCGCGTTTATACTTAAACTCGGGTGTTTGCTGATCGTATAAAATGCTGTAGTTTTGGGCGAATTAATTATTTACAAGGAAGAAGGAAGAAAAGTGCAGGAGAAACAGCAGGTTTCAAGGTATTATTTGAAGAATAACTCATTTCACTTTCGAACTCAACGGTACAAAGTACACAAAGCTAAAACGGCTCCGCTCTGTCAACATTCCTGGCGCGTAAGATGAAGCCAAGCAAAACTGCGAACGTGACTTCGAATAAACTCTGTTCGGCAAATATTAGTTGCGTCTTTGAATTCTGCACCTGTATGCTCGCCAGTTTCACATTTCGTTTCGACTCGGTCTGGCATATACGAGGTTTTCCTGAAATTTCGGATAATGTTTCACGAATGCATCCATCAGATTCATTCCATTCTATTCTATGAAAGATAAATCTTTCTCGATAGATGGGAAATTTGACACATATCCAGAAATTTTCGGGGAACGGCGAGATGTTTCGTATAGAGAGAGATGGGCTGAGTTAACTAGAATTCGAATTTGCTCGGAAAATCCTTTTAAGCCGATTGCTGGATAGGCTTTATACGCAAAAATTTGATGGTTAAAAAAATTGCAACAGGAAATTCATGGATATGAGAAGAGAAAAAACTCATTTGTGTGAGTGTGTCCGGCATTTTTATTTCTTAAAAAACAATTGTGTTGATATTTTTCATCAATCGTCGATTTCTCGAAAATTATTTTCCTTTTTTTTTCCCTTTTATTCCATGTAAATCACGAGATATCTTTCGATACAATTATATAATTTGACCAGGATAAATTTTTCAAGTGACTGTAAACAACACAACAAGCTCTCGTACGTCGAAACTTCCTTAGCACGTAAACTGTCAAAAATATCATTGTTGAAGATGGTGGCAACAGATTTTGTCTGGCATTATTCAGTCTTGCCAAGGCCAGATAGGAGAACACCTTTTCGAGATCGCGGAATCAGTGGTAAGGAATAGAAATAAAAATACGGAATTATTTTTCCTTTTCAATATATTGACCTGCAATCCTTACCAGGTGTACCGATATGAAGTGAGCGTCAAGATACAAATGTCTGGATAGGGAACATTTGTTGTGAACAATTTTATCGGCGTGGTATCCACGAATTGCCTGAAACGTGGTCAAAATGTGTAGAAAACAATACTTTGAATGAAATGTTTTTTACTTTCCCATTAATAATTAGTGTTCTATTTTCACAAAAAAAAAACGCTCATTTCATAACGGTATACCTGATATACATTTTTCAGATCTTTCAATCAACATAAAATATGTTTGATCTTTGTCTGAAAAATTTGCAGAAACTGCATCTTTCACTTCTTCATCACTTCATAATTTCTTCCCATTAAGTCCTTTTTTCAAGTTTGGGAATAGATAATAATCACTGGGAACCGAGTCAGGACTTTGAGGTGGATGAGCTAAAATTTCGAAGCCCAGTCTCTGCAGTCCATCCATCAAAACGCGGCTCTTGTGAACAGGCGTAGAAGGGGGACACCTATGGTCAATTTTCCCCTCCTTTTTCTCTGATGGTTTCTTTCAACCGCTCTAAAATTGAAGCGTAATGATCTCCGGTTATGGAGACACTTCTGTCTTTGTAATCGATCAACAGAATCCCTTCCGAGTCCCAAAAAACTGTTGCCATGATTTTCCCCGCCGACTGTGCCACCTTAAACTTCTTGGGTGGTGGTGTGTTTTATTTGTGCCACTGCATGGAGTCCTGTTTGGATTCAAATTAATAATGATGAACCCAAGTTTCTTCCCCAGTAACAATCACTGTCAATACTTCATCTCTGTAGTGAAACAAAGATCCAAAAACTAGCTGGAACAATCCAAACGACGTTGTTTTTGAGGCGGCGTGATCATTCTTGGCACCCATCTTGCACTCACTTTAGTCATGGCAAGATGATCGTGAAGAAATTTGAAATCTGATAACCTAAAAATTTCTGCGAGAGAGACTGGCATCTTCCAATATTATTTTTCCTCTTTTCGAACAATTACCGGAAAGGTCGCCTTAATCGACAGTCCTTGGCGCTGGTCGTCTACAAGTGAGTCCCTGCCTAGCTTATAGAGTCACTTGTAAACTATAGTTTTACCAGGCGAGAGTCTCCGTAAACGAATGACATCTCTTACAATATGGTTTGAAGTTATTTTCTTTGCTGGTAAGGAACTTAATGAATGCTTGGGATTCGATTCACAATTTCTTCCCGATTGACTATTTTATCGACAATAGTTCGAAGACCAATGACCCAATATCGATAAAACTTGGTATTTATTTCAATAACGAGTTACTGAATTCGTAAATTCTGGTAAGGAGCCTCACTAATCATCCTTCCACCCATTCCGTGAACTTAAAAACTCTCCCTCATATATAGCGAACAACCCTCGTAACAACATCAATTACTTCCATCTTAAACGTTCCCTTGGCATGGTGGAACACAGGGGGGTGAAACTACATGGTCTATGCTCTACCAAACATGGCTAGCAAAAACAGGAAACATGATATAATAGACAGAAATATTTAGATAGAGAGATTTCTTTTTTATAGACGAACAAAGGAGAGTTTTGGTAAACCCTGTGTTATCTCAACTAGTTGAAAATATTCATCTAGAAAGACCGTTGAATCAAATCGGTTATCACAAAAAACATTGTAAACTCTAGTACTCGATGTATTCACATGAATATGGAGAAATGTCGCCTTTACTTCACAATAATTTCGTAGATATCATTTTACTCTGAAGTTTTCTGAAAAATCTGAGCAATTTGTACAAGTGCTAGATATAGGGTGGGCCATTCATAACTTTCCACCCCGAATTTTGAGCTTTGGGATGGAATAACGAAAAATCGCTCGGACCGGTTCACTTTTGTTGAAAGGGGGGCTAATAAGGGTGTTCAAATGAGTTTGATATCACTACCTCTTTTGCTGCAACCCCTAACAGCTCTCATTTTTTAATAGAGAAGGGGGGTCGAGCAGCACCTTGTTCCTGAATGAGTGTATTTTTTTTCATCGCTTTATTATTATACAGAGTGCCTTAGTGTTCCATTAATAACTTTCACACGCCAACTTTCGATCTTCAAGATGGAAAAAACGCTTGGGCTGGTCAAAAAATGAAATCGATATCACTAACCTTCTAGCCACTAACTACCATTTAAAAAAATTATTTTTGAATAGAGATAATAGGTCTAGTAGCATTATGGAAAAGGTTATTCAATTAACTGCATGATCGTATTATTCATTTCTTCGATCGTTCAACTATTAAACAACATGTATTTCAATTCATAAACTTCTATTCCAATGTTTGACCTACGGGATAAGAAAACGAAAAACCACTTGGACGAGTTTGATGCAGTGCTATGAACGCGTAATTGAATGAAAAACAATTCTCTTTATTTAATCACGGACAGTGAAAAAATGAACTGACATAATGATATAAACTTCAATTTAGTAAATACTCAAAATGGCTTACACCTTCCTCCATTCATACATAGAGCAATTCCTCCATCCTCTCAAATCTAATACTAACTTACATGTATCATGTGTCATTATAAAGTATATTTGTCAGTTTTTACTATATGTTTAGTTGATGAAATTTCGTTGTTTTTTTTATATTTGCCTTGAATTATCTTTTGACGACCTTGTATATTTTTGAAGGAAACTAATGAATTGTATGTACAATGTGCAGTGTACAATATACAAGGAAAGAAACAAAAAAAAATTGCACCGCGCGCATATCGCACAGGATTGGCCTTCAGTCAAATGCTCATCCTGTATATCATGATAGAATTTGATTTATCGGAATTTTTATTCGAAATCGAGGGTTGCTTTTTTTATTTCCGGATTAGAGAACAAATACAAATATTAATCATAGAAAATCACTTTATTGTTTTTTAAAATATTCCCCATTAAGATCTATACACTTTTGCATGCGTTTGAAGTTTTTCCGAGAGAACATTCAAAAATTTATTCGGAAGTGCTTCGTGCTTCGTGTCACGATGTTATAGACGTGCTTCAAAGCACCGCGGCCTTATTTTTGGAGCATTTTATTCGACCAATCGACACCAGCCTTTTTTTGAGGGAATGACAAATTGTGTGAAATTAAACGCGAACAAATGTTTCTGACGGTCAAATGTTGATGCAATATTGAATATATGCTGATCCCACTAATGGTTGTCTCAATCTCACGATAGGTCACATGACGATCTTGCAATATCAGTTGGCGCACCGCATCAATGGTTTTCGGAACTTGAACTGATTTTGGACGACCTTCACGAAATTCGTCTGTGAGTGATCTACGGCTTTGGTTAAATTCATCAGACCATCGGTAAACACTGGTCCTTGATGGAGCTTCTTCACCAAGAATTGAATTAAGTTAATCGATGCACTGATAATGAGTCAATCCACGTCGAAAGTTGTAAAAAATAATCGCACGAAAATGTTCACGTTCTCATTCCAATTTTTGGGCGAGATGAATCTTTTATGTCAATGTCAAAACGTTCTGACTACGTATAACCTCAAAAATTTCAAGCTTTACGACAGAGCTGTCAGTTGGCAGATTGCAACACTGGGGTTGTCTAATCCCAAAATATAAAAGGCAACCCTCTGATGTATACCTAGTAGATCGGATTCGGAATGGCGTTCGAAATTCTTTCCGCTATTTTGTAATCTCTAAGTTTCATTGGTTGAATCACCGACTTGCCTATTCAACGTACTCCATTTACTGAAACTGATTATCTCGAGATAACCATTATTCAGGAATTAGGGGAAAATATCTCAACCAGCGGGAAAATCTAATTAGGAGAAATTTAGCATTTTAGACATACCACTTCTTGATAACCCCATTGAATCGTTTCATGCATCTAAGAAACCGCATCATCGGATGGAGGCATGTTAGGTAAAACCTCCCTTTTCATTCATGAAGAAGGAAATTGTTATTGCCTTAGGCACGTCTCAGGCGCGACAACACGTTGTTCCACGGAATTCCATTTTATCACCACCCTCTGCAACCTGCCAAGTGGCTCGTTTTTTCTTTCCATTTTATATTCTAAGTCAGTCAGCAATTTACATATTATCGATATTTTATCCGTGTTATGAAATCGCTGCATAATGAGTCAATGACGAATTCACACGAACAGATCAAATTTCCAATTGCCAAAATCATGACGTGTTTGAAAATCTCCGATCACTACGCCATTCTCGATCGAATTACTTTTCTAGCGAATTTTGCTAGATTTGAAATCCTATTTCGAATATTTTCAAAATTTCAAAAAATATATCGGATTGACCAGTTCAGCACTTGTATATTTTCAGTGAAAATTAATGCCACATGTTGTGTCACACATCAGAAAATATCGGCCAGTAAGTCCCGCCAAGCCAAGTCTGGATTTGATCGGTGTTTTTTCCATAAAAAGCAATATATATGCATATAATATATAAATGTTTAGCATCGCATCAATTTCTCTAATCTTCACTAGGCGATCGGCCATCACGATATCATGGGTTTTATCAATGAAATCACCTCATTCGGACGTCCTGGGCGGTGCTCGTCGAACACTGATGTTTGGCAAAGTTTGAATTCATTAACCAATATCTGATGGTCGCCATCGCAAGTGCACGATCCTCCTAAACGACTAACAACCGATCTTTGATTTACTCGTACACCTTCCCTTCCAAATACAGGAATCGAATCAGTGAACGATATTGCTCATTTTCCATTTTTCAAAATCACACGAAATTGTTTACTATGAAATGTTGCCAAATCAAAACCATTTAATGAATTGGTGCCAAATTTTGACAGACGTCGTTTGAAACACGGTTACTTATCAATCCAACCTCGTACATACTATTGATTTAAAATAATTCCGATAAATTTTCTAGTTATCAAGTAAATAAAATTCTATTTTCTAATTGATCATTTTCATGTGAAAACATGTTGAAATAAAAAAAAACCACATCCAAGTAATGCCAACGTTTCGTAGATATTTTTCCACTTCCTCATGGCTAAAAAGAGAAATTTACGAAGATTATACATTGTACAAACATTTCACAAAATAAAAATGAAAAATCGACTTCAGAAACGGTCTCAAAACGCAATTCATATATACACGGATCAACAATTGCTAGGGATCATTTATACTTCTCTTCATTTGTATTTTTTTCAAGTTATCTCGTGAATATCTGTACATTATATGTTCTCTAAGGAAAATTAAGATGTTTTGAGTTGATTATATCAAATTTTTCATCACTTCATCGGCTCTTGTTCACAAAATCGATTATTATCTGTAGGCTGTTACAGGTGGAGTGAAAAGCAATGTGGTATTTGTTATTAAATCTGTTTTTTCTCTCGTTCAAACACATAAGGTGATAATAATTGAAGAAAGGAGAACAATATCAGCTTATCAGTCATGCCGAGAAGACGTTTGGCTCCTGTGCAACTGGACCAAATCATACGGTGGATACAGGAAGGTTTGTCCCAGCGAGAAGTGTCCCGGCGGTTGAATGTTTCGCAAAGTGTCGTGAGTCGGGCTTGGAATAGGTTCATCCAAAACGACTCAGTAGCTTATGTTCATGGGGGAGGTCGGCAGAGCAGTAAAACAGCTGCCCAAGCTCGTCTTTTGATCCTCAATGCTAGGAGAAATCCCACTTATCCCTCGTCGCGGCTCAATAGATCACTGAGAGTTGCAACAGGAGTTCTAATTTCGAACCAGACTGTAAGACGACGACTACATGTTCGTGGTTTGAGAGCACGTAGGAGGGTACAACATTTCCGTTTGAATAGGGAACACCGGGTTCATCGACGGCAATGGGCTGAGGATCACTAAAATTGGACAGTTGAAGATTGGAGCCGATGTTTATTTACGGATGAGTCTAGATTTCATTTGGTCAACTCCGATGGACGTATTCTTGCTTGGAGGGAAAGAGGTCGAAGGTTTGCAGAACAGTTTATGGTACCCACAACAGCGTTTGGCGGAGGTTCTATATGTGTATGGGGAGGCATTTGTTTGAACCAACGCACAGAGTTGGTTGTTCTGCAGAACACCACAATGAGCAGCCAGAGATTTCACGATATGATTATTGAACCCATAATTGTTCCGTTTGCGGCTGCCTTGGGCGAGAATTTCATTTTAATTGACGATAATGCCTGTCCACACCGTAGTCGTCTGGTTAATGAAGCGCTAGAAACTCATGCTATTGATAGGATGGACTGGCCAGCTCGCTCTCCAAACATGAATTGCATCGAACATGTCTGGTCTGAGATGTCTAGACAATTGTCAACCTTAGAACAACCGATCAATAACCTGGAGGACCTTTCTAACGCTTTAAGGGATATTTGAACGAATTTGCCCCAAAATTTTATAAATCGTTTGATTGAAAGTATGCCTCGTAGGGTAGAATGCTTGAGACGAGCTCGTGGGGGACCAACTAGGTACTAGCTTAACCGAAACTTAAGCCTTCTTGTGGTTTCATCATAAAATTTTTATGTTATTCAAACACAGCATTTTGAGTGTTCCTAGTAAAGTCTTTTTTTCTCTCCAACTTTCCAATTTTTCATTCTTTTCTCAAGTGAACCATATTATCAACTGAAAATACTCTGATATCTGACTAAATTTATAATCTTGGAGCGAATATTTCAGAAATAAATTTAGAAAAAGTAAGTGATCCCTATCAATTGTTGAGCAGTGTATAAAAACTGATGTAAAAAAACACAAATCTTACATTACATTTTGAGATTAATTGATGAAATTTTTTGTACTTTTCTTATAAAGTTGACCAAAGCAGATAACGTATTTGAAGCATCTTACCAAGGTTGAAGGTATGTTTTACACACAAAAGGTCTTATCATGAGCAAATTGGAACAGAAAATGAAAACTTGACTAGCCAAGTCCAATCCAGTGCTACATTCGCACGGAGCAATTTATTTATTTTTATCGGATTTTTGTTTATTTTCTTGACACATGATAATAATAAAAAAAAACAGCAGATATCTGCCAAATTCCATTCTTCCAATTTGTTTTGAAAAAAAGGTTCAGGAAAGCTCCCCTTAATATTAACTGAGGAATCACCCTTCAGAATATTTCGCATCAATTTAGAAATACCCTGCATTTTCTCGAAAGACCTGTTACTATTATTATTATCAAATGTATGCGATATATTTCTGTTTGATATCCAGTTAACGTTCTCTATTCTATATGCATAGAAACTTAATGGCATTTTGAAACCTGACATAACTTTATGCGGCAACAAAATGTTTTCCATATCATCTGTCATGCAAATCAAATGCAAAATTACTATCCTTATTGGCATGGTACGGTGAGCAAAGCCTTCAGCTTCTGCTCTGAACACACGGCACCCCCTGTTTACAGAACACCCTTCCCAAATACAACTTTTAGGATTGTATACACGATGAGTTTCAATAGAACCGACTTTGTTGCTCCAGATGACAAACGTTACATTAGAAATAACCAGTGAGAATTCGATGCATTCAAACAATTGGATAAGAGTTATGATAATCTCCATTTTACCGAGTCAGGAAACAAGTAGAACTTTATTTACGTGTAACTAGTTGCGTATGGTTGAACTACAAAACGACAAATTAAACACTAGACATTGTACGAGGGGTGATCTCTCTATATTTCTGGCCTAACCATAAAAACCAAGAATTCACATTGAATATAGATTTTCAAAATATCCACCTTAAAGATTTATAGTCAAAAATGTCATACTTCAAGATGGCGGCAATAAAGTCTGGCAACAACCAGTGTAGCAAAGGCCAGAAATATTTCATAAACATGTAGAGAATAAACAAGAAATAAATCAGTTTTCTTCATTTCACGAACATTTCCAAATGTTTTTTTTTTCCCTTTTTTGTAGCTGATTATTAAAATTCACAATCTACCTATATGAAGTATTAGGCGAATAAAATTTGTTTATTTTACTTTATATAATATGTATATAAAATAAGGATAATGGATGAAACCGCAGGAGTGCTTATGCTTCCATCGTGGCGATGCTCGGTTTAGCCTCCAAAACCGGAGGTTGAAGCCACAAATTGGATGCTCGCTCCTGTTGTGGTCACCTGTTGTCGTTTTTTTCATATTCATTCTTTTCCATCCCTATCCTGGTTTCTTGGTTGCCTTGCCCTGAAGAAGCCAATAAGCAGAAACACGTGTCGGCAAGTACCTTCCATTCAATTCTCATATTTTCTGCACTCCTGCGGTTTCACCCATTATCCTTCTTTTATATCTAATTTCACCGCATTATATCCTTTTCTGTAATTTAATTGTATAAATATATATAAATATATAATTATTATATTAATGTTTCTTTTTATAATTCATATCAGGTCTACTGGCCAAGTTCTCTTCAGTTTTCTTAGATGGGTCTTCAGTTAATTTGCGTATCAAATTGTGTCTGGAACGGTTTTTGATTTCATCTGTGATGAACGATACTGCCAGGTCACTATGAATGGTGAAATTGGAGACATCTGCCATAGAGCGTTTTTTTGATTAAGTTCTCTGCAAAATTTGTGTGTGAGATGGTTTTGCGTATCTCCAAAATTGGATGCCATAGGTCCATATGGGTTTGATTATTTCTCCGTATATTAAAATCTCATTTTTGAGAAAAAATTTTGATTTCCTCCCTATGAGGCAGTACATCTTTCGAATTCTAGATTGATCTGCGGTTTCTTTGCTTGAATATGATTTTTCCACGTGAGGCGTTGATCTAAATGCATGCCCAGATATTTTGCGTCAGGACTGTCTGGTATTTGTTTGTTGTTTATTTCAACCGGGGGCCATATTCTTTTTTATTGGTGAATGTAACACTGACTTGGAATCATCTCCAAATGTTTATGTTAAATATTGTGCACGCATTCTTATGAAATGTTTAGCATCTCAGCAATCCCTATAATATTCACTCGGCAATCGGCGAACACGATATCATAGATTTAATCGACCATATCATACAGATGACCTGCGCGGTCCTCGTTGATAACTCTTAGCACAATAACTCACAAACTATACCTTATTAATATCTGTTTTTTGAAGGGTAGTATTAACTAAAAAAAAGGTACCTGCAATATAACTAGCGCCATCTATGTTTTAGGTATGGGACTTGTCAGCCCATGTAGTAGTAAAATCTGTTGCGTTAAGTTTTCTTGTTAATTTTCAATTGATATTGAACTGAAGAATCGGAAAAAAATAATAATAATTTTTTTGATTTATAATGACCCTTTGAATAACCATTATAATGAAGACTGAGTATGCCTTTCCTAAATTACAAATTGCGTTTGACCATGAAATTCTTCATTCATAATAAAGTTAAAAAATAAATAAAATTCTACATCATGCTGGGATTGAGGGGCTGAAAATTAAAAATTAAACGATTATTATTTTTACTTTTTCTTTCATATGTTCCATCTTCTTGTGGCGCTGCAGATTACGTCGGCGTACCGTAAATTTTGTTCGGTGTCAAATAAATACGAACTGTCCGACGTCGGTCAGTCTGATAGAGGGGAGGAAGAATGTATCGAAAAAGTTGTCAACATTCCAGATTGATATAACACAAAATGAACGATTGGCTTTCGCAAGTTTCTCAAGATTGAATCCCAGCTGGATGAGGGACAGGATAACATCGTTTTGAAATTTTGATAGTCTCCAGTAATTGCCGATGTTATTTGTTCGAAAATTGGTTAAGGTTGTTTGTCCCGATCGATAAATGAGAATCCCAATGGATGGATTCCGAGCAATTTCCAAATATCGTATCATAATATCTTGAAGCGTACAGCAGATTTTCTAGTTCCTCCATTTTCATCTGATGAAATATAAAATATATGGATTGCATAAGAAAACAACCTCTATTAACTGACATAAAGAAGTAACCAAACCATGCTGAAACTCATAAGAAATATTAGAAAAATGTACCCGAGTATACCGGATGTCTCAAGGTGGTCTATTTAAATTATTAATGAAAACTGTTCATGCAAAATATTTTAAACTTTTAAGGGTAATATAAGATTATCTAAGGTACGTTTTTGAAATACTTTTTAATTTTCAGTGTTGCCACTGGAAATTTGAGCGACAGCCTTGTTATTTTAAATGGGAGACCCAGTATTTTCCGAACTTATTTGTCAACTCACAAAATTTTTTTATGATTTTCAATCTACAAAAACTTCTTGTGTGGATTGTGAGTTATCTGCGTTTATTGAATCAGTTCAAAAACATAGGTTGTTTAAGTACTATATTTTTTTTATGATTTTGGTAGTTCTTCTTTGAATTAACCTTTGAATTTCTTTGAATTCTTTGAATTAACCAAAAGCTATAATATAAAAACCCCTTTTTGTATTTTTAAATTCAAAGTGGATGTTGCGGTAAATCCTCCTAAAAATTAAATTACCACATGCCAAACATCTTTATTTTTAAGTTATTCTTTTTTTATTATAACAACATTCAAAATGATGTCACAAAATAAAATTTCAGAAAATCTCCGACAAAAAACACGAATTTTTGAAACCTCCATGGCAGAAATCTTCGAAAATACACACAAAAATTATAGCTCGAAATGTAAGAGAGCACCATTGTTACCGAATATTTCGAAAATACTTCATTCGCAGCGCGTCGCCGCCACTGCCTCCTGTAGATTCGCATAATCTCGATATTGTTTAATTTCATTTTCCTTCTGCGAGAGTATTTATCGAACGATACAATAAAATAACATAATGTACCTGAATAAAAAGCGTGTTTCTTCGATACTGCGTGTAGAAAACATATGTATAGGGGATGTGTGAACCATTGCGAGGTCGAGATATTTTCATGATTATTTTTTAATTAATCTTCATCGTTGTTGGCTTGTGAATTAGAAAGAATTTACCTCATTGATTTCGTTATTACGGATTAAAATAATTACACAGGCTGAGTGTCATTATATTGTAATAAAGTTGTATCTACCTTCTTGTCTTACCTTACTTCTTTATTACATTCGATTTATCGGATTCTGACACGAAAAAACCAACGTGAACTTCAGGCTTCCACAACAACTTGAGGCCACTAACTTCCTGGTTACGTTTTTATTAATTCTCTACATTGAATTAGCTGGTATTTTCCTGTAGAGAGGATTCATTCCTTTTGAACGTGTGGATTTTCTACCACTTTCGATTTTCTGAGATCTTATTGGATTCGACCAGGTGCTCTTCAGGATAAGGAAGATCTTACATAATTCAGGTCAGACCTTACCATTTTTTTTTTCTGACTTTGTAATACACTTTACGCTGGAAACAACATTCAGGCAAGAACTACGTTCGTCTCGAGTAAATATCATCGATGATTTGGAATTAATGTTCAATCTTACTCAAAATTTATGTTTGTACAAGATAATGTAGTTGGGCAGAATGTATATTTTTGGGGATCAAATTTAGATCTTGTGAAGCGCTTGTAACGTTACAACCGTGGCAATCTCTTGGGTATCGAATAGGCTGATAATTTAACAGTATCGATTTATTTAGATTATATTTAAGTTAATAATTATTTAATATCTTACACCTCATTACTACTTGGATATTTCGTAATTAAAACCAAGGTTAGATCATACAAAATTTGTTTATAAATTCAATAAATTACGTGGCGCCCACCTTATTGTAAAATTAATTCTTGTCTATTTATCTTATTTGCAACCCACCCCACTCTCCGACTGAAGGGCATAGTTATCCATAACACCAAGATCAATGAGTCACTACACATTTAATGAGAAAGTAAAAACATTTCATTCAAAGTATTGGCCATTGTTGGAAATAAAACACATTTTGACCACTTTTCTGGCAATTTGTGGATACCACGCCAATAAAATTGTTCGTCTTTTAAAGCAAACCAACCAGACTCCCAATTTTCGACCTCCTCTTAGAAATCGAAGTGCTACTCAGCCAATGTGTGTCCCATCGATGAAAACAAATGGTAGTTGGAAGGCGCCAAGTCTGGTGAATACGGCGAGTTGGGTAGCAGCTCCCAACCAAGTGTTTCGATTGTATCCCCAAACGGTTTTGCTTTGTGTGCAGGTGAATTGTCATGTAGCAAAATTACCTTGCCGTGTCTTCTGGCCTATTCTGGTCGTTTCTCGATCAATGCATGGTTCAAATTGATCATTTGTTGTCGGTAGCGATCAGTATTAACGGTTTCACCAGGTTTTAGGACCCCGTGGTACACCACATCTTTCTGGTCCCACCAAACACACAGCAATGTGTTCTTGCAGAATCGATCTGGTTTTGCAGTCGATGTTGATGATTGTCCCGGATTAACCCATGATTTTATCCGTTTAGGATTCATGAAATAAATGAATTTTTCATGGCCAGTAACAATCAAATGCAAAACCGATTTTCTTTCGTGTCTTTGAAGCAAAATTTTCACAAGTGTTTTTTCGGTTTTCCATCTGTCTTTCATTCAATTTATGTGGCACCCATTTTCCACACTTTTGGACATTTTTATATTATATTATATATAAATATTATATTATATTGTCTGTTGAACAGTTTCTCAAAAATATTCGAACAAGCAATGATGACCAGACTTTTAAATTATTTCAATAACCTTGAACTATTTCATCCATCACAACATGGATATTTGAAGAATCGGTCAACACAGACTGCTATATTTCAATTCACCAATAATATCCTGCAGTTTTTAGAGGAAGGGAAGTTGGTCGCAGGATTATTCATTGATCTTTCCAAAGCATTTGATTGTCTCAATAAATATTATCTTATTGAAAAACTCAGAAAATATGGTATTGTAGAAACGCGTTGGAGTGGCTGGTTTCTTATTTAAATAATCGTATGCAATGTGTGAAAATAACTGTAGATGGCCAAACATATTTATCTACTTGGCTTATGAACGAATTTGGAGTTCCACAGGGTAGCATCCTCGGAGTCTTATTATTTTTGATAATGATCAATGATATGTGTTATGTAACTGATTCAATGGAGGACACAGAAGCGACAAACTTTGTAGATGACTCAAACTTCCTAATAGCGCAGGGAAATATGAATGATTTGCAGATGAAATGCGAAGTTGTATATGGAAAAATTCAGGAATGGCTATCACGGAACAATTTTATTTTAAATAAAAATAAGACGGATGTTGTGGTTTTCCGCTCGAACAGATTGAAAAAGGATCAGCTAAAAGTGAATTTGGGTAGCGACAAGGTAGAATCATCGGTGTTTACCAAATTTCTGGGGGTTTTTATTGATGAGTTTCTACAATGGACAAAGCATATAGAGGAGCTACTGAATAAATTGAACAAAGTATGCTATGCTACGAGAGTGATGAACAAGTACATTGATAGTGATACGAAGAGAACAATATACTACGCAAATTACGAATCTTTAATCAGATATGGGATAATATTTTGGGGTGTGAGCTCTGCAGTGAAGTCGATCTTTATCAATCAGAAGAGAATCCTGAGATCTTTGATGGGAATGCGCTTCAGGAATCTTGCAGAGGAAAATTCAAACAACAGGGATTCTTGACGGTTTACGGATTGTACATCCATGAATGTTTAGTATATTTATATAAAAATAAAGCTGTGTTTCTAACAAATAATACAAATGTGAGTTACAACACAAGAACAGCAAACATTAACTTTCCATATCATAGATTATCTCTTTCTGAAAAAAATCCATCCTATATGTGTATTAAGATCTTCAATAAATTACCTTACAAGTTCAAAACTATTACTAATTACAAACAATTTAAAGTAAGGACTAAGAAATTTTTAGTAGAGATGGAGCCATATAGTCTTGAAGACTATTTGGGTGCAAGTTGATTATTTTCTTTTATGGTATTCATTTAGGACACTGTTTCATTTTGTCATTTTCTGTATGGGAATATAATTTGAAATAAAGATATTTATCTATCTATCTATCTATCTATAGCTTTTAAACTGTCAGAAATTGTTTGTTATCCAACATTTAACATTTCTGGCATTTGCTTTTGATTCAAAGTGATTTGGAATTAATGTTCAATCTTACTCAAAATTTATGTTTGTACAAGATAATGTAGTTGGGCAGAATGTATATTTTTGGGGATCAAATTTAGATCTTGTGAAGCGCTTGTAACGTTACAACCGTGGCAATCTCTTGGGTATCGAATAGGCTGATAATTTAACAGTATCGATTTATTTAGATTATATTTAAGTTAATAATTATTTAATATCTTACACCTCATTACTACTTGGATATTTCGTAATTAAAACCAAGGTTAGATCATACAAAATTTGTTTATAAATTCAATAAATTACGTGGCGCCCACCTTATTGTAAAATTAATTCTTGTCTATTTATCTTATTTGCAACCCACCCCACTCTCCGACTGAAGGGCATAGTTATCCATAACACCAAGGATAGTTTTATATACTTATTTTTTTTGTTCAGTTACAATTCAAATTTGATTGACGTCACGATTTTCTTTTTGAGAAATCTGAACTGTAACACCATTTTCAATTTGGTGATGACTCATATTTAGCTGTTTATGATAAGGCAATTGTATCAGTGTGTCCCATTCTCCACTCGTCATTAGAACATTTTTTCTATTTAGCCGTGTTCTAGTGAACATAAATAAGGCAATTAAGATTTTATATATTTAATCCTTCCAGTTTCCAGTAAACTAGTAGACATATGAGCCCATAAATCAATAAACTTGTAGATCCCTAAGCCCGTAGATCAATGGGCCGATTATATTGGTTCATCGATCATAAGAAACGTAGGTGTACCTGTAGATCAATGAGTCACTAGACCAATAAGCCTGCAGATGAATGGAAGTTAATTTAACCAGTTAAAATACTATGTATGGCACACTATATATCAGGTATACCGGTATGAAATGTGCGTTTTTTTTTGTGGAAATAAAACACATTTAATGAGAAAGTAAAAAACATTTCATTCAAAGTATTGGCCATTGTTATCTACACATTTTGACCACCTTTCTGGCAATTTGTGGATACCACGCCAATAAAATTGTTCGTCTTTTAAAGCAAACCAACCAGACTCCCAATTTTCGACCTCCTCTTAGAAATCGAAGTGCTACTCAGCCAATGTGTGTCCCATCGATGAAAACAAATGGTAGTTGGAAGGCGCCAAGTCTGGTGAATACGGCGAGTTGGGTAGCAGCTCCCAACCAAGTGTTTCGATTGTATCCCCAAGCGGTTTTGCTTTGTGTGCAGGTGAATTGTCATGTAGCAAAATTACATTGCCGTGTCTTCTGGCCTATTCTGGTCGTTTCTCGATCAATGCATGGTTCAAATTGATCATTTGTTGTCGGTAGCGATCAGTATTAACGGTTTCACCAGGTTTTAGGAGCTCGTGGTACACCACATCTTTCTGGTCCCACCAAACACACAGCAATGTGTTCTTGCAGAATCGATCTGGTTTTGCAGTCGATGTTGATGATTGTCCCGGATTAACCCATGATTTTATCCGTTTAGGATTCATGAAATAAATGAATTTTCCATCGCCAGTAACAATCAAATGCAAAACCGATTTTCTTTCGTGTCTTTGAAGCAAAATTTTCACAAGTGTTTTTTCGGTTTTCCATCTGTCTTTCATTCAATTTATGTGGCACCCATTTTCCACACTTTTGGACATTTTTTATAGCTTTTAAACTGTCAGAAATTGTTTGTTATCCAACATTTAACATTTCTGGCATTTGCTTTGATTCAAAGTGTCATCTCTATCCAATATCGTTTGCAATTCGGCGTTTTCAAACTCTTCTGGTGGTCTTCCACGTTCTCCATTTCTCAGATCAAAATCATTATTTCTGAACCGTTGAAACCATCTTTTACATGTTGCTTCTGATAGAACATGATCACCATATGCTTGGACAAGCATTCGATGCGACTCTGCAGCACTTTTCTTCAAATGAAAACAAAAAATTACTGCTTTCCGCGAATCATCACTTTTTGGTAAAAAATTCGACATTTTTAACACGATGAAAAAATATGATGTTGTCCATTCAATGACTTGATGAATACTTAATATGTTCCACAGATGACATAGCAAACAAAAATTAAGGCTCGTTCACAACAAATGTTCCCTATAGAGAAATTTGTATCTTGACGCTCACTTCATACCGCTATACCTCTTGATATCGAGTGCTGAATCAAGGTAATTAATTAATTCGGGACTTTCATAAAATGGCTAAAAATCATATTAAAATTTCATCCGTTCAAATAAAATTTTGAGTTGATTTCAACAGGAAACATGAAAATGTTGCAAGGCTTGCGAGTTCTCTGTGAGACTCTACTTTTTTGCTAGATGTTTGTCAGTATGCTTCCTCTCGTAGGTATATCTGAATTCCTCTGTAATATCAAATATTTATTATTTACATAAGTCCGGATAATATTAATGAGCAAGAATTCGTTTCAAAAGCGAGGATTATGGCTTGAAAAATTCAATTTCCATTATTAGAATGGAGAGAGTGGGGTGTTCAAAAGTAAACATCGTGTATTCCAGACGGGAAAAATTCCAATGAATTAATAAACCGAATGGAGATGAGAGAAACGCGTGTGCCTGAACTGCCGAGTGCGATTATTTTAATATATTGAACAAATTTGTGCTTGATTCATGGTTGTAAATTTGAACGTCGCTCGTCGCCCTTGACGAAAAGGCGTTGACAGGAACAGGGCAATCTGTGAATAACAACTAGAAGCCTTTTGTTTATGAAAGCCCGAAATGAATTTGCATTGAAACTTTTTCATGCTGTTTTCAGTGGGTATCGACAGGATGGAAGGAGACGACAAATTAGATGCCAAAGAGATGGATTGTGTCGCAGAACTCATTTTTATGAATAAGGTGTTCGGGAAAATTTACTTCCGTATCCTGGTTTTCACTCTGTTATCATCTTAGAACTTCGAATTTACCATAGATCTCTAGAGAAAAATTCTGGATTCTTCACATCCATACAGAGTATTTCTGGTTCGAGGAGAGAAAATTCACAATGTGCTAGGGCTACTACGAAGATTTGAAATGAAAGATTGTAACATCCTAGGGTTTTTTCAATACAAAAAAAAGTAATCTCATTCTACCCTCTACTGATACGCCACTGGCAGTTACCAAACCGTGGAAATAAATTCCATGGTTAGAATTGAGAAAGAAGAAGAAGAAGAGCGCGCCTCTCACTGTCTGGTGTCAACGTCGAGCTGCGCAAGTGCGTCGGTGTAGAGAAAAAAAATCAAGATGAATGATGGATTATCAATTGAGTTGTGAGAGAAGTAAGTGAGACCCAAAAGGTTTTAGTTAGTGCCTTTGTGTGAGTTCCGAAAACGAAGCCATCTTACGTTGACAGAGACTAGAATCTATTTTGCAAGTATAATTCAGACTATTTTGAATGTTATTAGTTGCATTTTATTAACCTTTGTTGATGAATAGCATTGGGAACTTAATTGGTTCAGTGAATTTATTATTTTTCTAATATGTTTGTAAATTAATACTGTTATTATGAAATATTTATTAGGTTTCATAGTTTATTAGGTGATACTTGGGCCCTTGTCATTGATTCTGTTTTCTTTGTAAATGTAATGCTTTGTTGTTTTGAATAACCCTACTTTCTTTGTGAATGTAATGCTTTGTTCATTTTCGTACTTCCGGGCCTAAAGTGACAACTTCACTCCCTTGTGATAGGTACTAAAGTGTCACATTTAATCCCTCCGGGATTAAATATTGACGAAACTCCCGGAACGATTAAATCACAAACAAACGAATTTAAGGGATATTTTATTGAAAAATACAATTAATTAGAATGGTAATTAACGTTAATATTCAAATTAATATTGTGACAGTTCGTCATATTGACCAGTCTTTCCTGGGTTAATGCAGCAGGTAACTGACGAGTAACAGATAGGTCCTTATCATATTGAACTGGTGTTTGTTTCGAAGATCCTGCGGAAACAGGAAGCGAGAATGAGGACTGTGGCATAACTATAATGGACGAATCGGCGACTTGACCAAATATTTTATCTGAAATTTTTTGTTTATTTTTAATAGACGATTCAATATATCCCTCGGCCACGTTGAAGGATTTCCATCTTCCATGTCTCTTCAGCACGTCTATTGTTGTTCCCGAATCAGCTAACAAAGACGCAGATGTGCGTCTAAAACAATGTCCCGTATAAGACTTCGCATTTTCTAATTTCAAGAAAGCTGCTATTTGCCGTGGAAATGTACCAAACATGTTTTTTCCTACTACTCGCGTAGTACATTCTTTGTTGATGTATTGAACAAAAAATTTTGAATGAGGTGTCCCTGTCTTTCGCAATGCCACATATTTTCGAAATATCGCCACAAAACTGATGGCACTGTTTTCTGAATTTTTTATCACAAAATTTCGGTTAATTTTATTTTTGGTGTTTCTAATCGAAATTAGGAAGGAATCGCCCAAATCTCTCACATCGTCGATTTCTAAATCAACCAACTCTTTTCCACGACAAGCTCCTGCAACGCCCAAAATAAGTGCAACCTACAAAAAAATTGATTTCTTAAAATTTCTGAATATAAACACATTTCCAAATTTACCTTAAGCATTAAATATTTATCATCCGGAGCCTCCCGTAAGAACTAATCTACCTGCTCAGACGTGAGAATTCTTGACTTCTTTGGCTTAAATCCCTCATTTCTTCTCTTCAAAAAAGCTAATAATTTTGGAAATTTACTTATATCAATATCTTCTCTAATGTTAATAACCGATTTCAGCATTGAGTAATGTGCCCAGAAAGTTGAGGCACAAACCGCTTTTGATTTATCATTGAAGTAGACTAACAACGCATTTTCAGTAGGTTGTCTCACATTTTTTAAGCGGCACCACTTTTTAAAAGCATCGTACTGCTGCTCGTATAGTTTTCTAGATTTCGGTGTAACAATTCTTCACCTACTTCGGCTGCTCTTTTTTCAATATCAGATACACCTTCTTCACTCATGATACCAATAATTATCAATAACAATGTTTCTTTACAATGACACTAGTAATGACAATGTTTCTAAATTATAATTGTCACAACGCAATGTTACTATGGTAACTTATTTTAAAGACAGTTTATTTAATGAGTTGAAGAGAGAAAAAACTGATTGAAATTATTGAAATAATTAATAAAATCATACCGGAAGTACGAAAAGTATCGTATATACCTTGCGACTGAAGTACATTTAATCCTTCTGGTAAATTATGGCCCTCCCTGCGGTCGGGCCATAAACTTTACCTTCAGGATTAAATGTACTACTTCAGTCCCGCGGTATATAATATACTATTGGATAACTCTGCTTTCTTTATGCATTTAATGCTTTGTTCAAGTTGTATTTACACTGCTTGTTACCTAGGACATGAATTATATTTCCTAGCCATGTAATTTCATCAATTTCAGACTACATATCTTGGAGTTCGCATGGCAACTCTAACAAAGAAGGCTCTACCTTCAACTTATCGCAAAAATTACGTAATTGTAGCCAAAGCAATTATATTCATCGTACTCCATTTTGCAGCATAAATTGCCAAGGCCTTCATGGACCAGGATCTGTGGTTGAACTACAGGAATGTATAACTTCTGAGATCACCGACTAGTAGTGTTACTAGTATGTTAGATTCAAAGTAGTGGACGTAGCCCTTTGAGTAATGTTTGTGTTGTATCGAGTGGTGAGACAGCTTTTGTTCAATTACTTCTGTTTTCTCGCTACTATTATGTATATTTCGTATTGTCGATTATGTGTATTTCTTATTCTCCCGATTTAACTCCTTAAGACTATTATGTTTGGGATAGGATAAAAAATATTGTCTACTCAACTCCCCTGACTGATGAAGAGGACTACTTAGAACGAGTCAGAAATGTGTTCAGGTTGGTTTAGATTTTTAGATTCATAGTTTTGAAACTCAATTTGGTTTTTAAACACTTTTGCAGATCTCTTCCTCCCGATGATATAAGAAGAGCAACGCACGAAGCATTCCTGAGACGTATAAATAAATGTCTAGAAATTAACGCTCAAAACTTTGAGCTTCCTCTCTAGTTATAACTGCGAGAGTTTGCCATGGTTCTCCTAATAGTAACTTGAAGTCGGTTTCAAGAACGGGTGAAAAATCAACAGCATGGTTCAAATAAAAGTTCCTGAAAATTTCATCTTTTTGGCGTGAAGGGAAAAGAAATAGCTGAAAATTCAAGACGAAAAACAGTTTTTTGTGAATAACTCTAACTAAAGTTTTTCACGATTTTGCCATCCCTAAATTTGAAAGCGATTTTTTCATCCCCTGTATCATGAATCGCGATTTCGATTTTTAAAGTGGATACATCAATCTTAAATCTTGAAAAATCCCAAAAATGAAAATTTTCGATCCAAAAACCTCGAAGTTATTCTTGTTTCAGCGGAGCTCTATTTTCGATTTTTTTCCCGCTCACAGAGAATTTTCCGACCAAAACTGAAAAATGTTACATCAAAATAACTTGAAATTTTCTAAGGAATCTATTTCTGCAATAAAAAAATGGTGTTGTAATTTGAAAAACGGAAGTTGACGTCATTTCCGGAAAAACCGGAGGTGCTCATGCCTTGAAAATATTTTAGATTTCATCAGCATCGTGAAATACTTGTAAGTGCTGAATTTCATGAAAATACGTTCAGTAGTTTCCCGTATAAATATGGGTGAGGTTCCTCGTGAAAGATCCTGTATAATATGGGCATAAGATTGTGTATTGGCGCGTTCAAAACAACCCCCATCCAAAGTCTATACTGTGAATCAGGAATAATACTATTACATCTGCGGAGGAAAAAGAATATAACACTCATATAAACAATAAATATCTTTTCAAAAAAATGGCTGAATTTCAAATAAGACCGACTATTACCAGACCAGCTGGCATAATATTTGAAGAATTTTGAAAATTTGAAACCATGAATTGTATAATAGCGTGCGAATTTAAACTAAGAATTGTCACATAGCGAGACCGAAGTATCAACTTGCGCAACTATACCATCTGGGGCCCGTGGCAAATTCTTTTGAGGGGGCCCCCTATCGATGAAATTTGTCATGATGTAATCTTTCCAAACAAGTTTGCCTAACAATAACGTTTTTCCCGGAGTAGGTTTTGATAATGAGAAATATTTTTGTCATTTACGGATTTGATAATTTTCTTGGACATTGCTAAAGCAGTTCGAATCTTATAACTCAATGAAATCCTTAAAATGTATCATTAATGGCAAGGACCTTCAGGATCCCATTACCGCCTTTTCGATCATACAATAACGGCTATGTTCACACATGTGACCAATTTTTTAAATGAGCGGTATCGAAAGAATATATAAGAAAGGGTCGGCATTTATTTGATTTGTTAGTGCAATTTTTACTTTCTACGACCTAGAAAGAAATGAACTCATTTTGGATAATTGGACATGAATATTTCATCTGGCCTTCAGTTATTCTGAATAATTCTTGTAAAATCGGGTTGTATTTTCCCAACCCCAATTTTCCCAACCTTTTTCAAGAAGTTTTCTTTGGAGCTTGGATCTCTACTATCTGCGGTATCTTTGTGGCCACGAAAGGCAAAATTACACGTTAACAGTGCTCGTGTCAATTTTTCAAATGAATTGTTCATCGAATAGTTCACCAGTTATGCGCAACTGAAATATGATTGTCTCAATATCTGCTACAATATCTATCTGATCAACTTGAAAGTTGGAACTCGTATGAATAACGTTGAGAAAAAGGAATCTGCCTAGTTTTCTGTAACTCCACAGTCTCGATAATTTTTTGAAAACTCCATTGTTTTTGGAATATTCGATTTCTCATAAGATATAAGATGGACATCATAAAAAAATTTTGCATTTATGCAGGTTATTGGAATATTGCATGTTCTAAAATTCCATCTTCGTTAAGTGGATCCACTAGAACATATGGGAGTTTTTTGTGGGCCTTTTCTAGTTCTTTAAACTTGCGGAACAGTGTTTGTTTTATAGAAGTCTTTATGATTCGGGTAGTTTTGTGACAAACTTGTCAAAACTGTTTCGAAAAAGTTTTTCCGTCCTAAAAATATTTTTTAGCTCACCACCTTGCGGCCGTTTTCAATAACGTATTGAAGATAACGGATAGATAGCTATCTCGGATTTATCTGTCTGTCTATCTTTGTCGCTATCTCTCTGTGTTTAGCATTTCAGAAACATCATTTAACCTACCCATAGAAGATGTTAGATAGCCCCTTTTTGGTGGATCTATGTGTGATAATTTGCAATGGCTCAGTGATAAGTTCATCCGTCTATGGTTCAATCGTCCTAAGGGACGAGCCCGGCCAAGGGAAACATAATTTTATTTGTGGCCAATGTTTGAGAGTGTTTATTGATTATTTATCGATGTAATGAGTTTATGTGATATAAGATTAGGTGAGAAATTTGTGAGATTACTTTAATCTTTTTTGGTTCAAAACAATTTTTGGGGAGATATATTTTGGCGAATATTATAATTTATGAGATTGTGTGATTTATCAATGGGAGAATTGTTCAAATTACGTGATTTATGCTAATAAACTATATGAACAAATCGAATAATAATGACAATAGAGTAAATAATAAGCTTTCAGTAGTATAAATATGCCCAATTCTTTCCCAAAGTCAGTTTACATTCCTGTTATTATACCTTCGATATGAATGAAAGGGACGGGTTCTGTATCAGTCGAAACCTATATAAAATTATGTGGTCAACACGTCCTTTATAAACTATTCGCTTGATCGTCTTTTCAGATCAGCATTCGTTATTGAACTCATTAATCGTTTCTAATAATTCCACATTGCTGTCATCGCTACTTAAATGATCCATAATTATTAGAATTTATTTACACTAAAATTCTCCGAAATCTACAATGAAGAAATTTTCAACACTTATCTCTTACAGGTCTCAGTCATTACTGGTGAAACTTGACCGTTAAACGATCTTACAAACAAAAGATCCTTTTCGACAACCTGGTAAACCAGTAAGAATCTTTTTCAGCAGGTAGAATATTGAAACGGAAACAGGTACTAAATGACAGATTATTTCAATCCCAGTTTCAATCTATCCATATATTTGGAGGTTAGATTAATTATTGAAAACGGCCGTTAGTGGAATGCAGATCGATGTTGATCATCTTTGCTGTAAACACAGCTGTAATTGAGGCTCAATTTTTTCGGCTATAATCACACGCAGCTGAAGAAATATCATAAAGATGAATCGCTTATTGGCAGAACAAAATCCTCAGGAGTTGACAAAAGTGGATTCCCGAAACAATATATCTCGAGTAAATAATCGTAATAATTATAAATGGAAAGCTAGAGTGCTTATTTTCAATTCAAAATATAGGTTTTTGATTCTTTCACTATCTTTGTGAGTCTTGTTTTGAATTACTCAAAAATACTTCAGAACAAGCGTGCAGAATTTAACCTAAAGTAGTGCTTTCCTACATATTTTTCAAACTAAGACTTTAACTTGAAATTATATTATGATCTTTAATTGTCTCAGCTTGGATCTTGAGCGGAACTTAAAAAATATACTTTTTATACAAAATATATTATTTGAAGACAATATAAATAATTCCTGAACTCGCAGCCTTTTAGACTTGAAGGCCCTGTAGGGTCTGAGGCCCGTGGCATTTTGCCAACCATGCCACCCTCTTGTTACGCCACTGCGAAATATAGATGTGTGTGGTGTTGTGAATGATTGACTAAAACTGACAGAACCAGTGTCAGACCGTAGGAAGGTTCCGGAAACACTTTTTGATCCCTTGAATATTTTAATAACAGGCAAATCTAGAATAATATTTAACACGAGCTCCATCATCAACAATATCTCGTCATCAAATATTTATCGCATACCGACACCAAGTTTTCTGTGTGTGTGGTGATGTGAATCATCGATATTAACTGACGGAATCCAGTGTCGGGCCGAAGGAGAGTTTCGGGAACACTTTGAAAATCTAAGCCCTTGAATTTTATAATAGCGAGCAAACCCGAAATAAGATATTGTCGTAGCATTACTCCTGAAATGCTAGAGCTTGTACGAAATAATTTCGAAGAAAGCTTTTGCAATTTAATGGCGAGCATTTTGTACAATTTTCTCTCTAGTCGTTCGAAGGATGGCCCTTAAATATGGCATACAAATTTTTCACCTACAGTTCCTTCTTTTGCCAAACACGGGTACTTATCAATCCAACCCCGTAGACAGAAGCTTTGTATCTCTGATCATCTTCCATTGTCATCAAAAATCGACCTGTCTGAAGTGTTTTAAAAAATTCTAATTCGTTGTTGAGTTATCGAGTTTGGACACTTATGAATGAGACACCCTATATTCCCCAAATACTGTCGTAGTCAAACTAGGAATTTTCACCCTCCCTTTCTTTACATCTTGTAGAAGATACAGAACCCTATGGTTGCGGGATCGTTTGATTCGAATCTAAATATGGAAATCGTGAACGTGATTACCGCTAACGAAATTTGAATTTGATACGCATCATATATCGTGTTAGGATTCGTCTGTCGAGACTTCAGACGAAATTAGATTTTCCATGCGCAGTGAAATGTCGATTAGGTCTTTCATCTGTAACATGCATATTTTCATTACTCGTCGCGATAAAGGTTCATGCCGTAGAAAATGTGATATTTATGATAAGGCACGCATAAGACAAAAACCTGCCAACGCATGTTTTTTTTATAAAATGTCGTGTCAATTCAATTTACGTGAAGATCACGACCTAACAAACAAAATCCCATTTATTTAGGAATTCATTCTATTTCATGGTTTTTCTCTGTCAGTGCCTTAATTCATCCATAACTATATCACTAAATCTGAATTTATTAGGTTTGCTACAAGACATTCCACAGTTCTACTACGACTTACAATTTATGATGCACCCATGAAACTTGTTGATCACCTACATTATTCGGAAATGATTTTTAATCAAAGACTCACATGGTCTCCCAACATCAAGAAAATCAAAGGCAGCTGTGTGAATATCATGAACATCCTAATAACATTAGCAAACCACCAGTGGTGATGTGATGAAGAAGTATTACTAAAATCTACATATCGCTCATCAGATCAAGACTGGACTACGGTAGCGTGATATATTGCACTGCTAGCAAATCCAATTTGAAACTACTTAACTCCATAACCAACACTGCATGCTCTGGAAGCATTCAGATCCAGCCCAACAACAAATCTACATATTGAAGCTCAGGAAATTCCACTAAATCTTCGTCGGCAGCGAATTCTCCACACCTACATATCCAGGGTGTCTGATTTGCCGAACCATCCAGTTCATCATTCAGTCAAAAATTCACAAGATATTTCCACTATAAAACCCATGACGCTGCTCTCAATCCCAAGAATGGCAATGGAAAAAAATAAGGGAGACAGACGTTACATTGTTATTGCCCATTACTTTCTGGGAACACTCCCCGTGGGAAAGACACCAACCTGTACTGAACACCTTTCTGCATGGGAATTATATCAGACGTGAAACACCAGGTACAATCTTTAAACAAAATTTTCTTGAACTAATTGAACATGAAATATTCGACATTATATTATATACTGATGCCTCAAAAGATGACCAGGGAATAGCATGATGCGCTATCATTGACCAGTCAGATATCCCAGAACCATATAAACTTCAGACCATTTGCAGTATATTTACTGGTAATCTCTTTGCAAGCTACAAATCTCCCTGCAGCTCTTTCTCTCCTAACCAGAAGATCGCAGTAGTGATAGACTCCTTGTCTGTAATTGAATCCATGGCTAATATATATTCAAAGAACCCACAAGATGCCACACTCTCTCCACCTCTCTAATCTGGATCCCATCTCATATTTGCATACCAGGAAACGAAGCTGCGGATCAACAGGCAAATCAAGCAGGAACATCATACCTCCCAATAACCCAGGCTCAACTTGACATATACTGCAAAATCGCCATAAAACTGAGGACCTCACAGGAATGGCAAGCCGAATGGGACAGAGATAGCACCAACCCAAACACAGGAATTCGCCACAAATTAGACTGGGCAGAAGGGACAAGACTGTGGCTAGAAGACTTAAAATAGGACACACCAGACTAATCCATAGCTATCTAATGACTTCAGAAGATCCATCTAGCTGTCCCCATTACGAAGAGAATCAACTACGACTAAACCTGAAAGAAGATTACAGAGAAATTCTCAAGTCAGATAGTCAGATTGAATTGGCCCTTGTGTTTCTCAAGGAATGCCAGCTGTATAACCGCATGTAATTCGGGTTTTTAACTCCTTTCTGATTTATATTGCACTTAATACTTAATATGTGAATATCCACTGTACCTCGTGTCAATGGCCTAGATGTCGATACACGTTAAAATTAAATGAAAAAAAATGAATATACACCACCTAACTTCTAGTTTAGCTGAGAAAAAATTACGTAAAAGAGTTATTTCTGCAATCAGTCAAGAAAAGCATCATTTTTCGTAACGAGCGAGTTACGACAAATAGAATTTTTAGTAAAGAAAACTGGCACGACAAGGGCCTTTGAAAAGTAAAAGAAAAAATGCTTATTTTCTGAAAGAAGCAGTTTTTAAAGCTGCCAAATCCTTCATTGCATGTTCACTGTTTTTAGCGCTCATCGACTACTCTGCTTGCGGATTCTGGAGCTAATTTGATGAGAATCAAATAGCATGGACGATGAAGGTCTTATACGGTAGGTGAAGGTTACGTGGAGAATTCCATAAGTGATAAACTAAAGATTGCGACAAACCTTCTTGGAAAAAATGAAAAAACTGGGGTCTATATAACTAACGGTTCAAATTATGTAATTAGGTAATATTTATAAATAATTTTCCTATTCACGTGTTAAAATTACCCAAATAATAAATCTATTGCTCTTCATAATGTGCAGTACATCAATTTTAATTACTTCTAGATAAAAAATTTAGAAAGCACTGACGTGAGGTCAGATTGCTTTGGCGCTCTTGTTGAGCTACTTGCGAGTAAATATTCAAACCATAACAAATCTATAAGCACTCTGATCAGGTGAACAATAGTCTAATGAATGAACAAACCTATATCTCAAATTAATAATAACTACTCATAATTTTCCTCAAGTTTAAACTTACGTCAGTGCTTTCCTGAATTTTGACAACGTATTTTGTTTCAGCCGTCGAGATTGAATTCTATCTCTATGATTTCCAGTTATGAAAAATTTTGATTAATATTACGCCAACTGACACTGATTAATGAGCCCGGCATTTGTCAATCGAATATCGATCTGTGATGACCATCGTTCAAAGAAAATCATCGGTACGTATGTCATTTCTCTTCTCTCTTGAGTAAATGAAAAAAATGATCATATTTTTAGATGGAAAAGAGCTACGACAATGAAATTTGAGGATAAGTAAGATATCGATTATCTCGATATATTCACGAATTTTTATTGAAATCTGAAAAATGTCTTATGAGATATGGAGTATTAAAAAATTTTTTTTGGGAATTTTTTAAAATTTTTCTATCGCTACGATTTCTGCGAAATTTTGCGAGCTGTTTTGTTGCAGCCTCCCTCAACAATATTTCAAGTATCAATTTGATCGGATGGATATTCTTGTAGTTATTGAGGAAACAAAATTCCAGATGCTCATAACTACTGAACGAATTTGGCCCAATAACGAACTTGACCGAGATATTTGGACAATTTACCTTTTCTGAAAATATGAAAACTCTAGCTTATCTCTTTTGGATGTTAGAGAGAATACGGCCGGCCGGACAGACTCAACTTTCGCCACGAATTCTTCATCAGGGAGTCGAACCCAATCGATTGAGACCATTTTCGGCTCGATATTCCAAAATAACAGACATTCGGGCAAAATGATAAGCACTCTGTTTGGGTGAACAAGAGCGCCAAAAAGATAGTTCAAGTAGTTTAGTCTTAAAATGATTCTGTATTTTTCGCAACCAATGTTTTACTTTTCGTAACTAGTTACGGAAATTAGACGTTCCGAAACGGTGACGCGTTTTTAAAATTGTCACTTTATTCGTCAAGATTAGATAAAAGAAAATATTCGAGACATTTCGGTTATGATAAAATGAAATCAAGTAAATTTTGTATCTGATGTCATTACTGGAGAATTCTATATAAATCATCGTGTATGGTCTGCTTTATGGGAGCAGAGGGATGTTACCTCTATGATTCTGGAGGAATTTATTTGTCGGTCTGTCCTTGCTTACCGGTAACTCCTGAAAAAAAAATCGTTTTAAGTCAATCAATTCATTTACAATATCAAATTTATTCAGTTTTCTCTTAAATTCCAAGTATCTCATCAGTCTTATATAATTTTCTTCAAGTGTATCAAATGATGTTTTTTCTTCACCTCGTTTAATATCAAGCATTGTGTTCACTTCGAATTTCCCACATGAAATGAAGATTTATATCGAAAATCCTAACCAATTTGGCATCCGATGAAGAAATAAATTTCTAATAAAGATATAATCGAATCAATTTGTTCGGTCTCAGGTCAGATGTTGAGGTAATAAACATCAGATACTCCAGACAAATTGATTTTTATCCAATAATTTGGGAAACCATTCCCGAAATGATTACCTGCCGATTTTCAACGGCGCATTTATCTACTTATCAGGATAAAATGTTGAAGTTCATTAGAGATAAATGTAGTCAAATTTCAATGGGAACTCGATGATCAACTGATCAAACAACGAAAATTCGTAATAAAATCAATTTACAAATAAATGACTTATTTAGAAGAAAAATAACCTTCAGTTTTTTCCTTAAATCCACAGAAACGAAGCACTCACCAACTTGAATATAAAAAAAGCACACAACACAAACAATAAAAGAAGATAAATATAAAGGTAAAGGATGAAAAGAGTTGGTTTCAATCATTCCAGTGATCATTGTAATCTTGTTGTTGTTGGTCGAAAAAGAAGGGGAATTTTTATTCGTGTTTCTCAAACCAATTTGAAAATAGCTGAAATCCCAAGATGAAACGTCATCAAGTGAAAAATAAAAATTTAAAAGTATTACCTAATTTAAACATATTCCAAGGAGCCAGTTTGATTGCTTCTCGTAAATTTTTTCTCCATGTATGCTGTAAGACGTTGTATTAATCCAGATTTCAAATTTTTCAGTCTACGGGAAGTACACGATTGAAACTTCACTGTCTTCATTAAAAATTTGAAAACAGCTCAGAATTTTTTTCTCATTTTGTTGAAGATTATAATAAGCTGTTGCTACAAAATGTTTATGTTTTAATGCAAAAACTAGTAACCTAGAGCTACATTTTTTTTATTCTGCTTACGACCATTTCTCTCGAAATTATGGCATGTTGAAAATCGCCAAAATTTCTTTATCCTTTATCCGTTGAACTCATTCAACACCACTAATAATATTCTGTTTTTTACATTTCTAATGATCGGTCTCCTCGAAAAAAAAAATCTTAATAGTCTTTCAAACTTCCCTTATTTCTGTTCGCGGAGAGTTGAATTTTTCTCTCTGGCCGATTCAAAAGGATCATTACGGCATATAATAAACCAAAAATACAAGCCCGTTCGGTCCGGAAGAACAGAACTCTAATTCTTAAGTTATTTACAAAGTTCGAAATTCAATTAGATTACATCCGAGTGAACAGAGTAGCGGAAGAATACTGTGATGAAAAATTGTCGAAATATTGTTAAAAAGTTTCATAAGAAAAATCATATTGGGCGGGGAGGATCAAGGTTAAATTACGATATCGAGTTAATTTAACGAACAACTATCGTGGACGGCTTGTAGCGTAGACATAAATGAAATTTCGTACAGCTGGGACAAATCGGCGACGTTGCTCCCCCGAAAATGGCCTTAGGTGATTCACGCGAGAAACCGAGGTTTTATCAGGGCCCACGTCTCTAGTCTCTTCTTGATTTATTGACCCGCGATAAGATCTTACTAGTTATACTTCAGAGATGTGCCATCCTCATCTAAAGCATTCAATAAATTACCTTGAGATATATACTTTTTATGTCTTCTGTTCCTCTTTCCTGTTGAAAATTTCTGAAGGAACAACCATCTCACTTATGCAGGATTAATACGAAAATCCCAAAGAGAAAACGTTAGCTTTTTTTAAATTCACGTAAACGATTATTTTTTCCCTACGGCGAGGAAAACATCCCAAGGCATTACATTTGATTATGTCCTAAAATGCATTACAGCAATAACAATCTCTTTAAATCTCAATAAGACTTGATAATTCACTAAAACAATTGAAATTTCTATGATCATTCAACACTATACTACATCGTCCAATGAAATCGCTCAATTTTTGAAAACGGACCAATAGAAACAAACTGTATCTGAAAACACTCAACCTCACAGTGTTTGCACTTTTAGAAATTTGTTTTTATCAAATGCTTAATTTGCACAGGAATATTAACACGTCCGGATAGCTTTGGCCGTTGGTGGAAGTAGCGGTCGTCATGGTTACGATAAACAAGCAGTTGTTAGCGATAACTTCAACAGCACATTGAGAATAGTAATATTACTTCAATTGAGGAAAGTGTGAAGAAAAGTATTCCGCTTAATACAGTGAAGTCAAGATCCTACATTTGGAAACAATTTGAAGAATTCTGTGCTGCCCGGGAATACCTTGTAAATGAAAAAACAAGTTTGTCAGAGCTCAATAATATTATGCTAGACTGGGCTTTCAATATGAAGAAAAAAGATGGATCAGACTACAAATAAAGTGTAGTAAAAACCTTGTGGAATAATACTGCCAAACAGCTGCAGGAAAAAATCTATTCCAAATGGGGCGTTAGGTTCGATCCATTCACAGACGTGGCTTTTAAAACGGCGCGGGATGCACGAAATGCCAAGAGGCGTATTTTGCCAGTGGACCCTGAGAAAAGATAAGTTTGTGCCAAGGCGCTGTCTTTGGAGCAACACAAAAAGATGGTCAACTTATGTAAAGAAGATAATCCAGACGGTTTAAACAGAAAATTTTATTTTATTGCTGCATTGGAGCTTGCTTGGCGCGTAGGAGAGGGTTCATCATGCCTAATTTCGCATTTCCAATTCGAAATTGAAAACGGTGGTAATCCCACTGGCCGAATTGCCTACAATCTGATATTTCCTAAAACAAGACAAGGTGGTACCCAAAAATATGCGGAAACGAAATGGCTGACTCCCAATATTGAAGAAGATATTTGCCCGGTGAGGTTGTATAAGCTACTTGTATCCAAAAGAACTGCAAACATAGCCACTGAAAGACTATTCCTTACTCCACATAAGAATTGGAAATACGGTTCATGGTCCAAAAACTCCCCAGCCGGTCCCAATACGATAGCTAAATGGACAAAAGAATCGGCAGAACTCATTCGCATCAACACAACCAAGTCGAAGACAACCAACCACTCGCATCGAGCTACTGCTGTCAGCCAATAAGCCAAAGCAGGGATTGGCGAGGAACAGCTGATAAAGATAACAGGCCATTCTTCTGCAGCGTCAGTGAAACCGTATCTCCAACTGGACCTACAATATCACAAAAAAATAATCACAGCCATAAGGAATGAAGAAAATGTCCTTCAAGAAAGAACATCAGTATCTACTTCATCATTCTAAAATAATGCTCGTAATGTGTATAATAATTGTACTATCGATAATTATTATTTTGAGAATAAAGATGAATAATTTGTTGTTATGCTTCTGTCTGGTTATTTTTGAATAAAAAACTATTTTTTATTTCGTTTGATTTATATTGTTGAATGATCTTTCCAAATTCCACACGAGATTCGAATTTTTTTTGGGAACACTCTGTCGTATTTTGAAAATTATACAAATTTAAACGCATAATTCCAAAAATTCTCACTTCTAGTGGTATTACCCTTGAAAATTCCTACATTTCATGTAAGATAAAGTCAAATGAATTTTCTCATAATTATAAAACAACTGGTTTTATAAGACATTACACAATTTTTTTTATAAACTTGACCTCTCTTATCAACAAAGATAATATTTCAAGAAGCCCAGCAACTGTTACTTGTAAAATCTTGCATATTCTATTATATATTCAGTAACTACATCACATCGAGACTTGTCGTTGCAGAACCGGTCGCCGTACCATTACGTTCGCAACTCAGACATATTATAAATTATGTAATTCATAAAAATCATAATAACATGCTTTGCAGCAAGCAAAAATTCGCTCCAACAGGAATCAGCAAAGTATTGATTTTCTTGAGTTGTTGGATGGATCACCCTGTAAATCAGTAATCCATCCCCTTTTGTACATCGGATATACAGGGTGCGGCAAAATTCAGTTTTGCAAATGAGGAAAAACAAGCAAAAATAATTGCAAATAAATAAATTTTCGAGAATAATAATAATGATAATATTATCATCATCAGCATCAATGAGAGTTACATGCTCAGTCAAAACAAAGGAATTACAGTGTTATTCTCATACTCATGAACTCATCCAGTGAGTAAAATATATTTAAGTGTTAAAATTCTTTGAAAGACTTCTTCTCTGATAATACCCTAAATCTCTCTGGCAGCTTAATGAAAATTTTCGGATCCCAAAAGTCAACTCCTTGCTGGGAAAATTTACGGCTATGATATGGAATGGACAAGTTTGTCCTATTCCTAGTGTTAATAGAATGATAAGTACTATTGGTTGGAAATTTGTTCAAGTTGTTGTGAATATAAGTGGCACACTCCAATACATAAATGGCTGGAATGGTAAGTACTCTTAATTTTCCAAAAGCCTCTCTACAGCTATCAGTTTGCTTGAGGCTAAGGATTTTTCGAATAGCTCTCTTTTGGCAAATCAGCAGATCCTGCACATGTACAGATGTCCCCCACAGAAGAATTCCATAGGAAGCAATTGAATGGAACTTGGCGAAATAAGTTGTTAACGCTGCCTCTGTGGTTGATACTTTGCTCACAGTTGTTATTGTATAAATGGCCATTGATAGTTTTTTCTTCATAATTTCTATATGTGGTTCCCATGACAGAGCTCCGTCCAAGGTTACTCCCAATAATTTTATTGTATTTTCTTTATTACTTTTTAAAATTAGTTGTTGTGTTTTACTCTCATTAAATCTGAACCAATCTCTAGCCTCCATCAAAACTTCTTCCTTCAACTGCTGTAGAAATTGCAAATTTAACCCTTTGAGGAAAAAGGTGGTGTCATCAGCAAAATGTAATGTTATCAAAAATATGCAGAGATTATCTGCAATCATTTCTAGGTCATTCATGAAGACTATAAACAATATGGGCCCTAAAATTGACCCCTGAGGAACTCCAAAATTTACCCTCTTCATGTGTGATTTTTCATTTTGCCATTGGACTTGGTGCTGTCTGTTTTCAAGGAATGACTTGATAATTTGTAACGGCGTACCGTCCTCGCCATACAGACGCAGTTTCTCAATAAGTAATTCATGCCTCATACTGTCAAATTCTTTTGTCAGTTCGCAAGACACAATCTCCGACACCCATTTCCAATCCAACGCCGAAATGATGTTCTCCATAACTTCCAAAAGCATTGTTGTCGTTGATTTGAAGTTTCGATAGCCATGTTGTTGTTCGCCGAGGATTCTATTATCATTAAGATACTCTAAGAGTCTCTCATCAACATCAGTAATTACTTGTGGCCTCACATTTTATAGTTGAATTGTTTCCCCCCTCTTCAACACACATGCGGCATCGTTTAGTCACGGTAAAATAAATTTTACAAAAAAATACGGTGTTGGAACGAAGTTCGGTAGCAGGGCGACCTGATCGCGGTGCGTCGACTACGGAGCCAGTACTTACGAATTTACGTTACAGTTTATCCACCATTTATCTGGTGGGTACTTGCTTATTTGGAAAGCGCTGGCAAAATTCTTCGAAAATTTCAGCAGAATCTTCGTTAAGTTTTAGGTAAGAACTGAGCAAACAAATAAATTCTTCATTCCTGTTCTTTACACGCGCAGCCATGACAACGAACAACAACACTACTACAATCGGACTACTCAACTCGATACGTTTCAGCTGCCTCCTTCCGCCCTAGGTACGATACTGGCCGAGCATATGCGAATGCGTGAATGCCAGACAGTGTGAACTGACGAAGGGGTCTCGCCGTTCGGCGAAAGTTTTATACTTTGTTACTTTTTTGGTAAAGAAATCTTGCATTTATTTATGGGTATATTTTCGAGTTGAATATAGATGGCACATGATGTTCATTTCGGGAATTTTAATTAGGTTTCATGTCTTCTTATCGAGAAGAGCGACATGTGTATCTGTATCGAACTTTGATTATGATGTTTCCGTTGCCTCCAAGTGAACATAAATCTTCTATTTTCTGTAATTCGATCTTTATTTTCCTCCTTATTTCATATATCCACGAGAACGAAAGTGATAAGTTGTTCATGCTGTTTATTAGTAAGGAGAATTGAGTCACATACGCCGATATCAAAGGGGTAATCTACTTTAAGCAACTGCCCAATGGCCAGACACTTAATTCGGATCTCTATTGCCAGCAATTAGACCGATTGAAAGCAGCAGTTGATCAGAAGAGACCAGAATTAGAAAATAGGAGAGGCTAACGCCAGGCCTCACATGTCTTTGATGACCGCCAAAAGCTTCGGAAACTTGGTTGGGAGATTCTTATGAATCCGCCTTATAGTCCAGATCTGACACCGAGCCTCATTTATTTTTGTCCATGTCTAACGCTCTTGGTGGTTAGAAATGTCCTTAAGAGAACATTTTGAAATGTCTCATTTGTTTTGCTAATAGGAACAAGACGTTTTGGCAACGAGGCATAATGAAATTACCTGCTGAATGGCAAAAAGTATTTGAACAAATGGGTGCATATTTGAGCATTAACAATTGATTGTAGCTATATTAAATTAAGCCCCAAAAATAAAATAAAATAATGCTTTTCTTTTTCCTCAACTTGAATGACAAACTATCAACCATCAGGCCATGGCAGGCACCTGAAAATTATAAAATTGACGAATATAAATTCTTGCTAGTAATTGGTCAATCTATAAAAGTTCATATCTTCTTAAATATCGTAATATTGCATTCGTATGACGAAAATGCATCATAAAAAAGTTGATATAGTGATTTTAAAGTACAAATTTTTATTATTAATAAATTTTGAGTTTCTTTCCCTTCTTTCATATCACTTTTTGACAACATTCTACACAATCCATTTGTGTCCCCTGTTGAAATGTTGAAGGCAAAATCCTCAAGAAAATGTTACATTGATGCATCTGAATTTTTTCTTGAATATTCGCAAGGCCCGAAAGAAAAATTAAAACGACCCAAGCGAAGGAGAGTCTGATAAGAACTTTCAACTACAACTCATCATTTCTTTCTGAATAACTCGTGAATTAGTCATGCTTTGGTTGGCGTGGCATGCGATTAAGATATGGAGTTTGCTAGCAGGGTAATCAGTTGTAGAAAATATCGTCCACGTGTTAACGCCTAAATCCTCTGAAAATCCTTTTAAATTTCTTTTTTGGCCGCAGTTGACGAAGGTAGAAGATAGGATTGGGTGATACGAATGCTGAAACAAGTTTTATCTCCTTCTAAGCTCGGAGTTAGGGCCCTGAAAGATTATCAAGTGTGTCATTGTCATTTTTCTTCCCAATAAATCTCCATTGGTTCTGGCATCAGAACTGACTCGATCGATGCAAATTACGCATAACTTTCGGTATCCCAAAAACCAATGGATTTTCAATTCAGAATAAATATTCGATGGTGGAGCATTAGTATAAAATTCATCTGAGGCTCTGAAAAAGTCTGAATAATTTGAATCCCAACAACATGATGGCCAATTAAAGTCACCTTCTCGAAAAATAACCTACCCATAAATTTTTTTGCAAAATTGAGATCAATATATGTACTCTAAACCGAATACCTCTACTGTCTTTCATTTTCCAAAATGGAAGAAAGTTCTTATATCCGTGGCAATTGATAGACAGAGTATTAATCAGGCTATAGTGAGCTATCAGTGTTACTCACGAACTTCGGTTGCTTTCTTAACCCTTTGTAGCATATAATATCAAGAATGTACCATATTTCCTTGTCGGATGATTCCGGATGACTTCAGTAAAATTGCTGAAATTCGTAATTGCAAAATAACGAAATCATGTTTAAATAGAATTACCGCAGAACTCTTTACCAACATTGGCGTCTATTTTCAAACTGATAGTGCAAATATTTACACTATTATCAACTGAAAAATTTGAAACCATTACGACAAAGCAATTTTTTGGATGCGAAATGGTGAAGGGGACGGTTTTGATCTTGATCGTATAAAACTAAATGGTGGAGGTGACGGTTTTATTTGAAAAGTCATATTATATCGAAGATTGATATAAAATCACGATTCAGAGGCTCAACATAATACCAGATTATATAACTGCAGGATATAAAAATGTTTATATTCATATGGAAATACAGGGTAGTATAGAATTCCATCAATTCGACCTAGCTTGTGAAATAAGTAATAACTGAATGTAACTTTAGAATCAAAAATAATTCCAAACGATTCGGATTCTTTATTTTGCTTCCCCATACTTTATTCTGATTTATTTCATTGCAGCTCAAACATTTTTTATTTAATTGCAATGTACAATTTGAATGAATATATTTTTTTTGGATTTGGTTAGCGCAAAAGTCGATATGTTCTCACTATTTGATTAGCATCGGAATCATAAGATGATTCAGAGTCCCAATAGGTTTAATTACCCCAAGAAATTATGAGAATTTTTCAATCAATTGAATCTATATCTTTATAAAACAAAACTTCCCAATCGAAAAATTTATGGATTATTCTGAAACGAAGGAGCAGAAGCAACTTTTTTTAGATACGAAATGGCGAATGTGACGGTTTCAATGTGGATTACAATCGTGAGATGCATGGAATGGTGTCGGTTTCATTTGAAAATGATCTTAAGCTATTCCAAGTCATAATTTCACAGTTTTTTTTACTTTATTTTGAATTTTTTCTATTTAATTCATTCAATTTTCATCTCATTTTAATGTACATTTTGGATAAACTCAATTTTTTCTGTATTTGGTAAAGGTTTTCACTATTTTTTTATATTTGAAATTATATTGAAAATGCAAGGTGTTATATTTTATAATCTCAATACGTTCAGTTTTTTGATTGGACGATTTGAATTATTTGACCAAATAGGTCTGTTACAGCATGGGGGAATGAACTTGAATCAAAAATTTGGGACCATTTATCCAGAGCAAAGAAGCAGATGCCTGTTTTTTACTCCTTATAGAAGGTGTCAGTGTGGAATTTGATAAAAGAGGTTTTACCATTTACCAGACGCTCAATATGATAACAAAGAGTATATTAATACATGATATGAAGAATGTACTTACAATGAAAAATAATTAAATGAATCTTAAGAATCGAACCATACAAAGATATCAGTTGCTTATGTAACTGGTAATCTTTTAATGAAGAACAAGAAGTTTAATTTTGGAATGTAATCGCATGGAACATCAAATGGTAAAACATCATAAGACAGAGTATACAGGGTCTTTCACGAGGAAACTCACCCATATTTATACGGGAAACTACTGAACGTATTTTCATGAAATTCATCACTTATAAGTATTTCACGATGCTGATAAAATCTAAAATATTTTCAAGGCATGAGCACCTCCGGTTTTTCCGGAAATGACGTCAACTTCCGTTTTTCAAATTAGAACACCATTTTTTTATTGCAGAAATAGATTCCTTAGAAAATTTCAAGTTATTTTGATGTAACATTTTTCAGTTTTGGTTGGAAAATTATCTCTGAGCGGGAAAATTCGAAAAAAAATCGAAAATAGAGCTCCGCTGAAACAAGAATAACTTCGAGGTTTTTGGATGGAAAATTTTCAATTTTTGGGATTTTTGAAAATGTAAGATTCATATTAGAACCCCATTTTTTATGGCAGATATTGAATGTACGTTAAAAAATAATGTGAGTGTATGCATCACACCCTTGCCCTAAAGTGGATATTTTCTGAGTTATTCACAAAAAACTGTTTTTCGTCTTGAATTTTCAGCTATTTCTTTTCCCTTCACACTGTTACTTAAACCATGTTTAAGATTTTACTACCCTAATATGCAAGAGAGAAAAGTTACAGGTTGTTCTAAATAGGTGGCGAATTTGGATTCGAATTTGTATCGGAAACCTCTTTATTTCAACTAATCGGCCATCGGTTTTCTCTCCAGTGATAAATAAATAATTCCTTATGAACCATAAGCAAAAACTTACCATGTTTTACATTCTCTTTTTTTAATGATAGATATCATTAATTACATCTGCCAAATTCCTCTTTATTCAGTAGAATTTTGTGTTTACTATTAATTTGGTGATAATTCGTATTAAGTTATAAAATCGATCACTATGCCTAATTTTACCAATGAAGATTATTTAAATCTCATTCTACTTCTTGGAGAATGTAATAAAGTTGTAGATAGAACGATTCGACTGTTCATTGAGAGGTTTCCTGACCGACCCAGACCAACGAGAGATACCATTAACAGAACCATGACAAACTTGAGAAATGTCGGATCTTTCGTTAAGAAAACTATACACAGAGAAAAAAGTGTAGTAGAAGATGAGAACAACGAAAATACAGTTCTTGCATATTTTCGTGTGAATCCTTAAAATTCTCTCAAAGATGCCGAGATGGGGATTATCTCAATCGAGTATTTGGAGAATTTTAAAAAAACATAAAATGCACCCATATAAATTCAATAGGGTACAGCATTTCAAGGAAACTGATTTCGTCAGGAGAACAGAGTTTTGCGAAGCTATGATAATTCGATTTCAAGAGAATGAAAACATTTTGGACTGTATAATTTGGACAGATGAATCTAAATTCACATGGTTCTTTCAATAGGCATAACAGTCATTATTGGGATGAAGAGAACAACCACCACTTCAGACAATGGAACTTTCAAGAGACCTGGAGTTTCAATGTTTTTTGCGCCATCAAAAATAATGCAATTCTCGATGTTCACATTTATGATGGGACTCTAACTGGTAAGATAGAAGAACACTACACATGTTTGCATTATTTAAAGAATGTTCTCCCTTGTGAGATAGATATTCTGACATATTGACTCAAATAATTGAGCCGCTAGTACAGAACCATAATGACTTATGGTATCAACAAGATGGCGCGCCTCCACACAATTCACTCAATGTACCAAATATCCTATACACGCTATTTGAAGATCGATGGTCCACATCTTTGGCCACCACGTTCTCCCGGTTTATCTCCTTTAGACTATTATGTTTGGGGTAGGATAAAAAATATTGTCTACTCAACTCCCCTGACTGATAAAGAGGACTGCAAAGAACGAGTCAGAAATGCGTTCAGGTTTGTTTAGATTTTTAGATTCATAGTTTTGAAACTCAATTTGGTTTTTGAACACTTTTGCAGATCTCTTCCTCCCGATGAAATAAGAAGAGCAACGCACGAAGCATTCCTGAGACGTATAAATAAATGTCTAGAAATTAACGGTCAAAACTTTGAGCATCTTCTCTAGTTATAACTGCGAGAGTTTGCCATGGTTATCCTAAGAGTAACTTGAAGTCGGTTTCAAGAAGGGGTGAAAAATCTACAGCATGGTTCAAATAACAGTCCCTGAAAATTTCATCTTTTTGGCGTGAAGGGAAAAGAAATAGCTGAAAATTCAAGACGAAAAACAGTTTTTTGTGAATAACTCAGAAAATATCCACTTTAGGGCAAGGGTGTGATGCATACATTCACATTATTTTTTAACGTAGATTCAATATCTGCCTTAATAAAATGCAGTTCTAATTTGAAAAAATTGGTTTTTCACGATTTTGTCATCCCTAACTTTGAAAGCGATTTTTTCACCCCCTGTATCATGAATCTCGATTTCGATTTTTGAAGTGGATACATAATTCTTACATCTTGAAAAATCCCAAAAAATGAAAAACCTCGAAGTTATTCTTGTTTCAGCGGAGCTCTATTTTCGATTTTTTTAATTTTCCCACTCAGAGAGAATTTTCCAAAGAAAACTGAAAAATGTTACATCAAATAACTTGAAATTTTCTAAGGAATCTATTTCTGCAATAAAAAAATGGTGTTCTAATTTGAAAAACGGAAGTTGACGTCATTTCCGGAAAAACCAGAGGTGCTCATGCCTTGAAAATATTCAAGATTTCATCAGCATCGTGAAATACTTATGCTGAATTTCATGAAAATACGTTCAGTAGTTTCCCGTATAAATATGGGTGAGGTTTCTCGTGAAAGACCCTGTGTTCCTGCAGGATAAAGAAAGAGTTTTTAGTTATATGGAAAAGTGGAGGTGCCAGTTTGATTAAAAAACGCGACACGAAATGTTGGAAGTGTCAGTTTTATTCGATACCGAATATTGACATGAAATCACGATTCAAATGTAATCGATATGATAACGCAGAACATAAAACTTCAGGATATAAAAAATTATATTTCTTTATGAATATTATTAAGAACTCTCTGAGGAAAAATTGTGTAAAATTCTTATTTGGTGATAACTATGTTAAAGTTATATTCAAGTTGCCAACAACTATTACAGTTCTTTATGTAGGAAAATCAACAAACTACCTCCTTCTTTTTATCTGTCGCCGACTGATTTTTGTGAAACTTCAAACATCATTAAGAGAATGAAAGTGAAGGGTGCAGTTGTTGAAGATATTAATATTCGGATCATTAAGCATTTGATGGATTTCATTATCAATCCACTTGTTTAGATTGTCAGTTTTTACCTAGAAACGGCAATTTGGCTTAATGCATTCAAGAAAGTGGATTATGCCATTTATACAGGCAAGGCCTGACAGAGCTCTATATCCCTAATTTCTGACTAAACCAAGAGTTTTGAAAGATTAGTTCACAATATAATTTTTAATTTTGTTCGGGAGCACAAATTGATAGCTAAACGACAGAATGAATTCACTCAAAAACTAGGAACGGACGACTCTTCGAATCACTAAACTGACCTAATATATTGGCAACTCGCCCTAAGCAGATAAGGCTGAGGTTTATAACCATGATATCCTGTTAGACCAAGTATACGGGGTTTGATGCGAAGGTCTGCAGTTACTAACATCATATGTAGAAAAAAAGTTGTAATAGGGTAAAAATTAATAATGTTATAAGTGAGTATCGCGAGTACTGGAGTTCTTCACGGTACTGTTTTGGGACCATTATTTTTCATTTTATTTATTACTTATGTCTTTGACGCTGTTTCTAGAGAATTTTCGATCTCTTTCGCTGAGGATACCGCAGAGATGTCGGCTGGAGTAATTTGAACGAGGAAGAGAATGTAGAATACTTGCTGAACAAGATAAAATATTAAGTCTTCAGTTTTCACAAACTTTATGAAATTATGTCAGAATCTCCTTCTGCATTAGTTTTATAGTGCAATAAAGGAGCTTATTCGAACAGTTCAAACCTCTCAGAAAATCAGCAAAGAAGAATTTAAAAAATGTTTAATAAAGATGAGGTGGCCCATATTGAGTAAACCAATAATATCGTGTATGCCCTTTATAGTTTAAAATAGCCACAAAAACCAAACTATTCCATTCATCCATTTTTGTGTTTTTTATTCATAATGTTCAACAAAATGAGAAAAAACAATTTTCTGAGCTTTTTCAACATTTTCCTGTTGACAGTGGTTAAATTTTAAAAAAATATTCATTAAAAACAATGTTTTTGCAATAACTTCAGTTTCAAATCGAAGCTCAAAAATTTACAAAATTTATCATTACAAAGTTACGATAATTTTCGTCTTTTCTTTGAAAAATATTGAATCACACAAAAACTTTCCACCCTCCCCCAATTGTAATTGTATTATTACATCGTTATATTTAAAATTCTTCGAATTCGTTATTCAATCATTTTTTCAACATTCTTTTCATTTTTTTGTTCATATTAATTGAAATTTATTTTGTTAATTTTTAGTTTTTTCTTCACTTGGCAAGCTGAAAAACGAATATAATCTCTTTATTAGTTCGATATCTGCAACATAGGATGAAAATTAATGTATTTCAGAATCTTAATACGTTCAATTATCTCAAGGTACGATGTACTGTTATATTGTTAGCAGGATTATGATGCTTTTATTCGTTGAACGGTCGATAATTTTGGTAATGAATTTAGAATAAGATAGATGCGGCAATGATTCATTCCCTCGTTATAATTAGTGGGGGTAATCAATTAACATGACAACAATGCAAACGGTTACGACAATGAATGCTAATATGACGGCGAGCTGGGTAGGGTATCAGGAATTACTATTATGTGAGTTCAGATCCCATTAGCACTTATGGATGGTCCACTGCTGAATCAGATGGATAATTTCAACATATTTTTGACGTATATTAGGAAGGAATAATGAATTGAACTACAATCATGAAATACCACTGCGATACAAAACACGCTCAGTGTTTGATGGACGGATGTGTTCCATTTTTTGAATTATGCTTTTCCTATGTGCAGAGTAATAAATTAATTTAAACATCGTTCATTATAAATTACTTAGATAATCGATTTTCTGTATTCTCAAGATATTTCCAATAAAAGATATATGGAAACCAAGGCTTTCAATGAACACAGATAATTTTTCACGGATTCAGTCATAGAGAACATTTTTAGATTCAATAAAATTCACTATATGGATAAGATGAAGTAAAAATCTTCTGAAATATCAGGTATACCGGTATGAAAGGAGCGTTTTTTTTTTTGTGAAAATACAATACTAATCATTAATGGGAAAGTAAAAATCATTTCATTCAAAGTATTGGCCCTTGTTTTCTACACATTTTGACCACCTTTCTGGCAATTTGTGGATACCACGCCAATAAAATTGTTCGTCTTTCAAAGCAAAACAACCAGACACCCAATTCTCGACCTCCTCGTAGGAATCAAAAGGCTGCTCAGCCAATGCGTGTCCCATCGATGAAAACAAAGGGTAGTCGGAAGGACCCAAGTCTGGTGAATACGGCGGGGGGGTAGCAGCTCCGAGCCAAGTGTTTCGATCGTATCCTTAACCGGTTTTGCTTTGTATGCAGGAGCATTGTCATGGAGCGAAATTACCTTGCCGTGTCTTCTGGCCCATTCTGGTCATTTCTCGATCTATGCATGGTTCAAATTGATTATTTGTTGACGGTCGCGATCCGTATTAACAGTTTTACCAAGTTTTAGGAGCTCGTGGTACACCACACCTTTTTGGTCCCACCAAAAACACAGCAATGTCTTCTTGCCGAATCGATCTGGTTTTGCAGTCGATGTTGATGCTTATCCCGGATTAACCCATATTTTTTCTGTTTAGGATTCTCAAAATAAATCCATTTTTCATCGCCAGTCAATTCGATGAAGAACCGATTTTCTTTTGTGTCTTTGAAGCAAAATTTCACAAGTGTTTTTTCGGTTTTCCATCTGTATTTCATTCAATTCATGTGACACCCATTTTCCACACTTTTGGATCTTTCCCATAGCTTTTAGACGGTCAGAAATTGTTTGTTGTGCAACATTTAACATTTCTGCCATTTGCTTTTAATTCAAAGTGTCATCTCCATCCAATATCGTTTGCAATTCGGCGTCTTCAAACTTTTTTGGGGGTCTTCCACGTTCTTCATTTCTCACATCAAAATCATTCTTTCTGAACCAATGAAACCATCTTCTACATGTTGCTTCTGATAGAGCATTAGCACCATATGCCTCGACAAGCATTCGATGCGACTTTGCAGCACTTTTCTTCAAATGAAAACAAAAAATTAATGCTTTCCGCAAATCATCACTTTCTGATACAAAATTCGGCCTTTTTAATACGATGAAAAAATATGATGTTGTCTGTTGAATGACTTGATGTAAACTAAATATGTTTCACAGATGTCATATCAAACAAAGAAAAAAAATAAAGGCTCGTTCACAACAGATGCTCCCTATCGAGACATTTGTATCTTGACGCTCACTTCATACAGGTATACCTAGTATTTATTTAACAATTATTATCATTTTGAGAAACCATCAACAATAAACTAAAAACACGGACGTGAGGTCAGATGATTTTGGCGTTCTTGTTAAACCATTTTAATATTCAATAGCGGGTTATCATTTATATCCAAATAAGAACTACTAAGCATAATAAAAAAAATAATTTGAAGAGAGTATTTTGGAAATTTTTGGAAGAAAATTTTCCGATAACGAAACTGTGATTACAATATTAACAACTTTAATTTAACGATGAAAATTGCCGTTCGCACGTCATATTGAGGTTGAACGCATAGCGTCGCTAGTTATTGAGTTACAATAATTTTTTTTTAGGTATATATGGTAGATTTGAAATACAAAAAAATTATTATGCAAATTCAAAACTTAAAATATCTGATTTCCATTAAAATATTTCAATAAGATTAAGTTACCAATTAACTAGAACTTTGTTGATTAACAACTATTTCCGGGTTAATCAAAAAAAAATTAAATAATTGTAATAAAAGTTTTTCCCTTCGTGGAGACTTTCTTGTATCCTCATAAAATAACTTAGTGTGATAGAAGTTTGAATAAATTCAATACTCATAATATTTTTTTGAGTTAACAAAATAGAGAATTCACATCATTGTAAAAACGATTTTTTTTAAATTTGTCACTTACTCAACGTTTTATGTTAATGAAGGAAATTTATTAGATGTTCATTAGTAGTATTTGCTCATTAATTTGTCATAAAAAATGGACTTTTTCTACATAAAAAAATTACATTTATGATCTGAAATTTTTTTTTACTTAATATTAATTTTTAATTGGCGAGGCATGTTTCTTTTTTTCATTCATATTGAAGCTCGAATGTGTCTTCCATTCCAAGTGGTCGATATGATTTCGTCGGTCATCGCCTTAAATAACACGTTGGACAAGGAAGCGCGATAGCCATTGGTCAAATCTCAAAATGAGATGAATATACTCTCTGATAATCCGGAAATTTGACATAAAACGCAAAAATAATTAAATTCATCAATATTCATTGAATCTACTTAAAAAATATACTCAATTTCAAGCGATACATACAGGAGAAAATTTTTTGTGTGTCCAGGATTGGTCTCAGCTCCTTCAGCGAATATTCTTTTATGGCGTCTATGGAGTCAAATCTGAATCCCTGAAGCGGTAATTTCAGTCTGGAGAAAAGAAAAACGTCACACGGAGCTAGATCAAGCGAATAAGGTGGCTGGTAGATGGTATTTATCTACTGTACCATTAAAATAGTTAATTATCATTGCTCGGTGAGAAGATGCAAAATCCGGTCGTTTGAGGTGAATATATTCACTCAAACGTCTCAAAACAGGCCGTTTGGCCTAGCGGAAAGAATTCTTGATGAGCCGCACTAGGAATATCGAAGAAAACAATAAGCATCGTCTTGATTTTCGAACGACTTTTGGGAGTTTTTTTCGATTTGGATCATTTTTCCACCCATTCAGATGATTGTTGGTTCTTTTATGTTCGTAATCGTTGACCCATGTTCGTCACCACTTATAATTCGTTCTATGAACGTGGGATCAGAATTCGCACGATCCTGCATGCATCCGGTATTGTTTTTGAAGAAAACTCAGCTTTAACGGAACAAGCCCAGCGATGACGCGCTGCATCCCCAATTAGTGTACCAAAATCAAACGAGCGGTTTCATGTTGAGTTCACGACCTATCTCTCTTACACTGGCATGACGATTTTCCAGCTAAATTTCTTTGATTCTTTTGACGTTATCATTGGTTGAAGAGGTAGACGGTCGTTCTGAACAAGCGAAATCTTCGACGATCTCCCGATCGGTTTCAAAGGCCATGAACCTTTTGTACACTTAGGTTTTCGATAAAACAGAGCCTTCATAACCTTTTTTCAGCATTGACAACGGATTCGTTCAAAACACTAAATTTGTCAGAGTATAAATTTGGTAAGGTTGGGAAATTGGCACAGTAGAAAAATAGCGATGAAAAAAGAGAAAAATCAAATGTTTGATTAACTTGTCTCATATCTAGATTTTTTTGATAAGACACTGCGTCATAGGACAAGCCTCGAGCAGCCTTTTGTAAACGGACATGTGAAATGAAATGAAAATATGTAAAAAAGTTATCTACATCGTAGCCCAGCACACTTCCGGATTTTCCGGGAGATGCGATGTATATTCCTTCGACAGATGTCACACTATCCTTCAAACCAATATCTTGGTAGAGTTCAATTATCCTGATAATAAAATTCCGAGTTCAGTTTTTCGTCTTGGAAAGACGGGGGATGTCGTTATTTCTAACAAGGTGAATATGACATTTGGGCACGTTTGGAGTGGCAACCCGGTCTGGCTTGCCGATTGGAGTACATCCACTACGTTATTTGTTATGCATTCAAGTCGTCCGGATTGAGGGGTGAAAAGTTTCGAAAATTCAGGATACCGCACTTTTACACTAAAATGATTTGGCTCCTCTTTGCATTATGTATTCCACAAATCTGTTGCCAAATGTGTTAGCTTACACCTTTACATAGGGGCTTTGCTTCACTTCGCCGGAAAACTGGAATATTTTGACTCGATTCAAATTCACCAAAGATTATACAAGCACCTGCCGACAGACAAATAGGCTGCGCGAAGATTAACTAACCATTTACGAACCAGAAACGAACAGATGCATCTTCTCGAATTTGGTACGATGTTCGAAAATACGTTGCGCACAAAAAACCTCATAGGATTTTACGTACAAACGCATAGAAAAGCATTTTCTGTTGTAGCTAATACAAGGATGGATTTATCAGTACCGTGTTTAGAAAGAAGAGAGTCAATTTTTTGGAATTTTTATATTTAATTCTCAACATTGTCCAACTTTTTCATGCCTTCATAGAAGTTTGATTTCTCGAACTCTGCAAAATAGGCTCCGTTATTGTGTACTCTTCTTCTTGAAATCTGGTGACTGGTGAAGAAATCTGTTGCTTTGAATATGAGCCCTAAAGAAAGCGGCAAAGTGCTGAATGGATAGCGCCGGATGAAGGAACATCCAAAAAAATTCTCTTGGTGAAGTCAAAAATTAAGGTTATACTGATTTGTTTTTATGATTTAAAAATTTGTTTCACCCATTCAGACAGTCACTAGAGTAATTAAGTTTTGTGTCATGAAGCTTTTGCTGGCAAGAATTTGTCGTATTCGGCCATATTTTCGAGAAATCTTTTGCACGATAATGCACCATCACATCGTTCGCGATTTGTAACTGAATTTTTTGGCAAAAATCAAGTTATTCCTTTGCATCATTCGCCATATTTGCCAGATATGTCTCCGTGCGACTTCTATCTGTTCTGTAAACTGCATTTGGCGATGAAAGAAAAGTAACACGCATCGATTGAGGCAATTGAGAAGGCGACGACCAGGGGGTGGGAACTCGCCTACTACAAAGGTGGTCACGTTTTTCTTCGACGAGCGGTAGAGACATCTGTTGTCGTCTCAAAAGCTCGGATCGGTAAACTAGGACTTCTCAGTAGTGATCGGTAAAAACGGATTTTATCGGACCTCACTCTGGTGGACTTTATGAAGAGTAAGAAACTATTTTATGATGAGCATGAACTGGTTGACTGAAATGGTTTATTCATTTTCAACTTATTCAATTTAATTTAATTGAAATGGTTTATTCTTGCTGTGTTCCCAATTGCTACAGTGATAGTAATGTCAAAAGGTATGTGTTGCATTCATATAAGTAGTAGTTTTGGATTAACTTATAACTCACTAAAAATGTACTGTGAATTAATATTTTCTGTAGCAATTTCATATTCGTGTAGTAATTTCTGATTAGTAAAAATTTGGGACAGTTTCTAACACTGTTTTCTTTCTAGGTTTTTCATTACACAAGTTGAGGGTGTTAGAAATGTTTGGTTGGAAAGAATCAGAAATCCATGTCTTCATTCATCCAAAAGTGTTATTTGCATAAAGCATTTTCATATGGATTGTATAGACCCTCATGGAAAGCTGAAAAGATTTGCTCTACCAACACTTCATTTGCCAAGTAATTCATTCTACTCCCTATGATTATCAATTTTGTAATTTCAATAATCTTTCAGATTATGTAAGCATACTTTGTCTACCCTCCAGAACTCCTGAAGAAACTTTGAGGCAATAACAAGGTATTTATATATAAGTGAACTGCTCATGATCATTGATTAGAGTTTTGGGTATTCCACTTATAGTAGGTTTCATAAAAATCGTCTATCAGAAGATTCCTAGAATACATCAACGGATATGTGAGATTTACCGTTGAAACGCCAAATTCAAGGTATTTCAGTTAATAAGTTTATAGATTTTGCCATGATATTATTTCTGTACTTTTATGACAGAACTACTTATAAAATTTTATTGGGAAAAAAAAACAATAAGATCTTATGATCCAATAATGAAGATGGCATCCGAAAAAGTATCTAAAAGAAAATAGACTTTTAGAAATTTTTTTCTGTCATAAAAGTATAAATCTAATGCATTTCATGCTTAAATTGATGTATCTGTCACTAATATTCTAATTTATTCTTTCAATGTATTTTCATAACTTGATGAGTAATTGTTGCATAATTATTGTTGGTTCGTTTATTCTTTCCCTCGATATTGAAATTTTTGTAAATTGATTATTTACTGCATTATATATTATATATATTTCTAAAGTTTCTTTTTTGTTTATTTCCCTTCATCCTCTGAAGATTAGTATGTTCATTGATTTGAAAGGCAGATATATTAGAAATGACCATAATTCTTTCAATCTGCTGCAAATTGTCACAATTTTCTGATCAAATGATATTTTTTTATTGAAATTGTGACAATCTACAGCAGATTAAAAGAATTATGGTCATTTCAAATGTATTTGTTTTCAAATCCAATAAAAATATGGGATTCAACCTGCGCTTGCGTGGAATCCTATGATAACTCTTATAAAATGCACTAGAGGGCGCCACGAGACGGAACGTTGTGCGAATGGAATCTGTAATCAACTCTAAGATGACGAAAGATGTAGCTGTAAGTTGAGCTCTAAGCCGGGACCAAAATTCATGCCAGAGTTGCCTATCTATAGGTAGTCTATGGCGACGACCGGCGTCTTAAAGACTATTTCAATAAAGGACATGGAGAAGTCGTTTGACAACTTGTTGGAGCGTGCAAATTTGCGTATCGATGCAGAAGGGGAATACATTGATTGATAAAAATGGTTTGTTACAAAATGTACTTTGGGTTATTGTTTTTTTTTAAGTTCAGTTTCTTTTGGAATGGGGTGTGCAGTATTTTCCTGATTTTGCCAATAAGGATTATTTCCTGGGAGTCCAAAAAGGAGTGGTCACAACCTTTTCAACCGATGGCACTGCTTTCGCATCCTTCAGAGCACGTTCGCCTAGAGAACCCCAATGCTTCGACTGTTCCTTGGTTTCTGGATTATCCTGGTTTCTTCGACAATTACGAATCGCTGGAGAAACTGGTTTGGATTGGCCTTAAATAGGTGCAGACAGTCCCCCGTAGTTGTCACCACATTCAAGGAAAATGCACCCTTCGTATCGAACAAAATTGCTCTTTCACCAATACATGGCTCATTCATCAGCAACCGCCTCTGCAAAATAGGTAGAACAGAGCAACGAATCGCCACCTCACCCACTATATTCACCAGGTCTGGCACCGTGTGACTTCTTTTTGTTTCCAAACACGAAGAAACGGCTAGGCGGAAAGCGGTTCACGTCAAACGAGGAGGTCATCGCTGAAACGGGACCCATTTTGTAGAGTTCGAGAAATCATATTTTTTGGGAAGGCATGAAAAAATTGGCTAAGTGTATCGAGCTAAAAGGAGACTATGTTGAGAAATAAATATGAATAATTCCAAGAAAATGATTTTTCTTTCCGAACACGGATTCTTATCAATCCATCCTTGTATAAACAGAGCGAGACAAGCACAAAAGAAAAAGTAAAACTTTCGAATGGCCGGAAGGAAATAACAGTTTACAAGAGGAAGGGGCCGTGGAATTTGAAGGTTTTCCTGTCAATTTCGAGGGGGCAAATTGATGGGCCCAAGTTCTGCATTGTGGTCACCTATTTTCAATAGATTTCCCATTCCGAATTTGATTTCGAGTCACAGATATGTTTTTATTATATGCTCAAAAGGCAGCCCGAAGATTGTCTAGTATAAGGGTGACATCGCATTATTATCCGTACGTGCCTTGGCGAGGTCAAAGCACCATTTCATTGAATTGATGCAATCCGAACTTCCAGACTTGTAAGTCCACGAACGTTTCATGGTATTCGCTGTACGGAATGATGATGAGAGAGTTACCCCGCTAGACTGGAAACAGATTGTCGCATTGCATTTTCATATTTCAAGCGAGTAGTTCAAATTCTGCTTCGCCACCCATACCCCCTGGAAAAAATCATCCCGTCGCCGTGCGCAATTAACGGATATGAGTGGAGTGCCACAGATCGATTCCAACGAATTTATAAAAACGAAAGCAACTATATCATAATAACAGGGCGATCCAGATTTGCAGTGCTTGGAATGAACGACTTTTGGCCAAACTGTTGGTTTATCATAAAAACGATATTCACGAATAAGAGCATAATATTTATTTATATAAAGTAAATAATTATCATTCTTTTCCTAATTTATTTTCAATTATTTCGTATATTACACAAAATAGAATTCCCAGATTGAAGTCACGTATACCATTACGGTATAATACGTTCTTCAATATGAACATTATATTCATAAATAATTATGGAAGATTGAGTGGAACTCTTATGGAATGTTCAATAAAGATCTCATTTTTGATTCCTCCGAAAAAACTTCATAATACCTCCCTCATAGAAGCCCCCTCCTTATTTGCAAAGATCTCGGACAGCCACTTTTCACAAGCCTCTTTTGAGTTCAACTTTACACCACCAAGAGCGTTCGCCATGGACAGGAACAGGTAGTAATCACTTGGTGCTATGTCCTGGCTATATGGTGGATGCGATAACACCTCCCATCCGAGCTCTCGTAGCTTCTGACGAGTCATCAACGAAGTGTGTGGTCTGACGTTGTCCTGGTGGAACACTACACCCTTCCTGTTGACCAATTCTGGACGGTTCTGGTCGATCGCCTGCTTCGAGCGGTCTAGTTGTTCACAGTAGATGGTTGAATTAAGCGTCTGGCCATATGGGAGCAGCTCATAGTGGATGATTTCCTTCCAATCCCACCAAACACACAGTAAAACCTTTCTGGCCGTCAATCCCGGCTTGGCCAATGTTTGGGACGATTCACCCGCCTTCGACCACGACCGTTTTCGCTTGATATTGTCGTATGTGATCCATTGTTCGTCACCAGTCACCATCCGCTTCAAAAATAGGTCGAGTTCGTTCCGTTTCAGCAGCATATCGCAGGCGTTGATTCGGTCCAGAAGGTTTTTTTGCGTCAAATCATGCGGCACCCAAACATCAATCTTTTTTTTGTATCCAGCCTCCTACAGATTGTTTAAAATGGTTCGGTGATTAACTCCCATCTCGTGGGCGATGTCACGAGATGCTACATGCCAATCTAACTCGATGTATTCCATGATTTGATTGGTATTTATTGTTACAGGTCTTCCGCCGGGTGTCATTTTCAACGGCTCTGAATCGTCGAAACCATTCCTCCGCGGTTCGAACTGATAGAGTACCATCCCCCAAAACATCATAATTCTCACGTATCGTTTCTCTAGAGGAATTGCTTTTAACGAAGGAAAACTTTGAAATAGCGGCGTGAGTGAACTACATGTTTACACGTCTATAACTGTTGAAAGCAATGTCCAAACTGATCATGCATAACATCGTTTTGTAGGTTATGTCAAAACCTTTCAAATTATATATGGTACTGCCAGTTACGAGCTATGTAACGCTTTGTACATAGCCGCGAAATTCAAAAGACAAGAAGGCGGAAGGAAGATTTTTGGCAACCTATTATTAGACCGAATATTCTTGGAGGAATCGCATCCAGTACAAACGGAAGTCCTCAGGCTGAAAGAATATTTCGTATTTTATAGAAAATCCCGAATAATATCATAACAATTTTCTGATTTCAACAGGCACAAATATATGAAACACCCTCTATAGTGCATTTAAGGAAAATTGTCATGTGGTGCAGCTGTAAAAAATTGAATGTTTGTAACTCACAACAGCTCGCTCAATAATTCAAGAGGTTAATAGGTTTTAGAAGTAGCCAGATCAGTAATCCAGCTGATGGAACGTTTATTCAATTTGTTTATTTGCATGGGTTAATGAAACTTTTGATTGCAACAAATTGGGATTAAAATTTAGGAATGGAAGTTGATTTATTCTGAATTTAAATTCAGCGTCATGAAATGGCTGGAATTGGTCCATATCGCACATTTAATACTGGAAGAGTATGTTCAATAACCAGTGATCGCAATAACTCTAGTTATTTCAGATATCTGGGACGTTTAGGGTCCTGGTGAAAATTTTTATCGCAAACGGTGTCACACTTGGCTTTGCTTCATCAGTGTTGCAGCAGAGCAAACTAACAGTTTGGGATGAGTATACTATAGCACTCTGTAGAAATATTAGATTTACGAAAGAACCAAAACCGGTTTGAAACTGAGATCGAACTCATCGAGATGGTTTACGTAAACATTGCTCAAAATAACAAAGACCATGTATCGTTATGTTGGCTGCAAAAAACGTTGATATCATCGAAATGCATTTTCAACTTTAAAACAAAGTAGCTGACGAATCAATGACACAAAACTGAATTTATTCCGTTACTAACCAAGATGATGTCAACTATCCAATTGAGTTTTTGAAGTCGCTCACTCCATAATCGGCAAGTAAGAATATGAACCAGCCACGTCTTTGGTATGGCACCCGACTTGCGGTGAAGAAATGGATAATTTTTTTTTTTTTATTATAGGTTTGCCGCTTCGACAGCTAGGTCATTAGCGGTGTTGGTTCTGTTACATGTATGACTTAGGGGACTATTTACAATTAAATTTTCACATTGATAGATTTTATAAAAGCTAAAGTATTGAGGATATCCGTTGTGTTGATCTTAAGAGCTTATTCCATCTTGATGTTCACATTGAAATGATTCCTTTGGGTCTGGTACATGCTGCATTCTGTTATAATGTGACGGATGGTGATATTGGTGTTGCATGTAGTACATATTGGGGCGTTATCCTTTGCTAGGAGGTGTTGATGAGTAACAAAGCTATGCCCGATTCGAAGTCGTCTTATGGTCACTAAGTCTCTTCTATGTTAGGTGATAGGATTTAGGTTGGATATAGTTGGGTCGATGAGTTTGGACCTTTGATGTTGCCAAATATTTTTCCATTTTTTCTGTATAAATGTTTTGTAGGTGTTACTCATATCGTAATTGGTCAACATATCAATTTCCTCTACTGAAGAGATTGCTTCTTTTGCTGCCTGATCAGCTTTGTCATTTCCATCTATGCCACTATGTGAAGGAACCCAAACTATTTCGCAGCTATTCTGTCTGAAGTACAAGGATGTCAATAGATCTGTTATCTTAGTCACCATAGTGTTACTCGAGTAGAACTCTTGAATTGCTTGAATAGCACTTAATGAATCTGTACACACGACAGAGTGGGCAATGTTTTGTTCCTCAATATGTTCCAGTGCTTTCGAGATGGCTACTAGTTCTGCTGTGAATATGGAACATTCTGTTGGAAGTCTGAATTTTTTTGTATGTGACTGTATGAGGAAGGCGCATCCAACTCCTTCAGCTGACTTGGAGGCATCGGTGTATATTATTACTTCATCTTCATGTTTGGCCATTAATTCATTGAATTTTCCTTGAATAATGAGAGGGTGTATGTTCGTTTTTCTATATAGTGTAAGTGAAGTGTTTGTATCAGCCCTTTTGTGAGACCATGGTGGTTGTGATGGTAATTTATGTTTTAGAGTTACAGGTATTCTAAAATCCGCCAGGACATGATTTACCTGGTGGTATAGAGGAGACTTAAGGTTTCTTCGATCTGAGTAGAGCTGGTGGTTTTTGTCTCTATAAATTTGGTTTTGAATAGGATTTTGTTCATCAGCCGAGATCCTAGATGCGTAAGTTAATTGGAGCATCTGTCTTCGAAGATGGAGTGGCATCTCACCCATTTCCCTGCAGAGGCTGTCAGTGGGACTTGTGATAAAGGCTAATGAAGCTAATCGTAGTGCTGAGTTTTGTACGACGTTAAGGCTGCTCAATACGGATGCAGAAGCCGTTGCATATATAATAGATCCATAATCCAGTTTTGATCTTATAAGCTAAGACTTTCATAATATTCAGGCGCTTAGTACATTCAGTTTTTAGTTATTTTATGTGTTCACTCCATGTTAACTTTGAATCAAATATCATTCCGAGAAATTTATGGTGGTTCACACATTGTAGTGGGATATTGTAGAACTTTAGGTGGCATGGTTTCTGATGTTTTCTCGTGAATTTCATTACCTTTGTCTTAGTTAGTGAGAATGTGAAGCCCGAAATATTTGACCATTCCTCCAATTCTTTTATACTCTGGAAAACATACTATCATCTGACTTCAAAATTTTAAAGAAAGAGAGGTATCTTGTTTCCATCTGAATAACCAAGAAAAATATAAGAAATTAGCTGAAACTTTCAATGATTCTTCTATTGAACATAATTTCTATCCTAAATACTTAGAAGTTACATTAGATTCATCTCTCAATTACAAGGCTCATTTAGATTATCTGAGCCAAAAAACTGAAAACTAGGAATAATATTCTTCAGAAATAAGCTGGATTATCTTGGGATGCTGATGCTTCCACTCTTCGCACAGCATCTCTAGCTCTAGTCTTTTCTGCAGTTGAGTATTGTTGCTCTGTTTGGTGTAATGGTGCAAATACTCTAAAAATCGATGCACAATTGAATACATCTATGAGCACCGGTTCATTGGTTACCAGTTTCATCTCACATGTTTCCTCCCCATCTTCGCAGACAGACTGCAGCTCTGAATTCTTGGAGCAAAAATCATTATTTTCCTAATTTATTTTCAATTGTTTAGTACATTCCACAAAATTAAATTCCCAGATTGACGTCACGTTAACCATTGTGGTATAATACGTTCTTCAATATGAACTTTAGCGATAAAGAATTATAGAAGATTGAGTTGTGAATGTGGATATGCAGGAGAAACAATACCCCATCTCATAAATAATTGTCACATATATGAATTTCAAAATGGTTTTGCTTTTCTTGGAATGGGTTATAGATTTCGAACAAATTTGATACGTATATTTTTTATTCAGCTTTTTTTTTTTGCGTTGGTTTTTTTTATTCTCAGATTCGATATGTGCAACTTGAAGAAGCCTCTGTGTTTATTAATAGACGACAAATCTTGAAGAAAGAACTTCCTCAAATATATTTAAGCTCATTTTGTACCCACAACACTTATGCGGGGAGCCAGAGTTTTTTTACTGGGTTTTTCCCCTATATGCTTTAATGTCATACATCATACATCAGCTAATTGCCTTCGAATCCATCAATCTTGACAATCCGTGTTTTTCAAATGGCCACTCTTTCTGCCTCATCATCACTTTTTTCCTCAATACTTTTTCCTCAATATTTTTCCCAATCTCACGTTCCTTGTATATTCATAACAAATCAAACCCTCTTTGAATAAACGGTTGGAGGCATGCCTAACGCAGGCTTCTTTGACTGAATAAGCGTGTTATCTACTTCGATGACCTACGAGAACGTAATGGAAAGCCGTTCTAGGATTAATCCGAGGCTGGCCTCTGCGCGATATTAGCCGATCTGAGATCGTTTCGTTTCTGCGATGTCCAGAGGGTTATCTGCGTCGAAGCGGTGAGAACATATCTACGACTTTGAAGGCGGCTTCTCGAGGAATTAGAGGCTGGCCTCAGGTTTTTATTCGAGTTAATCGGGAAGCGGGAAATACAGAAATAGGATTAGTTCACTTTGTCGTTTTTTAGTGGTATCGCGTTTGCTGTGTATCGCGTATGATTATAATCTTTTTCAGGTGAATTTTTTCTGAAATATAAATCTTTTTTATCGAAAGTGACTACTAGATCGCGAAATGGATTCAGCGGGACCTAGTAATAGTAAATCTTTTGAAATTTCTAAGGAACATATTCGGTCTACTTGTGATATTGTTAATTTATTAATAAATAAGCAAAATTTTTCGACTCATTCGTATGATGATAAATTATATTTAATTAAGGAAGTTAAGCGACCTGTTCCAGATTTGAGTAAATCTCTAGTGTCTAGTGGTGGGATCGGTAAATCAAATCGGGGATTCCAAAATACGTGGTATGACAAGTACGACTGGCTTACTGGAAGTATTACTTTGAAAAAAATATTTTGTTGGCTGTGCATTTTATTCTCAGCAACTAATGGAAATTCCGACAGACTTTGGTCGAAAAGTGATTTTAGTGATTTGAAAAATTTATCTCGGGGTCTATCGCTACACAATAAAAAAGCTCAGCATATTTCATCTAATTGCAAGCTTACCGTTATGAGAAAGCAAAAACAAAATATCGCCACAGCAATAGACAATGCGCGTCAAAGAAAATCTAAAAATTCTAAGAAGTTTAATAGATATTACGATGCACCTCTGTATGCAAGAGTAACCTTTTAGGGGGCACGATGAATCGAATGAGACTGTAAATCGCGGAAATTTCAAAGAATTGGTAGTTCTTGTTAGTAAATTTGACACGAATTTAAAAACCTTTTTAGAAAATGATACCAACAGTAAATCGGTATATTCTGGTACATCTTAAACCATTCAAAATGAATTAATTGATTCGGTTGCTTTTGTTGTGAACAAACAAATCGAGGACGAAATTTCACAATCATTTTTTTTTCTTGGCAAGTTGATGAAACAACTGACATAAGCTGTCATTCCCAGTTATCAATCATTTTTCGTTATGTAATAGATGACCAACTTGTTGAGCGCTTCGTGGGATTTTATGATGTTAGTTCTGGGCGTTCTGCTGATGATCTATTTCAATTTGTATCTTCAAAATTCGGAAAATTTGACTTGCGTTCACAATTAGTGGCTCAAACATACGACGGAGCGAGTGTTATGTCCAGAGAAGTGAACGGGTCACGAGCAAAAATTAAATCTATAGCACCACAAGCAATCTTTATTCATTGCTATGCACATGTATTCAATTTGGTTTTAAGTAACGCTTGCAGTTCAATTCAACAGGTTAAAGTTTTTTTCTCAACCTTATCAGGATTTTCATCATATTTTTCCAAATCAACAAAGCGTACCCAAGTGTTAGAACAAATTGGAGGAACACGTATTCTTTCGAATGTGGCAACTCGTTGGAATTTCACATCAGTAGCCGTTCATACAGTTTTCAATAATAGAGATAAGTTACTTGAAACATTTTATTTCATAATCAATAGTAATAGTCGCGATTTCGATAAAAAATTTAATAGGGAAGCAATAGGTTTGAAAAATTTTTTAGAAGATGCTCAAAACATATTCTTTTTAGAAACGTTTGTATTGATTTTTGATCAAACCGATACTGTTTTTTCTGTTTTACAAAATGGAAATATAGACATTTCAAAGGCGAGAAATTTAAGAAAACTGAATACCGCAGATTTACATTCGAAACGTCGTAAGGGATTTGAATTTGCAAATAAAGAACAAGAAAGAACAGTTGACAAAATATTTTTTCAAATTCTGGACATAATAATGACTCAAATAGAAGTTAGATTTTGCGACATTGAAAAACTACATTTCTTCGATCTCTTAAACAACTCATCAGCTTCTCAAAGACTAGACAACACAATATAATATTTTTGATAAGAATCAACTGAAGAGCGAATTAACTGTTCTGTACGGAAACGATATAGTAGAAAATTGTACAAATCCCTATGAAATGTTAAGTTTTCTTCACGATACGTGCTTGAAATTTTGTTTGCCGGAACTCTTTAAATTATTATGTCTTGTAATTGTTTTGCCAGTGACAACTGCTTCCACAGAAAGAAGTTTCTCTGGGTTGAAAAGGATTAAAAATTATATTAGAAATACTACTGGACAGGCGCGGCTGAGTAATATGGCTAAAATTTCGATCGAAAAAGGAATCATAAAATCACAGGACGAAAATATTTTTATTGACAAGGTTATAGATCATTTCGCTGACCAGAAAAATCGTAGAATTCCATTGATTTACAAAAAACTTTAATATTAAGAACTCAATTTAGAATAATTTTCATTTATAACTTTCAGAATATATCTCTTTTTACACTGCCTTTTTAATTTTTTTGTTCAGTATTAATTTTTTTAGAGTTTATTTTATTTATTCAGAGTTTATTTCGTTATTTTGAAAATTTCCAACTTGATCTGATCCAATTTCCTTCATTTCCATCATTCCCATCCCACACCTGGCAGGAATGCTCTACACCTCCACGTTGGTTCTTGCTGTACAGCTGCATAATAATGGTTTTCATATTTTTGAGCAATTTCGTATATCGAAAAATAAGCTCATAATATATTGGGACAATTAAATTAATGGCTTTTATTGCTAAATAAAATAAAGTAGTATGTATATAAATAATTTGAGGATTCATCAAAAATTCCAAGCATTAGTGAAGAAAATTTTTTTAATATATTATGCAACTGACGAAGTAGAGTTCACTATATAAACTCTGTTCGCCACGTAAACCCTATATATATATTACATTATTAAATTTTTTTCATATGTGCCTCACCATATTATATTGTCACGAGCCGCCACTGATATGTCGCCTGTTTCCGTGTCGAAATATCAACAAAAGCATTTACATATAAGGAAAATGTAACTAAGAATATTGCTTATCATCAAGCATAAGAATAATAAATATGTATGTAAAGTACGACACTAATACAGAAGAGTTCTTACATCAGTTCCTACTCTACTCTGTGACTGCACTGAAATTCTATGATCGCACTTAGATAGTCTCATGTTACCTTCTAGAATAATTCTTAAACTAGGTAAATACTGAGATCGATGTACATTTGTGAATTCCCATTCGTAAGTATCATATTATCGATTTCATCATTTACTGGTATGTTATATTATAATTTAATTAATGTGTTTCATGTGTTGTTATAGTTCAATTAACGTAGTATATATTTTAAATAAACCATCATTGGACATGCAATCGTAATTTCCTTAATGCGAGCTGTCCCGTAACTCAACGTCAAGCGGTTACTGGGCGATATGCTAGGTTATACCAGTTCTAGCAAAAATTTAAAAAAAATTATAACAGTACATAAAAACAAATAAAAATCAAACAATTGTACCTAACAATGGTTTTGTGACTGTAATCAATAGCATTGTTATTTAGGATTACGTTTAAAAAAAGACACTGCAAAATTGGAAAATCGGTACTACGAAAATATACCTAATACAACCTAACCAAGTGACATAGAATTTTTTCTTAATTTGTTAGAACTGGTATAACCTAGCCTACAGCCCAGTAACCGCTTGACGTTGAGTTACGGGACACCCTGTATATATTTTTTTAGTTATACCAATTCGAATTGAATTATCATCGTAAAGACAAGCCAACGTCTGTCGGGTTAGTTAGTTTATTATAAAATATATTTTTTTATCGGCTAACTGAAGTTTTATAAGTTTCTAATAGACACCGATTAGGATCAAATATTTGATATAGTTTCAGAATCAGAGTGATCATCCCTTCGCCAACTTCGTGGTCCTCGCTGAAATTCAGTAGAGAATGACTTGACTTTCGTGATCGCTCTGTTGAAAAGTATTTCCCAAACGAAGTAAATGTTGACTGTACGAGGGAAACTCCACGTCCCGGTCTCAAATTTTTGGTGACACAAGACCCGTCAGTTTCTAGAAACGGGGTCTTTTTGTGAAAATATTCGCATACAGGCGCATGAGAAAGTGTTTCTTTCTCTTATTCTTCGGCGAAATCACGTCTTCCAAGCTCATTTCAGAGAAAATATACCTAAACTACACGCTTCCCCTATTGAAGGGACCGTCAGCCCCATTTCAAATTACTTTGGGGTCGAGAGATGCATCCTGACAGATTTGTAATTACAGATTCTGGTCACTTCTTGACCTATTCGATGAGGAACAGAGCTGAACTGCTGTGATGAAGGGAAAAGTTTGGTGTGGCTCCTAGAATTTTATATCGGGGTAATAAGATTATATGCTTGTGTGTGCGGTGTTCATCTTTAGAAAAGAAAACTGGATCCCGGAAAGTGACGAAAATTCCTTATGTGAATGGAGAGCAAAAAAAACTCCTCGCACGCCTTGTGTTTGATTATTCTTCCTAACAGATTTTCGCTTCTGATTCCTCCCTGCCCGAAATTAGATTTTATTCCTTCGGGATTGAATGTCCCGATACGTTGATAATGGTCTGACAGTTCGAATATAGCGATTACTGCTATAGGTAGGCCGAGTTATCAGGGGGAGTCTGAAAATTCGAAGAATCCATTGGACTTATGACGTTGATAAGTTGTGACATGATCAATTTCACGTTCCTGCTGGACGTTATATCTTCGATTATATCGCCGGCTTTTGTATTTGGAAAGCAATGGATGAATGTACCGTTCAAGATATCTATATGAATATCAGGTTACCTAAGGTTCAATTCTGAAATGCTTTCAAATTTCTAGTAATGCCAGATGTATGTAAATTTGGCAACAGCTTTGTCATTTTAAAAGGGACACCTCGTATGTGTATTTTTTCATGATTCTACATAAAAAAACTTCAATTAGTTAACTATACTTCTCTATATCTAATTAACGGTTTTTGAGTTATTATTTTAAAAAAATTTAAGTCAAATTTGAGAGTCTATATAATTACTATATTTCGTTCAATATTCGAGTTTTCGGTTCAAAATTTGGCAAGATCTCTGATAATAGTTTGATTTGCGCCACTGTTCTTGAATCTTAGTCGTCAGTTATACAGAGTGGTCGAAAAAATTACCAATTTTCAATTCACAAAATTGTAAAGAACTGTGTTTTTTCAAATGAGACACCTAGTATATTTTTTCATTTTCAGAATAAGAACAACCCAACATATAATTTTTCTATACATTTCTTCATAAATATCTTATTTGGATTCTAAGTCATCTGCGCTTATTGAATTTCAGATTGATTTAATATGTCATAAGTTCTTTGTATTGATATTTTCTCTGTCATCTGTAGATTGGCATATATATGACTCAACTAGATCCAAAGAAAAACAATTAAAGTTTACACGAGAAACAACAGGTATTCCTATAGTTTTGCATGAGTTTTGATATAAATAATCTGAAATTTAATAAACACAGATAACTTCCAAAGGAGGACAAATAAGGATGATGACAAATGAGTTTGATACAAGGGTTGCCTTTTATATTTCAGGATTGGACAATCCTAGTTATGCAATCTGCCAACTGCGATTAGTTTTTACAACTTTCAACGTGGATTAACTCAACAAAAGTGCATCTATGAACTTAATTCAATTTTTGGAGATGAAGCTCTATCAAGAGGCACAGCCCTCGTATCACTACCCCTCTTGCCGCAACCCCTTTCAGCTCTCATTTTTCAATAGGGAAAAGAGGTCGAGCAGCACCTTGTTGGAAGGCAATTAACTAAGTGACATAGAATTTTTCTTAATTTGCTAGAACTGGTTTAACCTAGCATACAGCCCAGTAACCGCTTGACGTTGAGTTACGGGACACCCTGTATATATTTTTTAGTTATACCAATTCGAATTGAATTATCATCGTAAAGACAAGCCAACGTCTGTCGGGTTAGTTAGTTTATTATAAAATATATTTTTTTATCGGCTAACTGAAGTTTTATAAGTTTCTAATAGACACCGATTAGGATCAAATATTTGATATAGTTTCAGAATCAGAGTGATCATCCCTTCGCCAACTTCGTGGTCCTCGCTGAAATTCAGTAGAGAATGACTTGACTTTCGTGATCGCTCTGTTGAAAAGTATTTCCCAAACGAAGTAAATGTTGACTGTACGAGGGAAACTCCACGTCCCGGTCTCAAATTTTTGGTGACACAAGACCCGTCAGTTTCTAGAAACGGGGTCTTTTTGTGAAAATATTCGCATACAGGCGCATGAGAAAGTGTTTCTTTCTCTTATTCTTCGGCGAAATCACGTCTTCCAAGCTCATTTCAGAGAAAATATACCTAAACTACACGCTTCCCCTATTGAAGGGACCGTCAGCCCCATTTCAAATTACTTTGGGGTCGAGAGATGCATCCTGACAGATTTGTAATTACAGATTCTGGTCACTTCTTGACCTATTCGATGAGGAACAGAGCTGAACTGCTGTGATGAAGGGAAAAGTTTGGTGTGGCTCCTAGAATTTTATATCGGGGTAATAAGATTATATGCTTGTGTGTGCGGTGTTCATCTTTAGAAAAGAAAACTGGATCCCGGAAAGTGACGAAAATTCCTTATGTGAATGGAGAGCAAAAAAAACTCCTCGCACGCCTTGTGTTTGATTATTCTTCCTAACAGATTTTCGCTTCTGATTCCTCCCTGCCCGAAATTAGATTTTATTCCTTCGGGATTGAATGTCCCGATACGTTGATAATGGTCTGACAGTTCGAATATAGCGATTACTGCTATAGGTAGGCCGAGTTATCAGGGGGAGTCTGAAAATTCGAAGAATCCATTGGACTTATGACGTTGATAAGTTGTGACATGATCAATTTCACGTTCCTGCTGGACGTTATATCTTCGATTATATCGCCGGCCTTTGTATTTGGAAAGCAATGGATGAATGTACCGTTCAAGATATCTATATGAATATCAGGTTACCTAAGGTTCAATTCTGAAGTGCTTTCAAATTTCTAGTAATGCCAGATGTATGTAAATTTGGCAAAAGCTTTGTCATTTTAAAAGGGACACCTCGTATGTGTTTTTTTTCATGATTCTACATAAAAAACTTCAATTAGTTAACTATACTTCTCTATATCTAATTAACGGTTTTTGAGTTATTATTTTAAAAAAATTTAAGTCAAATTTGAGGGTCTATAAAATTACTATATTTCATTCAATATTCGAGTTTTCGGTTCAAAATTTGGCAAGATCTCTGATAATAGTTTGATTTGCTCCACTGTTCTTGAATCTTAGTCGTCAGTTATACAGAGTGGTCGAAAAAATTACCAATTTTCAATTCACAAAATTGTAAAGAACTGTGTTTTTTCAAATGAGACACCTAGTATATTTTTTCATTTTCAGAATAAGAACAACCCAACATATAATTTTTCTATACATTTCTTCATAAATATCTTATTTGGATTCTAAGTCATCTGCGCTTATTGAATTTCAGATGATTTAATATGTCATAAGTTCTTTGTATTGATATTTTCTCTGTCATCTGGCATATTGGCATATATATGACTCAACTAGATCCAAAGAAAAACAATTAAAGTTTACACGAGAAACAACAGGTATTCCTATAGTTTTGCATGAGTTTTGATATAAATAATCTGAAATTTAATAAACACAGATAACTTCCAAAGGAGGACAAATAAGGATGATGACAAATGAGTTTGATACAAGGGTTGCCTTTTATATTTCGGGATTGGACAATCCTAGTTATGCAATCTGCCAACCACGTTGAAAGTTTTTACAACTTTCAACGTGGATTAACTCAACAAAAGTGCATCTATGAACTTAATTCAATTTTTGGAGATGAAGCTCTATCAAGAGGCACAGCCCTCGTATCACTACCCCTCTTGCCGCAACCCCTTTCAGCTCTCATTTTTCAATAGGGAAAAGAGGTCGAGCAGCACCTTGTTGGAAGGCAATTCAATTTACTGCATGAGTGTATTTCTTTTACATCGCTTAATTATTATACAGAGTGACTCCGTATTCTATCAATAACTTTCACAAGCCAAATTTGGATCTTTGAGATGTAAAAACTGCTCGGACGGATGAAAAAATGAATTCGATATCACCCCCTCTCTACCACAATTATTTTTTATAATAAGTCAAGTAGCTTTGTTGAAAATGTAATTCATTTACCTGCATGAGCATATTTTTTTTTTGTCGATGACTTAACTATTAAACAGCATGAAACAGTATTTCGACCCATAAAATTCTATCCCAATGTTTGACCTTCGAGGTGAGAAAAAGAAAAAACACTTGGACGAATTTGATGCAGGGCTATGAACACGTAATTAAATGATAAAACAGTTCTCTTTATTGAATTACGGACAATGAAAACATGTATTGACATAATGATGAATACTTCAATTCAGTAAATGTTCAAAATGGCCTCCACCTTCCCCCATGCATACATATAGCAGTTCCTCGAATCGATTCCTCACATTCCTTAGCATTTCGAGTGTTATCAAACCTAATTCGTTTACCATGCGCTGGCGTAATTCATCCAATTTTGTAGACTCCGTCACATAAATTTTACTCTTCAAATACCCCATAAAAAATAATCCAGAGGCGGCAGATCAGGGAACGAGCAGGCCATTCTATGGCACACTTCCTTCCAATTCAGCGCCCTGGAAATATTTCATCTAAATAGAGCCTCACAAGCGTTCCATCATGCTGAAATTTCAGTTCGACTTCTAAAATATATGTCAACATAGTCTATGAAAAAGAGCCCACAATATTGTCGCCATAAATACCGACCAAGACCTTCAGCCCTTCAGGATATTGAGTGTGAATCTCTTTAAATAGCCTTGGATTGTTATCAGACCAATATCGAGAATTGGGACGATTTACAGATCCATTCGAATAAAAAGAGCATTCATCATTCGTTATTTTGATCAAACTGTTTTTTTTTAACTATGTGTATCAACTTTTATTTTGTTATACTGTGAGTTTATAGATTTCTTAACTCTTATCAAATTAATAATAATAGGTTGCCAAATATCTCCCTCCCGCCTTTTTGTCTTTTGAATTTCGCGGCTATGTACAAAGACGTGTAAACACGGAGTTCACTTACGCCGAAAATCGCGCTATTTCAAAGTTTTCCTCACCATGGATAAGCCGGCCGGCGTAAGATCTGTGAAATACCGATCAAATCATGGAATACATCGAGTTAGATCGGCATGTGGCATCTCGTGACATCGCCCAGGAGATGGGAGTTAGTTACCAAACCATTTTAAACTATCTGCAGAAGGTTGGATACAAAAAAAAGCTTGATGTTTGGGTGCCGCATGATTTGACGCAAAAAAACCTTCTGGACCGAATCAACGCCTGCGATATGATGCTGAAACGGAACGAACTCGACCCATTTTTGAAGCGGATGGTGACTGGCGACGAAAAATGGATCACCTACGACAATATCAAGTGAAAAGGGTCGTGGTCGAAGGCAGGTGAATCGTCCCAAACAGTGGCCAAGCCGGGAATCAGGGCCAGAAAGGTTTTACTGTGTATTTGGTGGGATTGGAAGGAAATCATCCACTATGAACTGCTCCCATATGGGCAGACGCTTAATTCAACCATCTACTGTGAACAACTGGACCGCTCGAAGCAGGCGATCGACCAGAAGCGTCCAGAATTGCCCAACAGGACAACGTCAGACCACACACTTCGTTGATGACTCGTCAGAAGCTACGGGAGCTCGGATGGGAGGTTTCATCGCATCCACTATATAGCCCGGACATAGCGCCAAGTGATTATCACCTGTTCCTGTCCATGGCGAACGCCCTTGGTGGTGTAAAGTTGAACTCCAAAGAGGCTTGTGAAAAGTGGATGTCCAAGTTCTTTGCAAATAAGGAAGGGTGCTTCTACGAGGAAGGTATTATGAAGTTGATGTCTAGATGGAAACAGATTACCGAACAAAACGGCGCATATTTGAACTAAATCCGATCACTGTAACACTTTTTATAATGCATTGAATAAAGAGCAAAAAAGCGGAAGGGAGAAGATCGGAAGTTAGCGAGAGGGTTTTTTATTTAATTTCGCTTTACAGACCACTTCTTTTTCTAAACCAAATGAAAAGGCACAACACGACAAAGCCTCAGGTCCTTCATTACAACGAGTTCAGTGATTTCAACACTGAGTTCAACCCCTGAAGAACACTTTTGCATCTTTTCCACGTTGGTAATCGCGTAAATATATTGTTGTATAGGTCAGGCGCATAAAAAGGGAAAAATCGAAACGAATTCATCCAATTCCTTCCTTGGCGATGGTTGATTAGCCTGATTCGATAAGTGAGGTTATGGGCGCGCAAAGCGAACACCGCAGCATTTGAATGCTGAGTCATTTCGAAAAGTTTGGGAACGTTCTTATTTCCATTATACGAAGCCATTCGTTCAGCAAATTCGAATTCTGTCATGGGTGGAAAGCCACGCCGGCTCCCATTCTTTTTTATATGTAGGATAATAATATTCTAATTCTTGTATAGCAAAAATTTGGACAGTTCCGACGAGAGGCCAGATGGCGTTGGAGCTTACGAGTGATTATTTCATCTCCAAGATATTTGTTTGTCAGAAACGTGTTAGAGAAAACTAGCACGCAAAAATAGTTCATTTGAGAACTTAAAACTTGCTTTGCACTCTGTATTACTGGAAGTCCGGCTTCGAGAATATTTTAGCTCTGCAGAGTTCAGTCAATAATATCAAAATCTCAATTTTCAAATTCTGAATTGATCCAGTTCTCTGTAAACGTCTAATAAGCACTTGATATTGACCCAGTATAATATGAAGCGAAAATATGTTTCTCAAATAGACCTTCAAAATGGCTCGTTCTGTTAGAGCTGAATTTTCTTCAAAAGCAGTACAGGATGCAGATAGCTAGAGATATGCTAGATTGTGCGAATTCTGATCCCACGTTCATGGGACGGATATGGGAGATAATTGGTGACGAGACATGGGCCTATGAATACGGCACAAGGACAAACCAACAATCGAATTTAAGACCAAACACTCATTAAATTCCTTCGATCAGCCACCTTATGGGCAGAACTAGCTCCGTGTGACTTTTTCTTCTTTACATACTGAAATCACTGCTCTGGGGAGCCAGATTAGTTCCATATTTTGAAGGAAATTCAATAAATTCAGAATAAGTTTGATATTAATGCGTTTTTTCTCAAATTTTCTGATACTTTTTTGTCAGAGAGTATATCTGGAAGTATCAGCTTGTTGAAAACAAAAATCTATAGAACCTTAGACTATATAAGATAGACAAAGCATTCCTTTGTAAGAAGTCGATTTATTTTGACTCCCTCGTTGAAAGTCTTAACCTCATTGAAAGTCTCTTGTGAAACCTCACCCGGCAGTACCGTATAAAATCTTTTTCCATTTACTCGGGTCACAATATTTTCAGGGTCAAAATGATCTGAACAAATGAAAATTGCTTGCTTTGGGCAAATACTTGATCATCCCAACAGCGAAGCCCAAAATATTCTTTTTTCGTCGTCATCTGGGAACCCTAATTCAAGAAAACCTAATTTTATGTTTTAATAATCTCATTGAAAACTTCCCTATTAAAACTTACTACGCTACTGAACATGTGAATAACTAAATACTTCGGTTCTAACAATACACTTATCTATGGAACGATAAATTCGGATTAAAATTCCTGTCTTTACAACTTTCACATTTACGAAAAATTTTTAGTGCGATGAAAAGTAATGAACAATAAAAAATATGAAAAACCCAATACTGACTCTGACAAATTTTCTTCAATTTGCGTATTTATTTTCGATACAGAGGTGGCAACGTGTGTCTTTGAGAACATGTGACCTTCAAATTGCCAAGCAGAGAATGACGGAGCGTTGTCTTGACATTCACCTGAATTTCTTTCCATCTGTGGTCTCTGACATAAATAGCAGAATCAACTATAGTTTTCTTTTACTTCTTACTAATATATCCGATAAGACAGTTTCAATTCGAAATATAACATTTTATACAATAATTTGAATGCAAATTGGAGGAAAAGGCGTCAAACATCCACAAATTCAAGCTGGCGACAAATATGCTGGTGCCACCTTTGTTCAATCTCCCTTAAGGTCCCAAGAATACAGTACCATATGTGGACTCTGGTTTCACTCACGAAAAATAGTACACCGATATGACCATATATGGGCATTCTAAAAGCCCTCGAAGAGGGAGTCATCCCTGTCGCTTAAATAGTAGGGGTACATTAAAAAAAAAGGCATTCCAAGTCAGTAAGATCATTCTTATTCAGTCAAGCATTCTAAGTCTAGCACTCGCATTCCGAGTCAGTCAATCATTCAGATTCAGTCACTCATTCTCATTCATTTACGCATTCAAGTTCAATCACGCATTCCAATACAGTCCACTTCATTTCGCCGTGCTGATACATATGTTAGGCCCGAAGACCGAAAACGCTCAGTGGCCGGAAAAAACGGCCACATCGCGTTCGAACGCACAGAACGCGTTTTGGCTGTTTTTTAAACGCTCGCAACGCGTTCTGGTAATTGTTAAACAGCCGGAACGCGTTTTGTCAATTGTTCAACGCTCACAACGAGTTCTTAATGTTCGACTTGTATTATTTGCCGCTTTCTACCTGCGTAGGATAAAATTTATATTGTCCCTCATAAAACAAAGTTGAAAATTGAAATACAATACAATTATTATCAACTACAATTGGATACCAAAGATGGGTTCGGTTTTTCTTGCCAAATCATTTCAACAATATTAAATTTCTTATAATTGTTTTTCAGTTCTAGGAAGAAAGTTACACTAATAAACTTATATTTACGAGCTTATAATATATAAATGCATGAATGAAAAAGCGAAAAGTTCTTTATTGAACAAATGAATTTCAATTTATTTCCATCCAACTTATTCTGGAGAACAAAACAAACTTGAATTTATAACTCTTTTAATTACTTTATTAGAAACAATTCAATTATTGAAAACTACAATTAAATACAAACGACGGGTTTTTCCGAACTTTTGTGTACTTTACATAGGTACGTTACTTATTTTTACAAGAACTGTTTGAATTACATTTCGAATTACATAGTACATTTAAATTGTATCCGTAAAGTATGGAACAAATTCATTTTTAGCTAATCAGACCATTTTAAGAAATAATCCTGAAACACATCGATTTTTATTTTAATTTACCTTACTTTAAAATAATAATCTAATATACAGCGTGAATTATTTTCGAGTAATGACATCACCGTCATTTTTTTTAAATTGAACTACTTTGTCTCCATTTCCGGATTACTCTAGCTGAGCTGATTCCAAAAATGTATCACATGTTGATTCCAATAGGTACAGGGTCGACAAATATACAATAGTTTTGTATATGCTCAGTGCTCATAAAGAAATGCTAGACCACAAGTACCAAACATGTTCGGAAACAACTTATTTTTATTATTCTAAAAATGTGAAAAACTACAGGGTCTTACATTTGAACCAATTGCCGTTAGACAAACGCGTTCCGGCTATTTAACAATTACCAGAACGCGTTGCGAGCGATTAAAAACAACCAAAACGCGTTCTGTGCGTTCGAAGACAGCCAGAACGCGATGTGGCCGTTTTTTCCGGCCACTGAGCCTTTTCGGTCTTCGGGCCTAACACATACATTTCCTTTCGTTCTGCAAAATTGTTAAAATTATCAAATATTCCTACGTCGAATGTCCTCAAACCAATCACTGTGTAATAAGTTGTGTCTATCAGTGTAAATCTATAAACAGTTTTAATAAACAACATTTCAAAATCTCAAGTAATGTGTTCTTAATAATCGAATGAATACAACAATTATAGGGGAATAGAGAAACATACTATTTGCTCAGTTTGGCAATATGAACATTTTTATGACCTGAGTGGACCAGCTCAATACGTTACAATTGACCAGCTCTAAGTTTCAGATGCGTCACTGTTCAATCTAAATAAAGGGGTCTATTCTTATATACTCTAAGGACAGAACTGCATCATAAAAAAATTCATTTGTGAAGTATCATTTGAGAAAAGAATTTTCTCTGAATTCCGAAACTGCTAGGCGGATCTGGACGAATAACGTAATTAACCAAGTTATTCGTTTTTTGAAGCAACCCTGAAAATGTAAACCCCCTAGCTCATTCCGTTCGGACGTAATCGTGCTCACGGACGGACAGACAGGCTTTATTTTAACTACAGATTTTCATCAGTGAGTGCAAACAAAAGGATTGATACCACTTCCATCCAAATATTCGAAAATTACAGACATTTGGACTAATCTATAAGCACTCTGTTCGGATGAACAAAAGCGCCAAAGAGAAAATAGCCAACGTGATTAAATTTGAAAATCGATCGATGTTCCACCGAATATTTTTATGTTTCCCAGTAATCTTCAACACACAGCAAATGAGTCTACCACCCATTTGCAGAAAGGTAATTTCAATAAACCAATTTCTCCATAAACCAAATTTTGACTCAAAGAAGCCACCCAGTATGTTTCTTATCCGATAGTGATAGGAAAAATTCACTAAATGAGTCAAATGATTTCGTTGCCAATATATATAGCTAAGAAGAGCAACCCTCAAGGGGAGAGCTTCAAGCCCTCAAAATTAAGTGGTTGAGTAATTCTATAAGGGCGTATAAAAAATGTTATTTTGATTCGCCAATTTCACTCAAAATATCAACCCCTCTTCTCTTTTAAATTTTGATAGATTGAAGCACCCCCCCCTCAGAACGTTACTCATTCAAATTTCGCGGAGTTGCAATGTACACATCTTGATTAATCGGCACTGCTTCGCTCGGACATGTACTGCTTCTGCCGACCGTCGAGTCGTCCACAATTTGAATAATCATTTCTATAATTACTTCTTATAATTCCGTCGTGCTGAGTTTATGGTACAATTTAGTGCTGTACTACAGACTTCAAGAACCGGAAGGGCACAAGAAATCAACGGGAAGACAAGAGGCCTTCTGCAAACTTCACGCTATCTGAAATCTATCTTACGATTTCGCGAATTTAAGTTAGATTAGAAATTAAATAATTTTATGAATTTATTATCAAATTTTATATTTGTCAGATCTTATTTCTGAAATTTATGTATAAGAGGCTCCAAATATTTAATATCTCGATTAGAGTAAACATCAGTTGAACAAATGTATTAGAAAAAAGAAAAAACATGCTACAAGTGAGTGTAACTTCTGGGTTTAAGGCATAGTCTGATGAAAAATCTATGTTGACATCGTAGATCCTTGAGGAAGGTGATAAATTCCAACGATTCCTCGAAAAATAAAAGTTTAGAACTTATTCATGAACCCCAAAAAATGTTCACATATAGTTTTATCATTCACAGTCAATAAATGCCTCAACTTTATTCATGAATCATCACTGTTACGATAGAATGAGAGGTAAGATCCTCGAAATTTGGAAAATAATGATCGAAAGAAATTCGAGTGTGTTCCTTCAACAGAATATATAATTCAATCAAACATTCATACTAAGAAATTATTATTAATCGGAGAAATTATTGACCAAAATTTGTTCTCAATAATTTCCAAAAATCAAAGCCAAAAAAATTAATGCGGATACCTTAAAAGGCTATTAAAAAAACACAAAATTGTTCGTTGAAGCAATTTTTGATATACTCGTTTTCTCTTCAATGAAACTTAATATTTTCAATATCGTTCCAAACAAGAAATCTATGCAGATGACGAACTTGTTGAATATTTATACTATTTTAGATCATGATCAAAAATTATGTGTACACAAAAACTAATCAAATAATTTTCTTTGAGTTTCCAATGTGTTTTCAATATTTCATCTTTTATGTACAATTTCATTTCCCTGAAAATCTTTGAATGGATAATCTTCGGCCTAGTCTCTACCACGCCAAGGTATGCTTTGCAGTTGAGTACTTTTGTCTTCGAAATCTCTTCTAATAACTCACCATTTTGAGGTATTCCATTATTAGGTAAACAGTAACAGAATTCTGACAAAACGATGAGGAAAATTTCGGGAAACTTCATTTTCACATGTACGTGTACGTAAAATCACCGCTCGTGTTAAGTTTGTCGATGATCAACAGTTCACCCTCGCAAGCGAAATTGTACTGAGGGATAGAAGCCGAACGGAAAATACATTCGAATCATGCGCATCCTTAATATTTCCACGGGCTTTTCACCAATGGTAGGACTAAACGATTATGCAGAACCAATGACAGATTCGAATTGTTGCAGGGGAGGTCTCTCAACTTAGAACAATTTCATCAGAAGATACAACAAAATATCAACTATCTTCAACCCACAATGTTGTCCGGGTATAATTCTATCCGAGCTGTGACTGCCCCTTGTCAGATTTCTCCCCATTCCGGCTCGAAGTCCTTCTTCATTTTCAGTCTCTATGTTAGGTGCTGATCCATTTATTCAATATAAATAATTATTAATACATAATTTTCCTAGGTTATTTTTTAAATTCAATGTAATTTAAATTTTTTAAATTGTCGCATCAATTCATTATAGATGAATTGGGGGCTGCAATTAGGTCTACCAAAGCTAGGAAAGCAAGAAAGTTTTGACGGAATTTATCCTGAATTTATCAAAAATATTAACAACGTATTATGCCATAATGGTTTACGTGACTTCAATCTGGGAATTCTATTTTGTGGAATATATGAAATAATTGGGAAAAGAATGATATTTGTTCCAAGAATTCAGAGCTCCAGTCTGTCTGTGAATATGGGGAGGGACAATGTTAACTGGTAACCAATGAACCGGTGTAGATCTCATGGTGCCAGTAATTATTCTCATAAATGTATTCAATTGTGCATCAAATTTTTGTGTATGCGCACTATTAAACCAAGCAGAGCAACAACACTCAACTGCAGAAAAGACTAGGGCTAGAGATGCTGTGCGAAGAGTGGAAGCATCAGCACCCCAAGATGATCCAGCTAATTTCTGAAGAATTCTTAGTTTTCAGTTTTAGGCTGAGATCATTTAAATGAGCCTTGTTATTGAGAGATTAATCTAATTTAACTCCTAAGTATTTCAGATAGAAATTATCTTCGATAGGAGAATCATTGAAAGTTATAGCTTATTTCCTATATTTTTCATGATTATTCAGATGGAAACAAGATACCTCTGTTTTGTTGGGATTTGGACATAATCGCCGCTAAATAAAATAATTCTTTAAAATTTCCAAATCAGATGACAATATGTATAGAGTATATGAGTATAGAAATCCAAATGTTGGTAAGCAATAGCAATAGGTAAGCATGTCGTCGGCATAACCAAATTTCGGAGATGATGTCGTGGGTAAATCACATAGATACAAATTGAAAAGTAAAGGAGCTAAAACTGATCCTTGAGTGTTTTGAATGTTTTGAAATTGCCACTCTTATTTTCAATAAAAACACGAAATCTTCTATCACATAACATATTTTCTAATAATCGTACCATTTTCCCACACTTCAGATGGGTATAGAGTTTGAAAATTAATCCATCTTTCCACACAGTGTCATATGCCGAAGATAAATCAATGAAAGCAACTCCTGTTTTCAACCTATCATTGAAGCCTGATTCTATGAATGTTGTAAGGCAGAGAACCTGATCTGAACAATTTCTATTTTTCCTAAAGCCTCCCTGGAAATTTTGTACATCATTTTCTATAGAAGATTCAATATCTTGAAAGGAACACTCAACTTTTCTGAATTCAGAATATTGTTATACAAAGACAATAACCAAGACAAGGCCATTTTTCCTCATTGTTTGATAAATTCTGGATAAATTCCTTCAAAACCTGCTGCTTTTCGAGATTTGGTAGATTTGAATGCAGCCCTCAATTTCATCTATATTTAATGGATGTGACACATGTTCTAAAGTAGGAGCTGATCTCCTGAATATGAGTAATTTTCTTTTTCATATTCCTCATTTTAGATTGGGATATATTGGCTGATTCAGATAGATAGGCGGCGAGCGATTAATCTTGCATCAATTTTTGATGATGATGAGGCAAGGGGAGTAGCTTCACCTAATTTTCTTAATATATTCCATGAACTCCTACTCGAATGTGTGAAATTCATTTTTGATACAATACTATCCCATTTCTCTTTTCGAATTGTATTGATAGAATTCATAAGCCTTTCACATTTATCAACGGATGGTGATTTTTGATAGTCCTTATACAAATTATCGGTTTCTTTCAACCAACCTGGAATATAATCTTTCCCGAAACCTCTTGGAACGAACTTTTTGCTGCGGCTTTCACAACACCTAACAATCTGTGATAGTTATCGTGAGTGAGTTTAATCCATCTAATATCACTGTCTACCTTCTTAGCAAAATCAATTCAATTCGCTTTCTTGAAATTCCAACGATTCTTAAACATTGAGAATATTGAATGAAACTTCTTGTAGTCAACAGAATAGGCCTATGTTGGCTATGAGGAAAACTCCTACAATTTTACGCTTTACAGGAAGCGGTTTGCAAGTATTGTAACAAGACACTAGGCAGAGATCAGGATTATGAGAATAATTACTGGCACCATGAGATCTATACCAGTTTATTGGTTTCCAGTTTTGTCTAACATTGTCCTTCCCATATTCGCAGACTGCAGCTCTGAATTCTTGGAACAAATATCATTCTTTTCCTAATTTATTTTCAATTATTCAAAATATTGAAGTCACGTAAACCATTATGGTATAATACGTTCTTCAATATGGACATTAGCGATAAAGACCTATGGAATATTGAGTGGAACTCTTACGAAATGTTCAATAAAGATCTCATTTCTGATCATTCTGAAAATACCTAGTTTTGATCCTCCAAGAAAAATTTAGACAGTTTTTAATCGTTTGAGAACAGGCCATGGTTGTACCTATCGCATGCTGTTCAGATGAAACTCAAATCCAAGCGCAAGTTGTGAATGTAGATATGCAGAAGAAGCAATAGCTCATCTCATCAATAATTGTCCCATATAAAAATTTCAAGATAGGTTTAGGGTTATTCATGATGTTTCCAATTCTTTCTTGGAACGGGTTATGAATTTCAAACAAATTTGATACGTGTTTTTTTGTATTCAGTTCTTTTTTCTGCTTTTGTCTTTTCTTAATTTCAGATTCGATATGGCCAACTTGAAGAAGCCTCTGTGTTTATTAATAGAAAACTCTTGAAGAAAGAAGTCCTTCATATATATTTAAGTTTATTTTTTAATTTTTAAACATTTATGCGGGGAGCAAGGGTTTTTTTCTGGGGTTTTCTCCCTAGGCTTTCAGTCATATGCCGAATTGTATGGCAACCCGTAACTATTGTTTGCTAACCAAAAAATTGTAGACCAAAAGTTCAAAAAGATTATGTATATTAAAACATAGAGTCATTTTGTGAAAAGATATTTCTAAGGGAGTTGAATAAAAAATGAATGAGAATTGTCATTGCTTGCCATCTGTTCGAATGAATAGTTGATTTGACGAGTTTGACCGTTTATTTTGGTCCTTCGAGCTCAGAAAAGTCCTATGGTAATGAGTAATGAAGAGATAAATCAAAAAAATTCACAAACGGCTGGGGAAGAATACCTTGAATCCAAACTTTGTTCGGGTTATTCATTTTGGAAAACCACTGAGAACGTGCAGTACTAGTGTCACTCTTATTTGGCATCTTCACTACCGCATAACCTCTCGATAAAAACCAATTTTGAGGCGGGTATTGTTATATTCTGGAAACCACCCCCGAGTAAGAAGTAAACCTCGGGAACATCCATTAGAACTATGACGTCTTATATCTTAGCTGACTCCCATGCTCACCGATTATTTGAGCAGATTCCAAAACATATCAACTCACAATCATGATTACTAAAGATAAGGAAAATGAAAAATTATCCGAAAAATATTATCAAAATCAATAAAGAACTGGCTTCGTCATTATGAGAAGAATACTCTCTTTCCCGATACCAATAAAACATGTAACCATAAAAGAGAAAAAGGCTACTATTCTCGTGTAACGATGTAAGATCCAACAAGCAAATATGAGTTTAGCTGAACACAAACCAACTGAATGGCGCCTTTTCATCGTGTTCTGAACTGTGTTCTTTTATACAACGGTAACCAATATGGTTCAATACAAATTGGCCATTTAATCGGTACCAAAGAACAATATAAAATAAAATATTAGAAAAACTCAAATATAAAGGATATAGGTGGTCCAGTTGTGTGAATCTGAAACGGTCAACTTCTTGACCTTGTTGATCGAGCAGTTCCGAGGCTATGCAATCTCACATAATTCATATACAAGGTGTCCAGAAAGGGTATCGGATATTTGTAAGTTCAATAAGACAAAAAATATTTGTGAGAAATAAAAAAGTTTATTGTTTATTATTAACATATGAATTGAAGAATTATTTGGAAAAGATGATGTTATCCAAATGATGACCGTTGCGTTGCTGGCACTCTTTCAAACAGGAACGAAGATTGGCGATAACACATAGCTATTGATATTGCTGCCATTTCTGACCTGACGTTTTGCTTCAACTGGGTTAGATTGTCGGATTACTTTGATAAAACTTACTTTTAAGGTATCCCATGCAAAATAGTCAAGCGGGCTAAGGTCGGGGCTTCTGAGAGGCCACTTGATGTTACCTCTTCACAAAATGACTTTATCAGAGAAAAATTTCTTAAACAACTTCCATTGAATCATTTGAGGTATGGCAAGTGGCCTCATCTTGCTGAAACCACGTTGAAACCTGCAAACTCCTGCAATTCTGGGACCAAAAAATTTCGCAACATATCGCATCAACGGTCACTATTCACATTAATTTCTCGGCCTCATTTATCTTCATGAAAATAAGGACCAATTATACCTTCAGCAGACATGACGGTCCAAACCACGACCTTTCTGCTATGCAGGGGTCGTGCATGCTTTCGTCTCGGATTCTCCACTGGCAGTACCGACAATTCTGCTAATTTACATGACCATTCAGGTGAAAACAGTCACTAAACAGTATGTTGTTGAAGTTGTTAAATCGCCGCAGCATTTCGTTCGCAAAATTCAGTCGATTAGCATAGCCCGCATCCTTCAATTCTTGAACCAATTGAATTTTTCTTTCTTTAAAATCGAATATAAAGACGATTTTTTGATGTTCAACGCTTGATTTCGCTCTCGGATGGATAAAGACGGATTTTGACGAATCGACGCCTCAACTTCTTCAATTGTTCATCGCGAACTATATGTCCCTTTATCGCAGGGACTACACGCCTCTTTAGGTGAGGTAACCGACTGGGGCCCCAGGCTCGTCACACCCGTACTCATCATGAGCCCCCTGGGGTAATATATATATATATATTGGCCAATATTAACAATTTAATTAAATTTAATTTAATTTAAATTTAATTAAATTTTTTTAAATGAAATCTCAATTGTCAAGAACATAAGATATTATTACAATTTAATTGTGAAATAATTATAGACATGGTACGAAGTACAAATATGAATATCCCTTAGATGAATGGATCGAATTAAACCATCAAGAATAGATAGTCCTTTCATATGAGATATCATTCAACCTCCCCTTTTATAAATTTGAGGCTGAGCAGGTAGGTATGTATACCTTATTGAGAACTGAGCCATCTATTCTGAGTCCGACGCTGACTACAGTTGCTCAATCTGAGACGGAAACTGCTTGCTAATTTTGGTCCGCCCCAGGTATTTTATATACCAGCTACCACCCATATCTGGAAAGCATTCCCCTATTCACCACCTGAGGAGGTGCCCGGTAGGGGATTAATAAGCGAACACGGGTCAGTAGCTTTGTGAAGGGTTCGGCAATTAATTTGATACATCCGCTAAATAAAAACGTCCTACCGTATTTAAAAGATTATTTTTTGCTTCATAAGATGTATAAATAATGTCAAGCATATGACATCTAGGGAAATTCAGGGTGGAAGATTTTTCACTGTTATCTCTGTTCATAAAGAAGGTGACGTAATAGATATTACTAACTATGGGTCCATATCCATTTTTGGTTGTTGAAGATGGATCAATGAAATAAATTGGTAAAATTCAAGTGCTTATACTACTACGGTTCTGGAAGTTATTGAATTTGTACTGGTATAATAGAAGGCTTGATTTTTAGACAGTTCTAGAAATATAGATTGTTGTCAGGCAATAAATAATAGCTCAAAAATTCCCGCTTAAGCGTTAGGCAACAAGCATCAATTCGGCAAAATATTTAGCAATATGGGGCGACGCCAAGAAACTAGACAGACAACATATGCATATAGGTATCAGAAGCGCCGACGTTGCTTTACTTCCACACTATCCCTAGCTATCCCTGTGGAAGCTAGTCGACGATCTCGCAAAATGAATAACTCGTATTTCCATACCTATCGAATATTCGGTAATTTGTATCAGCGACATTGAGTAATAAGGAATATATGAAGCAATTTCGAGCAATACCGTCGAGATGATAGCAGAATTTTTTTTTGATCGCTTAATATCGCTCCATGGATTACTCCAGATAGCTCGATGCGTAACGCCATTCAATTATAGCTCAAAAAATATCCGCATAAGAGCACCATCAAGCTGTAGTTACATGGGCAAAAAAAATTAACCAATTATTGTCGATTTACAACAACGGCGACAAGCATCAATTGCACACAATGTTTAGCAACTACAACATTGAGTGATATCGAGCATCTTCAGGAAACTTGACATCACTTTCATACACAGATTTTCATTGGTAGAACTTTGAGCCACGGAGTGAATAAGTGTGTGTGCATAGGAGATAGAAGATAGGATAGGAATCCTAACCATTTGAATAATGCCAATTCCTTTCATTGACATTGAGCAATACGGAATATAAGAAGCAATTTGGAGCAATATTTTCCAAATGACTGCAACATTTTTTTTAATAGCTTTATATCGCTCTATCGATCACCCGGTACTTGTTTCCAGGAAATAATAGCACCAAAAAATGTCCCCATAAGCACGCCTTCAAGCAGCGCTTACACGGACAACAATAATCGAGCAATAATTTTCGATTCCGACGAGAATATATCGATAAATTCACGACAAGTGCAACAAAGATCAATTCGTTGCAATATTGAGCGATATGAGGCAACTCCAAAGAACTGGATAACATTTTTATCAGTAGCGTTGACGTTGCTTCACTTCCACCCAATCGAACCCTGGCAATCCCCGAGATGGATCACATTGACTTGAATTTCTTAACCTATCGAATATTCGGCTCTTCATATCAGCAATATTAAGCAATACGAAATATATGGAGCAGTATCGTAGAAATAATTGCAGCAATTTCTTGAAACTGCTTTATATAGCTCTATCGATTATCCCGTGCTTGTTTCCAGGCAATAATAGCTCAAAATAATGTCCGCATAAGCTCACCTTCAAGCAGCGCTTACATGGGCAACAATAATTCTCGATTCCGACGAGAAATATCGATGAATTCACGACAACGGCAACAAGGATCAATTCATTGCAATATTGAGCAATATGAGACAACTCCAAAAAATTTAAAATTCAAAGAAAGTTGAAGAAAATAATACAACCTAACCTATAATTCAGTGGAACTATTTTGAGTCAAAATCTACCATGAACCAGCAAAGCTCATTTATTCAATCATTTATTTTCATTCCAGTAAGTATTCTGTTTCAGTTTTGTGTTATTTTCAAATTAATTCCAAAATGATTAACAATTGTAACGTATACAACTGCAAAAACAATAGTTTCAATAATCACAAACTTTCTTTTTTCTCAATACCATTAGACACCAACAGGTGAGTAATACATATAGTATTGCAGAAAATTTTGTTTATTAAAAGCTCGTTATTTGAGTAGTGCTTCATTCAATTAGTTGAGATTAGTTAAGACATCAGGAACCAATGGAATTTCAGGAGGTTTACGCCTACTGTCGTCATTTCTTTACGATAAGTTGAGATATCAGGGACCAATGAAATTTCAGGAGGTTTACGCCTACTGTCGTCATTTCTTTACGATAAGGTGAGATATCAGGGACCAATGGAATTTCAGGAGGTTTACGCTTACTGTCGTTATTTCTTTACGATTAGTGAAGATATCAGGAACCAATGGAATTTCAGGAAGTTTACGCCTACTGTCGTCATTTCTTTACGATTAGTTGAGATATCAGGGACCAATGGCATTTCAGGAGGTTTACGCCTACTGCATGCGTATGCAGAAGAGTGAAATTTTTTTTAGATAAAAATTTGACTGTGTATATGATTTTTAATTTCATAAATAGAAATAACGATAATATAATATATTTATAACAATAATTCAATATATTTTTCATTTTTTTCCCACCATAATGAGGGAACCCTTTCTAGAGAACACTCAGCATATTTAGCGCAGGGGAGTATTTACGGGGAGAAGTGTACTGGGGGTAATTAACCCCTCCAGTAAAGTGTTTTTCACGCTAAATATTCGAATGGAAACGATCTAAACCTCCCATCCCCGCTTTTCACTCAAGATCAGTTCAGGTCCCTCGCTAAAACTTGCCACTAATTCTAGAATTCCATAATCAAATTCTCCTTTTCATAAATTGAATATAGTAAAAAAAGTATCAGTTCAAACTAAATCATCAGAGAATTCATTGAAAGAAATTGTTCTAAGATTGATGTTTCAGTGAAATTTAAGTATTGAGGATTTTATATTAAACACATTCGATGCTTTCAACCACTAACTACTTATTTTTCCATATCATACCTACTCTTCAACTCAATCTTCGTTTAGAAAAATTTTAATGAGTCATTTCACTTACAAACCTAAGGTACCTATGATGTTTAACACATTTCAAAAAATTTCCGAGGCTGTTCCTGAGTAAACTATTGAGTAAATTTCATCACTAATTACTGTTTCTTTCAAAGTGATATTAAAACCACAATAAAACAATATATCTTTTATTGAATGCGTTCTGTTAATGAGGAAATGTGATTACATTTACGGTTATATTATGAGCGGAGTCATAATTTTTATATGAATATAGACTAAACAATGGTCCATACACTCTAAATATCACTGTGAAAACTTATTACCAGCTTAAATCAAAGTATTTAAGTTTTCAGATAACGCAAATAACCTTTTCTAATCAATTTTTAAATTCGCGGTCGATAAGATTAGATGCGCAGGGAGGAAAGCGCGAGTTCTCTTTGGTGTAAGCGATTTCAGTTCAAAATCCTACTACTGCTTGGTCCCCATAATGTGGCATTATACACTGCTTGCTTGTGTATACGACTGTCGCGCCTGCGCACGTTCTTAACGGTTTTAATCCACGGACTTTTTCTTACGCTTTTACTATCACTTTTTTCAGTTTGGGCGCGCAGCAGAATCCCTATCTCCTCCAAGACTGCCGTAAGGAGCTTCCTTCCAAAAATTTCTGAATTTGTTGGCAACTTTAAACAGGCCATAACTTCGAGACAATTGGTCGTACAGAAAACGAAAGAAAAGGAAGATGTAGGTCCAAGTTTTTGGATTAGAACTTCAAAATTTTATAGCGTCATTGGTTTTTGAATAATCTTAGAAATATCAGAGACAGAAAAATTTTCAAAATTGTTTATTTTCTTGATCAAGCAATATAAGGATTGGATACCTTATTTATTCAGCTTTAATTGCTCTCCATATAGACCTTGATACGTCTATTGCCGAGATATCAGTCTTCAAATGGAAAAGGATCCTTTAATCTTAGAGTCTCGATATCTCAGCAACCAATGATCGCACAGAGTGTTATGATAAGGGTTTGAGAGACTTATATCCTTTAACGCATGTCCATTGACTTTTCGAAAAAAAGTGCCTTCCTAGCACATGAACGCAACAAAAAAAGGGTATTGGGTTTTTTTTTGGAAAATCAAGCCATGATCGATAATATTGAGCAAACCAATATTGTTAAGTGTGACATCTACAACTCACCATGTCCACAAAATCCTTACGAAGATCCAAATCAATCTATCCAGCCATTTTTTTGTTTCACTCGATCGAATTTTTAAAAAATTATCAGACCATGATTTTACTCTGAAAAGCTCACAATCTTTAACAAAATGAGAAAATACATTTTTTTGACCTTTTTCCACATTTTTGAAGATAATTGTTGAATTTTCGATTAGAAAAAATCTACGGGAACAATGAGTTTGCCGTTTACTTAATTCCCTAATCAAACGAGCCATACAAGAAAAATAAAAACTTTCTCATAAAATGGTTTTTTCATTGTTTTTATTTTGAACCGAAAAAGTGTGACCGAACTGAGATTTCTACCATCTGCTGATAACTATATTCATAACAAGCTAAGAAGGGCAAATTAAATTCCCTAAGCAGCTCGAAAAAAACAGGAGATAACCGATGTTTCACAAGAGACGAGGTTGTATCACGTATCCTATTACAGTTTGGAAATTTGAGGATTTGAAAATTATATGCAATGTACCCAGTTCCAGCATCACACAATATTTAGCTTTCCGAGTAACCTGGAAAATGTAAACAGAAATATTAGTTCGGTTGTTTTTAATATATTCAATCTCATGCTTTGGATCTCGGCATATTCTATATTCGCAGCGATATATTATAGCATTTTTAATCATCTGCATTGTTAAACAAACATTCGTTAAATCTTGAAGAGTAACCTTATCTACTATACCTTTCCGAAACACCTGATTCAAATTTGCATATCACGTTCCGAAAAATATATTTTAAGAGCTTCTAAACGGCTGGTTCATTATCATAATATCATTTCAATATCTAGGATCATAAGAGAAAATCGACGGAAAGGTATAGTCTTGCTGCAGTTAATATTACGAGAAAACTGTTCCACAAATGTGAGGAATGCCAAGGTATATGAAAGAAAACTTGAATCGAAGAAGGATTATTTAAGTTGATATGTTGGACTGTAACCTCCTGATTGATTCTGTATGTTGGCAGTATACTCCGTAATTACGATCCCAAACATGGGCGCAGGCTGTCAACTAGTTTGTTTACGATAGCTGTCGAAACCGACCTCAGAGGTAGTCTGGGAATGTTACAATGTAATAAAATATTGAACAAAGTGTTTGCCTCAAATGTTGTGTTTTGAGCGAAATTTCGTGTGCTGTCCTATCGAAAAACCAAGTGTACGAATGGTGCAAAAGCCGTCGAAAACGATCGAGAGATCGTCGAGAATTTCTATGTTTCCGAACGACCGTCGACCTCTTCAACAAACGATAACGTAAAAAAATCAAGGAAATTTTCCTCGAAAACCGCCATGCTGAAGATAGCTAATACTCTATTTATATTTGTATTATTAATACTTTTTTCCTTTCATGACTTTTCTATTATTGAAGACAAAATTGCGTCAAACATCTTTAATTACATTTGTATTACCCAATTCAAGCTTCAAAATTGAATTGAATAATCAATACAATAATAATACAATCTGGGCAATCAGCTTCACCGCTTTCCTGAAATGGACTGCCATCTGTCTGTCTATCTTTTTGGTGGTCTGCATGGTGATCTTTATTTCATGCTATTTTAGAGGATCGTGTACCTATCCATCAACCTATTGTCATATTCATTCTATGTTCTCCTTCTTCCTCTCACCCACCTTACCACGTCACCGACCCCTCATTTTTCTGTGATATAGGTATTTGTCTGTCTGTCCCATAATACAGATTCTTCGACCGAAAGGACGTCATCAGAGAAGTACAGACTGTTTCTTCGGTGTCAACCCAGTCTATATTGAGTGCCGCATTCCCTACATCACGATATTGACAAACAAATGGACTTAAGCTGACTCTCTGGCGGATCCATGGGCTCGTATTCATCGATCTCTGCTTCTTATTGACTTTTAATTTGATGTTGAGCTCTTTGATCAATTGAAAGTATCCTCAAGGCATATTTTTCTTTGAAGATACTCAAGAATCTGCAACCTGAATGCCAACAAACGCATTTGTTTGATTGTCGAAACAAACAAATCCGGGTTTGATGTACTCTATGGCTTTTTTTGCGATCTGTCTAAAAATAAACATGCGGCGTCCACTGTGGCTCTGTTTTTCCGGAAGCCTTGCTGTTCCTTGCTCATTGATATGATGTATGGCATAGCTGTTCCTAAGATATCAAGAGTAATTTGAATGCATAGTTTCAAAAGATTATTCCTTTATAGTTCAGTGGTTCTTTTCTATGGTATATCCAATTTTAAATTATGCTATCCATTCTTCCGGTAAGTAGCGCATCACCTTATATCTCATTGATTCATTGCTCATCTGAGCCTCGCCTCGTTTTTTTTTTTTTTTTTCAGTTTTCTCACCACAACACTCACATCCCACTAGGTGATTTCACCAGTGCCGTAGAGCTCTTGACTGTGTATCAATTTATCCTCATTTATGTTATTTATAAAGTCAAGAGTCTATATCTTTTGTTGTGGCCCATTTATATCTGTGCTAAACTTCAATATTCGATTTTAATTTCGTATGGCTTCTTCAACTGTTCTGTGTATATATGAATAACTCCTTATTCATATTTTGCATAGTTTTATACAAGATGGTTACTTATCTAGCTCAGACCATTCTTTATATACCTACTTCTATAATTGCTACTAGAATATATTCTTGGCTTTTAGTCTACCCAGGTTGATATCGTTAGCATCTTTACCTACGACTAAGTATCTTTTGTATATTCATTTCGCAGCCCTACAAACTCACTTTTGAATATAACATGGAATCCGTCGCTATTCTCGGTGATAACCGGAAAACTGTATCGTAAAACCCTCCACAGCAAATCCATATTACATCATTTTCTATACCACATTGACAACGCCTCCTTTTCATTAATCATTCAGGTCCTTATACAGGACACACAGGAGACGTTTTTACGGGACTTGTGACAGCCAACACCGAGCAATATACCCGAAAACACGTGTGTGGACGATCAGCACCCTCTATCGGCTTACCTGGCCACACGGAACTTACGACTCTATACCAAGTGTGGAGGTCTACCACTTCCTCAATATTCTGTACGAGTTCATCCAATTGTTTTCCTAACTGATTGAATGGACCATATTTTTAGATAAAATCTTATCTTTAAACAATGCCTATAATGCGCCTATCACCACAACAGTAGGTATATTCAGGTAGCTCGCGTTCATTATTGCCGATCATACATTTATAGATAAAAATCGAAATTAAAAGCATCATTTTTAAACAATTTGTTTTATTGCTTTCAAATCTACAATCCGTAAGCGTTTGCTTCCCAGCCGGTCGAAAAGAAAGCAACTTTTATGACATGGAAATGACCGAGAGGGAGAAATTGAAAATAGGCATATTATTCCGCAACCTCATTCTGAATGACTTATTTCAATATTAGAATTTCGAGAAATTCCTTTAGTATCTTTTCCTCTGCCCTTAATATATCTGGTCACATAAAAGTACAACTTATTTCAATCAACATGAAATGACACCCCAAATTATTTTTATTCCAAGTTTCCTCATCTCTTCTCATATCACCCACGTCGGCCAGCCGAGCCACGACATTCAGTAACGGTTCTATCTAACACACGTCGCTCGAAGATTCCATTAATGGATCTGTGCATGCCTCTACATTAGTTCGCTGCTTCATTCATATAAGCATTGAGTATAAATCTAGAGATATAAGGTAGGCCGAAGCGAGCTGGCCTACCTGCTAAAGAAAGCAGCAGCGTTGTTGTTTCTTATTAATAAAGTTTCTCATAACAATATCACACAAAATGTCACCTTTTGCGACATAATTATTGACATTGATAATTAATCCTTGAATATTATTTATATTTCAGAAAATTGCGTATACTCTTGTAGTAAATAAGAATGTTCGATCTCTAATTTCCAAATACCTATATGAAAAAAATTGAAAAATTAGACTTTTTAATATTACCCAACTGTATATGGATGATTATAAAATCAATTCGCTAAATCAGTGTATTAGTCATAAAATAGTTTGTATGCATATAGTAACTAATAAACAATATATACAAACATGGCCCGAGCCGTAACAGTCGCAAGTTAATATCACATAAAAATTATAAATAAACGAAATAGTATTCCATTTGCTGGAACTTCGTCCTGTTGAACCACATTTTTTTTTTAATTGCTTACATATTAATGCTATTTGAGTTATCAACGAAAACTTAAATAGCATATTTTTTAATTTTCTGCCTGCAATAAAATCTTTCATTTCTCCAGAAGAAATTATGAATGTAAAGAGAAATCACTCATATTTTTTGAACATTTCTGATTTTGTTCACTTAAGGATACATTCAATTATCTGAGAGAAAATCGATCTCAATTCTATAACGCACTATTCTATTCTGAACAAGTCAAAAGGGTTCAGAGTTTTTTCAATATACCACAAAAATATATTTGTATTGTAAAAATGGCCAGGTTATTAATGACTAAATTTTATTGAAAATTCACATAAATATATATAATTTGTTTATATAACTCATTAACATAAACTTAAAACTACAAATCACTTTGAGAAAAATCTTCAACAAGAACCTCATTAAATACATAAAAAATGGAACATTTATATAAGTCAGATTAAAGCGAATAAAAAAAAACCTTATCTAAACTGATGCATGCTGATTTTCAAGCCGGTAGAGTCTTTACCGATCTCAGCAACTTGACATACATTACAGATGCAACCTTTATACTTTGGTAAATATGATGACCCACATAAGGGACATTTTTCTTCCACTTTACCTCTATAGATTGGGGTATATGAAAATCCACACAAAGAGAATGGATTATGCTCGTCATAATTCAGCTGAAATTCATCAGTTAAATTGTTATCGCAAGCTTGTAGAATTTTTCTAGCCTGCTGAGCAACATCTGGCCGTGGTCCCAGTTCCAAGAGCCTCTTTGCGAAAGATGCTGCAGTCTTATAATTCTTCAGCTTAAAGAACATATTCAGGGCTGTACGAAGGGTGAGTATCTGATGAACTGGTTGCAAATTACAATGAGTGAAATAAGCAGCCATTTCGCACTGACGCTTCTGTTCTTCCAGTGTCGACTTAGGAAGGGTCTTACGAAGTGTCTCCATCTGTAGTCCACATATGTATTCACTACAAATCTTCAATAATTGCTGTGCCTCAGAAACCTCTTGCTTAGTTTCCACTACAAGCAGAGTTACACACAAGAGGAGATTCTGGAATTTTTCTAAAGCTTCTGTGAACTTTCCACTTGTGGTTAGTTGATAACAAACCTGAAGAAGAGAAATAATAAAAAAAAGTGAAAATTAATAATTAAATCACACTTACTTGTAATCTTTGAACAAGTTCGTTCAGTTGAATACCATTAGAAGGTAAAGATGTTTTGGGATTGCTCTCTTTATAATTCCTGGAAGGGTAATAATATAAGGATGGTGCATTAGTCTGCCATGTAGTGATGGCTCTAGAGGCACCATAAGAGCTCATGAACAAATTTAAATACGGAGCAAAATTGACAACCCCAACATATTTATTCAGCAACATACAAGCAGAGTCGAAGGAACCAGCCATAATGTGATCTGCAACAAGAGCAGAATTCTTGACCCAATACGATGGTAGAGATGGTCCGGGAGTTGGTAAATGGACATAATTATCAGCTGCTTCTGGCACAGCTGCATGTCCAAGGTCTGGAATTTCCAAGTCTGCATCTTCAACATCCCAACCAGTTTCTCCCTCATGGGAAGTTTCCTTCTTCATTTCTGTGTCTATTTCCGCATCTTCGTCGTCATCTCCCCATGCTCCTGCGTCAATCTCTACTTCCTCAACATTTTGTGTTTCCTCTGCCATCAAATTCTTCATCGTGGCGGAGGCCTTATTTACCAGGATTGTGCTTTCGAAGAAACTCTGAAATTAACAAAAAATTATAGAACATGCTCAATGAGAAATGTACATTGAAGATTAAATCAGAGAACCTAGTGATGAACTCTGAAGCATTCCACAACTGGTGTCAGGTCTAGATCTCAATTCTACATCTAAACAAAAAAAATGCTTTTTATTAGCATTACTATGAACTTTGAACCAATACTTTCAAGTACTATACAGTAGCGCACGCATGGTCTTACAAGCTTCTGAATGTATCATTGAGTAAGAAGTCATACCCTGCTGACGGTGAGCAATGGCCAATTAGATTCTGCTTGCTGAATAGGTGGAGGTGGATTCAGGAACTTGGCGTTTGGAATAACATCTGGTAATTTTTTACCTTCCCCAACAGCCTCTTTCAGGATTTCAGCCTCTTCTTCCAGACCGTGCGTGGCAGCTGTTAGATATGCAAGTGAATTTTGATTAGAACTTTTCAATACCTTGATGCGTTCCTCTAAATCACCTAGAGAGAGAAAAAAATACATATCTCCATAAACTTGATCTTTCATAATTACCAAGAAGTAATCCTCCATGGTATTGGGCAGATCGAGCCTTCCGTATTTCAGCTATTTTAGTCATTTTCTTCAATTTATCCAAATTTCCTGTGATGAGATACAGAAAAGACAATTTTTCAAAACTTTTCGTCCTCTGGTAGCACATTTCAACAACTTGATGATTTCCATGCCAAAGTGCTGCTTGTGCTAACTGCTCCCAGCAAGTCTTTTCATTCAGTGCTTTGGCAGCTTCTAATGCAATTTCAATATTACCGCATTCCAAAGCAAGAGTGAATCTTGTCTTGTCATCCTTAACGAAATGTAGGGCAACTTCTGGATAACCTTTTTGTTGAAGGTAGCTTATGATAGCTTGACCAACCAATTTGGCATTCCTAACCATATACAAGACTTCATCATACTTGTGATGAATAAGAGCAAGTTTGAACTTGTATTCCGTTGGGTCTATTGTTAGCATTCTGGTCTTGCATTCTCTATCCAAGCAGAAGACATGATTTCCTTTTACACGAGTAATATAAATGGGAAGATCCAATGTCCGGATAATACCATGATCACTATAAGAAAAACGAAAAATCTATCAACATCAAATTAAACTACGAAATTTAGGTTAAAACAATTCATAATTATAATTTCTTACCCATTAAGAAGTGTATATTTGATATGATTACTTGTGGTATAAATGAAAACGCCTGAGTCATCCCAAGCACCAGATTTAACTCTTGTATTTTCATGTAATGAACAGAGCACATCTAATTTACGACTACATATGGTTACATTGTGTTTGGCAAGTAGGGCTACATAACTCATATCAGACGACCAAACAACGTAACGACATTTGTTGATTTTAACTGAAATTAAAATTTATCAAAGACCTCAATGGTAATTCACCAAGGCTCACCTTGTGCAAGGGTTCTTTTTTGTTGGACATCAAACAATGTGACATGTTCAAAATCCCTCAATAGCAACATTCCAGTGCCTGCATAAAATACCTCGTCACATGAAGGAGTTTGGACCTTTTTGGTCACCTCGTTCTTCAAATTCTTGATAACGAGCTGATGAGATCGCTCCAACACTGCAAATCGATTCCTGGCAACCCATAGGGCTGTTAGTCCAGAAGTTCTCTTACTTTCAGCCTCAGGAATCTGGTCATCTCTTTCTTGTTCTTTGGGTATCATGTAAAGATCATAGGTGCTGCTCTCTAAGTTGCTTGTACGAGTGGAGAGTAGAACAGCATTTTCAGCCGGATTGAAAGACATACGAAAAACTGGCGTTTTACCACCCCCTCTTATTTGGATCACTGGGACATCTTTAGAAGTTGTAAAATCAAGTTTCCTGAGAAAACGTTCTTTTACATAGTATAGTAAATTGCCATGGACAGTGTAGGCAGGACGCTCTCGCTCAAGCTGTACAAGGACGAAAAATTTACTTAATTCAGATTTTCTCACTAAACATTTCGACTTACCTTGAATATTATCATGCCAGAATCATGTCCAGCAGCAAAGAGATTCAGATTCGGATGGGATGTAAGTACCCAAAATCTTTCATGCTCCCTTCTAGTTGTGTGGAGACAAGTTCTTTTGGTCATATCCCAGATCCTTATACTTTTGTCTTCGCTGTTGGAAAGAAGTAGATCCTGCCGGGGATGGAACAGGACACATGAAACATTATTATAATGACCTCTGCAAGTGTCCAATTCCCATGCCTAGTTCGGGAAGAAAAGATCAAATTATGACAGGTTACATACAGGGTTTATTAATCGAGTCACCAATCAACCCAGTAAAAACACAAACGTATACTTAACGTTTGTAAATGGTATGTTGGTTTTCTCAATGTTACCTCCAAAACTTAAATTCAACCAAACGTTGACTATACGTATTTTTTTTTCAACTTGTAAATAATCTTCATTAACACAATTCAACAATGCAAATAAAAGTTATCCAAACATTGAAACAAGCAAATGTTCATTCACTGGTACTAAATAAAATTAATTTTACTTTCATTCCCTATAAAATACACACTCGTAACTGTCACGCACTTAGCAACTTATCAAGTAATTCAGTAAGGAATTAATTCATAATGACTAGGGCTCCTTTTATGGAGAGCCAACATCACATGCTTGATGTTATCCTTAAAATCATTAACAAAGTTATTATAACTCCCGTTATGTAACACAAATTCAATTGCTTAAAACCACGGTATCACGACAAAGAGGAGGCTCATATTGTTCTATCAACTTCGAAACAACGTGAAAATAAACATTACCATGAAAACTGACAGAAACGTTTTTCCTAATCACATTTTGCCGATTTTTCAACGATGAAAGTTATTGATACTGCTCAAAAAATATGATATATTGATGTTACTGCGTATATTGGGACTGCCTACCTTAGAATCATTCATTCTCCATAGCTTTATTTGTCTATCATCAGCTCCAGAAACAATAAGAGGAAGAGTAGGATGAAATGCAGCCCAATTCACACCTCTATCATGACCTTCAAGAACATGCTTCACTACTGCATCTGCCTGACCGAAAAGGTCTGTGCTTCCTGGATTCTTCAAATGTTCCTCTAAACCACCTGGGCCAGGAGCCACATTTTTCTTTCGCAATCCAGAAATATCCCATATTCGTACTGTGGAATCCAAAGAAGCAGACACAAGTAAATCTTCAGAAGGATGAAACTGAGCACACATGACGTAATGATTATGTCCTGTCAAAACACATATACATGTGCGACTCTGCCAGTTCCATATACGAATAGTTTGATCATCTGAAGCCGAGACTATCCAAGGATATTCATGGTGGAACATTGTGGTACGAATATAGTCCAAGTGGCCTAGCAAAGTGAAAATGCAACGTTTCTGTTTGTAATTCCATACCTGAAAAATTAGCAATAGTGGTGTTTGAATTAAACAACAAATCAGAATTCATTTCACCTTTATTTTGTAATCGTCTCCGCCAGATACAAATAGAGGCTGCTGATTGTGGAAACAAATACCTCTAACAGGTCCTTCATGTTCATCAAACTTTTCCAACAACGTACACATACGATAATCCCAAAGTTGAATCGAACCATTATGTAAACTGAAAGAAATGTATCATATAAAGCTGAATCGTATGTTTTTTTGAATCTCCCTTCGTGAGAGATATTACAATATTTCAAATTGACTCACCTTGAAAGTATCCAAGGTCTTTTTGGGTGAAAAGATAAGCCCTTCACTCGGGCTGATTTGGTTTCAAATTTTGTTAACATTTTTTACTCCTGCAAGAAAATTGAAAATTATTAATGACGTGTAAACAATTTGTTGAGGTTAGTTTAGATTACGTCGCTTGTGACAGTTGTAAAACACTTATGATTTTGACATCGAATTGATTAGGTTCGCTATTGTCACATTTATGTGAAGTGAAATTTTTTTCACAACTATTTTTCAAGTAAAATCTGCAGATGAGAGCTTCTTCTTTATTACATAAAATTTTCAAACAAACAGAATATTAAGTTAATTTGATTACCGCACCCTATTTTTTTGGTGCTTTAAACTTGCTGCAAAGTCAAGCGAGGCATTCCATTTCAACTGCTATCTGAAAATTGAATTAGATCAGTCCGGACATCAGAGGAATAAAAGATTCTTCTGAAGTCTGGACCAATGAGTCATCTATCTTAAGAAGGCGATAACCAATAGCGAATCATAGTTACTTTTTTGTTAATTCTCCAGGTCTACCCGGAAACCTCAGACTCACAGAGCCTGATTTTGGTCATTCTTGGTTTCGTTGCTCATAATTAAGAATAATCGCAAGTACTTCAACACGTACACCACGACAAGGTGATGACCTCGTACGGGAGACAGGATATATGAGTATATTAGGTTCTTTAACAGTAGCCTTGAGAGCACACAATGAAGGAAGCAAACTAGGAACTGCTTATTGATCCAAAGAAAAGCCATACTCGACGAAGGAATCCGGAAGTAGACTCCGGAAACGAGAATGACCTTCACACATTGGAAGATCATAGTGAAATTCTTGGTAGATACTGGAGACCTGGTGCTTCTTCCCAAAAACTACAGTTACTGGGAGATTGGTTACATCAACGGTGAATGGGGCAACAAAAACAAAATTTGGAATTAAATGCTGAGATTTCACATGAAACTTCGTCGTACCAGATGTTTCAAAACCCATAATTGTACCTCTGAGAGTGTACCTGATGAACCAGAGATTTCAGGAGGAACCTCCCAGCTCACTACTTGAGGATAGAAAGGCTGTATTCAATCTCAGAAATAACGACCCCGAACTAATTTTCCAGGTATTATCAATTATTTATGTCTCGTCCACAAATCATCTGACAGAAAGGAGCTGCAGATCGAGTTATATACCACATTAAGACCACAGCAGGATAATCTGTTACCTCTAGACGATGCTTTGCACGAGAGAAGTTTGAAGACACTGAGAAAATTATGTTTGTAATTGCCTGTACATCTGACTGCCCATAGTCATCACATCTTCATCTGAGTTGTTCCAATTCATGACGTTTGGACTCAAATAATTCACATATTTAATAGTAATAATTATAACGTTTATTCAACCAGTAGTTACATCTTATAATGTAATGATAATAAAAAAGAAAAAAATAAATATACTATTGAAATAAATTATGAAATAAACAAAAATTCATACTGTACCTATTTACAAAGATGTATAAAGAAAAAACTAATGATAGAATGTCATTTGGTATGAGCCATGGTTAATTTTTCGTCCTCAAGTATGGATATAAGAATTTTTCAAGTCTATCATTTTGCAAATTTCCCATGTCGGCAGCGAGATAAGCCACTCTTCAATTTTTGTCTTGAAGACGTTCATTACAACAACATTTTTAATTTCAGGTGGTGTTTTATTAAATAGGAAAGGAGCTAGGTAGGTATGAGATCTCTGACCCATTGTCCTGTCCGTCTTCGAATGAGTTATCCACATTCCTCTATTCTTTTTATTATATAGATGATCATTAAAAATTGCAGACACCAAACATTTTTTCTGATTTATGGACAGAGCAAGGAAAAAAGTTTTCTCGGGTCCATAACTCCGCTCTCCGCATATAATTTCTCGGTTGGAAAACGAAATGGTCTTCTGAATATTATCTTCAGTGTTATTTCAACCTTCCTCAGGCAACTTTTTGTCACTCCACCCCAGGCCAAAATTCCATAATTCAGGTGCGTCTGTGCCAAAAAAAAATAGAGACTCTTCAGGAGCCCCAACTTCCAAAAATCCCTCAATTTTCTGAAACGTGGTATCAGTATACGCAATTTTTGATCAAATGTTCTATGTGATGGCTCCACCTCAGATGTTTGTCCAGGTATATTCCCAAGTTCTTGAATTCGTCAACAATGTTATTTCATACGATTATCCAGTTCTTGAGTACGAAGGCAATCTGACAGATGTTGCAGAGAAGGGCATAAAACATGTTTTTTCATAATTAATGGTCAAGAGTTTGGAATTGAAAAAGTTCACTACTTCAACGAAATCTATCTCAAATCGTTCCTTCAACATCTTCCAGGTATCAGCATGGTAAAAAATTGCCGCATCATCAGCAAAAGCAGTCAATTCACCCTCAGTATTGATTGTGAAAATTGAATTTGGATATGCTATAAACAATAGTGGTCCTAAGATCGTTCCTTGGGGCACCCCACATTGGATCGGGGAAGAGGTGCTAAGACGATTTCGAACCTGGACACGTTGACATCTGCCCGACAAGTAACTCCCAAGCCAATTCAAAGCTCGATCCATGGTTTAGCAGAGCCAAGGGAGCGATATATTCTAGCCGTTAGTTGCGCTACAGCATCCTGTGTTGATTTTCCCTTGAGAAAACCGAATTGGCATTCTTTCAACACTTGGCAGCTTTCCAAAAATCCCGCCGTTCTTTCATTAATGATATCCTCAAATATTTTTGACAAATTTGACGTGAGGGAAATTGCTCACATCCTTCTTATCTCCCGACTTGTATAACGGCTTGATCAAGCTTTCTTTGAGAAGGTCGGGACAGACACCAAACTACAAACTACATTGACGAGTTGACCATAGACAGAGAAGAACCAGAATATTTGAGGTAATGTTCTTCAGCATATTCGTCGTTATACCATCCAATCCTGGAGCTTCATTTGATTTCAGGGATTTTATAATTTTCAGCATCTCAGTTTCATTTGTAGGTTCCAGAGTTAAATTATTGATGTTTCTGTTATCCACCACATTGACACCGTTTCGATTTAATCGAAGTTTTTCGAGGACTGGATGGAGAACCATAGGTTTTGTTCATTCCTGGTTTCGTTGCTCATAATTAAGAATCATCGCAACTACTTAAGCCCGTCCACTACGACAAGGTGATGACCTTGTATGGGAGATATTATTGCTCTGTAAAAGCAGCGTTGAAAGCACACAAGGAAGGAAGCAGGTTAAAAGCTGTTTATTGATCCTAAAAGAAGCCATAGTCTACGAAGGAATCACCATGATGGCAAGTGCTGATACCATTGGACATTACAGCTAAGCCCACAAGGTGTGAGAACCCCTCTAAGTACACTTCGAGAAACGAGAAGTACCTTATTCACACATCGGGAGATTACAGTGAAATTCTTGGTCGATACTGGTGCTTCTTCCCAAAAAGTTCAGTTACTGGGAGATTGGAAACGTCAGCCGTGAATGAGGCGTCAAAAACAATCTATGTAATGAAAACCCTTAGGTTACGCACCAAGAACCTTGTCGAGATTTCACATAGAACTTCAAAACACATAATTGAACTTCTGAGTTCTGCTTGTGTACCTGATAAACCATTGACTTTAGAAGGAACCTCCCAGCACACTACTTGAGAAGAAGGCATAGTATTCAATCTCAGAGCTAACGACCGTCAACAAATATTCCAGGTATCATGAATTATTTATCCACAAATCATCTGACATACAAGAGTTGTAGATGGAGTTATGCACCACTTTAAGACCACAGTAGGATAATCTGTTACTTCTAGACTACGATGCTTGGCACGAGAGAAGTTTACAGTCACCGAGAAAGCTATGCTGCGATTTCTAATTGCCTGTACATCCGACTGTCCATAGTAATCACATCTTCATCTGGGTGGTTTGAATTCATGACATTTGGACTACGAAACTTCTAATTATAAATTGACAAATTTTTAGGAGGACTTGGCGTTTCCTATATATTGGAGAGGAGCATAAGGACACCTACCAATGAAACCCTAGACCCTGTAATAAGTGCTCCTTTATCTGCTAGGGTATCTTGGATCTAATCAAATAAAAACTTTCCATCCAAAGATGAGTTTCGCTTAGGCGACACCCACCCGACTGACCTCGTAACACGCTCAGGTTTCGTTCCTCCGCCACTGAGGGTCTGTTTTGAGCACGTCGCAACGGCATCTCTGATATTTTCCATTATTAAAAAGTCGATTTCACTATTGAAGGAATGATACAGCAAGATCTAACCCCAATCGAAACCTGGTGAGGGGACTTCTAGGTCTAGCCCAGATCATGAATCCCCTTACAAATTACATTACAGGGGTGGCTCAATAAGTCTCTTTGCTCCATTGCCTTCTGATTCTGATAATAAAGCCTACAGAGGTTGGCGTTTTTGAGAAGAGCACATTTTTGGAAAAATACACTGAAATAGATCAATTTCTGAAAACGGTTTTCACCACTTTAAAACGTGCTTAAACCATAACGTAGCTTCAACAATCTCTTGGTAAAGGGCCGTTTCTTGAACTACACATTGATAAATTCTCACAAAAGCCAAAGAATGAATGTGGATGGCAGTGTTTCTGAGATGAAGTCTGTACCTAGCACCCAAAGGCAGAGACCACAGAACATCAAATATAAGAAATGCAACCGCCGTACTAATTCTCGGAAACACCGTTGACGTTTGAATTGACAATTCGGGTGGGGAAATTCCATTTCTGATTTAAGGGAAGGAGGCTTGCTATCTATTTTACGGAATTAGAGGTTAGGATTTCAATATTCTGTGGTTTTAATATTTTATTTTATGGTTTCGATAGCGGGTCCTCTTAGCCGAGGCATATTGATTTGAAATAAATTAATATGAAAAACTCGAAAAAAAAAACAAATATTTCGTAATCACTGTTTTATTCGATAGTTACATGTAATATCACGAAGTAAAAAAAAATAATTATTGTCTCACAATTTTACAAGTGTGTATTTAATATAGGTATCATTTTCTGAAACAAAATAAATACATATGCTTCAAGGAAATAGAAACCATGAAAAATCAATCAATTGATAATAACTAAATTTTGTAACCAACCACAGGTCACATAAAACAAAATATATATCCGAAAAAAATAAATATGAACTCTGAAAAAAAAACATATTCTATCCCATAACACCGTATTAACGTTAACCTAAATCTTAAAAATTCAACTAAATAAATATACAAATATATAAACAAAAACAAAAATTCTATCACATTAACGTTAACAGCAATTTGTGTTATGAATACATTAAACAAAAATAAATAAAATTCTATCACATAATTTATCTATCACAGAACCGTTGGTGTGAATCCAGGAACAGCTGAAAGACCCTGAATCAAAAGAAATGCGTGCATAAATTGAATAAATTCATTCGGAAAACGATGAACATCCCAATTTAACTTTTTTGTCTACAGCAATTTTACTGCCCTGAAAGATTTTACGTTTTCGAGAATTTGCTCTACTCGGCCCTTTTTATGAAATTATTATTATCTTTCAAGTATTTATAAATTAATAATTTTAAATTTAATCCTAAAATTTCCTTATAAGTTTCATGATGTTTGCAAAATTCAAATTTAGAAAAATCGTAGCTATATTTTTCAAAAAATTTATCTTCTATTCCGTCACAGTGTCCATATTTATCAAGAAATTTATAAAACTTGATGTGCACGGCTTCAACAAAATCTATTAATTTTTTACTTGCATAATTCAGTCTAGTGGTTTCATCATTTTCCTTAAACGTGACGTATAAATGTTCATAAGATACTTCCTCACATTTTAAACTACCTTGACATTCCGAACAATTAGATTTGAATTTTTTCAAAATATACCCTGCTACATAGGGAGTTGCAAAATTTTCTTCGAAAACTTCATTGGCATTATCATCATCATCAGGTATGAAAACTTCATCGTCATTCTTTTGATCATAATTTTGATTGAAGTTAGAATATTTTTCTAAAAATTCCCAAAATTTCCTAATGATTCACAAAAATCTTCCTCACAATTCAAGACCTGTGAATTGGAGCACTCAAATTACTTACTATTACTGTTTTTAAAGCTGCAACGAATTGAAGACAGCTGGGATTTGTATTGAAAACACCATGTTGCCTGATTTGACCAAATAAATTTTCAATGGGATCCTGATTAATGTTTCTCATATTTAAAAATTTAAATCCTTTAGATCTCAAATTTTCCCACAATAAGATTGTTGCCCGTAAAGTGATCTGCCATCCTTCTACAAATTTGAAATTATTTCTTACTGTCCCATTTTTTTTCTAAAATTTTCCATTTATTAATTTTAGGCAACATGTCGGACCAGAATTTCAGATGAGCTGATTTTTCAGACAATGCACAACGAAATTTTTTCCCTCTGTCATCATTCAACTGATATCCGTTCATTGAATCAAATAAATTGTCCATAATATGGCAAAATTCTGCGGTATGTAAGGCTTCATTTGACAGATGTCCGGACCCAACAAAAGTTTCTATACCTGCAGCCACAGTGTTGCTCAGTTGTTTCGCAGCAACGTTCACCTTCATTTTCATGAAACTATTATTCTTGAAATCAAAATCACTCTCCTTCAGTTTTCCCAAACATTTGTACGTCCGTTTGTTGTTATCAATAAGAAAGGCTTGATGGATATGATCCATTGAAGCTAACTTTCCATTGTCAAATTTGATTCTGCAATTTATTAAGGCATTTCTTGTGTTCTTGAGGAGATGAGGAACATCGAACAATGTCACTACTGTTTCACCATTAACAACAAAATGGTAAGGAGAAGGTTTGTCGTCAGTATGCGTTTGAGTCAAAGAACTAATAGCAGCTCTATTAGTACTACCTTGGTCACATACTGTAGCACAGACCTTCATCCCTACCTTTTGCAGCTCTGCAATAATCATGACAATTAATTGCTTAAGATCGGCAGTTTTGACAGTGTCCCTTGTAAAAAAATATGCAACAGGCATTTTGTATGATTTTCTCATTCCCCGAATCATAAACACTAAAGCATGATTAGCCTGAGCAGATGTTCGACCCAGTGGACCTAAATTAACGAATCCACAAATTCGTTGTTTTTTAGTCTCATAATGCAGCCCACTGCTTAAAGCCATCTCATCAAAGATGAGGGTACAGCAACGATCAAGCTCATCCATATTTTCAGCTGGAAGTTTTAAATGTTCCAACACAGGTTTTATGATTCCTCCATCAAAAGGCACTGAACTTAAAATGTTTTTGAGGGTTCTTATGGATGGCAACTGAAAAAACGCTCTCAAATATCTATATAATTTAGGACTTCTTTTGTAAATTGAAAGAGCAAAAGCTTTATCTGAAGAAGTCCATCTACGATTATTAGGACTTTTATCAAAATTTCTTAATTGAGACTTAATGAATTCTTTTGTAACATTATTTAAATTTTCTTCTATTAATTGAAACCTTCCATCATTATACAAATTTTTCAGAACACTTATGTAGGTTTTTTGATTTTTCAATAAAGATTCTAATTTAGATAATTTTAAAGAAGAATTTCTATGAATTTTGTACATAGTCACCTGCTCAGGTGATAATTGGGAAATATTCAAACCTACTCTACTAAGAATACCAGTTTTTTTTTCATTAAGGAATGCATAAGGATCCATTTCAGGAGCTGCCTTGGAACAAGTAGAACTTTGGGAGCATGATTCTGAGGAATGGAGATCATCATTCAATGTTGACGGTCCATTATCGCAATATTTGGGAATAGACAAATTTGAGATCAGGGTTTCAGTTTCCTGGAATTATCCGATACCAATATTGATGTAGGAGATAATAGACTACAAGATGGATCATCAGTTGAATTAACAATAGAAAGGCAATTTTGATCAGAAGAAGTGTTAACTTCAGATGGTTTCTCAGGGAATAAAAGTCTTGGCTGCAAGTTGTTCATGTTATGACCAACATTCGGAATAATCTTAAGAGGTGATTGAGGTACTGCATCGTTAGTCAAGAAGCGATGCATAGAAGGACCTGAAAAATCATTGTTTGAAAAATGATCAATACAAATACGGTAATTTGAGACATTTTTGGTAGGGCTTATTTTGCATTTCTCTTTCCAAATAGTTGAAAGACGAGGATCATTGGGAAAATGGAAAATTTTTTGTTTTGAAAATCAGACGGTGGGTTTGAATAATAAGAATTTCTGCATGAAGGATACTTGCATGAATATTTAATTTCTTTACGAAATGATGAAGCAGACAAAATGGACATTTTTAAAATTTTATATTACAATAATGTACGTCAACTCGAAAATTTGCAGAATTAAATTTTTTTTCAAATTTATTAGAATTTATGCACGCAAATCCTCTTTATATCTTTACCTGACTATGGAACATCCGGCAATACCTGAAAAAAAAACATTAATTAATAATTATTTACTCGATAATTCGAATGAATATTCAATAAAACACTTCTTCGCGACGAACACACAAATTTAATTGAACATCAATATTTTTCCCACCTATGATATGTAGTTAGTGAAGACGTACGCTTTTGACATTTTGCATTGACAATTGGGGTGGGGACGTACGTCGCATGTGTTTCTCGATTTCCATCGTTCGTTGCACCCCCTGGCAGAGACCAAGTAGGGCACAATTTCCAACATACTGTATCTAAAAGACAAAAAATACATTAAACAAAATCAATAATAAAAACTTCAAGCTGGGAAAGAAGTTTTGATAACGGACCTATGGTGTATTCAGTGTTGCATATCTCCGGGTGAATGAGGTTGAAACATATGGTGCAGAAATATTTCCATGACATCTATCATTTACGCAATGACGTTTACTTTGTGTATTGTACTTGCATTTGACTGATTCGTCATGATGTACCCATTCTTTTAGACTACAATGAACGTTAGAAACAAATTTAATTAGGATTTTTAAGCTCTGGTATCTTAAATACCTATCATATTGTCTGGTGAGCACTGATATCCAAAAAGTTTATTTTTAGCTATGTCCCATATTTTACAGGAAAAACAATGTTACCTGAATTTTCAAAAATATTTGCTACATCTGGCGTAGGCTACATTAGCAACAATACTTGCTTGACAACTGTCAGGAATGCAACAGCAATCAGTAATATTTACGCAGGAATACCAGAGACGATATTAGTCAATGTTATCTGTTATGTTCTCCTTATTTTATTCTTTGCCATTCTTCGCAATAGAGCCTGGGATTATGGAAGGCTGGCTCTTATGCACAATGAAAGATGGACCCAATTGTTTTATAAAAATACTGACGATGCAATAGCAATAGAGGAGTCCAATGCTGATGTCTCCCTTATACCAGACCAAGGTTGCTTATGGTTTCCCTCAATCTTCAAATTGACAAGAGAAAGGATATATTCAAGATGTGGACCTGATGCAGCACATTATCTATCGTTCCAAAAGCATCTCCTGATACTATCATTTTGCATAACGTGCTTTTCATTATTAGTTATCCTACCAATACACTATCAAGGAAATTTGCAAGGAGATGATGTAACCAGTTTTGGTCATACCACAATAAGCAATCTTCCTCCTACATCTAAGTGGCTATGGGTCCATGTTGCAGCTTGTTTCATTCTTCTTCCGTTATCGATTTATATAATGAGAAAGAGTTCTGGAAAAAGACCCAGTGCAACAGTCCTTTCTTCTCGTACGTTGATGATAACCCATATTTCGAGAACTCATAGAAATGCTGACGATTTAAAAACCTATTTTTCTCTAAGATATGCTGGTGTTGAGATTAAAGATATACAAATTGCCTACAGAGTGAAAAAATTGATGAAATATGAAATGGAACGTGAATTGGTGAGAGAAGCTAAATCTTATTGTGTTACTAATAATAAGACTGACTTGAAAGTACAGCCTTATGGTTGCATAATATGCTGTCCATGGAAAACAGAAAATGCTTTGCGTTATTACTCAACAGAAGAAGAGAAACTCAACGACTTTGTCAGAGCAGAAAGAATCAGAATCTTGGAACGACCTTTAGGAATTGCATTCGTCACACTGAAAACAGAAGAAATGGCTGATCATATGTTGAATTCGTTTCAACCAGACTCAATTCGCCATTGGATTATCTCTAAAGCCCCATCTCCATCTGATATCAATTGGGAAAACTTGGAGATATCTTATCGGAACTGGTATTCAAAAGCTATACTCATAAATTCAATTTTGTTCTTAGTTCTATTCTTTTTGACTACACCTCTGATTTTAGTGAATGTTATCAATAATTTAACCTCGTTACATGAAAATTTCATCTACAAGCTCAGTCCAATGCTTTCTGAGTTTCTTCCTACATTACTCCTGTTATCGTTTTCTGCTTTCCTACCAGTTCTTGTTGCTTATTCTGATCAGTGGATGTCTCATTGGACTAAATCACAACAAAATCATGCAACAATGCATAAAACGTTTTTCTTTCTTTTGTTTATGGTGCTCATCCTTCCTTCTTTAGGATTAACTAGTGCTCAAACATTTGTTGAATGGTCTATACAAACAAATCAATCTGTACATTGGGAATGTATATTCTTAGCCGATAAAGGTGCATTCTTTGTTAACTATGTTATAACATCAGCATTGATTGGAACAGCTCTTGAATTATTGAGATTCCCGGAGTTAGCAATGTATACTTGGAGGTTGCTTCGAATAAAATCCGAGGCTGAAAAAATAAGTATCCGTAAGCAAATTTTGTCTGAGTTTCCATTTGGTATTCATTATGCTTGGACTCTTCTCATCTACACTGTCAGTACTGTTTATTCTTTATCTTGTCCACTTATAACACCGTTTGGATTGATGTACCTTACATTAAAGCATTTTGTTGATAAATATAATATATATTATGTTTACAGACCTATTACTATGTGTGGAGAAGGACACGCTATACATAGCAATGCTGTTAAAATGGTTAGAGTTTCAGTATTACTCTTGCAGCTCATAATGTCTGTTTTCTTTTACATAAGAGGCGGATCAGGTCAGATGACAGTGCTAACTCTGATCTCTTTAATGGTTACTGGTGGATGCTTTATATTACTCAGTCCATTTCCTACATGTAAAAATTCTCTATCTAAACGTACTAATTTATCAGAAACAAATGAGCAGTACATTGCACCAGTCCTTCTTAGTTCTCTATCTGTTTCAGTCCCTAGTGAAGGTATTCCTAGTTCTCAATCTTACGGTTCTAATGTCAGCGATATTACTGTTCGTATAGATTTAGATAATTCTACTAGTAACGCTTGAGCAATGAATCTATCAATTTTCTAAGGCTGTGACTAACTAATTCTTTGTTTATGAAAAGTGACGAATAACTTCTTGAAGTTTTGATCTGTAAGCAATAGGAGTATTTGACAAAAGTTGGAATTGTTTCCTAGTAATACTTCTAGCATCAAGTGAGATTACTCATCATTTTGAACTCTTCAGTTGAACTCATTGCTGAGTTATATATAAAACAGTGTTTCTTTCTGTTTACATACAACAATATCCAAGTACAAATTTTATGTTGAATTCCAAGAAAGTAATTTTCATATTCTAGTGAACCTTGATGTTTTCTTCAGTCATGTCAATGAAAACATCAGTCATTCTATAGTAATCAATTATACTCCTACTTAACCTACATATTTCACCATTCTCTTGAATGGAATTAAGGCAGTTTAAACGTTGTGAGATTATATTACATAATATGCTAAATCATTCAACTTTTAGTTAAGATCTTTTTGGCGCTCTTGTTTCAATTTATCACTGTACAGATTTGGACCTAAGCCAGTAAAAGAACTGGACGGAAAGTATTGTCTGCAATAAAATTATTAAATGCTTGTATTTCATTTAAATCAATTAAAAGTTAGTGGAGGAAATATAGCTAATATATATGTATAATGAAATTATGTATAGTAATTTATTAAGTATCCTAGTAATCTATAAATATCAAGATGTATAAACTATTTATGTTGGACTTTGTGTTGAAGTGATGAAAAATATTTTCCTACAAACATTATTTTTCAATAAAGATATATAAACTGATACTGTTATCACTAAGAGCCTCATTTACCATAAATGGCGTGAATCAAAATCAGGACTTCCTACATAATAGCATATAATTAAGACAATTGAAGAGAGAAACATTTTCTTCATTTATTCCCATTTTACGTGAAGTAATCCTACAGAACTGAGATAATCAACTGTAATATCATTTTGGAGCCGCGATGGTAACGAACGCACCCACTAGATGGTTACTTGGCCCATATCCCATCAGGATAACAGCCAGGCTTCACTGGACAAGGGCCCGGTACAAACTGGAATGCGAGCATAAAAATTTCAAACTTATGGTCAATGGCGAGAAGTTTGCAATGATGGAACTCATAAAGAATCATTATTTATGCTATATCTGTTACTGATCTTCCTACCAATATTTCAATGCACGTCTAGCTAATTTAGCTTAAAAACTATAGAAGATATTTTCCAAATCGTTGGTAGAAAGAACTAAAACAGACGTGGAAGTAGCCCGAATAATAAAAACCGCAATTTATTGACCAAAATGGCCATCGACAGTATTCAGTCCAACAGCCAGGTAAAATCACAAAAATTCGACATCCCAATAACCTGTTACACAATCCCCCCAAACCGCCTACTGTACAAGGTACTTTGTGTTGAGCCTGTGGGTGACAGAATGAGAAAACTGTCCATAAAATTCGCCCAGAGGGCAAATAGTAATTTTGCATTTTATTTGTGTCGGTGTGGTAATCGGGAATTATGATGAGAGGTCTTCAAGGAAATCCGTTTCTCCCAATGAAAAATAGCTCTTGAAAATGCAACAAATTGCTTTAATGCACTTTATTACAAAATAATCATAGAAAACTCTATTGATTGTAAAAAATCAACGTCTTTTGTTTTTCTTCTTCTGCTGTTGCTTTTTCTGATGATTGGGGTGAACTCTAGGTGATGGTTCTGCAGGTGCTTCAGAATCTTGCTCCACATGTTTAGATGAAAAATCACTGAAATATATCAATTGTAAATTTGTGTGAATTTCAATAAAATATATATAAAATAAAATAAACGTATATATACAATTGTTCTGCCTGTCCTGAAGCTGTTCCTTGAGACCCTTTAATAACTTCTTTGGCCCTTCGGTCTCTTTTCTTCCTGTATCCAGTTCTTTCGTATTTTGGAAGCCATCGCTCTGGATCAGGAGGTTGACTAAGATCACAGTTCTTAGGCAATTTCCCCTTCTTTTTATTTCTATGTTTCTTCTTACGTTCATCAGTTCCATCAGAGGGAGTCCTGAAATAATGATTCACAGAAACAGGAAAAATTGAATAACATCTTAATGAAAAATATGGTTTGCGCTATTTTCACTATCTATTACTGATCTCATAAGCACCGTTTTCGCTTTTTGAAGCTGAACGGTAGATGTCTGACAAAACAATAGAAGTTCATGAAAACTTAGAAAATAGATGGTAGAAATAGCCCAAATAATCATTCAATAAGACTTCCATCATCAAGATAGAAAATTAGATGTAAGAAAGAGCTTGTGATATTCTAGATTTAAAGCAAAGTCTAAAAAAAAATAGCAGATTGGTACCCAGGTTGTGATTCTTGCTTGATAACTGATGGGCTCTTCTTCAAGTTGACGGAGGAAATTTGCATGTTTTGAATATTTTCCAAATCCAGTCCCTCTGAGAGCTCTTTAATAGATGGCAGATCCTTGCTGAGACTAGACGCTTTCCTTTCATCAAACTAAAATCGTATATTGAATTGAAGAATAGTTTTTAGATTGAGGATAATCAGACCTGTGATAAAGCCAATACAAGTTGTGCAAGAATTTTTTTGTCCCCTTGATTTGACCGAAAAAGTTCTTCTAAACTATTAACTGCAACCTGTGCATGTCCATTTCTGATGTGGAAATCGGCTGCCTGTCTCCACATATTAGTTAAGTCTCCTTTGACCTGTAGGATAAATCTTGTAGCCACTGATTTTAAGCAAGAGTTCTTAACATACCTTATTTTTCTTATACCAACTAACAGACTTCTCGAATAATTTAAGAGCCGATTTCTCTTCACCTAAACCTAGATATAGAGTCGTCAAGGCACCAATAATACCTGGTTTATAAGTATTCTCTCCTAAATTCTCTAAAACGTGACAGGCATCCAACCTTTTACCCTGTTAAGGAAATCAAGCATACAGTGATTTAATAATGAATTACATTTATGTATTTATAAATATGGAGTTTGGATTTCATCATCGAAAGTTTTCCCTCAATTCGTTATATTAAGAGTATAAATTAGTGGACAAATGTTGGCTTGAAGTCTTAGGAGAAAGAAAATTTCTTCTTTTTCAACTTGAGTTAACTATTCTTTTTAGGATTGATTGTTGAAATGGAATGCTCCATATTGATATAGAGATAATAAAAATGTTTGTATACTTTGAACTTCAATCATATCCAATATTTATAATTCCTAGTTCATTTCTCACCTGTACTAGATGACATTGAGCTATTGCTAATTTTACAAAAAATTCCTCGTCTTCATTTGTACTTTTGAAGGATTGCAAAATATCGATAGCTTGTTGCATTTTATTCAGCTTAAATGAAATAGCAGATCTGAGTATTGTAATAGGCAATACAAGGTCAGGATATTGTTTTTCAATTTGCTGACAAAGTTTTTCGCATTGTTCATTTTGATTCATGTAGTATGTGAAAAGTGCATTATTAAGAGTAATATATTTTCGAGACTCAGATGGTAACTTATATTTCAGTGCATCATTCAAGGCAGTTTTGATTTTCTTCTTTGAATCGAAAAGATTTTGATCCTTATTTATGCAAACCAAATTGTTACAAGCTACAGCTGTCAGTGCAATGTCTTCAAGCTTTAACTTCAAATTCGTGGTGTACAGTTGCTGTGCCTCTTTGATACGGCCTTGTTTTTGATATACAAATGCCAACTGTATCCTAAAAAGACATATAAGCAACAGAAGACAAATATATTCCAACTCACTTTATTGAGGCAAGTTCAATGTCAATTTCTTCTTCAGAAGCCTCCTCTTCTTCCAGCATTTCTCTACATAATTTTTCACATTGCTTTAGTTTTTTTTCAGCTTCAACATATTGTTCTCTTGAAATTAATAAACAGGCTTTGTTAAAGCATAATTCATATGTGTTTTCTCTAAGATCATCAATGTCCACCTACAAAATAATACTTAGTCCAATACTTGTTAGATATTGCATGTGTACTGGTACCTCACTCTCCTTTGAGTATAAGAGAGCAGCACTAAGGTTAGAATTTCTCTCTTCGTCATAGTCATCGTTACTACTTTTAACAATCTCTTTATAGAATTTTGCTGCTTCTTCATACCTTTCCAATCGGTAAAGAACCTGAGCTTTCAATTCTTTTATTCTATTGTCATCTTCATCACATTTGCTTATTTCTTTCAGAGCTTCCTCATGTTGGTTGAGACGATAGTGACAATAGGCTCTTTCGAAGATTAAGAGACTACAAGAAGAAATGGGAGCATATATAAACGAAGCAAAAGTGTAACTTACTGAGCAAATTCTTGCTTTTTATTGAGTAGCTGAACAGCTTCTTCGAATTTGTTGAGCTGGATAAGACAAACTATTTTGCATTGAAATGCCAAACTATCATGAGGAGATAAACCTATGACTGAAAGGAAGGTATTAGGATAGTTGCCTTGTTTATAACCATATGCTACCTACTTTTGTTAGCAATTTTAAACGCCCTTTCATACTCCCCATTCTGGCCGAGTTTATTCAACTCGGCGTAAAATTGGGAGATTTTTTCCTTTTGGTTATTTTCACTCATACTCCGAAGTGGAAAGCAAAAACCTACATGAAGATCGACAATCGACACGTAGCCTTACGTTTTAAATGTAGAAGTAAACAGTCCCAAATGTCAAAAAATTGTTTTGACAGCAATGAAATAAACCATCGATGAGGTAATAAATGCATTCTTCCTTTATGATCTACATGGTCGCTGCGATAGGGCATAGCCCCAGTACCTTGATGGTCATGAACAGCGATAACACAGTATAGGGACCAATACTGTGGCGATAACTGCCCTGGTTATATATATACCTGGGGTTGTGAAAGAATAACTAAGTTGAGGCACTAACGCCCGTTTGCACCGACTTTTTCTTAAGCGTTACTTAACAAATGGGCCTTTAACTTAAGGGGTAACTTAAGATTCAAATGATTTGCACCAAACCAGTTCCTGTCAACTTTAACTAAGGGACCTTTAATATATTTGAAGTATGGCAACGTCGCATTATCTAGAGTATTCAGCATATAACAGAGATGTCTCTGGCATACATTGACGTTATACAGGGTCTTTCACGAGGAACTTCACCCATATTTATACGAGAAACTACTGAACGTATTTTCATGAAATTCAGCACTTATAAGTATTTCACGATGCTGATGAAATCTAAAATATTTTCAAGGCATGAGCACCTCCGGTTTTTCCGGAAATGACGTCAACTTCCGTTTTTCAAATTACAACACCATTTTTTTATTGCAGAAATAGATTCCTTAGAAAATTTCAAGTTATTTTGATGTAACATTTTTCAGTTTTGGTTGAAAAATTCTCTCAGAGCGGGAAAATTCGAAAAAAAAAATTGAAAATAGAGCTCCGCTGAAACAAGAATAATTTCGAGGTTTTTGGATGGAAAATTTTCATTTTTGGGATTTTTCAAGATGTAAGATTGATGTTTCCACTTTAAAAATCAAAATCGCGATTCATGATACAGGGGGTGAAAAAATCGCTGTCAAAGTTAGGGATGACAAAATCGTGAAAAATCAATTTTTCAAATTAGAACCCCATTTTTTTATGGCAGATATTGAATCTACGTAAAAAAATAATGTGAGTGTATGCATCACACCCTTGCCCTAAAGTGGATATTTTCTGAGTTATTCACAAAAAACTGTTTTTCGTCTTATATGGAAGTTAATTTTATTCAAACTGGGATTTAACATTAGATTTTTATGAAATATCAGTGTTAGGTATCACAACTGACTGAAGTACCTAATAAGTTCACTCTGAACAAGACTTTGTCAGCCTAAACCTTTTGAAGAAGTCCATTTGCGACATTTCCTCATAATAATTCGGTCTTACAAAATTTCTTCTTGGATAGCCCATCTCAATAAATTCAAGAACCTCTATATCATCCTCAAAAAAATCCTCAATAAGGATCTCATGAAAACCTTCCATCCTACTGAATTGTTTATGTTGTTTGATTTTATAGGTTAAAAATTACTTAAATTTGTTAAATATGCTTTAAGGGACGGAAGTTGGTCAATTAACTAAAGTTGGTTTAATGGCCGATTTAAGGGCCATTTAAAATCGGTGCAACACGAACTGGCCGTTAAGTGTGATTTAAGGGACCGTTAGCCTAACTGACCCTTAAGAAAAAGTCGGTGCAAACGGGCGTAAGATAGTTCTTATGATAGTAGGTAGTATGGGGATAGCCAAACCCAAGCGACTTGTTGGGATGTTACGAAAATCAACAATAGCTGAATATATTTGTTGATTTATTGTGATATTCGTAATGTATTGCAATTATGTACCTCACTTTCATGATTCCAATAATGCAAAACGGTCATGAGGAAGAAAAGGTCAGATTCTTTGTTGGAATTGCCCAAACAAAAAATTCGAAACTTCAGAATCCCAATTCATTGATCAAATATACCGAAAACACGTGGACTCAGTACTATGAAAAAGAAAACCTGCTATTTAATAATTCTGACCAATGAAAAACGTACCCAATCAAGATAAAATATACCGAAAACATGATGACCAATCAAAGACGAGAATTTATTTACGCTTCTCTCTTGTTAGTCACCCGTACGTGATAGAGACTCAAACAAATACATGACAATTGAACCTTAAGCCCTGCCCATCTGACATCTTGGTAAATTCGAATCAATTTAGGGGATTGTTATGAAAATCAACAAAAGCTGAATATATTCCTTGATTTATGGTAATATTCATAATGAATTGCAATAATGTACCTCCCTTCCTTGACTCCAATAATGTAAAACGGTCATGGGGAAGAAAATGTCCGATTCAAAGATAAAATATATCGAAAACACGTGTTTCAGTACTTTAACGAAGAACATCCGCTATTTAATGATTCTGACCAATGAAAAACGTAACCAATCAAGATAAAATATACCGAAAACACGAGGACCAATCAAATACGAGGATCTCTATTTTCGCTTCTCTCTCTTGTTAGTCACTGCACGTGACAGTGACTCAAACAAATCCATGACAATTCAACCTTAATCCCCGCCCATCTGAAATCAAAACAAAGAAACCAGCTATTTAATGATTTTGGCTTTGGTCAATGAAAAATGTACCCAATCAAAATAAAATACACCGAAAACACGAGGATCAATTAAAGACGAGAATCTCTATTGACGCTACTCTCTTGTTAGTCACCGTTCGTAACAATGATTCAAACAAATCCGTGACAATTGAACTTCAAGACCCGCCCATCTGACATCTTCTTTAAATTAAATGGTTGGTGAACAGTCATTGTTGCTGGCTGAACTATCCATCCAGAGGGTTCTTGAAAGAGTTCACCGATCATGAACTTCTTCTGGATGCCTATTCACGCCTCGAATCGTTGGGAAGAAAGTTGAGCTTCGGGGTAGCCGAAAGTTCTCCTTGGCAAGCTTGTAGCTCTGTTCGCGATTAAGAAACAATTGAAGAAGTTGAGACGTCGGTTCGTTAAAATCCGTCTTTGACAATCCGAAAGCGAAGCCAAGCGTTGAACATGAAAAAATCGTCTTTACATTCGATTTTAAAGAAAGACTTACATCTAAAAGCATATAATACTCAATTGGTTTAAGAATTGAAGGATGCGGGCTATGCTAATCGACTGCAGTCATTCAACAACTTAAACAACAATCTGTTTAGTGACGAAGCTAATTTTCGTTTGAATGGTCATGTTAATAAGCAGAATTGTCGATATTACATAAACTTTGTCGCGAACCTCCTTCCTTCAAATGGCGAACTCCAAGGGGTTCGCGAACCCCACTTTGAGAAACGCTCGGTTTCAGGTATGTAGTCGTAATAATTTAAATGGAAACATTATTCTTCTTTTGAAGTATAGAAGAATGCTATGTTGTGATCCGCCAGATTATTCATATTCATATGTGAAAATTGACGTAAATACTGCGTTGCGACATCTAGCGGAAATAAGATACTCTATTGTCAATGCGTCTTTAACAATAACCAAATCTAAATCAGTACACATACCATTATCTCAGTTTGAGCATACAACAGATACAATCAATATTGTGGCTTAAGTCAGAAGGGTAGAAGTAAGATGTCTGAAAATCTCAGACATCTTAAGAAATAGAAACATGTTTTTAAAAACCATAATTTTTTGTATAACAGTATATAAATTTTCTTTTCTTTACAAAGAGGTATTAGCAGAATAAGTGAATACTTATTACTTATCACTATGTAATACTCATCGGACCACTAAATGCAAAATCATTTTCTGGTCAAGTCCTATATAACAGTCACTCAAGAGCTGAATGGCATACTTGTATGTCCCTGTAAAAAAAATTGTTGATAAATCAATTTTAACAATTCTTCCTAAACTCACCCCTTGGCACTGGAGTAACAAACTGAGTTTGAAATGATTTATTTGACCTGAAGCTGCCTCTTTGAAATTCTTCTAAATATCCATCCTTCGATATCAAGTAAAACCATGATTCGTCCTTTTGTTTGCTGAAATTTCTGCTGAAAACATTCAAGTTTCCCCCTCTTCTCTCTACGTTTACAGTGATTAAGTAAGGTGTATCAGGCGGAAGGATTACTTCAATCCCCATTTGTTCTTCAAGAAGCTTGTACTCAATATCTTTACCATTTTTGTCCTTGAGAACAAATTGCAAACTTACGTCAGGGATTTGCTGGATGACTCTAAGGATTTGATTCACTTTTCCGTTGTCGAAAATATTCTTCAGGGAACTCATCACCACTTTCTTTGAATTTCTCAATAAGTCTTGGAGGATTGAGATGTTCAAAGATTTTCCTCTTGACCAATTTTTTAAATTTTTCGATAATTCACTCGATAACTGAGAAATATTGCTTTCATCTATTTGAGGAAGGGTTAGTAGGTTAGAAGATGTTATTGATAGACCTTGTAAAACCATCTGAGATATATAAATAAATTTCAGGGTGCAATCTAACCATCCTTTGAAACTAGTCAAACTTATAGTTGCCTGTAATATGAAGAACGAAGTTAATTAAATTTGTTATAAGGATTATTTTAAATTAACTACCTGTATAATCCTAATGATTTGATCAAACACAGATTTCAAATCAATCACATATTCTTGGTTGGGCAGTTCGAACCCATTTATGTAGCAATAAATAAGCAAATAGACCTTCAAGTGAGGCGAATCTGGATTCAAATTGATATTCAAATTCATATCTACCATCAATTGCCTGAAAAACAGTGATATTAAGAAAAGTCTGAATATTTATGAAGTCCTACTTGTTGATTTTATCCTCATTATGCCTAACAGGAAACAGAGTATATTCTTCAGCATGGCATATAATCAAAAGGAGATCATTGATAGAAGACTTCTCTTGGATGGCCTGATTAAAATATACAATAGTTTTGTAATTCAAATAGTATCTTGCAGCCAAATTTCCCAGAAATGTTGACTCGTACATTACAGATGACGGGTTTTCCTGCAATATTTCACTTTAATTGTACTGATGAATTTGATTTTATACATAAGTAGGTAAAAAACGTAACATTCAATTAAAAAAATACATAATATACAATGATAATAAATAAAAAACCTGTCACGGCCATAAGTAAATTAATCACAATGCGTTGAAAAACTCACAATATAAACTCATAACATTTATGTGTTCAAGTATTAATTTAAATAACAAGTACTTACATCTTGTACATCTATACAGCCTGCCTCACTCAAAGTCATCGAAATAGAATCAGCCAGCTCATTCAAATAGGTTTTAACATCTTGAGCCTCCTTCTGATAATAACCAGGATTGATCAATAATCTTCTGAAGAAAAAAGTAGAACATATGAAATCAATTAGTTGTTCTTTACTCCCTATCGTTCCATTAGATATTTCTGCGTTGACATGATCAGGTAATACCTTCAAAAGGCAGGATTCAACTGGGAAAGGTTCAAACAAGAATTTCTTGTAGAAACTCTTCTTGCTTTCTTCAACAAAAACACATGCTACACCAAACTGATCAAATTGAGGACGACCAGCACGACCTAACATTTGCAAAACATCTGTTACAGGCATATCTACATATCTTTTGGTGGCACCGTCAAAGTACTCTGTACCTTTGACAATGACCAAATGTGCAGGAAAGTTCACTCCCCATGCCAATGTAGCAGTTGCAATCAAAACTTGAATTTTTTGAGTAACAAATAATTCCTCCACTATATCTCTGTCTTTGTCTTGCAAACCAGCATGGTGGATGGCAACTCCAAATTGTAACATGTAGCTCAAATCATTGTCATGAACCTGGCACCTATACATTTCCATTTCTTCCTCTGAGCATCTACGCCACTGCTTATCATTTATGTCCACCATTAGGTGTTTAATCAGTTCGTGAGCTGTTATGCGTGTCTGTTTTCTAGAGGATACGAATATTAGAGTGGGGCTGTCAGGTGCATATTGGCATATCGCTTGATAAGCAGGCCTATTCATTGTTGCCATCCTAGGGCAATAATTTTTACCTGAGAAACCAGTTACATGAATCTCAAGAGGTACTGGACGGACAGTGGAACTGAAGTTGTACAATCCTTCCTGAAATCAACATTGATATTATTAATTCAAACCTATCTTTTCCATTGCAAAACCAAATTATCTCCATATCAACGCAGCAAACTGAAAAAATTAATAAAAATAAAAAGAACTATGACGAAATTGAACAAGACTCATGGCTCTATACGGAAATATATGATGTAAAAGAGCACATAAGAATAGAGATGTCTTTGAATTGAAACACCTCGCCAGGTCCTAACGATATAAGTACAAGAGATTGTTTGTAACCTATTTTATAAGACCACCAGTTAGGTCAGGCAAGGTAGAACCAGCTAACTATAGGCCTCTATCAAAAACTTCAATATTTGCTAAGATAATAGAAAGAATTATGAAAAAAAGATCAGTGAAACTTTTAGAAATATCCAAACATCAATATGGATTTCAGGAAAAGAGTTCAGTGGTGCATTTGATGTTTTCAAATAGAAACTATAAAAAATTGAAGTAACAAGGAAGTAGTACAGAAACTGTTGATCTTCATAAAGCATTTGGTATATAATGTGTGGTCGTGAAGGTAAACATGCAATCATAAAAAATTCATAACTGAAGTTCTGCAGGGCACAGTGCTTGGATCACTTCACTACAGAATATATGTTGAAAGTGTTTTCAAATCAGGACTTCTGGGCGAATAAACTTGTCATAAATGAAGAAAAAACTGTATACATTCTGTTTAAACATAGAACAACCAAAACCAACATGCATTCTCATCTGTGTATTACTGGTAAGAAAATTATACAAGTGAAAAAAACCATACACTTCGGATTGACCATAGAAGACATGGAAAATACATGTGGACGTGATCGTGGACAAACTTTTGCCATTGGTATCAAAACTTTGTCATCTAGGGCAATACCTTGATGACAAGTTGAAATATATATTATTCCCATTTTCCATTCAGTAACTAGTTATTTTTCAGTAATAGGGTCAAAGACGACGAAATTCAACAAGAAAAATTGCAGAGATTACAAAATAAAGTGATGAAAAGACCTCACCATCCATATGAATATGCAACGGAAGGTTTATATAAAAATTATCAGTTCACGTAACTAGATGATTAAGTAACAACCGTGTAAACTTATATACAATTTAGAAATAAAACATATAAAGAGTGAAAATCTAGTGAAAAGAGTCCAAGAGAAAAAGGAAAAACAACAAACAAATATCCAGAGAAAATGCAGAATGTCGAAGAAAGAGTCCCATATATGCCAGTTGGACGACAATTAACAGAATGCCGTTGTATTAAGTTGTATAAGAAATTCTTAAAATAATTCCAACAATTTAATTTTGAGTCAACTATAATAAAACCAATTGTTGTATGATAAATTACTTTTCAAATAAATAAGTAAGCTTCAGCTAACATGATCAGTCAGGACTTCTACTTGTGCAGAAGAAATCTGGGTGTTCAAATGGGCCAACAGAATTAGTGCTTCAAACAGTTCAGATGTGAAAGTTTGCGAAAAAAGAAACTCACCTTAACTCCCAACCAATTGGCCAAATCTCCAGCGTTTGCCATAGCAGTAGATAGTCCAATAATCCTCACAGCTCCATCGTTGAAACTATTAATATAATTCATACGTGAAACAATGACCTCTAGAACTGGTCCCCTTTCTTCTGCTAACAAATGTATTTCATCGATGATCATGAGACCGACATTTTTAACGAAATCTTTCTGATGCCAATTCCTGCTCATTCCATCCCATTTCTCTGGAGTTGTTATAATTATATTCGCTGAAGTAATCAGATCAGATTTAGGTGTTACGTCTCCGGTAATTTCGACAACATTTTTCTTCAATTTTTGGAATTTCAAACACCAGTCTTTTACCCTTTCTCGAACAAGAGCTTTCATCGGTGCTATATAAACAACCTGAAAATTTTACTTAATCATGCTAAATCTACTGTTGTTTTTTCAATGATTACCTTCCTGTTTGGTTCATTTGTGAACAATCTCAAAATACAAAGTTCTGAAACTATAGTTTTACCAGATCCTGTTGGTGCCCCTAACAGGATATTTGTGTCTGTGTTGTAACAAGAATGGAAAACATGACTTTGAACAGTGTTGAAAAACGGAAAAGGATATATACTTTCGAATAATTCATTTCTTAACGCTGATTTTGGTAGCGAATGGACATTTAGTATTGATGTTTCAATACCGTAACTTGGTAATAAAGTAATAGTTGTGAAATCTATCGTTTGTTCAACCTTTGTATCTGCAACAAAAAAATAATGTTGATTCCATTCAGTTTTCAAAAAGAATGAACTCACGTAGAAAATGTGCATTGATTATCTTGACATAATATTCATCAGCATGTGGTGTAATCAAAGGAACAGTGAAATATAACTCTACTGATTCTCCAGATGAACATATCCGTTCAGTTATGATAAACTTCTCAAAGTGATATATATTATCATGCATTGGATCTTCAACTATTGCAATATATTGCTGGCTACCACCATGAATACTTTTATCCCATAAGAAATCCGCAGTTATTAATAATCTGATTCTGATAACTCCTTCAGTAATAGGCTTCACCACCATGTCAAATGAAACCAGAGGAAAAGTTTTAGCGGCGTGATGTACCCGGTAGCCCATATTTCTGTTTCTCACTAGATCTACAACTTCTTTAACTGGCATAGTTCGTATCTCTTCAACAGATAAATTGATGTTTGACATTATATCCATTCCTTTCAAATTCATATCCTTGTATTGACTCAAAGGATGATTAAATTCCCAAGTACGCTGTTCTAACATTTGGGCCATGGTCAATGTACTTTCAACTAGAGATGCAAAGTTTTTCTCAACAGCTAATTGATGCAAAGCTGATGCAAGACGTACTACATTCTGAAAATTACATCATAAAAAATTGACAAATTTGTGAATATTTCATAGACATTACCTGCATAATATATTCACTATCAGAAACTAGAGACGATGATCGAATGAAACCTTTAGAAATACATGTCTGAATCAAAACCATCACTTTCATTTCCACACTAGATACATCCAAATTGATTTCAACTTCTGCATATTCCCTTTTCAAGCGATCCAACTCTTCTAATTCATCATTCCTAACTTGAATTTGTTGAAATTCAATAGCACTACTAATAAGGAACAATATATCATCATGCATCATATGTCTGCTCATTTTTTCCAAGAACAGAGTTATTGTTTGGTAGGTGATATATAGATAACTTGCAATTCTGCCATAACTTGTCGATCTTAACTCCCCTGTTGTTTTATCAAACCTTATCATTTCTGCTTTTTCCAGAACTTTTGCTGCATCTTCCAACTGCCTTTGAAGGAAGTCATACTCAAGACCCTCCTAACAAACAAACAAATTTGAATTCATAAGTTCTGAATCAATAAACTCTACTTACAGCGATCTCCGCATGTGATAAGCCGTAGTTCAATGGATTCTTTCTTAATCTACAGAATAGATAACTACTTTGCAACCATTCTAAGGCCTCTTTCACGTTGGAAATAGTCCCCAAAACAACCTAAAATAATTTTCAAAAATAATTCCACGCAAGTTATACATTATTATATAAGTATGAACAGATGGCTTGAAGAAGAGTTAAATCATATGAAGAATAGGAATACATGAATCTAGACAACTTGGGCAAGTTGCAACATTGTAAACATCCAAACAAGAAAATAAACATTTTAAGTGTCCTTATCCAACGAATAAAGACTGAACTATAACAAACCAAGAATTGAGATAAAAATTCATACTATATATGTAGAGTAAATACAGAAAATCAAAGAAAGTGATAACTTTTAGAGGATATACCCCGTCATATCAAAACTTCCATGAAATATAAAATCACAAATTTTACAAATTCAATTATCAGTCAAGTATAGTGACAACAAATTGTTGAATAATAGTTGAAAAATGAGTAAATGCGTTATTAACTAAAACAAGGACTAGTAATAATGCAATTATACTAACTTCACCATTGAGATTATCAGGAAGCTTATCAAGAAATCTACTTTCAATAGGAGTCTGAGACATAATCATGTTCATATAAAAGGGCATCTTGGCTAAAGAAGTAATTATGGTTGCATGTCCAGAGGTATCATATTGAGGTCTACCCGCCCTACCAAAAATTTGTAGAACGTCAAGAACGTCCATATCCACAAATTTAGATTGTTGAGGGTCGTACATAGTTGTACCCTGAAAATTGAAAAAATGCTGTTAGAATTCAGAACTAGCGGCTCAAGCATCACCATAGTTAGCTTTCATTTGAGTTATGAAATTGAATTATGCGTCAAAAAGTATCTACTTTCGATCAAAAGTAGACTTGTTTTGGCGTTTTCAACAAATGTGGCCGATTCGCCCTTAAATGGCTGTTAACGAATGGCCTCTCTTTGTAAGAGGGAAAGATGACATGAACTGTGAATGCATAACTGGGGTGATTTTTTAGCGACTTGTAGGAATACAAGATTAATTCTCTTACCCTAATCAGAACAGCATGAGCTGGTAGATTTACACCCCAAGCTAGTGTGGCTGTGCAGACAATTACTTTTAAAAAACCATTTCTAAAAAGACTTTCAATTTCCAGTCTGTCACCACGACACAAACCTAAAATATAAGTTTATTGGTTTCTTTTAATCATCCTTACGAAAAAGTAATACCAACCTGCATGATGAGTTCCGAATCCTTTTGATACAAAGTCTTCCAAATAAGAATTTTTGAAGGAGTGTTTCATGTGGAGAAAGCTGTTTTTGGGAGCGTACATTTCCAATTCACCTGATTCTTTTGCTTGTGTAATAAAACTGTTAATTGTAGATACCGTTTGGTTTCTCGCAGTAACAAATACCATAACCTATGTCAAAAATTATTATAATAGGAAAGAAAAAATAAGCTTACACTCACCTGATGTCCATTTCTGATGAATTTTTTCATTTGTTGGTAACAAATTTTATTCATGTTTTCTATATTATCTGGATTTGAATTAACTCCAATATAAGTGTGGGTTAAAGGAACTGATCGGAATCTGTTATCAAAGAAGAAAAGGCCTTTATATGGGTTAACCCTTAGGAAAGAAGCCACATCCAAATATCCTGGCAATGTTGCAGACAAAGCTACAATTCTAATCATACTCTGAGTACTGACTACATGTCTGAGGACTCTAGCAACAATCGTTTCTATAACTGGTCCTCTAGTACCATTCAATAAATGCACTTCGTCTATAATTAACAACTTCATCTGAGATGCTATTTCTGTGTCAACTGAAACAGAAAAGGATTCATTTATTCCAAATGAATCTCATTTATGGAAGAAACACAAACCTGCTCCTTTTCTGGTGATAACGTCAAATTTTTCAGGAGTACTAACAATAACATGTGTTTCAGCAATTTGTTTCTTGGTTAATTGCATATCACCAGTTAATTCCTTAACTTTTACTCCTATTGAACTGAGTTTTTTACTGAAATTAGCAACCATTTCAGTTGCCAAAGCTTTCATCGGACTCACATAAATGATCTAAAAGATAAACAGCGTAATTTTAGGTTCAACATTATACCAGCTTTTCTTTGTCATGTTCTCCTCGATTGCCTCTTGAACCTCATAGCATCGAGGCCCGAGGCTTCGAGATGTAGTGTGGCAGGTGAATTGAGGGGGTACATTTTTCTAAAATGAGCCCCCTTTACATTTCTTTGTAAGACGTACCAAACCCTACAGTTTATGACTATCAGAACTGAGAGATCCTGTATCTGAATTTCTGTGTCTTAGTAGATATCAATGTCGAATAACAGCCACAAATAATAATTTCCAATTTGACTTTATGAACTAATTGCAAATAAAAACCAATAATCTCCTTTATACAATTAAGAGAGAAACTATCGACACATTTACCCATGTAGGTTATTTTGGTAGTTATCAACAGTGCTTCATTCAAAAAATAAACATCAAGTATGGCAAACTTTCCTAAGCAACCTGTACAGTTGAATTTATGTTTGAATACAGTGTTGTCAGTTTCAATTTGCTATCACACCATGCCTCAGCATTAATCATAATTTCTTAAAATTATATTTCATGGGCGTGGAAACACAGTGAATCGTGTTCTAAAGATGCAGAAGAGAGCTACTAGAACAATTATGCAGATGAACAGCTGGGAATCATGTAGAGGAATTTTCCGTAAAAATAGCTTGATGACTACAATTGCAATTCACATACAAGAGTGCCTTATATTTGCTTTCAAGAACAAAATCCGCAACAACATATAACACAAGGACAACAAAATTAAAATATCCAAAGCATAAACTAGCATTAAGAGAAAAGGGACCAGAATATAGTTGTATAAGATAATACAACAAAATTATTGACACTACAACCCTCAAAGGTTTTAAGAAGCAAATTTTCAAAATTTTAATACAAATTGAACCGAACACTATAGGAGAATTTCTGATGCGTGATATGAAGAGCTGGCACAGGATTTCTAAGATATTATGTACTCACATTTCTACTTTGACATAAAGCTCATTATTAATATTATTAAGATATGAAGAATTTTTTCCACATGGTTTAAAACTTTTTACTTATTCTGAGGTTGAGAATTTGTTCCCAACATAACGAACAATTGTTTTCAACAACATAGTATCAATAATAAATACCTTGAAATTGGAATTTTGCACAGTGTTATCTTTCATATGTGCCTTAATTTGATGTACCATTGCAAGTAAAGCAATGTTAGTTTTGCCTGCACCAGTGGGAGCGCAAATCAATAAATTTTCATTCGTATTGTAAGCTACTGGGAACACTTCTGATTGAATTCTGTTTAACCTTTCAATATCCTTGAAAACTAGTTGACCGGTTACATCTAAATCTTTGACTTCAACCAGTTTGAAGTCATCTTTGTTATTTTTCAAGTTGTCTGCTGGAATCGTGACTTCCGTGAAAAGGTTATTCTTTTTCTGTATAACATTTTCAGGTAATTTTATTGTTGAACCCTTATGTATTGCTAAAATAAAATTCAATTATTGAAAACAGAAGTCCTTGACACAGCCAGCGATGTTTAAGTAAGATACTTACTAGCAAATTTAGTGAATTTTGTGTCATATACGTGAGGATAAGATTCAGTGGTCTCAGGTATCGTTCTGAACATGGGCCGCATTTGTTCTGCTCTTAAATCTTCTGTGATACTGAAAAAAGTTTTTATTAAGTACTAAAGAAAAGACGCAAAGATTACACATACTATTCTACTTCCTCAGAAATCTTTCCCTTATCTTTCTTCTCCAATTTCCTCAATTTTTTAGCTAGATTTTTTTCTTCCTCGCTCTGAACTATCACTTGGCTAGCTAAGGCTGGTGTATTTCTCATCTGATTTTTCTTGGTAATATATCTTTTCACAGTTTCTATGACATAAAAAGCTCAAAATTAAATAAACCAAAGGATTCCATCTTTGACACTTACCATCATCAAAAGGTGAAGAGAAATCAATGTCTGAATACCTATGCTCCACAATTTCTGTGATGAAATCAAATACTTCACACCCCAAAGTATCTAAGAGATCATTGAATAGTTCTTCTTTAGTCTTTTCAGATTCCAACGATTGAACAATATACTGCATAAATTCTTCATATTTTGAAAATAGTGATATTTTGCACCTGTATGCTTCATATCTATCAAAAAGAGGATACTTTGCACATTCAATTTTACTGGCCACAGGTTTCTTTCCTTGTACATATTTGAAAAGATCTTCTATTTTTGATGTATTCTTTTTTTCTATTTCAAATGTAAGTGGAATTGAAAATAATGGTTCCAGCTTCGGTGTGACTTTTTCAATGTCCAAGTTTTCAGTGAAATATTTTTTATTTGGAGAGAAAAAATCTACAGGAATATAACTCAACAAGATATCCAAATTCTGAAAAAATTGTTTGATTAAAAAAATAGAAGATTTCAGAAGAATAATATATACCTCTTTGAATTCAGACCTGTGGTTGCTAGGAAATTTGCTTAATATCTTATTCACTAGAGTGGAATGATTTGTTTGGTTTGATAAAAGGAGAGTGATCAAGTGAACTAAAAACTCTTCTGAATTTTTCTCAGGATTCTTTATCACATATATCTGTAGATAATATCTAATATCCTCTAAAAGAACTAAGCATTCACCTCCATTCTCTGCAACTAACTCAAAATAGAGCTGGAGAGAAGAGTACAAATAGCTGGAATCAATGTTATCAGTACTAGGTTCATCATTTATATATCATACTTACCTTTGTTTGGATTCACACTGGGATGAATTGTTTTTGTAGGGGGAATGTATATCTCCAAAAAAACCAGCAGAAAAATTAGCCATAGCTCTACAAGATTTTAGCCAACTATTTGTATTTCATGTAACACATTTCGAACACCTTATCCAAGTTTACCCAATATTTTGTTGTCAAAGTTTAATTTGAGGTTAGGTTAAGCAGAGAATCTTTGAATAAAGAACCTGTATAGTGGTTCTATGTTCTAAGCAGAGAATGCACGATCTGGTTTTGATGAATTGATGCCATCTAGGACTCTGAATTGAAAACATCTCCCAGGAGTTTTTCAGAAATCCAATCAGCTCATTGAATTCATCAGAATTATTATTATCCAAGCTCATATAATCGAATTAAATAAAATTAATACTGTAAATAGGTGACATTAAAATAATTACTGTTATAAAATAATAATTATTGTTAGATAAAATTTACCTGCTCTCTGAGGTGTGACCCTGACATAAGATCTTAGATGCTCTTCACGACTTGAAAAAATATCCGGTAGATGGCGTAAACTACGGCATGAAAAAAAAGTTTGTTGTTATGGTTATGAATGTAACTGTGTAACTTATTTGGTTATGGAGGGAATGTGTCTTTCGTTTTGAAATTCGATTACAGCAAACAAAATCTGATACCTGAAGTGTAAATAAAAATGTCAGAAATAGAAAAGGATGAGTTACCAGATTCTGTAAAAGCTCGAATAGAAAAAAATCGTCAAAAAGCAATAATACTAAGAAGTAGTCGATTAGTGGCTCATCCCTATGCAAAAGGGTAAATGCGCTCAGAGAACCTATAATTTCTAGATTATTGACATAAACTATTGCAGGAAAACTATAAGTGTTGATACCAATACAATAAAAATCGGTGGAACTAAATACATAGACACTGGAGGTGGTTTTTTACGTGAAGAAGTTGAAGGTCAGGAAAACGTTCAGGTATGTTTTGGTAACTGATGCAACTTTTTATCCAAGTACATTTAATTTTTCGTAGGAAAAACCAGTGGAGGATGCGCCTCCCATTGTTGAAGAAGATCGTCCGTTTTGTATAAAATGTGATAGGCCTTTTGCAGTCTCATGGCTCTTTGATAAATTCAATTATGTATGTTGCGATGAATGCAAGTAAGTATACCTTTCCCATAATGGATTCACTCATTGGAAATTCACTATTTCTTTTGGTTATTTTATTAGATTGTATCATAATTTCTAACATATTAGTCCCTCCAAAAGGAATATGTAATTTCAAAACCAATTTTTGCATCAGAGATCCAGAAGAACATGCTCTCATACCTAAAACAGATGCTATGAAAACATACCTTTTAAAGCCAGTGGATCTGGAAAAGAGAGGACCTCCCTTGAAATACATTACAAAAAAAAATCCTCATAAGGAAAGATGGGGAGACATGAAGTTATATCTCAAACCACAGGTAATTTATTACATCATTCTAATTTTAGGCCAAATATTACAAATCTTGTTGAAAATAGTTTCAAATTATCACATAATATTTGTGATGAGTATTTATGAAGAAAAGTAATCACTTTTCAGGTTGAACAAAGAGCCCTAGAAATTTGGGGCAGTCATGAAGCAATTGAGAAAGCGAAAGAGGAAAGAGAAGAGAAAAAGGTTATAACAAAGACAAAGAAATATAATAAAGAAATGAAGGCTTTAAGGATGAATGTGAGAAGTAGCCTTTATGATCGCACTTCAACGGCTTCTCACACCCATAATTTTGGACCGGAAACTTACAATGAAGAAGAGGATACATACACTCATAAATGCTTAACATGTCCTTATGTTGAGACTTTCGAAAAAATGTAAAAGTTTCAGATTGTTTCTTCATATTTTATTTTCCTGTTATTGTAAATTTTATTTTATAATTTGCAGAATCGTGTAGAGCTGAAATTTTGTTTTAAAGATATTACATTTGATGGAATCTCTAAATTGAATTTATAAGCACAAACCTTTTGTCATTTTACTACCTTATACCTTTTCACATTTTGCAATAAGTTGTTTTAGATTAATATTTGCAGAAAGTAATCAATCGATAAAAAATAACAAACACAACAACAACACTAATATGAATATCAGCCTTCATAACAACTCTACAAAGTGGTTCGAATTCAACACTATTCTGCATGCTACAAGATCGATTTTCGTGAGAAATTGAAAGTCAAATACCGCACATTGACATCTTGACTTGTTCGAAAGATACAATGAGTTTTTTAATTTTGTGCATTTCTGACATAACTTATTTTTTAACATTTTTTGTATCATGAAACATTCTTGAGGTACTTTTTTGAAAGGAATCCAATGGTGTTGCTAGTTTTTTATTAAAAAATATAGTTTTGAAGCTATAATTGTATTTTTGTGAATGGAGCACCCTTTATTTTTTACATAATCGTGTTTTAAATGAAATTCTCTTCTGAAATATATATAGTAGTTGTTAGTTCTCTTTGAAAACATTCATTTTGCAGCTCTTTCTGAATTATTTTAGATGTATGTTCAGAATCTGGGTTGCCATACCTGATTATGAAACAAATTACTTTAGAAACTGAGGTTCCTGCGATTTGTTGAACAATTATTATTAAATGCAGTCTTCTTCATAAGTTAAGTATACTTATTTAAACTGAGTTTTGAACATATAGAATATTTAACTGCGTGTTAATTCAAAATGTATAAAAATTACTAAAAAATTTGATAAGCTAATGTGTTAGTGGGAATCGCATGAAGATACGCAGGCTGCCAGCAATCTTTACTATCATATGTATTGATAAAGCAAGCATTGGCAGTTGTAGTATTTTTAATATATACAAGGTATCCAGAAAGGGTATCAGGTATTTGTAAGTTTAATAAAACAAAAATATTTGTCAGCAATAAAAAAGTTTATCGTTTACTATTAACATATGAATTGGAAAAGATGATGTTATCCAAATGATGACCGTTGCTGGTACTCTTCTAAACGGGAACGAAAAATCGCGTTAACACGTTGACATAGCTATTGATATTGCAGCCATTTCTGACCTGATGTTTTGCTTCAACTGGGCCAGATTCGTCGGATTATTTTGATAAACCTTACTTTATGGTATCCCCATGCAAAATAGTCAAGCGGGCTAAGGTCGGGGCTTCTGGGAGGTCGGTGGATGTTAAACCTTCGCGAAATGACTTTATTAGGGAATAATTAGTTAACAACTTCCATTGAATCATTTGAGGTATGGCAAGTGGCCCCATCTTGATGAAATCGCATTCTTGTGTTGAAACCTGCAATGTCCTGCCACTCAGGGACCTAAAATTTTCGCAATAACGGTAACTATTCACGTTAATTGCTCGGCCTCGTTGATCTTCATGAAAATAAGGACCAATTATGCCTTTAGCAGACAAAGCGGCCCAAACCACGACCTTTGGGCTATGCAGGGATCGTTCAAGCTTTCGTATCGAATTCTCCACTGCCCAGTACCGATAATTCTGCTTATTAACATGATTATTCAGGTGAAAATTTATTTCGTCACTAAACAGTATGTTGTTGAATCGCTGCAGCATTTATTTCGCAAAATTCAGTCGATTAGCTTAGTCTGCATCCTTCAATTCTCGAACCAATTGAATTTTATATGCTTTCAGATGTAAGTCTTTCTTTAAAATCGAATGTAAAGACGATTTTTTGATGTTCAACGCTTGGCTTAGCTTTCGGATGGATAAAAACGGATTTTGACGGACTGTCGCACCTGTATTCTGGAACATCCTGATCCATTTCCTAATGCTTTCGTCACTTGTCGTATGACGTGTACGATATTCCGCACGATAGAGACGTTGAGCAGTCACTATTGAATCACCATTACGATAATACGCTCGTAAACAAAATTCGCGAGTACTGTTCCATCGTGACTAAAACTCCACAAAATGGCGAAAGCCACGATCCCCTCCCCGCTCCTTTCAGACTTTCCGAATTTGGCGTGAAAACAAATACCTGATATCCTTTCTGGACACCTTGTACAATCCCTACAATTGGACTTGGCAAAATCCACATATTATAGTGGAGACACAAAATCAAGGAGTTTCAATGTTTGAGTCGGTATTTTTAGAGGAAGGTTTTTCGGTCCCTATATTTATGATGGTAACCTCCGCGTAAGATTTGAAATTATTGCGGGAATTTGTTGAACCATTACAACAAATTGGAGACGTATACTTCCAAGAAGACGGGGCACCGTGTCATAACGCACACATCATATCGGCGTTTTTAAACGAAATATTTACGGACAATACCACAGACCAGTAGTTGAATATAGTTTTGAAATATTGTTGTTCTTGTTATTCAATTTTTTATTGAATTTATGAGTTATTACAAAATCAGCACTAATTATTTTTTTGACAGTGTTTTGTAGATAATTTTTTTCTAATTTAGGCATGGAACACAGATTTTGAAAATGCATCTAAAATAATTCGAAAATAGCAACAAAATGAATGTTTCCAAATAGAAGTAACAAGTATTATATATAATTGAAAAGAGAATTTGATTTCAAACACGATTATGTGAAAAACATAAGTGGTGCATTAGACAAAATACAAGTAGGTACAGCTTCAAATATTTTTTGATAAAAAAAATTAGCAAGACCATTGGATTCATTTAAAAAAAGTACATCAAGAATGTTTTTTAAGGAACAAAAAATATTAAAAAATAAACTAGTTACGGGCTAGGGTCAGAAATGCACAAATATAAAAAACTCCTTGTATCTTTCGAACAAGTGCGGTTTTCGGCCTTCAATTTCTCACGAAAATCGACCTTGTAGCATGTAGGCTAGTGTTCAATTTGGACCACTCTGTAGAGTCATTATGAAGGTCAATATTCATATGTGTCACTGATTGTTGTGTTTGTTATTTTTTCTTGATTGATTACTTTCTGCAAATATTAATTCAAAACAACTTTCAAAAAATATCAAAAAGTATATTGCTTGATAAATGACAAAAGGAATGCAATATCATTTAAACAGAAATCAAGCTCCGCAGGATTTTGTAAATTATAAAATAATATATACAATAATGGGAAAATAAAATATAAAGAAACAATCTGTTTTTCAGGTCCAAAATTATGGGTGTGAGAGGCAGTTGAAGTGCGATCATAAGGCTACTTCTCACTTTCATCCTTAAAGCCTTCGTTTCTTTATTATATGTCTTTTTCTTTGACATAACTTTATTCTCTTCTCTTTCGCTTCATGACTGCCCCAATTTAAATTTCTAGGGCTCTTAGTTCAACCTGAAAAGTGCATTTCTTCATAGATACTCATTACAACTGTTGCGTGATAATTTGAAACAATTTCTGAGAGTGTTTTTGAAAGATTTGGAATATATTGGCCTAAAGAGTTCTCTAAAATAAGAATGATGTAATAAATTACTTGTGGTTTAAGATATAACTTCATGTCTCCCCATCTTCCTTTTATGAGGATTTTTTTGTAATGCATTTCAATGGAGGTCCTCTCTTTTCAAAACCACCTCCAAACACGAATATGTAAAAAAATATAGGTGGTCCATAAAAAAATACAAGTTTGTTATAGCTTCAAAACCAGATTTTTTAATAAACAAATAATAAGCGAATTACGGCGTTGGGCCAGAAATGCACAAAAATAAGAAATACTTTGTATCTTTCGATCAAGTCAAGATATCAATGTCCGTTTTCCGACATTCATTTTCTGACCAAAATCGACCTCGTGCGATGTAGAAGAAATTGAAGTTTTCTATCAAGAGTGCCCAATCTGGACCACTCTGTACATAAAAAAGCTAACGCAAAACCGGAAATAGCTAGCTATTGTAGTTTTAGAGTTTTTATTGACCCGAGAGCAGACATGCACAAGGCCGAGAGTCGGACAAAGTCGATAAGCTGCATCGTTTTTTCCAAAAATGCTCTAAAAATAATCTCTAAGCCATAAATCATCCTTGGTTCTCATTTTCGAGAAGAAAAATCGATTTGCCAAAGTCACGAGACAGTATACACGATTTTTCATTGTGATATTGCGGTACAATGTCACATTGTGATCGAAAATGTGTTCGATCACGAGCGCAACGAAAGGCAAGAGATAAAAACGTCTCTACCCGATCAAATCGAAATTAAGCAAAAATAAAATCGATGCGCATTTGTATGAAAGTGATAACGTGATTGACACAGTGAAGGCTTTATCATGTAAAAGTCGGGAACCTGATGCCTCTTGTGCACCAGTTCATGACCCATCAATGATAAAGGACCCCACATGAGCTCTATATAAATCACATAATCTATCGGTGAAACAACACAGTTCGAATCTCGCTGCTGACACGGAAATACTCTGTTCGTGGGCTTCTTCTTTGTTAGTTTTTGTGCGTCTTGTGATTATTTAATTTGTGCCGTTTTCAAACCCGTTCGTGTATTTTTTATCCTCAACCTGGCAGTAAAGAGAGGAATGCTGAGGACTGTGGGTGATTGTTTAGGGCTTCGAGTCAGATTGAGCGCGCTGCATCAAACTTGGAAGTGGCTACACCAAACCATCACCTTACACGAATATCTGATCTCGCTCACATCGTCTCATAAAAACATCCATTGAAAACAAAAGACTTAGTTATTTCAAATTTTCGAAACCAAAGACTTTTAGTTTACTTTAACAAGATCAATATGGCATTGATTCAACGCGTTTTACTCAATAACACAACATTTTTCTTCCGTTCACTTGGAAGAAGTTTGTCGACTGAATCTAGTATTAAAAAATCTGTGTTCATTTCCCAATCTAAAGACATTTACGCCAATTTGGCACTTCAAGATTGGATATGCAAGAATATGGACATGGCTGATCACCACATCATGATGCTGTGGCAGAATGAGCCATGCGTCACCATCGCGAGGTCCCACAACCCTTGGTGTGAAACAAACATCGGTGAACTTGCCAAAATCGCCGATTCTGGTGTTAAAATGGCGAGGCAGACAACCGAAGGACCAAGCATGTATCATGATCAAGGAAACCTCAACATCACCTTTTTCACAAAAAAAGAACGACTCTGCCAGTCCTACGACATGGAGATAGTTTCCAGGGCCATTTTCAGAGAGTACTCCTTGAAGCTCGATAGTGTAGGAGACGAACTCAAGATCAGGGGAAACTACACTGTATCCTTCACATCCAAGTTAAAAGATTTTTTTTCAGAATTAAAAACCACATGAAAGTAAAGAAATAATTGAATGAAGGAAAATGAATAGAATTCAAGTTTTAAATAAACTGACAGAATGAGAGTAACTATAAAACCGACAATATCTCGTTGTCAACTTGAAGTATTTTTGGACCAATGTCAAATTTTATCGGAAAAGAGGTCAATAAGTGCGAATTTTGAAGACCTTCAAAACAGATAATGCACAATTCTCCAAATGCATCCTAGTTTGCCCTGGAAAAAATTATAAAAATTATAAAATTTCAAAAGATTCATACAAATGAATCTAGCGAAGTATGAATTAAATTTTTTCTAGGTCGAAATAAGTGACTCCTCATTAAAAAGAGGAAATTTAATTACTCTATAATTTCGGCATTTACTACCTATTCATCGTTACTAATAAGTAAAGGGAATATATTTAATTGAATTTTCCAATTTCCGCCAATTATTGAAGCTTTTGCCTACAATTGTTTCGATACATAGTATAATCTTCAGAGCGAGTTATACAGGATGTGCGGCACATGGACCGTCAAATTTTTTTGGGGCGTTGGTAGGGTCATTTGCTACCTTTTCAGTCTTGGAACCTGGGTCCTTAGTATTACGGTTACGGAGGTATGATTTTTTTATTAGGTTTTTCTAAATTACCCAAAATGTACCCTTCGAAGCCCCATAACTTTTTTTGCGTGTGCTTTCACATGCATTTTTTTATTGTATTAAGTCTACATGAGTGTGTGTTCAAAAAAAATCCTATTTATTGTTTCAGATAACACCACAAAATTAACACGTGGGCCCTTTATTAAAAAAAAAAATATGAAAGTATGAAAACATCTCCACACCTATTGAAATTTAAAAAAAAGTTACAGCTATCACAAACTTAGTTTTATTTTAAAATGTTCTTTGGTTTATAACGTTGCTAACCATATGCTATTTACGTAAGTCATTAAAAAAATAATACTGCAAATAAGGTTTTAGTCAGAAGAGTGAAGAATGTCGCACCTAAATAAAAGTACGGATTTCGACACAACACAGCGAGCAAAGAAATTTTACCTGCCCGTTTTAGACGCGTGTGAATTATTATTACTATTTCTGTCCTTAGGTTGGATTGGGTTAGTCGCCGCTGACTTGACCCTACCGTCATTCGAGATTTAACTGTCTGCTGTTGGAAGTGTCTGTGCCGCGTTGTTCAGTTTTTTAAATTTGCATTTTTTGTTTTTGTTACTTTTATCGACTTTTTGCTAATGTTGTTTTAATTTTGGTTGTTGATATGCCTAATTTCACCAACGCGGCACAGACACTTCCAACAGCAGAGACAGTTAAATCTCGAATGACGGTAGGGTCAAGTCAGCGGCGACTAACCCAATCCAACCTAAGGACAGAAATAGTAATAATAATTCACACGCGTCTAAAACGGGCAGGTAAAATTTCCTTGCTAGCTGTGTTGTGTCGAAATCCGTACTTTTATTTAGGTGCGACTTTCTTCACTCTTCTGACTAAAACCTTATTTGCAGTATTATTTTTTTTATTGACTTACGTAAATAGCATATGGTTAGCAACGTTATAAACCAAAGAACATTTTAAAATAAAACTAAGTTTGTAATAGCTGTAACTTTTTTTAAATTTCAATAGGAGAGGAGATGTTTTCATACATTCATAATTTTTTTTTTAATAAAAGGCCCACGTGTTAATTTTGTGGTGTTATCTGTAACAATAAATACGTTTTTCTTAAACACACACTCATGTAGACTTAATACAATAAAAAAAATGCATGTAAAAGCACACGCAAAAAATGTTATGGGGCTTCGAAGGGTACATTTTGGGTAATTTAGAAAAACCTAATAAAAAAATCATACCTCCGTAACCGTAATACTAAGGACCCAGGTTCCAAGACTGAAAAGGTAGCAAATGACCCTACCAACGCCCCAAAAAAATTTGACGCTCCATGTGCCGAGCACCCTGTATAAACTGATCTATCAAATGAGATGGTACTTTAAATTAAAGATTTTATGGATAACAGCACATTCAAAGATTTATTGGACCTTTCTGAATAATAAAATTTATTACTGGTGAATTGTAAAGGTCGACTTGATCGTTTAAAACTGAAATATAGGTGTTGATGTATTTTCTATTTTCAATGTATTCTAGTAGATTTCATTTCAAACTTTATGATTGTATGCGAAGTATTTCGAGATTTTTAGTAAATATGTGTTATTTAGGTGGATGGCATTTTTTGTTCAGTTTGTAACTTCTCAAGTGAAAACTTCTGCCAGTCTGACCTATATCTACCGCATCGCAATCTTCACAACTTAGTTTGTAAACCCCAGACTTCTAGAATGTTTTCTGAATAGATTTTGTTTTATTTATCAAAATTTTAAATTATTGTCTGTTTTAAATGCAACTTCAATATTTTGGGGTTTCAGGAAGTTTGATATTTTATGAGATGGGTCACCTAAGTATGTTAGACATGCAAACTGACGATCAGTATGGGGTATTCTTATCTGGAAGTATTTCAGATTCATAGTTTTTTTATTTTGTTTTCGCTTCAGAATTTTTTACAAAAATAATGTTTTGTTTCTATTATTGACTGCAATTTTCATAATCCGATCGAATTCTCATTGAAAATTAGATGTCTTTTGAGATTGCTATTATTCATAAAGCCTGCCACAATTATTCAAAGAACCATCTCATTTTGACAGAATCAGTTTATAATTTGCTCTGAATGCTATGTATCGAAACAATTGTAAGCAGAAGCTTTAATGAATGGTGTAAATTGGAATATTCAATTTAATATTAAATGTTCCCCTTTGGTTATCAGGAAATTTTTTAATTTAAAATTTACCTTCAACGTCTTTACAACTTATTCAAAAAAGTTGTCCCCGAACATCATGGATAAAAAGAAAGCGGTGCTGAATTACGTTTATTCTACTTTCTGCCTTTTGAATGGAATTGTTATTTTATTTCTCTGAATTCTTGAAATATTTCACAAAATGTTTAAAATGGGCCAACCAAAATAATTGAGCATTAGTTGAAATGACAATACTGGAAAAAAATCAAGAAACAAAAAAAATCCAAATTTTAGAGCGATTTTCAACAGGCCATAATTTTCTAAATTATTTTAGTTTTTTCTGGTATACGAGCGTAAAAAAAATTCGTTTTGCTCAATCACTTTAAGGATCGTTTATAGAGAAACTATTTGGAATTTGAAAATTGAGATTATTGTTCGCTCTACTCAACAGAGCTAAAATATTCTTGAAACCCGGACACTTCCGGTTATACAGGATGCATAATAAGTATTTGAAAAAATCTTTTGACGTTCTTGTTCTTATGAACAGAGTGCTCTCAAATTTGCCCAAATAATTATAACCTAGAGAACAGAAATGTGAGGGTAGGTCTGAAGGCTCAAATATCTCGGTCTATTCAGTTGTTTGGTCAAATCCACCAAGTAGTTTCAAAGTAACGATAAAAAAACTTTTTTTAGAATTACTCTCTTCAAATTGAATTGTTTTCATTATGCAGCGTCATCATACTCATTACTTCTTGTGATTTTTCAATAAGTTTTAATAATTACAAGCAGATAGTTTAACAAGAGCGCTACGTCAGTGCTTTCTAAATTTTTCGTTATTCACTTCTTTGAGTTAGAAACGAGCATGAACCAAAGTGGATCCTTCTTTCATGACAACAAAAATCCGGCTTATCGCAAATCTAGGACAAAATAAAAACAAAGTTTCACCTTCAGGATGTTCGAAATAATCAATCAACTGTAATCTTTTCTTGTGATATAATTCTGCGAATGAAAACTCGATAATTTTGACTTTCTATGACCTCTCCATCTGTCTGAGATCGTTAGTCATCGATCTTTTTTAAGGGGCCGGTTCCTGTTTTGAAACTTTCCAAGAGATAAAGTGGTTGCGAACTTTGGAATCTCTTCAATTTCAATATAAACAAATTTTGAATAATCGGTTCTGTTTATACAATATTTTTCCTTAATGATAAATGAAGGTTTCTGGAACGACAAAGAAGATGGATGATGTGAATGCCTACCACCATTGCAGTCTCTTAGTTGGTGTGAATAAAATTGATCGGCTCAGAAGTCTGAAAAAACCAGAGGTAAGTGTCTTCATGCTTTCCAGTTATATAAGATCCTGTTAGACAAATTGGCGAGAGTATAAAGTGCAGAGATTAACGTATAGGTACAGGGTATTGAGGAATAACTCCGAAAAATTTTTGATCTGCTTGAATTTTCAGCAATTACTCTCCAACACTTAATATATCCAATAAAAAAAATATTAAATAATCGAGGAGGAAAAATTAAAAATAAATATTTCATTGATGGAAACTTATTCTCAATGATTGATTCAATATTCAAATCTCTAAATATTCCTTCTGTATTTTTTCCTTTGCCCTCAATATATCTCCTATTTCAACTTGCCACATGAGAGTACACCTTGTTTTGATAAAAATGGCATGACACCTCGAATTATTTTCATTCCGAATTCCCCCTTCTCGCTATATTGCCCACGTCGGCCAGCCGAGCTACGGTTTTCGATAACGGTTCTATCTGACACATACGTCGCTCCGAAATTCCCAGTGCAATACCTCGAGATTAGCTCACTGCTTGATACATACAAGGTAGACCGTAGCGAGCTGGTCTACCCTACCAGCTAAAGAAAACGGCACCATTGCCTATTTCAAATATCGAATTGAAAATTTTATAGGAATATCCGACATGTCTAAGAGTTTCTCATAAATATGAAACACAGAAGAAAATTTTAATTCAATTTAATTTTTAATATTATTCGTATTGAGAAACAAAAACCGTATATTATTCGGTACGAGAGTAGTTCAGGGACTTTTTATACGGTAGGATCGGCCAGCCGATCTATGGTGGGAGGGATTATGGTTTTTTAGGTAATTTTTAGGCATTTGCCATAGAATTTATATGCGGATTAAGTTATATTAGTTCCGGTGTTTTGGATAATGTAAAAAAATACTAATATTTTCAGAATAATTCATTCCAAAAGTTCATCCTGTTTAATTCATCATAGACCATTTAATGAAGTTTTTTGAAATTAGTTATTTAACGGAATTTCAGAAATATACAAATATACAGAGTGTGCATGCATTAAAAAAATTGGCACTGCGCAAATCATCTTGAACATTTATATTTATGTTTAAATAACGCATACCTTAATTCTGACGTGTCCCAGCATTTTTATAATTCTGTGAAATAATGGTATAAAAAATTATATTCCATAAGCGGTCTCTATTTTCTACGAGGTTGGATCGATAAGTGACAACAGAGGGAACTGTAGGTAAAAAAATCTCGATACCATCTTTTAGTGCCATTCTTCAAACGACGTCTGTCAAAATTTTGCACAAATTCATCTCGTGGTTTGAAACACAAGATGAATCAAATTTGAATTGTTGACATTTTATATTGAGCAACTTCGTGTCATTTAGAAAAATGGCAAAAGAGAAATATCGTTCACTGATTCGATTCCTGTATTTGGAAGGGAATGCATGCAAGGAAATCAAAGATTGGTTGGTAGCCGTTTGCGAGAACCGTGCGGCTACGATAACGACCATCAGATATCGGTTCAATGAATTCAAACGGGGCCAAACATAAGTGTTCGACGAGGACCGCCCAGGACGTCCGAATGAGGTGACTACGGAGGATATGGTCGATAAAATCCATGATATCGTGTTGGGCGATTGCCGAGTGAAGATTAGAGAGATTGCCAAGATGCTGAAAAGGGACTTTTCTTTCCAAACACGGTTACTCATCAATCCATCCTCGTATAGTCGTTCCACTACTAATATTCCAAAAATATCATTTGCAGCATGATGAATCACTTCACTGTTTATTATAAATAATGAATTCCTTTTGACGCGACATATAATGTTCCTGTTATGCAATTTCCAATTCATAACATGCCAAATTCCTTGATAAATTATTCGGCATACCTTGAATTGATTGTGATGTCGGTAATATTCAAAATGAGAACATTGACCATGCATTCTGTTCTAATTTTTCCCGGTTGCGCCATTGTGAGCCTGAACGATTTCTCTCAAAAATGAAAGGGCATGCAAAATGAATATTCAATGATGATACGGTATTATATAAATTTTTTTCCAGATTGGCATACTGCGCGGAAAAAATGAAGAAGAGTTCAAGGAATCCAGAATAATGAATTTATGTGAAGAAAATTCAAAAGTGAACATTACTCAGCTCATAAAGGCAATTGGATGGGAATTTATGAGAACCCATGCCTCCACCGTTAAGGATGGTGGAAACCAGTTGGCCAACGAACAGAAAGGGTTTCAGATGATCAATCCCACTGATAATTGGTTTCCAGGTAATATTTATTCGTTTGTTTTTCAAATCTAGCTTTTGTCAAAATACAATGGCCATGACAAAAAAAACAAAATTTCATAATCGAAAATGGTTTTATTGATTTTCAAAATATCCTTATTGAGGATCGATTCACTGTTGCTTATAGTCTAAGATCCGAACCTAAATCGACCTTCACTGAGCTGATAATAGAATAAAATTTATTTTATAATAAATTTAGTATATAAATTGAAAATTGAATATAGCAGTCATCTCCACAATCTATTATAATAGTATTGTACATGTGTCAATGGTCTAGTTCTCGAGGCACAATAATTTGAATAAATAATAAAATAAAGTATAATAAGCGATATATTAAAAATGGGTTGTCAAAAAAAATCTTGCAAAAAATAATTTTTATAAGTACTTTAAAAATTTAATGTCGTTACATAAAGAAAATAGAATAATTTTCGATTGAGGTTCGGATCTTTTCTTATATTACTAAAAATTATTAAAAATGTTTTTTCAAGATTTTTCTTGACAACACATTTTTAGTATATTTTCTAATATACTAAATTTATTATAAAGTCAGTTTTATTCTATGATCAACTCGGTGAGGGTCGATTTAGGTTCGGGTCTTTTATTATATTATGAAAAATTATTAAAAATATTTTTTTCAAGATTTTTCTTGATAACCCATTTTGAATATGTTTTCTAATATACTAAATTTATTATAAAGTAACTTTTATTTTATTATCAGCTCAGTGAAGGTCGTTTTAGGTGCGGATCTAATATTACATCAATAAAAAGTATTAAAAATATTTTGTCCAAGATTTCTCTCGACAACCCAATATTAATATACTTTCGTATACTAAATTTATAATGAAGTGAGTTTTATTATTTTATCAGCTTGGTGAATGTCAACTTAGGAAAGGATTTTTCACTATATTATTAAAAATTATTAGGAATATTCTGTCCAGGATTTTTCTTGATAACCCGTTTTAAATATATTTTGTAATTCACTAAATTTATTATAAAGAAAATTTTGTTCAATTATCAGCTCGGTGAAGGTCGTTTTAGGTTCGGATCTCCTACTATATTAATAAAAATTATTAGAAATATTCTCAGCAGGATTTTTCTTGATAACCCGTTTTAAATATATTTTATAATTAACTAAATTTATTATAGAGTGAGTTTTGTTTTATTATCAGCTCGGTAAAGCTCGACTTAGGTTCGGATCTTCTACTATATTATATATTAAATATTATTCAATTATTAAGTATTATATATTGAAAATTATTAGAAATAATCTGGTCAAGATTCTTCTGGACAACCCATTCTTGATATATTCTGTAATTCACTAAATTTATAATAGACCAAGTCGCCGCTTCCGTAATCTTTTCCTTAAAATCTGCTAATTTTTAATATTTTCTTTGCAGGAATCGATAAAATTCGCTCCGATTTGACCAGTTGGGAATGGATATACGGCCAAACTCCTGATTTCAAGGTGCACCGCATCTTGTGTGTCCCGCAGGGCTACCAGGATGCCCCCGTAAACCTCAACATGAAGATAACAGTCGCCGGTGGTAAAATCAAAGATACCACCATCTCCATGCCCCCGGGCATGGCAAACAGTAGTATCTGCGGAGTGATCAACACCGTCACAACAACATTGATTGGACGCAAATTTTCCCCAGAACTAATCGAGGATTTACAAGAATCAATAAAGAATCTTGGAGAAGATAGGATGTCCAGCGCCGATGTCCCTAGAAAAATAATGAATTCTCTCTAGTTTCTTATTCTGTGAACTTTTTTTAGTGTTCACCATATCAACAATGTATACAGCAAAATTTTAATTTGCTCTTTTATACCAAAAACATATATTTATATTTTACTCAAGGGTGTGGGGCTCAACGTTCAGGGGATATCAGAATATTTACCGAATTATCTTATGTTTTATACTCTCTTCTTAAAATAATAAATATAAAATAGTTGAAATGTTTTTTCAATGCTAACCTATTTATTCTTCTTATAACTCAATAGTCAGTAAGTATCGTTGAATGATTCTTCGATGAAAAATATCATCGTAGTGAAGGATTTCGTTATGTCAATTCTCAAACAAATCCGATCAATAACATCGGATATATATAACCCAAAAATTTGTACACAGGTAAAGGCTTGAGATCAAAACACGCCTTAGCACCACGAACAAAAAGTAATTAGGATCTTTCATCTTCACAAATAATAATTAACAGAAAGATAAGAGAAATTCAGTAAATCTGACGTATTCCCAAAAATTGAGAAAACACGAACTGAAACTGACGAATTTATTAGGATGAGTAAAAGAAAAAATAACGAGCATAGTTCTTTAATATACCAGAAGATTCATAGCACATATTCATCAAAGATTGTTTATAAACGCAGACACGTTTTTCAAGCTTGCGCACTTTTATAAAGCACTGATGAGGGCAAAAAGTCCTAAAACAAGTGTCTGCAGTAGAGATAATCGATATCAAAAAACATCAATGTTAACATCGAAGCAGAAATATGGATATACGAAAGTATAGAAAGACAAACATCGATATGTCTGTAACATGAATGATTTCGGAAACAACATCGATGTTTCGATGATATCAAAGTCAACCAATAACAATCATCCCTAGCCTATAGTTAAATAAATTTTCTTGTAGATTTTATCACATGCAATAATTCAGCTAAAAAAATTAAAGAATGGAATATGCACGCACATCGAAGATGTTACATTATAACCAAGTACAATATTTCCTACTTAAATATATTCATACTCATCACCTGACATTAATAGCAACATAAATAATTGAAAAATTAACATTTTTTGAATAATTGGTTATGTGGTACTTTTTTGGCAAAGATTTTTGTATATTCTTTACAGGCGTGCAGAAATATTCAAGAATTTTTTTTTTAAATTAGCTAGTGCAAAAGGTTTTCAGTATGTGCATTTTGTCATGGCTCATTTACTTTGAGAGGATGGTATAAAGATTACAGTACCCTCCTATAATCTACGACGCTGGTTGGATTGAATGTGGATCATAGCCGTATTTTAACCTTGACAATTATTATTGTTCTGTGGCGGGGTGTCAGCTGTTAAACGTCACAATTCATCAAGACATTCACCATAACAAGTCCAATAAAGTAATATTGAATTTTATATTTTATCCAATTGTTCAATTTACTTTATTCCGAATTACCAAATATCGAATTACTTGGTGTATTCCTGAGATTGACTGTCAGTTATGACTATTTTACCCACAAAAAGATCAGCTGCAAATGTAGAAGAGAATAAGGACAACAATCAAAATAATGTAAGGAAATGCACCTGCTTTGCAGAACTTTTTTACCAATGGAATGAGGAAATTACAATCTAGGAACGTTAACTATCAGAGCTTGCTTTTTTATAGGGCACAAACGAAAGGAATGTAAGGAGAAGAGAAGAAATAAGCCAGCTACAAATCAATAGTCTAGCAGAAACAAATTCATCATCAAGAAGATCACCTTTCACATTGTAAGTCTATTCTTCTACCTTATAAAGTTGGAGAGTTACATGGTATGTACCTAAATTGAAATTCAACCCTCATATGTGATGCAATAACTTATGTTAATTTGATACTCCATTTCAATATTAGATATTCCTCATTTTATCATTGTAATTTTGAAATTTATTGATACCGAAGGCACTGCTTATTCGAAAAATTCAAGATAGAAAATAATGTAAAAATTTGTTTTTTTACTGAATACACATTTTTTTTTGTAACTAAGGTGGGCACTAAAGTGTTTTTTTTTTTTGAGCGATTAATAATATTTTCTGCGCATCTTTAGTTGAAATATTTCAACATTGCAGTTTAAATAATAACTATAACTTCTTCAAATTTTTTCATGGAGTAAATAAAGGTACAGTTACTCCTAAAGTTAAATTGAAATAAACTCAGTTAAAAAATTCTGGTGAGATTATCTTTAATCCTACATAATTTAGACATTATTACATAATTTTATATCCTGATTTCTCATCTGGTTCCTAAATTCATCGCAGCATCCCTCAGTGAGAGTTTGTTGAGGAAGTAACCTTCCACATCATCACCACTTATGATATAACCAAATTAGATTAATATAGTCCCTTTCCAGTCACCAATTATAACATTCAGGGAGCGCCGCTGGTGTGCTCTGATCTACTATAATAACCCTTTCTAATCAAGCTTCCCTGAGGTCACACGCATCTGACTGAAAAGCGACTTATATTGTTCTGAAAATAACCTTATTTTTCAATATCATCTCAAGAGCTCTCCTGCAATAATTATATCTCTGTGATGATTTTTTGATAACTGCAAAATTATATTCTGTAGTTGCAATAGCTTCTTCATTTGACAAAATATCTTTCCATATATTAATTGTTTCTAGTCTCTGATGGGATAGAAGTGGCTAGAAACCATATTGGATGAATATAGTGGATGATAAAGCAATGCATAGTTTAATTCTTTGAAATATCTTTATATCACTCACTTTTACGATTTTTTTATTTATAGTTAACATGTCAAATAAAAATTTAAGGCAACTTGTAAAATAAAATAACGCTTGTAATGAATAACATAGTAGAAAACTTGAGAACTATTGAATTCCTTGAGGCTAGAAGTGTGAAATTAGTAATGATGAACTTCGTTCATATTTCAAGTATTCTATGTCTATATCATTGCATAATTTATCTCAACTTTATTATCCTATATAAAAAAATTTTTAAGAAACTGATGACATATTCAATAGCTTATGATAAGATAATGTTCAAGTTTGTTACAAAATATGGTTGATCTTCATTGAAGGTATAAAGCACAGAAACGATTCTGACTATTTTTGAATTCCTAGTGGTAACAATTCAGCAGAAAGAAAAGAGAGGTTACGTAAGAGGTTTAAAGAATCTGATAGAGTAAGAGATAGAGAAAGAGAACAGAAACGAGAAGCTCGCAGAGAGTTCCGAACCAAAAGAGATGTGGGGGCAGAACCTCTACATGACAATTCTACAAATTCCAACCAAGTAGATGCTGGTGTTGTTGAACCAGTAAAAAATGAAAGTGCACTCTTAAAAAAGGAAGATTGTACAGGATTCAATAGTGAGGACGAATATGATGATCGTCTTTTCAATCAACAATCAGTTATAAGCAGTGAGGAATGGCAAAAGGTAGGTTTGACTAAATTTCCTTCAGGATCAAACCCTTATGAAAATGGCAGTGCCCTTTTTATGCCTAGAATTTTCAATAAATACGACATTACAGGTTTCTATGAAGAAAATATTCAAGAATTTAGTATCAAGATCACAGTATTCATTCTACCATCCAAACGACCCTTGTGTATGTGAATATTACTCAAGTATGTATCAATCAGTTTCACTGTTTCTTGGCAGTATCTTTGTTGTGTTTTATCAATATTTGAGAATAGATATGTCAATGAACCAGTTTTTTGCTATTCTTTGTTGATAAATCATTGGCAATTTTCAAATTTATTGAAAATGTTATACTAATTGGCAATTTTAGAGGCCCCAGAATGGAACCCTGAGGTTCACCATTTTATATTCTGTTGTCATGGTAGCATATGCCATTCCATTTCGCAATCTGGTACCTGCAACTACCATTTCTCCCCGGGAGAGATGTTACGCTCAAGAACATAAGATTGAATCGTGATTTTCTTCTTCTCAAGATTATCTACTTTATCTATTTTAAATGAGTTACATTTCCAAAGATTTCAAAATACTTCTTCATCATTTTCCCTACAAGGTTGCTATCAATTATTTTTCATCCCCCTAATTGCATATTTGTTAATTTGCTCTCTCTATTTCTGTTTTGGCAGAATCTTTGGAATTTTCCTTTGCAATTAAGACATTGTGTTAGTTCTTTATTTTTAATCTCACAAACTTGGCATTTTCAACCTTATCTTCAGTAAAAAATGTGATTGAGAATGATAATAGATCTATTCAATTATAAGGGAACTGAATTTACTCCAATAGCGTAAATTAAAGAAAAAGCACGTTTCCATAGTGAATGCCAAATTGAATTCAAACACGTAATTTTCAGAGGGACGAATATTTCAAAAGATGTATGTCCAGTTTGGGTTTTGAAATCAAGGAAATGAACGAGGATGGTGCTTGTCTGTTCCGATCTATAGCTGATCAAGTGTATGGAGATCAAGAATGCCATTTGCAAGTTCGCCAAGATTGCATGAATTATATTGTATGTATTCAGTAATTTTACACTATACATCTTAGCATAGCTGAAATCTTATGATTCACAGGTAAAAAATAGAGATTACTTCGAACCCTATATAACTGAAGATTTTGACAAATATATTGCACGTAAAAAACTTTGGTATGTCCATGGAAACCATTTGGAGATTCAAGCAATGAGTGAAATGTATAATCGGACTATTGAAGTATACTGCTACCAAATAGGTAAAAACTTTCTTTGTAATACTATCATTCTGTACTACCTTTTTTCACCTCCATTCCTAATATTAGTCTCATTATGTTAATTTTAGAACCCATAAATATATTCAGTGCCCCAAGACTCATTAATTCCTATGAGCCCATCAGATTATCATATCATCGAATGTGTCATTATAATTCAATCAGTAATCCAAACAAGCCATCTGTTGGAGTTGGTTTAGGCCTTCCAAATTATCACCCCGTAGATGTTGACAGAAGACGCTTCAATGAGGCAATTAGAGCCAGTGAAGAGTTGCTTATTGAACAAGTGAGATCAGTTAATAATAGCAGAGATCCAACAATTATATTTCACGTATTTTTAGACAATGTTGGAAGATAAAATTCTAGCAACTGATTGGGAAGCGACCAATGAAGCAATAGAAGAGCAGGTTGCTCGAGAATCTTATATACAATATTTTCGTGATAATGAAAAGCGTTTGAAAGCTCAGGGAAATAATCTAGCCAGTGGCAGTAGTTCAACAATTACATCCTCAATGATTTCATCAATATCGACTCCAAGACCCTCTAGAAGGGGTTCAGCATCACCGAAAGGAGGTCAGTCACCAAAAGGTGGGAGTTCACCGAAAAATTCTTATTCTCCTCATGGTGGGTAATTTGTTATTTAATAGATATGATGTAATTGAAATTTGAAATAAATCTTCCAGCAAGCCCTAGAACAACAATGCAACTGAGCCATTCACTTGTAGAAAACTCTGTAGATAAGTTGTCTTCTCCCTATGTACCTACAGAAGAAGAAGCTTCTTTTGGAGTCTTCAATTCTCAAAGACTAATTGAAACCAATACTGATTTCAACATTGGAGATTACCTTGGTGATAATGAACTAAAGAAATTCTGCGATTCACAACAAGCAGGACCTTCAAATCTTGTAGATAATGGTAAGTGTATTTGAGACAAAAGTAAAAAAATTTTTAACCATTTTCTATCACTTGTATATACACAAACCATACAATGTTGCACATTTTTTTTTATCAGAAAAAAATTAAGCTTTCAGAAAATGGCACAGAAATATAGCGTGACTATTTAAAAAACATATCTTCGGTTCATAGCTTTGTAATTAAAAATTATGCAAAAAAGAGATGCACGCCACTAGATCTTACGTAAAAAAGTGCATATATGTTTTAATTCCAGAGTTCCATCATCAGTATTTGCGGAGATATAAAATTTTTTCGATATCGCCATTTTTCCAATTTTCTCTTATAACTCGAAAACAAAAGAAGGTAGCCAAAAATGAATACTCCTATTGTTAATTTCTCAGAAAAAGAGAACAAGAATGGGGTATCAGATTTTGTCCATCCCTTCTGGTTTAAAAGTTGTAGTGCTAAAACATCGAAATATGCCCACCCTGTACAATATCCAATTACATAAAAACAAGTAATGGGAATTGGACAGAAAGTGGAAGAACTGAAGATAAAGATAGATTAAGAAATAATTGAGTTAATAAAACAATTTACTTATTTCGCTAAAAACTGTAAAACCATGACCTGCTCCGCCAACACATACAAACTGAGATCTATCGGATCAAAGCGATTTGATCCATTTCAGTAAATCACCAGACTTGTATGCCGCAATTAACTAATAGGTATGTTTTTTGCAGGTATCGAAGACTGTGATCAAGAAATAATGGCCAGAGTAATGGCAGAGTCGCAGAAAACATATCTTGATGAATTGAAAAATAAATCGAAAAAACGCTTTGGTTCTCCAGAACCATCGACATCATCATAGCTCATTCCTGTTATACATTGATATCATTACTACTTGATCATGTACTGTTTTCTAACACTTATTTACTTAGAATTATGTACTTCTCCTTGCCCACCTAATCATTTCGCAAGTAGGATTTCATATTTAATATTATTATATACATAAATTCTCTAGAATTAATCCTTAATTTAGTCCAGTTATACTTCATATTGAAATTGTTGTTTTACGTATATGTGATATTATTATTTTTTTTATGATTTAAATATGATTAGTCAAGAAATTGAGCCTTATTTTAGTTGGACTTTATATTTTAATGAAGTTGGGCTTTAAGTATAATCTTAATAAAATACGTATATTAACTGAAGTAATAATTTATATTATTCTTACCCTTAGCATCAAATCACATCAAAATTTAGGACAAAATGGTAGCGTACACTAAGTAATTAACAGATTTTCAGAAAAGCTAAGTGAAAATTCAAATCAGAGCAAAGAGTTTTATTTTATTTTCGTCAAAAAAATTGTACTTCTATGGTTCAATTCCTCGCAAAGCTCATGTAATGATTTGGTTTCCCTTTTATGAGCAAGACGAAAATTCAAGCTAAACCATTTCGTACTCCAAAATATGATATTTTATTTTTGAAAAAGCGAAGTAAGAAGAGCTTATCTCTTTAAAATATTTTCGACGAACTCCACGTCATGAACCTTATCTGGGAGCTAACTTCAGTTGCTTTCGATTTTGACACATGCTAATATATATATATATTGATAATAGTGAAAGGTAAATCTTGCGGTCAGATTATCAGATTGAGGTCTCAATTGATTTCCCAATAAAGTTGAATAATGCTGTGATTCCTTTCATTTTGAATCGATTTATTGTAGTGTTGAGAGTAGATTTGACTAAAATGGCTACTAGGCATGTTGTTGTTTATGGAGGAAAGGGAGCCTTGGGTTCAACTTGCGTCTCCTATTTCAAATCGAAGGATTTCGTACGTATTTCTGTAATTTTCAATGAAATGCAAACTAATGTTTTTATGAATGTCTTCCAGTGGGTAGGATCTATCGATATGTGTGAAAACAAAGATGCAGATCTGAACATTTTAGTTGAGAAAGATGCTGATTTGGTTCAACAGGTTATATTTATTATGGGATGTTAAATGAAGATTTGATAATTTACTCTTTCAGGAAAGTTCCATATTGAGTTCTTTGAAATCAGCACTGGGAGATGCAAAGTTGGAAGCTGTTATTTGTGTCGCTGGAGGATGGGCAGGTGGCAATGCCAAGAAAGGTAGGACCATGCTTTCTTACAGCGATATCACGAAAAATGATCACTTTCTTCTTCGTAGATCTTGCCAAAACTGCTGATTTGATGTGGAGACAGAGTGTTTGGAGTTCAGTGATTTCTGCTAGTATCGCTGCACACCATCTGAAAGAAGGTGGAGTAGTAACTTTAACTGGTGCCAAAGCTGCATTGGAAGGAACTCCAGGTGAAATATTTTCTGCACATCTTTTGTGTGTTTTAATTTAATTACATTATGGTTTCAGGAATGATTGGTTATGGCTTAGCAAAAAGTGCAGTTCACCAACTAACCAAGTCTTTAGCAGGAAAAGACAGTGGTCTACCTCAAAATTCTTTGGTGGTATCTATTTTACCTATCACTCTGGATACACCAATGAATAGGAAATGGATGCCCAATGCAGATTTCACCTCATGGACTCCATTGGAATATGTGGCAGGGTAGATACATTGATCTTTATTCTAATAATTGAGCTAAACATTTAATTTTTAGGATGTTTCATAATTGGGTTGAGGAAAAGAATCGTCCAGAAAATGGTAGCTTACTCCAGCTCTCAACCAAGAATTCTAAAACTGAAATCATTCCAGTATAATAGGCATAATAGACAATGTGTATGTTAAATGAAAAATGACCAATGGCGGCAGAAATATATTATTTGATCTGAACTGTAAACTGTTATTTTGTTACAATGGTTTATTGTATATGCTATTTACATGTTAGAGTTTTGTTGATTTGAATAAATATGAATGAGACTAACATTATCTTCATTTCTAATCGCCTCAATATTGAATCACATCTTATAGATATGATATGAAATTTGAAGAACGAAGATTGTTTCTATAATACAGAGTAGCTTCTTTCTTGATTTCAAAGATTTATACCTCAGGTTTGGGTGGCTATGGGTGTTTTATGTTGGTCCAACTAACTCAGCAAAACCTCAGAATCTTAGGTTGATCTAATAAAAGATGATCTCTCAATGTTGGCTAATCCGAGAAATAACAAATATAACACTCGATGAGCCGCTATATAGAGATTGTCTCCCCGAGTAGCGCCCGATACTGGGACGTAGGTTCCTGGTCGGAGAGTTTTTGCTTGCCACAAATATTGCGTCTGGTGGTAGCTTGAGGAAATCGCTTTCATATCATCGAGTTACTAGAGGGTGGAACAGAGAACTCGCGACTTCTATCATCTTCAACTTGATAATGGACATCATTGATAGAGCGTTGCAAAACTAAGTTGGTCTCGAGCTCAAAAGTGCTATAGTGTTTACTTCTTCGCATATAACATTGGCTTCATTTGCCACGGGACTACAAAATCCATTTCGTCAAAGTTAACAGTTTTCTAGACTGTTGCGCTATTACCATCAATGTGACTGAGAATCAGGTGATCTCATGGAAAACGACGCACATTTAAAAGAATATAGTAGTAGATGCCGCATAGATATTCTTCTGTGCTGATGTAGCAATGCCGTTTCTGAGTCCATCAGCGTCATGGAGATAGCTGGGGTCATACAGAATGTAATGAGGTACTGGGTCGAAAGCAACTGAGAAATCAAAGTGGAAAACGTTAATAGGAATGTTGCGATCCAAAGAATAGGTCCAGTCCTTGGACTAAGGACTGATTCTTTCTAAAGTCTAAGGTCAAGTCATTCGAACACGATGAAGGTTTGTCAAAGTGGAACGTTCTAGGATGCTGCTCACCAGGGATGATTCCATGTTTTATCCTTATTTTAATTAGATCACAAATCATCTGCAGTATCTTGGAAACGGAGGATATGAAACGGATGGAGTGACACTCAAGCAGCGAAAACTTCTTTATCTTTTTAAATATAGGTCTCATTGATGCCTTCAGTCAGTCATCAGGTAGAGTGGAGGTATCCACAGACTTTTTGAAATCGGGGGTTCAAGCAGGGGAAAAAACTTATGCACACTTTTTCAATGTGAACGGTGAAAGACCTCTGAGAAGGAGAGAATTATGTCTTGATATTTTAAATATGATTGGGTACCTCCTCCTCATCTATAGTTACCTGGTTCACCATCTTAGGCATCTCTCGAATGCCGCTGCCAGAAAGATTTCTGTTTAGTGGTAATACGTCTTGTGAATCTTGACAGAGTTTCCTGCAACCATCAATCAAATCCTCCCGTTCTTGGCGAGGAATTCAGAATTTGCCAAATTCGTAGTACTCTCTATTAAAGTTCGGATGGATAGGGCTCAAAGATGGAGCCATCTGGATATTATTAGAAAAAACGACATGATGGGACATTCGAAATAAAGGTAGATAATCTATTTCAGATGACAGGTTGACATTCTGTCTAAAATAGAAAGATTCTGATCATTCCTAAACCTTGTAGGTTCCAGAAGATAAGAATAAACTTGTAGAAGTGGAGAATAAGCTTCATCCAAGCTTTCCCTGGTATTGGATTTCGATAGGCATCCGGAACTGACAGATTGTTTTATGATCTAATAGAAAAACCCAATTTAATAAATGTTATTTCATAGCGGCCATAAAAATTTTATTTTAAGATTAGGAACTCTATAAATAGAGAACCAAATTTGTAAAATTATATGTTTTTATGATATTGCAATAACAGCGTTATTGATGATAGGTTCATAAACAATATGCTTGCTGAAAGGCTCTATCACATATTGATTAAAAATAAACACCTTATAAAAACTTTCAATTAAACCCAGGTCCTGAATATGTTACATTTATGAAAAATACAAAATAAATTTTACTATGATAATAACTGTTTCAACGAAGTAATTCAAAAACACAAGTGACATATAATATTGCTCATAAATTTTTATACATTGGACCGTGTTGAAGATTTATGAATATATTATAGAAACAAACGTTCATCGCTGGGATACGATCAAGAGTCAAGTCAATAAACTAGAGCAAGCGAATTCATAGCCCGTTAGATGATATATAATATAAAACGTTATTCAGAAAAGTCATACTATTTTATTATGAGAAACCCACACAGTTTTTTTCGTTATAATTTATTCAGATTCCTATGTGTGTTTAGGTAACCATCCTCAAGAGTACAAATCAAGGTTAACTGTAATTAAATGTTTAATGGGTGAATTCAAACGCTCGATGAGTTCCACTAATTTTCTTGATTCAGATCGATTGACATGAATAAAAAAAATGTAGAATTGCATTGACGTGAGGTCAGAAGATTTAGAGAATACTATATCACAAAAAAATGGAGCCGATCTTAGGATGTGAGGTAGTTGGATACCAACTATTTCAAAAAAGCATTAGTCCAGAATATCGAATAAATCAAGAAGGCCAAGTTTCAAGGTGCCCACTTCATTTCTCTCAGATTTTCGAATATTTCTATCTTTGTAAGGCGCTGAATGCAATTTGGCCAAGAAATTTAGATACGAATCTGCCACACCCTTCAATTCATTTCGGCGATTTTTATTCTCAACACGTAATGTGGGGTTATAAAGAAAGAAGTCGAATAGCTTTATATGACAGGATGGAAGACAATAACTTCTATTTGATTTTTGATGAAAAAGATGTACCTTCTTTTCATTCTTCTAGATGAAATATTGGCTAAAATACTAACACCTATCTGCTTAGTTTCTTGTGAAGATTCTTGTAGGTAATTATATTCAAATTTTTGTTTATTTTCCTCATACGCCTATGCTGTTAACTTTAGGACACTTGATTCAATGCGCTGAATGTTTAGAGAGACCTCAAAAGGCCAATTGGATTGAGGTTCATTATCCTTACAATTGAATCTACTGTAGGAAATGTTGTACAAAATTTCCAGGGAGGTTTAAGAAAACATAAAAAGTGTTGAGAGCAGGTTCTTAGCCTTGCAACTTAAAAAAAAAAAATAAAAGATAGATATCACACTAGGAACCTATGGTTCAATTTTCTCAGATGTAATTTGTCAACCACGCAACATCAAATAGGATATAGAAGCTTGAAACGCACTACCCCAGGATATTCGACAGATAATCATATAATATATAATAACAGATTTGAAAACATACAAAAAGACACTTTATGCTTTTTTGTTATCTAAGGAACCTAACTGCTTGGATGATTTTTCTTGTAGGGTGACTCATACAGTGCCGTGACACTATTTCATTTCATTTTCTTGTTAAATTTGTAAAAATTGTAGATAGCTGGAATTATGATTTGAAATAAAGCAATTATTAATAATATTATTTTAGTAGTTTTACTAAAATTAAATCTCTTAATTTCACTTAAGTTCATTTAGATATCTTTGTTTGAAAATGAAAACAGAATAATATTCTTAAGAAATTAGCTGGATTATCTTGGGGTGCTGATGCTCCCACTCACGGCACAGCATTCTTAGCCTTAGTCTTATCTGCAGCTGATAAATGTTGCTATGTTTGGTTTAATACTGTAAATACACAAGGAATTGAATATGTACATCAATGAGAATAATCACTGGAATCATAAGATCTACACCCATTGGTTACCAGTTTTGTCTAAGAGGGTCATCCATATCAACAGACAGACTGTAGCTCTGAATTCTTGAAAAAATATAATTCCTCTCCCAATTTATTTCCAATTATTTAATCATACATTGCACAAAATAGTATTCCCGGATTGAAATCATGTAAACCCTTATGATATAATTCGTTAGTCAACAGGAACAAAAGTGATAAAGAATGATGGCAGATTGATTGGAACTCTGAGAATAATCACTGGAATCATAAGATCTACACCGAACCTTTGGTTACTAGTTTTGTCTAATATTATTTCATTTATTTCAAATTTGCAGATGCTTTTTTGTCAGAGAGTATCACATAAAATATTTCAAGATTTATGGAATGAATAAAAACCAATGAGCAAATGCAATACACAATACATTAATAATTGTTCAAAATCCAAAAAGTCTGGGTCAATTTCACACACCTTTCATGTTGTAGTGAAATTAAAAACCTAAGCAACTTTCTTGTATTCACTTTGGATGAAGTAATGGAGAGATTTTTGACTAATTATAAGATTCTCATCATTGACCCTAAAGCAGAATCTATCAGCAATTATAAACGAATGTTTGTACTCAAGTCACGATTGATTCCATCATATATACACACTCTAATTGAAATCCTGTTGAATATGTGAAAAGCAAAGCGAAAAAGGTAAATTTCTCTTTATCGCAGACCGGGTTCACGTATAGTAAGTGAATGCTAAGCCAAGAGGTCAGTCCATTGGATAGATGGTATGGTCACGCTTACAGACAATGGACCACATGGACCGGTTGTAGAGTTTTTTCAACCAGCTCAAGAATTTACTTAATGCAAATCGATCGTATCCAGCAAAATAACCAGTTTTATGGGTTGCATCTCATCCGATAAACTGTAAACCATATCAACCCAAAAAAAAAATGCCAGAAGTGAAGAATCCACAAGTGCCAGTGCCGACGAACTTTGGAATTGTTATTTTTTAGTGAACATAAACAATATAGTGCATTGAACTTAGTGATGGATGAAGGAACCCTTTGCATCATGTATGTAGTTATTTATTACTATATATTATATAAAAAAATCTATGAACATTCAAAGAGATCCATTGTTATTCAAATTTCTCGGCAAGAAAATATTCGTTTCTTGAATTCAACCCATAACATTGCATACATTAAATTCATTTCATTGAATCCTATGTTCAAATGAAACTGGGGTTTAACTAGGTCATTCACATTCGATTAAGAAGGTAGTAAAATTATATTATCAATAATTCATAGCTTCACAACCATTGAAACCAACCAAAATGATCGACATTTATTTCATTTTCAGATAATGTTTTCATAAATCATTTTGATATTCAACGATTCTCACTGTAGAGCTTATAATCATACTTGAAGCCTGTAAAATTTTAAATGATAATAATAAATATATAGATATTTATTTATGGTAAGTTCAAGGGATAATTCAGTTACATCCTTCTTCAACTTTGAATTAATAACGTATTTTTCTTACTACAAGGAGTAAAAATTTGATTGAGTTGAGTCTGCCTAGGTGCGGCTTCTTGGAATCACTCAAAATTGAAAGACATGCCAAATTTTTTCAAGAAAAAGGGTGACAGTTGGTTTAGAAAACCTATTTTCTATATTTTACATGAAAAAAACCAATATTCATTTGCAATAAAATGTGAAGAATGTATTAAAAATTTAGGTATAATGATACTGTAATTTACAATGGAATGAATAAACGTATTTAGTTATTAAGAAAATAGAATAGATGGTAGGTGGATTTGAAACTTTCGATATGAACATGTGAACAAGACGAACTAAGGAAACATACCAAGTTTTGGTTTAATATAATCATGGATAGTAAAATTTTGATAATGTTATAGAGTAAAACAAATGGTCGAGAAACGGATTTGGAAAATTATGCCTCATAAATCAATTAATTTTGGTAATTGAAAAATAATTATATTTGTGAGTACCTTATCCAATACTTGCCTGTAACTATTATATAATAAACAGTGTTATATCATTCTTTTAGAAAATTAAAAAACGCTGATACACTTTTCAATGTACAGGATGAATCGTTCAAGTTTGCCAAACTGGGTGTCCCTTTTTTAATGGGATATCATGTCTATTCTATATTTTTGAAATCCCCTCAATGTTCTGATTTCAACAAACTATATTATTAAATGGTCTACTGTGAATTTTACGAGATGAAATTTTAGAATGAATTCTGTGGAAATATTGATAATTTTTACATCAGTTAAAATGTAGGTACTTATGGAAAATCGAAACTAATGAACGTATTTAGTAAAAATTCAAAAAAAAAAAAACTATGAGAGTTTATGAATTTTTACACAAACCACAATAATTAAAAAACATCAGTAAATAATAAGGATTGTTTATATTATCTATTCTGGGTTGACATTGTTCATTGAAAAGAAATCTCCCACAATAGACCATTTAATATCGCTTGTTGAAATCAGTTCATTAAGAGGTTTTCAAAAATACACGAATACACGGTATTTGTTCAATTAGAAAAAATGGACACCGACTATGACCTGAAGATTCAAATTAATATTTAAATAACGAAAACTTAAATTCAAAGGTCGACGTGTCCCAGCATTTCTTATAATCTTCTAAAATAATCATATAACGAATTTTCTTCTATGACTGGTTTCTACACTGTTTAAATCAAAAGAACTTTTGAAGTGTATAAGCCATTGTTGGTTTTAATTTAAATTTCACTTCAAACAACTGAAAATATTCTTTTTTTTTATTCACAAAGAAAATAACAAAAAAATTCTCAACATAGTCTATCTTTCATTTAGATTCAATCCATAATATCAGATAAAATTAATTTTATCGTATCCTATGTTCAAATGGGACAGGGGATTAACAAGATCATTCTCTCAAGATTATGAAGGTAATAAAATTATATTACTAATAATTTATCACTTTACTACCATTCAAAGTAACAAAAATTATCGACAATAATTTTCAATTAAGATTATATTTTCATGAATCATTTTGATACCTAAGCGATTCACACTGGCGCCTATGTTGTTGTTACAAACAATTAAATATTAAGGCACTTTTTTATGGTGTCGCTAATTGAAGAAACTCATTAAGATGTTTATGTTAAATAGTTACATCTGGGATACCACAGAGAATAATTTTGGGCCTGATTATTTCGATTTTTTATTATGCCATATTCATCTTTATTGCAATAAATAAAAGTATGACTAGACTGAACAAGTACTACTAGTATCAAAAAAATACACGTTTCCTTCTAGGTAAATATGATGAATTCAAAGAATTCACTGCTCGAAAAAAGTTTGAAATATGCTGTATTATTCAGGGTCTGCAAACTCATATAGAAGCAGCTCACATATGGATTTTGAAATTCCACATTACTTCTCTCACTGAATGCACTCTTATTTCATCATCAATGAATATTTTGCAGCGAGAACTTTATTAGATGACAGAATTTTTTTGTCTGATCAATGTAATGATTAGGGGTCTGAGCTTTCGAATTATTTTATCAATTTCGAATCGCCTGGAATCACCTCAATTTATTCTTCATTTATACCAAACTTTTCTGGACGAGGATATCCTCGAACTGACAGTTGGAAATTTGGGTCAAAGGTTACAACAGGAAATATCGACCCCTTGTTCAAGAAGAAGGATAGCAAATCGTTACGCAGCTCAACATCGTTGGTTGGTCTGTGGCAGAGGCTCTTGCAGAAGCGAAATAAGAACATTAGAAAATGTGCTCTAAACTGAAAGAATTATCGGGTGTGAATAGTTCTTCCAGAAACTTTCGCGATGTGTACAGACATAGTGATCGAATATAAATTCAATATTCGAGGAGGTGACCCCGGTGATATCCTTTTTGGTCAATTTCATGAGTCTCTGAGGTAAGGAGGGTCTCGGGATTTCCCAATGTATTAGTTATGTCCTATTTCTGAATTTGAAACCTTCCATCTTTCATATGAGGGTGTTGAATTATGAAAACCCCTAAATGGCAGATCAAATCTGATAAATTCCGAATCTGCATGAAAAACATTTACTTATTCAACTCTCAGTTTAGTTTCTTCAAGACTGTCTGTAATTTTATGGTTCGTTTCGTCTTTTATCTTTTTATAATGAAACCTTTTCATTTGGCTGTTGAGGCTCATCATTTGAAGTGAATTTGAAGTGTTATCATTTGGATTCATGTTTCTGCATTGCGTAAACAAGTACATTTTTTCTGATCCAAGTACTCTTTCTCCATAATGCCATTTTTACTCAAATTGAACTCGAATCCTGGAATGTTTTAGCACAATTCGAATCTTCAAAAAGTCGTTTGAAGATAGCCGATTTGGAAGAGGTGTTATATAAATGAAGGGTTTCTTTAGAAATCTATGACTAAAATTAAGGTTTTAGTTCGTATTCACTCTGTATAATATATTCTTTCGACTTTTGCCGTACAATTTCTGTTAGCAAACAATGCAGTATGTAGTTTTAGCAGGAGCTAGTGACGGGGTGCTATACAATTTTTGCGTATGACATAAAACCCTCTGGAAAAATCCCCAGTTAAAAATCCTGGCTCACCGCATACTTAAGTGATGTCACGTTTACGAAATTAAGCTAAAATATTAAATGGTGAAGGACTTATTTCTTCTAGAGTGCTTATTGAACACAGAGGCTTCTCCAAGTTGCCCACATCGAAACTGAAAATAAAAAGAAAAAAGCAGATAAAAAAAATAACGTATCAACTTCGTTTGAAATTGACTACCCATTTCATGAAAGATTCGGAAACATGAGTAACCCTGACACTTATATATGGGACAATGATTAATGAGGTGGAGTATTGTATTTTCTGCTTCTCCACATTCACAACATGCGCTTAGAACTGAGTTCCATCTAAAAAGGATGCATGCGTGGTATTTCCATAACCTGTTTTCAAACGATTTAGTCCAAATTTTTCTAGGATGATCAAAAACAAGAAATTTTTTTCTAAGAATCATGAATGAGATCTTCATTCAACTTTTCAGGAGAGTTCCAATCAATCTGCCATCATTCTTTATCACTTTTGTTCATGTTGAACAACGAATTATATCATAAGGGTTTACATGATTTCAATCCGGGAATACTATTTTGTGCAATGTATGATTAAATAATTGGAAATAAATTGGGAAAGGAATTATATTTTTTCGAGAATTCAGAGCTGTCTGTCTGTTGATATGGATGACCCTCTTAGACAAAACTGGTAACCAATGGGTGTAGATCTTATGATTCCAGTAATTATTCTCAACGATGTATCTGATTGTGCATCGATTTTTTGTGTATGTGCACCATTAAACCAAACAGAGCAATAATAGTCAGCTGCAGAAAAGACTAAGGTTAGAGATGCTGTCCGTAGAGTGGAGGCATCAGCACCCCAAGATGATCCAGCTAATTATTCATTGTTTCCAGTTTCAGGCGCAGATGATCTTAAATGAGCCTTGCAATTGAGAGATTAATCTACTTAATTCAACTCCTAAGTACTTAGGATTGAAATTATGTTTGATAGGAGAAACATTGAACTAATTTCCTATATTTCTCATTATTATTCAAATGAAAACAAGATACCCCTGTTTTGTTAGGGTTGGGGCATGACTCTATTCAATGAAATAATTCCTTAAAGTGTTGTTGTTGTTGTTTTAAAATTGCTACTCTTATTGTCATCAAAAGCACGAAACTTTCTATCATACAACGTATTTTCTAATAATCTTACCATTTTCCCACTTTTCAGATGAGTATACAGTTTGAAAATTAATCCATCTTCTCACATAGTGTTATAAGCCGAAGCTAAATCTACGAAAGCAACTCTTATTTGTAACCTATTATTAAAGCCTGATTCTATGAAAGTTATGAGGCTAAGAACCTGATCTGAATAATTTCTATTCATCCTGAAACCTTCCTGGAAATTTTGAATAGCATTTTCAATATTAAATTCAATACTAGAAAGAATTAATCTTTCTAATATCTTGAAAGGTACACTCAATAACCTGATTGTTCGATAACTATTATAATCACAGGGATTTTTTCTTCTGTATACGCTGTGTTTGAGATTTGGAGTGAATAAGAAAATCTGGATTAATGCTTTTCCATTATGCAATAAACAAGGAAATAGGAATAGGTTCATATCATTTCTTTTGTTTACGAATAATTAAAATACTCTGAAGAAACCGTTGTTTTTTTGAATACCTCTTACTAGTTGAAATATTTTATTATTGTAGCACTGATATCCGTGATATTCTTTGTTGTTCCTCTGTTATTTCATGATTTCATTCATTGAAATAAACTCATTGTTTTTGTATTGAATTGTTTTGCATTTGATTCCGTGAGAGATTTCAGATTTCCTGTCTGAATTCGTTGGATTTATGGTAGTCTGTAGATCTTGCGCTCTCCTTTAGACATATTCACTAATTTTGATGGATTTTTGACCACAGTTTTTGATTTCAACAGTGCGTCTTGTTGAATTATTAATTATATTTCAATTACTCTATTTCTTTTATATATACTGTGTATCTCACATGTTATTGAATTGTGGAAATGTCATATATGGTAGGTTTTATGTATGCTGCCCTCATTGCTCTATTTGAGATATTTGCAGTGTTTTGAAAATTTCTTCATTTTTCTTGATATTAATTTTAATGAGATTATTCATTGAATCCATTTAATAATTATATTAGTGAAGCAATTATAGCTGTAGAATATTGTGTTCATTGGTAAAATTTAGAATTTCAAAGTGACTAAATACAGTGCAACAGTAATTTAAAATGAAAAACTACGTGTATCATTGCCCTCAAGAAAAAATGTATATTGTTTCAACTTGTTTTCAGATGGACATGATCAATCCTTGTCTTGAGGAAGCGTTATTAACAACTGATGGAAAAAGTAAAAGATGCAGAGTTTTAACCGAATTAATAGAGACAGAAAGGATATACGTGTCTGAGCTTCACACCATCTTGACTGTAAGTTAGCTAGGTTTTTCATTATCGCTTTCTCAATTCCAGATATCTGCATTTATATCTCATATCTACATTCATTTATTTCTTAAGGGTTACAGAGATGAATTTTTTGCCGAGGACATGCAAAATATTGTACCAACTGGCTCGACGGAGATAATTGATGTTATATTCGGTAATATAGATGAGATTTTCAATTTCCACTCGGAATTTCTCAAAGATTTAGAAGAATGTATAGAAAGCACAGGGCGTGTGGCTACATGTTTCATGCAACAGGTAAATTACGACAAAAAATTTCTCTTTGAAAGATGTTCACCATATTTTTTTTTCAGAAAGATAATTTTTATCAATTATACAGCTACTACTGCCAAAATTTATCTGCGTCTGAACAAGTCAGAGAAAGTATTGTAGATTCCTGCATGTTTTTCGAAACTTGCCAGAAAAAGCTAGGACATAAACTACCTCTTGCGGCATATTTGTTGAAACCTGTACAGAGGATAACGAAATACCACTTATTATTAAAAGAATTATTACAATATTTAGATGATTCCAAAACAACGCAACAGGCCTTAGAATGTATGTTGGTTGTACTTCAACGTGTGAATGATAGTATGCATCATGTTTCCATAATCGGCTCAAACTTAGATCTTCCGCTGCAAGGAAAAATGCTTCTACAAGGAGAATTTTCTGTTTGGACTGAAAATAAGAAAGATATACGTCTTAGGCTGAAACCCTCTAGGCGCCGTGTCTTCCTTTACCAAAGATCGATAATATTCTGCAAAGTCGTGCCTAAATCAACTCATAACAAGTCTTCGTATCAATTCAAATTCCATCTTAGATTATCGCAAATAGGATTAACCGAATCGGTTAAAGGGGATCCAAAGAAATTCGAGGTATGGCTGAGGGGTAGAGCTGAAGTTTATACCTTGCAGGCAGCCGATGTAGAGCAAAAACAAACTTGGGTCAGCAAAATCAAGAGGGTGCTTTTGGATCAGCTAGAGGAGTTGAGAGGGGAGAAGATCAAGGAATATGCTCAAACACATAGGTAAGTGTATGGAAATAGGATGATATGTGTTCCATCACACAAGCAATGCAGCAACATTGGAGAATATTTGAGAATTTTTCTACAAATTCTGAATTATATCAACTGCTTCAAAATTTTCCCAAATGATTCACTCCAAAACTTGCTAATTGCTTTGAAAATTTTCCTCCATATTCAATAATACTTTGCAAACTCCTTAGATGATTTCTAAATGATTCCAAAAAATTTCCAACTAAAAATTTTGCATGCTTCCAAGTACCCTTGCATTGTATCGCAGCTTTCTACTCAAGATTATGAAGTTTATTTACTCTGCTGAGTGGATTATTATTTGAATTTTGGCTGTATCTTTCCAGAAGCCTAAGACAAACCACGTCATGGGAAACAACTGCTAGTATAGGCCATTATACAACTTCTAATAGAGCTTTAAGTTGTGACTCCGAAATGAGAACTTACCATTATGAAGATACTGTCGAATTTTCTGACTGTAGCAATAGCGAGGACGAAGATCATCACTGCCATTCATTTGTACCAGTGAGTATTAGGAATATTTACTAATAGTTGAATTTTTTTGATTTATGGAAGTTGATATCGTCTATGGCTGATCCAAGTTCGAATAACTAATACCAAATCAATGCCAGTTAGTAGATGTTTAATAATGGAAATTATGTTTCATTTTCACAAAAAAAGTGTATTACAAGAAAAACTGTAGACACTACTTCGGTATTTCTACTTGGAGTTGATCAATGCTGACATAACAGATTAGTCAATAACTAAGGTTGAGGTAGGAAAAAACATTTATTTGCAAAAATTCATTTTAATTCACCAATATAATCACCGATCAGAGTAATACAATCATTCCAACGTTTTAATAGTCGCTGTTGATTGTTTTTTCATGTTCTAAGAAATCAATGAATGAAATTCTATACGCATCTCAAACACCATCATCTTTCCAACCGAAATTTGGACTGTTTTCCCCCATTTGGTAAATAACTGTTTAGTACCAAAATGTTCCTATCTGATGATGTAAACATAACCTTTTGTTAACTCCAGAGTCTCAACTCCACTTTGCGATTTTCCATAATGATTTTCAAGGTTATTCCAATGTTTTCCGGAACATCTACATTTTCGAGTTTGGATAAAAAATTTCGAGCCATGCTTGAGTTCAACGTGAATAATGATAAATTATTCCTAAATTATGTACAACTCCTTTACAGTATAGGGACCAAGTAGTAGTCGCACTCCGTAGATTTTGAACTGAAATCGCTTACACCAAGGGGAGCTCGCGCATTCCTCCCTGCGCATCTAATCTTATCTACCACGAATTGATTAGAAGAGGTTATTTGCTTTATCTGATAACTTGAATATTTTGATTTAAGCTGGTAATAAGTTTTCACAGTGATGTTTAGAGTGTATGGACCATTGTTTAGTTTATATTCATATAAAAATTATGATTCCGCTCATAATGTAACCGTAAATGTAATCATATTTCCTCATTAACAGAACGCATTCAATAAAAGATATATTGTTTTATTGTGGTTTTAATATCACTTCGAAGGAAACAGTAATTAGTGATGAAATTTACTCAATAGTTTAGAGGAATAGCCTCTGAAACTTTTTGAAATGTGTTAAAAATCATAGGTACCTTAGGTTTGTAAGTGAAATGACTCATTAAAATTTTTCTAAACGAAGATTGAGTTGAAGAGTAGGTATTATATAGAAAAATGAGTAGTTGGTGGTTGAAAGCATCTAGTGTGTTCAATATAAAATCCTCAATACTTAAATTTCACTGAAACATAAATCTTTGAGCCCATGAAAAATAACTTTCTTTTTATATTGAATTGTTTCGAACAATTTTTTTCAATGAATTCTCTAATGATTTAGTTTGAACTGATACTATTTTTTACTATATTCAATATATGAAAAGAGGAATATGATTATGGAATTCTAGAATTAGTGGTAAGTTTTAGCGAGGGACCTGAACTGATCTTGAGTGAAAAGCGGGGAGAGGTTTAGATCGTTTCCATTCGAAGAGAAAAACTCTTTCCTGGGGGGGTTAATTATCCCCAGTACACCTCCCCCGTAAATATTCCCCTGCGCTAAATATGCTGAGTGTTCTCTAGAAAGGGTTCCCTCATTATGGTGGGAAAAAAATAAAAAACCTATTGAATTATTGTTATATATTTATTATATTATTGTTATTTCTCTTTATAAAATTGAAAATCATATAGATACACACTCAAATATTTAACTAAAAAAAATTCACTCTTCTGCATACGCTTGCAGTAGGCGTAAACCTCCTGAAATTCCATTGGTTCCTGATATCTCAATTAATCTTAAAGAAATGACGACAGTAAGGTAAACCTCCTGAAATTCCATTGGTTCCTGATATCTCAATTAATCGTAAAGAAATGACGACAGTAGGCGTAAACCTCCTGAAATTCTATTGGTTCCTGATATCTCACTAATCGTAAAGAAATGACGACAGTAAGCGTAAACCTCCTGAAATTCAATTGGTTCCTGATATCTCAACCAATCGTAAAGAAATAACGACAGTAGGCGTAAACCTCTTGAAATTCTATTGGTTCCTGATATCTCAACTAATTGAATGAAGCACTACTCAAATAACGGAGCTTTTAATAAACAACATTTTCTACAATACTATATGTATCACTCACCTGTCGGTGGCTATTGTTATTGTGAAAAAAGAATGTTTGGGATTATTGAAACTATTGTTTTTGCAGTTGTATACGCTACAATTGTTAATCATTGTGGAATTAATTTGAAAATAACACAAAATTGAAACAGAATACTTACTGGAATGAAAATAAATGATTAAATAAATGAGCTTTGCTTGTTCATGGTAGATTTTGCCTCAAAGAAATTTAGGTTAGGTTGTATTTTTTTCTTCAACTTCTTTGAATTTTAAATAGTTCTCAAAAAAATGATATTCTTCTAAATATTAAACGAATTAATTATACAAAGGAATTATTTAAGATGTCTAAAATAATAATAATGACATTATTCCAGACATCTTAGAATTATTGATGAAAACAATGAACAAGGAGCAAAATATGAGGTTAAAATCCCTGCGAAACGCTCGAGTCAGACTTGGTGTAAGAAAATCCACGGAGTGCGACTACCTGTTGGTATCTATACTGTGACTCAACTTTGTATATATTTTACAGGGTCGAAAATTTGTGGCACTAGCAGATTATTTTGCAATCGGATGTAGCGAAGTCAATATGAAAGAGGGTGACATCGTAGAACTATTAAGAATGGGCTGCGCTGGATGGTGGTATGTCAGATTGTGCGGTGAGTATAATTTTTTTTTCTCTGAAATGATATGAATCGAATTCAAACAATATAATTATATACAAACCAAAAAAAAAATTGAAGCTGCCAACCTGTGTTCAAGTCCAGTTTTGAATCAACTTAACCAGAATTCAGCATATGGTGGAAAACACTCTTCAACATATTGAAAAATATTTTATTTGAGAATATCATTTTCAGATGTTTCTGAAATAAATTAAGAGGTTATGACGCATTTCCGAAATTGGCAAAGGGTTAAAATGTTAAGAATAAGGAATAACGTGGGAACTTATGAATACAAACGAGAAGAATTAGTGGATATAACCCTCAGGGATTGTTTGTAATCGCATACACGTGCTTCTGGCCTTCATCAGTGTAAATATGGAAGAATATTTTGATATAAAAATCAGTCGAAGGAATCAACAACTCGATTGATTTTCATATCAAGTATACTTTAATTTTTACACTTTTGCGCCGCACTGATGAAGGCCTTAAGCAAGAAACACGTGTCTGCGGTTACAAGAAACTTCTGAGGGTTATGTCCACTAATTCTTACTTATCAATCCATCCTCATAAAGAGAAATTCTTTCTTATTGTCACGTGGAGAAGTTTGAAATATATAAATGTATTTTCAGGATCATCAGTAGAAGGCTGGGCCCCCGCAGCATATCTGGAAAATATTCACCGTAGGTCATCTGGAAGTAGTAGCAGGAGTCAAGATTAATATCGGAAGGGAGCATAAATTATTAATCACTATCTGAAATAATTGTTATCCAACCCTGATATAATTTTCCTATCTGAAAACTCGAAAATGTTCTTGTTCTAGTTGAAATTCTGATGTTGTTTTTAGCATAGACTTTTTTTATACTAATAAATTATCAAAGGGAGATATGCATTATACTCATTTAGCCTTGGATCCTCCTAATACTTAATCAAAAACAAATAAAAAAATCCCATTTCTAAACTATCTCCAACATACATGATGGATCAAGGTGATATGGTCCAGTTTGATCGCTACTCTACAAGCTAATGAATACAAAGAAAAAAAACATACCAAAATATTTCTGTCTATTAGAAATTGATAACAATGATGGTATTCCACTTGAAGTATATACCTCCGCTTCATCATGAATTCAAAACTCTTAAGACAGCTCTAATGAAACCCTGTTGCAGGAAGAGAAACCTAGAGTATTTTTACAACTATAGACCCATAAACTTGATAACATCTTTCGCTAAAATTCTTGTAAACAAAATGCAGAAATTTTTCCAAAAATTCAGGATACTTCCGGACAACCAACACAGATTCATCAGATGTAAGAGTACTGAAATAGCAGTGCTTGAATTTGTACAGAAAGTGATAAAGGACCACTAGGATTGCTTGTTGATCTCTCAAAGGATTGTATTGATCACAAAGTACTGTTGCAGAAGCTTGACACATGTGGAATTACAGGTTGTTGGCCTTAATACCACAAGGTACTATTATGGGACCAATTATTTTCATTGTTGATGGTAATAACCTTCAAAAAGTATTTGAACAGAAGATTGGCAGTGATGAAAAACGAACCATGCAAATTTGGAAATGGATACCATCTTAAACGCTGATAACATTAATGCGATTATTTCGTCCCACAGTATAGAACAGGTAACAGATGGCTTAAGAACTGCTCATTCAACAATTACAGACTGGTGCCAACATAATGTATTGAGGTTCAATCCCGATAAGAGGAAAGAACTATTCTTCGTTAACAGCAGATCCAATATAACCTACCCTGACACCTGACAGTATTAACTTGGACCATGATGCCTCAACAGCAAACTCAGGTATGAAACTTCTTGGACTGATGGTAGACAGACACCTGAATTGGAACAAATATTGCGAAATACTGTTACCAAAATTGAACACAGTGATTTATAGACTTAAAGCGATCAAAAACTATGTTGATTTGAACATATTGAAGATCATATTTATTACGCAAACTTCCAGTCACTTCTTTCTTATGGATTGTCTTTTGAGATTCTTGTTCTCAAGCTGAACAGGTTTTTGTTATTCGAAAGTATGCAATAAGAACGCTATTTGATATCAAATTCAGGACATCCTGTAGAAGTAATTAATTAAAAATAACTTTTTAACACTACTCGTTCTGTTGATCTATAGAATCCTACTGTTCTTCCGCAAGTATTCCCATTATTTTGAAAATGGCAAAAACACAAATTTAACAAGAAGAATTCATGAATATTTCTATCCGATTCACAAGTATTCGAATACTGAACGTATCACTTTATATATGGCTATTAAGTTGTACAATCTTCTTCCTAAAACGATACGAAATGTAATAAATTATAAACCATACCGAAAAGCAATTATGAGTTGATATTAAACTATGAGCCATTTGATGAATTCAAATATACTTGTCAACTACACAGGGGTTGAATATTATTCACTTGTTTTCATTTTGTTGTCATAGTATAATAATCAATGGCTAGGAAATTGTGTACCTCTGATTATTGGTGACTAACCATTCATTCAACATATTTATTTAGTTTATTTGCAATGAATAAATGTAACATCTACCTAACATGTCCCCAAATTTCAGAATAGATTTTTGATCTTATGAGCATATTATTATCAAATATAAAAAATTAAGGTTACAAGTTGTTAGAAAAAAACCTTTCCTAATGTTCTTTAGATTATTAATTTATTTTCAAGACTCAATTCCGTTCAATCTGTTCTATATACAGATAATAAGATCCAGACTTTGAGAAACTTTTCATATAACATCCAAAATGATTGAATTGAGCAATTTCTGAGTGACATAAAAATTTTGTCTAAATTCATAATATTCTGTGTCAAAACTTTAGATTAAACTCGAATGATTCAAAGACTATCGAAATATGAAGAAATTTCTACCTAATCTTCGTTAAAGTGACAAGTCAATACGATTTCAAGATATTATACTTGGTGTTCCAGTTGAAATAATAAAGCGATGTGTTAATTCTGGTATATTCGAAAATTGCATGCTGATACTATCTAATGCTTATTTTTATTATTACTTAAGTAAATTAATAAATGACGTAGGAAAGAAAATAATCTACTCTCTAGCAATATATGTATATTGCAAATAAATAATAACATTAAGCATTTTTATGCATTGATAAGAATGCTTTCAAATAATTAAATCTAGTCAATAGGACATTCTTTCACTAAAATGATGTTATAGCTCTATCGATTCCTGATTATATCAAGAACGTTTTGTGAAAAAAATTCCATTTGCAAGTCAAAAAGTTCAGAAGTTATAAACAATTAAAGATGGTAAAAAAGTGGTGTTAAGTTTGTAACTTATAACCAGTATTCTAATATTTTTTTTGGGTTTTTGAAAAAAGGAATTTACGAAAAAAAATTTCGATTTCCGAAACCGTACCTACATTATAAATCATTTGAATTTAACGTTGAGAATCTAAAAAAAAATCAAAATGTAATCTTTACACTTCAAAAAATTAAGTCCCGTTACGTTAAGTCTGTTTTTTTCACTAAAATTAATTTTCCAACACACTACACCTTTTTCAACTCAAATTTTTCTTTGACTTATATTGCAAATAAAAAAAATATTTGAATAATTGCCAAATTGTCATAAATTTTCTTCGCTTCATATAGCCTTTCTTGTATACCCATAAAATAAAATAGTGCAATAAAAGTTTAAATGAATACAATACATATATTTATAATTTCTTATAATATTTATAATTTTTTATAATAATTAAAATCTTATTTTTAATTTGGCAAAAAAATAAAATTTACCGTATTGTTGTAATTTTTTATTTATCATTTACCGACCGTTTTATGTTAATAAAGACATTTATGAACTAAAAAAAGTATCTCCATTTGTTCATAAATTTTTCATAATCAAATATTTAAAAAAAATATTTTTTACAAATTCCTAAAGAACTGTTATTTATGTTTAAAAAAAATTTTCCTTATTGAAATCGATATCTCATTTCATGATTATATAAAAAAGACTCCATGAATTAAAAAAAAAATATGTAGATTATTCAAGCATCTTTTTATTTAGAAAAAGTTATTTATTGACAATTTCCCTATGACAAAGGCTTAGCTTATTGAAAAAGTTTAATATAAAATTCTAACGGAAATCAGTTTATCGCAGTGATCAGATTATTTAATAATTTTTTCAGATTTTCAATTGTACTGTATATACCATAAACAATATTTTTAAAGTTTCCTACTGACTCACAACGCTATGCGCTCAACCTTAATATGGAGCCCGGACGGAAATTCTCAACATTAAATTAAAATCATTTGTAATGGATGTACCGATTTGGGAAAAAAACATTTTTTAGTAAATTTCTTTCTCTTTCAGGATCATTTTACCACGATCCAAAAAAAATATTAGTTATATAATTATAAGTGAAAAACTACACACCACTATTTACCATCTTCAATTGTTTATAACTTTTAAAATTTTTAATGCATTTTTTTTGCACTATGATCTCGACATAATCCTGAATCGAATGAGATATAGTACATAGTTTTAGTAAAAGTATGTCCTATAAACGTCATTAACTAAACTATTTACTTCGGCCATTCAGAGCATAGCAATTGAAGAGGTTTTGAAACTAATATATTTTATATACGGGATGGCTATTTAAAAACAAACCAGATCTATTTATTTATCACTCAATTAATCAATGAAATATTCCAGCCGAGAGATTCATTTTTAGCAGAAAAGGTTTGCGTTCATCATACAGCAGGCTTCTAAGGCCCTTTAAAATGAAATATCGCTCAATCCCTCTCCCCTATTTAATGGTGAGGGGCTGAAGTGACCCCTTTCAGAGGGTTGGTTAGATAGATCGAAATATGTCCCCCAAAAAAACTATTAGTTATTATAGGATAATCGTATGAGTAATTTGATGAATCAATTGTGTATAAATTGAGTATTTCAATTCAATCCGGAAACGATTGCTTCTGGGCTCGTTCATTATTTTGAGCAGAGAACTGCCATCCCATCATGATATTTCAACGCCCCATAGATCGCGTGAACTTGAATTTTTCACAGTTTCTGAGGTAAAATGTTGCATGACTAAGAGAAAAGATCTTTTCCATTATTTATTCCCAGCTTGTTTGAATTTATCCATTTATCTCTTTCTTGTTGACCCAAAAGCGATAGCTATCGATGGCCATTCCGCTCCAGACGCCTGCGCCTCCAGAAGTCTGCGTATCCAGTCGAATTTCCCATTTTCCATCGAAGTGATGTAGTGTATACGTGCCTTATTTTATTCTAAAAATGAGCCATCGAAATAGATGCAAAGCTAGAATTGTACCGCAACAAAATAAGAAAATTTGTGGAATTATCTGTTTTTGCCAGTTGGTTCTCGTGTTAAGCTGCGTGTCCCTGATTTATTTAACAGTTGTTATTTACATTCCGTCCTACAGGGCTTTCCATTCAGGATTTGAACTGAAACCAGTTATGTGCCAAACTATTAACACTAGCATGATAAATAACTGTAGTTGGGCTTCGTGTGGTGAATGGTGCTTAACGAAAGCTTCTGGATTTTGTCCTCAAATCCATGCGACTGTACGTCAAAACGGCACTAATGTTCAATTCCAAAACTGTACGTCGTTTCATAAATCCTCGTGCCCTCCTGTGGATGGTAATGCAATAAGCAAATTCAATTGCAACAACGGCTCAGAATGTGCAACATTAAAGGGAGTGTTCAATTGTTCTTTAGGACATTGTAGGAATATGTCCGAGATTTACAACTGCCATTACAAAGCTGATGGGTTTACTCTAGACAGTGACAAGGATAATGTTAAGCTGAACGGTTTTTTTGAGTGCAAAGGCTCCAGATGTACCAAAATCAAGAGGGCATTCAGTTGCGATCGAATTTGCCCAGAAAAAATAATATCCACGGGTCACAATGTATTTTTGAATATTGACGATAGTGTTTTCTTTGCTAACTGTTCATCTGCTGTTGCATTTAATGCAGCCAACGGAAATGCCGAGGGGTATGCAGTCAATGCAACGCATATTTGGCACCACAAAGCTGAGCACCTACTAATGGCATCTTGTTATTCTGTGGCTTCTGACCCTAACAAGGGTATCCTAAAGTAGGTGTACAATTTCTTAGTATTTATCAATAAATAATTGTTTCAATGATGGCAGAAATGCCATACTTTTAAAATAAAATGATCTAGTGAATACTCTCCTCCAAACAAGAAGAATATTTGAAACACTAAAAAATGGTTATAAATCTTCAAATACACAAAGATATTTCGGAACAATCATGATTCAATAATTTACTGCAGGAGATATAAGATTCTTCAGTTATTTTATTGATCCGTTATTTCGAGGAACTCGTAGAATTTAATTATACCCAAATGTTTGTAAAATTTTCGAAAATTGGTTGATGAATTTCAATGGCATGCTATCAGCCATTGTGATGTTACAAGGGAAAATGCATTTTAACATAGCTACTTCAACTTTTTTATGAACTGCAAATCCGAAAAATGGTACAGAAAAAAATATATTTTTTGATGTCATAAATCTATAGTTAAAATTAATGTGGAAGTTACATACTGACCCTGTACAGGTATACGGGTATATGTAGATATTGCTATCATATATCGATATTAATATTTTATGGAATAAAACTATAAAAAATGCTGAGATGCGTCTACTTTTGAATTCAGGTATGCGTTATTTAAACATAAATTGAATTGTCCAGGATGATTCGCGTAAGTCTGCCATACTCGATGTTCTTATTTTTAATGGGACACCATTTATATTTGCTGATTTTCGAACTGATTACAAAAAACTATATTGAACTATGAATTATATAGTGTGACATGAAATCTTTGATTTTCATATATTCGGTAAATCATTAATCAATCATCAGAAACACATTAAAATAAATGTTGCACATCATTTACTGGAGTTTTTTAAGTATTGTAGTTTCTAGGCAGTTTGAAGGTATTTGTGATGGAATTAATGGACGTACCTGGATTTATTTAATTGTGAATTTTTCCAAATACAAATAGTTTCGATTTTTATAAGTACCTGCATTTCAGCAGATCTATAGAATACCAATATTTTCAGCGTAATTCATTACGAAATTTAACCTCGTTTAATTCATAACAACCCATTCAGTACATGTAGAATTATATAATATCTCTTCTCAACAAAGATGTCAAATTTCAGATAACTCAGATAATTCCATAAAAATAATCATAATCATAATTGATAGTGATACTTATAAATAGAAAATTGATGTAATATTAGACACGAATACATGAAACTGAAGAAAGATCCTACCTCCACAGTTGAAATGAAGATTTTTAAAATCTTAAATAAATATAGAGATGAATTTCCTGATACATACATTAGATCGAAATTAACATCACTCTTCAGTGAACCTCCACATCTGAGGGTCTACCAAAAATACTTAAAATGAAAATTCCTTTACGACCCATTGTGACTTCCACGAATTTACCATGTCAACAATTGTCTAAATTTCTCTTTGAAATTATTTCTCCTTTAATAAAGCATTTGAAATTTATGCTTAAAAGTACAAAAGACTTCGTATAAATAATGAGAAACCAAGAAATCTTTGAATGACGGGTTTATTAACCAATATCTTAACGGATAAAACACTGATAATAAAATTATGAGATATCATGCGAATTCCTAAGATTTTTTATCGGAGAAACAAAACACCCTTGAAAGTAGGAATAGAAGAACATCAAAAAATTTCCCAAGTGTTTGACACCGATATATCCAATTCCGTCAAACATGCTGTAAATAAGAATCATTAGATATACATACATACAAAGATATATCTATTATATTCAAAGAAGGGAAATCTTTAGAAGAAAAATCAAGGAGGACGAATTTATGAAAATCGTTTTCAATTCATTCCTTGATTCAAAAGGTGACGTGTCTCCGTATTTTTTTATTATTTCCTAATGATATAATGAATTTAATTCCATATGTAGTTTCCACACAATTAATCATATTCTATATATAAATTTGATCATGATGGGAGATTTTAATGAGTAAATTACAAATGCATGTGATGGTTTGGCTCAATTATCATGATTGAGTGTTCGATCACAAATTGATGGAAGCTAAACAGAAGAATACATTTAGTAACCGTATTGAATTTCATCAATAATTTTATATTATGCATTTGCTGCAATTTCCATCTGAAAAACTTAATGAGTTAAAATTCCAAATTTTGAAATTGAGCTCTGAGTTCGGATGTTCTTCGAAAGTAGATATATAAATAGATGAATTGATTTTTTACGAAGAAAACGAGTTTTTTGTTTAATTTTTTTAATTTTTAGTGCTACTGACTGCATCAATGGCTCAATTTATAGTTTGGACGATGTTCCGAAGCCTTCCATGTCCTTCAAACAATATTGGAATTTGACTGGAAAATGGAAACAAATAATTGATCCAAAAGAACAAAAATTCCTACCTATGCAATCGGTTTTGACAATATACAATCATTCCAGACTCTATATCAATCTTGAAGGTTGTGTGAATACATTGAAAGGGGAATGTATACAATTTTTACACTCTCATGGAAGAGATGGAAAGAATGAAACTGCATATTCTAAATATCCTTGTTTTTATAATAAGGTAAGAAATGGTATTCAGAATTGTAAGTGTTAAATATTTCCCGTACTTACGCCAAATAATATATGCTGTACAAACATCCTATTGGGAAACTACTGAACGTATTTTCATGAAATTCAGCACTTAGAAGTATTTCATAATGCTGATGAAATCTAAAATATTTTCAAGGCATGAGCACCTCCGATTTTTCCGGAAATGACGTCAACTTCCGTTTTTCAAATTAGAACACCATTTTTTTATTGCAGAAATAGATTCCTTAGAAAATTTCAAGTTATTTTGATGAAACATTTTTCAGTTTTGGTTGGAAAATTCGAAAAAAAAATCGAAAATAGAGCTCCGCTGAAACAAGAATAACTTCGAGGTTTTTGGATGGAAAATTTTCATTTTTGGGATTTTTCAAGATGTAAGATTGATGTATCCACTTTAAAAATCGAAATCGCTATTCATGATACAGGGGGTGAAAAAATCGCTTTCAAAGTTAGGGATGACAAAATCGTGAAAAATCAATTTTTTCAAATTAGAACCCCATTTTTTTATGGCAGATATTGAATCTACGTTAAAAAATAATGTGAGTATATGCATCACACCCTTCCACTAAAGTGAATATTTTCTGAGTTATTCACAAAAAACTGTTTTTCGTCTTGAATTTTCAGCTATTTCTTTTCCCTAGACGCCAAAAAGATGAAATTTTCAGGAACAAAATAACTTGAAATTTTCTAAGGAATCTATTTCTGCAATAAAAAAATGGTGTTCTAATTTGAAAAACGGAAGTTGACGATATTTCCGGAAAAACCGGAGGTGCTCATGAGTTGAAAATATTTTAGATTTCATCAGCATCGTGAAATACTTATAAGTGATGAATTTCATGAAAATACGTTCAGTAGTTTCCCGTATAAATATGGGTGAGGTTCCTCGTGGAAGACCCTGTAGAGCTTCTGAAGGAAACAGGAGAGGTTTTCCGTAAATAACATCACTTCTGGACGACCTCAATTCTTCTCATACAGTAATTCTTAGCCTCACCCCAGCTTATCTTATTTGAGATTGACACAGAGAAATGTATATCTTCTTCAGGTCTGACATGTATAGGGTCTTTCAACAAGAACTTTGTTTATTAATTGTCACCACACCTACCACATGACAGCATTGACAGTAGATACTTTGGCAATTGTTACAATGAATTCAATTTAGCTCCAAACTCGCATAGCAGTAATTAAAACTCACTATAAAAATGGTGGTTCTGTTAAAATTACATTCCGTAAAATTCGTGATATTTTCGGACAACATAAACGACCTTCTGAGACCGCTATTACGAATTTGGTCGCTAAATTTGAGTCGACGGGCTCTGTACAAAATGTGCCAACGGGCCGTTCATCTGAAAACATCGCAGCCTTGAGCCACAGTGTTGAAGAAGATCCAAATTTGATAATTTCTCCACGTTCTCAACAATTGGGGTTATCCTAAACCATCATAAGGCGAATTTTGCATAAGGATTTGGCTTTGAAGCGTTACAAGATTCAACTAGTGCAGGAATTGAAGCCGACCTACCATTCACCTCGCCGTAGATTCCCTCAGTTCATTCTCGAAAAACCCACTGGTTTTTCTGAAAAAATCATTTTTTCATACGAAGCCCATTTTCACTTGCCAGGGTACGTCAACAAGCAACGTTGCCGCATTTGGGCTTCTGAAAATCCTAGAGCGATTATTCAGAAACCTTTGCATGCTCAACGTGGGATTGGGCCGTTTTGATCACGCTATGCTCAATTTTGGTCTATCATTGATGACATGGATATCACTGACATGTGGTTTCACAAGACGGTGTCACTTGTCACACAGCCAATGAGATGATCAATTTATTGGAAACCAAATTTGCTGATAGCATAATTTCACGAAATTCAATTGTATCAGCTAGATCGTGTGATTTAAGACGATTATACTCGTATATTTTTTTGTGGGGCTATCTTAAGGACAGAGTCTATACGGAGCCAATCGAATCGATGGCAGCCTTAAAACCCGAAATCTTTGATGTGATAGCCGAAATAGACCCGACATTTTGCCAAAAAGTGATTGAAAATTTCGATGAAAGACTTTACTTCTGTCAGCGTGGTCCTGCTGGACATTTGTCAGATATCTTTTTTCATTCATAATTGACGAACTTTTCTTTTTGTAATACAATATTAATTTGAATCATCGTCCTCAACATTTCTTGTTTTATTTTATTTTAAACAACAAACTTCTTATTGAAAGACCCTTTAAAAGTAATTTTTAAGATACTTGCCAAGCAAGTAGTTTATCCACTAAATCATTTATGTGTTTGTCTCATCTGTTACTGCAACTTAGTAGTTGAGTTCATTCATTTATATTCCGAGTTGCTTGCTCGATTCAATAATTCTACACTCTGTATATGTTCATATCATTTTCCGATAAACGCGTAACATATGTTGGAGCATATGACCTATGTCGAACAGACAGAGTACGAAATCGGCGTTCATCCATGAAGTACAACACTTTTCTCCGCAATGAATGAATTTCTCGATAAATCTACAAATTAGAACTCTGGTGAAAAAGTGACTATTCTCGCTCGCGAGTGCCTGGACAGGTGAATTCAGCCGTACTGTGAAACCAGGTAGGCAGAAGTCAGTGCTCCAGCATTCGATTTTCTTTCGAGTCATTTTTTTCTTATTGTCAGAATTTCATTGTTAATTTTCTTTCGTTTTCGTTTAACTTTCAAAGGCCCTTGTCGTGCCACCATCTAAGATGTCGATCGATAGTAATACCCAGATATCTAACATGCTCAGCTCCAAAGATTGATGTTGTGTTGTCAAGTTGGTAATGGTAACTATTTTGTTTTCTTCAAATTCGTATGTTACTTTGGCGCTTCTGGACAATTTACGTGAGTCATCACTTTTCGATGCGTTTTTACCGCAAACCGTTGGTCCGAGCGACTTCAACAATGTAAACCTTTTTGAGGAAAAAAAAATTGAGGAATAGCTTTTTCTAGTCCAGAATGACATACAGTGTAAGGTCAAAGAGTTACGGTTGATTTAAATGCGGAGGAATCCTGTATGTGGGGCCCGCTATTAGTAATTTAAATTTGTCGGTCCATGTGCCGAACACCCTGTATACCACATTTCGTTCAATTCTTACCTCTTTGTCCAAAGTTATTGAAAAAAACAAATAAAAAATAAACTTTAACACTCTGTATTTCTTAAAGGATGCAGTTTCTGACATATATTCATGGGAACTTTTTTTCATGTTTTATGGTATTGCGTGGTTCTATGAATGGTTCTTTTTTTTGTTACCCTGTATACTTATGTACTATTTTTCAAGTAACGTTTAACTCAAGCCAAATGTTTATTTTCAGCATGACAATTTCATGGTGATAGCCAGGTATAATTTAGAAAAAACCAGGAAAGAACTAGTAATCGCTTTGAGCGTACCATCAGTATTTTTCGTAGTTTCCTTCATTACCCTCTGCATTATAATGCAATCCGTAAGGGTTGATGATGACACAAGAATGCGCTGTAAATATTGCTGCACTCAAGACTCAGATCTCACAGAAATGATGGTTGATAGCAATAAATATGAATTATCATCCCCTGAATCAGAAGGACCATCGAAACGCTTCGATAAAAATCGGAAATAAAAGAGGTAAATAAAAAAACCAGAAAACTGAATGAAATTTAAGATATATTTGTTCGCAGGTACTTTATGCTTCGTCTTATGATACGCTTGATGCGCTTAGTACTTATTCCATGAGTCGTCCACCATTCCCACTGTATTCACGATGTTGGAATTTTTGTGATGAATTTTAGACGTACCTTGGTCTTTATTCTTTCCACTTCTCAACGTCTAAAGGATTTGTTATGATTGATTCGTGTACATAAGTGTATTATAATAGCAACAAATATGTATTTTTGTTGAGTGTAGCAAATGTAATCATGTAAATGTATTTTTTCGATGTTATACACTTATACCATTACCTAAAGCGTAACAATCTTCGAAAAAGGTGAGACTGAACAAATGGTCCAATGTTCCCTTTATAAATTATTATTTCGAAAGAACACAAGTGCCCTAAGATCAAAAGTTCGTTACGCTTATGGTCCTTTATTGACTGTTGTCGACCAAACCCGCTAAGTGTGTCTTAAATATAATGTTTCATGAAACTGGCATTATCTAGCTTTTGTAATCAATCAATATTTGGTAATTAATTGAAAAGATACGAAGAATTTTTTTTGAGACTATTTACTGAAGATTCTTGAACGATTGTTGTTCATTCTACTCTGTTTACAATGTTACAGTTAAATTTCAAGGAATATTACGTTGTACTGTATTATTTCGAATGTATATTTTTATAATTGTTATTCCAGTGTGAAAAATAAATGTACATTAGAGCAAACAATGTAAATTCAACCCATTGAACGATTAATACCTGAATGGAATGCGAAATTAACTAATTACTCACTTTAAGATCTCCTTTTTGGAAAGAACTGTTAGAATATATTTTAGATAGCATCACATACAATTTCATTGATTTCAATTGTTATATGGACAAACTAGTAAGATGAACGCATTCGTCTGATAGAATTTTGTTGACAATATAAAAGAAACAATTTTTCAACATTGAAAAATGGTCTTCCACAAGGATAAGTTCTAGTCCCTTCACTCTTCAATTTATGTGATTCACCTACGACCACATCTCCGAAATTTGTATATGCTGATAACATTACCACATTGGAGAACATTCTACCAACTGATTTGAAGATTTAAAGAAATTATTTTGTTGAATGGCGTGTGACAAGCAAAACAAAACAGAGGATTCCTGATTCAATATAGAAAACTGGATATAACTTTTCATAAATCTCCGCTCAAACATAAATTCTATACCGAGTACTCAGAAATTAAATTAGATTCATCTCTAAATTTCAAGGCTCATTGAGATGATCTGCGCCTGAAACTGAAATCTAGAATTAATATTCTTCAGAAATAAGCTGAATTTCCTCGGCACAGCATTTTCGGCCTTACTATTTCCTGAAGCTGAGTAATGTAGCTCTGTTTGGTTCAATAGTGTACATATACAAAAAATTGATGCACGATTGAATATATCCATTGGAATGATCACTGGACATCGGTCCATTCATCTCAAACATCATTCTTTTCCCAATTATTTCATACATTCCAAAAAAGAAAATTTCAAGATTATGAAATCGCATAAACCGTCATGGTATAATAATGTCCTCAGTATGAACATAACAGGTGAAAAGTTGTGGCAGATTGAATGGAACTCTTATGAAACATTCGTTAGAGATCTTATTTCTGATCGTTCTAAAGAAATTTCTGGTTTTGTTTTTATTAGACAATTTTTGTTTCCTGAAACTTTTTGCCAAATACACATGTTATATTGTTTGCTAAAATAAATTAAGCTTGAGATTTTCCAGCAAGTCTTAAAAATTCATATGGAGAAAGTCTTGGTTAGTCCTATAGAAATTGAATTGAATATTTGCTCCCCTTTTGTATTCCTTTGTGCTGATCAGATTTTCTGATCTTCTTTCTAAAAATCAGTAGATTGTCGGAGAAATAGTTTCGAAAACTTCAAAGAATAAAGGAAAAATATAACGGAGCAAAGCAGTACAAATTTGTCATCAAACAGCACGAATCTATACAAAATCATCACAAATTTTCATTACAAATTCAAAAAATGCTCGGTCAATTATACACGCGACAAAAAATGGATGTATTTGTTGTGTTTTCAACGATATCCTGTCAACCGAGGGGGTTAGTGAACTCATAATTTAACAATTTGTTTGGACTGCATGGTTAAATTTAACACACAGGTTCGATATTTCGATAGCATACAAAAGAAATTCCTTCTGCATTCGGTTTTGTAATGCGAAAACTCCTCTGATAAAACATTTTTCTGATAAAACCTTTTTTTCATTAAACAGATCCTTTTTACTACTAAAATTACCATTCAAAAGAGATATATATATATTGGATATACTTATCATGTACATAATTCCTTAAATTATATAGAGGGTTTTCCATTCCCAATATCTACTATTGATGATCTTCAAATTCATTATTGAAAATAATAGGGATTATTTGAATATTAGTCAACTTTCTTCAAATGTCAATTAACAGAACTCACAAAAATTCTATTTGTCTCTTATGTGTGATGTGATAATCGTAAAATTGGTCATTAATTTCAATACGTCCAGCAATTCTTCGACGTATTGACTAAACTGGAATAGGGTAGACTATGGTTTTGAGATGGTCCAAAAAAAAATCTAAATCATTAAGTTCGGGAGATGCCGAGGGCCTCCAACGGTATTCGTCATCCAATTATTGGCCAGAAAGCACAGTTAAGTGGGCTGGAGCTTCATTATGCAAAAAGGATTTATCTTCCTTGAAGCAGTACATCTTTCAACAGTTTTGGCAGAACCCATCTAGAAATTTTCGATAATTTGTATCGTTTAACATACGAGAAGAAGTTTGGCAGGTGGTTAAGAAATTTTTTCTTGTTTAAATTCGAATGAAAAACATTAAATACAAACTATTCCTTTTATTTCTGGACGTACCACATTCACTCAACGCGGGCAATTTAAATGAGAATTTTCGCAAACTTTTTTTGTCAAATTGCCATAAAATCTTGACAATAATCTTCTGAAAGTTGACACTTTCGAAAAATCATATGGATAATCTATTCTGGTAGTTAGGTCAGGTACTTATTAACCGATAAAGTAAATCTAAGAATGCAGATTGTTTATCTTTCTCGAATTCATTAGTGAATTTAATTATTCTGGATCATCCGTCAATGGTAAAAATAGCCCAAGCAATCATCAAATAAAATTTTGTTGTTGTTGATTGTTTTGACTGTGGATCTGGTCCATGAGAGCCTCCCAAGATCTGGTTTACTCCGTGAGAAATCAAAACTGATTGCATCACAATCATACATTCATATCACATCGATCATTTTTTGTTACATTTGAACAATGGGTAAAAGTTGGATTTTAGCGGGGTTCTGAAAAGTCAAGAAAGGTAGTTAGCAAATTTCTCCCCGAACCTACACGTATGTGAAGAAATTCAACGGTTATATCCCCTCCGAAGTGGTTCCTACTGTTCGAAAGGTAACAAACCAGTTCAGAATACAATCTTCACAGTATGTGGAAGCCTTCTTCTACAGGTACTGTCTAACTGTACCCAGACGGCCATCTGAATTTTCAGTACGATGATTGAATTTTCAATGTGAATAAATTTTGTATGAAATATGTTTGTGGTGAGCATTGTCATGAATGAACTACGTTCATTTCTTCATCTGAAGCAACCAGTACATACGTTTACTCCATGTCTTCGAGGGATAAAGGAGGATTGGATATACCCATCTGTCAGATTCTCATAACAAGTAAATATTCATTTAATCTTGAATATTACCTGAATTCATTTTCCAACTAAATCATTAGTCATAAATGAAATTAGTGGACCTAGTAGTATAACTGATGTAAATTGATTTTTTTAACTTCACTTAATTTATGTAGGACACTGTTACCTACGTTGAAAGCCTATCATCCAATATATCAACAGAAAGCAAAATTCATAATAAACAATTTGAAACATCTAGAATAAAAATCACGAATTAAGAAAATATTATTAATGTTGATATATTTAACAAATTTTTCAATTCATAAATACCTAACAGTTCGAAATTTAGATTAAGATTTTCCTGGATATGAGTAAAATAAATACGCATTTGAAAAATAGAACATTTCGCTAGTTAAGGCATTTATTTGATTGACATTGGGTGAAATTAACCGTTTGGAAATTTATAATGATTATTCAGATAAATAACACAGTTCCACCGTGATATAGGACAACGAACGAATGTTCACAACGACAAGACAGTACTATGTATTTTTTTTTCCAAAAATGAATCAAGAAAAGAACTAGTTTAAGTACCCTACTTCTTGTCATCAAAAAAAAACCAATAAGAAATCGAATTTATATGAATGAACAAAAATTTAAAGATTTGAAAATCCCACAGCTTGAGATGGATCAAATTAAGCAACTGATAACTTATTCTGTTGAGTTAATGAATTTGTTTCAAACGACCCATTACTTTTTCTACACCCTTAAAACTTCTGTTAGTTTCTTTTTACAACTTCACTTAATTTATTCAGTACTCTGTTATCTACGTTGAACGGAGAGAGCAGAATTCATAATGCAATATTTGAAAAATCTAGTGCAAAAGTTGAGAAAATTCCATTTCATAAATACCTAACACTTCGAAATCTAGATTAAGATTTTCCTGGATATTGATAAAATAAATAAGCACTTTAAAAATAGAACAATATTTCGCTGCTTAAGGCATTTATTCGATTGACGTTGTGTAAAATTCACCGTCTGAAAATTTAGAATGAATTCAGACGAATAACACAGTTTCACAGTGATATAGGACAACGAACGAATTTTCCCAAACTCAGGACCGTATTCAGTATTTTTTATTTCATTCTTTGATAATTAGATTTGTAATGTATTGTCCTCCTGAAAAACCGTGCAACTCAGATATTCCAAAACATTTTATTGGATGCTAATGCTTCAAAAATATTTTGAGTGTCCTCTCGCTACAATATTATCTATTGCTCAATTTTTTCTTTCTTGAGAAATATGAATATGGCTTTTCTGTATTTAGGGAGATGATTCTGAGCAGAATTAACTCAAAAGCTTCTTTGCAACACCTTCGATTGGTGATTGAAGCTGATCAATCAATAAATGAGGAATATGGTCGATTCAAAATGTTTCATCATGTTTACCTTTCTTTTAACAGTTTCAGTTTTCAGTTTATGTTGTTCAAATTTATTCTGAACTCCTAGACATTCCCGATAAACTAACGTATTATTAAAAATTCCAGGAATATTTAGAGAGAAAAATGTAGAAAAGCACTGATATTATATCCGGAGCTTTTGAGCTCTTGTTCAAAAGTTTTCTTCTTGACCCTGGAATTCAAATTCAAACAGCACAATGTATTATCTAAAATTGCTGAAAAACGATTTTCAAACATGATTTTTTTATGGAACGAATTTCAATAGGTCTTATTTGAATCGATAATTACTCGAGTGTCGTAGAGACCTAATGGATCATGAAAAAAATTTTTACCCAGCTCTGATAGTTTTATTCATTGTAGATAAGAAAATTTTGTACTTTTTTCTGAACACATTTGAACAACTTTTGGCCATTTTCGAGCTAGAGGGGGTGAAAGCGAGGAGAAGTTAAGGATACTTTCGAACAGACAGCAGTGAGCCTAAACCTTTGCAGAAAATTATATATGACGAACAGCGCGGCGTGATTCTATTTTTGCTCGCAGAAAATTTTGAACCGTGTGATATTTATCTGAAGATAACTGCACAGTATAGTACTTTGTGTATAGATTCATCAAGTTTATATTCATGGATCGATCAGTTCCAAAATGGCTGTCAGGCGACCAATCAAGATTTCATATATAAATCATCAAAATTATGTGCTAGCTTCGGTACAATACATAAAATTATCCATGGCAAGTTAAATTTTCAAAAAACATATGCCAGATAGGTTCTCAAAATGCGCTCTCCCACACCGCTCGCCTAACCACGGAACTTCTGGAAAAATTGGGCTAGGAAGTAATCCCAGATTCCCCTTAGAGCCCCGATTTAGCTCCATGTGATTTTGACCTCTTTGGACCGTTGAAAAATCATTTGCCCGAAAAGGTTTTTGAAGACAACGAAATCCTCAAGAAACATTTCCTTTTGTAGCTCCGACAGCAACCCAAAGTATAGAAAGTAGAGGAATACAGAACATGGTATCACGATGGGAGAAATATATATGTTTAAAGGGGATGATGTAAAGAAGTATGTGTACTTTGAAGGAAAAATTTGAATTTTTACTATTTTTATAGCAGTTCTTCCGACTACGAGGGTTACCTTTTATATTTCGGGATTGGACAATATTAGTGTGGCAATCTGCCAACTGACAGCTCTATCGTAAAACTTTTTCTTGAGGTTATACGTAGTCAGAACGTTGACCATCAAAAAAATTTGTTCACGTTGGATCTCACACAATTTGTCAATCGCTCAAAAAAGGCTCGTGTTGATTGGTCGAAAGAAATGCTCCAGAAATACGATCGCGGTGCTTCGAAGCTCTTCTATGACATCGTAACAGGTGATGAATCATGGATTTACGCGTATCAGAAAGTAAACAGCAGTCGACAGTATGATTGTTTCAAGATGAGCCAAATCCAATAAAAGTTGCTCGCACACGAAGTTCTTCCGAGCAAATGGTCACCTGTTTTTTCGCAAAACTTGGACATGTCGCAATCGTAATACTAGAACAACGCAGAACAGTCAATTCTGAGTGGTATACAACCATTTGTTTGCCAGTTGACTTTCAAGAAATCGGGAAAATCAACTGCATTTTTGAGCACTCGATTTAATGAGTCATCCGCCTTATAGTCCTGACCTGGCACCGAATGACTTCTTTTTATTCCTCTACGTAAAAAATCAACGTTTTTCGACACCTGAAGAAGCGGTTTATGCATTCAGAATGCATGTTTTAAAGATACCTCAGAGTGGCAAAAGTGCTTCGAGAATTGGTTCAAACGCATGCAAAAGTATATAGATCTTAATGGGGAATATTTTGAAAAACAATGAAGCGATTTTCTATGATTAATATTTGTTTTTATTCTCTAATACCGAAATATAAAAGGCAACCTTCGTACTTGAAATATCCACTTAAAATCTCAGTTGATAACGATCACACACATTAGGGTTTACCGGGGATCAAACCTGCACAGGTACAACTTCGCAAGACCGTAGCGTATGTAGCCAGTTCGATTTTGCTCCGACGACCTGCGCAGACTTCAAATTACGACACACACGGTTCTACTGCGCAGATAGACCGTAGCGTGTGTGACCGACATAATAACCATCATCGAGAGATAATCGTAATCTATTAAACAACCGGTCCTCAATATTCTTCTTCTAATTTGTATTTATATTTGATTTAGTTAAATTTATTCGAAGAAATGACTCATAAGGTGAACATTTTCAGGGTCGAACTAATGGGTTCCATGCGTTACAGCAGCCGGGTGGGTTCCATTTCGCCTCCGCCACCTGGTCTGGGTCCCTGTTACCGTACACAATGTTGTTGGCCCAATGCACTTGGGGATCTACACAACTTCTCCTGGACTTCGACTCTGGCTAACACATCTATAAATAACTACGATATAGCTAGTTACGCAAATAAGTTAAAGATTGAGAAAGCTACGTCAGATTCGCCTCGGCAAGCATCAGTGCGCGATCAATTCCTTTTTTCAAATAAGTTTATACTGAAAGGAAAATTGCGTCGTTGTGGACAAGTGCGGCGCCATATGTACGATGGGCTTAACAGTTACGAAAATGAAGACATTTTGAACAACCTGGATCGACTTCCCAGGTTCCGCTTCGGCGGCAATCGATCTAACCACAAAGTGAAAGAGCTGGAGAAGGGAGCGAGTGAACAACTGTTGAGAGATGTGAATGATCGTCTTCGACGCAGTCCTGCAGTGCCACCTAGAACCAAACGAAACGCTAATTCTATAAAACCGCCGTCTAAAACTAATCAACAACAACAATCAACAACACCTCAACGTCCAACACCGCTTAGAAGTGCATCCTTTTCCCAAGTGGAATATCTACCAGATGGAAAGAAATACATTAGGAAATCTGAGGAAACACCATCTCCTTCGGAGATCAACAATTTACACCAAAGCGGTATTGCGACATTTCCAAGACACAAAAACAACACGAAATACGAAGATATCTTTAGGAAACCAACTCAGAAAAACGTAGCATCCGAGTCCGACAAAAATATGATCACCAAAGACGTGATACGAACAGAAAATCCCGAAAATACTCCGAAACAAAGCGATTTCAAAGAATTCCCTGCAGGTATAAGTAGATTATCATCCAGTGATTCTATCGAGGACAAAAAATTCAAATCTAAGAGAAGGAAAGGGATATATCTTTCCCAATGGTCGGCATTCAGTGAATCACCCGAAAATATAATACCCCAATTCGTAGAAAATGGAGATTTCAGCTCGATAGAACAAAAAAACTCTGAACCTCAGAAAAATTCAAACATGGAAAGCAAATTGAACGATCTTTCTCAGTGGAGTAGTCCACAAGAGGAACCTCTGAGTCCAGAAGACAATAACACACCTCCTGAATGGCCCAGCAGATACAAAATAAGCCCAATGTATCTTTTTGAAAGAACCAATTCTGTTGAATCCCATTCGAGAGAAGCGAGCATACAACGCATGGATTCATTTTCTGAAGATGAATCTGAGAGAAAATCCGACCAAATTTCTCTATTACAGTCTGATCTCTCCGATCTGGATGGTAAGGTGGCACCTAAAAGATACACCAAACGACCTCTTAGAGGACCTTATGGCCAAATGTTGGAAGCCGAAATGAAGAAACCTGAACTAGTTATGAAGAGTAATTACGATCTAAATTTCCTAAACGACATATCATCTAACAATTCAGCCATAAGGTCCTCGTCGATGAAGTTGGAGAACGAATTCAAACCGAAACATTCTAAACGAGAATCTAGTTCCAAATCTTACGATGAAAATCAACTTAAAGACTGTTGCAATCATATCAATGACAAACATAAAACTGTAATGCCTAAGAGAAAAGTAAGTGCTGATAATTTGATCATAGACAGTAATCAGTTGGTGAGCCATTCAAGAAATACACCGAGTCCGTTGAAATTCGAAAATTTGAGTAACCCTGTTGTATCTAACCAATTGCTGACCCAGTTACTACAAGGGAGCTCTGAACAACTGGCGATTCTAGCTGCTAAAGAAAAACTATCGAACGTAAGTTTAGTTTTACTATAGATATATTCCTTCTGTTTTATTCATCCCAATGATATTTCACTTGAATGTATAACTAGCTGACTTCGCATAGCCTCACAGTGGGAATTTTATTTTTTCAGTTTTTTAATACTTCTCTGCTATTCTGTATGCCTTCTCTGTACGCTTTATCTACAACTGATCCTATTTTTCATTGCAATTTATGTGAGGGTACTCCAGGAAATTCCAATGAATTCGAAAACTCTGTGGGATAGTTTCGACTTTTGCCTCTTTTAAAGCTTCAGTTTCATCAATAACGTGACGTGAGTTATTTCTCTCCAACATTTTAATTAAGAACTATTGAAATTAATTTCAGTTGAATGTGAATGAATACCTTATTAGACTAAAGCTTAAAAATGCCAAAAATCGAAGCTTGTAACTTATTCTATTTGTTTTGTAATGTTCAATTGATTTTTCTGTAGTTTTTTGAATTGTTTGAAATTATGATAAGAAAAAATAATATTTCCTCTCTTTTTCATAATGGAACAATGTTTTCTGGATCGACTATTATAGTCAATTGGGTTCTAGAGAATACAATTGTTCCACACGCATACTCCGTCTTTTTAACTTTTAGACAGTTCTGTTCATTTCTGGAAAAAAGAAAAATATGACATATACGATCTTTTTTGGATTTTTTTAAATAAATTTAAAAAGACCCGTTTCCAAGGGAAAAAACATTGAAAAGATCAGTTATTTCATTACAAGAGTGTTTCGTGCAGAGCTCTTCATAAAATTTGAACTTTTCCTTGTTATTTCCTTGGTTGAGTCGGTGCACCACTAGGAACTATCGCGCAAATAACTCCGCTTTGCTTACAAATGCCATCCTGTATATATTTGATTCCGATTCATGGTCATTTCGATTTGTCCTCATGTGGCTCTGAATTAGGATCTCTCATAATATTTATGGTTATTTGTGAAAATAACTCTTTATTTTTGGTTCACGTATTTGATGTTGGGACCAATAATAACCTTCGAGATGGCACTGCGTTGGAGAAATTGGTGAATGTTGTTATTCTTCGGGATTTCCATTGATTTGAAAATAATTTCTTCCGTAGAATCTCTTTTATTTTGGAATGTCAATACGTACTATTAGAAGACTGCATGCTATAGACCTAAAATGAAAAAGGAATTTATGAAAAGATCATGAACTTACGCTAGTCAAAGTTATCGGAAAACTATTTTTTCTATAAAAATAAGCTATTGAACTATGCCGTAATATCACAGTATAGGAACCAAGCAGTAGTCGCACTCCGTGGATTTTGAACTGAAATCGCCTACACCAAAGGGAACATGCGCATTCCTCCCTGTGTATCTAATCTTATCGACCGCGAATTAAAAAATTGATTAGAAAAGGTTATCTGAAAACTTAAATATTTTGATTTAAGCTGGTAATAAGTTTTCACAGTGATATTTGAAGTGTATGGACCATTGTTTTGTCTATATTCATATAAAAATTATGACTCCGCTCATAATGTAACCGTAAATGTAATCACATTTCCGCATTAACAGAACGCATTCAATAAAAGATATATTGTTTTATTGTGGTTTTAATATCACTTTGAAAGAAACAGTAATTAGTGATGAAATTTACTCAATAGTTTACTGCGGAACAGCCTCTGAAACTTTTTGAAATGTGTTGGAAATCATAGATACCTTAGGTTTGTAAGTGGAATGACTCATTAAAATTTTTCTAAACGAAGATTGAGTTGAAGAGTAGGTATTATATGGAAAAATAAGTAGTTGGTGGTTGAAAGCATCGAATGTGTTTAATATAAAATCCTCAATACTTAAATCTCACTGAAACATTAATCTTCGAGTCCAAGAAAAATAACTTTCTTTTTATATTGAATTGTTTCGAACAATTTTTTTCAATGAATTCTCTGATGATTTAGTTTGAACTGATACTATTTTTTACTATATTCAATTTATGAAAAGAGGATGATTATGGAATTCTAGAATTAGTGGCAAGTTTTTGCGAGGGACCTGAACTGAACTTGAGTGAAAAGCGGGGAAAGGGGGGAAGATTTAGCTTAAAAAACTCTTTCCTGGGGGGGGGGGCCAAATAACCCCCAGTACACCCCCCTCGTAAATACTCCCTGCGCTAAATATGTCGAGTGTTCTCTAGAAAGTGTTCCCTCATTATGGTGAGAAAAAAATAAAAAACCTATTGAATTATTGTTATATATAAGTATATTATATTATTGTTATTTCTATTTATAAAATTGAAAATCATATAGATACACACTCAAATATTTATCTAAAAAAATTTCACTCTTCTGCATACGCATGCAGTAGGCGAAAACCTCCTGAAATTCCATTGGCTCCTGATATCTAAACTAATAGTAAAGAAATGACGACAGTACGCGTAAACCTCCTGAAATTTCATTGGTTCCTGATATCTCAACTAATCGTAAAGAAATGACGATAGTAGGCGTAAACCTCCTGAAATTCCATTGGTTCCTGATATCTCAACTAATCTCAACTAATTGAATGAAGCACTACTCAAATAACGGAGCTTTTAATAAACAACATTTTCTACAATACTATATATATCACTGACCTGTCGGTGTCAAATGGTATTGAAAAAAGAAAGTTTGGGATTATTGAAACTATTGTTTTTGCAGTAGTATACGCTACAATTGTTAATCATTTTGGAATTAATTTGAAAACAACAAAAAATTGAAACAGAATACTTACTGGAATTAAAATAAATGATTAAATAAATGAGCTTTACTGGTTCATGGTAGATTTTGACTCAAAGAAATTACACTGAATTATAGGTTAGGTTGTATTTTTTTCTTCAACTTCTTAAATAGATCTCAAAAAATTATATTCTTCTAAATATTAAACGAATTAATTCTACAAAGGAATTATTTAAGATGTCTAAAATAATACTAATGACATTATTCCAGACATTTTAGAATTATTGATGAAAACAATGAACAAGGACCAAAATATGAGGTTAGAATCGAGATGCGCAAGTCAGACTTGGTGTAAGAAACTCCACGGAGTTCGACTACTGGTTGGTATCTATACTGTGGTAATACTAGGTTCCCATTTGGAACGAGGAAGTACAATTTGTTTCCGCTATAATCGAAACTTGTAGGGGATGTAGTTCGATAAAACATCGGCCAATAAGTCCGGCGCCTAGGAAGAAAAACAGAATTTCTTGTCGATTTTTTTTAAATTTATCAATACACCATCCATTTCAAAAGTAACCGAACCAAAAAAAAAAAAATAGTACCACTAGTGCAATCTATTGTAATATTCCACCTGTAGATGGTACCTCATTAACAACTTGTATAAATTTCATTACATTTGGATGCATATAACAAAAGTTATTGCGTTTCAAATATCAATGTGTTTCGTACATCGGTCGAAAAATGAGTTTCAAAGAGCTTCAAAATTGATTTTTGTGTTTAACTTGGAAAAACTTTTACTGAAATGCATCAAATGCTACAAAATGCATATGGTTATGATTGTCTATCCCGTACGCAAGTTTACGAGTGGTCAGGACGATTCAAATCGGGTAAAGAGACGCTGGATGATGACGAAAGATCAGGCAGTCCCAGAACCAGATTGTCGGAAGAAAACATCGAAAAAGTGCGTGAATTCATCAAAAATAACAAAAAATCCTCGGTGAAAGTTATTGAAATGGAATGAGGCAACTCTCAAACAACCGTATACCGAATTTGGGCCTTAAGAAAGTTAATTCACGGTTTGTACCACACAAACTCACCGAAGACCAAAAAGTTGATCGTTAAGCATTACAAAGACATCGTTAGAAGAGCTCGGAAGGATCAAAATTTCTTGAAATCGATTGTAACAGGTGACGAGACTTGGTGTTTCTAATATGAGCCTGAAACAAAGCGGCCAAGTGCTGAATGGAGAGCGTCAGATGAAAGAACGCCCAAAAAAGTCGCTTGAATAAAGCTAAGTTTATGCTGATTTGTTTTTACGATTCAAACGAAATTATCCACAAAGAAAGTTCCAGCCGGCCAGAAAGTCTCTAGAGAGTTCTACTTGAGCGTCATGAAGCGTTTGCTGGCAAATATTCGTCGCATTAGGCCAGAATATCAAACTCTTTTGTACGATAATGCACCATCACATCGTTCGCGAATTGTAACTGAATTTTTAGTCAAAAATCACGTTATTCCTTAACATCATTCGCCCTATTTACCAGATTTGGCTCCGTACTACTTCTGTTCCCTAAATTGCATTTGGCGATTAAAGGAAAGTGGTACGCATCGATTGAGGCCATTGAGGAGGTGACGACTGACGTCCTAAAGACTATAAAGGACATGGAGAAGTCGTTTGACAACTTGTTGGATCGTGCAAATTTGTGTATCGATGCAGAAGGGGAATACATCGATTATTAAAAATGATAGGTATGTTCCAAAATATACATTGGTGTTTTGTATTTTCAAAAAGTTCCGTTTATTTTGGAATGGAAGGTGTACATCCCAACTGATTTAGACGATGATTCATTCACACAACAATAGTCGCAAGTCAACTAACTGTGGAGCGCATCATAAATTACTTTGAATCCATCGTTTTTAGAACAACGTCACTCAAACCACTGTAACTCGATAAATATCAAACCAAACGTCATGAAATATTGAGGTTATCTTTTGAAGATTGGCACTTACGCGCATTTTGCGTAAGAGCGTATTATCGTAATGGTGATTGAATAGTGACTGCTCGACGTCCCTATCGTGCGGAATATCGTACACTCCACGCGCCAAGTGACGCATTAGGAAATGGATCAGGAGCTTCTAGAATACAGGTGCGACAGTTAAAATTCATTACTCTGGCCGTCCTCGTTCAGTTCGGGATGAAGAATTCAATTGAATTTGAGGCGTTGGTTCTTCAAAATCCATCCGAAAGCGAGGCCAAGCGTTGAATATCAAAAAATCGTCTTTACATTTGATTTCAAAGAAAGACTTATATCTAAAATCATATAAAATTCAATTGGTTCAAGAATTGAAGGATGCGGACTATTCTAATCGACTGAATTTCGCGAACGAAATGCTGCAGTGACTCAACAACTTTAACAACATACTGTTTAATGACGAACGTCACCTGAATGGTCATGTTAATAAGCAGAATTATCGGTACAGGGCAGTGGAGAATGCGAGACGAAAGCTTAAACCATCCCTGCATAGCCCAAAGGTCGTGGTTTGGGCCGCTATGTCTGCTTAAGGCATTATTTTCATGAAGATCAACGAGGCCGAGCAATTAATGTGAATAATGAAATATTGCGATATGCTGCGAAATTTTTTGGCCCCAGAGTTGCAGGAGTTTGCAGGTTTCAACTGAAGAACGTGGTTCCAGCAAGATGGGACCACTTGCTATACCTCAAATAATTCGATGGTTGTTCTCTACTAAGTCATATCGCGAAGGGGTAACATCAACTGGCCTCCCAGAAGCCCCGTCCTTAGCCCGATTGACTATTTTGCATGGGGATACCTTAAAAATATGTTTCATCAAAATAATCCGACGAATCTAACCCAGTTGAAGCAAAACATTAGGTCAGAAATGGCAGGTTTCATCTTTATCAAAGGATTCTCCAATTTATATGTTAATAATAAATTTTTTTATTGATCACAAATATTTTTTGTTTTATTGAACACACAGATACCCGATACTCTTTCTGGACACCTTGTATGATTCTATTTTTAGTATTTTTACTTATCAAAGATAAAGATTTGGCAGCTTCGGCAGTAAAGGCAATGGAACTTTCTATTTGTTGGACCCGTATAGAGATTGTTCCGATTATTCAACATATTGTTATTTCCATCCAAATTATCTCCAATAGAAAGCATTTGGAACAGATCAAATCCTCATCATTTTTTTCCTATATTCACCAGCATTGCAGCTTTGAGAGCTGAAAAGCCTCCATAATCAGCTTCAAGCAATCGTGTTAGAATTGATTTCCTCGTGGATAACTGCGGTTACCCTCGGCATGAGTATTTTCAATATCATGAGGCGCAATGGCTTTAGGTTTTCCAGCGTCTGCGTGAATTTTTCCAGTGTGAATAGAGCACTTCGGCAAGGCGTGGCACACAGAATGTCGGACAGAAATGAGTTCTAATTTACGTGGGGAGTTGCGATTGCGTTTGGAATGCTATTCAACAGGTGAAGATAGTGACCATGAGGTGCAGATGTTGCAAAATGCAGCTGGAACACAAGAGCTTAATGTAACTTTGTGGAATAAACAGAAGGACATTTGCTAATAGGACTTTTTGTTTTGTTTTAGGATACCAGATCGCACGTGGTTGTGGAGCTGTACGACAACGAAAGAAACTATGTGGAGTCACTTCAGATTCTTCTCACGGTAGGACAATAATTTTTATTCACGGTTTTAAAGATACAATTTCATTGATAAGCATTTTTTTTATCAAGCAATTCTGCGAGTTTTATTCAAGTTTGCTCAGGTCATTCACGTTGTTTAATTACACACGTGTACAGCATGTGAAACCATGTGACTTCATTGGGTTTGCCAGACACAAAAATTTTCTTGAAAAAGGTCTTATTCGTAAATATGTCTTCAAGATCTTGAACAGTTCTTTAAATAAACTCAACGGCCATCAGTTTTTTCTCCTGGAGGTAGGAAGATTTTCTTATATTCTGCCTTTTCTCCAAATTTAGTATTTTCTTACTATTTATTATAGTCTATTTTATTCATGCATTGTCAATTGCCTTATATAGAAAGCTCTTATGGCTGCATATTGACTATTTGTCAAATAAGTGAAACAAATAATTTTGCGCGCTTTTTCGTACAACAGCTTTATCTTCCGAAAGAAATCAGCTAGAGTTTTCATATTTTCAGAATAGGTCCAAATATCTCGGTCAAGTTCGTTATTGGGCCAAATCCGTCGAATGTTAAAAGCATAAGAAATCTGGTTTCCTCCATAACTACTTGAATATTCGGATCAGGTTGTAACTTGGATATATAAAACTATAAACATTTTTTAAAAATTCTCAAAATGAAATCATAATATATCCGACGTATTCAAACAAAAATTCTGCATGTATAGACGTTATTGATATCTTACATAACCTCAAATTTCATTGTCGTAGATTTCTTTCAACAGAATATATAATTATCTCTTCATTCACTTGAGGGCTAGCATTCACTGAAGTGAATATTAATATTGATTAACTACATTGTCATTTACGTTCCGTGTCAAGTCTTGGCCCATTGAAATTTTGGGGTGGCCTTCGAAAACGAAACTACAAGAAATATTCCATCTCCTAGCACACCCATTCACCTCAAACTTATAGAGAAAGCGCCAAATTATTCGTCTGAAAAAAACGAATTTTTCGTAGCACCGAAAAAGGGAAATGTTAAAAATTTCGTGAGAAATTTCAATGCTCGATGCATTCAAAGATATATATATGATTTATGGTGCTATTCTGTGAAAACCGGATTCACCGCTATAACTTTACATCTATGTAATTGATAAAATTTCAAGAAAACACAGTTTCTATCAGCTCAAAATCAAACAGAAAATTTATATTTTTTATAATTCGAAAGCAATTTTTAAAATTTCAAATAATCAAATTTGTGTGAAATTTATCCATCCCAAGAAAGAATCGGAAACATCTTGAATAGCCATAAATCATCGTCAAATTTATATATGTATGGGATAATTATTGATGAGATGAGGTATTGTTTCTTCTGCATATCCACATTCACAACTGGCGCTTGGAACTGAGTTCCAACTTAATAGCAAGCTATTGGTACGACCATGACCTGTTCTCAAACGATTAAGAACTGTCCAAATTTTTCTTGGAAGATCAGAACCAGGAAGGTTTTCAGAAGGATCAAAAATGAGATTACTGTTGAACATTTCGTAAGAGTTCCATTAAATCTTCCATAATTCTATATCGCTAAATTACATATTGAAGATCGTTTTGTACCATAATGGTTTACGTGGAAATTCTATTTTGTGGAATGTATGAAATAATTGGAAACAAAATAGGAAAAGTATGATATTTGCTTCAAGAATCCAGAGCTGCAGTCTGATTGCGAATATGGGGAGGAGCAATGTTAGACAAAACTGGTAACCAATGAACCGGTGTAGATCTTATAGTATCAGTAAATATACTCAGGGATGTATTCAATTGTGCATCGATTTTTTGTGTATGTGCACCATTTAACCAAACAGAGCAACAATACATCTATAGAAATGACTAAGGCTAGATATGTTGTGCGAAGAGTGGAAACATCAGCATCCCAAGATGATCCAGCTAATTTCTGAAGAATATGATTCTTATTTTTCAATTTAAGGCTCAGATAATCTAAATAAACCTTGAAATTGACAGATGAATCTAATTACTCCTAAGTATAAAGAATATAAATTATGATATAAGGAAGAATCGCCAAAAGCCAGTTTTGTTTTGAATTGATTTCCCTGAGTTGTAGAGCTCATTGTTGCCATCTTGATGTGAGGCTCCCACAGCTTCACTTTGATCGATTTAAAATTTACAGTCGATCTAGCCGGATTTACATCGCTGTTGCACTTACAGAATCACTATTTTGTTACATCGACGTAAATTTCCGAAGTTACAGCGCCACACCCCCCACAACGCCTCACAGAATAGCACCATGACTACAATCACTGCCTCCACAGTATAGATACCAATATACTGTGTCCCTATACTGTGCTGCCTCTGTCTCCACTGCATAAATCATGAAAGCTTTTTTTGACGCTCTTATTCATCTGCAAGGAGAGCTTTTTTATATCTCCAAATGTCTGATATTTTCGAATTTTGAGATTTGTTTCGTTCAATTCAACGTTTGATGGCTGTAAAATCTTCTCCACTGTCCGAAAGGATAAATGCAGAAGAACGCCGACAACAGTGACCTGTATACAGATTGGGTTGTTCTAATTTGAGAAATTTTGCAATTAACGATGGTAATTTCGAAACGTATTGATTCCTTTTGGCTGTATTGAGCATTTAAAGTTCTCGTTACATATTTTATATCCACGTGACAATAAGAAAAATTTAGAAAATTGATTTAATTGAGTTTTATATTTACCTTTAACATCAAGAAAATACTGTCTGGAGCATTTGCTATAAATTCTTTTACATGATCTTTCCCGAGAACTTTTGATTTTTTAGGAATATAACCCACTTTTTGTCCCTTGATGAACATCACCAGTTTGTCATATCTGCTCATATCAATATTTCATTTAAGGTTGAATGATGCTTTCAGCATTGAATACTTTGGCCATAAACTTTCTAAGTATCCTTTTTCTGCAATACTCTCAAAGTATGCCAACAAAACTGTTTCAGAATAATTGAAAACGTTCTTCTCCTCGCACCATGACATGAATTCTGCGTAGGTTTTGTCATACAAATGGCGGGTTCTTTTCAGGTAGCAGGGTCAAATTTGCTGCTTCAGCCATTTCTGCAACGTCCGGGGGAGTTAAGGGGATATATGACTTCGTTAGTCATTGTAATTAAAGTAACTGATGATATTAGATTAAGATTGAAAGCAGCTATATTACTCGTAATTTGACAGATCGATTATATTTGGATTCGTTTCATTATTTCTTTTCTCTGTGGAATAACAATCGAACCAGAGATAAATACGTGACTATTCTGTGATTGAAGTGTGAGAGTCACAGGCCTCATACATAAAAATGAAATGTCAGTCGAGTTGTGACGTTACTCATATTACTTCTGAATACTCTATGTTCAGTTGCTCATGACAATCATGCATTAAAATAGAGAGAAATCGTGCATTAAAATCGGTCATTAATGCATGATTTTGCGAACGTTAAGCAGAAATTTTATTGGAAGGTCGACGGAAAAGCCTATTTCATCATCATATGGAAGGAAGTATGCCGAGGTTATAATGATACCCAAACCTGGTAAACCAGAACACAATGCGGTATGATATGGACCCATAAGTTTTCTGTCAATAATGGGAAAACTGTTGGAGGAGTTGCTCCTCAAAAGGCTGAAAATGACATGGATATGCACCAACTGGTTCCAGACCTCCAACTAAGTTTCTGAGTGAACCACACGACAAGTCGTTCGCATCGTGAACACCATCTCAACAAGCCTCGAAGAAGAAAAATTTTTGCTCCTTGATGTTTCTGGATTCATCGTAAGCATTCGACAAGGTTTAGCACAACAGACTGATATACAAACTCAAACAACTCCTCATATAGCCATATTACATGATTTTGAAGTCATATCTAAATGTCCGTTATTTTGTCGTGCAATATGAGGAAGCAATAACCACTCCTATAAAAGTCAAATCCGGAGTCCCACAAGAATGCATTTTGGGACCACTTTTATTTATCAACTACACTTACCATACCAGAAAGTGAAAACATCACCATAGCATCTTTTGCAGACGATATACCTATATTTGCTGATGAAAACGCCGAAAATGGCGACTCAACATCAAAGAGCCAGTTCAAGTTACATTCACTGCAAGAAAAAGTATATCCCCCCTGTCAAGATATTCGAAAAGAAAGTATCAGTCGACGCCAAAGCTTAGTTAGTATCTTGGCATACATTTAAAATAGCACCTCAACTGGAGACAAAATATTAATGCCAAGAAGACTGAAATAAATATAAAATTCCGAAAAATGTATTGGCTTATAGGCAGGCAGTCCAAATTGAATCTTCAAAATAAATTGCTAATTTACCAAGCGATCGTCAAACCAATGTGGACTGACTAATCAAAAATAAAAATCCATCAATGTGAAATACTTTCTATTAGTCTGTACATACAACACATTTAAGTACATAATAATTTTTTAAGGTATATGGTAAATTCAATAAATATTATACAAAAAATTTAGAAAGCACTGACGTGAGGTCAGTTGGCTTAGGCGCTCTTGTAAACCACTTACAATTATCTAAATTTTGAAAAATCATATCTCCAGAACTATTAGCTTGTCGAAGTCGAGAGTGGTATTTTTGTATACGTCTGATAAAACTGCATCATAAAAAAATTTTTATTTGAACAGTGTCATTTGAAAAAAAATTTTTTTTTTGTTACTCCGAACCTATTCGGCCGATTTGACCGAATAACGAACTTAGCCGAGATATTTATACCTCAAACCTATTCTGAAAGTTTCAACTCTCTAACTTCATCCGTTCGAGAGTTATCGTGTTCACGGAACGGACGGACGGACGGCCGGACGGACAGAATCGATTTTGACCACGGATTATTCATCAGTAGGTCCAAACAAAACGATTGATACCACTTTTGCCCAAAAATTCGAAAGTCACAGACATTTGGGCAAATTGATAAGCACTCTGTTCAGGTGAACAAGAGCGCCAAAAAAATATCACAATCATACGATAATAACACGAAAACTTGAATTGGCACTAGAAAAACTCTGTGAATATGTCTTCACATATTCGTTGAATGAAATTGGAATATTCCAATCATCGATCTCTAGTAGTCACATTCGTTCAAGGCTTCTCTATTAAATCAAAATGTTTAACCTTTGAACGTCTCACAAAACTTACAAAATATCAAGTATTAAAAAATATATAAGGAATTTTTCTGAAATTTTCTAGCGTTTCGATTTCCACGAAATTCCGTTTCAACCTCATTGAAACCTGTTTCAAGTTACAGATTGATCAAGTGAATATTCTAGGATTTACTGAGGGAACCAAATGTCAGATGCTCATAACATCTGAACTACTCGACGGATTTGGCCCAATAACGAACTCCACCGAGATATTTGGAGAATAAACTTATTCTGAAAATATAAAAACCCTAGCTCATCAGAATTTTTAATCCATTTTTAATTGTTGGCTCGATATTCCAAAACGATAGCACTCTGTTCTAGTAGAAACATTGATCATATCCAACAAGAAAATATTAGAAAACATATTTGTTTCGAGAAATTCATTTCGCATCGTGTAGAATTTCTTAATTACAATTTACAGATTTCAAATTGGTCTAGTTTTCACACTTTGTATTTCTCACCAGGTTCCAAATGATGAGTAACCCTGTATCGAGTGCGTTTCTGCATGAATATTCATTCTGATGAAGCAGACTATTTTTCTCTTTCTCACCATTAAAGCAGTCGATATGGTTGAAAATATAACCTTCACAATAACTTACCCCCGTTTTTAACGCCGACTCTATCTAGAAATATCTACACGTGTCTAGGTCACGCAATTACCCCATCAATCGAGGTCCTTGATTTTTCACCCGAATGATGAAATTTCTTGCATAGTTGTGCTCTCAGGTTCTTCAAGGCATTTGACTTTTGGAAAAATCACTCAAATAACTTATTGCGGTTTAGCTTGTAACAGTTAATCTGATTTCTCAGAGACTAAATATGTTCAGGATGTGAAAAAATTACAGTTTCGTAGCTTAATCATTTATTCTCTTGTAGAATTATTTGAGCAATAATCACCATCACTTATTATACTTGTTACTAAAGTTTCGACACATATCTACTGACAAGGAAGGCAAAATATTTGCTTTTAAATAAGCTGACATTATTTAAAAATTTTTAAATTTTCAGTAATAAGTGGCAACTTCAAAAACTATATCAAATTTATCTTATCTGTGGTTTTAAAGCTTCTTCAAGTTACTTCGAATAATTGGCAACTCAATTGATGGCACAACTAAGAAATTAAAAGCTCCTTAATTCCATAATTTACGGCATCTATGTACTGTCTACTATAAATCAGTACATCCTCTCAGCCCTCATTTACCTCTGTCTCTGTCGTTTTTGTACCGGTGACCAGGACTTATTCCCTTTCTTTCTTTGTATTTGTCGCGTGAGTCGCGTGGTCCTCAACGAGCCGAAGTGGGACATTTGAAGTGAGGTGGTACATCGTATAAAAATGAGCCGCTCTTACATTTCCTCGTAGTGTACGGGACAAATGAGCCGCCTCTTGTAAGAGGTACCCAACACTACTTTTACCTAAATTTTCGAAAGGCCAGACTTTTCTGCTCGAAGAACAATAGCGCTAAAATCAAATATGTTTGGAGATATGTTACCAATTTCTCAATTAAGAATATTCAATGTTGATTTGAACATGGATAAATTTTCAGAAATATTTGGAACCCCTTAAAAGTCCGGAGCATGCTAATCTACTGGATGTTACACTTTTGGACGAAATTTTCAACCAAGTAAGATAAATACTATTGCATATTCCAAAATTGTAAATATTCTACTGATTTCAGATTCCCTTTCTTTTATCCCACCATCAACATTTTCTGGAAGAATTAGAGAAGCGTCTGGCCCAATGGGATCTTAAAAGGAAAATTGGAGATGTCTTTATTGATTTTGTAAGTTGTTGAGGATGAATCGCTATCGAGTTTTTAATTATCAGTTTTTAGTTTTCGAAACCTGAACTCATAGATTGTTACACAAGTTATGTAAATGGTTGGAAACGAGCGAGGAATATCATAAAAACGGCAAAAGATACGAAACCTCAGTTTGCGAAATTCTTAGAGGTGAGTTATAATAATAATATTAAATACCTTGCAATTCAATTTTCCTCTACTCTACTCTATGTTCAATAACGCTGTGATGAGTATTCTGAAAAGTGGATGATCAGAAGTTTATGATGAGTAGATTAAGCGATGAGATGAATCTATTAAACAGAATGGATGGATTGTGTTTGAATTTATGCAAATAAATATTTCGTTTATACATATATAAGAAAAAAACCAGGAAAAAAATTGGTTCCCCACATAAAAGTTGTTGTGTGTACAAAAATAAGCTGAAATATATTTGGAGGACTTCTTTCTTTAAGAGTAGCCTTCTATTGATAAACACAGAGAAATCAGAAAAAGACCTGAATACAAAAAATACGTATCAAATTTATTTGAAATAATTATTGATGAAATGAGGTATTGTTTCTGAGATGATGTCATGGGTAAATCACTGAGATATAAATTTAAAAGTAAAGGGGCTAGAACTGATCCTGGTGGAAGATCGTTTTTCAATGTTTTGAAGTTGCTACTCTCATTCTCGACAAAAACATGAAAACTTTTATCAGATAACATATTTTCTAATAATCTTACTTCAGATGGGTATAAAGTTGATATAACATAGCACCAGTCTCGTTATTTTCTGATGTATCCTCGTAAAATAACACTCCAAAGGTTTAACCTCTCTCTGCAAACCTCCAAACGTTCTATATGGTCGCGTATTTTTATATTTTTTATTCTTTAGATGTATAATATGAATTAATTTTCAGAATACAGCGAGAGAACACAGAGGGAAGTTGACAATCGATTCATTACTCATAAAACCAATTCAAAGATTTCCTAGATACGAATTACTTATTCAAAGATTAATAAAGCACACAGATGTATCTCATGCAGATTACAACGATCTACTGGTTGCTCAGAGAGAATTGCACGAACGAACACTCAAAATTGATTGTACAGAACGTGAAACCATCGAATTAGATTTACTGAGAGATATAGAAGGATTGGTGGAAGGTCTTATAGATTTAGTGTCTATGGAAAGACAATTCATCAGACATGATTTGGTCAGTATGACAGGAGGAGTAGGCACAAGAAAAGAGAGAGGCTTGCTTTTATTTTCCGACTTCCTTCTAATCACGAGCATCAAAAGGAAAAGTGGCGCTATCAGAAAGCCTACATTAGAGAAACCAGGAGTTATTGGTGCCTTAGAAGCCAATAAGTATAAACTTCTCATGAAAATACCTCTAGAAGACCTCGAAATAACCAAATCCAAAGATGAAAATGTTCGACAGATGATGATTGAAATCGAAAATCTTAAAGAAGATGCTAGTGTACTCAACCAAATCAGTGAAATGAGCGGCAATCTCCATTGCAATCATGGTCAATTAGATGAAATCGTGAAGGAAATGCTTTCTTCGGTCAACAAACATCTGAGTGAACAGCAAGCATGTGAATCACAATTGTCTTGTTTGGATCTCAATGTAACTACACAGTGAGTATAAAAATTGTTGAGTCGTGATCTTGATTAGGTAGTTTTTCAACTAGATTTCACTTGCTAAGGGGCTTTGCTTTGATGGCAATCATCTTTCTGCATCGTCTGACCTTCTAGAATTCATTTGCTGCATATTTTTGAAATCAGAAAGAAATAATCTTTCAAACACAAGTGAAATCTAGACTCAATCTGCGTGATAATAACAAGTGTTTTTATATTTCAGGAGTGGATCAGATCACATCTCCATCATGTTCTCCAACGCGGAAAAAAGGGCCGCATGGGAAGAAGCTTTTCTAGAGACTAAGAACAAATTAGGTAAATATTTTGCTCATTTCGAACCACAGATTTCTCAAATGAATTTCATGTAGAATAATATTAATTTTCCAGTTATCTCAGGTGTGAAGAATCCTATACCCGATTTAGTTGCTACTGTTCCTATTAGAAAAACCAGATCTGGCCTTCAGTTCACCTGCGCAGCTTCAACTTCATGTGATACCAATAAAACTGTTTGGGTTTGTAACAGTGATGGCTATGTGGGCCAAGTTTGTGTACTCAGTTTTCAACCTGAACCTACAGTGTCTTCTTGCAATGGTATTTGCAATGCAAAAATTCTATGTGTGGCAGCTGTACCTGCAGTCAATGACGTGTAAGAATGACACCCAGATTAATCAATCAGTTTCTTGTAGTGATGAATAATTTTATATGGAAGAGGATCCAAGGGAAAGTGTGCAAAGGAACACAAACGAATAAAATACACTCAGACAAAAAAGTATCCGGAAATTCTCATTTAAATCGCCCGCGTTGAATATTTTTGAGTATATGAGGGTCTCTATGACTGTCCGTGACTACTACCAGTCAGCCTCAGTGGTAGTCTGCGAATGATACAATGAAAAAATATTGAACAAAGAGTTTGTCTCAAATTTCACGTTTTGAGCGAAATTTTTATGCTAACTCGTTGCCAATGTTGGAAAAGGCTTATGGAGACTCTGTTTTTATTGTAAACTCACACGTACGAATATTACAAAGCCTTTAAAAACCGTCGGAAGATCGTCGAACATTTGCCTCGTTCAGGACGACCTTCAACCAAAGTCAACATCGAAAAAACGTAGGAAATTGTACACGAAAATCGTCATGCCAGTTTTAGAGAGATACCTCGTGATTTCAATATATCTCGTGAAACCGCTAGTTTGATTTTGGTGAACCAATGGGGCATGCAGCGTCGCCGCTAGGCTCGTCCTGTTAGATCTGAATTTTCTTTAAAAACAGTGTCGGATGCAGACATACTGGATCGTGCGAATTCTGATCTCACCTTCATGGGACGGATCATAACTTGCCATGAGTTGTGGGTCTATGAATATGTCACACAAACTAGCCAACAATTATCGGAATGGGTGGAAAAAATGAGCCGAAAACAGAAAAACCTCGCGAAAGCTGTTCGAAAATCAAGACGATGCTAATTTTTTCTTCGATGTTCGTGGGAGTTTTCATCATGAATTCATTCCGCAGGATCAAACGATCAATAAGGACGTATATTTAATTGTTTTGAGACGTTTGCGGCAAAATATTCGCAGTAAACGGTCGGATTTATGGCAAATCAATTCGGTGATTTTGCATGACGATAACGAATCAGGATTATTAACGATTTCAAGACCAAACTCGATAAATACCATCGATCAGCCACCTTATTCGCTTGATCTAGCTCCGTGTGACTTTTTTCTCTTCTCCAGAGCTAAATTACTGCTCCGGAGAACCAGATTTGACTCCATAGACCCCATAAAGAAGGATTTTCAATAAATATTGTAGAAGTTTCACATTTTTGCGCTTTATTTAAAATTTTCGGATTCTTTTTTGTCAGAGAGTATGGTACTTACTGATTCGCAAGTGAAAGAGAACCAATTAATGAGGAGACCATATCAACAGCAGGTGACCAATTATTGTTTTCAATTCTAGAATCTCCATTTATGAACTTCTTTTTGGTGTAGATGCTTCAGTTTCCCTCTAAAATTCAGGTCATGAAGTTGCGGACACAAAGTGGTCACACGCTCAGGTCGTAGTTCCCTTATTTCGTTGTTTTTGTTTCAACATCTCCTTGATTCCATGATTGCCGATAATTATCGATAAGTAAATAACGTGTCTTCAAGTACTTCTGCACAGAAACACCCATGAATCCTCTGGCATGTAGTATAGACATAGAGACCCCTTTCCATGCTGATCAAAAAACCGACCAAATCTTCTCTAGACAAAAAGACGTAGATCATTATAACAATTCGTAAAATGTGTTAGCCTAATGGATTGATATGTACATATCACGTTCTAATCATATCCAAAAATTTTTCCAGTGTGCCTTCCACCCAGAAAAATATTTCTGTTAGCCAGCCAACAGATCATAAAATACAGCTAGACAGTAGTTCGTCGAGTGAAGAGGACAAAAGTGACAACGAGGAGGAACTAGAATCACGCCCTCAAATGGCAACCGTTACAGACAATTACAGCGTGGATTCAGACGATATTGATCATCTGGGGCCAACTATGTGGCTTGGCACAGAAGACGGCTGTATTCATATCTACAGTTCAACCGATAATATCCGTATTAAGAAGAACAAAATGAAAATGCAACACAGCACGTCTGTACTGTCCATAATGTAAGTTATCTCCGAAATGTGTTTGGAGTCTTTTTATATTTTAAGTGGGTATTTAATTAGCTCTGACGCAACCAAGGTGCAGCCTTTCTTCTTAAATTAGTTCAAAATCATTCGTATATTTCTGACTTCATTAATAATTCCTGGCTGCTCTACTGGTATAAACAAGTTTCGATGACTTGAAACAACTACTTTAGTCTTCTCTGCACACATTTTTCAATTATTTTCAAAACGAATTTCTTGCAGTTACATGGACAACAGAGTATTTGCAGCCTTAGCAAATGGTGAAATTTTAGTTTATGACAGAGATGGGGGTAATAATTGAAACCTCAATTCTTTAAAGCAAATGTCCTATATAGACCCGTCTATATTTCAGGTGCATGGAATGTAAACACACCGAAAATTCTACAAGTTGGAACTGCATGTAGTCCAGTGTTCAAGTTATTAGCTCATGAAGGGAAGCTCTGGTGCAATTATGGAAATTCAATAAAAATCTTGAATCCAAATAGCTTGATAACGGAGAATATATTCTCAATAAACACAGAAAATAATAAACCTATTAGTTGTATTGTTGTATCTAGGAATAATGTCTGGTTGTCTGTACAACATTCAGCAGTGATAAAATGCTATAATTCCAGTAACTTTGAGTTTGTTTACGAAGTTAACATTGCTACTGCTGTTACTAAAATGCTTACTAGTAAGTATAGAAGCACTTCTTGCATTAAATACATTTTCAGTGAATATTATTACCGATAATTTCTCATTCGAGTAATATTGACTCAACAGGTTGTGATGATATAATAAGACAACACAAAGCTGCTTGTCTGAGGATCACATCCTTGCTAGCTTGCAAAGATCTCATATGGATTGGAACTTCAGCTGGAGTCCTCTTAACAATGCCTCATATCCGAAGATTTTCCAGCAGTTCTCTCAACATGACAACACCAGTGGTAACTGGAGTGTCCCATGGACATACCGGACAAACAAGGTTTTTGACATTTCTGGAAATACCTCAAAATATACCAGAGATACCTCATAGACATAACAATAAAAGAATATCGGATCAGCGAAATAACACAAAATATTTAGTCATATCTGGAGGAGATGGTTATGAAGATTTTCGAAGCTCGAACATATCAGAAGTGGCTGGAAGAGAAGATTCTACCAATCATTTGTTGCTATGGAGTGTTTAAATTCTTTATATCAAAAAATTATGCATCAAGAGAAATCATTGTTATTCCAATTATATCAGCTAATAGGAATTGAATAGTTAAGTCAATTGACTGCTTCCGTTAAAAAGAAACCCCAAAGAAATTTTTTGAGCAGTTTATTCTGATATGCATTTTATTATAGTTATCTTCATAATGAATGTGAAAAATTTGAAAAATTTAAGTCATCTTTCATCTTTTACTCCACAAGCATTTATTGAAACTTTGAAAATCAGTATTAGTAATATATGTTTTATTTTCGAAGGCGTGCCATTTTATGTCTGAAATTTACTGAATATCTTCATGTTCTTTTGGGAACTTGACAAACTTATATACATATAGTCTTATACAATAATTTTTTATTGTGAAAACGTGATAAATTTAGATAAGAAAGTTAATAAATGTTCGATATGTCCTTGGTATTGATATTATGTTTTTTCTCTCTTGTCACACAAAACTCAATGCGTTTTCATTGATTTCTTTCACTCATCCATGAATTCTTTAACATATTTACAAGTTATCGAATGAACTTTAGTAATTCAAACCATTATTCCACATGGAATTATACAGGCTGGACCATCCATAACGTTCCACCCCGAATTCTGAGCTTTGGGATGTAATCACAAAAAAACGCTAGGATAGGTCAAATTTTGTTGGAAGGGCGCGATATAAGGGTGTTAAAATGAGTTTGATATCACTATCCCCCTTGACGCAACCCCTTACAACTCTCATTTTCTAATAGGAAAAGGGGTCAAACAGCACCTTGTTGAAAAGGTGATTCAATTTCCTGCACGAGAGTATTTTTTTCATCGCTTTATTATTATACAGAGTGATTTAGTATTCTATCAATAACTTTCACACGTCAAATTTGGTTCGCTCGGACGAGTCAAAAAATGAATTCGATATCATTATCCTTCTAGCCGCTACCAAAATTTTTTTTTAATATAATAGGTCGAGTGGCTTTGTTGAAAAGGTGATTCAATTAACTGCATAAGCGTTTATTTTTTTTTCTTCATCGCTTAACTATTAAACAACATAAAACAGTATTTCAATTCATAAACTTCTACCCCAATGTTTGACCTTCGGGGTGAGAAAACGAAAAAACACTTGGACGAGTTTGATGCAGGGCTATGAAATCGTAATTGAATGATAAACTGTTCTTTTTATTTAATTACGGACAAAAAAATTAATCGACATAATGATGAATACTTCAATTCAGTAAATGCTCAAAATTGCCTCCACATTCCCCCATGCCTCGAAGCGATTCCTTACATTCCTGAGCATTACGGGTGTTATCAACGGCATTCGTTTACGATGTGCTGGTGTAATTCCACGAAGTTTGCAGGCACGGTCGCATAAATTTTACATTTCAAATGTCCCTATAAAAAATAATCCAGGAGCAACAAATCAGATTCCAATTCAACGCCCTGCAAATCTTTCATCTTAATAGTGCCTCATGGACTCCGCATATTGGGGATGTGCTATATCCTACTGAAATCACAGTTCGGCAACATTTTTTTCCAAGAGATCTAGGTAATTATCACCATTGAGATTGCCGTCTATGAAAAAACGGCTCACAATATTGTCGTCATAAGTACCGTCCCAGACATTCAGCTTTTCAGGATATTGAGAGTGAATCTCACTAAATAACCTTGGGTTGGTATCAGACCAATATAGACAACTGTGACGATCTACAAATCCATTCAAATAAAAAGAGCATTCATCAGAGAAGCAGAGAAGTCCGGATTATTACTTTTCATATCACCCATTCTTTCGCAAAATTGTAATCAAAGTCATCTTTATTCATTTCGAGAAAGCAAACTCATCTTGCATGGATGGAATTGTAATTTTTAAGTATCCTTTTAATTGTGCCACGAGAAATCCCAGATATTTCTTCTATTTTTCTTGAACTTGAAGTAGGGTCATTAACGAAATGTCCTTAAACTCCTGTATCATCAACTGTGCCCGCCTTTCTTAACTTTTTGACCAAGTCCAGGACGTAAGTGTGATTTACAGTATGGTCCTTATTTCTCTCGGTTAAACAAAAAAGCAGTTCCTCTTTGTTTTCATCAATAATTCTAAGATATCTGGAATAATGTCATTATTATTATTTTAGACATCTCAAATAATTCCTTTGTATAATTAATTCGTTTAATGTTTAGAAGAATATAATTTTTTACACAACCTAACCTATAATTCAATGGAATTTCTTTGAGTCAAAATCTACCATGAACCAGCAAAGCTCATTTATTTAATCATTTATTTTCATTCCAGTAAGTATTCTGTTTCAATTTTGTGTTATTTTCAAATTAATTCCAAAATGATTAACAATTGTAACGTATACAACTGCAAAAACAATAGTTTCAATAATCCCAAACTTTCTTTTCTCTCAATACCATTAGACACCGACAGGTGAGTGATACATATAGTATTGTAGAAAGTGTCAAGATTCGGTCAAAGATAAATACAGTATAAAAGAAATAATTACCAAAAAAACCGTGAATAAACAAAGTAATCAATTCGAGAAAACAATTAAAAGTATAAAAAATAAAATTTTAGTTAATAATTTGATAGTCACCAGAGCGGACAAAGGTAATACTGTGATAGCAATAGACAAAACGAAATATATTGAAAAAACAATTTCATTTTTTTAGAAAAAGAAAAATATACAGTTCTGAAAAAAGATCCCACTGATAAATTCCAATCTGACATAAAAACAATAATTTCAAACTCCCCAGGTCTTTTTGACCCCAACAAAACTTTCAAATTGATATCAATGAATCCTCAGATACCACGAATGTACGCCTTCATCAAATTACATAAAGAAAATCAGCCCATTAGACCTGTATTATCTTTCATCACAGCTCCAGCATTCAAATTATCGAAAGAATTGATAAATATCATACTACAAGAAACCAAATTCAAACCAAAATTCGCAATCAAGAATTCATACGACCTCATAGATAAAATCCAAAACGTGAGAATTCCAGGTAATGCAAAATTTATATCCTTTGATGTAAAAATCTGTTTCTAGCGTCCCAGTGAAGGAAGCAATAAAAATAGTAGAAGAGTCGTTAGACCGAAATAAAACGAACCCCGTTTTGAAAGACGAAATTCTACAATGCCTGAGTACGTGCCTTAAGCAAAATTATTTTACATTTAACAACACGTTTTATATGAATACAGAAAATTTAGCAATGGGTAATCCCCTTAGTCCGTTACTAGCCGAATTTTTTTATGAACTACCTGGAACAAGCAATAGAAAAAGCAAATATTTTAAATATTTCATATATTGGTACCGCTATGTAGATGATATTTTATGTTTGTTCATAGGAACAATTAGACAGTTGACCATGTTTTTAGACTTCATCAATAAACTTTCACCTCATATAAATTTCACGTATGAAGAAGAAAAAAACGGTAAAATAAATTTTTTAGATTTAACAATATCAAAAATCAATAGTAAACACGATTTTGCAATTTATCGCAAACCAACCTACACCGACATAACAATCCATTCAAAGTCACATCATCCATATTCACAAAAACTAGCAGCATTCAATAGCATGGTATATAGACTAATCAAAACACCTATGAAGAAACAGAATTTTGATTGTGAGCTCAATACTATAAAACAAATCTCTGTTAATAATGGTTTCAAACCAGACCTTGTGGACCAAATATTGAATAAATTCCTATTAAATCAAGCTTTAACATTAATATACCCCAAAAACGACAAAATAGAACAGAATAGATATATAACATTAAATTTCACAGGTAAAAATCCAAAAAAGTAAGAAAATTTTTTAAAAAACAAAAGGAATTTCAATATAGCATTCAAAACCAATAATACTTTAAGTAATTTAATCAAAAATAATAAAGATAAATTAGATGAAAACAAAAAATCAGGAGTGTATAAGTTGAATTGTGGTTCATGCCAGAAAGTATATATTGGACAAACAGGAAGGAACTTGAAGAGGATTAAAGAACATTTGAGTAGTTTCCTGAATAAAAACAGAACTCAACTTATGCGACCCATCTTTTAGACGAGGGACATATGTTTGATCCAAACTATAATTTTCTGCACATAGAAAACAAAAGCAGAAGGCTTAATATCCTAGAAACAATGGAAATTAACAGATATAATAAGCAAAATATCTTACTCAATGACCAAACGGATGTCAACAGATCACCATTGATGAACATGCCATAAAAAATCCCAGAAGCATTTAGAATACCGGTCCCCTCTTCCATCTTGAGAAATATATAAGGAAGACTCAAAAAAATTTTGGAGTAGTTTAACATCGAACTCGCCTGAAGAAGCCAAGAATTTGGCGAAACAATTGTTGCAAAGTTTGATGCAGGGCTATGAAATCGTAATTGAATGATAAACTGTTCTTTTTATTTAATTACGGACAAAAAAATTAATCGACATAATGATGAATACTTCAATTCAGTAAATGCTCAAAATTCCCTCCACATTCCCCCATGCCTCGAAGCGATTCCTTACATTCCTGAGCATTACGGGTGTTATCAACGGCATTCGTTTACGATGTGCTGGTGTAATTCCACCAAGTTTGCAGGCACGGTCGCATAAATTTTACATTTCAAATGTCCCTATAAAAAATAATCCAGGAGCAACAGATCAGATTCCAATTCAACGCCCTGCAAATCTTTCATCTTAATAATGCCTCATGGACTCCGCATATTGGGGAGGTGCTATATCCTACTGAAATCACAGTTCGGCAGCTTTTCAGGATATTGAGAGTGAATCTCACTAAATAACCTTGGGTTGGTATCAGACCAATATAGACAACTGTGACGATCTACAAATCCATTCAAATAAAAAGAGAATTCATCAGAGAAGCAGAGAAGTCCGGATTATTACTTATCATATCACCCATTGTTTCGCAAAATTGTAATCAAAGTCATCTTCCTTCATTTCGAGAAAGCAAAACTCATCTTGTATGGATGGAACTTGTAATTTTTAAGTATCCTTTTAATTGTGGCACGAGAAATCACAGATATTTCTTCTATTTTTCTTGAACTTGAAGTAGGGTCTTAACTTTTTGACCAAGTCCAGGACGTAAGTGTGATTTACAGTATGGTCCTTATTTCTCTCGGTTAAACAAAAAAGTAGTTCCTCTTTGTTTTCATCAATAATTCTAAGATATCTGGAATAATGTCATTATTATTATTTTAGACATCTCAAATAATTCCTTTGTATAATTAATTCGTTTAATGTTTAGAAGAATATAATTTTTTACACAACCTAACCTATAATTCAGTGGAATTTCTTTGAGTCAAAATCTACCATGAACCAGTAAAGCTCATTTATTTAATCATTTATTTTCATTCCAGTAAGTATTCTGTTTCAATTTTGTGTTATTTTCAAATTAATTCCAAAATGATTAACAATTGTAGCGTATACAACTGCAAAAACAATAGTTTCAATAATCCCAAACTTTCTTTTTTCTCAATACCATTAGACACCGACAGGTGAGTGATACATATAGTATTGTAGAAAATGTTGTTTATTAAAAACTCCGTTATTGGAGTAGTGCTTCATTCAATTAGCGGAGATATCAGGAACCAATAGAATTTCAGGAGGTTTACGCCTACTGTCGTCATTTCTTTACGATTAGTGAGATATCAGGAACCAATGGAATTTCAGGAGGTTTACGCCTACTGTCGTCATTTCTTTAAGATTAATTGAGATATCAGGAACCAATGGAATTTCAGGAGGTTTACGCTTACTGTCGTCATTTCTTTACGATTAGTGAGATATCAGGAACCAATGGAATTTCAGGAGGTTTACGCCTACTGTCGTTATTTCTTTAAGATTAATTGAGATATCAGGAACCAATGGAATTTCAGGAGGTTTACGCCTACTGCATGCGTATGCAGAAGAGTGAATTTTTTTAGATAAATATTTGAGTGTGTATCTATATGATTTTCAATTTTATAAATAGAAATAACAATAATATAATATATATATAACAATGATTCAATAGTTTTTTTTTTTTTCCCACCATAATGAGGGAACTCTTTCTAGAGAACACTCAGCATATTTAGCGCAGGGGAGTATTTACAAGGGCGGGGGTGTACTGGAGGTAAATAACCCCCAGGAAAGAGTTTTTCACTCTAAATCTTCGAATGGAAACGATCTAAACCTCCCCCCCTTTCCCGGCTTTTCACTCAAGATCAGTTCAGGTCCCTCGCTAAAACTTGCCACTAATTCTAGAATTCCATAATCAATTTAGTAAAAAATAGTATCAGTTCAAACTAAATCATCAGAGAATTCATTGAAAAAAATTGTTCGAAACAATTCGATATAAAAAGAAAGTTATTTTTCATGAACTCGAAGATTAATGTTTCAGTGAAATTTAAGTATTGAGGATTTTATATTAAACACATTCGATGCTTTCAACCTCCAACTACTTATTTCTCCATATAATACCTACTATTCAACTCAATCTTCGTTTAGAAAAATTTTAATGAGTCATTTCACTTACAAACCTAAGGTACCTATGATTTTTAACACATTTCAAAAAGTTTCAGAGGCTGTTCCTGAGTAAACTATTGAGTAAATTTCATCACTAATTACTGTTTCTTTCAAAGTAATATTAAAACAATATATCTTTTACTTAATGCGTTCTGTTAATGAGGAAATGTGATTACATTTACGGTTACATTATGAGCGGAGTCATAATTTTTATATGAATATAGACTAAACAATGGTCCATATACTCTAAACATCCTATTTAAGTTTTCAGATAATTTTTTTTTCAGATTTTCAGATCAATTTTTAAATTCGCGGTCGATTAGATTAGATGCGCAGGGAGGAATGCGCGAGTTCCCTTTGGTGTAAGCGATTTCAGTTCAAAATTCACGGAGTGCGACTACTGCTTGGTCCCTATACTGTGATGGCATTCTCAGTACTGATATTCTTTCGAAAAGTGATTTTCGCTTAAATCATCATTCTTATTGAGGAATATTACTAATTAAGACTTCAAAAGATGTTCTAATGCCTCCACGAACTTAATCATTTTTGTTTAGGTATACTATTTGTAGTTTTTTCTCTACAACCTGACATAGAGGTGAAAAATTATATACATTTCGATTCTATATTATTTATTTATAAAAATATATAAAATGAATGAACAAAATAGGCTCTGTAATTTATGTATTGCGGCAATTCGGTAAAAAAACTATTTTAAACTGATTTCTTTGGCCAATTTCATAACTTGCTTGGTGGAAGTTTTAGAATTTGGAGAAGGTTTGCTGAGTTTGTAATCAATTTTCGGCTTTTCCAAAGGTTTCGGTTGAATAGTTGGTTTGGGGAAGGCTGATTTGGAATTAGGCGAGGTAGGAGTATTTTCCAAAGATGAATTATTCCACGAGGTTTTTTGGAATACTGTATTCTTTGGTAACTGATTTTCTTTTATTTGTGCACCATGTGACTTGAACGAAAGTTTTTTGGGAGGTATTGGTTTTTCTTTCTGCTCCTTCACAGGCATAGATTGTTGTAATTTTTCTTTCAACGACAAAATTAATGGAGATAATGTCTCCTCTTTCTTTGCTGTATCCGAAAGATTTTTCGGATGAGATACTCCTACTTCTGTATTTTCCATTCCTCTGGGCGTTGTTGTCGCAACTACATCGTAAATTTCTTGTTCTTCATCTTCAGAGAATGAAGGTGTTTCTGATGTCATAGATTGTTTCTCGCATTTATCCAGGGCTATTGGATTATCATAAGAAACAATGGATTCTGTTGAACTGTTATTACTTGTAGGTAATGGTGGAAGAGGCATTTGTTGTTTCTTCGCCGCCGGACTTATAGATTTGTGAGATGCCTTAGGCATTGGAATGTGTTGGGTTTTATCTGGACTCTGGGGTCTGTAAAATAAATAATGATCAAATTAAATGTAAAAGGTCTTTCAACAACAACTTTGAATTTTGATGACGATGATTCAAATTTTTATTGTATTACAAATTATGAATGAAAAATGATATCTGGCAAATGAAGTAACAGAAGTGAAGTCTTTCATCGAAATCTCTTTTTGGCTAAATGTCGGGTCTATTTTGAGTTTTAAGGCTGCAATCGATTTGATTGGCTCCGTATAGACTCTGTCCTAAAGATAACCCACGAAAAAGAAACCAGTGGTGTTAAATCACACGACCTGGCTGGCCATTTAACAGCTGAATTCGTGAAATTATGCGATCAGCAAATTAAGTTGCAATAAATTGATCCTTTATGTTGGTGGACTATAAAACACCTACCTTATAACCTCGTATAATTCTTCAGGTTCTTCAGGTTGTTCAACGGAAGTTTTTCCATTTTCAATTTTCAAAATTACTGTATCGTAATGCTCTTGTTCCTCTTCGTCTTCATCATCTTGTACTTCATAAATAGAAGATTTTCTCATTGTTTCCGCTGATCCAGATTTATTTGGCTGCCTTTCATCGTTTTGATGGTTTCTGTTGATTCTTGCTATCCATTGGAGCATATCTTTGTGTGTCTGGGCTATGAACTATAAATACTAAGGTAACTAATCAAGATTCACATAATTTTTTTACCTGCCACTTTTGTTGAGTGTCCTGGTTGACCAAAACGAACAACTGAGTTTCATGTTGTGCTTGTTTCACTGTTTTTATCATTTGCGCTGTATGATTCTTTAAGTAGTAGATATAACTTGGTTTTGAATCTTTATCGTTGTAGTATATGAGTAACCAATTCTTATGTATCATAGCGTATACTCTTTTTAATTTTTCGAATCCAAATATGAATTTTGTTTTCATACAAATGTAACCAAATTTATCATCTAAAGGGATATCTTTCGCTGCTACACCTATAAAAATCATGATTTAAATTTTTTCAGGGGAAAAAATATTTTGTTTGTGCTAAAAATTCTATGGTTGAAAAATTTAATTTGAAATGATCACAAAACGACCCCGAAATAGAGCCAAAAACAAGACTGGAAATTCTCAGGTTAAACTTATAGGTACCTGCAAATGGACAAATATCTTCATCGATGAGTGGAGTCTTTTTTTCTTCTTCAGCATCTATGTATATGACATCTTCCTCTTCTTCTCCCACTGAAATGAAAGTTATGGATATCAAAATGAAATAATATCATTTTGCCAAATTTGCATTAAGAACATCAAATGGACAGCCCTTACCAGGTGCACTAGAATGAACATGCGTTTTTTCCGAAGCAACTTGGTACGAGGGGGAGTTTTTAAGATCGCGGAATGGATGGCAAGATGATTAGTGAGGGAGCATACAAAAATCTTTATGAATTAAGTAACTCCTTAATAGTATAAATTCCAAGTTTTGTAGCTTTTAGGTCATTAGTCAAATTGTGAAGTACGGAGAAGATCCACCACCGGTATGAAGTGAGCGCCAAGATACAAATGTCTCAATAGGGAACATTTGTTGTGACCGAGCCTTTATATTTTTTGTTTCTTTGCTATGACATCTGTGAAACATATTTAATATACATCCAGTCATTGAACAGACATTGATCGTTCTCGCGAGTTTTTGGATCTCTGTAGTGAAGACGGAGATGAAGTATTGACTCGGATTGTTACTGGGGATGAAACTTAGGTTTAGAAGTTTAAGGTTGGCTAGGACAATCATGGCAACAGTCTTTTTGGATTCAGAAGGGATCCTGTTGATCGATTAAAAAGTCAAAAGTGTTCCCATAACAGGAGAATACCACGCTTCAATTCTAGAGTGGGAAAATTGAACAGAGGTGTTCTCCTTCTACAAGACAACGCTCCTCTATTCACAACAGCCACGTTGTGATGGCTGCACTGTGAAAGATGCCATTTCTGTGTTGACTGAAAAATCTGAAAAACGTATAAGGTTGCAAGTGAATATATAGAAAATAAAAATAATTTTGCATTTTTATTTCTATTTCTTACCCCCATTTCGCGAACTTAATAACGCCCCCTCGTATATTAAATGGGATCTTGGGTTTGTGAATTTTCGAAATGAGATATATAAAAACATACCGTTTTCTTCTTCGATTTTCTTTTGTTCATCCATGGGCATATAACATTCTCCATTGCTTATATTTGAAATATGTTGCAATTGAATTTTTGAACGCCTTATCAACATTTCAGCTTGCCTTTGAGTGTCAGCTGAGAACACTTCTTTGTTGACACCATCTCTCAGGAACGAGCATATGTCTGAAAATAGTATTTAACAATTTGTGGTATTTCAAGTATCAAAGGGAAAATTAAGAAATATCAATTACAAATTCTTTGAGATAAAATTAAATTAAATTGGCCTTACTGGCCTATAACTCTGTTTGTATTTTTCGCATCTGTTCAAACTTTTTTTCTTTGAAAAGAAGAGTTTATGTTGTAGCAAAACATATTTTATCTTTGTTGTGACTGATCAAATTAGTTGTGTGTTAGAGCGTCAAATATGGAGGTGAACAAAGAAAAACTTCGGTCACTTTACAATTTTGCTTTGATAATGGGGAGAATGCAAGTCAGGCGACTGCAAATGTGAATAATGTTTATGGCCCCTGTACTGTAACAGCCAACCACGCACTGGAAGGCCTGTCATCAAGAATGTTGATGACATATTTGAAATGATCGGAGTAGACCGGCATAAGAACTGCCTCAGCATCGCTCAGGAGCTAAAGATTGAGCTTAAAGCAGTTCTAAACCATTTGTATAAGGCCGACATCAAAAAGTAACTTGATTTTTAGGTGCCGCACGAGTTCTCGGAAAAAAATTTGTTGATTCGTGTGTCCATCTGCGATTCCTTGGCCAAACGAAACAAAATCTATTCATTTCTGAAGAGGCTGGTTACTGGTGACGAGAAATGGATCACATACGACAATGTCAAGCGAAAACATTCATAGTCAAAGACCGGTGAAGCAGCTCAAACGGGATCAAACAAGGATTGACAGCTCAGTTTTGCTGTGTATTTGGAGGGATTGAAATGGGGTCATCTACTCTGAGCTACTGCCCAATGGCCAGACGCTCAATTCGGATCTCTACTGCCAGCAGTTAGACCGATTGAAAGCAGCAATTGATCAGAAAAGACAAGAATTAGCAGATAGGAGAGGTGTCGTCTTTCATCAGGACAACGTCAAGCCTCATACGTCTTTGGTGACCCACCAAAGGCTTCGGGATCTTGGTTGGGAGGTTCTTATTCATCCGCCTTATAGTACAGATCTGGCACCAAGCGATTATCATTTATTTTTGTTCATGTCTAAAACTCTTGTTGATATGAATTTGAAATTCATTAATTTATTTGAAATGTGAAAATGCAAGAGATATCTAATACTGAAGGGATCAAAAGGTATTGTTTACACCAGAATTTGGTTAATAAAATGCTGTGTTCCAAATGGATGTCACGTTTGCCGACACCAGAGCAAAAACAACAACTAATGGATGATTAAAAGAGTTGTTTGGAGATATTCTCGCAAAATAAGAAGTTTCTGCCTTCCCACATCACAACTGATGAAACATGGAATCAACACTTTACTTCGGAATCAAAGCAGCAGTCTGCTGAGTGAATTGCAGACGGAAAAAACCATGCAAAGCGTCCAAAGATTCAAATATCGTCTCTGTATTTTGGGGTGCGCATAGAATTTTAGGCATTGACTACTTGGAGCATGGAAAAAATCAACAGCGAATAGGATATGACCCATCTTCAATAAAATGTACCGTGTCACAGGTCAATAAAAACTGACTCAAAAATGGTCGCATTCATTTTCGAATAGCTACCGTACCCACCCTATTCTCCAGATCTAAACCCCGCGGCACTCAAAAAGATGCTAAGTGGTATGAAATTAGGCTCAGATGAGAAAGTGATTACCTTAACTGAAGTATATTTCGATGGTCTTGATAAAGCGTTCATGACCAGTGGTATCGAAACCAAAATAAACTTTTGAATTATTGTTTCACTCTTCTGTTCTTCTGTTTTCGAAAATTCTGATGAACCAATCATTTACAGAAAAAAGGAAACTACCAATTGTGCAACATTTTTCGATGACATTTCTGAGGCTGAGATAGAGAAGAAAGTAGCATCATTGAACGTTGGAAAGGGGTGCGATTCCGACGTTCTTCTTAAAATCCTGTGGCGCTAGTCTGGTGAAACCTTTGCACATTATTTTCAACAGATCTCTCAAGAGTGGAGTATTTCCAGATAGGTGGAAGATCGCCAAAGTAATCCCTATACACAAGTCAAGCACTAAGAGGGTAATCGACAACTATAGACCTGTTTCCATCCTCATCAGTTTGTAAAAATATTTGAACCAAGTTGAGCAAGTTGGCTCTGAGGTCCCACAAGGTTCCCATCTTGGACCACTACTTTTTTGATTTATTTCAATGATGTCTCGAAATGTTTTTTGAATACCCTTCATAGTTTGTATGCCGATGACTTAAAATTGTATAAGAGAATAGAAAATGTATATGATATAATTCCCTTCCAACAGGACTTAAATCGCCTGTTCGTTTTTTGTAGAGAGAGATATTTCAAGTTGAATGTTCTTCTGTGGGTTCAGTGTTCTTGCTTGACAGTCTGGAATTGAAAAAAGTAGATATAATAAAAGATCTTGGAATAATACTTGATACAAAACTATCTTTTGAATTCCATGTTGATGTGGTAGTAAAAAAAGTTTTCAAATTCTCGGATTATTTTGAGAATAACAAACAACTTCAAAGATCCGCTTTCATTGAAAACCTCTCTCTAGTTAGAAGTAACTTAGAATATGCCACCCAGATCTGGAATCCTTACTATAGGAAGTACGTAGACAGAATTGAACGAGTTCAAAGAAAATTTTTCAAAAACTCTAATTATAGATTTAATCCCGCGAATCCATATAAAAATTAGAAAACCTCCTTAATTGATCACAAATTTTTGAGCTTGGAGGGAAGGAGGGCTTTACTTGACGCGGTATTTTTGTATAAGATTTCGAACAGTTATCCGTTGGTGAGTTTTCTTACAATAAATGTACCACAATATCCCAGTGGTGCTCACAGATTGTTTTGGATCCCCAAATCTAGGACGAACCTATACTATAATTCAATATTCCCTAGAATAATGCGTTTTTATAACTGGCATATTGGTGACCTGGATCTGTTCAATCTTAATTTGAGAAGTTTCAAGAAACAACTGTCGGCCTATTTGTTGACAAATTTCATGACATGATAGTGCATGTATTCTATTGATTTGTCATTGGTCAGAATGTATATTTTTTTGTTTTGCTAATGTCTGTACGTGATGTACAAGGCTTTAATATTTTTTTTGTCTGTATAGTTATGTTTATTTTTGATTCACTCGTGATTTGTAATATTATCTAATTGTTATCAAAGTGAACCTCTGTTAATGGATTTTTGTTGAGGTTCCTGTTTAATAAATAAAAAAAGGAAACTATATTGATGAATAAAAATAAATTTTGGGAAAAAACTGATGTATTACACAACAGGTAATTAACTAATTGTGCTTTATATAGTAAAAATAGTAGCACACAAAAGTCTAAAGGTGTTCCAAAATCCATCGAAATGAGGTCAAATTCACTGAAATTAGACAGATGTAGTCAAAGAACAAGACTATTCAAGTTGATTCTGCTTTTATGAGAGGGGCCACAAATATTTGGCGACAAAATCCTGAAACAGGTCAACTTTTGTTTCACTTTCATCACATTCCCAATCCCCATCAAACCTCTAAATCTTTCGAATAGAGAAAGTGGGTCATGTGGTACTTTTTTGGCAAAGTCTTTGTATCGTCTTTACAGTCTTGCAGAAATTTTTAAGGAAAAATATGGTGTAATAGACCTAACTAGTTCCGAAATTAAGTTAATACTATTATAAAAGTTATTGAAACGAATGTTTACATCATGAATTATAAATTTCGAAAATTAGAATTACAATAATAATTTCTGAAAAGGATGAAAAGCTTGAATGCAAAAAATAACCGAGTTAATTTTAAGATAAATTCCTCAGACATTTTTCAATCGCTGAAAATGATTTATTTTCCCCGGGAATGAGAGAAAACTTTGAAAAAAAAATTATTCGATTGGATTTTGCTATAAGAAAATTCTAGTGAAGAAAGTAATAAATTTTCACTATGAAATTTTATCGTAAATAAAAAGTAACATTGAATGAGATAATCAAATGATCATATATAATGTTGAATTATGGCGAACCCCAAGAAAAACTTCACGCTTCCTGTGTTCAAAAATTAGATTTCCGCTCTTATCTTATCAACAAAAAAAAATTTCTTGACTCACCGTCCAATAATTGGCTGAGGTTTAAATAAATTAAACCTATTTCTTCGGACATTATCACATCGTCTTCACCTACTAATTAATGGAATAAACTCATTTAATTCGTACTTATTGGTTCAATTAAATCACTCAACATCATATAAAGCGCGCACATAAACCGTCATTCTGACTGTAATGACAGTCACTCAGCACATCCTCTCCCGCGTTGTTCCTAAATCTGAAAAAGCACTGGGATATTTGACCGCCAGTTTTATTTAACGCCCAAACAATAATTCAATGATTAATATGAAGAGATAAGTGTTTAATTATAAAATTATACTATAGATGGCCTTCTTGCTATAATTATGTGAAGTTGGATCAGAACGATTCGATTTTAGGAAAAAAATGAAGGGAAAAACCGTCTTCATATCAGGAGCGTTTGCGCTCTTTGTACTCTAAGCGATAAGATTCTAACACGTATTGTACGAACGAAGATGTTCAAGATTTGTTCCTGAAATACTTTCATATATCTTCTTATGGGATGCAATCAAAGTCCTAAGTTATTGAAAAATTTTCATATTCTGTTCATATCATGGAAATGAATGTATTAAATATATTATTTAGGCTTACATTTCCTTGTAGCAAACAATTTAGAATATGTATTTGGTGAAATTTTTCAGCAGAGGTTAATGTAACATGGTACCATATGATTCGATGTATCATACACGAATTTGCTTGAATACCTCACCAAAAAAAAATAGAAAAGAAATGATGCGTTAGTATTGAAATGCTCACGAAATAAGCTGAAATATACAATATTGAGGGCGTCTTTGCTACATAAATGATTCATTATTCGATCAAAAAATCAAAAAGGACTGATGTGAAGTGAAATGGCTTTAGCGCTCTTGTTAAGTAACCTGTGAGTAGTTATTCAAACATTAAAAAACCATCTCCGCTATATCCAAATAAGAACTAGGTAATGGGGATGATGAAACTGCATAGTGAAAAATATTTAATTTGAAGAGAGTAATTTGAAAAAAGTGTTTTTGAAGCATCAAAACAACGGCGTCTATTCGAACGACTAACTAGATAGTGGTGACCAATAATGGGTCACATACGATAATGTCAAGCGAAAAGGTCATAGTTGAAGGCCGGTGAAGCAGTTCAAACGGTGGCCAAACAAGGATTGGCGACCCAGAAAGTTTTGCTGTGTATTTGATGGGATTATAAAGGGGTCATCTAATTCGAGCTACTGCCCAATGGCCAGACGCTCAATTCGAATCTCTATTGACAGAAAGCACCAATTAATCAAAAGATACCAGAATTAGCAAATAGAGGAGCTATCGTATTCGATCAAGACAACGCCGGGCCTCTCAGGTTTTTGATGACCCGACAAAAGCTTCGGGAGGTTCGTATGCATCCTCCTTATAGTCCAAATCTGGCATCAAGCGATTATCATTTATTTTTGTCCATGTCTAACTCTCTTGGTGGTGTAAAATTCTCCTCAAGAAAAGATTGTGATAAATGGTTATCTCCTTTTTTTGTTAATAGGGACAAAACGTTTTGGAAACGAGGCATAATGAAATTACCTTCTAAATGGCAACAAGTAACTGAAAAAATGGGTGCATTAACTATGTTAAATAAAACCCCAAAACTAAAGTAAAATTAATGGATTCCTTTTTCCCCAACCTAATATATATTTTAGAGTGGAGCCATTGTAGCCAAATTATTGAATCATCAGTGCAAAAGAGAATATTTATAAAATTCATTTCCTGTTTAAGTAATTTTTTAATTTAATTAAGTCAAGTAAAAACGACTGACGATATTTGCGTAGATCCTTGAGACCTAATGAATGCCACTCACATAAGGCTAGAATTCAAATTAGGTTCTGTACAACCCCTTCCACAACCATATTACATGCTTACATGGCAGCCTTATCTAGTAGAACGTTTTTTTGTCCTGAAATATGGGGAGGCAATAACCATTCCTTCCAAATCCGGAGTCCCACAGGAAAGTATTTCGGGATCACTTTTATGTATAAATTATACTTCAGATGAATGAAAACACCGCCAAAGCATCTTTTGCAGGCGATATAGCCTTACTTGCATCTGATGAAAACGCCGAAACAGCTTCCACACAATTACAAGAACATCTGGAGGACCTTGGACATTGAAAATGGCAACTAAGCATCAAGGAGGCTAAATCATTTACTTCAAGAAGAAATACTCGAACAGAAAATACCAGTCGAAACCTAAGCAAAGTATCTCGGCATACATTTGGACCAGGGCCTCAACTGGAGACAACACATCAAAACTAAGAAGAATGAAATATATCTGAAATTCCGAAAAATGTGTAGGGTAATGGACAGAAAGTCTAAATTGAACCTTCAAAATAAATTGCTCGTTTACAAGGCAATCAAACTAATGTTGAAGTACGGTATACAATTCTGGGCTTGCGCTAAAGCATCAAATATTCAAATCATCCACAGACTTTAATCTAAAATACTGCATTCATTGGTAAAGGACTTTTGGTATGTCTTCAACTACACCATCCATAAGAATTTAAGAGTCCATATGTTACTACAGAAATAGAAAATTACTTGAGTAAATATCATCAGAAGCTACAAGAACCTGGCCAAACGACCTAATTGGCTGACCATAACTATGAATCTATCAATGTTCAATACTTAATACTTTTGGAAATAGTTATAGCTAATTTTTGTGTGGATAGGTGTCAGGTGTTTGTTCTATGTTATTTCCATGGCGACTCCTTTTATATCAATCCATTTTTGTTGAAGATCTCGGGTGTTTGTTTATCAATCACTCTGAATTCATCATTTGGTGGAGTTGAACTCCTTAAACCCACGCAGCAATACAGAAGGGTGTGATATACAATCAGGGCAAAAGGAGCCGATTTCTGGGATTATAGAGGAAAACAGCACCAACACAGTAGAAATCTCCTGTTTGCTGATGGATGGAGAGGATCTCAAATAGGTTTTTGGGATTTTAAAAATTTTTCTAAGGGTTTTTCAATTTTACATCCATTTTTCTAAGGTCAGTTTGGAACCAAAACCCAATTTTTCATGCTATCAAATGAAGTGAAACAAGTTGAACAATGAGTTCTAGCAATTGGCTTTGAGGGGCTGAGAAGGATATATTTAAATTATCCCTAAATAATGAATTTGTGCCATAGTTTTATCTGGCCTTGTAGACATAAGTTTTTTCTTTTGACCGTGTGGGTATCTCCAAGTTTCTCCAGAAAATGAAAAATTCAGTGTTATTGGCTGTTTCATGCTCTGAAGGTTCTTAACGTTACACAACAGATAAAAAAAAACCCTACTTATGTATATCATCATGAGGCGGTTTCTGTCTGACCGTGAAAACAGCTATATAAAGCTTACGTCCCAGTAATAACGGAACAAGTAATTGTATGATATCTTTGGCAATAACTCCCATATTCACTACGTTAGCAACGACACTGGAAATATCCTAGATCCACTTATGAAAATTTGAACCAATGCTCAAAAATGGTTTCGAACGATTCTTGTATAATATTTAACTCAGTTGTTCTGAATCGACTACATTTGCTATCTACAATTCTAAAAGTTTGAATATTTCATAAATGCCATAGAAATAGAAATTGTGGTCAGACATTCAGATGCATTCAAGGCTCAAGGATACAGCTGTCACGATTGTTTTGCTGTTTAGGTTATGGTTTATGGTGTCATCTGTGATTGTTTCCTGGGAACCGTCATATGTAGATGATTTGGCTAAATTTGAATTAAAACAAAAAACCTAGGTAAACATTTGCTTTAGAATTACAAGGTAAGACCTATTATTATTAAGCTCATTAACTTCACTGTTATCTTGGCTGGTGATCATATGAAATTTAATTGAAATAAAAATTCAATAGGTTTCCATATAAAGATGACAACTCTCGAAGAATTTCCTGCGATATCCTTATTACCCAAAAAAGAAACTGGAGTTTACTCGTTTCTCAATAAACACCCAACTTACGATGGAAGGGGCACAACTATAGTTATCTTGGATTCAGGAGTTGATCCTGGTGCCCCTGGCTTGCAGGTTTGTTAAATTTAAACGAATTTAAAGTTCACCACCGAACTCTCGAAATTTGATTCCAGGTTACTTCTGATGGGCATAGGAAAGTCATACATCGATTTGATTGTAGTGGTTGTGGTGATGTTTGCACAATCACTGCTGCTCAACCGGTGGATGGTGTTTTAACTGGCCTCACCGGACGGAAATTAATTGTAATGTGCTAATCAATTCTCCTAGTTTAATGTTGATGATGTAATAATTTTAGGTCCCTGAGAGCTGGAAATGCCCTTCAAACTGGTATAGGCTTGGTTTGAAACATGCGTTTTCCTTATTTCCGGATAATTTAAAGAAGAAAATGAGGCAGAAGAATAAAGAAAACAATTGGGATCCTATCAACAAAGAAATTTTAGCAAACACTCGCAGAAAATTGGCAGAGTTTGATGGCAAAGGTGAAATTAATTATATAATTTTTAACTAACTGAAGTAAAGGTTAAATGGTTCCAGATTCTAATTTGTCAGATATTGAAAAATTAAAAAAAGAAGATTTAGAGGCTAGAATTGAAATGTTGACACAGTTTGAAAAAAAGATGATTGACCCAGGTCCAGTATATGACTGTGTGCTTTTTTATGATGGTGAAATGTGGAGGTGTTGTGTTGACACAAGTGAAAATGGGGAATTGAGCAATTGTGATTTACTGGGAGAATATAGTATTACTGGGGATTATGCATGTCTCACCAGAGAATCTAATTTAAATTTCAGTTTCAATGTACATAATGGAGGAGATGTGTTGGAACTGGTCGGTTTATGCTGTAAGTCATTTATGTTCATCCTTTGAATGCTTATATAGAAAATAATCTCTCCAGCAACACATGGTACCTTAGTGGCAGCTATAGCAGCGGCCAATTTTCCTGATAAACCTGAGGAAAATGGAGTAGCTCCAGGTGCTAAAATTATTTCCTTATCAATTGGCGATGGTCGATTGATATCAATGGAAACAGGTACTGCTCTTGTTAGAGCAATGATCAAAATAATGGAATTATCAAAAACTGAAAATATCGATGTAATAAATATGAGTTACGGTGAACATTCTCATTGGGCTGATTCAGGGTGAGTTCAGCATCAAGTTTATTTGAATGCACTAGGTACCTGAAGAACATCTTAATGATTTTTTTCATTTGGTAATTATTACAGCCGCATTGGAGAATTGATGCTTGAAATTGTGGATAAGTATGGTATAACTTGGGTAGCATCTGCTGGTAATCATGGGCCAGCATTAAATACAGTTGGAACTCCTCCAGACATATTACAAGAGATTTTGATTGGGGTTGGGGCTTATGTTTCACCTGAAATGATGTTAGCTGCCTATTCAATGAGACAAAAATTGCCAGGTATTGGTTTTTTTTTCATTTGAAGTAATATCCTAAAAAATTAAAATAGCGTCAAAAAACAGAACATTCACTGGTAATTCATCAGAAGATTTCTTTTTGCTGAAGCTCAAAATAAATAATTGTTCACATGTTACTCACCAGTGAACATCAAATGATATGAAACACCAGTTTTTCTATACTTCTGCAAAGTTTAAACATAAGCTCTGACAAAAAAGTATCTGGAAATTCTCAGTTCAGTTCATTGTTAGTGTGCCAAACATGAACTAGTCATCTAGTTTTTTTTACAACAGCTGTTGAAACCAGCCAACTTCACAGGTAGTGGCTTATGGAGACTCTGTTTCATCAAAACGCAAGTGTTTGAATGGTATAAGAACTTCTATTCAACTGTTTTGAGACGTTTACGTGGAATTATTCGCCGTATCCGTGGACTTTGCATGACGATAACGCACCATCTCATCGAGCCACGATCATTAACGATTTCAAGACCAAACACTCGATAAATACCAGCCACCTTATTCGCCTGATCTAGCCCAGTGTGACTTTTTTCTTAGCTCCATATTGAAATTACCACTCTGGTCAACCAGATTTGACTCCATAGACGCCATAATAGAAATTAGGAGAAGTAGCTGAAGATCATCCCTGAAAGCGCCCATTAAAAAATGTTTCCATGATTGGAAAAAACGTCGAATGTGTGTAGGTTCAAATGGAACACATTTTGAAGGCGATTCAATAAATATTGATATTTTTGCGTTTTATTTAAGATTTCTGGATACTTTTTTTTTAGAGAATAGTGTTGATATATTTTAGAAATATTGAATGAAAAATTTAACATTTCAAAAACATCTTGAAACTATATGAAATATTCATTACTCAATAGATACCTTACTTGTAACGAAAATTTCTCCTGTAGTGGTCTTTTATCATTTGCTTTTACATTCCTCTCACTTTCACCTTGATTTCAAGGTTGCCTTGCCCTGAAGAACCCATTGAGCAGAAACACGTGTTGGCAAGTACCACATTTCATTCCTTTTAGCTCGCGGAATTACCCATGAATCTTATTTCATATGCAATCCATCTCCTCACAATATTGATTTTTGATTTGAAACTATGTTTCCAGGAATGTTATATACATGGTCTTCAAGGGGTCCCACAATGGATGGGGGGATGGGCGTCACGGTGTGTGCGCCAGGGGGAGCAATAGCACCCTCTCCCAATTTCACAATGACACATTCACAGCTATGCAATGGGACATCTATGTCATCTCCTCATACAGCAGGTGCAGTCAGTGTTATCATCTCTGGACTTGCTCAAAAAGGCATACCACATACACCTTACAGCATAAAGAGAGCTATTGAAGCTTGTGCAACATTTTTAAATGATGTGGAAGTTTTCGTACAAGGCAGCGGTCTACTCAATGTAGAGAAAACGTTTGAACATCTTACAACCCATTATACAGCTACAGAATTAAATGTTAGATTCAATATATCTTGCGGCAAGGATAACGGAAAAGGAATATTCAGAAGAAATAAGTTGAGTGTTCCTAGTTTTCGAGATTATATATCAATTGAACCGCTTTTTTTAAAGACTGATAGTGTACTACCTTCAGAAAAAATCGTTTTCAATTTACGTTTAGCTCTTGTATGTGATGCAAGCTTTGTTAGTGCACCTTTACATTTAGATCTCTCAAATAGTCCTAGAATGATCAATGTGAAAGTCGATACAAGTGGACTCAAGCCAGGGGTTCATACTACTTCGATAAAAGCTTATGATCGTAGTAATATCGACAAAGGTGTGTTATTTAAAGTACCTGTTACTGTTATAATTCCTGAAGTTTTGAAGAAACCTAAATATTCACTATCTTACAATGACATATTCTTCGAAGCGAACACTCTCAAAAGACATTTCATCCATGTACCCAAACGAGCAACTTGGTTTCAATTACGATTGTCAACAAAAGATGAAGAAACTGCCAAGTTCGTTATACATGTTTTGCAAATTGTTCCTCAGCAGTCCTGCAAGACAGTTGATTTCCATGAAACTGCTATTGTCAATTCGCAGAGAGATGCTAAATTAGCTTTCAGAGTTTTGGGAGGAATAACAGTTGAAGTGGTCATTGCAAAGTTCTGGTCTGATCTTGGAAATGTTAAATTAGATTATGACATCCAATTTCGGGGAATTAAACCTAGCATTTCACATTTGACAATGCACCCTGCTGATGGGATTCTAAGTGTATCAGCTACCACTTTGCAAGGTGAAGAAGCTGCTCCATCATTAGTACTTAACACCGCTGTTCAAGTTGTAAGGTAAGGTCATTCCCCATCACACAAGTTTGTGTAGATGTTGATATCATGAAAGCGTAGTGATTAATAGAATAAAGTGTAATAAACAGAAATCCTTTATTTTTGTATGAAAATAGAGGATTCGATTGCCAAATATTGAGTGATATACAATTTCAAAAAAATTATTCTATTGTTACAACAATACTTCAATTGATCGGTATATAACATGTGTGTTCTATTCTTACTTTCAAAGAGCGCTTTGTTTCTTCCACATTGGCAAGGTCTTTCAATTCTTTAGTTTTCATTAACAAGTTAACTTTAGTTACGTTGCACCTGATATGTAACTTTTGTTTTGAATGCGGTTGTTATATCGCTAATTTTTTTTATATACCTTTTGAATAATGAATAACAGTCTTAACAGTTTGTCCTATATATCTCGTGTTGTGTTATTAATGGATTCGAGTTGATTTTGCCTTATTTGTTTCGCTCTTTCTTATGTCTTTTTCAAATAGCCATTACATTATAATATAGTTTTTGTGATGATATTCATTTCCTCTTTTTTGTCTTGTTGGGTAGTACATAAATTTGTAGTTCTATTATCATACAAACTCTTCGCCACGCTCAATTTAGTGAGGAGTTGATGGTTGGAATTCAAATGTAGAAATAGACTTGAATTTGTTGCATTCTTATACACACTATTTCTTGGGATTCCAGTCTGTTCATATACAAGCAGATCTGAATATTGAAACTGTTTCAATTGTGAATTTGATACATCTTTCTTGAATGTTTCGATGTAGAAGGAATCCATCAATAGTGGTCTCTTCCATTTTTCCAGATGATGAAAGTATATTCTGCATATTTCTTCCATGATTTGGGTTCTAGTACACATTGGTCTAAAGCTTTTTGTTCGAAATTCCCTATATATATATATACAGGGTGAGTCTTTGACCACTGTGTTAATTTTAACCATAGGTTCTTGAGATCAAAAGAAACACTTTTCCCATACCGTTTTTCCATATTCAGCTGCGTTAAAAAGTTCTAAGCATTTTAAGATTTCACATTGGTCAAATACCCCTCTGTAGTCCAGTTTAATTTGAATGAAAATTACCTTCCACAGCATCCACTGTTGAATCTGAATTGTTTAAAAACATTATTTTTCCTCTAAGAAATGATTCACTCACTCATGTTTCATCAGATGATTATATCGATTTAATTCCCTTCAACTCCAAATATGCAATTTAGGAAAAAAAAATGATGAATGATTTTATATGCAAAAAAGAATAATGATTCTAGGAAGTACAAGACACGGACCTTTAGTTCAAGTGATATTTGTTTTTCATGCAATTTTACCAAAATGTACAGTAGTAGTGAGAAACCCACAAGAAATGGAATAAATCTATTGATCCCAGAATATGCATGACTGTTATCAAAAACCTTCTACAGATCATTTCAATTGATATTGTCGTTTGAATATTATAGGTGAAAATGCAATTTTTTTCATGAAATTTCTGCACCCTTTCTTTTGAACGAGGCCAAATTTGGAAAAATGTTATAGGTAGAAAATTTTTCTTTTGACGTCAAGAATCTGGTTAAAATTAACGCAGTTGTCAAAGACTCACCCTGTATATCAGTTAAAATAGGAGACAGTGGTAAACCCATAACTATTTCAAATTTGAGGTGTCTTCAAATTGGAAATATGTTGCCTTTTTATCATTGCATTTAGTGTAAGTTCTTTCACTTGATGTTTGATTATCTTCAAGCTTTTTTCTTATTGTGTTTTATGCATTGGAATATTGGTGAATGAACTAGTGATATGGCTATGTCATCTTCGTAGATTTCTTGGTTTCTCGTTATTTATATTAAATCTTTCGTATTTTTAATCATGAATGTTGAACGAATATAATTTTCAGAAGACATTTAGCCAATTGCAGATATGGGAGTTGAAATATTGATGGATTTCTTTTTATTACACTTCATATGTGATGTTGTGTTACTTTAGTAAAAAGAATATTATCCGTTGATATTTATTTACCAATGTATTCTATACTTCTGACATCCTCTGTATGATTTATCACACCTGAAATTATTTTATTTTTAAGGCCTGCTGAAGTAAAGATAGCTGCTTTAACTCCTCGTGATTCAATACCGCCGTCAAGGCAAATATATGAATTAGTATTTGTGTACAATTTCTCTTTGACAAAGACCATTGAAGTTACTCCTAATTTTGCACCATTAAGTGATGTACTGTATGAAGGAGAGTTTGAATCCCAGTTCTGGATGTTGTATGATAGTAATAAACAATTGAAGGCTTGTGGTGATGCCTATCCCTCAAAGGTTTGCTATCCGTATAGTAACAAATTGTGAAGTAATGATTTTGATTTCAGTATTCTGTGAAACTTGATAAAGGCGATTACGTGATACGTTGTCAAGTTCGACACGAAAAGACTGAATATTTAGAAAAATTGGTTGAGTACCCTATCCTTATACAACAAAAGTTGTCGAACTCCATCAGTGTTGATTTATATCCCAGGTACAATAATGCGATCGTTGGCAACAAGAAAACGGTATGCTTAAATGCCTCAAGTTCTTCTGTTCTAAACTTCTATATTGCACCTATTCCAAATGATAAGTAAGCTGAACTGAATGGACATTGAGTTAATATCATTTTGTTACCAATTTCTTTCCAGACTACCGAAAATAAATGCTAATTACTTAACAGGAAAAATTACATATGTAAAAGATGATCATGGAAAAAAGGTCAATTATTATCCTTTTAAATATATTTTGCTTGATGGAGCAAACAAAAAGAATAATGCCAACAGTGAACCTTCCACTAAAGTTAAAATGGAAGATATCAACGAACAGATTCGGGATATGAAAATACAGATGCTTCAAAAAATGGGTACCAAAATAAAAATCATTTGTACCATCTATAAGGCATATGTTCCGTAAATCAACTAATTTGTTGTGATTGATACTTATTCGTTCTTTAAACAACATTTGATTACTTCAAAAGAGATAATTACAGAACTGGTTCGTTTACTTTTCTGTCACCATAAAAAAAATAAATTAGCAGAAGAAGCTGAAGGCCATCCCTGAGAGCGCCTATAATGAATGTTTTCATGATTCACAAAAGGTTACTTACTGAAGTTGAAAAGTGGGTTTCTTCATCATTTTGATCAGTATGCTAATGTGTTGAGGATCTGTAGACTCTAAATTTGACTGCAGATATTGCAGATACAGCTTTAGTTACTCAAGTTAATTTACGGATCATTTTATATCAGAATGTCTCAACTTTATCACTAACAAAATCATTTTAATATTCTTCAGTATCTAAATTGTGAGATTTTCCAGATCCTTCAGATGCAGAAAAGGTTTTCGAGGAATTAACCAACGATAAAACAGCTAGTTCCAGTGTTACTTTGTATTCAACTTATCTATCGGTCATCGATCCAATTGATGCAAAAAATTCCCTGCCCCCTTTCGCTAAGATGGACACTGAAGTAAACAAAAATCATGTCACTAAAGTGACATCCGTATGTGATGAAATTTTGAATCTGGTTAATGCAGATGAAATCATCATATTTTTTGCCGTCAAAACAGATGCCAAAGCTGGTACTGAGAAAACCAAAGGGTTAGTGATTCATTCTCAATTAAATGATCATATACTAATACAATGATAATCTAATTTTTTCAATTCTCTAGAATGGAAACTCAGAAAAATGCGCTTATAGAAGCATTATGCCATAAAGGAATTTCAAAGTGCCGTTTGATCTCTGAAGCAGATCTGGAAGAAGTCAACGTATTGTTCCATGATATTTCCGAAATCTGGAAATCTTTAGGCAGATTGGTTGATCTCAATGATAATGCATTAAAGGTAGCTATAGCCTTCTTAGTGTCCATATTCTTCGTAGCAATTCTTGAGTTAGCAATCATTTTTTTTTTAGTCACCTGCAGTGAACGTATTGTACTTTTTGATATGGTATACATATGTGAACAAATGCTATGGAAAAACATTCAAGTACCTCTCTAGGCTACAGGAAGATCAAAAAAATAGACTCATAGAAGAAAAACTAATTGACTTGAGTTCTTTGATGGGATGGCCTCACGTAGAAAGGCATTTAAAAAGAACGATTGTATCAAAGTTTTCTGATAAATATCAACCATTTTGAGAATTCAACTATTAGCATATTCTATATTAGATAATATTTGATTTTTTGCAATTCAATATATATATTACAATTTAACGAAATGTCAATTTTTGTCACGTAAAAATAAATTTCGAAATTTTTTTCACTAAGCATTGCAGTAAACTACCACTGGACTCATTGGAAATAAGACAAGGTTGCATTGAGCGTTTAACGCAACCAAGGAGGCATTATGAAAGCATGGTTAGCTTAAGCGTTCGACGATTCTGGGGAGAAATAAAAGAACTAGAGTAGATGCGTTGCAAACTAATTTATGCGCGTAGTATACAAAAAAGGTAGAAAATCAGAGAGTGAGTCGGTAGATTCCAGGCACATGCGCATGGTATTATTACTATACACCGAATTGAACCATGTTAGCATCGTGATATTAGCTGAATTACATACTTGTTTTTATTTTGCTTGGATATTCAATTTAAATCGTTAGTACTTTCAAGGTACATTTTAGCGTAGAACCAGGTTATAAACGTCATCAACAGTTATAATTTTTTCGAACCATTCGTATTTTTGCGCCAGCGGTTAAATTAAATCTGAATGAATAATCCGGATATACGCAAAAATGAACCTTCACTCGTAACTGAAATGGGTAGAAATTGTAGAAAATAAGTGACAACAATAAGGCGGATTTAAGGTTATGTTCCGAAATAGGTACATAGTGGATGTAATGTTATTTTAAACCGAAAATCTCTATTGACTCGAAGAATTAATGTCATGCATGGAAATTGGCACTTGATATCTTTATCGATGGTTAAAAATATTGTTCTTTTCTTATTTCGATTGTACTGCATTTTAATTTTGGTACATATAAATACTCATGATAGATTATTTTGGAAACGCCAAACCTGATATACAGATTACAGAATTTTTATTGTGGTAATGTCATTGGTTATAAATTGGGCAATTTTTTGTTGATCCTAGATGGTCTCACTGACATTGTTTTTGTTCATCGTCCAAAGAGTTTGAGAGGAACAATTTTTTCAGCATTTCTGAAAATAATTAATCAAATCTGAATCACTTTCACTAAATTTTTATAAAAATTTTCACCCTTTTATTATAAGGACGTACAAAAATTATTTTTACAATTGAGAAAATTTTCAGTCATACTTCCAAGTTCAAGTCTTCTTCTAGTAATGGTGTATTCATGAGTAGAGTGGTGGGAATCGACAAACCGCTGTATCCTCCACCAACAACTGAAAAATCTGGAGCTGTATTCGAAACACATGCTGAATATTTCAATTACCTTTGAACCTCTTCAACCCCATAGAATCAAAACTAAAATTATGGTCCATATCAACATTACCTATTTTCATTGGTGGGTTATGTAATATTTTAGGTTCTGTGATTTGGGATGGGTCTATTTGATACGAATGAATGTCTGGCAATATTGGTCTTATCTGAAAATTATATTTGTCATAAATAGCGCAATGAAGATGGAAAATCAATAATCTATTATCATAAGTGATAGAGGAAATAGTAAGGACCTAAATGATGTTAGATTGTGGGAAGCAGAAATATGAAAAACAGAAAAAAAATAAATAAAGATCAATTGGCTGGAATTAGAAAATAAAAAATTAATTTTTTTTAATACACCTTTAACTTCATTAGAAATAGCCGAATGTATTCATAGTACCTTTAAGCCATCAGGTCTGTGTGGATTCCTACAACCTCTGCACCTACATTCAATGCAGGCCTTGCTCTCAACGTAACATGGACATCTCTGCCCACAGCAAGTTAGTTTACCAGGTGTTGCTGTAGCATTTCCACATCTACAACCTTTTTTTGATTGAACTATACATCTATTAACAGGTTTTTTGAAAACAGGAGCCTAAAAACTCAACAATGAACTTCCTATACAAAACCATGCTGTTGAATACCTTATCGGTAGGATCTTTTGCCATAAGAGGTATGATTTGTTGTTTCAATTCATTGGTTTCATTTAACTTCCTCTTGATAGTTATTTTATTAAGTGATCCAGGATACATAACTGAATAGAGATTTGAGCCATTATTAGATCTGCTAGGCATATTTGAAGTATTTGTTGAGTTGATAATATTTATAACATTTGATGACTGAGGAACTGGATTATTTTCTAGAGGTGTAACTTGCAATGTTTGGGTAGATGAATTGGTATAAACACATGGAAGAATACTGTATGTAGATTTTGGTATACCACCTTCACTTTGGTAATCATCATGAAACTCTGAGCCTTCTCTTATGAGTGATAATAAATTACTTGCACCTCTTTCAACACTAGGAACTGGGGAGATAATAGAAGCTTGCTCTAATAAGCCTATAAGATAAATAGCATAAAACATATCAACAAAGAAAATGTCATCCTACCTGCATAAATAGGACTTTGGATAAGGTGCTGACACATTTGTTGATAACATTGTAAAAGTATCTTCAAACTTTTGTTTTCATAATATTCCATGCAGTTTCTACACCATGAACAAGTGGGTTTCAATTTTTTCTTTCCACCTCTACATTTTTTACAAATATGATGATTACACCGACCAGCTGTAGGAGTCTGAGGATCGACTAATAAATTACTACACACCACACAGCTCAAAGAGTTTCTCAAATAAGGTAATAACCTATATAAATCTTGCCATGTAGATGAATTGTTTGGATCTGCTTTCAAAATTATTTGGTTTGTTGTGATATATAAGCTTACTGCATTCATTTTAGTCATAATAATTTTTTTTTCATCTATTTCAGTTGAAGAAGACTCTTTCAATAAATGAGGTTACATTCACATCATTTAACTGCGATACAAGCTGTACGATAGCACGAGTAAAGTTAATGAAACATGAAATACACAAATTATTCGTTCTAGAAAATCAACAATGTATTTTGCAAAATTCAAATAAATAACAAAAACTTTCGTGACAACTAAGAGGTTATCTTTTTGACAGCTAGTTAACATGCATTTTTGCAATCAAAAATTTTTCATAATATTATGTTCTATGGTACTAATGAATCTGTGTTGTGTCACTGAATCAACTTATGTCACAATATATCGATGGTCACATAATTACTTCACTTTTTACTTAAATGATGATTTATAATTAAAATATTTTTTAGGATAAATATTTAGTGACTTGTGAGTCTGCCCTGTTCTGTCGTCTTCCGATGCCTTTACGAATAACTTCTTCTCAAAGTAAAAAGAAACCACCACCAAGGCCTCCGCCCCCAAATCTGAATAAGGTGAAAAGCAAGTCAACATACACTATACACAAAAATTGTGATAATTCTAATCTTATCGATTGGAGTCCTCCAAACTCGCCAAAAAGTGATACCTTACCTAAATTTGGTGGAAGTGTTTCCAGTTCATTTAGTAGTAGCACAAGTAGTTTAGCTTCTATTAAAAAGTCTACTGATTATGATGCTCCTTTGACAGCAAATTTCCCCTCAACTTTGTGGGGTTCAAATTCAGTACAAAATTCGAATATTGCTTCCTCATTTCAATTTTCTGCCAAGAGTAACAATTATAACTCGAATGGTATAAGATGCAATGAAACACATCAAGTTTGTATACCTTCTTCGTCATTATTCGGTCCGACTATTATCAGACCTAGAAATAAATCTAAACCAAAGGTAGAATTTCGAAGCGACTCTGATAGTCCACCTTCATTACCAATGCCTACAGGTCCACCACCAAGCCCACCAAAAGATGTAACAGATGTTATTACTCCGTATGGTATTGCTTTATATCAGTTTCCAGCTATTCAACCAGGTGATTTAGGACTAGAAGTGAGTACCACTTTTTTTTTCAATAAATGATTTTTATGCAGATTTCTCAAAGTTAATATTAACAGGTTGATGATGTTGTCATTTTGATACGAAGGATAAATAAGGAATGGCTTTACGGTCAGGTGAATAATCAGGAAGGAATCTTTCCAGAGAATTTCATCCATATTGTTAATCCTCTTCCAGAAGATTTAAGTTGAATATTCAGAAACCAAAAACAAATTTTACATGTTAATTAAGTCTATTTATTGTTTCAAATGCTTAACAAAACTGACGGCTATAAAGATGCCATAAAAGTAATCACATTAAATATTACCACCTGAAGTTCAGGTCTCCAAAAAAAACTAAAAACTTGGCCAACAAATTATGAAGCCTCTTCAATCCAGAGAGTCAATCATTAAAAATATTCCGTCCTTCAAGATCTGGGTTATCAGCCAAGTTAAATACTCCAGAAAAATTCGAATATTAAAATAACTAATTACTTGGTGTATGAAATTTTTTTCATATTTCTAACATATTCTGTTACCGAGCTGTTTTTTGTTATTAATTCTGAAGAAAGATCTTTTAACTAACAATTGTGTGATCAAGATGTATTCCGAATGTGATATTTCTGTGCCTCAATAAAGGCATATATTTTTGTATTGTATATATGTATATCTTATATTGAACCTACTTTTCGATTGTACCCTACAAAAATAAATATTTTTTGCTGTTGAATCTGTTTTAAAATTTTTTTGTTTTTTTTTTTCTATTGAAATTTTCAGATTTTATGAGATTTTTAAGTGTGTGACTGCATAATGGAATTTCACAATTCTACCAACCGCCCTACAACGGCAACCTCTCTAGTAGTTGATATGTAGAAATTTGAACTTCACTATGAAGTTGAGCTTGAAGCAGTTCATATTGACTGTTTTTTTTTTTTAACTGTAGGTATAGCCGGGCTGAGACAGTTTATTTATTCAAGCTCTTTCCCAATTTATTTGTTTATGCTTAAAATGATGGACAATCTATTGTATAGTGTAAGTATATATATATAAGGAATCTGAGCGGGCTATAATTGATTGTCGAGTATATAAATCCTGCTTTACATTAACTAATTCCTGAAATAGAGTTTGCTACAGCAAATTGCGACACTGGTCATCCCAAGTAAGGGTGAAACAGGTAAATCCATAAGCAATAACTATATGTTTTCCCCAATTTTTCCTGCTATGACACTCTTCTATAATTGAAGACTGTATCAACAAATATTTGTCAAGTTTTTATATATTGCTTTAATCACTGAATATCTCCATTTCTTTATATAATGTTGAGAAGGCTTAAAGGTTTCATTAATTAATCGACATATTAACAAGTTTTCACATTTCAGCTTATCGCAGTTCCACAAAAATATATCTGCAGTCTTGATTGGATTGCTTTGTTGACAAGACAAGTAAGAAAGAAACATTTAAAATGTCATGAAAATGTCTTTATCCAAACATTACAAAAATAAGGAATAATCTACCTACCAATATCAACAAATTTTTTATTTTCTATTATCACAAATATTCAATATTTAAGTATAAGTAAAATTTCAATTATGAGATTCGTGTATAAGTAAACAATTGATCTATTACTAAATATTTACAAAATTATTTATAATTCTATCGGCTAATCAGGTCTGTATATCGGAACTTTTGGCAGAAATTCTATGAGTATAACATATTCCATCATTGATGATGAATCACACTGTTGTTTCGATAGTCGCCAATGTAATCCTAATTTATTATACAGATAACTATTTTCCCACTCTAACAGCTTATTTAAGGAATGTTGAGTCTGAAAAACCAAAATTGATCAATGATTGAAATTTATAATAATTAAAATGATCCTTACTCGTTTACTCAGACAAATGACAGGCCACAATGAACAGCCCAGTGTGCAGCAACAACAAATACAACCGCAAAAAAGCCATTTCACATTTACTGGTAATGTCTTCTTCAATATTGTGTTTATCCTAATTACTGTTTCTTTAAATTCTTCAGGAGCCACTCTGGAAACTAGGCCAGAAGGAAAATCAGTACTGAAACGATTGCTTAAACCAAACCTAAAATGAAACACATCAACAGTCTGTTTAAAAAGAAAAGCAAGAAAACATCTGCTGTGAAAAAATGAAAACCATATTGGAATTATACAACTGATGAGTTATACAAAAACTGATTCAAGCACTATATATTTATATAGGTAATCCTGTCTTTTGTCATCTGAGAATCAAATTGCTACTTTTTGTTGACCCATTGTGTAACTATGGAGAATCAGATGTTGATCAATAGACTGATCATTTTTTCGTTTTCGTAATTAACAATAATTATCGCCAAAGTAAATTATTTTGAAATCATTTAACAGCTCTCAATGTTGAAACTGTGTTTTCGAACAAGATCATCTGTTGGAAAGAAGCAAGAGCCTTTTCAACATGGAACGACACAGCTCTCAATTAAAGTTAATAAAGGTTTTGGATCAGAAAGCCATGCGTTTGACAAAAGAACAAGTTATAGTGTGTTCGTTCAGATAGAGCTAATCACATTTCCATCACACAGATATGCTTTACATGCAATCAATGAATGAATACTTCAGATAAGAAACGTGATCTTTGATAAGTTATTCAATATTGATATAGAACAATACAGTCAATATGAATAAAATATATTTTGGATCAATATGTTTAAAAATAAATACGAATCTTGTACATTCAATAATATCAAAAAATATACTTACACTGTCATATTACCAGCCCCTCTGATAATTACAGGATCTGGCACTAAAGATACATCAGCTGGCTCAATTTCATTTACAATTTCCTCCTCCTCTTCATAATAAATGGCATCAAACCCTTCCATGGAACTAAAAGAAAATGTACGAATATATTCTCCATTATCATTTATGAATATCATCTCACCTTTTCACGTTCAATTAATGAAACCTTATGTTATAAAATGGACTGTACGTGTTAAATTTGATTCTCTTAAACGAAATTCTGACCATTCTTTGTTTACTTTCTATTTTCCTCCTCGTTTCTGTCATTAAGCAAACAATTTCTCTGGTTTGTTCGAATTTCTAATGAGTTTGCGCATATCCCGAACCATAGAAATGAGTTCTCTGTTCATTCATGAATTCTTTAGAAAAATATAATGAAATAATTTCATTTTATTGCAAGACCTGTTATTGAAACACTTTTGCAGTCAATTTGCAAATTCTGTTATATAATTTCAAATTAGGAGCACTTTATAAGTATCTATGAATTATGTTTATTTTGTGTAGCTCAAATCAAGTCGGTGAAGGAACCCGAACCAGGGAGACAGAGACAGATTTGTTGAGCAAGTTGAGAAGTACTTTGTGTTCGATAGTTTTTTTAAAATATTTTTTCATATAAAGGGTTATGGTTCTGTTAAGTGAATGTTAAACATTGACAAAATAAAAACGGTTTAACTATTGTCAATAAAGTGATGTGCCTATGTAATACTTTGGATTCATGAGACGTTAAAAATAATTTTGTTTATATTCAAAGATAGCTCGTGAAATTCATATGAATATGGATGAAAATGAACAAGAACTGAAATCTCCAATTAAAAGACTGGGATCCACCAGAAAACTTCTTGTGTTCAACAGTGAGTAATGCAGTTGAAAAAAATAACGCTTTTTCTGCTAATTTGAAATTGTTGTCTATTTAAAATCATTCATTTCCTCCTCAAATTCGTTATGACATCATGACTATAGGTTAGTGCTTTCTCCTGTTTTACCGCACCGTCTTTGTGTAGATTATCTGATTAGTAATTTCCTGGCTTCTTGTCATCACATTTATGGAATTAATGTAGGAAGGAAACTAAAGACAAGTCTGAATCAACTACCAAGAGTAGGTTTTTTGGACTGGCATTTTCTATGCCTATCTGAAGAAATTTATTTTTATTTTAGTCGAAGCCTGGGCGAGGCAACCATTAGTGTAAATAAGACACCCACTCATAAAAAAAAACTACCCCACACTGTCATGATTTGAACAAAACCTATCCTTTTTTACCAAATCTTTCATATGACGTATGTACAGCCGTTTGAAGAAATGAAAACTAATTTTGTTTCATTCTTATATCTCAACATTTTTCGAAGAATATATTAAGAATAATTGTTTTGAGAAATGAACAATAATTCCCGATTGATTTTTATTATTTCATAGTTCCACGCCACTGGTCAAGGGCTGTATAAAAAGGCGCAATCCTGTTAAGGAATCATATTCTCTATGAACATAACAAAGTTAAGCTGATTAATCTCTTCATGTATTATATCGTTATAAGGCATAAACAATTATAACAATGTTACAAAGCATGCATATCACTAGAATTCTAAGGTAAACGCAGGCGCCACGGCTTTCTTCTACCCCTCTGTACCCATTGTACGAAGATCAGAGACGGCTCAGTTGAAAACAATGATTCTCTGACATGAATTTACTACATGATTTCTGTGAATTAAATATTTCTTTTATTTTTATGGACAATGAGCCATTTGAAGTCTGTGTACTGGTTTCAGATTCTGTTTAATCCACCCACCCTCTATTTTAAAACATATCAGCATGCAGATCGCATTATGTCACAAGCAGAGTAACTCAGGGTTCGGTTCATCATTCATTTCAACTTCAGTATCACTCCAAGAAATGATGCAAAATGATGTAGTTTCTATAGATATCTGTCAATGTAAATAACCCTTTGAAAAAGCAGAAAATGTTTGAAATTTGTCAATGTTCATTGATCCTCAAGTTTGACCGAGATGTGAAATTAGATTAAATTTGTACACATTTGTGTGGTTCTTAGAAATGCTGGCTCCTTAATTTTTCTTCTCGGATATTATAGATGTATCACTCCATTTATTCAATTATTATCATTCACAGCATGTTATACCAACGAACTAGGTGTTCCATTAATTGAGTTGCCGGTAGTTTGGAGGCCGATCGTTCGAGTATAAAGTTGATCTTGTTTCAGAGTTCTGTCGATCTTGACAATCATTGAATATTGGTGAATTTTTGAACATTTTCTTCTTTTGAAAATGCTAATTTACCTTGAGAACGATAGGAATGGTCTATCGAACCTTTTATAGGAGGAAGAGCTAAACAGATGGTAGATATATATAATAATTCTACATGAGTTCCATCATAAATTTTCTCGTCATCAAATGTTTTAAAATGAAAAATTTTGGTATCACTGCTAAATCCACAATAATATCTTTAAACAAATTAATAATATACAATTTTCATCAACAACGTGAAATTTAAAATTGATATTTTACGAAATCGCTTCATCGAAATTTCGTTTTTCATGCTCATACCTCAATCCTCGATTGATATTTGATACCGGGTTGTTTTGATTCGTTCGTTCGCGAACGATATACCGTTGTGAAAAAGTTTCCGAGATTTTTTATATGAATTATCACTCAACCTCTCCCCTATAGTCCATTTGGAGGGATTGCTCGGTCAAGTCTCAAAGATACGTCGAAATATGTCCCCCAAACATAGCCATGCAACGTTTTTCCGTAATTTAATGCAATAGTGATGATCCAATCCCGACTAAAATATGGCCTAATTGCTACATTCACATTAATATCTTGAATATACAGCAATAATCCTTATAATATACAATCTTTATCAACTACGTAAAACAAGAATGAAAGAAAAATAGATTTTTTTACCGATATAACGTTCTGAAGAGGCTTCCGTGATTTTTCGTATGAAGTATCTCTTCACTCCCAAAATCAATTTCAAGGGGTCGGCGCTGTCAAGTGTCAAAGATACGCCGAAATATGTCTTCAAACAGCCATTCGACGTTTTTCCGTGAAGAATTGAAGAAATAATCATTCTAGTAATTAATGCAATAGTAATGATCCATTCCCGACTAAAATATGGCCGCCATTCAGATTTAGGAACTCTGGAGCACGCGTTCCATGTCAGTTACCTATATTTCTGTGGTGGTGAGGCCATCTGAAGATTGATTTCTTCAGCGCCTGTTTCCACTGTTCAATTCTTTCTTAATACGGCCCAGCACTCTGGCAGCGGAACAGGGGGTCATCCGGTAAAGCTATCTCAACCCAACCCAGCTTGAATCGAATGCGTTTCACCGACCACTCAGATGGTTTTCACACGATTTGTGCCCGTATAAAATATTGAATCTTAAAATTTACTCGAGGAAGGTTTCTTATGTATAAACAGTGCGACGTGGTGATGTGAATAATGGATTTTTCGTTTTGACAACGCTCAAAATTCACGTGCAACCCGGTATCTGGCGTGTTCTTATTTATAAACACATCGTCCGAAATACAACACCGTTCTTAGGTGTAAACAGATGTAGTGTTCAGTGATTTTTTTGTGTTGCGATGTTCCAGTGCATTATTCAACAGAAAAATGGTTGGATTCATGCTGAAACCAAAGACGTTTTCCCAGGTTCGCTATGTCACAACCTCATTCCAAAGTGAAATTTAAAAATTTCACTCAAAATTTTTTGAGTTTCATTCATGTTGACATATTGAAACAGTGCATTTCCTGTTTTAGATCGAGTTTCTTCACTCGATCTTTTTTATATGTCTGTTCTCATATAAATTCAAAACTGAAAATTTTCACGTCAATACTGTTCAGTTTTTATATAAAAAATTTAAGGAAATAGTTACATTTGTGTTAACAAATCTAAGAATTTCAATTCTGGTCTTCTAGAGATTCAAAACCGACCAGGTATTAATTTTACCTTCAAAAATATCCAGATTTCTAATGAAAAAGCTTTTGCGCGCCAATGTATATGAAAGAATATATCAAAAATTTTGGCAATCTCTGATGAATATCCTGAGAGATGTCGAGTATTAAAATGAAAGGTTTAGGGAGTTTTGAGTTTTATCCTGACGATTTCCACGAAATAACCCTTTTTGTTCAACCTCAATCAAACGTTTCCAGTTACAGATTTATCTGATAGATGTTCAGGATACTAAATTTCAGATGCTCACAACTGCTGAACTGACGGATTTTGGCTCATATTCGAACCTGGGCAAGCTATTTGAACGATTAATCTATTCTGTAAATATGAAAACTCCAGCACATTTCTTTCGGAGTATACGGCCGGAAATGCTCAAGTATGACCAGGGATTCTTTATCAAGAAGTCGAACCAAATCAATTGAGACTAAACGGTAGCACGCTGTTCTACTAGTTTAATGAAGTAGAACAAACAACTCAATTTTTGTTGACACATTCTGAAAATTGGATTTCTGTTTTACGAAAGATTAAAAAATGATGACATTTCAATGTTCGGTTCAGAACTATAAGGATTTTTGATGAATATAAAAAAAACAGAAAGTTCTATGCTTGATCTCTGTTCATAAATTAGACAAATTTCTTTTCTGTTTTTCGATAGATTCAAGTGCTACATAAAATTCAAAATAATATAAATGTAGAAATTTCCTTTCTCAATTTTTTCTTACAGAACCCCAAAATTGCTTCCCTGTTTTTTGGTAGATCTGAAACCGATAAGGTTATAATTTTAAATGTTTAACTATCCCCAATTTACATATACAAGTTTGTCGACTCAAGTTTCGTTATGTTTGAAAATCTCATTGGTATTTTTTTATAAATTGAAAATTGTTTAGGTTATGATTCATATCGATATTCTCCGAAACAATATATTATTTATTTTGTGTTACTCCTATTACTTTGAAATAGAAAAGCTAGTCAACTTGTTATTTTTGGAACGTGCCGGTTTTTCCTGAGATAAAATCGCTAGGGAGTTTCTTTGTTTTGATAATCCCACACGAGCTTCCTGTAGTGTTTCAAAATTCTTTCGGGAAAAGATTTATTTTAGTCACATGCGTTAACCAGGTTAATTCCTTCAAGAAGGCGTTTCTTGAAACTTATATATACATGTTCTCCCTTTCTTAATCTCGTCTAAAATTATAGCTTTGAAAATTTAAACTTATAACCCTCTCGTTTCTCTTGTGAAAAAAAATTTACACTAAGTACTCACAAAGAAGTGAAACTCTAATACGGACACACGTAGAATAATCAGAAAATCTTTTAAAATTTCGAGCAAATCGCGAGCTAAAAAATGTTCAGAAAATTCTCAAATTTTTTCTTCGCTCGATATCTCCTAAGGTATTCATCGGATATTAACAAAAATTCGTGATTACTCTCTGACAAAAAAGTATCCGGAAATTTTAAATGAAACGCTAAAATATTAAACTACTTCGATATTTATTGAATAAATTTCATACTATGCTCAATTTTACCATATGTACCAACGGTTTTTCCAATCCTGAAGACTTTTTAGGCGTTTTCCGGGTGCCTACTGTAATTTTCTTTTATGGCGTCTATGGGATCAAATCTGGTTCCCCGCAGCGATAATTTCAGTATGGAGAAAAGAAAAAATGTCACACAGAGCTAGATCAGGCGAATAAGGTGGCTGGTCGATGGTTTTTATCGAGTATTTGGTCTTAAAATCGTTAATGACCTCAATGAGATGCTGCGGTCCCGTTATGCAAAATTCACACATTGTTTTGCCACTAATCTGGCTGTTCAAGGCGAATATTTTCACGTAAACGTATTGAAACAGTTAAATAGAAGTCCTCATTGACCGTTTGACCTTGCGAAACGAATTTATGATGAACCACACCACAAATATCGAAGGAAACAAAAAGCATCGTCTTCATTTTCGAACGACTTTTGCGAGGTTTTTTCGTTTTCGGTTAATTCTTTTCCCATCTCGTTGGTGTGTCGTATTCATAGACCCATGTCTCGTCTCCAGTTATGATCCGTCCCATGAACGTGGTATCAGAATTCGCGTGATCTAGAATGTATATCTACATCTGGTACTGTATTTGAAGAAATTGTAGTTTTAAAGCTGCGTATACACTTGAACATTCGCCACGCATGAGTAGATGAATACAGGCGAGCCGAATGGGTCCGAACGGCTCGTTCCGATCCAAAAGTGCATTAAACGCGCGTGCTCAGTGGAGTCGAATACAGTGCCTCAGGGCTAGTGTGGGTCTCACTGTGTTGCCCTTTCTGCTCGGGCCGCATGCTCATGCGGGGCTATTGCTCAAGTGTATACGCGGCTTAACAGAACGAGCCGAACGAAATCAAACGAGCGGTTTCACGAAAAATGTTGAGATCACTAGCTATCTCTTTAACGCTGGCCCGACGATGTTCTAGCACAATTTTTCGACGTTTTCTTTGGTTGAAGAGGTCGACGGTCGTCCTGAACGAGGCAAATCTTCGACGATCTCCCGAACGTCCCTGAATGTTTTGTACCATTCGTACACTGAGGTTTTCGATAAAACAGAGTCTTCATAAGATTTTTATAGCATTCCCAACGAAATTTCCTTCAGAACACAAAATTTGTGAAAAACTGTTTGTTCAATATTTTTTCCATTGTAATATTCGCAGACTACCTCTGAAGTCAACTGGTTTCAACAGCTGTTGTGAACAAATTAGTTGACAGTTCGCGCACATGTTTAGCATAGTAATTACGGACAGTCCTACCAATATACAGAAAGTGTACTTCAAAACATGATCTCAGTGCTTTTTTACATTTTTTTTGCTGCGTCGTGTAGCCTGGATCAATGTTTTTCTCTCGAGTTCATATTTCGATAAACGTTAATCATGAGGAAGGCAATGATATGCTTAACTACTAATTATGCAATAAGTAATGTGATAAGTTCTGAATATCATGAATATAATCTATCTACCTACTACCATTAATATTTTTTTTAACTCGTTTCACTGCATACATTTCAAGTTTTACTCCTGCCACTTCATTTTTATCAATGGGTCGGCGATTCGGAATGAAATTATGAAATATAAATAAATAATAAAAAAAGCAGGCATGTGCGAGTTCCCTCAAGTGTAGTCCCCCCTCTACTTATAGAGATATGTCGCGGTCATTGCGGTAACTAGACTTATTATGTTCATTATCTATTATTTTGGTCTTAATGTACTTATAATTAATTAGAATATTAATTTTTTTGATTTTTTGTTACTTGTGCTATAAGCTAATCTAATAGGCACCAGATCTTGGACACCCTGTATACTTCTTACTGCAAAGTTGTTGATTTTTATTCAATTTTTCTAATTTATCATTCTATCCACTTGATTTCTGCTTACCATATTATTTCAATTGATATAAGTGACAGTATTAAAAAATTCCATTGGTGTTTGATGAGATAGAAGATTACCTGAGTATTGCTATACCTTAACAATAAGAGACGAGAACCATAATACTTGAGTATGAACAACAAAAGACTTTGTTAAGCGCTCTTTCTTCTAACACCTGGCCATCATCCTTTGTTCTATTCGGTTATCCAATATTCCTTTAATCATATGGAGTATTGAAATATACAACGCTGTTATTGTTGAATTTCTATTAGTAAAGAATCTCTCAAGACTCTTTTGAGTTGAAAAAATTTTCATACAATTTCACCGTAAGAACGCAATTTACTAAGGGTTTTCCAATAATCAAATCAGAAGTTGGGTCCATCTGTAGGGGGAAATTAATCATGAAGAGGTACACAGAGCAAGAGTGAAGGAGAAATTATTTGTATGAAATACTTGTACGAGGGTTGCCTTTTATATTTCGGGATTGAACAACCTTAGTGTTACAATCTGCCAACTGACAGTTCTGTCGTAAAGCATTTTTGAGGTTATACGTAGTCAGAACGTTTTGACATACTAGCGCTATTTGTGTTGTTTACAGTAAGGGCTCGTTTATATCACAGTATAGATACCAACCAGTATTTGCACTCCGTGGATTTTCTTCAGAGATATAGAGTGGGGAGAATACGCTTCGACCACTGCGCATCCAAAATTGGTGGCTAAATTCTTATGTCAAATTTCGGCCATTTTTATACTTTGGTAGTCAGCTGTTCTAGGTTGACATACTTGTCAGATGAGTTAGAAATTGCTCGAATTTTACATTGTGCTGATAGATACTCCGATACTTTGAACATGTCTTGTATTGTTAAAACGTGTAAAAACTATAAAACAAAGAAGGTCGAGGAAATATTATTTTATACGCAAGTTTTTATTGAAATTAACCGACTGATCATACCGCATAGCATTGTTTATCTGCTCAGTGGCGTGTTGTTTACTATCTTCATTAATATGATTCTTTTTAGTTTCTCAAAATCAGTTGATATGAGGACAGTTTGGACTGATATTCTGAGTATAGATTTTGAAGCTAAAGATTAATCTAAGAAATTGATATGCTCTATAAATTTCATTCTCTTTTTAATTTTATACCAACTATCCCTCAGGTATACTGCTTTCTACGCCAATGAACCGAAAGTATAAAAATGGCGGACGAAAAATTAGCCATTTCGCGCATATCGAAGATCATTCTCCCCACTCTATATCTCTGATTTTCTTTCACCAAGTCTGACTTGCGCATCTCGTAGGGATTCTAACCTCATATTTTGGTCCTTGTTCATTGTTTTCATCAATAATTCTAAGATGTCTGCAATGTCATTATTATTATTTTAGACATCTTGAATAATTCCTTTATATAATTAATTCGTTTAATATTTAGAAGAATATAATTTTTTTGAGAACTATTTAAAATTCAAAGAAGAAGTTGAAGAAAAAAATACAACCTAACCTATAATTCAGTGGAATTTCTTTGAGTCAAAATCTACTAGCAACCAGCAAAGCTCATTAATTTAAACATTTATTTTCATTCCAGCAAGTATTCTGTTTCAATTTTGTGTTATTTTCAAATTAATTCCAAAATGATTAACAATTGTAGCGTATACAACTGCAAAAACAATAGTTTCAATAATTCCAAACTTTCTTTTTTCTCAATACCATGAGACACCGACAGGTGAATGATACATATAGTATTGTAGAAAATAATGTTTATTTAAAGCTCCGTTATTTGATTAGTGCTTCATTCAATTAGTTGAGATATCAGGAACCAATGGAATTTCAGGAGGTTTACACCTACTGTCGTCATTTCTTTACGATTAGTTGAGATATCAGGAACCAATGGAATTTCAAGAGGTTTACGCCTACCGCATGCGTATGCAGAAGAGCGAAATCTTTTTAGATAAATATTTGAGTGTGTATCTATATGATTTTCAATTTAATCAATAGAAATAACAATTATATAATATATATATATATAACAATAATTCAATAGCATTTTATTTTTTTCCCACCATAATGAGGGAACTCTTTCTAGAGAACACTCAGCATATTTAGCGCTGGGGAGTATTTACGAGGGGGAGTGTACTGGAGGTAATTAAACCCCACCAGGAAAGAGTTTTTCACGGTAAATCTTCAAATGGGAACGATCTAAACCTCCCCCTCCCTTTCCCCGCTTGTCACTCCAGATCAGTTCAGGTCCCTCGCTAAAACTTCCCACTAATTCTAGAATTCCATGATCAAATTCCTCATTTCATAAATTGAATATAGTAAAAAATAGTATCAGTTCAAACTAAATCTTCAGAGAATTCATTGAAAAATATTGTGCAAAACAATTCAATATAAATAGAATGTTATTTTTTATGTACTCGAAGATTAATGTTTCAGTGAAATTTGAGTATTGAGGATTTTATAGTAAACACATTCGATGCTTTCAACCACTAACTACTTATTTTTCCACATAATACCTACTCTTCAACTTAATCTTCGTTTAGAAAAATTTTAATGAGTCATTTCACTTACAAACCTTAGGTACCTATGATTTTTAACACATTTCAAAAAGTTTCAGAGGCTGTTCCTGAGTAAGCTATTGAGTAAATTTCATCACTAATTACTGTTTTTTTCAAAGTGATATTAAAACCACAGTAAAACAATATATCTTTTATTGAATGTGTTCTGTTAATGAGGAAATGTGATTACATTTACGGTTACATTATGAGCGGAGTCATAATTTTTATATGAATATAGACTAAACAATGGTCCATACACTCTAAATATCACGGTGAAAACTTATTACCAGCTTAAATAAAAATATTCAAGTTTTCAGATAACGCAAATAACCTTTTCTAATCAATTTTTAAATTCGCGGTCGATAAGATTAGATGCGCAGGGAGGAATGCGCGAGTTCCCTTTGGTGTAAGCGTTTTCAGTTCAAAATCCACGGAGTGCGACTACTGCTTGGTCCCTACTGTGTTTATACTGGCCGGTATTCTGTAAGCCGTTACCGTATTCCGTAAGAATTTCAGTAGCCGTTCATACTGGCCGTTAACTTTTCCGTAAACTGAACATAGATGTTATGAATTATGTTATATGCTTCTAAATAATTTGAGTTTCAATGTTTTGAAACGTACCGACCATCTTGAATTATATTTTATTGTATTATTTGAAATTACCGCCATCAAAACATTGATCGATTCTGTATTCAATACTGTGATAAAACTCGCCCAGTATTACATGCCCTTAGTTTGTCTTACTTATAAGATGATCTTATACACTAATCTAATCTATTAGGTGTACAAATAAGTTTCCGCGGTTTGTCAAAAGCCCCACCAGAAGGTTATGGAGAAATTGTCAGATGTAAAACGTAATATCCCAAGTTTAGTCATCTGGCAACACCATAACCTTAAAGTACTAGTGATTCCGTATCAGCATCACGTAATTTTTTTCGTGCAAAAATGTCAAGTTTTATTCCGAATAAGCATCATTTGCGGGAACTTTTGATTTACTTCTTTAATGTGAAAAAATCTGCAGCTGAGGCGCATCGATTGCTTCTAGAAGCATATGGTGAAGCTGCTTTAAGTGAGAGAAGTTGTCAGGAATGGTTTCAAAAGTTTAAGAACGGTGAGTTTGACGTTAAAGACAAAGAACGCAGTGGAAGGCCGAAAGTGTACGAAGACATGGAATTAGAAGCACTATTGGAGGAAGATTCGTCCCAAACGCAAAAAGAACTTGTACTTACTCTACAAGTGACTCAACAAGCAATTTCACATCGTTTAAAATCGTTAGGAATGATTCAAAAACAAGGAAATTGGGTTCCATATGAACTGAAGCCGAGAGACGTTGAACGCTGATTATGCATAAGTGAAATGCTGCTTGCCAGGAATAAAAAAAAGAGTTTTTTGCATCGTATAGTCACTGGTGACGAAAAATGGATTCACTACGATAATCCAAAGAAGAGAAAGTCATGGGTTAAGCCCGGCGAACCATCAACATCTACAGCTAAGCCGAATATTCATGGAAAAAAACTCATGCTGTGTATTTGGTGGGATCAGCTTGGTTTCGTGTATTATAAATTGCTGAAACCAAGCGAAACCATTACTGGAGCTCTCTACCGAACACAATTGATGAGATTGAGTCGGGCACTTAAGGAAAAACGCGCCCATTACTACTCCAGACACGACAAAATTATTCTTTTACACGATAATGCTCGTCCACATGTTGCGGCTCCGGTAAAAACATACTTGGAAACACTCAACTGGGAAGTTTTACCCCACCCGCCGTATTCACCAGACTTAGCCCCTTCTGATTATCATCTGTTCCGGTCGATGGCACATGGTCTGTCTGAGCAGCGCTTCACATCATATGAAGACACCAAAAATTGGGTAGATTTGTGGATAGCGTCAAAAGATGAAGAGTTTTTTCGACGGGGTATCCGAATGTTACCAGAAAGATGGGGAAAAGTAGTGGCAAATGATGGAAAATACTTTGAATAAAACGTAATAAATAAAATTCCTAATTTTTATAAAAAACCGCGGAAACTTATTTGTACACCTAATAATTATCTAATATATATATGTAATTTGTCCAAATAATTCTATGAATATATATTTCTATGAGTTTGTCCCTAGAAGTTGAACACTTTACCGGTACCGGAAAAAGTTACGGAATGGGTATGAACGAAAACATTGAATTCCTATGGTTCAACTTTTACGGAAACTGAACCGGTACCGGCCAGTTTAAACTAGCCCTAGTTTGAAAGATTCATCTCGTCCAAAATCAGTTGTGTTTCCGAAAACCATTGATACTGTATGCCAACTGATATTGCAAGATCGTCATGTGACCTATAGTGAGATTGGGACAACCTTAGGCATTAGTGGCACCAGCATACATTCAATATTGCATGAACATTTGAGCGTCAAAAAAATTTGTTCGCGTTAGATCTCACACAATTTGTCAATCGCTCAAAAAGGCTCTTGTCGATTGGTCGGAAGAGATGCTCCAAAATACGATCTAGGTGCTTCGAAGCACGTCTATGACATCGTGACAGGTGATGAATCGTGGATTTACGCGTATGAGCGCGAAAGTAAACAGCAGTCTACTGTATGGGTGTTTCAAGATGAGCCAAATCCAAGAAAAGTTTCTTGTGCACTAAACACTTCCAAGCAAATGGTCGCCTGTTTTTTGGAAAAACTGACATGTGGCAATCGTACCCCTAGAACAACGCAGAACAGTCAATTCTGCGTGATACACAACCATTTGTTTGCCAGTTGTCTTTCAATAAATCAGGAAAACCAACCGCCGAAGACGCATCACCCTCACCACGACAATGCGAGCTTTCCCACATCGGCTAAAAAACTGCATTTTTGAGCACTCAAAACATCGATTGATTGAGTCATCCGCCGTTTAGTCTTGATTTGGCACCGAATGACTCTAATCCCGAAATATCAAAGGCAACCCTCTTAGTTTTCGCGGTGCTAAATTTTAAATAGAGTCGAGAGTGAGATTCCTTGATGTTTAAATTATTTCGAATGGACTATTCCATAATTCCTAACGAGAAACCTAAAAAACTGAATTCGAGGTTCATTTAAAATAATTGGAATATGGAGATATTGAACAGACATGAAACGTGAGCAGTAAAGAGTGCACTCAAAACTAATTAGAAGGGATAAATTTTTCTGTTAGGGTACCGCCCTCACATCATGCCAACCACACCACAATCCAATTAAATGGAACAGGCGATGTTCGCTGAAATCATTTGGGGTTGTTGAGGAACATCAGAAGAAAAATTTCATTAGTCGACCCCACTGTTCAAGGGAAAATCGTAGATAACAACAGACCGTATACGAGGTGATACTTCAAGCACAAAATTACGACTTAATTTTTTTGAATGTGCAAACACAAAAACCAGGATATTTTAAAGATCTCTGCAATATTGGACTCATTGAATATGTTTTGTGTTATTCAAGATTACGCTGTATTTTTGAAATAATCATCATGAACATTTTATAAGTATAAAGAATATCGTCGAAAAATTTGTGTTCAAGATTTTGGTCTCAATCGGTTGGTTTTGTTTGACTTCCTGATGAAGAATATACAAACGAGTCCGTCCAGTCGGTCGTATACTCTATCTGCCGAAATAGATGAGCTAGAGTTCGTTATTGGGCTCAATCCATCTAGTGGTTCAGGAGTATGAGCATCTTAATTTGGTTTCCTCTATATCTCCTAGAATATACATCGTATCACGTTGTAACTTTGAGGATATTTGAATAAGGTTGAAAAAAATTCACGGAAATCCACACGCTAGAAAATTTTTTAAAGATAAACAAAAATTTTTGCATGTGTAGACGTCATTGAAATCTTTAATTTTCTCAAATTTCATTGTCGTAGCTTCCTTCCACCAGATGATTTTTTATTTTTTTGTTCTTGAAACCCACCTTTAACTTTCTGTGCGATCATTGGTTGCTGAGATATCGATAATCAAAGACAAATGGACGCTTTTCCATTTAAAGACCGATATCTTGGCAGGAAGTGTGACGTATCAAGGTGTATAAAAAAAGAAACTAAGGCTAAATGAACAAAGTATTCGATCGGTAAAATGGTTAAGCTAAAAAAATTTTTTCCCCGCTCGTAGGCCAAAAAAAAACTTTTGAAAATTTTTTTGTTGCTGGTTTTTCTACAATTACTCGAAAACCGCAAAGGTTAAAAAATTTTCAATTCAAAAACTAGACACTTGGAGCTATGAATTTCCTTTTTTTTTATTTCTTGTACGACCATTTCTCTCGAAGTTACGGCCTGTTGGACAAAACCTTTTTCTAAATTCCATCAGATTGAAATCCTTTTCATCTAAACTAATCCATAAAATAGCAATTGAAATAGCTTATTCCTAATGTTAGTTGGACTGCCTCAATGAATTCGTTTTCAGGAATCGACGTATACGGTTCTATTTAACCCTATTTTTCATGCAAAATTTGAGGCACCAGAACGTTTGTTGTATTTGTTTACAATGAAACAACATCATGCCTATTTTTTTTTTTTTTAATTCGAAAACTCCAGTTTTAGGTTTCATTCTGATAAATATTTTGTCAATACCTGCGATACTGTAGACATCTACGTTTTCTTGATCTCCTGACAGGCCCCATTCTCCTCAAATCTATAGAAAAAGCCCCAAACTATTCGTCTGAAAATACGAATACCTAGTCTGTAGGTCTTGATTTTTTCGCGAGTGTAGAAAAAAAATCTTTTTTATTTCTTCACAGATTCAAATACGTTCCTGAAATATACTGACAATTTATGTGGAGAAAAAAATTATAAATTGCATCATTCAAACCAGATCGATGCTATCATCAAATCATTTCCAATGATTCTTATAATTGCAGGTGGTTCAAGATCCGCTCATTTATTTCTCAACTGCCTTAATTCGATAGATATTTCAGTTCGAAAATCCGAATAATTGTTAATTTAACATAATGCCATCTGATAAAAGGTTTATTATTCGCATTTGTTGCTTATAATGAGGGGAAAGTATCTTTCACTCTTATTCTATTATAGATAGTCAGTATCAACATCGTAAAATGGAGAACGTTCAATCCTATGGATTTCATTTCAACATGCATTCATTTCGATTTGTTTGTGGAAATTTTCGTTGCCACATTATAACTACCCGTGGAGTAAATTATAGTGTATATCTGTTTGATGATTGTTTCGCTCATTACAATTTATGATATCACAGCATTGGAAACGGTTACTACAGTATGTGGTAACTTGAGTGAATTCTTGAGATAACAAAGGTTATAGCTTATCGTGAAACCCTTCATAATCCACCCTTCGAAGCATGACATGGCACGACCACTTGAAGAAATAAAGAGTTCATTTTACAGTCATCTAACGTTTTGAATGAATATTCAAATGTTACGAGAATTATATCCACTAGGGCGGTCCTAGTTACTTCTTGTAAAATAATAAAATTGAACCAGTCGTTTAATTTGAATGTGATTAAATAAAAACTTATTTAATAAAATTTCCATATTTATTATCTTTCAACAAATTCAACATTGTAACACTACATTTTGTAACAATTGTTTCGCCGAATTCTTGGCTTCTTCAGGCGAGTTCGATGTTAAACTAGGGATAGGACATCATCATCGATGTTTGAGTATCGATGTCGATGTTTTTACCATCGATGTTAACTGATTTTCAACATCGATGCTGACATCGATGTTGCGGATAGAATATTAAACATCGGTTTCTCGATGTTTTATATATATTTATGGAAATTCAGCTATTGAATCATTTTTCAGTCAACTAGGTTTGTTTTTATACGGTTGATTTATATATTATTCAAAATCATGGATATGACTTGTCAAAAATTGTAGAAGAAAACAGCGTCGTACTCAGAATGTAGTGTACAATGAAAGTATGAGAAAATATACCGATTTTGCCATCAAATATTCAAAAAATAGTCCATTTTCTGTCTAACTGGAAATATTTGTGACCCTTCTTTGGTACAACCAAAAATTTTCCTCACTGCAAAAAATTGAATTTCATATCCTCATTGATATACAAACATGAGCATGATTCCATATTTTGTTGTCACCCTGTATAGACAGAAGGGTGAAATTAGTCGTCACAGTTCTGGTTGACGTCAGGAAAAAGTTGTTATATCGGGTTTTACCCTAATTTTGTGTTATGATAATTTTGGAATCGGTCGTTTACTATACAGGGTGTCAATTAATTACTTGTGCAAACTTTAAGGGGTTAAACTTTGCGTAATTTTAAAATAAAAAAGTTCATATGAACGACTTGATTTCTGAGATAGAGGGCGTCCAAAAATTAATTTCACTTGATTTTGTGCTTTCCAGTTTACACTAATTTGGTGATAGGTATATGTAATAAGGAGTATTTGGGACCTTTAATTTATTTCAGTGTCCAGAGTTCTATCCATTTATTGAATCAATTTTTATTTTATGCTTTTCCAAATTTATTTTATAGTTATAATTTTTTTTTGATATATTGGGAATTTATCGTTAAATCATTATGAATGATTGATATACCTAAGTATAATTAAAGTGTTAAAACACCGATGTTCACAAACATAGAAGTTCACAAACATCGATGTTCAATTAGCGATGTTCAGTTAACATCGATGGTACAGTTCGATGTTATCATCGATGTTAAACATCGACGAAAATCTATCGATGTCCCATCCCTATGTTAAACTATTCCAAAAAAATTGAGTCTTCCTTATATATTCCACAAGATGGAAGAGGGGGGAACGTTATTCTAAATGCTTCTGGGATTTTTGATGGCATGTTTATCAATGGTGATCTGTTGACATCTGTTTGGTCATTAAGTAAGATATTTTCCTTTTATATCTGTTAATTTCCATTGCTTCTGGAATATTAAGTCTTCTCCTTTTGTTTTTTATGTGCAAAATTTTGTAGTTTCAATCAAACATATGTCCCTCGTCTAAAAGATGGTTCGCATAATTTGAGTTCTGTAAGGAAACTACTCGAATGTTCTTTAATCCTCTTCTCGAAGTTCCTTCCTGTTTGTCCAATATATTCTTTCTGGCATGAACCACAATTCAACTTATATACTCCTGATTTTTTGTTTTTATCTAATTTGTCTTTATTATTTTTGATTAAATTACTTAAAGTATTATTGGTTTTAAATGTTCTATTTCTTCTATTTTTTCGTTTTTGGGGTATATTAATGTTAAAGCTTCTTTATTAAGAATTTATTCAATATTTGGTCCAAAATGTCAGGTTTGAAACCATTATTAACAGAGATTTGTTTTATAGTATTGAGCTCACAGTCAAAATTCTGTTTCTTCATAGGTTTTGATTAGTCTATGTACCATGCTATTGAATTCTGCTAGTTTTTGTGAATATGGATGATGTGACTTTGAATGGATCGTTATGTCGGTGTAGGTTGGTCGGCGATAAAATGCAAAATCGTGTTTACTATTGATTTTTGATATTGTTTAATGTAAAAAATTTATTTTGCCATTTTTTTTTTCATACGTGAAATTAATATGAGGTGAAAGTTTATTGATGATATAAAAACATGATCAACTGTCTAATTGTTCCTATGAAAAAACATAAAATATCATCTACGTAGCGGTACCAATATATGAAATATTTAAAATATTTACTTTTTTCTATTGCTTGTTCCAGGTAGTTCATAAAAAATTCGGCTAGTAACGGACTAAGGGGATTACCCATTGCTAAATTTTCTGTATTCATATAAAACGTGCTGTTAAATGTGAAATAATTTTGCTTAAGGCACGTATTCAGGCATTGTAAAATTTCATCTCTCAAAACGGGGTTCCTTTTATTTCGGTCCAATGACTCTTCTACTATTTTTATTGTTTCCTTCACTGGGACGCTATGAAACAGATTTTTTACATCAAAGGATATGAATTTTGCATTACCTGGAATTTGCACGTTTTGGATTTTATCTGTGAGGTCATATTAATTCTTGATTGCGAATTTTGCAAATAAATTAATTATACTCAAGAAATGACTAGAAATAGTCAATAACTATTTGCTTGAATTGGTTTTGATAGCTACATTTGTTCGTTCCAGAAACACTGTTCCATGATGGACAAAAGAGAGAATATTTTCATTCTTTCGAACACTTCCGAAAAAATAATCAAACACAGTGGTGAAATAGAATATGACGCCTGTTTCGATTTTTCCCTTTTTAGTTCTCATTTATTATTTAAAATATTTTCAAGTAGATGTGAAAACCTAGTGAGACTGATGCTAAAAAGTCCAAGTCGAAACTCGTGTCTTATTTTATTTCCTTTATTGTGTCTAATTGATTTTTCTATAGTTTGAATTGAATTGTTTGAAATTATGATAAGAATGAAGTGTTTCTGGAAAGAAAAAAGGTAGGTATCAAAAAATACTTGAATCGACAATGTATTGACTATTATTGGCCACCCTCACAGAAGGTTTCTAACTTTCTTCAGAATTCATGTAAGACATCGAACGATTGGTTGGCATACTTCGTTCTTTGATTCTAATTATTTAATGAGAACGAATACTTGAATATACGGGGTGTTTCTTTGATGCAAGATTTCTTTCATTGTTGAATTCTTTTTCAGAAATTACAAGTTACAATTTTATTCAACACATCTGGATGAAAAGTCCCAAGTTAACAAGAAAATATAGCTTTTTTTTTTCAAAATTCGCTTTATTCATCAACGTAATCTCCATCAAGAGCAACGCAATCATTCCAGCGCCTCTCGAACATTTCAATACCACTTTAGTAGGACGATTCGTCTTTTGTTCCAAAATAGGCCTCACTTTCAGTTTCAACGTCTTCATTCGTGCGAAATTTCCGTATGGCGATCATTTTTTTTAGGTCTGCGTACAGCCTGTAGTTGCTGCGCGCCAAATCTGGCGAATTTGGTGGATGTGGGAGCAATTTGAAGTTAAATTCATGTAGTTTTGCCATTGTTTTGACTGACGTGGTGCGTTGTCTCGATGAAAAAAATTTTTTCTTTGCGAAATGCGATCTTTTCTTTGCAATATCGGCCTTCAAACGCTCCAATAACGCTATATAATATTCACTCTTAATGGTATTTCCTTTCTCAAGATAGTCGATGAATATTACGTCAGGCACCTCCCAAAATACCGAGGTCAGAACCTTTCTAGCCGATTGTTGTTATTTCGGGCGCTTTGGACGAGGTTCACCAGTTGTTATCCACTCAGATGACGATCGTTTTGATTCCGGCGTGAAGTGGTGGATCAATGTTTCATCCATTGTTACATATCGACGCAAAAATTTCGATTCGTTCCATTTAAACATTGCCAGACACAGCTCAGAATCATTAAAATGTTCTCGTTTTTGGTCAACAGTGAGCAAACGCTATACCCACTCTGAACAGAGTTTCCCCTGAGTCGAATAATCATGCAATATAAAGCCAACACGTTCTTTTGATATCTTTGAGAGGTCAGCTAACTCGCGCAACTTTACTTTTCGATCATTCAAAATGATTTTGTAGATTTTTTTGTTTTCTGGTGTTACCGCTTCATTTGGACGTCCACTGGGTTCTACATCATCGTGTGTACGACCACGTTTAAATATTTTTTTGTTGTTTCTGTTGGAACCGAATCCTCATAACACTTTTCAAGCCATTGCTTCGCTTGAACAGTATTTTTTGCTGAGCAAAAAACAGTGTAAAATTAAAACACGAATTTGTTTTTGATCCATTGTTTTGAGAATCACAAAAGTATTTCCACTCTTGGCACAATAAATCAAAAACTAATGAACAGAATATCATGAAATTCTTACAGCGGCCTTTTGAAGGTTAGTAAACTGAAAAAATGGTGACTACAATAAAACTAGCGCCATCTACGTGTTAGGCCTGGAACTTTTCAACCCATGTAGTAGTCGTGAAAAATGTTTGAATCCTTATAAAACTGTCAAGAAATCAGAGAAAATCAGGGCAAATTGTCTTATGACTAGAATTTTTTATAAACAATAACCTGTCTATAAATAATTGGGAAAAGAGTGAGCTGTGTTTTAATTTTGATGGCCAAATTAACAATTTAATGATAATAGGTCAAGCCATAAGCAAGTTTCAGTGTATATTTAAGATCAATTTTTTGAATAGGAGTATAAAGGAGCATCAAAAAGTTCAAAATATTGTAGGGCATTGTTTCTGAGCTCTTTGCGATCACATTTTAGGGTAGCAAATCCATTAAAAAACTGCTTTTCGCTAAATTTCATTCTTTTGCATTTTTTCAAAGCGGATATGGTGAAAAAATACAATTTTTTTTACCTAATTTTAAAGGGAAAAATGTGATAAACAAAAAATTATAGGAAGCATCTCTTCTCCCTCAATTTTTGCGAAAAGATCACCTTTTGGAATTTTCCGCATCACATCAGGAACATACGAAAAAGTTCTCGCATTCTCACTATTTTAGTGAAATGATTCGTGAATGTAATAGTTTCACATTCTATAGTAATTGTTTCTATGAGAAAACTGAATGTTTTCTCAGAAAAACGGAGATTACAAACTCCGTTAATTTAAATTATTCGTAACGTAGTTCACAGCTTATATTGCTATTGTTTAATATGTAATTAATAAGGAAATGCATATCGAGAGAGTGGAGTTAACATCATCTCTTGCGTCACCGTAATCGAATTTTCTCACAAAGAGTCATATGAATGGATATATATTTATATATTTGACAGCAATCACTGAATGATAGATGAACTCAGTTTTGATTTATTGTTGTCTTCCGATTTGACCTCATGCTATTATCTCTCACACTTAATTTTTATGGCTTTTTTATGGGTTTCCAGTATAGGAAATATAAATTCAAAATAAATATTGTTTTGAGAACATCGTTGAAGTCTTGATCATATTCATCCTAAACCTACAGTTATTTCAATGTATTCATCTCTACAATTTTTGACTACAACATAAGGAATAAACGTCAAATAGTCAAAATATTAGGTTGGGGAAAAAGGAATCCATTATTTTTACTTTAATTATTGTGGCTTTATTTAACAGCAGTATACAGGGTAAATACTTATGTTCGTTAATAAATTTATTAATAAAGAAGTTATGACAAATTTTCATTTGACTCCATTTTCTCGGAAACAGAAACGTTTCGGTTTAAACCAAATGATTTCTCTAAAAATCGAGCACGAAATGTGCCATTCATTTTGTTTTAGCTCATAGAGTTTCTGAGATCCGCTCGCAACAAAATCAGGACACCCGGTACAGGAGATATTTTATTGAACTACTTTATACTGTTATGTCTATAGTTTTCGGATTATCGATTAATTTTGTTCTCCTTGTTCGGGTTCCATTTCGATGAAAATATTCATGTGGAACAGAAGTGATTCGAATTTTATCTTGGCCATGAATCATATTCTGTCAGTTGCGACTATGAAGCATATCCTCCGAAACCCTGATGTTTCATATCTTTGGGCGTGATGATAATCAGACGACATCTCGGCCTCTCTTCTCGGAGTTTTATTTTTACATTTTCACTAGGGCCCCTCGGTGGATGAATGCATGCCATCATCAGAGAAGATTCATCCATCCGCTTTGTCATGGGCAAGGGCAATTCCCATAGCGCCATCTGACAGAAATCTATTTTTATGAATGGATATTTATAACGTTGGAGTAGAGCTAGCGAATACGATATCGTTCATCTTCGTAAATTTGTTAGACCTATATCATTTTCTAAAAACAGATACTCGCCAAGCACATCACGGTCACGAACTTATTAATTGAACAATATCAGTTCGTCCCGAACCTGGTTTTTCATAATGTTCATATCTTTCTGATCTAGCGAAGCTACCGTAGAGGTCACAGCTTAGCCGTTGCAATTTATTCAACGCTAAATTTGCTAATTTAAAGCTTGTCAAGACAATGTCGCAATGCATATTGACCTGACTTTTACTGCATATGGCATTATGCCTATACGCGGAATTAAGTCGAGTTTTGTTCTCGTCGTTTGTATGAAATACGTATTCGTCCAGTTACACATTTTTGGGTAGATTCACCTTTATCGGCAGCATCACCTTGGAGAGATATTCCGTCCTTGTCGCTAGATGATTGGTAGATAGAGGAATGCATGTTTGAGAAGTATCCTCATTTTCCAACACATACACATCATTAGAGCTATTATAACGGGTTAGGATATAATCACCTACTCTTAATTCATTCATATCCTCTTAAGATAACACCGCAAAAAACTTAACCGATGTGTGTAATGTTCTTAAAATGACGGTACCTGAAGCGAACATTCCTGCATTGAAGCAGGGAAATGGTTTTATAACGATCAGGAGAAAGACTTCTTGAATAAAAAAATCCAAGCCAGTATGCTTTTGTCTTTTCGTGCCATGTTTTGCATTACTGTCTTTGTAATGATATAAGAATACAAAGAGGACATACGATGGTACCCCTTAACTGGTTTTTGAATAAATTCGTTCACAATATGAACATGAGTTTTAAGGAACAAATGTTATGTTCATCAGTCTGACCCTTCTTCTCAAGAACACGTGGGGGTAACAAACTCAAATTCATATCAGATAGGGTGCTTCTCCATGTTGTCAGATTGACAATTGAATTGCCTAGAGTTTGAAGTGACCGACATTTTTTTTATTGACGTAGACTCTTTCTGTTTCAGATATCAGGCTACAATTAAACGAACAATTGCGATGTCTGGATTTGCGGATGGAGGCCCAGGTGGCCTTGGTTACCGAATTACAAGAATTTTTTCGAAGAAGAGGAGAGTTAGAATTAGACTATTCGAAGAATTTGGATAAATTGGTCAAAAGTATACAGTTGAGACACAGGGAACAGAAACAAAAGTGAGTGAGGACATTCATCAAAGTTATCTTTTAAACTTTCGTTCTTTTTATAGAAGGGAACAGTGGCCTTTATTCTCAAGCTATACTTGTTGGCAACAGTTGGTCGACCAAACCAAAAATTTAAGTAAAGACCATGTTGCCTTATCCGAGGTTTACTCAACACACTTAGTCTCTAGGTTGTCTCAGGTCATGGATGATGTCCAACGAATATACAAAAAAGTGAGTATCAAAAAATTTCTCCCTTTATCCGAAAAAATACGCGTTTATGTTGCAGTGTCGCGAAATTGGCTATGAAACACACGAAGAAATTTTAAGAGTGCTTCACGAATTGCACACTACAATGAAAACATATCATAGCTACCAGGCAGAATTACGGCAGGCTGAAGGCAAACTAAAGCTTGCAGAGAACCAGAGGAACAAATTGGAACAGTCACTCTCGCAGGATAAACTGGACAGGTCGAAAAAATATAAAATGATGGAAAAGGAAGTACAAAAGGTAACAACCCTGATTGTGATAATCAGCTAATAAAATTACTCATCTTATTTGAGAACCCTTGGCATTGACTAAAATATGTGTTTAGAAGCTTTGTCCTTTACAGTGGGCGATAAAATTATTAGAACGTCCTATAAAATTAAACACTTCTTTATTAAATTTAAAGTTATGGAACATTTTAACCTCTCGGTCAGGTGAGATACCAGTGTAAGATAATGCGCAGGAGCAAAGCTGGAAACTGGATAGCCTCACCAATTCACTCATGCGCCTTGTTGAATCAATGTTTTTTTTGCCTAGGTAACCTCGCCGATTTATGGTTGTATATTTTCAGTTTTTAAGGTGTCCTTATACGTTCTAGTTCGTTATGGTATTTTTTTATCACGCATTATATTAATTTTAGCAGAAACATCTTAATTCTGTATTACATTACTTGGTTGGAAATGAAATAAAAAATAGCATCCACTACTGAAGTTCTGAAAGCAACTGTAAAATGAAGAATAAATGGTATAATTTTTTTAAAAGAACCAGAGATACTTATTTCTCACCGTGGTTGTAATAATTCGATCACCCACTGTACTACTAGGAACACAAAAATATGTTTTCGCCATTTTGTCTAACACATCGTTTACAATATCCGAATATAATCAAATTCCAACGAAAACATATGTCTTCCGATGGTTCCTCAGATTTTTCCTGACAATTGATTTATTGTTCATTTCAAAAATATTTTTCCAGCGCAAAAGCAAATATACAGACGCCAAGGTGAAGGCGCTGAAAGCTAGGAATGAATACATTTTATGCTTGGAAGCATCCAATACAACAATTCATAAATATTTCGTTGATGACTTATCTGATCTCATTGATGTAAGTAAAAATAAGGTGGAATATGTCTTATCTTTCATTTATCATTTGGTTATTTTTACTTCTTGGATCTGGTATTTTTTTGTAGGTTCACAACTTTGACTTGGTAGAACTGGTTTAATCGTCAACAGATTTGATACATGATATTTTATTTTTGTATAATTTGAAGTGTTTCATTACGAATACACTTACATTATAGTCCTGTTTGTCTAAGTTACTGTGAAATCTGCCGTATATAACCGCCATTGATAATGGCTGATTCCAAAAGCAACGTATTGTTTTTGGACTTTCAGACTTTATGATGTGCAGATATATATGTGGTGTATATGAATGGAAACAACGCAGTTAATATGTTCAGTTATTGTAATCAAATCTTTTCATTTTTATTTAGTCACTGTTGTCTATGTGAAAAAAAGGGCCATTCAAATTTCTCAAAATGTTGATTACTTCTTGACTTCAAAGTTTTGCAAATATAATGATGCGAAAAAAAAATAATTCAAGTTGTTAAATATAATGTTCGAGAATATGAATTCTCGAGAATTCTCCAGAGAAGGAAATATGAATATAATGTATACGAGTATTATCATGTATACTAGAATGCTAAAGTTTTGAAGATAATTTGCTGATCTTCTTTGTACAGAACAATGAAACAGGTTGCATTTGATTGATGGAGATCAGTCGAAACAATTAATCAATAAGAAACAAACAAGTTTTGGTTGTCATCAATAAGTGTGGCAATTAAATCGATCGCTGGATTTCTGAAGGTTGAAAAAACCTGTCTGTCATAGGTTAGCAAGTGAAGATTTAACTTCTAGTAAAGATAACTATGATTGTACAATGAGAATTGAATGGGGTATATGATTTAATTAGCACTTCTCTTAATTATATTGAAATGTTCATTAATACATTATATATTTTTTATTGTTCCAATGATTTCTTTCACTATTCTTTGTTCAAATTAATTTTTTTTTGCTCTGAAAGTGAAGGGTGGAATAAAATTTTAGATTCAAGTTGTTTTTATGTGAATAATATTTTTACCATACTCATAGATCTCTTTTGAATAAAATGTATTTGAAAGCAAAAGGTGGAATATAATTTAGGGTCATGTTATTTTTATGTGAATAATATTCTCACAATACTCACAGATCTCTACCTATTATTCATAAAAGAATATTTCAAAAAATTTATTGATAGATTTTCAGAACACTGCAGTGTAGAAATTTCAAGTTGGTATTTTTTTATTATATATTATTTTAGTGTTTTCTTATCAGACATTTTTTTTGTAAATAAATATTAAGAAATGAATAAATTTAAAGGAATTTTTTATGCACATCATTTGTGCAATAAATAGGAAATGAGATGTACATTTTCAACACAAAACTTATTTATTCAATCTTCCATGTCTGTTATCTCTGATTCATCCAGTCTGCATCTTTCTAATTTCTAATTGTGGATTAAAATTTTTCTATTATTATTTATGAAGCAAGATTGAAGAAGAATTTAACGCTTTCATCAATCATTACTCATATTGTATGCCTCTTGCAGAATGAAGGTCATTATTATTAGTGAAATAATAAAACTTTTTTACCTACTACTCCACTTTCACTCAAAGTATCAATTTATGAATTTCATATCACTTGTGACAAATTTCATTCAATGTAAGTGAGATAGTCTCTTGCTTGTACTCCATTTAGGAGTATCTATTATTGAAAATATAAAGTATCATTTATGTTAGAATAGGTACACTTAATTACAGTTTTTTCACATGTTCTGAGATGATTTTGTCATTCTTCTTTTTGGGTCACCAATTCCAAATAGTTTTTCTATAATCGGTCTCATATAATGTATTATATTGATGAAAAAACATTAAGGTTATGCATATAATATATTTTACTCTCATTGACAGAATCTGCCTCTTCATTCAAAATTCGTCTGATTAAAGAAACATGAAGGTATCTAAAATAAATATTCGAATTACATTAAAGGTACATTTTCTTTCTTCTCACATACCTTGAATAAATTTTACACAATTTTATAAATTGTATCCTCCAAAATATTACCATGAGCAACTTTCACTACAACATGTAACCTTTTGATACTGAATTCATGGTCTTCCAAAATTATTTTTGGCAACTTGTAAACAAAAACCTTTTTGTTTCTAGTGAAGATATTTCCAAACAAATATCAGATGACAGATGATCTTCCGGGTTGTTTCTTTTACAATGGCAAAATGACACTTGACTCAAGGTAATCTGAAGAAATTTCAGAAAGCAAGATTACCAACGCAATTTACTCAAGTCGTGGCTAACTGAGTGACTGAATAAAAATGAACAGAGTATATGAAATAACCCTTTCTCATCTTTGTGAAATTTATGAAAAATTAGTACCTCGTCCTATTATAGCTTGTAGTCTGTCATCTCCAACTGGGTGGAGAGATTCGTGAAATAAGCGCTGAATTAAATGAAGTATTCGTATTGGATTTCAGTGTATGGACTTTGGATTCCACAACTGCATATCTAGGGCCCTCATGATGCACGTAACTGCTGAGGAAGGAAGACAGAAGTCTGTCCAGCACGGTTTGGAACAGTTGACGAATTGCATCAATTCTTTGGACTCCAGGCTGGACAAACAGAAATTCCTGGAGTACAATCATAGCGCTTTCATGATACCAAAAAAACTGGAATTTCAGGGACAAAAAACTGATGACGTGAGTGTATAGTAAATTGACAGTTTCATTCATTGAAACGTTTTATGTTCTCAGCCACCTGAGCCCGAAATTCAGAAAGTCTTACATCAGGAGATGGAGAGTCGACTCTCCCAGCTTCAGAAACGTGTTACCTCACTGCGCGCAGAATCTGAAGAAGTATGGAAGACGCTTGAGACTGCTGAGTTCACATTGCTGGAAATGCTCAATGCTAAAGATTACGACTGCAGCGGTTATTTCGGAGAGAATGCTGTGCCTACAAATAAGCCACCCGAAACTTTGTCGATGAAGCAGCGATCTGACCGACATGAAACAGAAGAATTTTACCTCACTGTAAGTTTCAATAAAATGTGGACATACATTGACCATATAATAAGAAAATAATTTTTTTAGTTTCCAATCAGAGACTTTAGGGGCATGAATTAGCGATAGAAATATACCAGGGCATCGCCAATTCACTGAATTTTATATGTAAATGCAGCCATCATCCATAATTTATATATTTTATACAGCCATTGGGCATTGCCAATAAAAACAAGGCTTTTTTCGTTGCCCTTGATATGGGATTTCTGGTTTTGAGTGTACAGTTTTCGAACATGTTCATAAAACTACTGAATTGGCAATGGTTTTAATGATTTTGCCCAATTTTATTTCTTTAATGTATAGTTTTAATATATTCGTGAAAGCCCACCAAAATTGAAACTTGAATTTGCAATTGAAAGTTGAATCAGTTGTATTTAAAGATACGTGTTGACTAGGCGTACCGAATAACAATATGCATTAAAAACTTACAAAAGAGCTGACTGCGAGGCGGGTCAGGTAGTTTTCAATTGTTTACACTTTTAATTTGGATAAGGTTTCTGCGCATCGATGTGGCGCATACACTCATCATATGACCTGGATTTCCACCACGTGTCCTCTGTATGACCGTCACATAATGGTAGATTACTGCTGATCTTTCAAAAGAGGCGTTTAACATACATTCAAGGATCATTTCCTTCTTTTGAACCTATCCATTCAATTTTAGCTTTAAAAACACTATTATGAATGGATGCCTTAAAGGCACTCTTGACAATTTGCCATATCGAGGGCAACAAAACCACTGTTGAGCTGTGTAATTTATGTTTAAATTTCTACTTGAAGTTTTAATGATTTGAGTTTCTATTTTATATTGTAATATTTTTGTTTATCCCCTCAATTGATAAATGAATTGAAGTGAATGTGTAAATTTTCCAGAAATTCAGGGAATACTTATTAGGATCAACTAGAATAGCTAGATTAGATTCAAAACAGGAACACATTAGAAACTCGATGTTGTCAGAAACCCCAGACTTTTGCAATAGTTTGAAACCAGTTGTTAAAACCCCAAGAAGGAAACGTATCGGAAGGTTACAGATGAACGGCCAGCCGAAACTGTTCGGAGGCTCTTTGGAGGAATACTTGGAAGCTACGAATCACGAGATACCAATTATTATGAAATCCTGCATAAGAGTCATAAATTTATATGGTAGTTTTGTTTCTCTTTAGTTTCATTCGAGGAGATAATGAATTTTTTGTAGGCCTTCATCATCAGGGTATATTCAGAGTGTCCGGTTCACAAGTGGAAATAAATAATTTCAGGGAGTGGTTTGAGAGGGGTGAAGATCCTCTTGCAGATATGACAGACGCATCTGACATAAATAGCGTTGCAGGTGTGTTTAAGCTGTATCTTCGGGAGTTACGCGAGCCTTTGTTTCCAATAATATACTTCGAACAATTCATGGAGTTAGCACGTAAGTTTGAGGGGGCTAGTGTGTGTAAAGTTATTGAAGTTTCTGTTTGCAGAATTGGAATCTAAAAGAGACTTCATAAGTAGAATGAAGGAACTTATTATGAGTTTACCGCGTACTGTTATGATAGTGATGAGATATTTGTTTGCATTTTTAAACCAGTGAGTACATAATGATTTGATATTGAATATCAGCAATCATTATTAAATGAAATTCTTATTTTCAGTTTGTCTGAATTTTCTGATGAGAATATGATGGATCCATACAACTTGGCAATATGTTTTGGACCAACATTAGTACCAGTACCTGATGATAAGGATCAAGTGCAATATCAGAATCAAGTCAATGAACTCATCAAAAATATAATCATGTACAATGAAGATATTTTTCCTAATGATGAGGGCATCGTCTATGAAAAGTATATTTCACCTGAACCCGATGATCAGTAAGTAGTTCTTTCAACCCAAGTTATTTGCCTCTAAATAATCTCTCTGCAGGGATGTTGGTGATTCTCCTTCAGATCAAGCACAAGAGGATCTCTATTCAGAAGTCTATCCTTCAGAAGATGGTAAGTTTTACGCTATTTGAGATCTTCAATAAACCAAAAAGTAACATTTATATGTATGATTCCTACATCATCGAGTTCATCAGTTAAAGTCTTATGGAAGCAATGATTTCAGATTCAGAAAATCTGGAGGCAACAGCACAATTCGACTTTATAGCTAGATCGCACAGGGAACTGTCATTGAAAAAGGGAGATGTAGTCACTCTTTATTGCCAAGTTTCTAACGACTGGTGGAGAGGTTCAGTTAATGGTCACGAAGGTCTCATTCCTGATAAATATATATCGCTCAAAATGAAGTAAGTCTTTCTTACCACAGATCAAAAACCATTTCACAGCTATGTCATGTAACATATTAGTACAAGATCAGAACCTGAATCAATCTTTACCGACTTTATAACCGAATAATACTAATTTTGTATCAAATTGAGTTTATTAGGGAATATAGTAAAATGAGTTGGCAATGTTAATTCTGGACAAAATATTTTCAATTTTTTTCAACATTTCAAATTTAAATGTTGCAACATCATAATAAAAAAATTTCATACTGTGCTTAAAGTATAAACCATGTTTAATGTTATTGAGAATTTCTGCTTGCTTGTAAAGACAACAAAGACTTAGCCAAAAAAGTATCACATGAGTCACTTTCCCTATTCAGAGAACTTAGAGGGTTGAAAGGAATGGCAAAGGTGCAACGAAAATCATTCAAAAATGCATTAAAATTTGGTGGAAGTGAAACAAAAATTAACCTGTTCCAGGTATTTATTGACACATATTTTCTTCTGTGATAATGAATTTGTTTCATGATTTTGACGCTGTCATTAAATATTTTTTGATTAATTAAAGATATTTCGCCTACGTTTCATTTGGCAACTCATTTTTAATATAATTTTCAATATACTAAATTTGTTATGAAATAAGTTTTAATCTGTTATCAGCTCAATGAAGGTCTATTAGGTAGATCTTAAACTAAATTGATGATTAATTACGTGGGCTGAAAAGTCCCGGGCCTAACACATAGATGGCTTTAGTTTTATTGCAGACTTTTTTTTTCAAAAGCCTTCAAAAGATAGTTGTTGAAGTTTCATGATATTCTATTGTGCTGAGAGTTATGCTACTTTAGTTTTTCTCAAAAAAATGGATCAAAAACAATTTCATGTTTTAATTTCACACTATTTCTTGCTGGGCAAAAAATACCGTTCAAGTGAAGCTTGAAAGCAATAGCTTGAAAAGTGTTATGGGCACTTGGCTCCATCAGAAACAACAATAAAATGTTGGTTTGCTGACTTAAAACGTGGTCGAAGAGACACCGATGATGCAGACCGCAGTGGACGTCAAAATAAGACGGTAACACCAGAAAACATTAAAAATTCCACAAAATCGTTTTGAATAATCGAAAAGTGAAGTTGCATGAGTAATCTGACATCGTAAAGATATCAAAAGAACGTGTTGGCTCTACATTGCATGATCTCTGAGAAAACTGTTCAAAGTTGATGTCGCGTTTGCTCACTGTTGACCAAAAACGAGCTTGGCCATGTTTAAACATAACAAACTAATTTTTGCGTCAATATGTGACAATAGATGTAACATGGATCCACCATTTCACTCCGGAATCAAAACGATCGTCATGTGAATGGACAGCATGACGAACCTCGTCCAAAGCGCCTCGAAAGCAGAACAATCGGTTGGAATGGTTATGGTCTCGGTATTCTGATATGTGCGTGGTGCAATATTCATCAACCTTCTTGAGAAAGAAAATACCATCAACAGTAAATATTATATGGCGTTATTGGAACGTTTGAAGGCAGAAATTGCAAAAGAAACGACTGTATATCGCCGAGAAAAAAATTTGTTTTATCAAGTCAATTAATACAATGACAAAACTACATGAATTGAACTTCGAATCTCTCCCACATCCACCTTATTCGCCAGATTTGGCACTCAGCCAGTACTGGCTGTTCGCAGACTTGAAAAAATGCTCGCCGGTAGGAAATTTCACACAAATGAAGAGGTTATCGATGGAATTGAGGCCCATTTTGAAGCAAAAGATAAATCGTTCTACGAGAGTGGTATTGAAATGTTAGAGCGGCTCTGGAATGGTTTTGTTGCTCTTGATGGAGATTAGAGCAAGTTTTGAACCAAAAAAACAGAGTTTTCTTTCATAGGCTCGGGACTTTTCAGCCCATGTGTTAATTCGTGTGACAAACTATTCAGTGTAAAGAATCCTGCCTTGGATTCATTTGAATCGATTTATTTTGTTTTCAGAGATGAAGATCGAGATAAACTAGAGAATTTAAAGTCCAGCTCATCAGAAGAATCCATGAGAAGAAGAGCTTCTAGCTCAAATGATTCAATTTTGTCAGAAAGTTCGATTTCAGCTGCAAATTCTCCCCTTGTGCAATGTGCCCCAGTCACTTGGACGAACGCTTCAGATCTGGCTGAGTCAATAACTATAGATCCTAACTCTTCAACAGTGACTATAACTCAGACAAGAGAGGTATTGGAAACCACAGTTTAGTGCACGAGTTTTGACTGTATGTGCTGTGTTGACTAGTTTCTTGAGTTACTGTAGTTTTTTTTTTCTGTTTTTTCGTTGAACTGAATTTTAATTTTGGTCTCATATGTACATTGAATGTCGGCAAAAGGTCCAAGCATATAAATGTCCTAGAGTCCATACTGAGTTTTTCTTTCAGGATGTTTGCAGACCAGCTACTTAGTTTTTCAAGTGTTGCATTTTGTTGAATAATTTATCATTTCACAATGGGACATGGAAAATCACGAAGAGTGGTATGTGATTGATGTGATATGTAAATTTAACAAAACTGTTTCACATCTAACTAACAACTTCTGCTTTTGTGAAACATTCAATTTCATTCTAATATTGTTCATTTATATTTTCTAGTTGGTTATGTCAGGAAACTTGAACAATTGATGTGAGATAGAGGATAAAAAATTATATTAACAATGCCCAGGTGTATGCAGTTCAAAAATATTTCAATATCACTTCAATAGAATTTTTCGTTATCTTAATTGAAATTAAAATCCCAAAATAATCAGATTGCTGTCTGATTGAACCAATTTCAGCATGAAGTTCGTTCATTAATAGCTTTATTTGTTTCATTTTATTCATTCATTGGCCCATGTCTTCTTGACCTTTCATTCCCCAATTGTTTTGCATGTTGGCATGCTTGTGGTGTTTGTGATCTCAGAGAAAAATAGAACATAAACAATGGAGACTCATTGTACATATGGGATATATCTCTAAGCCTGCATTTTCTGGTGTTAAGCATAAAACGTTTATTCAAGATTTACATTAATATTTCTTCTGTTCCAGAAGGGCCACAAGAAGTTGAATTCTTTGGAAAACCCAGAATCTAATGCTCCTATTAAAAATGAAGAATGTTTTCAGCATCATACGACCATCAATGTGAATCAGACAACATCACAGCCACAAACCATCACTATTAATGGCTCTGCGGTAGAAATCGCAAAAACAATAGGTAATGAGGAAAATAAAGAAATTGTCGATGAACCTGTTACATTACGTAGTGCTCTGAAGGCGGAAAGTGAAATTGATGAGAGTGATGTAAATTTTTCACAAAATCGTGAACTTTGGCAAAGACGAGCTAATTCACAGAGTAACATTCAGATCTCTAGTGCCTTGAAGGTGAATAGGCATTCGGAATCATTTGTGCAACGGCAAAATCATACTCCTGATTTAGTTATGGATTTACCTCTATTAGGAAACTGTAGTCCTAAAGAAACCACGAAAAAATCTGTTTATGTTACATCTGAAGTTGATGGGACCGAAAGTGATAAAACAGTTGAAAGTCCCCCATCACTAGACAGTCCTGAAATGCAAACAGCTGCTGAGAGATTTGCGAAACAGAATCAGTGCACTCTGAAGAAAAACACTAAGGTGCATATAGACAATTCGGATATGATAACTATAACAAGTCCAATGCCAGATAGGAAATACCCAACAATTTCTGGAAATCTTGCTACAACTTTTAAACCTCAGGTGAAAGCTAAACCCCCGGTCCTCAAAAAACCAGTTTTTGCAGTTCCTCTCCCTGCCTTAGCTGCCGAGTGCGGTAAAGAGACCAACTCAACATGAGTTGAAAAAATGTCAAGCTCAATTTTTTATTATAGTCAAAATTTCGTATCTGTTGAAAACAGCAGATTACTTCATTAAGTTTGTTAATAATTTCTATGTTGTTCGAATTCAATGTTTCAACTTCTATATATTTAATTCTTTTTTATCTATTTTATCACTTTTTGAGTTTAATCGACTGTGAAATGTCAGTGACATTGACTAAATGAGAAATGTGAGAGGACCAATGCAGTTGCCACGGAAATTAAGTAGATTGGATGCTGTATTATTATAGATTTACTTCCATCGATTCGATCAACTGGAATATTTTTGATATTTTTATATTGAGATTTATACAGAAAGGTGGAAACGGAAAAGATGAGAACACGCTGATATCGGCTCAAGTAAGGCTGATGGTTTACAAACGGTAATCATGGGTTGAATGCCATGGTACTTGACGAAATTACAATATATTCGTATGCATCAAAACTTTCAATTTCAGTGTGAGATGTTCATATTTCCTTTATTTTATTGAACTAAAATGGCCTAGTCATAATAATCCCTTAAGGATAATTTCTTTCAATAACTCATTGAAGGTGCTTTATTATACTCATCTGATAATTTTCTGGTGCTTTCAATTAATTTAGATTCTCACTATGTTTGATTCAGTACTTCTTCATTTGAGGGGGTTCATATATATATAGGTGGTTTATACTGAGGATTATAGCATTTGATTTCAGTTAATTGGTTGAATTTTATCATTTTGTTTTAAAATTTATAATGTATTGCAATCACTCAAATTATATTTTCCATTTCTATATTACATCACAATTAATTCTGAAATATAAATGTTGTTAGGGAGATTTGTGTAACACAAGATATCACAAAATAATCAGTTTCAATCCTCATGCTTTTTTATGTTCATTTTTCTTAGAAATTATATCATTCAAACGTTGTTCAATATCAGAATATTTTAATGATCAAACAAAAAATTCAACCTTTACGGTATAACCCATTTTCTGACCGTTTTCAGATAAGCATACTAATACTTTTTTAAGTCATTTGATGTATATATCTGAATTTTGAAATAGGGTATGTCTATTTCATTGCTTTGCTCATTCATGAGCATTAGTTGCTCTGGACTTTACCTAATATCGTAGTCCTCTTTATAGCATCTTCGATATAGATTTCTGATCATCGATTTATGCTTTTTCCATAGGCCTCAGATTGATGAACAAATTTACCCATTTTATTGATCTGGTCTTTACCATGGTGCTGTAATTATATATTTTTTGTCATATTTAATTTTAAGCTTGTGCATGTTGTGATCATGTTGTAACCAAAGTTCACTGATGGTAATATTTGTGACAATATAAATAACATTTGAGATCGAATTTTGGTGATTATAAATGGTCGGTATATAAGTATGGTGCCCATTGATGTTATTTATTCTCAATTTTCAATAGATATAATCTTATGTATTTATAGTTTTGTATATTTTACATGAAATTAATTTCTAAGACTGATATTCCATAGCAGTTAAGTAGAGATATTCCAATATTACAAGTGTAGGGGTTGTATAGTACAATACGTAATATCCTTTTGCCAATTTTCCTACCACAATATGGAAAACGCCAAATATAATATTTACTATTGTAGACCCATTTTTTTACGAAGGGTTGAACTTATGATCTACACTCCAATTTTTCATACCTAAGAAAGCCTAAAGTATTACGTGGTGACGTATTTGTCAGTAATTATCAGGATATTCTAAAATTTCCACTAATATGGATGTCTTAATATAAGCGATAACCCATTGATTATTCAAACATTAGTCTATATCTATTGCTCCATTCGCATATTTTTCATTTTCTACTAATGGAAAATCAATAAACAGGAATATTTTATATTTATTGACTATCTTGAAAGCCTTATGAAAGGAGTGAATATATTTTTATTAGTTATGAATCGATTTTGCAATTCTGAATACTTTTAAGGTGAGAATCTCCAAATGAATGTGGTGTATTTCATACATAGTGCAGAGAAGCTGTGAAGATATTGTCTAAATATTATGTACAATGTATACTCATGAAGAAAATGATATAATATAACTATTACTATCTGTAGTTCCTTTTTAATATATTAATTATTCATTTCCTATTATCCAGTATATCCGGTTAAATGACTTCTTGATTTTTGCAGAATTCTATAATTTCGAATGAAAAAGCATTTGCTGAATAAACTATTAAGTAATGTATCTAAAGAAAGTTGACTGTAAAATATCTCAGTGCATTGAATATCCAAGTTTTCAAGTTACAGCTTAGATTCCCAATGCATCCAAATAGAATACATCGTTTAAATTGCTGCATTCGGTATAAACCGTTTCCTAATATCATGAATCAGCGTCATCATGTAATAATAGGAACAGTAACTAACACGAGTTCAGAGTGAAAGAAAACAATGTGAATATATGAGTATGGGAATTATATAGTTGTGGAAGCGAATTGGACTGTTTGATTAGCGACAAACAATGTAATATTTAAGATGCGTAAAATATAGAACTTTTTCTAGATTTTCTGCATCCTTGCTTGTATAACCTAATGATCATTTTTCTATCTTTAATATCTTGTAATAATACTTTTCATTTTAAAGAAAATGTTGTAATGCATATTTCTTACCAATAATAATAATTTATTGATACTTTCAGACATAACAACTTATGTATAGGATAATCACAATTAGGAATATAATTTAGACAGTTTCTAAATTATAATCAAAGTACTCTATAACACTATAAAAACATTTCTGTAAAGGTAAACACTTGAAAACAATCAAAGTTCTCTTTAATATGATATTTTCATTTAAATTGACTACGTAGAGTATTTTTATGTGTGAGAAATTCAGCATGTTGGTAGGACTGTCCCTAATTACTATGCCAAACATGAGCGTGAGCTGTCAACTAGTTCGTTTACGACAGCAGCTGATACCAGTCGCTCCAGTGGTAGCCTGCGAATGTTACAATGGAAAAAAATTTGTCTCAAATTTAGTGTTTTGTACAAAATTTTGTGCGCTGACTCGTTACGAATACTGGAAAAGGCTTATGGAAATAACGTTTTATCGAATACCCTAATGTACGAGTGATACAAAGCTTTTGAAAACGGTCCGGAGATCGTCGAATGTTTGCCTCGTGCAGAACGACCGTCGACCTCTTCAACCAACGATAACGTCGAAAAAATCATCATGCCAGAGAGACAAACCAGATTTGGTTCATTAGACGCCATAAAAGAAAATTCGCAGAAGGCCATTCATGAAAGCCCCTATAAAAAGTGTTTCCATGATTAAAAAAAAACGTTGACACATGTGTATCGCTCCAAATGAAGCATATTCTGAAAGAGATTCAAGAAACATTGAAGAAGTTTAATATTTTTTCGTTTTATTTCAAGTGTCCAACTCGTAGAAATAAAATACCTAATGGTGTATTACATATTTCTTGCCGATATGAAGTTTTTCATGATATTATATTTTGAGGAATTGAATATCCAAGTTTTTAAATCACAGCCTAGATACCCAATTCATCCAAATATAATACGAAAGGTTTGAAATTGTTGTAGAAAGAGCTCTTCATAACCTACGTTTTGGCCAACCTCTTCTGGCGAATTGTTCATCAGAACATCATTGATTGATGATGGAAATAACCCAACCAACCAGGAGGAGAGTGTAAGCCATGCTAGTTTTGAGAAAGTTTAGCTAGCCAAAAGATTATACCTTCGTTCTTTATTTCCTGAATTGTTTTCAAACGAACATGGCATTCAGAACGCATTTTATGTGTTGTGGGGTGAAAGAGGAGAGGTGTTGTATCTTTATATCTAATGATTTACCTACAACATCATCTCAGAAATTCGTTTAAGTTCAAAAAAGAATTTATATCCTGTCATCCTCAACTTGATAATGACCTCCCTATTGAGTGTTGCTATAGATGTTGATGTTGAACTCTGAAGCGCCAGAATAACGGCTTCTCTCTTCGCCGATGACAATTATTCCCATGGAGTATGGGGATTAGAGAATCTTATGGACAAAGCGTCTTTCTGGATTCTTGTGGTATTTCCATCATTATGTGACCATGCGCCAGGCGATCTCGTAGAAAATGGTGCCTCTTCAAAGTCGATTGTGGTGCAAGTAGGTCAGACATCTTCTACGCTGAGGTAGGAATACTATCTCAGATTCCCTTGAAACCTCAACAAGGTCATTGCGCCCTCCAGGTAATTGTCGTTTTCGTTCTTCTCCACCAACTGGAGTAAGGATGGTTTCATATTTATCGTCTAGAGAGTCTTGTAAAAGCTGCGCTCACGAGATGGCTGATTCCTCAGATGACTCTAGTATATATATCAAATGTTAGCGCAGATGGACTTGGAATAACATCAGTTGAAATTGGGCAACGCTGGACGAGGCTCCTTCACAGCAGTTATGCAGGAGCTCTTAAAGAAACTTCTCAGATTCCCCAACAATATTGTTTGGCAATTGATGGCACCAGATTCTTGAGCCGTAAGGACTTCTTCGAAAGCATTGAGATTGGAAGACTCAGTGTCGGCATAAAAAGGTTCTGATGTGGTTCAGCTTATGGACGTCCTTCCCGTGGACTTTTAAAGAAGCGAATTCATATTCTATCTCCAAATGAATTTAATTGTTGCAGGGTATTAATTTTTTTTCATTGTTAAAACTACACTTCAACTTCCAATGGCTTGTAAAGAAAGAATAAATTGACAAATTGAAATGAAATCTATAGTTTGAGTGTATTTTCCTATTTTGTTAGCCTGAAGAAGGAAATAAAACTTTCCGAAACGTCGCTGAACAGATAATAACTAAGTTTTTCTTTTGGTTCCTTGCACCGATATATACTACTGAATTGTTTTATTTTTGGAACGATATAATCTCCGACGAATGGAAATCTATAGTGTTTTTATATGAGCCATGAAATATCAGATGGCGTTAACATTTTAGTTCCATTCTTGCCGATTCTACAATCTACCGGTACTACACATATTGAAAATTGTTTTCAATAGTTGATTTAAAGACTGTTCTGGTTTGTACCGATCAGATTTTCAGAAAGGAATCACAATCAGTTCGAAAATGATTGAATGTCCGAAAAAAATTAAAGTTAGTATATAATTAAAGCAGACTTACTTTTAAATCTCATTTTGAACAAATTCATCACACACGATTTGGCATTACTGCGTACAAAGCGAAAGTCTTGCACTGAATGTTCAATACCTATATAGATATCGCCTTGTTCATGCATTCAAGAAAATGAATTAGGCATTGTCTTTTTATCGGCGTTTATCTAGAATGGATTATATATCAGTTCTTCGAATTAAACTAACAAAAGCAGGGATAAAGCTTTTTTCTATTGTTTAATTACCATTTACTACTCGATAAATCGTAAAATTATTGCAAAATAAGTTTAAATGCTTTTTCGCGCGCTTGTATCAGTGAGATATTGTTTTGTGTTTGCTATTGTATTCAGTCAAGAAAAACTTTGCCTTTTCTGACATACGTGCATTGCTTCAAATCGTATTTTTCATACCATATTGTCTGACAAAAAAGTAACCGAAAATTTAGCATAAAAAATATGCACTTCGATATTTATTGGATCTCCTTCAATGATATGCTTCATTTGAAGCAATGCACATGTACCAAAGTTTAATCCTATCTTGGAAACATTTTTTCGAAGGCTCTTTAAGGGAGGCGTTCAGTTCTTTCTGAGAATTTTCTTTTATGGCTTCTATTGGGTCAAATCTGGTTCCCTTGGCGAACACCGTGGTTGGCAAAGTAATACTAACAACATTTGAATTCTGGAAGAAATGTGTCCTCTACGACGGTTGGAATAGCTTATGTACTTGGAGGCTCGGAGGTAAGAGCTCCAGACCACCAAGTTGGATATGCGCGGGTTCGAGTCCCGCCCAAGGATGCGGGTATCGAATTTCGTCTGCATGCCATTAACCTTAATTGTAGATATATTTCACAGACGCTGAAATTGATTTCGTATTCAATATTACAAGTATTTCCAGTAAATTTGATAAATCCTTTTTGTAGCAAAAGTCGATTAACAAAATGAAAAATTAAACCGATTTCAAAGCCGTAATTTTCTAACGCTTTGTTGAGAAAGAATATCTCTTGGAATCTCATTTTTTTTGTTTCTTTCTCGTCCCTGTAGTATTATTCGTGAAAATCTCTCGTAATTCCCGCTGGAACAATTTAGGTCCATACGGAAGTGCGATAATTAATTTAGGAGATATGGAATACACTGTCATCGTTCGTACATACAGTAGCATGTTATTCTGATTGAATTATACAAAATTATTCCAACAAAATGTATTGATTATTTTGGGTTATTGAATCATATCAAGGGATATCTGGTGAGTATCATGTTATATTCATATTATATCAGGAAATATTGTTGAACGAATCAGGGTGAAGTCGATTATTTTTGGGCACATTTTAGCTTCCCTATTGAACTATACAGGATGAGCAAAATTCAAAGTCATGGTTGATCGGTTATTGCATGTACTGGAAAAATATGAATGAGCTCACAATCACGCTTGAATGGCTGATTGGCTTATTAGCTGATGATTCAGCATTGTTAATTACAAAATTAAATTGGATGAAAGAAGAGAGAAAGTTATAGCTTACTTATAAATTATCTGAGTGCCTTTAATGAACTGTTCAATGCTGACAAAAAGTTTTTCTAAACTTAGGAATAATTGTAATATTGTACCTGAAAGTTACTATAATAAGGAACTTGAGAGAATTGATAGTTGGATTATCGGATTAATTTTGATTTATTTAATAATTGCTAAGATTTTCCTGGAATTTTGACCTTTGCATTTTTCGTATTACTTTGCCAACGTCTCGGACTTGGTTTGGTCCATTTTCAAGGCTTGTAAATATCTGAAATTCCGATATGATTCTATTCGTTCATTTTTATTTTACCCCTTTTTCCCAACTAAGAAAGTTCCTGAATTGTTCTGTTCTAGACGTTTATAAGTGCTTTAAGTCAGTGAATGTGCTGGGGTATCACCATTTTGTTCTGTGATCTAAATCTGAGATATATGGAAAAAAAATCTCTATTCAGGCAAAGGATAAGGTATTGGGCAGTTTTCTGTGATGTTGAACATTGAGAAAGCTCTTGAAAAGTATTTCAAGAAATGAAATTAAATCGTGAACATTTTCGTGCGCTTATTTTTTACAACAATCGACGTGGATTAACTCCACAACAGTGCATCGATGAACTTAATTCAATTTTTGGCGATGAAGCTCCATCAAGAACCATTTTTTATTGATGGTATGGTAAATTCAATATAGATCGTAGTTCACTCCAAGACGAATTTCGTGAAGGTCGTCCAAAATCAGTTGTTCGTAAACCATTGATGCTGTGCACCAACTGATATTGCAAGATCGTCATGTGACCTATCGTGAGATTGAGACAACTTTAAGCATAAGTGGGATCAACATAATTGAATATTGAATAGACATTTGACGTCAAAAAAATTTGTTCGGGTTGAATCACCCACAATTTGTCAATCGCTTAAAAAAAGGCTGGTGTCGATTGGTCGAAAGAAATGCTTCAAAAATACGATCGCGGTGCTTCGAAGCACATCTATGACATCGTGACAGGTGACGAATCGTAGATTTACGCGTATGAGCCCGAAAGTGAACAGCAGTCTACTGTATGGGATTTTCGATGTTTAATTTTTGTTTTCTAATCCCGATATATAAAAGGCAACCCTTGTAACTGGCTCATTAGTATCGATATCAGTAGTAGAATTGGGTTCCTACAATCATGAACAATTATTTGAATATTTAAAATTTGGCTCAGATATCGGTTTGTGTTATAGACATTACAAGACGAAAGGGAAGATCATGTAACTGTTTTAGGTGCGACCAAATTGTTTGATAATATTTAACCCCATATTTGTTGTTGAAGCATCCTTATTGCTGTAATAGTGAATGAATGCATTTTTAAGAAAATAATAACAATACATTTGTTCAGAATATTCCTTCAGTCAATAAAATTATATTAACAACTTGAAAAAAATTTCAGACATTTCAATGTTAAATTGAAAAAGATAATAAAATTAATATGTAGATGGAGCCCATTAAAATTTCAACGTGGAAGTGGTATACATTTCATAATAAATTTTTAGTAGCACTTGAATTTGTACCATCCTTGTAGCACGGATATATTGAATTTCACTGAAGTTTGGAGAGCTTGATAACCATTCTCTTTGGTCATTTATTTCTATAAAAAAAATTTTTTTTTAACATATATTCAGTTTTTAAAATATCGGAAGGAAAAACAAGACCACTTTCTTAAAAGCATTAAAAGAATACTCTGATAAATATTGTACAAAGTTGCTTCAGATATATTCAAATCGTTTTGTTTTATAATAGTTATGTTCTTTCTATATAAGAATATAAAAAAAATAAATAATAAATTTAGCAGAGAGCGTTATATATAGTTGTGCTCATTTTGGTTGTAAAAAGGTTATACAAATATCGTGTACAAGTTTGTAGGACTTCAGATGTGTGATAAGGTATGCTCTATATACGTTCCTACAACAAAAATTGTGAGTTGGATTTTTCTCCTTAGTTAACAAAGTTCATAATGAACGAGGCTTAATGCTTATTATTTTTGAATTTTATTTTGGAACCTCAAAACTTTCGTAAGAAAATGTGTCTCGACAGAAGGACGTACAAAAAGGGGATACTGTAAGTGTTTCTTTTTGTTGATTTGAGTTAAGGAACTCTGAAAATTGCAAAACACCAAAATTTAACCTATTTCTGTTGAGACCTTTTAAGACTCAATAGTACAGAAGACCCGAATTGAGAGGCTAAATAGTGTTTGAGGCTGATATGGGTGTTAATTTGATAACAAGCTGAAGAGAAATGCCAAATGTTTTGCTGTTTCCTTCTAGCAATGACAGATCTGCAATGTAATGACTCCCTCCGCGTATGCGCCCTCCTTTTGGGTGATAATTCGCCGGGAAAATCTGACCGCGCACGATGAATTTTCCGACGTTGCCCTCCTACCCAACATTTCCCGGGAAAGTGTAAAATTTCTCGGAAAACCTGAGCCATTTCGCAGAATTATGGGCTTTAAGAAAGAAAGGGACTGACAAAGCGCGATATATATAGAATCAATCTTTGTCTAGGAGGAATGGTATAAGGATTTTTATTCGACTCCACTATTGTTCCTCTAGAATGTGAAAAAAAAATTGTTTTCTTCTCGATCATAGTCCAACTAAACTGATTCTCGTGGAATGGACGTAAAAATTTTTAAATGAAAAATGTCAATTCATTCATGATAGCTGGAGTCTCAATAGTATTCGACGTAATTGTTGAATTGCAAGTTTATTTATTTTTCACGTTGATGGAAATATAATTGAATGATGAAAAGGTATTTGATTAATGACTTTTTATCGTGAAATTTTCATATGAATTTAGTTCAGTTACAGTATGCTTTTGCGAAATTATAGTTAGGCATAATGAATCAAGAGTGTGTTTTTAGTAAACATTAAAAATGTTGTCAGAGGCGTAGCTAAAAGTTTTTTTCAAGGAGATAAAAAAGCTGCAGGACAACCACAGTTAAAACAAATTTAATAAACCTAAGAAAGTTTGGACAAATCAGATGAACATATAAAAAATATAAAGAAATAAAGTGCAAATGAACGTGAATGATGAATATTGAAGGCTGAGATTTTGATAAATGGATCTGAACAAATCAGGTTCAGATTTTTTTTCAGTAGATCTCACGAAATGACCATCGAATTTCTTCAAGGACTCGCTTTTGAAGAATATCAAATTATTCAGGCAGCTGGAGTTGGTACTGGTGCCATAACCATCTTTTTGACACAATTCCTGTCACTTAGATTGCAACCATTTGAAGAAATACATATACATATACGTATATTATGTTGAAGTTACAACTTTTATTCAAAATGGCGAATGAGCAGGTTCGTTCTTTAAAAATAACTGTTTCATTTACTTGAAAATCAATAAAGATGTGCCTCATGATAATGATATTTGATAGATATTCGAACGTTCTAGACTAATTCTCGTTTCTCAAGTTAATTTCTATGAGGATTAAATTTGGTTTCAACTGCTTGCAAGATTTGTATCTTGAGGCTCGCGCATGTTATCTCACAAGGGATGGAGTTGAGGGTTGTATTGGCAACATCGCATAGTGTAATATTAAGAAGGTTTTTCAGGTCAGCGTTCCCGTAGCAGATAAAAGGGGAAATCAATACTGGGCTTTTTCAGAAGAACCCAATGCCCCACATAACTCGCTAAGTCTGTATTGCAAACGATAGTGGTGAAAACATTTCGCTGAAAATGGCAACAGGAAGAAACAATGTTGGCGAGCGGACAACCTAGAATGGGATAGCAGGATTACACCATCCGACACAGCAGGTTAGACTAATTCTCATCTAAGAAATATGGAATTTTCATCAACCATCTAAACAGCCTCAATTAATTGCTTACATGAATAAGAGTTATCGGCTATCACAACTACGATGTTTCTTAATTAAAAATTATTTAGTTGAAATCGGGGATCTACCTCTTTATCTGGCCTTCAATATCTTATTGAATGCCTTTCCAGCAACACAATTTCAAACAATGAAGTCTGTATGAATTCGGCCATGCAAATTTCACGTTAAAGAAAAATTTTGTTTGGCTAAATTTTCCAGGTTGGAGTTGCTTTGGCACATTGGAAAATTTTTTTCATTTAATGTAATTTTCAAAATATTTTGACGTTGGATTTCAACAACTCAAGTAATATAAATATATATTACTCCTAGTGCTTTAGTTAGAATATGAAAATGATGAAGTAACAGCAGCAATTTTGGTTTTTGCTAGTTTTCTCTCATGGAAATGCGAATTGATACAATTCTTACATAGTTCGACAAATGATGGCTTTTAAAAATTGATTTCCTTAATAACTCGGAAATAATAATTCCTATCAATTTGATACCCTGAAAACGTTTTAAATAATGAATTTTGCCAAAATTATCAAGGTATAAACTTTTTAAATACCCAAATCTTCAGGCTCGCTGAAGATTCCAACCTCACTTCAATGCCATTCAACGTTTTTTTGTAATGTTTAAGTGGAAAATTTGTGGCGATCTGTAATGTAAATATACTCCATACTGGATTTCTCGGTGAAAGTAATCAACAACCAAACTAGTTGTTTTTTGGGTTGGATGATATATATTTCGTATAGCTAGATCTTCTAGATTTTGAGCAGAATGATTCAATTATGGACACTTAAGAAACTGAAAAGTGCTTTTCGGTCGCCATCTTTGTCCGCTGTGACTAAGACGGGAATCAGAATACAAGTTCAGCACCTAACTACCTTTTTTGTGATTCATATCTACCATGTATACTTGGTGGTTCAAAAGTCTTGAAATGGTGAATCTATTTAGCGCAGAGATGGAAAAACTAAATTATAAAACTCAGGTTTTTGATTATTGTGTTCAAGGAATCGAATGAGCCAGCAAATTTGAGGCCTAAAAGGCCATCCGAAAGAGATAAGCTTGAGTTAATATATTTACTGAGTAGTTTAATTGTCCAAATGTCTTGAAAGATGTTTGAATGAGATTGAAACGAATAGGTTTTCAAAATTTCGTGAAAATCGACACGATAGAAATTTTTTTAATTACTAAAAATTTTGTTTTGAATGAGATTATTCTGTATACCAATAACCTCGATGAACATTACAAATTTTGTGGGTCCGTAATAAATATCCTATGAGATTTCAAGTATTCGAAAAATAAGTTTTTTGAATTTTTTGAAAATTTTCTAACGTGATTGTTTTCAAGAAATTTTCTCGTTTCAATCTCATTCGAACATCTTCCATCTTACAAATTGACTGGAATTATTTATTGAAGATACTAAATTGCAAATGCTTACAACTGGTGAACTATTTGACTTGGTCCAATAACGATTTGGTCAAATAACGAAATTGACCGAAGTATTTGGATAATGAAATTACTTAACATATGAAAACTCTAGTTGATGTCCAAACAGAGAGTATAAATGTAGGCCAAACAATAGAAAATGAACTAGTGAATATAATGCATTCGAAATAAACTTTGAACGGTTTTAGGTTTCCTTTCAAACTATTGAACTTCCTTTCAAGCGGGTATTTGACTATTCATTGCATCCAGATCGATAAAGGTGTTAAATTCATTCTGAAATTAACTCATGGTCTACCATTCTTCTCATATGCATTTATTGTCCAATACAACGAAACGGTGGAAGAGCTTTCAGCATATCGAAAAATTCATAAAATGGACCAGATGAAGGCCGATTAATCTAGAATGTTGTTCCGTGTATACTCAACCAGAACATTTACCCTCTTGTAGTCACTACGAGAATCTAATCTAATCTTATCTAGTCCATGGTCGTTAGTTTAATTATTCTCTGCTAAGTATAATGCATTCCAGAAATAATCATTGGACTCTATTCAATATGAGAGTTTATATACTGGGTGTCGACTTGAAAACTGGACAGGTAAATTACGTAGCTGTACAAAAAAAAATCTTTGTCGCTCTAGATATTTATGTCTAAGTTTACGGTTATCGAATGTGAGTTGATTTTAGTGTTACTCATTTTGGCCAATATATCATTATATTTAAAAATGAATTGCTGTTCGTCAGTCTTGCTGAAACTTAAGAGAGTCAAAACCGTTTCGACTAGTTAAAGTCTTAATATATTCTTAGTAGTCCAAGGAAGGTGATAGAATATGGAAAAATCACAAAAGAATTATAGAAAATGTGAAAACATTGCTATAGATTTTGATGTCGTTACAAAATAGCGAATACGCCGGTCAAATGGATCATGAAAGATCAATTCTTAGTTTGCAAAATTAGGTAGCTTTTCGTTGGCTTCATCTTTAACAGTAACAACTTTATAGGAAGGCGAACGAACTGCCCTTATGGTTTTGAAATTACGACTGAACATGCAAATCCAAAAATACCTGTTTGCAAAAATACCAAAGATAGGAAATCCTACGGAGTTTTTTCACTTCACAGGCTTGAACGAGGAGTTCATTCAGTGTGTTTTTCAGACAATAAACAACAATACAAAAACCACAATTCCTGAGTAAATGAGCAATATTGGAGTCAAAACTCAAAGAGATCGATTATCTCAATGGCTCTAACCAGGATGACCTAACTATTCAGAATTTGCAAGAGGAAATGACGGAACAGGTCAATTTCTATGGAGGCAAATTTAGTTTTCCGGAACCGTAACTTGAAGTGACTAAAAGTCACACGGAGCTAGATCAGGTGAATGAGGTGGCTGCTCGTCGGTTTTTATCAAGAGATGATGCTATTTCGTTACGCAAAATCCATGAATCTTCTTGCCACAAATCCGGCGTGTAAGATTCATTCACATTCCGATGAGTGTTGGCTCGTTTGTATGTCGTATTTATAGCCCCATACTCGTTACCACTTATGATTCGTCTCATAAACGTGGGATCAGAATTCGCACGATCTAGCATGTCAACAGCAAGCTGCAACAACAGGAAAGAGTAGAGCGGCGACGCGCTGCATGCCAATTGGTTGATAAAAATGAAACGAGTGGTTTTACGAGAGGTGCTGAGATCACGAGCTGTCTCTCTAACACTTGCATGACTATTTTTAAAAGCACAATCATTGATTTTTTTCTGACGTTATCGTTGATTGAAGTCCTCCTGAATGAGGCAAATCATCTCCTTTCAAAGGCTCTGTACCATTCGTACACTTGAGTTTTTGATAAAACAGAGTGTCCATGAGACTTCTCCAACATTTGCAACGAGTCAGCATACGAGATTTCGTTCTAAAAAAAAATTGACACAAACTGCTTTAATTACCATAGATAAATACATACAGGGTATGCCGTAACTCAACATCAAGCGGTTACTGGGCGATTTGCTAGGTTATACCAGTAAGTAAAAAAAAAATTCTATGTCACTTGGATGAGTGGTAATAGGAATATTTTCGAATAAGCTTGAAAATTGACATTCTACACTACATCCTTGGGTTTTGTAGTCACAAATTTTCCAATTTTGCAGTGATTTTTTTAAACGTCATCCTAAATAGCCATGCTATTGATTACAGTTTCAAATCCATTGTTAGGTGTAATTGTTATAGTAAAAAAAATTAATTTCGTTGAGACATGGTTGAAAAATATGTTTTCAGCTAACTTTGACAATAAATCTTTGAAAAAAATTTACCGTACTATCCTCGGCAAGTAACTCTAAAAAATGGCCCATTTAATTAAGATTACAAAATGGTATAATACTTGCTAGCTACCTTTCATAAAAAATATTTTCAACTGATTATCGAACAATTAAAATTGTTGTAAGATGTAATCATAGTGAAACACGAGATAATTTTGAAGCAAACGAGTGAACGTAGCACACTGAATGATAATAACTAAAAATCTAGCAAAGGCATCACTTTCTGTCTCGCTTTCTCTTAAAATAAAACGTTACTCTGTCTCACTAATTCGCTTAGAATAGCATCATTTTCTATCTCACTCTATTATCTGGCCATCTCACTTACTTAAGCACATGCTATTTTTGACCTCGCAATAGTACCTTTTTTTTTGTTTCAAATTATTTATGTTCTAATCACTTGTCAAAATTATTTGTTACTGAGCTCTTTGACTTATCCTATATTTTTGAATGGTTGAGGTCCTCACTTGATGGAAATCCATTTTCATTTAGTTTGAATATGATTAAATAAAAACTTATTTAATAAAGTTTCCACATTTATTGTGTTTTAACAATATGTAACACTACATTTGCAACAATTGTTTCGCCAAATTCTTGGCTTCTTCAGGCGAGTTCGATGTTAAACTACTCCAAAAATTTTTGAGTCTTCCTTATATATTTCTCAAGATGGAAGAGGGGACCGATATTCTAAATGCTTCTGGGATTTTTTATGGCATGTTCTTCAATGGTGATCTGTTGACATCCGTTTGGTCATTGAGTAAGATATTTTGCTTGTTATATCTGTTAATTTCCATTGTTTCTAGGATATTAAGCCTTCTGCTTTTTTTTCTATGTGCAGAATTTTATAGTTTGGATCAAACATATGTCCCTCGTGTAAAAGATGGGTCACATAAGTTGAGTTCTGTTTTTATTCAGAAACTACTCAAATGTTCTTTAATCCTCTTCTCCAAGTTCCTTCCTGTTTGTCCAATATATACTTTCTGGCATGAACCACAATTCAACTTATACACTCCTGATTTTTTTTTTATCTAATTTATCTTTATTATTTTTGATTAAATTACTTAAAGTATTATTGGTTTTGAATGCTATATTGAAATTCCTTTTGTTTTTTTAAAAAATTTGCTACTTCTATTGATTTTTACCTGTGAAATTTAATGTTATATATCTATTCTGTTCTATTTTGTCGTTTTTGGGGTATATTGATGTTAAAGCTTGATTTAATAGGAATTTATTCAATATTTGTTCCACAAGGTCTGGTTTGAAACCATTATTAACAGAGATTTGTTTTATAGTATTGAGCTCACAATCAAAATTCTGTTTCTTCATAGGTGTTTTGATTAGTCTATATACCATGCTATTGAATGCTGTTAGTTTTTTGTGAATATGGATGATGTGACTTTGAATGGATATTACAATGTACATAACAATCCATTCAAAGTCACATCATCCATATTCACAAAAACTAGCAGCATTCAATAGCATGGTATATGTGACTTTGAATGGATATTACAATGTACATAACAATCCATTCAAAGTCACATCATCCATATTCGCAAAAACTAGCAGCATTCAATAGCATGGTATATAGACTAATCAAAACACCTATGAAGAAACAGAATTTTGATTGTGAGCTCAATACTATAAAACAAATCTCTGTTAATAATGGTTTCCATCCAGACCTTGTGGACCAAATATTGAATAAATTACTATTAAATCAAGCTTTAACATTAATATACCCCAAAAACGACAAAATAGAACAGAATAGATATATAACTTTAAATTTCACAGGTAAAAAATCAATAGAAGTAGCAAATTTTTTAAAAAACAAAAGGAATTTCAATATAGCATTCAAAACCAATAATACTTTAAGTAATTTAAGCAAAAATAATAAAGATAAATTAGATAAAAACAAAAAATCAGGAGTGTACAAGTTGAATTGTGGTTCATGCCAGAAAGTATATATTGGACAAACAGGAAGGAACTTCGAGAAGAGGATTATAGAACATTTGAGTAGTTTCCTGAATAAAAAACAGAACTCAACTTATGCGACCCATCTTTTAGACGAGGGACATATGTTTGATCCAAACTATAAAATTCTGCACATAGAAAACAAAAGCAGAAGGCTTAATATCCTAGAAACAATGGAAATTAACAGATATAACAAGCAAACTATCTAACTCAATGACCAAACGGATGTCAACAGATCACTATTGATGAACATGCCATAAAAAATCCCAGAAGCATTTAGAATACCGGTCCCCTCTTCCATCTTGAGAAATATATAAGGAAGACTCAAAAATTTTTGGAGTAGTTTAACATCGAACTCGCCTGAAGAAGCCAAGAATTTGGCGAAACAATTGTTGCAAATGTAGTGTTACATATTGTTAAAACACAATAAATGTGGAAATTTTATTAAATAAGTTTTTATTTAATCATATTCAAATTATCCTATATATTATACACAACAATCTTTGGATGAATAAATTTACTTTACTTTACTTTAGCTATTATTCATAGTAATCAGGTGAAAGGTTTTTGTTGGTTTTTGAGTCCTTATGCAAATAAATAAGTAATTTTATTTTTATGGAAGGACAAGTAGCGAGTATTATACCATTTTGTAATCTTGATTAAATGAGCCATTTTTTTGAGTAACTTGCCGAGGGTAGAAGGGTAAGTGTGTTTTTAAAAATTTTATATTTTGTACTAAAACAATTGAATCTAACAATGGATTTGTGACTGTAATCAATAGCATGGTTATTTAGGATTACGTTTAAAAAATCACTGCACAATTGGAAAATTTGTGACTACAAAACCTGTGGATATAGTGTAAGGTGTCAATTTTCAACATTTTCAAAAATATACCTAATACCACTTAACCAGGTGACATAGAATTTTTTAAAATTTTTGCTAGAACTGGTATAACCTAGCCCTAGCATATCGCCCAGTATATTTAAGAAGACTAATAGACTCTATTCTATTCCTTTCTGGCGTTAATAGATTATCCCTTATACTCCTACCCTTGATTTCTTTTGAGAAATTTACTCCATAAAATGTTGGTAATTGGATCAAAATTCTTTGTTCTCTGCTGTGCAGTTCTTGACAGTCTTCAGATTAGCACAAATAAGAGAGTCCGTTTGTAGAGTGATTACTTTTCTATTCTGTCCATTATTGAGCTCACCGTTCTCAGATCGGGTTTTTTTTCCTTGCAGAACTGGGCCGCTTCTGGAAATTTCCTCTTTTCATTTCTTCCCGGTGCGAAGAACTGAAGGGAATAGAACGTAAAATATTGGATATCTCTGGAAGCACGCCCACTCATGACAACATCCCATGCATAATCAACCAACTTTTCAAGTAAGTTTTGTGTTTTAGTTATGCGACAGTTTTTCCATGTAACGTTTAATTTCTCCTCATTAATTTTTGCATTTCTATTACGGTTAAGAGGAATTCTTTTGTAATTTTTTTAATTGAATGAATTGCCAATTTGAAGTTTTAATGACGAATATTGAAGTATTATATAAGGACTTTGATGAAAACTTCGTTGTAACTGAAAAATCCCGGGCCAAACGAAGAAAACACAGTTATTTTTGTTCAAAATTAGCCTTATTCATCAACGTAATCTCCACCAAGAGCGACGCAATCATTCCAGCGCGGCTCTAACTTCTCGATACCACTTTCGCCTCAAAATAGGCTTCAGTTTCAGCGATAACCTCTTCATTCGCGCGAAATTTCTTACCAGCGAACATTTTTTGGGTCTGCGAACAGCCAGTAATCGCTGGGAGCCAAATCTGGCGAATACGGTGGATATGGGAGTGATTCGAAGTTCAATTCATGTAGTTTTGTCACTGTATTGATTGACTTGATAAAACAATTTTTTTTCTCTGCGATATACGGTCGTTTCTTTTGCAATTTCGGCCTTCAAACGCTCCAATAACGCTATATAATGTTGGGTACCTCATTTTTACCGTACACGACGAGGAAATGTAAGAGCGGCTCATTTTTATGCTATGTACCACCTCATTTCAAATGTCCCACTTCGCCCCGATGACGACCACGCGAGTCACTCGACAAATGCAAAGAGGGATAAGTCCTGGTCCTGGTCACTGGTACAAAAACGACAGAGGTAAATGAGGGCTGAGAGGATGTACTGATTCATAGTAGACAGTACACAGATGCCGTAAATTATGGAATTACGAAGGGTTTTATGACGCGGCGGCTTCTTTGTCACTGTGGCACTTCTTACCAAATAGGATTTTATAGGAGTTTCTTTGAACTCAACAGAAAAACAATTTTATTTTCGATGATTGTATGAAAATATTGATTCTTTAGAGAAGGAATAAAACGCTAAGCTCTCTATTATTACCTGCTATTTTTGTACCATTATCTCATGAGTCATAACATTATAATGTTAATTTTTCTGATTTAAAAATATTAATTATTATTAGGAATTCTGTTCATCATACATAAAGAAAAATTAGAAGACATGAAATGAATCAATAAATGACCCTAATAAATGTTTAAATTGCGAATTGCGATGAGCCATAAACAAGCAATATATCTTTTCAGTATTATGAAGTCTAACGAAAAGAATTCAGCCTGAAATCACTAGTAATTGGATACATTTTTATAAAAACAGTTTGTTCTAAAATGAACAGTAAAACTGTGTATGATATGAGAGGAAACTTTAAATTTTTTAATTACATGAGAATATATGATCACGGTTAGCTTCGATAATTTTGAATAAAAAAACCCCTCATATTCAGTAACATCTTCCCCTCACTAGCTCACTGTCCTGAAGTTGAAAAATCCAACAATTAATTTGCATTCTGAATTTTGCCTCTTTTATTACTTCAATTCTGTCGACGGTTAAGGTTACCTTCCTCTTGCATCGACATATTTGAAGTGAGACAGACCAACAACGTTCCTAGTTCTTACCTACCTCGCCCTAGCTACGCTACACCGCCTCAACATCCCGTCGTACCAGTACAAATTTTGTTCCGACATAGTATCGTAACGGCCGGACCCCCTCGCCTCATTTGAAGTGGTACAATGTACCGCTTCAGTACAAAAGTGAGGCATCTCTTACAAACTCAATGTTAAGACGTGTACGACCCATCACTAACGCTATATAATATTTTCTGTTAAGGCTGTACACCACCTTGCGGCGAAACTCGAATTCCGCTAGATGGCACCAAGCGAAAATTTCAAGGAACTGAAAACAGGCACGCCCATTGTACGAAATAGGACGGTCTGTACGGTATTTATGACCCCTAATAAACTTTCTAGGTACTGTCGCCGATGGGTAGGAGCGAAACGGAACGTAAATTTGTGTTTATGGACTTTTTGTAGGTTTCGAAGAGAATGGTAAATACAGAGTTCATTCTATTTAGACCGGTCAATTGAGACCAAATAACAAGGGTGAAGTTACATAAATTCCCTACAAGCTGAGACTCGGTGAAATTGTTCAAAACATAATTATGAATAAAATATTAGTTTCCCTGTATGGAAAAATTTTATTCAAGGTTAAAGGCCAAAAATGCGGTTTTCACGATTTTCTGCAAAACGTCAAGTTATATGTTAAAATTACTCCAGACAAATATTGTAGAACATATAATTATCCATAAAATGTGTATCAATATTTTGTTCCAAAGAGTCACCGTTTTTGAGATATAACGGTTCAAAAAATTATGAAAGTTGTAATCGTCATAATATACATGATTTGGCCACGTATACAGGGTGAGTCGAAATTGTGTATCGAGCTATCTGGGGGTACATTGAAAAATAAGTATAGTATGATGGATAAATTCATATCCCAGAATGCATATTATGACGATTACAACTTTTATAACTTTTTGAAACGTTGTATCTCAAAAACGGTGGCTCTTAGGAAAAAAAAGTTGATACATATTTTATAGATAATATATGTTCTATAATTTTTTCTGGACTAATTTTGTGTAATTTTGTCTTTTTGCTGAAAATCGCGAAAAACGCATTCTTGACCTTTGACCTTGACTTGAATATTTCCGTACAGCGGAATAATGAAAAACTTTCAAATTTTATTCATAACTAGGTTCTGAACAATTGCACCAAACTTTCAGCTTGTTGGGAATTGATGTAACTCTGAATGTCTAAATTGACCCTATAATTATTAATGTGAATGTGAGTGATGCAAATTAATTAAAACAATCTCTTGAATTTGTACATGGGGCGCTATACTACATGAAAAAAAAAATTATTCGGACAAATCTAATCAGTTGAAGAAGCATATAAAATTTCCATGTCTCCAAAACATTTTTCCTGGGCATATCAAACATGGGAAATAAAAAATTTTTGTTTTTTAAAATATATTATTTGGATTGAGGGAGCTGATATAATGCAATACATATTGAAACAAAATGTCCCTAGCTGAGGTTGGTGCACGGGGTACCATACAATTCTGCGTATGATACAATAGTCCTGGGACTATACGGGTGTTCGACCCCTGCATCTGAAATAATTCGATATAATTTTTTCCGCTGAGAGAGTAGAATGTAGGCTTCGTTCGTGAGAAACACTTACCCACTTCCATAATAATTTCAGTTTATCTCGCGGACACTCAGTCCTCTTGGTATTCTGCCATCTATTATTTCTGGAAGAATGCACTTCTTGTAAAAGTCCTCTAATTTTGGAAGCATCGTATGTCTCCAGAAATTCCGATCCCTTATTATGGTTTCCACATGGAAATCATTATCGCAATAAAGAATCAAGTCGCAATATTCTCTACGGCATATATTTAATTGTCCCAGAATTTGGTCAAAATAGTACCATACCTGGGGTGGTCATAAATAATCATAAATGAAGGATAAGATTCTATTGGCTCATCTGCCGTAAAGAGGTGTCAACCATTGGGAGGCGGGCCAAATACAATTATTTAATACAAGAACGAGAATAACTCGAAAAATTGAGAAAATTGAAAAAAAAATTTAGCTAATTTCAAAGTTCAATGTAATACCGAACGATTACCTATGAGGATAAAAATGAGGAAATATTTGCATCTGAAGAGTATTTCAATTTTCAAAGTGTAATTAGCCAAAAACTATGCATCATATCAAAAATCGGCGGAAGATACGCACTAGGGAATACTCATGCCAATGCTCACTCAAATTTTGAATGAAATCCGACAAACGGTTTATGCGTTATTCTTGAAGTAAATTAGCATTGAAATAGTATAGGCACAAAGAAGGTGATGCATAGCCTTAATGGTAATTCCTTTCTGAAGATAGTTGATGAATATAACACCTCGTACGTCCCAAAATACCGAGACCATAACTATTCCAGCCGATTGTTCTGCTTTCGGGCGCTTTGGACTAGGTTCACCATGCTGTCCACTCAGACGACAATCATTTTGATTCCTTAGTGAAGTAGTGGATCCATGTTTCATCTATAGTCACATATCGAATCAAAAATTTCGGTTTGTTCCCATTCAAACATGGCCAAACACTGCTTAGGATCATCTCATTTTTGGTCAATTGTGAGCAAACGTGGCACCCACATTGCGGAGCTTTCTCATAGTCAAATGCTCATGCAATATAAAGCCAACACGTTTTTTTTATGTCTTTACGATGTCAGCTAACACACGCAACTGCACTTTTCGATCATTCAAAACGATTTTTTGAAGATTAATTAATATTAACTGAAAAAAGATGACTGCAATAAAACTTGCGCCATATATGTGATAGTCCCGGGACTTTTCAGCACATGTGGTAGTTAGCTCCTGCAATAACTTAATTTCGAACTAGTGCAATTTTATATAGAATTATCCTTTACATTACTTTCACAATGAAAATTGAAAAATTTTTGTTCAAAATATGGGTTCCTATCTGATATAAGTCTCTGAAGAAAAAATAATCAAACTTAAAAGTTTTTAACGAAATAGTGGAAAAAGTTTTGGCATATGAAAGATGAAAGTTTTAATCGATATTTGGTTTAGTAACAAACTGGGGGTGCTTACCATTCTATATTTAGAAATGCCTTGACCCACATCACGATCTGCGTATAGTTTTGTATGGAGGAATACTCAGGAATCAAAAATGCTAAGTTTATTGACATCTACAGGAATTATTTAAATGTCTCGAGTGATGCTAATAATCGGAGTTTAATAAGCACAAATCTCATTTCTGTATACCACGTGCTTCAAGTTTGAGTACCCATTCGAATTCTGAAAGTTCAGAATATTTTTTTAAACAGTAACTCAGCCTTCTACGACTAGTTCTTTTAATTTTCAGAAATTCCTGGGGGGAAATTATTAAATTATGTTTAGGGTCTGTGATAATCGACATAAATGTGAGTTTTTGTTTTTTTTTGTGAAATCGTAAAAGAAAATTGTCGGAAGGTCCGTCCGGAATTTGAATTCTCGATTCTTTTGAAGATACATATCTTCAATACAGCTTGTTCCAAGTTGAAGTGCCTCCTAGAGGTTTATGGAGAACTGGATCAATTTGGAATTTAGAAAATTGAAATTATGATATTGTTCGCTCTACTGTACAGAGCTGAAAGTTTTACAGGGTGCGAAGTAAGCTTGTCACAACAATATTTTAATGCTCTTGTTCTCATGAACAGATTGCTCTCAAATTCACCGGAATATTTGTAATTTTCGATTAATTGGCAAATATTCTAGTACTGGTTCAAACTAATTCTGTAAGTCCGTGACAACTCGCGAACGGTAGGTTTGAAGATTTCAATATCTTGGCTTATTATATTGAAACAATGTTTTTTTCAAATTATTTTCTTCAAAATTAATTATTTTCATTATGTAGTTTCTTCATAAACATTTGTTTTTTTTTCTTGGTCTAGTTGAGTGGTTCCGAAAAGGAATTTTCGTATTTAGTATTCACTTTTCAGTTTCATGTTCCCTGATGAATATTCCCCGAGTTCTTCTATCGAAGGAAATCATGGATTATCATTGATTTCAATCAATTTGCAATGCAATCATAAATAACATCGGAGTATATGAAGCAGGGGGGGAACGTAATCAATAATAATTTAAATAGAGCACGGGGACGAATATAAACACCTGCACATTCTATTCAGAGCGATAAACTTTCCTGCATGTTGCCTGAACTTTTACGAATCGATATAATATGTATTTATGCTAATGTTTTATTTCTTTTGAGTGCTCTTCGTCACGCAACTTCCTGATAGACTCTCACTGTGAATTTGACGAGAAAAATATGCGAAAAAGCATGCTTTTTTCCGCAATTATCTTGTTGATTGCTAATTAACTGCTTGTCAATTAAAGATATACTCGGTTTGGTTAAGCCAAGACCGAAAATTCCAAGAGTGGGTCCACAAATGAAACACAACTCAATCAGATCAAAATTAATTATTTTCACTCTTGTGTTTCCATTTACTTTTTGTTTGTATTCGGTTCCGGTTCACAATAGGGGCTTTTGGAAACTGCAGTAAACCCTGCATCAATTAGTTTTTTCAAATTCTAAATCAGGCAAAATTTGAGAAAGTTGATTACACGATCTGGAGAACCCTGATCACTATTCTTTACGAAATGGTGGAAGAGCCGGGACAGCACAAAATATTAAAAAACTATGAAATAATAATGGTTATAATTTTATTCTTCGTACGAACTTAATCTATTTATGTCAGTGATTTTATGAACAACTGTATGAATGCAAGAAGTTCTTTCTGATAGGCTAAATTGATTGAGTGAGTCCAAGTAATGGGGAAGATTTAGGCTATTTCCACCTCACTTCAGCGAACAAATTAGAAAATAATCTGAGCAGTTCAAAGAACTGATGATCGTTGGGATTTCTTAATGAAGTTAATATTTTCGAAATCAGTAATATAATAATTAACAATTTTATCATGGACTCCCTTAATAATCGTAAATTTAAAAATATTCAAATAATTACCACAAAATAAAAAAACATAGTTGGCGAATCTTTAAATAATTCCTATACTGTGAATAATGTTTTGTTTTATTTGGCACTAAATTATTGAATTCATGTAAAGAATAGACATTTATTAATTGAAAAAAAACTGCTCGATTTGTTTATAAGTTTTATATATTCTATATTAATTAATAATGGATTATTTCAATATTTTTCAAAAATTTGTCACAATTTCTCAAAGAACTGTTGTTTAAGATTTTTTTTTAATAAATTTCTTCTTATAGAAAATTTTTGACTGTTTATGAATTATCTAAATCCCTGAATATCTAAATATTCGGATATTCTGTTTCAAAACCAGAAAACAATCCCTGTGATCCTAATTGTTATCGACCAATCAGTTTATTGACTCTTTCTTTCAAGATTTTAGAAAGGATCCTTCCTAGAATTGAATCTAATGTAGAAAATGCTCTGCAAAATTTCCAGGGAGGTTTTAGGAAAAATAGAAATTGTTCAGATCAGGATCTCAGCTCACAATTTTCATAGAATCAGGCTTCGATAATAGGTTGAAAACATGAACTGCTTTCACAGAATTATCTTCGGCATATGACATTGTGTGGAATGGTTAATTTTCAAACCCTATGCCCATCTGAAGTGTGAAAAAATGGTAAAATTATTAGAAAACATGTTGTCTGATAGAAGGTCTCTTGGTTTTGTTGACAATAATAGTAGCAATTTTGAAACATTGAAAACCGGTGTTCCTCAAGGATTATTTCTAGCGCCTTCACTTTTCAATTTAGATCTCCGTGATTTACATAATCTCAGAAATTTGTATATGCTGATGATATTGCTATTGTTCGCCATACCTTGGAGAACATACTATAGACTGCTCTTGACCTAACCTCACTTCAGTACTTTTCTACATTTTTATTTTTACAGGGGATTAAAAAGGAAAGGAAAGATCACATTGGATATCAATTACATGAATCTGGCTTGATCTTTCCATTTGGGCCTTACTATCAGTTCCCATACACCCTTTGTTTCCAGAGGGGGTGCAATAGTAGGAATTAGAGTTGTGAGCATAAACGGCTTCTTCTAGATTTCTCTTTTTCTATCCATCTTTTTTTGTTATAATGTAATCTTCGCCTCTTGATTCTCTGGGATTTTCTGAGATGTTCCTCTCGTCCCCATTTCCACCCAAAATGAAATGGAATTGAAATGAATATTTTCAACTGAAGCCGTCCAGGTGAAAGTGAGCATTTAAAAATAAAAATCGTTAAGTTAATGAAAAGTCTAGGATGTCCTTATCAGTTTTATCGGTCTCGTGTGGAGAGTTATTGGGGGAGAATTCTTTGTGCCTTGAGGCAAAGCTTCGAAGGGACTCTCACTCCCTTACCGAAGAACTATTTCGTTTCGTGGAGCCCGAAGGAACATGCGCTAGAATGATAAAGACATCATCGCTAGTCGGTATAGTAGGAGTAATTCCTATCCGGGTAGTCTAAACTTTGATATCAATACCGGTGGCAGCAAGGCCAAAAAGCGCGACCTACAGCTGTTCACGAAAAAAAAATTAGGGTAAGTTAAAAGATGGAGAATTTTTTTCGTAGCTCTTGTTAATTATTTTTACTTTCGAAGTTTTTTCGTGATACAGGTTTCATATCAGAAAATCATCGGATCATTTGATTTCTTATCAGAAAAGAAAATAATCAGTAGAATACTTCTAGAGAAAGAATTTAACTTGAACCATTTTTGTCAAATATAGAATACGTTGTCGAAATATTTCAGGAAATTTTTGTTTTTAGTACCCTCAAAATGACTCGACATTTTTTACCCATTATATTTTGAAAATTATGTTCTTATAATTCTTTTATTTAAGATTGTAATCAAATCTTTCAGAACATATAAATTTACGTGAAGAAATCAAACACAGGGTACTTACTGAAGAACTGCTTTTCGAGCTATCAGGAAAAAATATTTGATATCAAGAAAACTGAAAAATATTACGAGTGGCATTATTTACATTCGTTTTATGGAAGATTTTGTCATTGGAGCCGAAACTGTTTTGTTTATAGTGACTGGAAAAAGTTATCACGACCAAAACATTGCATTAACCCATAAAAATTTTCGTGCGACGATGTTTTACGATATTTAGCGTCAATTATTTACACATAATTATCTGAATTAACTTTTTTCTACCACATCAAAACCAAATGTAAATCGCTGGTACCAAGAATTAATCTCGGAGATCGTTCGCTCCAGGATGGATTTCGTGCAGATCGTCCAGAATCGGTTAGCAAATCATCGATGCTGTACGTAAACTGATAATGGAAGATTGTCATGGGAACTATCTTGAGTTTTTAATTTTGAATTAGAGTGACGTAACTCTTATCAATTTTTATTTCTTTTTCTTCTCTGCTTCGGTTTTTTTTTTATATATATATTGTTCATCATAGAAGACCAAGGAATCCTATAAGCATATGGAAAAATCTGAAATAGCCCATTCACATAGAATTCCGTTGTTCAGGAATATTTGGATAATCGCGTAACAATCCTATACAGTGGCCTACGAAAATGGATTATCAAGACAGAATTTGTGTAAATTATGTTACAATCTGGTTGGTTGAATTGTTCGCGGAATAAAAATGAAAACAACAATATATAGTTCTAAAAATAACCTTATTTTTCAGTATAACCCAACTAACAATTCATGTTTTATAAATGATCCTACAACGTTTACAAAACAATTTTTATAAAATCTCCATGTAGCTAGAAACGTTTCAATATCATTTATACAACACATATTAAGCCGAAATGGGGTCACTCCTGTGCAGCAATTTCGTTGTTTAATTTGCTTCATTATGGCTCCCACAGGTTTTATCGGATTATTGTTTAAACATTTACCAAGTTGATATAAAAATTAGTCTGAAACAATTACAAAACAGTTTTATGGAAATCAGTTATAGAGGGAAATATGTATTATTATTATGGCATTTATATAACATGTACTGAGCTAGAAAAAGCTGTTTTAATTTAGTTGTTTCATTTCAGTAGATGTAGCTTTTTTGTTCTTACTAACGCTAAAAATAAAACTATTTTTATTTTGAATATACCCGCTGAGAATAATCCATTTTTTAATGGTCCTCCAGGCAACAAAATGCTAAGTATTGCATTTTGTCCTTAATCACGTAAAAAAATTCTAAAAAAAAAGGATAAAACTATTTGGACTTTTTCATCTGCAATGAAATCTCCATAAGTTGAACTTTGATTTATAAAATAATCAGCTTTGTAACTTCGATGTAAGTTAAGGAAAAATTGGTCTAAGAGAAAAAAATACTTCGAGTGAATTAAGACCAAAACTTTCGAAATGCAAATGGATATTTTTTTGATGACTGAATATACCTATAAAATGCGCCTAACTCTTAGCAATCAGGATCATTTAAAATAAGCAGTACTCAATGGGCTATTTTTGCTAAAACCCGCCATCAAATCTTAATTGTTTTTTTGTCTTTTTATGATAATTAAGGCTAAATTCACTTGTTAACTGATCAAGATTACTGCAAATGGGCTAAGATTTGGTGTGTTAGAATTTTTTATATTCAATCATTGTCCAAAATAAACTTAGATTAGTTAACAAATTCTTTAAGTAAGAGGTGGTTTTGTTAATGAAAGAGTGACAATAATTTAAAAGAAAATTCATTCAATAAATTCATACCAGATTTTCAAAATGATCACCTCCAGCGGAAATGCACATTCTACATCTATGTGAAAAATTGTCTTTTAATCACCTAAAAGCTTCCCTCTTTTCTTTTATTTTACGTTCGGCTTCTGCAATCTTCTGCCTTACTTCTTCTTCACTCGAAGATTCCCTAGCGTAGGCGATTTCTTTGAAAAAAAACCCCAAATGAAAAAGTCTATGGGGTTAAGGTCAGGAGAGGATTGCACTTAAATCTTATCTTTCCAGCAGTGATTTTGATTAGTTTACAAGTGAATTTAGCCTCATATGATATGATAATCATAAAAAGAGAAAATTTTTTTTTATGCATTTCCACCTTGGTGACTTTGAGGGCGGATTTTAGCAAAAATAGCCCATTAAGTGCTGCTTATTTCAAATTTTAAAAGTACATTCATTAATAAAAAAAATATACATTAAAATTTTTTATTTATGTTTTAAAGTTTTGGTCTTAATCCACTTGACGTATTTTTTTCTCTTGAGACCAACTTTTCCTAAACTTACATTAAAGTTACAAAGCTAATTTTTTTATGTATCAAAGGACAACCTATGGAGATTTCATTGCAAGAGAAACAAGTCTAAATAGTTTTATACTTTTTTTAGAATTTTTTTACATGATTGAGGACAAAAGTTCTCAAAATTTTCTAAAAATAATTATAACTTGAAAACATACATGGGGTATTCGGATACCCCATGACACGAGGAATCACATTTTTTTAACGTCAATCTCCCGGCCCAATATATATGTTATATATGACATTATATAACAAAATTTTCAAGCTCCTCGAATATATTAGCTGTTATTGAATTTTAGGAAATGAAGTAAAAAATTAAATTGTGTAGTCTTCTCTAATTTTGGCCTCTACTGTTATGAAATCCTTTGAAGAATGCATATTCCACTCTTATATACAGTCTAAAGTAGTTAGTTGAGACATTTTGCCATTGGGATGAGACTTTTTGCAATACAGTTAAAAATGGCCATCCTACACTCAAGGTTTGAACAACACAAAATATGGCTCCCATGTTATTGAGTATTTTACGCGCCGTAAGAGTTCGTATAAAATATTTTTGCTATGCGATAGAACTTTATGGAATATTTTAACGTTTGAGTACATTTCCGTTAAACGTACTGTAGGAAAATTGTCTGTGGAAGAAATAAAAAACAATATATGCGTGTATAACATTGCAGTGTAGTCTTCTGCTAGAATGAAAGATCTTGAAGAAAATGTGTAATTTTTTTTAGTTCTTTAGTACACCTTCATCTTCTTCGAAAGTCTTTGTCTCAACTTATTGATGATTTAGAGCGGTTTCAATGGAGCCACATAGTACAACAAGACCACTTGAAGCAAATAAATCATTTTGTTCATCAATAATAATATCAGATAGACAACATTTAATCAGTCATTTTATAAATGTTTCACTTAGCGCTAATAGAACAGTTTTATGAATATTCACAAAGGAACAAACTAGTATCAGTTATCATCAGAAAAATATATTATGAAACAAATTTGTTCGGTAAGCTGAATTGTCATTTAAAATTGTCATGTTAACGTTCTTACGACACCCTTATCGATCAAAATATTGTCAAAAGTTCAATTGCAATTTGAATAAAACCGAATTGCGTTCGAGGAGCCGTAATGAAGTTAGTCTGAAATAAAATGGCAAAGTATATTCGAGTAATTTATACAGCAATTCAAAAACTGGCGAGAAAACTTTCCTGCTGTATACAATAAATCTGCCCAATATTACGTCGGCTTTATATAGTGTCATTGCTTTTATTGTTCTGTATCGGGTGAAATTTCAACGATGTGAAGGTGTTCAAATTGCCAGAATTGGTAAAACAGGGCTCCTGCAGTGAGTTAATTAATCATTTGGCTACGCATCGTAACGCATTGCCACCTGACTGCGACGGCGTGTATGCGTTCTCAGGGGAGAGGGGTCTTTCCATAGCAACACCACCATTTTCCAAACCAACTCACCCTCACCCTAGGTCAAAATGCGGGTGGTCGAAATTTGTTGACGATACTTACTCATCAAACGCATCGAATAGGAAAAATCAATAGTTCACAGATATTCTCACCGACTATCAGGCAATATTGATTTTGACGACGGGATATTCTTGTCTATGAAACTCGTGCAAAACGATTGCTAAGGCTATTTAAGATCGTTATCGGTGTATTCAAGTTTATATTTGCATATTTTACTAATCATTGAACTGAATTTTATCCTCATTGCTTACTTTCTCGATCACCAAAACACTAAATGCTTCTTTATCCACTAAATGTAAATATCAAGTGCCCTAGTTGGCAAGCATCTGCTATCGTGTATTACGTAGCCAAAGAAGATTCTTTGTCTATCATGATGAATTTTCTTGATTTGCCTCAGCTAACCAGGCAAGTGCCCCATACGAAAATCGCAGGTATAAAGCGTTAATTTCATTAATCATTCACAGAGTTCGGACTGGGCTTTCTCAAAATTGCGAAGATTAGGTAACTCCTTGACTGGTCATACATATCTTCTAAACAAACCGGGTTATAATGAAAACGGTATACGTAGACGCGAAATAGTTCGCAACTGCTATCATAACCTGTTTCGTCGAATCAACAAACTCATAATTCACTTCCAGATCGGACGTCACACGTAAGAGAGAGCGAAGATGATTGATCCTTCATCATCGGAAGAAGACAGTGATGAAGAACACGGAACTTCTCATGGAGGACACCACCCTGCCCAGCATCATCATGCTTCATCCCATCCCCATCACCACTCGGTAAATTTTCAACAAACCGTTTATATGATATAATACAACTTTCTCTTGAATTAATTTCAGTCCGATGCTTCTCCCTATCATCACACACATCTCTCTGACTCTGGTAGCGGAAACTTGGAGGTGCCGAACAATTCAGCGGCCCTTCAAAGATCGCTGTCACCGTCAAGCGCAGTCTCCGCAGAAACCCTTAGCCACAGCGTGGGATCATCCCGAGCTAACTCCTTACCAAGACCTACAAGCCCATCACCGTCAGTTGCCTCTGAGAAAACCGAAGTCGACCTCCAAGAGAAGCAAGAACGCGAAGAAGAAGAAAGGAAGAGAAAGATACAGCTTTACGTATTTATTTCCCGTTGTATCGCCTATCCCTTCAACGCAAAACAGCCTACTGATATGACGAGACGACAAGCTAAAATAACAAAGCAACAACTGGAATCCATCAACACGAAATTTCAGGTGAGGAGAAACTCTGCCTTCCATGTCATGAAATTGATTCGTACGTGGCTGCCAGCTGTGGTTGATTGACGTTTATTATGGGTATGAATACGTCTCTGCGGTTTTGATTGGCGACAAAGCTACTGGTTTGTTATTCTTTTATTTCAGCAGGCAACACCTTCATTTTGAAGTGTCATCATTGTTGGTCCGTGAATAGTTCGACCAATGAGGGCTTTTGTGTGTAACTATACTTCCTTCATCTTTTTTTAGAAATTTTTTTATTTCTTTCGAAGATCTTACCCTTCAGTCGACTGGTGTGAGGATATCAGCACTCTATAGTTTAAGTCTGGCTTAGGCCAGTACTTCACACCTACAGCGCATGTTTTTATTTTAGTCACCGTTCCATAAAACCTACTGGGGCCTGAAGTTTTTCTCTAGATTTTTATTTTTTGTGGCCATTAAAAAGATTGATGATCTGTAGTATTCAGGGGGTAGAACGATGCTTGAGGGTACCAGTCCAATGAATGAGATAGAGACGTTCTGTTTGTTGTTTCCTTATCAACAAACATGAAAAATCTTCCGATGCGACGTCTTATACTGCGTCATTTGTGTCAATGTCTCGTGCCTTAGACGTCATATTGTCATTAACAATATTTTCTAGGCGTCGCACTATCGTTCATTAGAGACGTCATATTATGTACCTTTAAGACCTCCCACGTATAACATTGTAAGCTAGTGAATAGGGTCGAATATAAAATGAAAAAAATTCGTCGATGACGTACTTTATATACTGAGACGTTTGTTATGTCAAAGTCTCGTGCCTTACGCGTTCTTATTATAGGTCTTTTTATCATTGCCGTCATATCAACGATCACCGCCAATTAGAACATTTATTTTTGACAGGATGGCTTCGTACATTAGCACAAGGTCGTGTCATGATATTTTCTAGGCGTCTCACTATCATTCATAAGGGACGTCAGACTATATACTTAAAAGAAGTCCGAACAACGACATATAATGGCTCTGTGAATTACTTAATAGCGTCAAATATGAAACGAGAAAATACGTGGATGGTACTATTCAGATCTAAATGGTCGTCATTTACTGAGTCGTATATCGTGACAATGTCTCGTACCTTAGACGTCATTATTGGACGTCCTATTATAGATTGTCATTGCCGTCATAATAACGTTCAATAATTAGAACGTTTATTCTTGACGTGATACCTTCGTACATCACTAACGTCGTATTCTGGTATTTTATAGGCGTCTCACTATCATTCATTAGATACGTCATTCTATATATCAAACTACGTATCAACTACGTATGATTGCATTGTGAACTAATTAAGAGCATCATATGTCAAACGTATAAAATACATCGAAGACATACTATTCAGATCTAAAATGGATGTCATATACTGGATCGTATGACGTGTAAATGTCTCGTAACTTAGACGTCATATTATAGATTGTTATTATAACGTTCATTGTCAATTAGAACGTTTATACTTGACTTGATACCTTCGTACAGGTACAACGTCGCATCATGATATTTTCTAGACGTCTCACCATCATTCATTAGAATCGTCATACTATATACTTTTAAGACGTCCAAAGAACTACGTACGATTGCCTCGTAAATTAGTCAATTTCGTCAAATGTAGAACTTGGACGTCATATACTGGGTTGTATGACGTATTAATATATTGTACCTTAGACGTCATTATTCGAGGTCTATTATAGATTGCCATTTCCGTCATAATAACGTTCAATGTCAATTTGAAAGTTTATTCTTTACGTGATGCCTTTGTTCATTAAGAACGTCGTATCATGGTATTTTCTAGGCATCTGACTATCATTTATTAGGGACATCTATGTATTTTGAAGACGTCCAAACAACGACGTATGATGGCATTGGAAACAATTAATTGCGGCGAACATAAAACGCGATAAACTCATCGATGGCGTATTTTTCAGACCTAAACTAGATGTCTCGTGCCTTAGACGTCATTATTTAAATACTACATACCAACTAATTTAATACAATATTTCCGTTAACTGACGTCTACAATGGTACGCTTTATTTTAGGCCTTTTTGAAGGGAGAAACTCAGATCATGTCAGATGATGCTTTTCAATCTGCCATTACATGCTACTGTGACGTGTTTTTGAAGTCTGAACGAGTGGTTAAGATGGTTCAATCAGGTGCTTGTTCCCAGTACGATTTCAGGGAAGTTTTTAGAAACAACATCGAAAAACGAGTTCGGTAGGTATTGATTGGAATGAAAGAAAACTGCCTTAAAAACAAGAAAATATTCATTGCCGTAGGTCTATGCCTGATGTTGAGGGTCTCAGTAAAGAGTCTGTTTTTGCATCATGGATGGCCAAATTCGACTGTATACTCAAAGGTAGGATAGGGTCCATTATTATAAAACATAATTCCCTTCCGTAAGAATTTTAATTGAGTGTTGATCATTCTGTAGCAGGCCTTGGGGATGACGAATCGAAAAGACCATCTAGAATGCAACAAACCCTCAACTCCGAGTTGATTTTGTCGAAAGAACAACTTTACGATATGTTTCAACAAATTTTAGGAGTAAAAAAATTCGAACATCAAATCCTTTTCAATGCCTTGATGGTAAGGATGGAAAGAACGTTAATTCGCTGAGTTATATAATCATAATACTCACATTTTCAGCTTGACTCTGCTGATGAACAAGCAGCTGCTATCAGGAGAGAATTAGATGGAAGAATGCAGAGGGTAGCTGAGATGGAGAAGGTACGTAGAATATGTAGTTCGATGTTCTTTCCTGGCTACAGCAGGCTCAAATTGGACTAGAGTATTTATTTCAGCAATACAAAGTTTGAAAACTAGCAGAATCTGGAAAAACTCAAAATGGATGTGTTAAGTTCATTTTGAAATTCAACAGTGTTCTTAATGTTAAGGGGTTTTATCCATTCAATTTTATTTTGTAGATGTCATTTTTAGGTTATCAGGGGAGGGAAGATTTTCAATCCATGATCTGGACTAGATTTAAGGTTTCCTTTGGAATATTTTTCCTCCCACCTGTGTTGAAGTTCGTCATGATAGAGCTCCAGAATTGAATATGATGTGGGAGGCTGTATTTTCCTCCCTATTCATCGAGTTCAGGATATCTCCACTGTTATCGATTATCTGATATCCAACATTTCATTAATTCTATTGTGTTTAATGTGAATTCTTTCAGATAGGAAAAAGAAAATCTTTTCGAAAACGATAGAGTTCTTAATAATCAATATAACATATCTCGTCATCCACTGAATGATTTCTGACACAAAATTTGATTTTCCAAGAACATATAATTTTTAATCAATTTATTTCCTATTATTGAATGAAACTACAATCAATTGCATATTCAATGAATCTTCTATGAGGGAACCTTATAGATTATCTATTCAGTTTTCTAGAGCAACTCGTTAGCAGTAATAATGTTTTGATTCATGCATTTCATGAATCGCTGATATATCTAGTTTTGATATCGATTTCCTATGAAGAATGTCCGATTTGAGTTGCTGTAACTATTTATAACTTTGAAGGTAGAAGGGTTTACTTCATTTTCAACCTGCATTTCACCATTTATTTATGCATTTTTGTATTGGATATACAGGTTGGGACAGAGGAACTTGTGGATTCAGAAATTCAGTAAACTGAAAAGTTATGCAAATATCGATTTAATTATAATAATGAATACATCATTTGAAGTTTATGTTTGAAGAGTTTTGAAAATGATATCCGACAAATATACTTCTGGAAAAAATTGAGGGATGAAAAACAAATTCCAAATTTTTGAGCCATCCTATCGATTTTTTTAATGGAATACAGGTTCAAGACTTAACCTGTATGTAATGAGCAAGCAATTATTTATATTTGAGTAGCCCTTTCTACCTTTGAAATTGAATGGTGATAAAGCAGAACTTTCTGTACCATACAAGATATTTCAATGGCACCTGGCAGCTCATGAAAGCTTAGTAGTAATTTTGTTTGGATAGATTTTGTTGTTCAAACTTTTGGGTTTTGGTTCTTCGAAACCAGTCCATCAACTAACGTTAGTATATTTTGAATATGATATCCTATTAGCCGAGAATCCCAATGATAAAAAAATTTTTAGATCTATATGTATGAAAGCAGATTGGTGATGAGTAATTTTGATCCTGGCCCTTTACTAATTACTGTTTGAATTAGAAGAAAAAATTTGGAACAGATGTTGCATTTTTTGGCGTATGTGCCTTCTTGCAAGGAGAGAAATAATAATATTAAGCAGGAAGAATTGCTTTATCATGATGTTATAAAATTTGACTGATTTATTCATGCATAATTTGTTTGACTGATTTTTAGAACCGGAAATTAATGCCGAAGTTTGTTCTAAAAGAGATGGAATCGCTTTATGTCGAAGAATTAAAGTCATCAATAAACCTGTTGATGGCTAACCTAGAATCGCTTCCAGTCTCAAAGGGGTCCATGGATTCCAAATATGGCTTGAAAAATCTTAAACGCTATAATCACAGGTTGAACAACCATAATAATCCGTATAATGTGAAGCATCTTTTGATGAACTATGTTACTTCTTTTAGATCGCAAGGATCTTTAGCAAAATTAGAAGGGGATTCAGCTGACAGTGATACAACACTCACGAAACTTGATGTCGTTCTTACTTTCCAGTTAGAGGTAACAATGTCAATCGGTAAAATTTGATGTGCCGTTTAGAATATTATTATTTAACCCAATGATGTTTCGATGGAACTACACATTAGTTTATCGTTTGATTTTTTTGTCAAAACACTAGCTTAATCACTGAAGCTTCATCATTCTAAATGAAAAAAAAATCATCATCATCATAGTCCACGATGAGAATTTGTGGATTTATCATTTCAATTCGATGTATTTTCCATTCAGCACACCTTGCTTACAATTTATGTCCTCCAAACCCACCGGGATCATTACTTCAAATCGTTTTAAGAAGTTTATTTTCGAAATCAGCTGAGCTTCTTCGTGTTCTCTTCAGAACACCATGCTGTCATCATGTTATCAATTGTATTCATTCACAAGCAGATACAGAGAGCAACACAAGCTCAATCATCCTAATGGAAGCTGACGTATTACCCAAGATCGAAAAAAGTGAGCCAATATGCTGAACGTGAAGGTATTGCTCACAGTTTACTTCGATTGCTGGCAAGTTTGAGGCGTCTGTATTTTCGGATGCGCATGAAATAACTTCTATTAACTATCTTGAAAAAGGATGGACCATCTCCACCAACTATTACATATCGTTATTGGGACATTTGAAGATCAAAATCGACGAAAAACGTCAGTATTCGAAAAAAGCACCATGTCAGTCAGTGGAAACGATGCCAAATATCCACGAATTGGCCTTCGAATTGCTTCATCATCCACCGTATCCTCCAGGTCTTTCCCTCAGCGATTATTTTCCGTTCTCAAATTTCAAAATAATAAAGACTAAACCGTCTAAACTACTTTGAAGTAAAGAATAAATGTTACTACAACAATGACATCGAAAAGTTGGAGGGTCGCTGTAATCAGTATATCAACCTTGAAGGGAATTATGTTAACTAAGAAAACTAATAAAAAAAAAGTGTGTTACTAAACTACTGGAAAAAATTAAGGGATCAAAAAAAATCCCAAATTTTTAGGCAATTTTCAACAGGTCGTAACTTCGAGACAAATGGTCGTACAAGAAATCAAAGAACAGGAAGTTGTAGCTCAAGTGTCTAGATTTTGGATTAGCACTCGAAAATTTATTAACATCTGCGGATTTTGAGTAATTGTAGAAAAAACACCAACAAAAAAATTTTCGAAATTTTCAAGTTTTTTTTTATCTACGGGCGTGAAAAATCTTTTTTGGCTTAACCATTTTACGTATCGGATATTTTGTTCATTTAGCTTTAATTTCTTCCTTTATACACCTTGATATATCGACATTTTGCCGAGATATCATTCTTCAAATGGAAAAGCATCCATTTGTCTTTGATTATCGATATCTCAGCAACCAATGATCGCACAGAAAGTTAAAGGTGGGTTTCAAGAACTTGAATGAGCTTTTCAGAGCAAAAACGTGATCTTTTAATTTCTTCACAAATTCGAACGAGTGAAACAAAAAACGGCTGGCTGAATTTTTCTTTGGAAAAGCAATGACTAGTCGTTAAGAAGAATTCATTCAAGTTCTTGAAACCCTCCTTTAACTTTCTGTGCGATCATTGGTTGCTGAGATATCGATAATCAAAGACAAATGGACGCTTTTCCATTTGAAGAACGATATCTCGGCAAAATGTGGGTATATCAAGGTGTATAAAGGAAGAAATTGAAGCTAAATGAACAAAGTATCCGATCCGTAAAATGGTTAGCCAAAAATGATTTTTTCACGCCCCTAGATAAAAAGAAACTTAAAAAATTTTCGAAAATTTGATTTTTCTACAAAATACTCGAAATCCGCAGAGGTTAATAAGTTTCCGAGTGATTAAATTAAAAACAAAAAAAGTCGAGTAGTTCAAGTTCTTGAAACCCACTTTTAACTTTCTGTGCGATCTTTGGTTGCTGAGATATCGATAATCAAAGACACATGGACGCTTTTCCATTTGAAGGCCGATATCTGGGCAGGAAGTGGACATATCAAGGTGTATAAAAAAAGAAATTATAGCTGAATAAACAAAGTATCCGATTCGTTAAATGGTTAGGCTAAAAAAATTGTGTCCACGCCCGTAGACCAAAAAAAACTCTGAGAATTTGTTCGTTGCTGGTTTTTTTACAATCAAAACCGCAGAGGTTGAAAAATTTTCAAGTGCTAATCCAAAAACTAGACACTTACAGCTACAATTTCCATTTTTATTTAGGTTTTTTGTACGACCATTTCTGTCGAAGTTACGGCCTGTTGAAAATTGCCTAAAAATTTGGGATTTTTATTTGATCCCTTAATTTTTTCCAGTAGTCTATGATGGGCCGAGTACTTTTCAATTGACGTGTTAGTGGAAGTCCATGGAACTTTCCATTTACGTCTTGGGAACAGGAAATTTCTATGTATTTCCGTTTTCCCTTTATCAGGCTGTTAACCTTTTTATTTTGAGTCAGTGAAGAAATGATTCTTAGTGGGTTTGAGAAGGACTGAATGTTGCGCTAAGGAATGAACTGTCTAACTTCCTCTTCTCACGTTTATAACTCAATGTTCCCAATGTTTATTGTTTCTTTGCCTTAAGTCTTTGTTCGAAAAATTTGGACATCACGAAAACAGAAGGAGAATCTAGACAATAACATAAACAAAGGAAACTTAATAGCCGATGATGATATTAAAAACAAGTTAATAAAATTCTGAATGGCACTATAGATTGCTTTCGTGAACAGGAGGTTTAAAATTTAAGTTGTAGTTTTAGCAAAATAGGTTTTTAGAAACTTTATTGCTTTGAGTGGAAAAAGTTTGTGTCATCCAGATCATTTCTAAGGGTTTTAAACTCAAGATTTGGAGATTGCGTTTGTTTTTATTCAATGGTAGTTGGAAAATGTATTTTGACACCACTCATGAGACCATTGTCTAGATTTTCGATCTGCATTTAAGTATAATGAGTTTGTTTTCCATCAATAAGCAATCTTCATTTTTCAAGCTTAATGAAGATATGGAATCATTCTGTATGTAGAGCTTCTGAGATGTAAATTATGTATCGAAAATATTTATTTTATGATCTGAGCAACCATTTAATTTTATGGAGGCTTAATGCCTTAAGATTCCCATTACTTTAGCAATTGAATGCTTTGCGTATATTTTATGATGTAAAATAGAAAAAAAAAGATGAGAAAACATGACACATATCAAGTTGATGGAAAAAAGCGAACAGTTTTCTTCAGTTGCAGATTTTCCTGAATAAAGATTATTTTTTCTCTTTTAGTTTCGAAAAATTTTCCCATTTTTTTAGCACTCACAGCCGAGTTAGTCGAATGTGATAGCTACAATACCTCCTCGGTCACGATTGCTTGAGCGAAAACAATTGAACATAACCTAACAGTCAACTTTTAGGTAGTTGTAATGGAAGTTAAAGGTTTAAAATCACTTGCCCCAAATCGAATAGTTTATTGCACAATGGAAGTTGAAAGTGGTGAAAAATTGCAAACTGATCAAGCTGAAGCCTCGAAACCAATGTGGGATACTCAGGGAGATTTCACTACTAACCATCCTTTGCCAGTAGTGAAAGTTAAACTATACACAGAAAATCCAGGAATGTTAGCCTTAGAAGATAAGGAGTTAGGCAAGGTCGTTTTGAGACCGACACCTCTTTCTTCAAAGGTAATTAATAAAAAGTTTATCAATTCGATAAAATACCTATTCCTGAATGTTTCTTCGAATGAGGAGATCGATGTATGTAAGATTTTATGAAACTATAAATTTTTTCTTCCATAACCAGTAGAAACCAGGCGCAATTGATTGATTTATAGCTGTTATCGCATGCGCACAACTGCATAGCAGAAAATATCGTATTTGTAACTTAGAATGTATTCAACAGCTTCGATAAAGCTTCAGCTACTGCTAAGAATCTGATCATATACCAGGTATACCGGTATGAAGTCAGCGTCAAGATACAAATGTCTCGATAGGGAACATTTGTTGTGAACGAGCCTTTATTTTTTTTGTTTGTTTGCTATGACATCTGTGAAACATATTTAGTATGCATTAAGTTATTGAACAGACAACATCACACTGTACCAGAAAGTGATGATTTGCGGAAAGCATTAATTTTTTGTTTTCATTTGAAGATAAGTGCTGCAGAGTCGCATCGAATGCTTGTCGAGGCATATGGTGATCATGCTCTATCAAAGCAACATGCAAAAGATGGTTTCAACGATTCAGAAGTAATGATTTTGATGAGTGAAATGAAGAACGTAGAAGACCTCCAAAAAAGTTTGAAGACACCGAATTGCAAACGATATTGAATGGAGATGACACTTTGAATCAAAAGCAAATGGCAGAAATGTTAAATATTGCACAACAACAATTTCTGACCGTTTAAGAGCTATGGAAAAGATCCAAATGTGTGGTAAATGGGTGCTACATGAATTGAATGAAACACAGATGAAAAACTGAAAACCACTTGTGAAATTTTACTTCAAAGACATGAAAGAAAATCGGTTTTGCATCGGATTGTTACTGGCGATGAAAAATGGATTTATTTTAAGAATCATAAACGGAAAACATCGACTGCAAAACCAGATCTATTCGGCAAGAAGACAATGCTGTGTGTTAGGTGGGACCAGAAAGGTGTAGTATACCATGAGTTCCTAAATCCTGGTGAAACCGTTAATACTAATCTTTACTGACAACAAATGATCAATTTGAACCATGCATCGATCGAGAAACGACCAGATGAGCCAGAAGACACGGCAAGGTAATTTTACTCCATGACAATGCACCTGCACACAAAGCAAACAAGGTTCAGGATACAATGATTTGGCTGGGAGCTGCTACTCTACCCGCCGTATACACCAGACTTGGCTCCTTCCGACTACCATTTGTTTTCATCGATGGGACACGCATTGGCTGCGCAGCACTTTGATTCCTACGAGGAGGTCGAAAATTGGGTGTCTGGTTGATTTGCTTTGAAAGGCGAACAATTTAATTGGCGTGAAAGGTGGTCAAAATGTGTAGAAAACAACGGCCAATATGTTGAATGAATTGTTTTTTACTTTTCTATTAATAATTATTGTTTTATTTTCACTAAAAAACGCTCATTTCATTCCGGTATACCTGAGATTTTTATCAGAATTTTTCTCGGCTCCAAGTTCTCTGGAAATTTGCTTCGCACACGCAATAGATTATCACCAAGACCTCAAATCTCTAGACTGGGAGCAATAGAGTCGACATCGACTACAATCCATACGTAAAACTTTTTTTTCGGAATATTGAAAATTCTCATTAACTTGGACAATTGAGGTTTTACAACATTCTCCCTGAGCTATTCAGATTACGAATTGAAGTGATTTTCTATTCATTGTGCGTAACAAAAGATTCTTTTCTTCTTTATATCAGCTTACAATTCTTCCTCTTGAAGAGGTCAGCTAACTTACGTTTTTGAACTGGGTGAACTTAGCGGAAATTTGTCTTTTATCCCAAATTCTGCTACTAAGCGCAATTTTCAGTACTCACGTTTATCTATAAGCAATTTCAGGCTTGCCAGCGTTCATAACAAGTTGTACTCTGTGATCCACCACATGTAATATTTTTCGTGAATATTTTGGTCTTCACCCACAAAAGATTCAACTAATTCAAGAACTAAAGCCATTTGACCATATGATATGTAAACTAGTTATGGGCGAATTGAGGCCTGGATTACTCGAAGGAGTGGTCCAAATGTCGAATGCTGCGTCCTTAGAGCTAGTCGTAGTGGACATACACCCTCTATTCTGTAAGAAACCGAACTTTTAAGAAAATGTAAATTTTGGAACAAACCATTTTTATTAATCTATAAATTCCCCTTCTGCATCGATATACAAATCTGCACGCTCCAACAAGTTGTCAAACGACTTCTCTAAGTCCTTTATTTGAATGGTCTTCAGCACGTCGGAGGCCGCAAATGATGCAAAGGAGTAATTTTAAATTCAAATTGGCGATCCAAAATTGTATTTTTAAAGGCTTAAATGGTGGTACCAGGATCAAAGAAACGGGAAAATAATACTATGTCAGTTCGCCGACGTTTCGGAAATATATTTTTCCATCTTCAGGGCTAGACCAAACAATTGTATTCTCCCATTATCCTCTATATAAATAATACAGTTTACAAATCTCAGGTATGACATAGTATTATTTTCCCGTTTCTTTGATTCTAGTACCACTATTTAAGCCTTTAAAAAAGGAGTAATTTTATTTCTGACCAAAAATTCAGTTACAAGTCGTGAGTGATGTGATGGTGCATTATCGTGTAAAAGACTCCTACTGCCGATTTCTCGATAATATGGCCGCATAAGACGAATTCTTGCCAGTAAACGCTTAATGACGCCAAAGTAAAACTCTTCAGTTACTTCAGTTTTTTGCCGGGTGGAATAAATTATTTGTGGCTAATTCGTTTTGAATCGTAAAAACAAATCAGCATAGCCTGAACTTTTGACTTCACGAAGCGACTTTCTTTGGTTGTTCCATCATCCGGCGCTCTCCATTCAGCACTTTAGTTTCGGGCTCATATTCAAAACACCACGTCTCGTGACCAGTTACAATTGATTTAAAGAAGTATTGATTCTTCCGAGCACTTTTAACGATATCTTTGCAATGCGCAATTTGATCAAATTTTTGGTCTTTGGTGAGCTACGAAATTATCTTCTGAAGGCTCAAAACTTCGGTCAAAATGCCTAATTCCATTTCAATAACTTTTATCGACGGTTTTTTGTTATTTTTCATTAATTCACGCACTTTTTCGATGTTTTGTTCCGATAATCCTGTTCTGGACGGTCTGATCTTCAGCCATCATCCAGCTTCTCTCTACCCGATTAAACTCGCTCTAACCACTCGTAAACTTGCGTACGGAACAGACAATCATCACCATATGAATTTTGTAGCATTTGAGGCGTTTCAGTCAAAGTTTCATCAAGTCTAACACAAAAATCAATTGCAGCTCTTTGTTTGAAACTAATTTTGCGACCGATGTACAAAACACACTGACATTCAAAACGCAATAACTACTGTTGCATGCATTCAAATGTCATGAAATTTATAACAATTATCAACGAGGGACTAATCCATCTACAGGAAAAATATTACAACAGATGGTACTAAGTTTTAAAAGTTGATTTCTCTTTGAATGGATGGTGTAGACCGGAGATGATTCTCAAAACATAAATGTCATAATTTCATATTTCGAAAAAATAAATTGGCTTCAATCTTAATACGAATGTTTTTAATTTCAATTTGAAGTTCTGTCACTTCTTGTCAGAACAAATTGAGTACTAAAATGTAGCATGGTATCAGATTTTGTGCAATCAAATTTTCGCCGATTTCACGCGACCTTTCGGTAACGACTGGCACATTTTTAACAAAATTTACTTCATCAGGGTCCCGAATGGCATAAAATGACAATTCCTAAGAACTTACCGGATCAGGACTTAAGAATGAAGATCGCTTGCAGAATGGATAAACCATTAAACATGAAGCATTGCGGATATTTATTTGCCATTGGGAAAAGTGTGTGGAAGAAATGGAAAAAGAGATATTTCGTTTTGGTTCAAGTATCTCAATACACATTTGCCATGTGTAGCTATAAGGAAAAGAAATCTGAACCATCAGAGATGATGCAATTGGATGGTTATACCGTTGATTATATTGAGAGTTCCAGCGGTGAGTGAGATATAACTTGTTGAATCAATGCATCAATTTGGGCTTTTTCTTGCTAAAAAAGTAGATATTCTCTGTCAGTGTTTCGAGTCAGTTCAGGTGTAAAACTAGCATAACGCTAAACATCACTATCACTTTCACTATGCTCTCATAACATAGTTTGATTGACGTGTATCAATGAGATATTCTTAGAACTCTTATTTCAATTGAAGTATTATTCAATGGCCCCAGCCCTAAATTGATGTACCAATGAAATTTTCTGCAGAAGAGCGTTTCATCTTCAACTGATCACTCACTCTCTTTTCCTTATTTCAGCTAACATGGTGGTGGGCATGGGTGAGCAAATAGTCCATTTATGTCAACAAACCCTTCGACATAGGTTTGTAATATTTAAAAATTAATGTTCTAGATTTGGAAGGTGGAAGGTATTTTTTCAATGCTGTCAAAGAAGGAGATAGTATAATATACGCTTGCGACGATGAGAGTGAATCTCACATGTGGGTGATGGCTATGTATAGAGCCACTGGTCAGTCCCACAAGCCAACTCCTCCACCAACCCTTCAAGACAAAAACTCCACCATTCAAAGATACAAGGAGGTAAGTGGTGAATTGTGTTGAATTCCATTGGGTTAACTCCATTATGATTCAGCAGACGCTGACAGGGCTAGGAAACATGGGATGGAGGACTTTATTTCAGCTGATCCCTGCCAGTTCGAACATGCCTCCATGTTTCGCCTACTTCAAAGTCTCACTCTGGAATATCGTCTGAACGATCCTTATTGTTCACTGGTGATTTTCGTCATCAAATTCAGCTAAAATGTTTCTTCAATTCTGCTTCGTTCGCAGGGTTGGTTCAGTCCAGGTCAGGTGTTCGTATTGGACGAGTACTGCGCTAGATACGGAGTGCGTGGGTGCTACAGGCATCTCTGTTACCTTTCTGATCTCTTAGACAGAGCCGAGAAGAACCTTATGATAGATCCAACACTTATCCACTACAGCTTCGCCTTTTGCGCTAGCCATGTGCATGGAAACAGGTAAAAATATCATACATAGATTAGCAATTTGATATACAGATTGATTGATAACAACAGTAATGAACTCAGAACCGATGGAGTGGGAAGCGTCACTTACGAGGAGAAGGAGAAGTTCCAAGAGGTTAAAGAACGACTTCGTGTTCTATTGGAGAACCAGATCACCAATTTCTGGTAAATATGTTCTCAGAATATCCAATTTAGCTCTTGGTTGAAAAGTTCGCGGAATGCCAGTGAATATAAATAGATATATATCAGTCGTCAGTATAAACCCTATACGATGTTCAAAATATAACTTTCAGTATGTTCATATGAAAAAGAAGATATCAAAATAGCGTACAAATTTAAGATCTGCTGTTGATAACTAGATGGCACTCCGTGGACTTTTCCACCAACTCAAGAGGAGATATTTTAACCATATTCTATTTCAGGTTCTGTTTTCCATTCGGAAGACCAGAGGGTGCTCTAAAAGCCACTCTTTCCCTTCTTGAACGGGTTTTAATGAAAGACGTCGTAACACCAGTGCCTCCAGAGGAAGTAAGAGGGATGATCAAGAAATGCCTTGAAAGTGCTGCTCTTCTGAACTACACCAGGTTGTCTGCAGAAGCGAAAGTTGAAGGTATATTTCATTATCTTCAATGTAAACTAACATAATTAGATAACGTTACTTTGACAGAAGATCTCAACAGAGAACAGATGGTACCGCCAAACACGAAACTTGATGGTTTGGTTCGCTTGGCAGATGCTTGTGTTAACTTGCTGCAGCAAAATGAGGAGCATTACGCTGAGGTGAGACCCTTATTGAATCTGAAATATAAATCATTGGTCATTGCTCTTGATAGTGTTTCCTAAAACAATGTGGGTTTTGCTGTTTTGCTTCGATTTCTGGTTTACATCTGCATATCAATGCCTCTCATAGATATTCCTCATAAAATATATGTAAAGTTTGGATTGTGTGTTACCAAAATCTACAAGGAAGATTAGAAATCAGAGTTTAAAGAGTAGGTCATGGAAGATTTTTCAGCAGTTTCAACCTAAAATGAAGCAAAACTAGCAAAAACACAGAACAAATGGAATCCGTACCTTAAATTTTTTGATGAACATTTGGGCTATTTGCTACTTCTGAAATTTTTTCTTGATTGAACTGATAAACATACATACTTCCAGATAGAGAGATCTTTTCTTTAATTTTACTGCCTCAAAATAAATTAATCAGTAAATCCTATATGTTCAAAGTTGATGAAGATCTGAACTGGTATCGAATGAATTTTAATCCGATAATAATACCACTTTAAGTTGACTTTTATTATTAATTTCCACTTGAATATTTGGAAGACATATTTATGCATGGTTGAAATTAGATATCGAAGTCGATTCAAACTTTGGAAAGTGTGATTTTTCTGTGCCGGTACCTGGAGGGTCCTTTGAAAACTGACTCCTCTGGTACACAGTCTAAGCAGAAAATTCCTTGAATATCGACTTCAGAATGGCTTTTCACAGAAAAATCACTCACAAAATCATGAAATTTTTGAACTATTGATTGAAAATCAAACAAAGATCTCAGTGGTGTATCAATTCTTTTGAAAATATAATAATTGTAAATATCTATCCATATTGAAGTTTCCCTACTGTGTATTAATGTTAATGTTGTCTGTAATTTTATGTGTATGTAGCAACTGCGTGTACCACCGCCACAAGGCGAGGTTGCCACAACTGGCTCTAGTAATGCTGGCTCGGCCCCCTCTAGTGGCCGGGACGCTAAGCACGAGCAATCTGTGTATCGCTATTGCATGCCTCAGCATGCCACTTACAAACCACCTGACCCTACGGCACGTACATCTTTATTCTAATCTTTCGCTCTAAATCTTTAATTCAGAATTAAGTTAAAATTTTTCTAACTTCAGATAACAAGATCCGGCCCGCGCCTAGCATTTTGGCATCTGTTTGAAATAAGGCCCCAAGTTTGTATCACCTATAGAAAACGATATTGAAACTAGATATTTCTGTCATTTACTTCTTAAGTTTCAGTTCAGTGTGATATAAGATACAGATATGCAAGAAATAAAAGAAAATATCTAAAAGGTTGAAATTACTGGAATATCAAACATCAGTTGATTAATATAGAAAAATAATTTAGCTTAATCCGACTTTCATCATCCATGTACACTCTACAGCTAGACCAATGACGCTCTAGCATCTCAATATCTTCTTTTAAACGATTTTTTGGCTCAAAATAGGCAGCCACCTCTTCGTTTAAGCCATTTTTTCATTTTGTTCGAATGAGGAAGTCATTGATGTAATTCAAACAATTTGGCTATGGCTGCTGTTTTGGCGAAAGAGTACGTATTTGGCTTATTTTTTGGTTAATTCCTTCTTCAAATGCATCAGTAACTCAACCACAAGAGTGTCATTATGGCGCAAGCGCGGGCCCGAACAAGATTTTCAAACTGGTATTTTGTTTACTGAAGATATTATAGAATTATGCTCTTTTAGATGTTTCTGAACCTTCAATTTTTCTCAGTCTATAACAATGAACATACTAACAATGAACATACTAACAACAAACTCACGAAATTGAGCGATTCTAATTCTCCATTTCGTGTGAGTACCTACAGACAAACATTGTATTTCTTTTACTGCGTTGCTAACTCAATAAAAATCTAAAATACATCGCACTAATATAGTGGATTTTTGCATAGGAAAATGAAAATATTTATTAATTTCAAAAGTGTAGAAAAGTGTAAAAAACTAAACGAAATTCAGACAGCAGACAAAATATTCTAACGGAGACACTGCATGAAGAGCTGTTTAAACTTAAAAATATTTCTGGTAAACGTAGATAGTAAAGCGTACCTGATTTAATTTGGAAAAAATAATCGTTATGAATTTTTTATGTAAACATTTTTTTGTTATATGAATAACGTAGTCGTTTTTCGATTGTTTTTTTCAAATTTTACAACAAACCTATTCGAGGAGATCCATAGTTGATGATTAGTTGTTGTTAAAATTTATCGCCAGCTAAGTGAATTTGAAAGAGGTCAAATTGTTATGGGATGTTGTGGAGCGTGGTTCAATTGGTTATTTGTGATATTGATAACGGGAGCCGCCGGGATTTGAACCCGGCACCAGTCGAATCTCAGGTCTTTGATCTAACCACTAGGAACCCGAGATCGATACACGCTATGTGGCGACTTATGAAGGATCATCACATGGATATTAGTGACCAATGCAGCATTATCAACCTTATTTTGTTACCTCTGAGGGTTAAGAATCGCCGGCAACGGTTACAGTGATGCTAAGAACATCAGCAATGCAATGTGGGCATTATGGTTTCGAGTGCTATGGCAAATGCAAGTAGATCATCTATGTCTTCATGGGGGGTAACATAATAGCGGTGCTTTACCTACAAGAATTAGTGGAGCCATATGTTCTCTCATACCCAAACCAACTAGAGAATCTAATATTTCAGCAAGAAAATGATCGATCTCATGTTGCTAGAGTTACTGAATCGACCCGTATGAAGCTTTTGCCATGGGCGCCCAGATAACCCTTTCGTCCATAGAGCATTATTGGGACAACAGGGTGAAAGACTTTGGAATTTACCCCATCCCTCATGGACTTTGGCGGCTATGAGACATGAACTAATGGTAGCTTGGGATAGTATCTCTCAAAAAGAAAGAGATCATCTTATTGCATCAGTGCCAAGATGTACATAGATGATCGCTGGGGAAAAACACTGTTTTAACAAATATATTGAAAAAAAAAATTTTGAACCTTTCGTTTTATTTCTTCAAATTTCAAGCATTCACTTTTCGATATACTATTTATGTTTTACCAACAAAAAATACTGAAAAATACACAGTCCCTTCAGGGTTGCAGTTTCTTCGTCAGTAAGTTTATGAAGAAAATTCATTGTAGGTAACTGATAAATAATAATATAAAATGTTACACAGGAAATCGGAAATATGGAACAACTGGTAATTATTTCAGCAATAATAAAAATTAGTATGTACTACTATTTAACTATCCTATTATGCAAATATATACTACACCATTCTCTATCTTTCAGAAACGCTTCGAAAAGAGCATAATTGTTCTGTTTTCGTTATGATTCCTTCAGTTTTGGTTTTACATGATCAACAGCTTTCTCTAGATACAATTCAAATTACTGTATAAAATATAGAATAGAGCTTGAAAATTTGTTCTAACAGAAACACATGGACATTGATTCGACTAATCAACATTAGTTTGAATTTTTTTTCTAATTTGATAATATGTTGAATTCTCAGATCAATTTGGTAATATACTTCATTTCTTCAATTCTCCTTTATTGAAATTTTGTCTGGGTTGTTGTTTATTGGATTTTGTTTAATATTATGATGAATGATGAATTCACAAATTGAAGCTATGAATTTCTTTGATTCTTTTTCAGTTTTTTTTAGTTATGATTTCTGGGTTGCTTTCCCATTTAGTTTCATATAGAATCATTATTTTTTCTGAGAAATATTTCTGTTATCAAAAATCTATGCGCTTCTCTGAAAGAATTATTTTCAAGATTTCGAGATATCAACAGGATTAAGTTGTTGACGTTATCAATTCACATTCAGTCGGTTAAGGATTGCTAAAGAAAACTGTCGATTAATAATTTAATTCATAGGTGCCGACTGAAAAACACAATCCAATATGAAATATCCACATCATCAATATCTCCATTATTCATTACACTCTTCAGAATTCCGTAGGATGCAACAAATCTCCCCATTTCCAGAACAAGAATTCTTATAAGACTAAACGAAACGAAATGCATTTCTCAAAATAATCTATCTATGTTGGTGTATTGAGTGTCTTCCAAACATTGATTTTGATATCTTTGCTTTTGAAAACTTAGCTGGTACCCTTCCCTAATTGTTTGGTGTTCATCAGTCAGCGCCTTGGAGTGTTTGCATGCTTAGAGAACTTCAAGCATATATCAAACTTTTGAAAAAATGATATATATCACTTAGGAATAGTTGAAAGTCAACAGAATCTATAGTTCTTTCACTTGATATATGCAGTTTGAAGTTCTCAAATTATTTCAGGATCAGTTTGAATCCCTGGTAATTAAATCATAATTCAACAGGCATTCGCTTGGTTCAGCGATCTTCTTGTTGAGCATGCCGAAATATTCTGGTCCTTATTTGCTGTTGATATGGACAGAGTGTTGGCTGAACAACTACCAGATAGCTGGGATTCCTTCCCGCTGTTCCAAATTCTGAACGATTATTTGAGAAAGGATGGTAAGCATTCAAAAAGAGTGTTTCAATTAACAGATTCGAATTGTGTACCACGATTGACACACATGTCACATGACAGATATGTCACATGATTACGACGTGCCACATCCGAAGTTTACAGATAGAATTAAGTATATAAGCAATTCTATTCAATCACAGAATCACCCCTATGGGAATGAATCAAATATGTATTCAGTAAACTAATATTTCTCCAGAAATAAACTGTCATTTGGCGAATCTGATGAAGAAATCCATCAAATCAGGAAATTTCACAAAATATTCACCTTAAGGGTGCTTATAACGAAAATGAAAAATATAGTTATTGATTTATGTCGTGCAAAACCCTGCCATTCCACAAACTTTTTGAACTCCCCCAATACGGCGGCTTCTTCTTATCAGACCACCAGTGACGGCTCGTGCCCTCTAGGAGTGGGTCGGCCAGACCAAGCATATATATAATTTAGAAGCAATTTTCTCGGGATTAAAGCACTGGATTGAAATTAGGATTTCATATTTTTTTATTCATACTTTACTACATATGATTCGGCGTACATTGAGCCTTTTTCAAGTTTACATGTTTACAAATACAGTGACAATCATATCTAAAATGTATAACTGCCCAACAATTCATCTTAAAACTTAGTAAAATTAAAATCATATTCATCATGTTGTGAACGCTGTCAATTAGAATTATTCTAATAATGGAAAATATGTTATCTACTAAAAAACTAATCAAATCACCGCAATATGATACTACCTCTCTTACACTTGCCATCTGGATCACTCACATTCAACTTGTAACCGAAAACGAACGAAAACTCGTACAACCCTAAGCTCTACACACTTGCATCTTACTCCAAACTACTGACCTAGTGAAATGAACTCTGATAATCAAAGTGTAAACACACGCAATGCAATTCTCATATACCCCCTCCCCAAGGGTATCTTGGCCGACCTAGTCTTTGAAAAATGAACAAGTCGTGGGTTGCTGTTTTGCTATTTACAGTTACTAAGAATGAATTTTTATGGTCAGAAAATCACAAAATTTATTCCATACAGTACGAATACACTTTTTTCTGAAATTGAAATAATATTCAAGTACTTATGATAATAGTCATTTGAGATTTGAGGGTGAAAATTTCAATTATTAACAGGATACGTGAAAAAATTTTAATTACATTATGATTTCTCTTTCTATCTCAAATATAGGGGCGGCCAAGGGTTCTCGGCCGACCTCGCAAGTGTCACAGTCGTGGTATTGTAGAGTTCCATAATAGGAACTTCGAGCGACGCATGTGTTAGATGAAGCCATAAACTGAAAGCTGTGGCTCGGCTGGCTGAGCTGCGTCATTACGTATAAGGACAGATGCGGGAACTTGTAATAAAAATTATTTGAGGTGTTTCACCGAAATAATATATACTTCGATGTGTTGAGTGGAAATATGAGATATAAAGAGGGCAGAGGAAAAGATAGTAAGGGAATTTCTGGAGATTTAAATATTGCTATTAATTTTTCAAATAAGTTTCGATTAAAAAAATATTTATTTTCACCTTCCTTTTTTCGGTTGCGTTTGGGTCGGCCCGGCCGACCCTGCCTACACTGACGAGCCGTCACTGCAGACCACATAGCGTACCATACAATGACGGCACTTTTGCTTGTTGACGTACCAAGACAAGTAAAAATGGGCTTCGTCTGAAAAAAATCATTTTTTTCAGAAAAACCAGCGAATTGTTCCAGAATGAATTTAGCGGATCTACGGTGATGTGAAAGGTCGGTTGGCTTCAATTCCTGCACTAGTTGAATCTTGTACGGCTTCAAAGCCAAATCCAAGCATAATTCGCCATGTGGTGGTTTGGGAGAACCCTAGTTGCTGGGAATGTCTAGAAATTGACAAATTTGGATCCTCTTCAACACATTGGCTCACGGCTGCGATGTTTTCATTTGTTGGTACATTTGTACCGAGCCCGTCGACTCAAATTTAGCCACCAAATTCTTAAGAGCGGTCGATTATGTTGTCCAAAAATATGACGAATTTTACGGAATGTAATTTTAACAGAATCACAATTTTCATAGTGGGTTTTAATGCGATTTTCGAGCGCAATTGAATTCATTGTAGCAATTGCCGAAGCATCTACAACGAATATATCAAAAAACTAACTGTCAATGCTGTCATGTGGTAGGTGTGGCTACAATTAAGAAGCAAAGTTCTTGTTGAACGACCCTTTACAATACTAGGTGGTTCCTTTAAAAAATGATTTATTATTAGAACACCCCGTATATTGACGAATTTTTATTTGAACAAATTCAAAGTTGTTCAGATCGAAAGCTAATCGAAGAACTTTTCAGAACCCTGTTTGAATTTGTAAAACCTGTTTGGATATTGATTTGGTGAAGAATGTTGCAAAATTATGTAATAATTTTCAGATAATTTGAAGAATGGTCGATTCCATCAACATCTCAGAGATACTTTTGCTCCTTTGGTGGTTCGCTATGTGGATTTGATGGAGTCGTCGATTGCTCAGTCCATCCACAAGGGTTTCGAAAAGGAAAAATGGGAAATTAAAGGGTGAGTTCCAAATACAGCTTCAATTCAATTACAGGGAAACCCAAAGGAAACTAACTTCGCTCAATAGAATCACTTCATAACCTTTTAGCTACTCGTATAAATCACGCTTTTATAAATGCATAGCACCTCTTTGGCTGAAAGATGTGAAACGGTATAAGACGTCTAAGTCAGCCAGAGGCTTTTCGTCAGCAAATTTCACGACCTCCGCTTACTCTAGACCTCCATTCTGGAGCGTCACAACAAAGAGCTAATACTTGTTTCCTGATTTTGATACTCAACAATCATGGATTTCGTTAGGTTGAAAATGAGAAAATTTTAGAGGCACCAATCAAAAAAACATTGAACCGCAAATTACGTAAACTTAATGCTCTTATGGCGGTAGAACATTCATCATATATAATCAATAATGATCTGGCGATCATTAGGATTAAGAAACAACAGAGAGCCCAAAATGGAGTCTTCAGAAACAGCCAAGACATCCAGTTCCAAATATTCTGAGATCTGGCCAAAAAAAAACAATTGAATCGATTGAAAAATGCAGAAAGCCTTTTTTTGTTTTAAATCCAAACCTAAAGCGAGTTTGTTATAGAATAAAACTTATAATAAGTTAAGTATATTGAAAATTTAATTGAAACTGGGTTAAAAGAAATCCTGGACAAAAATTTTATTAATCACTTTAAAAGTTGTTCAATGTTCAATGTTGCATCAGCAAGATAATCACGAAATTTCATACTGGACTTAAATTATGAAACATATTAAATGTACAACGTATGTTTGTCTATTATTTACCTAGACAAACTACTAGGTTGCCAGGTATAAACAGGTATGCCGATGCAAGTTACTTTCACTATAATGATAATAGAAACATTTACATCACTAAAAGCACAAACTCGTTGATATAGGGCTGCCTGCAAAAAAATTGTCCCGGTTAGAGGTGTGAAAATGAGTGACAGAGAGATACGAGGTTGTCTCTAATGGGACCTTGTTTTATATCTTTGTATTCTATGTTTGAGTCGAATGTTAGATAAAGTCTGCGTTTCTATGATGGTGCCAATTAGAATAATGATGAAACCCAACTTTAGAACATCTTGTAGATGCGTTCTCAAACAAAACAATGTCTTGACCATTGCAGTACTGTGTGATATTCCTTTTGAAAAATAGGGAATATTTCAAGGAAAGTACCCCATCTCACACCTACAATAACAGAAATCTTTATTATGTGTATCCTGTCCACAGGCTAAGTGTTACAGAGCGAGGAACAAAATACTCGGCCATGAAATTCTTCAAAAATCTACCCTTGAGAATAAGATCCATACCTTACCCTAGAACCTTCAAGATGGAGCTCCATAAGTTACTGCTGGGATTTGAACCATATACTGTGAATGACTTCTTTGGTTGTTTATTGTAATATATATATATATATATATATGTTCCCGGATGAACATTTCATCCTGACTACATATATCAATGTTATATCTTAGATTTTCGAAATAAAATATAATTTTCAAGGAGACACTATTTAATTTATTATTGGATTCAGAACTGTCCTCTGTCTCTGATTTTTTGTTAGTTGGAGGGAGATTTTAGTCGTTTATGTATCCACTTCACTTGTTTTGTGTTTCATTCTAGTAATGACTCAACAAAATTAAGAAATTATTATTATTTTATATTATGTATTCGATTAATCTTTTTGTTTGCAATTAAAATCGAAGTTTCTCTAAAATAACGCTTACTCTTTGCAATAAGGGAGATAGTAGGGGTACTCCTACCTTATATAGCATGGGCACTTCCTTGTTTTTAAGGTCCCATCAGAGACGACTGCAATGTCTAGTCCTTTATTATTACTTACCTCGGATCTCTCTGTTACTTATTTTTACATGCGTTTAAATTTAAATATTGAAAATTGGCATACCCCTATTAAGAACAAACTTTTTGCAGGCCACGCCCCTATATGAACCTGTACGAATTGCTAATTTTTTTAAGGTAATGTTATTACTTATTATGAAAAAGGCCACTTCATGGCGTGAAAAATCGTTTTGAATAATGTTGCCCAATATTTATTGATAATTAAATCAAACTTTCAGCAATGGATGTGCCACATCAGAGGAACTCTTCTGGAAACTTGATGCCCTTCAATGTTTCATAAGAGATCTACACTGGCCAGACATGGACTTCCGCCAACATTTAGAACAAAGACTGAAATTGATGGCTTGCGATATGATAGAATCTTGCATTCAGAGAACCGAGACTGGTTTCCAACAAAGTTTCAAAAAGACCCTGCCATCATTTATGTCGACAGACTATATCATCCCATCTGAAGCCTGTGCCATGGTCAACGTTATATTGGATGCCAAAAATCAGTCTTTCAAACTCTGCACCGTTGATGGGTTGGACGTGGTAAATCATTTCCTTCCAATTTGTTTTTATTGGTTTGGACCTTTACGAAAATTTTTCAAAGAGTTGAAGTGAAACACTTTCTTCACGCATAAGTTCATTTTCTTCCAGGGGCTCTTTTTTCAAAAGGACTGGTTACAAACAACTTTTATTCAACACTGTATTATCACTTATAGTGCTCGTTGTGTTAAATATTTAAGTTCTGAAAGGCTCATTGGAAAACTATTTAACGTGCGTGTACATAAGTGCGCTGCGCGGCAAACGAGAATCGTTTCATCTAGATTGGTACGGGTTTTCATGTTGCGCACGCTCCGTAGAGCAACAGAAATACGACGCGTGCGCGTCGCAGCTTTAATGTATAAGCATCTTTATAATGCAATACCAGCAATACGTTTTTTTTTTAGACAGGTCATATCAGGAAGGGTGTTTCACTTCCAGTTCATACAGGGTGTATCATTTAAAAATGTCCCCTCTCAATATCTCAACAACGAATGAGAATTTGTGGAAAACCTTCAGGCAGATTGAATTATTTATGACAGATGGATATGATCAGGAATACAGAGCATGTTTCTACTAGGAAGACTTCCCTGAGACCACTCCACTGGGTCTCTTTGGCCCATCCAACGTCCAGGAAACCTACCATCAGGTACTGTCTCATCTGAGCTGCAAAGCGCGGCGGGGCTCCGTCCTACCGGATGATCAAGTCCTCTTCTAAAAGGTTTTCATGTGCCTCCAAAGCTTTTGTGATTAGGGGATCAATCACGTTAGCAAGAGAGTAGTAAGAGCGCTCATAGACAGCGTGCGGACTTCGTGGTCCGGTCTAGGTTGGAGCAGTGCCTGGGTGACATTTGACAACATGCGTTTGACCCTGTAACCTTCAGGAGCCGCTCCCTCCATGGATCGGATGAAACACGGACGGTCGCCGCCATAAATCATTCTATAAAAAACAGCCGGAAACTTTGTGAATATTCACTTCATCGACATGAAAACTTGAATCCATGCATACATTTGTGCTATACCCACTTTCCCTATTCAAATGCCATGGGTTGCTAGTATATATATATTCTTTTGAACTTTTGGCTTACAATATTTAGTTAGCAAACAATAAAGCATATAGATCAGGGGTTAGTAACGGGGTGTCATACAATTCGGCGTATGACATAAAAGCCTAGGGAAAAAACCCCAGTAAAAAAAACCCTGGCTCCCCGCCTAAGTGTGAAAGTACAAAAATAAGCTGAAATATATTTTAGGGACTTCTTTCTTCGAGAGTGGTCTTCTATTGATGGAGACAGAGACTTCTTCAAGTTGTCCACATTGAATCTGGAAATAAATAGACAAAAGCAGAAAACAAGAACTGAATAACAAAAATACAAAATTTGAAAGAGATAAAGAAAACACCCTCAAATTCGTCTTATGGATTAACTCGATATTGTGAATCAAGGATTTTTTAACATAACAAGCTAAACCGTAAATTTTACTAAGGAGATAATCAATGAATACATAAATTTTATGGTTCCTCTTTCACGAAGATTTTTTTTTTTAGTATCCATATATGTCCCTTGAAGGAGAATAATAACCTCAGCACCATAGTCCTTTGCTAGTTTAGAAATATAATCACTCTTGTCCTTAGAAATAACCTCTATATTCCAATCTAATACACAAAATTTGTCGCCAATCTGCAAGGAGAATTCTTCGAATCGGGTCTTGCGGTCTTAGGTTGCTAGTAGAAACAAGCTTTGCATCCCAGATCATGATCCGCTGTCACCGAGAATCGACCTATCTGAGTGTTCTAAAAATCTTATTCGTTTTTGAGATATTGAGGATGGAGACTTTCAAATGAGCCAACCTGTATATTTCTGCGATTGTTTGTTACTGAATGTCTCATTTCAGCATAAGTACCATCAGAAAATCGACGACCAAATCGACAAGACATTGGCGAACATGAACCAATGTTTGATTAGTAAGCTGTTGACCGTTTTGGAGGGAACATTGAGCAAGATAGCAAGATACGACGAGGGTAGCATTTTGGGGCACATAATCGCTTTCACGGTATGTCGTAGGTGAATAGTACTTGCGAAATTTTCAATTTAGCCGGTGTTACAGAATATGCACGGTTCTGGAAAAGATGTCGGTCAAGGTTATGTCAACTTCACCATGAACTGCATGGATCAGATCAGAGGGAAGATAACGGACGAATTGTGGATCCTGACTTTTTTTGAACAATGGTATACCAGCCAGATAACAATGCTTTGCAACTGGTTATCTGAGAGGTTGGATCATACCTTACATCCATTCCAGTGTGCGTGCCTTGCTCATATTGTGAAGGTAGATGTTTGTTTTTTTGGAAGTTTCGCTGGTACATATTAATTTTTTCAGAAAATATACTCAGACTTCGAACTCCAAGGTGTGATGGAAGACAAGCTCAACTCGAAAGCTTACCAAACAGTATCTCAGAGAATGCAAACCGAAGAAGCTACATGTGCCCTTACAATGAACCAAGCGGATGGGTAAGTAAGTTACTCGCTAAATAAAAATTATAAATGGGTTGTTGAATGGCGAGTGTGTTTATTTATTCGTTTCATTTTTTGCTTTACAATATTTTATTCGTCAAATAAGAGTTAATTAAAAAGTGTCCACGGTTTTTTATCAATAGATGGTGTTCACACTCATTTTATGATTATGTCAAACTAACATGTGTTTGAAAGGTGGCATTTTAAGCAACATTTTTCGCGATAAATAGTTTTGTATTTATTCATTCGCGTGAAAAGTTATTTTGATTTGGAAACGAGTGAAATGTCGCTATATGATGCTTAATGTGAATTCTTTTTTTTCAAATAGTACAGCCTGTATTTAATTTTTTTAACCGGTAAAGCTCTTTCTTATGGTTTTAAATATATATATACTTTATTGATGTTATTTTCGGAATTTTTTTAATTGCATTCCTTCTGGTTTTTTTTTTTCGCTTTTTGCAATCTTTCGTGGTTCTCCGCGTTCTTTCGTGTTGCTTCAGGTTCTTTCGTGTTTTTTCGTGTTCTTTCGTGTTTTTTCGCGTTTCTTCGTGTTTCTTCCAGTTCTTTCATGTCTTTTCGCTTTCAACGGGTTTATTTGCGTTCCTTTGGGTTTTTTGGGTTCCTTCGTTTTTTTTGCGTTCTTTCGTGTTTCTTCGGGTCTTTTCATGATTTCTAGCTTTCTTTTGTGTTTTTTTTTGCGTTTTTTCGTGTTCGTTCGCTTTCATCCGTGTTTCTCCGCGTTCTTTCAAGTTTCTTTGCTTTCAACGGGTTTCTTTGCCGTGTTTCGTGTTTCTGTGCGCTTCATAGATCTATGAGCTTCACTGATCTATGGTCTATATTGATCTATGGGCTTATTGAACTACTGGCGTATGGATCTACTGGCCTATATTGATCTATGGGCCTATTGAACTACTGGCTTATGGATCTACTGGCCTATTGATCTATGGGCCTATGCATCTACCCGCTTACTAGTTAGTTAATAAATGAATAAAACGAATGTCACTTGATTTATTATCCATGGTTCATTCGATAAAAACAAATTGCATCGTTGTCGTTTGGCGTTCCACAACTTACTTAGATGTAGACGAAAATATCTGTAATTTCAGAATACTACCAGAAATAATTATAATAATAATAGAATAATAATAATTGATATAATAATATACATAATAATAATAATAAATAATATAAATTTGAAATCAAAAGAAAGATGATTATAGACCACTTGAAAAATAAGAACATTTTTTAGGTTAACGATGCTTAAAATATGAAATTTAAACGTTTTCACGGCAAATGTGAGATTTAAAATATAAACAATCAAATTCAAGTTTTTAATAAAGAAAAATTCTGTTCTACAATACAAAAAAAACGGCGGACACTTTTTTAATTATCCAGGAATATTGCCCGTGTGAGTTGCAGATTAATGCAATGGGCTCCCATTCAATTCGGCATATGATAAATATATATATATATATATATACGTTTTCTTTTTTACTTTTGGCTTGCATATTCTTTAAGCAAACAATGTAGCATGTGTATTTAGTAATTGTTTTAGCTAAGGTTAAGGTGACGGAGTACCTTATAAGTCGGCATATGATTCAAGAGCTTAGAAAAAACCTCGATAAAAAAAATCTGTCTACACTCAAAAGTATTGATTTGTATGTAATGTTCATGAAATAAGTTGAAATATTTAATGGTTAAGGACTTCTTTCTTCAATGCCCTCATCAAATATGAAAATGAAAGATGAAATAAGACAAAATAATTCAATTAAAATGACTTAATTCCATCTTAAAAGCATGACTTGTTTTCAAACGATTTAGAACTATTCAAATTTTTCTAGGAGGACCAAGTCAGGAGTTTCTTTGGATGAGATTATGATATTGAACATATCATAATTCCCTATTGCTTATGTTGATACTTGAAAAAATATTGAAGTATAAGGGTTTATGCGTTTTCAATCTTGGAATTTTATTTTGTGGAATGTATAAAACAATTAAAAATTAATTGGGGAAAAAATTTGCTCCATTAATTCAGTGCGGCAGTCTGTCTGCGAACATGATTAATATTAGATGGAACTGATGTAGATTTTATACTTCCCGTAATTATTCTCATGGATGTATTCAAGTTTGTGTGAATATACACTATTAAATCTAACACAGCAACAGAAAAGACTAAGGCTATAGATGCTCTGCGTAGAGTGCAAGCATCAGTACCCTGAGATGATCCAGCTAATTCCTGAAAAATATTATTTCTAATTTTCAGTTCCGGGCTGATATCATCCTAATGAGCCTTGTACTAATTTAACTCATTAGTACTTGATAGAAATTATGTTTGATACCTCTGTTTTATTAGAGTGGCCGCCATTCAACAAAATAATTCCTCAAAATCTCCAAATGAGTTGATGGAAATCCGAGTGGTGGTAAGCAAGAGCAATATCATCAGTATATTCGAATTTCTGAGAGGCTGTCTTAGGTCAATCACTGAAATACAACTTGAAATGTAATGGCGCTAGAACTGATCCTTGTGGAAGACTCTTATTTTCCACAAAGACAAGAAACCTTCTATCAGACAACATTTTTTCTGATAATCATAACTTTCGCACACTTCAGATGGGTTTAAAGTTTGAAAAGATAAATCAATGAAAGCAACTCCTGATTTCAACCTATCATTGAAGCCTGATTCTATGAAAGTTGTAAGGCTGAGAAACTGATCTGAACAATTTTTATTTTGCCTAAAACCCCCTTGAAAATTTTCTAGAGCCTTTTCTACATTAGATTCAATTCTAGAAAGAATTAATCTTTATAATATCTTGAAAGGTACACTAAATAAACTGGTTGGATTTCTTTAGGATTATTTCCTCGTTTCGTAATAGCTATTACTTGAGCCTTACGGAATTCGAAAGAAATGTTTCCATAATTCTGAATATTGTTATAAAAATACAATAACAAAGTCAAGGTTTTTGATATAGTCGGGATGAATTCCGTCCAAACCTGCCACTTTCCGAGATTTAGAGAACTTAATTGCAGCTCTCAATTCATCTATATTTAATGGATTCCACACATGTTCTAAATCAGAGACTGATCTTTTGAATATGTGTGATTTTTTCTTCATATTCTTCATTTTAGATTGGCAATTAATTTTGAATCAATGAAGAAGCTTCACCTAATTTCTTCGAATCCCGTGAATGTGTGAAATTCATCTTCGATAGAACACTGTCTCATTTCTCTTTTCGGCTTGTAGTGGTAAAATTTATGAGCCTTTCACATTTATCATTGGATGGTGATATTTAATAGTCCTCATACTAGTTATCGGTTTCCCTTGGACCAATCAGGAATAAAATCTTTCCGGAAACCTCTTCGAACGAACTTTTTTGCTGCGGCTTTCACAACATTTATTACGAACCTGTGATATTTATCATGTTTTTCTACTTTCTTGGCGAATTCAATCCAATTTCCTTCTGAAATTCCAACGAAGAATAAATGATACTCAAAAGATGATCAATTAATGCATACTATTTTATAGTTCCTCTTTCACGAAGATTTTCTTCAGTATTCGTATGTGTCTCTTTAAGAAGAATCATCTCTGTGCCATATTCCTCCGCTGATTTAGAAATATGATAACTATAGTCCTTAGAAATACCTTTCATATTCAAATACAAAATTTGTCGCTAAGAGGATTCTGTGAATCGGATCTTGCGGAACAAGCGACGATTTTTCAGATCTTCTGATATTGGAAGACTGCTATGGAATCCTTTCATTGGCAAATCGTCATCCAATACCTATATTGCTATAGAAAACCAATAACCAAGACAATCCAAAATATTCGATGAATCCAAGATTAATCCCGTCGAAACCTGCTTTTCGAGATTTGAATGCAGCTCTTAATTCATCAACCTGTGATACAACGGCTTAAAGAAAATTCCTCAGGAGAAAACCTTCTCCTCCAGTATAAATACCATATTGATCTTCGTTTCTTGCAGGGAGGATTATAACGACGAAGGAGATGCCCGAGCTAGACCAAAGGTGCCAGGTCTGGAGAACTTGGGGGGTGAAGATGGTAATTACGTCCAGAATATAGGGAACATGTTGAGCAATCGTGTTGGAAACATCTTCGGCAAAGGATTCGGCGGCATCAGTAATAAATTTGGAGGGAAGTGAATGGCTTTAAAAAAAAGCTTATATTTTCTCACGCTCGATCGCCATGTTCTATATATTTTGGTTCACGCTTATTAAATTTTGTTCCTACAACTTGAAATCGTTATTTCGGTTGTTGAATTTTACCAACAATTATTCCTGAATGTTATCATTGATATGTGAACCAGGAATCTCATTGAATTCGTTTAGATTACACAGGCTGAAAGTTTCACGAACTGATTTACATGCCATAATTTTTGCAACAAGTGCTTTTGAATTTATTTTCAGATGGTACAATAAATACTCACTTGGTATTGCACTTGCATATGATCAATATTTTTCTCATCTTCTATATGTATACTTGCAATAATACAGGATAACAACGTTGCCTATAATTGTCCATTGATGTTCCATTATTTTTTTATGATTCTTGAAAGAATCTGAAAATCAATATTTGAAACTGAACGCTGTTGAACACTTAACTACCCAAAAACAACACCATTCGCATTTTTTTTACAATATCGATGTCTTAAGACAATAATTATTGTTCTGTTGACAGCTTTTGGTTAGTTGCGTTTTAAACGAATAACTATATTTGGTAGAATAAATGGAGTTTTGCCGACGATTTTGATAGTGATTTTGTATTGAATTTAGATATAGATATACTTTTTTATAACTAATAAAATATAATGAATGTTAGCATGTATTATAATTAGATATATTTCTCTGATATATGATAGCATGGCAGTGCAATATCTAGTGTATTTTATCGCATATTTTCAGTATCTCAAGCACATTATGTAAGGTAGTGTACGATAATGGCATATCTTTATAATTCTAGACATATTCATGATACTGAAAATTTCGATAAATTAAAAAAAATGTTCTGGGTGCAGTACGAAAATACACCAAATAATTGGACACATGTTGAACTGATCAATGAATAAATTAACATTGTCCACAGCCTTCAAATCATAACATAAAGTTCACTCCTTAGCTTTACATTGCTGACAAATTGATTTCATAGATATGATCGGATACTGTGATCTTCAACTACAATTTAGTATAAAAACGATTCTTGAAATCATTAATGTGTATTCTGCATGCCTATCTGCTTATACTTTGACAAATATCTGTAGCTATTTAACAGGAATATTCAGATATTAAAGTACAAATTTATCAATAATTCTTATAATGTAGTATAGTGAAACGATTTTCAAAAAATGTAATTTTGGTGAATGTGAATATTTAGATATAAATAATTGAATCAATGATATTCATTCTGAATAAATCATTAGATCAAGAACAGTCGTTGTAATGAAATGAGTGAACGATGTCAACCAGTATCGAATCCGTGTGAAAATTTCGGATTTTGTTTTCGGATTTTCAATTAGTATCACGGTTAATTTGAAAACTGCATTTTTTAGGGTTTTTCATTTTAGTAAGTGTTGAAGTGAAATTTTATATTATTATCTAATTGATTAAATATATTTTTGGTGTGCATCATATCTATTTTGTAATCAATGCTTCTTTGAAATGCTTACTTTCTCAATAAACGAAAAACATTCGAATGTGTATTTATGCCAGAAATTAACTCAATGATGTTCCAGAAATATTGAAAACTACCTAAATAAAGTAATTTCAGGGTCTAGAGGAAAATGTTCTAATTTTCAATACTTCATATTGCCTTCCTGTTAACTAAATCACTTAAAACGCGTACCTAGATAATTATTGAATTCGAATTTAAGGTAGAAAAGATTGCAGTATCTTAAGAATATTATGTTGGAACCTTCCAATCAGAGAAAAGTGAGTTCAGAATCTTTATCAGATAGAACTGTGATGACATCTCAAACAAAATTTAATAAGCCTATACAAAAACACCTTTATAGGCAAAATATATTGTTATATTAACCTTGTACTTTACTGGTGAATAAATCGTTTTAGAAAGATATTGTTTCATGTTCTTTCACAAATTCCAAATGGTTTACACTGAAATCAACCCTCATCACTGGGACTGAAGCCCATCGCCAAAAACACCAACATTTCTCCTTCAATTTGTTCACCAACATTCGTTTATTTTGACATAATTAATTATTAATGATTCTTTAGTTCAGCACCGCCACCTTCTCACAAGAAAAATTCTTTGCTTCTCCACTGCCCTTGGTTAATCATCATATTTAATACTAAGACATAATTATGATTGAATTCTTAAGTTCAAATTGGTGATCCAAAATTGTATTTTCAAAGGCTAAAATGGTGGTACCAGGATCAAAGAAACGGGAAAATAATACTGTCAGTTCGCCTGACGTTTCGGAAATATATTTTCCATCTTCAGGGCTCTACAAAAGAATATGGAGCATATAATAGAAAATTCCAAAAAACAAACATGTAAATATATAAAACAGCAGGAATGACAAACCAAGACAACACCTCATAATTACAGTCTAAAATGTGTTACATCAAACAATTAAACATGGATACAGCTCAAAAAGTGAAAACAACATAAACAATCAGCAATAATGTTGAAGGTTTTCGTGAAAAAAAAAATTAAGATGTACTTACAGACTAAACAATTGTATCCTCCCATTATCCTCTATATATAAATAATACAGTTTACAAATCTCAGGTATGTATTTTTCATGGAAGAATTTATCAGACCGCAGTGAGAAATAAACAAAATAGTAACTTTGAGACATACGTCGACACACGGAGGTGGAACCAATACAGGGCCTTTCACGAGGAATCTCGCCCATATTTATACGGGAAACTACTGAACGTATTTTCATGAAAATCATCACTTCAAGTATTTCACGATGCTGATGAAATCTAAAATATTTTCAAGGCATGAGCACCTCCGGTTTTTCCGGAAATGACGTCAACTTCCGTTTTTAAATTAGAAACCATTTTTTTATTGCAGAAATAGATTCCTTAGAAAATCTCAAGTTATTTTGATGTAACGTTTTTCAGATTTGGTTGGAAAATTCTCTCTGAGCGGGAAAATTCGAAAAAAAAATCGAAAATAGAGCTCCGCTGAAACAAGAATAACTTCGTGGGTTTTGGATGGAAAATTTTCATTTTTGGGATTTTTCAAGATGTAAGATTGATGTATCCACTTTAAAAATCGAAATCGCGATTCATGATACAGGGGGTGAAAAAATCGCTTTCAATGTTAGGGATGACAAAATCGTGAAAAATCAATTTTTTCAAATTAGAACCCCATTTTTTTATGGCAGATATTGAATCTACGTTAAAAAATAATGTGAGTGTATCCATCACACCCTTGCTCTAAAGTGGATATTTTCTGAGTTATTCACAAAAAACTGTTTTTCGTCTTGAATTTTCAGCTATTTCTTTTCCCTTCACGCCAAAAAGATGAAATTTTCAGGAACTGTTACTTAAACCAGGTTTTAGATTTTACTACCCTAATATACAAGAGAAAAAAGTTACAGGTTGTTCCTAAATAGATGGCGAATTTGGATTCGAATTTGTATCGGAAACCTCTTTATTTCAACTAATCGTTCAGGTTTGTTTAGATTTTTAGATTCATAGTTTTGAAACTCAATTTGGTTTTTAAACACTTTTGCAGATCTCTTCCTCCCGATGAAATAAGAAGAGCAACGCACGAAGCATTCCTGAGACGTATAAATAAATGTCTAGAAATTAACGGTCAAAGCTTTGAGCATCTTCTCTAGTTATAACTGCGAGAGTTTGCCATGGTTCTCCTAATAGTAACTTGAAGTCGGTTTCAAGAAGGCATGGTTTAAGTAACAGTTCTTGAAAATTTCATCTTTTTGGCGTGAAGGGAAAAGAAATAGCTGAAAATTCAAGACGAAAAACAGTTTTTGTGAATAACTCAGAAAATTTCCACTTTAGGGCAAGGGTGTGATGCATACACTCACATTATTTTTTAACGTAGATTCAATATCTGCCAATAAAAATGGTGTTCTAATTTGAAAAACGGAAGTTGACGTCATTTTCGGAAAAACCGGAGGTGCTCATGCCTTGAAAATATTTTAGATTTCATCAGCATCGTGAAATACTTAGAAGTGATGAATTTCATGAAAATACGTTCAGTAGTTTCCCGTATAAATATGGGTGAGGTTCCTCGTGAAAGACCCTGTATAAGAGCTCTGGATTTCTCAGATGGAATGTTTATTCATTCTTAATAAAGGTAAATATATTCGGCTTAGATGTTGGATATCCGATCTTGAATTAACAGAGTTATTAACTGCTATCTGTAACATCTCATACATTAGTCGATTCCCTAAGTATGGTTCCCTATTTAGAATTTTAACGTTTTCGAAGTCGAAACTATGTCCCGTGCTGACATAGTATAATTTTTCCGTTTCTTTGATCCTGGTACCACCATTTAAGCCTTTAAAAATTATGATTGAAGTTAAAGTATTATTGATATCATCCTGAACAAGTCTGTTTTATGGCTTGATTCAGCTGGCCAACAGACAGAAACAAGATTCCTGATATCTTGGACTTTTTTGTCACGAATGGAATAAACAATAGCCACATACAAGCGTAATCTTATCCTATAGACCTTTTATCTGACCATTCACCAGTCTTGCTAACCTACCACTCAATACCCAAATCGTATTAATGTAAATTGTCACTAACGACGGACAAAACCAATTGGGCTAAGTTCCAGGAAATACTCGGGAAAGAAGCTGTTATGAGTGTAATTTTAGGAACGCCTGGTGACATAGGAACAGCTGCAAGCAATATAACAAATATAATACAAAAAGTAAAAAGTTAAGTAGATGATAAATTTCAATAAACAATATACAACAAAAAAATATTTTCTCATATTTCTTATACTATATGGAAACCACGTATGGAATAAAATTCTTATTATTATTATTTTTGTGAGATAATTTTTTAAGGCTGCGTAGCTTATGGGTGATCCATTATCTTCACCCTCTAATTCTGATCATGAAAACAGAAAATATTGAAATGCATTCATGAAAAAAAAAGTTCTAACTCTATTTTGCAAGGCTTGTGAAAATGTGTAATTAAATTCCACTATCGAACTATGCAAAACGGACGGATATAATTATCGCAATATTATATTTGTTTAATAAATCATGATATTGGTATTGCATAAATGTCTTAGCGAACCCAATACCGACCTTCAAATCAATACACCATGAAATATATCTAGAGCACGATAAGCTTATATTTCAAGGGATGTTGAAATTATATATTCAGGTACATTCGAGCATGAGAGCTAGCAAAAATGTCTGGACTAAACCATTCATCCTCGAAAATTATCCACTTAAATTCATTAGTGCTTATCAGACCCTAATTTCAATCGAGCCAATTACCGTGGTGAAAACGTTCAATGATCTGTTTTTCAAGTCGCGGTATTTACATACAGAGCTCATTAATATCATTACGAAGTTTAAATGTATGTACTAAAGCTAATTACCGTCGATGAATTAATTATTAATTTGTTATGAGCTTGTTTATCAACCACCACATGAGTGAGATGTCAGCTTTTTGGTGGCGGGTTCATTCTTCAAGTTTCTCAATAATTGTATGATAAACTGAAATTTTTTTTCTATTTTTCAACAATTTCACTGATAACTACAAAAGGTGTCTTATAAAATATGCGAAAATTTGGACGATAACAAACCCATTTAAAAAGATTTTGTGCACTCTCTGTGATGAGAAAAGCTTGATTTATTTATTTGTTTTTTATTTACTCTGTGCATCCACCTCATAGAAAAGTTTGCATAATAATAATATACTTTATTTCAGGTAAAGTGTGTACATGTAATACAGTGAACACTCCAGATGAAACAGAGTAATAAACAATTTTACTCTTATTATATCATGTAGGCTAGGAAATCTTGTACACTATATGGTTCAATGTTAAGTTGCAGCTTGAAAATGAATTTCTTGTATTGTTGTAGGGTACATTCTCTTCATTTATGTGCTATCTTATCGAATGCACCTATATGCAGGTCCTTTTTCGGTGAGGCTAAGTCTGTGCTGTGGCAATTTTATTGCTGTTGTTCTTGTATTATAGTATTTGGTGTTTTCTCTTAATCTCTTGCGATTAATAAATCTTTTTTTTAAATATTCCCCTACACCTCTCCATTCTCTTCATCCATCCAGATTGTACGTATTGCTCTCTTTTGAATCTTCAGCATTCTATCCAAGTTATATGAGTTACCATAGAACATGATGCCATACCTCATCTTCGATTCCAATGTTGCCTGGTGAATAGTTTTCATGACATAGAGTCCAGCTCTTTTTTGGATGAACGGTTATGTAAACAAGCAAAATTGCCGTATATAGAGCGGAAACAAGTTTCAAGAAGTTCTGTAAGTTCCATTGTATCCTGAAGAATGCACCGTATAGTGTGATTAACACACGGAAGGCATATCAGTTTTGCTGATGATGCTGAATCTAATTATAGAGTGAATGGTGCTAGTTACAGATCTATGATTAATGATTATTCAATTCAAATTTTGAATGATGCCTGCCCAGAAATGTTTTTGTTATAACAAGATAGCTTGGTCTGCTAAGCTGTGGCTACCAAGTGTTGTTCACTCTCTTTAGTCTCCTGTACGAGCGGATGTATTAGAAAATCTGAGATGTTTAGCTTTCATCCAAATTTGCTTCTTTACTGCCGCAACTGAGGCACGCAAGAAACATAAGTTCTCTTAAACCTGGGTTCCTCCTTATGCAGGTTTCAGAGTACCAAAGTCACTTACTGACCTAGAGCTTCAATATGTTGTATACGGAAATGAGTCCATAAGAATGAGTTTCTAAATAATGAGAAAGCCGAAATAGCGAAATAACCAAGGGATGCATCACCCTAAAATATTCCTTTCGAGTTTCGAAACAAATAAGGTCAGATCTCTTTATCATATTATATTACCAGAAGTGCCTAGATTGAGCAAAGAGGTTCAAATCCTTGGTTATTATAGACACCTAAAAACTCTTTCTGTAAGTGTAAACTCAAGTGCCGAACGTTGTGTACCTATTCTTATCTGTGAATACATAATTCTATTGTAACCACAAACTTGTTTTTATTCACATTGCAAACATCTTTTCTAATAAAGATAATTTTGGATCTACTGTTTTAGTATAACCAGCGACTCAGGAAGTCCGCTGCCCTTCATTAAGCGGGTGATTATTATTACTTCTAATTTTGTACCCGCACAAATTGGTCCTTCGAGCCGGATCCAAGAACAATTTGTGCGGGTACAAAATTAGAAATAATAATAATCACCCGCTTAATGAAGGGCAGCAGGACTTCCTGAGTCGCTGGTTATACTATAACAGTAGATCCAAAATTATCTTTGTAGAAAAGATGTTTGCAAGGTGAATAAAACAAGTTTACTGCATATCCAAAAGATATCTGCATATCAGTAACATCCAAACAGTAGAGTAGAGAGAAAGCATCGTGCCTTCGCCGTAGAGGGCTGCACAAAAAGTTCATGTGGAACTCTAATCATCAAAACCCTTTTCTTAACGAAACAGTTTGAATCTAAAGATCTATGGCAAGATTTTGAGCTCTGAGAGGAGAATCGAGTACTTTAAGTACACCTTCTACTGGTGCTCGGGTCTCGGTGGAGGTGAGCTACGAGTACTAGTACCTTCTGGTTCGGAACCCTAATGGTACTCCTTGGGTCTGCCCTGGGTCCGAGGACCATTTGTGTCATAATTGTTTCTTGCAGCTCCCACACTTTGAGAAAGGCAATCTTTCGACTAACTAGAAGAAACCTCGAAAAAGGTCCTCGCAGAATGGAGACTGCCTTTGAAAAATGCAACCACATTCTATGGTGGATGAGTGTGAAGGTGCGCAACTGAATATAATGTAAACAGACGCGCACAACAGTATAGAAACCAACCAGTAGCCGCACTCCGTGGATTTTCTTACACCAAGTCTGACTCGCGCATCTCGCAGGGATTCTAACCTCATATTTTGGTCCTTGTTCATTGTTTCCATCAATAATTCTAAGATGTCTGGAATAATGTCATTATTATTATTATTTTAGACATCTTAAATAATTCCTTTGTATAATTATATCGTTTAATATTTAGAAGAATATAATTTTTTTGAGATATATTTGAAATTCAAAGAAGAAGTTGAAGAAAAAATACAACCTAACCTATAATTCAGTGGAATTTCTCTGAGTCAAAATCTACCATGAACCAGCAAAAATCACTTATTCAATCATTTATTTTCATTCCAGTAAGTATTCTGTTTAAATTTTGTGTATTTTTCACATTGATTCCAAAATGATTAACAATTGTAGCGTATACAACTGCAAAAACAATAGTTTCAATAATCCCAAAACTTTCTTTTTTCTCAATACCATTAGACATCGACAGGTGAGTGATACATATAGTATTGTAGAAAATGTTTTTTATTAAAATCCCGTTATTTGAGTAGTGCTTCATTCAATTAGTTGAGAATAGTTGAGATATCAGGAACAATGGAATTTCAGGAAGTTTACGCCTACTGTCGTCATTTCTTTACGATAAGTTGAAATATCAGGAACCAATGGAATTTCAGGAGGTCTAAGCCTACTGTCGTTATTTCCTTACGATTAGTTAAGATATCAGGAACCAATGGAATTTCAGGAGGTTACGCCTATTGTCGTCATTTCTTTACGATATGTTGAGATATCTTCAATGGAATTTTAGCAGATTTACGCCTAAGGCAGGCTTAGTATAGTCGTCATGTCTTTTCGATTATTTGAGATATCAGGAACCAATGGAATTTCAGGAGGTTTACGCCTACTGCATGTGTATGCAGAAGAGTGAAATTTTTTTAGATAAATATTTGAGTGTGTATCTATATGATTTTCAATATCATAAATAGAAATAACAATAATATAATATATTTATATAACAATAATTCAATGGGTTTTTTATTTTTATCCCACCATAATGAGGGAACCCTTTCTAGAGAACACTCAGCATATTTATCGCAGCGGAGTATTCACGATGGGGGGGTGTACTGGGGGTAATTTATCATCAGGTAAATGATGATCCTGTATTGTTACTGGCAAATCCAGGTCAAACCCAAACTGGACTGGAGTTATCTATGGACTTCCCGTACGAGGTCATCACCTTGTCGTGGTGTACGGGCTTAAGTAGTTGCGATGATTCTTTAGGATGAGCAACGAAACCAAGAATGACCACGGATAACTTTGTTAAATGATCTCAAACGATTGTGTTCGAATTGAACATTGAAAATGTCCGGAAATGTATGCTTCCAAAGTAGATGAGATAGAGTTCTCGTATTTTCAGCATAGATTGATTGCCCAAATATCTTTTTTACAATTTTCAAGTGTTGTTGATGTACTGCTACCTAATTATTTATAAGATTCCTTCACAAGTAAGGAGATAATACTCCGACCATTCTGCGTGATATGAAGGCTGTTTACAAATATTATTTCTCTGCCTTATTCATAAAGCTGGAAGTCTAATTTTCCAGATAGTTCGTTGTATCGGTTAGATTGAGATCAGGCTTACTACATCATTTAAAAGTGTCCCGAGCGACATTTGGTTTATTATTTATCAAATTCCTGTGGTTTGAATGACGCTGTTTTTGTGATGTGTTAAAACGATGGATCCGTGTTCGTGTGTTGACATAAGAATCATTAATTTTTTATGGCGAATGCTATCCGAAATATGCCCCATTGAAAACTACAATTGAACGATGTTTTACGGATTTCAAAGGTGGTTATATGGATACCATTGTAGCTGAATTCCCTGGTCTATCAAATGTGGCAGCAATTCCAGAAAACATTAAAAAAAAACCGTTGAAATCATCGTGGAAAATCGGTCAGTGAAATTAGAAGAGATAACTGATATTCTGAAGTTATCAAAAATTAGTATTTACACTATTTACAGTTCATGATGGGTATGAAATAGTTGTTTTTCAAATGGGTGCCACGTTTGCTCACATCAGAGCAAAAACAACAAGTGGATGATTCAAAGAGATTTTACCTCTACAATTCCGAACCATAACAGTCTGCTGGGTGGCGTGCAGATGGAAAAAAGCGTCCAAACACTAAACTATAATATCGGTTTAATTTCGCCACCGAGGTCGACTGGTGTCAACAGATGTCGTGAACAATCTATTAGGTGTACAAATAAGTTTCCGCGGTTTTTTATAAAAATTAGGAATTTATTGTAAAGGAAAAGTACATTACGTTTTATTCAAAGTATTTTCCATCATTTGCCACTACTTTTCCCCATCTTTCTGGCAACATTCGGATACCCCGTCGAAAAAACTCTTCATCTTTTGACGCTATCCACAAATCTACCCAATTTTTGGTGTCTTCATATGATGTGAAGCGCTGCTCAGACAGACCATGTGCCATCGACCGGAACAGATGATAATCAGAAGGGGCTAAGTCTGGTGAATACGGCGGGTGGGATAAAACTTCCCAGTTGAGTGTTTCCAAGTATGTTTTTACCGGCGCCGCAACATGTGGACGAGCATTATCGTGTAAATAGAATAATTTTGTCGTGTCTGGAGTAGTAATGGGCGCGTTTTTCCCTTAAGTGCCCGACTCAATCTCATCAATTGTGTTCGTTAGAGAGCTCCAGTAATGGTTTCGCTTGATGTGAAATTGCTTGTTGAGTCACTTGTAGAGTAAGTGCAAGTTCTTTTGCGTTTGGGACGAATCTTCCTCCAATAGTGCTTCTAATTCCATGTCTTCGTACACTTTCGGCCTTCCACTGCGTTCTTTGTCTTTAACGTCAAACTCACCGTTCTTAATCTTTTGAAACCATTCCTGACAACTTCTCTCACTTAAAGCAGCTTCACCATATACTTCTAGAAGCAATCGATGCGCCTCAGCTGCAGATTTTTTCACATTAAAGAAGTAAATCAAAAGTTCCCGCTAATGATGCTTATTCGGAAAAAACTTGACATTTTTGCACGAAAAAATTACGTGATGCTGACACGGAATCACTAGTACTTTTAGGTTATGGTGTTGCCAGATGACTAAACTTGGGATATTACGTTTTACATCCGACAATTTCTCCATAACCTTCTGGTGGGGCCATCTTTTGACAAACCGCGGAAACTTATTTGTACACCTAATAGTTGAAGCGATTATGTTTGGCATAGTAATAACGTATAGTCCTACCAACATACAGTATTTAAAAATACTCAACGCGGCATCTCAAATGAAAATTTACCGATACTTTTTCGTCAGAATGTAGGTCCATGAAAACAGTCGTAAAAATTAAGTTTCGAATTGCTACCGCACCCAAAGTTATTCTCCATTTCTGGCCCCCAGCGACTACTTGCTCTCCGCAGAACTAAAAAAAATGCTCCGTGGAAAAAAATTTGGCTCGGGTGAGGAAGGGATCGTCGAAACTGAAGCATATTTTGATAGTCTCGATAAATCGTTTTAAACCAGTGTTATCGAGAAGCTACAGAAACGTTGGAGTTAATCAGGGCTATTCACTAACTCAAGTTGCTTTCGCCGTGCCTATCCAAAGCAACTCGTAGAACAACTTTCGATAGCCATTGCTACCCTTTTTGGTATTCTCTAACTAACCATTAACAGCTGTTGTTATCATAACAACTTTTTGTGAAGAGAGTCATGGCAACACCGTAAAATAGTTCAAATGTCCGTTTTCTCGATTCAACCATAGACAAATGATATGGATTTGTCTGTGGAATAAGCACATACATAACCTTCAAAATCACGAAAATGACCGTTAAACAGGGCTATTCACTAACTCAAGTTGCTTTCGCCGTGGCTATCCAAAGCAACTCGTATAACAACTTTCGATAGCCACTGCTACCCTTTTTTGGTATTCTCTAACTAACCATTAACAACTGTTGTTATCATAACAACTTTTTGTGAAGAGAGTCATGGCAACACCGCAAAATAGTTCAAATGTCCGTTTTCTCGATTCAACCATAGACAAATGATATGATTTGTCTGTGGAATAAGCACATACATAACCTTCAAAATCACGAAAAATGACCGTTAAAGAAAGTTGGGAAAAGATTTCAATTATTTTCGATGAATCTGTACTGTAACTATGGAAGAAGGATGAGGTTATATAAAAGACAATTTTCGGTATTTTTAATTTAACATCTGTTATTTTAGACATAACAGGTTTAAAAAGCAAGCAATGAAGATATCAATTTATGATGAATTTCCTGAGCGAACATAAAGTGATGATGAAAGTAAAACTATCGCCAGCTGAATCAGTAAAAGTTGGAGAACTGTGAATGCAACTCACAAAAGAGTTGAATAATATGAAGACAGCGTTAAGCCTTTGCAGCAGTGGCGCATTTACCCTACAATACTCTATATTAATACCTTTGTAATTCCAAATTCATTAAAAAGTTCATTTGCACTAAAAATGTCATTCTTATTCGATTAAAACTTCTAATTGTTCACATGAATGAAAAAAAAACAAAAAACAAACAGTAGCCGACAAGAGTGGTTATCGATAGCTACACCTATAAAGCAGTTGCCAGTAAACTACTAGGGATAGTCACTAGTCGTTATGCATAGTAACTTTCATAACCACTTTCTTGAATAGTGAATACCGATTTCGCGCTTAGCAACTGACCTTGAAGATGACCACGATTTTCAGTGGCTATTCATAGCAACTTGAGTTAGTGAATAGCCCTGATTGTATCTTGTATTACTATTAAAAGGGATTATATGGAAAAATAAAAATAAATTTCGGCAAAAAATGTTGTTTTTCTACCTAGGCTCGGAGCTAATTGACCGCTATGTAAGACGGCCATAATATGAAATTGAAATATTTTATGCCGCTTTTCAGGCATGTTGATAACGGTTAAGATTTTCAATAATTTATAAAATTCTGAGTGAACTAAAACCTGCTGAAAATAGCTTAAATTAGACAGAACTTTGAGGGTCAACGAAAAACTCTTATTAGATCACCTCGTAGCTCATCCCAAAACAAAAAATTCGATCTAGATCTCCGTGAGCTTTATGAACTAGACGAATAATGAATTATAATGATTTCGTCAGAATATATTTGACCCCCCTCAATGGTAAATTTTCATGACCACCGAACGACCTCCTATGGTAGCCAGTAATTTAATAGCACTTCTCACGTTTGCTCTCAGTTTGAAATAGTCAAAGAGACGGAATTCAGAATTCGCATTATGACCATTTACGGGAAAATTGTACAAATTATAATGACAACTCCTACAACTAAAATAACGTGATATTGTAAGTTCAGATCTTTTTTGTTATTTTACTTTTTGTGTTCATGTTCATTTTCGATGCCCGATTAAGTGTGAGTCTCTTTTTATCGATTTGAATGCCTTTTATAATGAATAGATATCATAATCATATCATTTCAGTTTTAAATGTTCGATACATGATTTATTGAAATAATTTCAGTATGCAACCTAACGGTCGTAAATTGAAATTAATTTTTTTCCAATCTACACAAATTTTTTTCACGAAAATTTTTCTACATTTTCTTCTCACATTATTTCAAAACATTATTTTTTTTAAATAATCAAATAATTCAGTTAGTTCTATGAGATCGTTAACAGATCATATTTTTCCCAGATATTATTACATTTGACACGGTGATTCAATTTTGTTTTCTATTTATGGATATCCCATCGCCCTTTTTAATCTTTCAAAGATGCCCATAATAATAACATTACTTAGTCAAGTTGAATTTAACTCACATTATATGGATTCCAATTTTTAGATGTCTCGTCAAATAACTATGAAAAAATGTAATATGAAAGTTCTGACTTTGTTCCTTTAAATTGCGAATAAGATGATGGTTGACTTTCAAGTGAAATTTTTGAATTGACATTTAAAAAAATTAAAATTCACTAATCATACAGAGGCTCTTAAATCTTCGGTTCAATAGTCATTTACAACATGTATATTTATTATATTCATGATTCCTTATATTCGTTGAATATTGGTTGAATCAGAAAACAATTCCTTACGAACTCAAACCTTTCGAATCAACATAGACCATTTTTTCATTTCAACCAAGTTGTTTTTGGGATCAAAACAAAATTTACATAAGAATTCTATAATAGTTTCAGTTTGCGAGACCACATTTGAAACCCTGTTTCTTCAATTCAACATTTGAAATCCTCTTTTCCTACGCCACATGATGGAAATTTTATAAAGTTTCGAAAAATATATTTTCAATAATTCCATGTATAATTGAAAATTGTCGGATATGAACGTGAGGTCAAGATCTTTTGGGAGCTTGTTTGAAAGTCTTCTTTCGTATTCTGGAATAGTGTGGAATTGTAAAGCCACAATGAATGTGAAAGAATCCACAGATCTATATCTTGAATTCATGTTTTCCTTCAGTTTTGTTCAAAGCCCAAACTTTCTTCTTTAAAAAAAGTATTTCTCGTCGAAAATCATATAGAGATTGACATTTTTTTCTAGTAAGCTCTTGTCCTACGAAATACCATTTTTATTCAAGTCCAATTTACGAAAAAATATAGAAAAGCAATGTCGTGAGGTCGGGAGCTTTGCGCGCTCTGGAACAACGTGGTACTGATACGAACACCACAATTAATGAAAAAATAGATATCTCAAATAAAAAAAAACCACGCACCCTTTTCGCTCAGTTTTGTTCGAACCTCAAATTCTATTCTCTTAAAAACCTACTAAAATAAGGCACCCATATCTACTGTATCCAAAACTATTTACAATATTATTCTTCCATTAATTGTCCTTTCGAATAACTTATATATTAAAATTTTAGTCACACAAAAGCGATGATTCTTCGTAATCGAATCTTCTGAAACATCTACGGGATCCTAAGGAGGATGAATCATATCCAATAGTACTTAACAGTACATTAAACTTTCTCAGAGGACGATTTTAGGTTGTCATTCTGACAACCTAAAATAAACTGTACAATCAAGCAAAAATATCCATCCATTCGTTTGTTTATGTTCCAAATTTTTGTGACTCCCTGTCCTGAAATAAATGAAAAATACCTATATATTCTCGTAATGCACAAGTATTTGTTGAATATAATATATTAGTCATGAATTATTGAAAAAACATTTTTAAGCAATGTCTACGAACATATTTGTTTCAACTTCATTCAAGCATCCCCAAGTTGCTATTTTATCGGATGGTTATTTTAGTATTTATTGAGGAAACCAAATTCCAGATGCACATAACTGCTGAACTATTAAGCGGATTTGATACAGTAATGAACTCGACGGAGTTATTTGAACAATTTACATATTCTGTGTATATGAAAACTGTGAGTACTCCACTAAATGGTCTCAATTGTCAAAGAACATAATAGGTATAAATGGTTCAAGAAAATCCGTAAAGAAATAACAATATTTAATGAACTTCATTCAATTTATCAGTTCAAAATGGTTAGAATTCGAAAATTATAAATAATAAAATAATAAAATGGAAATTATCAGACATTTTATTACACAAAATTATCTGATATCTTTTTAACAACATCGAATCATTGACTCAAATTAATATTACAATAGAAAAACAATTTGATAATCTCCGTTTTTAGGTATTCTCCACAAATATTAATTTCATTCAACTTAAAATATATCGATTTCCGTGGCTTTTGGAATTATACCAATCTTCTTTAGACAAAAAATTTTCAAAAATGTCTGTACACATGTTAGATCAAAACACCAATTGGAAAATAAGATGTTTCTAGTGCCTATTTTTTATGACCCACCAATTCCAGCATCCTTTTTATAAATGTGTTAGGTCCTTGAAGTGTAATGTGCAATTAGGCCCAAACCTCACGGAGTTATTTACATACGCCAAACAACTACCTAATTTATAGTACTCGGTAGCGATATCTGTAAAATTTGAAAGTAATAACAGCTTCATTCGGGTTCAAATTCTGACTGTTCCAGAACCATCAGAATCATGCGCATTTCAGTGTTCGGTGTTCGGGTTTTCTCTGACTAATTTCGAACCGAGTAGTCCGATGTTCGGGTTATATCAGGATTTATTTCTGATTATTTTCTGACGATTCTGGGACTATCCTCAGGACCATTTTAGGATTTTCCCGTAGAACCGCCTTAGGAGGGAGGAGTTAACCAATTTCTTTCGTAATTTGAAATGTTTGAATTTTATCTGAATCCGTTAACAGATATAAACAAATCTAAACATAGATGGTTTCAAATCGTGCATAAATTGATATTAGGTTAAATGATTATAAATTAATATTATAAAGGGTTTTCAGGGGCAGGATTATGAGTTTTCTTTATTTCCTTGAGTTGTCCAATTCAAATTGCAAGAACTAGTACAACTTTATTTATTACAATGATTTAAGTTTTCTAAATAATCATTTAGAATTCCTTAACTATTTTTAAGTATGTGAAAAATAGCTTTATTAAAAATTTTCGGCTCTGGTCAACAAATCGGCAATATTAAAAATGTGCATTATTATTCATAATTGACATATTCATTAATCTATTTGCTTCTATTTCAATTTATGGCTTATATGATCAGGAGAATTAAACTGAAATTTTCTGCTGTAACCAATTCAAATAGTCCTACGAGTTTGCGCATTTTGCCAAATTCAACTTATTCGGGTTTTTCTCTGACAAATTTTGGACCAAATCTTCGAATTGGTTCGCTATTCGGGTTTTTTCAGTACAATCCCAGTACAGTTCCAGTACTGTCAAAATCGGTACCTACTCGAGAGCAAGTAACAGCTCTCAATAAATTCTTTTTGGCGCTCTTGTTCACCCGAACTGAGTGCCTATCATTTTGCCCAAATGTCTGTAATTTTCGAATGTCGAGCCGAAAAAGGATATTTCATAACGGGAAATCATAGAGATAGAATTCAATCTCGATGGCTGAAATAATATACGTTGTCAAAATTCAGAAAAGTACTTACGTAAGTTTTTAGGGGAAGGGAATTATAGCTTCGAACAAAACTTGGGGAAAATTATGTGTAGTTATTTTTAATTTGATATATAGGTTTGTTCATTCATTAGGCATTCATATTTGCATCACATTCTACCATATTATGGGAAAAAATCGTGAATATATCAAATATCTTACTAATCCTCAAATTTTATTGTCGTAGCTCTTTTCCATCTAAAGATATGATCATTTTTTTCATTTACTCAAGAGAAAAGAGAAATGACATCACAGATCGATATTCGATTGACAAATGCCGGGCTTATTTATCAGTGTCAGTGTTGACGTAATATTAATCAAAATTTTTCATAACGGGAAATCATAGTGATAGAAGTCAATCTCAGTGCCTGAAATAATATACGTTGTCAGCATTCAGAAAAGCACTGACGTAAGATTTTAGGGGAAGGGAATTATAGCTTCGAACAAAACTTGGGGAAAATTATGAGTAGTTTTTTTAATTTGAGATATAGGTTTGTTCATTCATTAGGCGTTCATATTTGTATCACATTGTCTCATAGTACGAGAAAAGACTATTGTTCACCTGATCAGAGTGCTTATAGATTTGTTATGGTTTGAATATTTACTTGCAAGTAGCTCAACAAGAGCGTCAAAGCAATCTGACCTCACGTCAGTGCTTTCTAAATTTTTTGAAGTAACCGACCGAATTGCGAATTATGTAGGGTCATAAGTATAAGAACGCGATGGTATTCCCTCATGACGAAGTAAAACAGGAATAATATAATAACTAAAAAAGTGATCAATACCCACCATGAAACATAAATAAAGGACCAAAACAATTTGAAAATGGAGAAAGCGGATAAAAAATCGGATGAAAGCCTGAAATTTTTAAAATTCGTGAAAAATCTTTGCATTTCGGTAAAATATATCCGACTTCAGTAGATATATCGATGAATCGTTAGAGTCCAGACCACTGTCTACACTTTAGTTTCATCCTCGTATATCAAATATTGAGTTCATCATACTGATATGCTTAGTTGAAAAAGAGAATGATTTGAATTCCTACTTAATCATGGCGAAATATTTCTATTTTTGCTTCTTCCTACAGTAATTGGCCGACAATTTTTGATTTGTTTCATAATAATTGTAATTGAATATGCTATCGTTCAATCGCAATTTCATAAACTGAAATAATGAAACTGAAGTCACAACAGATTCCTTGTTTCATAAATTTTATTTATTAAGGAAAGAAACATCTAAAGTGTCTTAACTCAATCAATTCTAAATAGATATCTTGTCTACCTTCAATATATCAGTCCTGCAGTATCAGAGAATTAAATTCGGCATCCGATTTGGCCTTTGATATAATATACAATCCAATTAGATGACCTTCAGAATTCAAACTGATCTATTATCTGGAATTTATGCATGGTCCTGTGGTAGTGCGTGCTATCTTATAATTTCCGTTCAGTCTCGTTTGATTTTCGTTTCTTCATATCAGGAAATTATTTATTTAGCAGGGATTTATGACGGGGTGCCATACAATTCGGTATATGAAATGTAAGCCTAGGGAGAAAACCCCAGTAAAAGAAAACCCTGGCTCCCCTCATGTGTGTTGTGTGTACAAAAATAAGCTGAAATATATATGACGGACTTGTTTTCTTCAAGAGCGGTCCAGGGGTGGGAACTCGCCTACTACAAAGCTGGTCACGTTTTTCTTCGACGAGCGGTAGAGACATCTGTAGTTATCTTAGAAGCTCGGATCGGTAAATTAGTACTTCTCAGTAGTGATCGGTAAAAACGGATTTTATCAGACCTCACTCTTGGTGGACTTTATGAAGAGTAAGAAACTATTTTATGATGAGCATGAACTGTTTGACTGAAATGGTTTATTCATTTTCAACTTATTCAATTTAATTTAATTTAAATGGTTTATTCTTACTGTGTTCCTTGCTTGTGATGCTTGTGATAGTAATGTCAAAAGGTATGTGTTGCATTCATATAAGTAGTAGTTTTGGATTAACTTATAACTCACTAAAAATGTACTGTGAATTAATATTTTCTGTAGCAGTTTCATATTCCTGTAGTAATTTCTGATTAGTAAAAATTTGGGACAGTTTCTAACACTGTTTTCTTTCTAGGTTTTTCATTACACAAGTTGAGGGTGTTAGAAATGTTTGGTTGGAAAGAATCAGAAATCCATGTTTTCATTCATCCAAAAGTGTTATTTGCATAAAGCATTTTCATATGGATTGTATAGACCCTCATGGAAAGCTGAAAAGATTTGCTCTACCAACACTTAATTTGCCAAGTAATTCATTCTACTCCCTATGATTATCATTTTTGTAATTTCAATAATCTTTCAGGTTATGTAAGCATATTTTGTCTACCCTCCAGAACTCCTGAAGAAACTTTGAGGCAACAAGGTATTTATATATAAGTGAACTGCTCATGGTCATTGATTATAGTTTTGGGTATTCCACTTATAGTAGGTTTCATAAAAATCGTCTATCAGAAGATTCCTAGAATACTTCAACGGATATGTGAGATTTACCGTTGAAACGCCAAATTCAAGGAATTTCAGTTAATAAGTTTATTGATTTTGCCATGATATTATTTCTGTACTTTTATGACAGAACCATTTATTAAATTTTATCGGGAAAAAAAAACAATAAGATCTTATGATCCAATAATGAAGATGTCATCGAAAAAGTATCTAAAAGAAAATAGACTTTTAGAAATTGTTTCTGTCATAAAAGTATAAATCTAATGCATTTCATGCTTAAATTGATGTATCTGTCACTAATATTCTAATTTATTCTTTCAATGTATTTTCATAACTTGATGAGTAATTGTTGCATAATTATTCTTGGTTCATTTATTCTTTCCCTCGATATTGAAATTTTTGTAAATTGATAATTTACTGCATTATATATATATATATTTCTAAAGTTTCTTTTTTGTTTATTTCCTTTCATCCTCTAAAGATTAGTATGTTCTTTGATTTGAAAGACGGAAATATTTGAAATGACCATAATTCTTTAATCTGCTGCAAATTGTCACAATTTTCTGATCAAATGATATTTTTTTATTGAAATTGTGACAATATACAGCAGATTAAAAGAATTATGGTCATTTCAAATGTATTTGTTTTCATTTCCAATAAAAATATGGGATTCAACCTGCGCTTGCGTGGAATCCTATGATAACTCTTATAAAATGCACTAGAGGGCGCCACGAGACGGAACGTTGTGCGAATGGAATCTGTAATCAACTCTAAGATAACGTAAGATGGCGCTATAAGTTGAGCTCTCTAAGCCGGGACCGAAATTCATGCCAGAGTTGCCTATCTATAGGTAGTCTATGGAGCGGTCTTCTATTAATAAACATAGTGGCTTCTTCAAGCTGCCCACATCGAATCTGAAAATAAAAAGACAAGTAGTAATCGTACTGAATACCAGTAAGGGCTTATGGAGACTCTGTCATATCGAAAACCCGAGTGTACAAATGGTACAAAGCCTTTAAAAACGGTCGGAAGATCGTCGAAGATTTGCCTCATTCAGGATGATCGTGGACTGCTTCAATCAAGAAAATCGTCATGCCAGACATACCTCGTGATCTCAAAATCTCTCGTGAAACCGCTCGTTTGATTTTAATGAACCAATTGGGCATGCAGCGCATCGTCGCTCGGTTCGTTCCGTTAGAGCTGAATTTTCTTCAAAAACAGTACCGAATGCAGGTAGCTGCAGACATGCTAGATGGTGCGTATGCTGATCCCACATTCATGGGACGGATCATAACTGGTGACGAGACATGGGTCTATGAATACGACACACAAACGAGGCAACAATCAACGAAATGGGTGGGAAATTGAGCCGAAACCAAAAAAACCTAGCAAAAGTCGTTCGAGAATCAAGTCCATGCTCATTGTTTTCTTCGACATTCGTTCCGTACGGTCGAACGGCCAATAAGGACTTCTATTCAACTGTTTTGACACGTTTTCTTGGAAATGGTAAATGGCCGGATTTGTGATAAAACAATTCGTGGATTTTTCATTGAGCCACGATTATAAACTATTCTTAGACCCAACACTCGATAAAAACCATCGACCAGCTACCTTGTTCGCCTGATCTAGCTCCGTGTGACTATTTTCGTTTCTCCAGACTGAAATTACCGCTCCGGGATTCCAGATTTAACTTCATAGACGCCGTCCCTGAAAGTGCCTATAAAAAATGTTTCCATGATAGGAACAACACATGTGTATCGCTTCAAATGGAGCATATTTTGAAGAAGAGTTTATCATTTTTGAGTTATATTTCAAATTTCTGTATACTTTTTTTTAAGACAGTACGAATATGATAACCAAACATATGTGGCTTCAACTGTTAAATATTAATATAAACGCTATTTTTTTGAACGAGATGATTGCATATGCCACACATCAATTCGAAAAACTTCGAAATTTCGAAAAACTGGCGACCAAGTCTTGCGGAATTGAAAAATAATTTCCTGTGATGTATGAATGAAAAAAAAATGTTTCGTTCGGCTGCTACGCCCTATTTAATGAGGACCCTGTATAACTGCAGGTAGAAACAACTTGAACATATTCAAGTCGCTGAATATGCATGTGAGGAAGAATCGTAATTTATTACCTTAATTTCCTTGGTATATCAAAAATTGGAATCCACTTGTACACGTTCTACCAATTGACCACAGTCGAGGTCAACGTATTTCTAAATTACGTTCAAGACATTTTATAGGAGGCATTTGTTGTTGATGAGAAGATCCTTATATCTATTTAACCCTACCTAGGTATGTAATTATCAATTTTCTGATATGTAATTCACCTTTTAGAATGAGCTCCGCCATGGACCTTGAAATGGTATCAAGAGCACAAACACCACCTCTATGATTAGTCAGTGTAATTTTCCTCATGATTAATAATTGTTGTGTACATTATAAATCATCCGAATGTGATAGATATGTCCTTCGAAACATTTCATATACACCTCTTTCGATTCATATTATTTATACTCATGCTTTCAATCGAATCGGTTGTACTCAGATCGAGAATTGTTGATTTTGATTGTTTTTATTATAATAAAATTCTTTGAAAAAATGGCCAACTTTTTCATTTCATGATCCCCACTGATCCAGAAATGATACAAGTTGTTTCAAGAATGATACTACACTGAAAACATGTATAATTATTCGTGAAACAATCTGTGTTTTCATGGATTATGAATAAATTTCGTATTTTCTCGGGATGATTATACGATATGAGTCATCACACGATGATGGAATTATAGAATATCAATTACCCCATGACCCCATATACAAGGAGTTTAATTTAAAAGTGTCGACCCTCAATAACTCAACAACGAATCGGAATTTGTGAAAAGTCAGTTCGATTGCTGATATATATTCTTTTGAACTTTTGGCTTACAAAACAAATGTTAGCTGGGTTGGTGAAGGGGTGGCATACAATTCGTTGTATGATATGAAAGCCTAGAGAAAAACCCCAGTAAAAAAAGACCCTGGCTCCCCGCATAATATTGTTGTGTGTACAATAAATATATTTGAGGGACTTATTTCTTCAAGAGTGGTCTTCTATTAATAAACACAAAGGCTTCTTCATGTTGTACATATCAAATCTGAAAATAAAAAGAAAACAGCCGAATTTTGACATTAATTATGACATTAGCCTATTCATACACTTAGTCTTATAAATGCGATAAATCGCTTATTGGGTGAAATTCAACCTCCAAAGTACATCGAAAGTGCCATAACTAAAGGTAAAGTGTATTTAAGAGAAAAGAATAAAACGTTGAAACGTGTCTTGAGAGACTGGTTTGGAAAGAATCGCAGACGCTTGGCCGCTAGAGGGCGCAGGAAGGTGTATATAGTTCCAATGTGCTCTCCGGTCTGAGATAAGTTCTGTGGGTTCGTTTGGCCGTCATCATCAGTCAAGTTAAGCGACACTGATGAGCAATAATAATTCCGAAACTATAGACTGCCTACAAATTGTGATCGTTGACTACACTTACTCCAACCAAATGTTTCTCGACAAAGTTTCAATTAGCCCGCTCAGATACATTTAATTATCTTTGTCTTATGACATTAGCCTACTCATACATATATATATTTTTTTGTTTAAAATTTCTTGGGTGTATAGCACTTATTTTACTAATAATGGTATTTGTTAAATTATTATTTTATTTATTTAATTTTCCAACATATGTTTCGGCGTATCTACGCCTTTTTCAAGGAATATAATACAGTCGACAATTTCCTGTAAATTACACAATAATAAATACACAAATATATCAACAAACAACACAAAGCTTTTACGTACTTCTTCCAAATCGTCCGGCAAAATATTATTTTGATAGCCTTCAAAAATTAATGTGAATGTCCCGGGTGTCCTAAATTAGTTGTCTAGTGAGGGGATCTCAGAAACCTTGAGCTAGAACAAAGTGGGTGGCACATTTTTGAGAGCATTTATTTGGTGAAAACTACAGCGTTTCAAGTCAAACCGTTTCCGAGCTGAAAAATGGTGTCATGAAAAGTTCTCATAACATCTTCAGAACGCGAAGGGCACAAAATAGAACTGAGGCGCCCAATCCACCTATCATACTCATTATTTAAATAGTCCGTACAGGGCGAGCATAATGCGCTGGGCAATCATCTTGTTGAAACCACATGTTTCGATAGATATTGAGTGGTACGTCTTCTAATAAATGCAGTAATTCATTTTGTATTAAATCTAAGTAGTTGTCGCCATTCAAGTTTTCCGGTAGTTCAAATGGTCCAATAATTTGTCCGTTTAAAATATTATTCATAGTAATTAGGTAAAAGTTTTTGTTGGTTTTTGAGTCCTTTTGCAAATAAATAAGGAATTTTATTTTTATGAAAGGATAAGCAGCAAGTATTTTACCATTTGTAATCTTGATTAAATGGGCCATTTTTTAAAGTAACATGGCGAGGGTAGTACGGTACATTTTCTTTTAAAGATGTTCTGTCAAAGTTAGCTGAAAACATATTTTTTAACCATGTCCCAACGAAACTTATATTTTTTTTACTTAAACAATTGTACTTAACAATTGATTAGTGACTGTAATCAATAGCATGGTTATTTAGGATAACGTTTAAAAAAATTACTGCAAAATTGGAAAATTTGTCACTACAAAACCTAAGGATGTAGTGTAGGGTGTCAATTTTCAACATTTTCAAAAATATACCTATTACTACCAAGTGACATAGAATTTTTTTTTAATTTTTGCTAGAACTGGTATAAGTATATCGTCAAGTAACCACTCGACGTTGAGTTACGGGACACCCGGTATACAAAAACCCAAATTATGGAAGAGATATGTAGATGATGATTTCATCATTTGGCAACATGGAACACTATAGATTTATTAAAATTTTTTTTCAACTACTATATTCTATGTTCGATTTAGAGATTAACAGTGTAGAATAATTTAAACTTGACCTACTTTTCAACTTTCAGATGTCCAGATAGCAATTATTTTTGATGTTCTGGATTATGACTAGTTAGTTTTGATTCGATTAACCCTGAAATAATGATTATGCTAATAATTTTCTGGATAATTGATTAGAATGAGATAGCTTGTACCTATTTGAAATTCAAACTTATGAACTTTATTTTTGAGATAACCCAGGAGTTTATCTCAATTTTTTTGTTTTAAATGAAATTGCGTGTGCCGACTTGTTGTGAAAGCTGTAAAAGGCATCTGGAGGCTCGAGAATATACTAATGGTACATTAATACATTAATTCAATATTGAAAAAAAAAACAAAACAATTAAAATTATTTTTGATGAAATCGTGATAATCAAAAATTTACTCGTCGAGTCTTTCTCATTCTTACTGATTAAAAAAACATTGGAATAGAGCTTAAAAAACCAAAGCTATTCTGCGGAATCCATCAATCGTATTTAAAAATTGTTGGCATAAAGGCCATTTTTATATTGTTAAACACGCTGTGTTATTAATGGCATACCTTCCTCTTAACATTGAAATGAACGTTTATCTCAGAAAACGTTATTTCTTGAATAAATTATATTCATTGTGACTCCCTGTATATTAGCACTTTTTCAGTAGGTATGATCGTGTATTTTTTGGGTGAGATTCATTGAAAACTGAAAGTATTCTCCTTGGAGGAAGTTGGAAACGAGAGATCAAAAATGGTTTTCGACTAGACTTCAAGGACTTTGCGGAACCAAATATTGTTGAAGCGTATTTAATTTCACGAATCTTGCGCAATTCTGAACTATTAACTAGGAGTTCACCTCAACACTGGAATACTTAAGATTGAATGTCAGATGTAGTTAATTATTTAAAATTTGGAATTATAATTTCAAGATTAATCTAGGCAAGGCTTATTCAATAACGTTCTTGAAAGAACTTTATAATCCACTGGATGTAGAACCGCTGACGTAAACGTACGCAAGATGCTCAAAAACTATTATAAAAAGGGACTTTGATAAACTTCAGAGGATATAATCGATGAATATTTATAAAAATCAGTGTTTTCAACATTGCTTTATAATCTGAACATCTGACATAGTGGGCGTGGCCAACGAAACCCGGGAGAGGCAACGCCCCCCCACCTCTGAAAGACAATCTTTTTTGCATGTTGTTTATTGAAATTTACAATCTACTTTCAAAAAGTATTCAGTAAATGTGTTGTATGTACAGAATAATAGAAATTATTTCACATTGATCGATTATCAGTAATGATAAGTGAGCTAGGTCGTTTGGCCAGGTCTTCGTGGAATGGATCTTCTGTCAGCTGTTCGATCAGTTGGTTGGCATGCCCTTGAAACTTCTGAAGGTATTTTCTCGAGTGGTACTATTTCTGTGCTGACATATGGGACTCTTAAATCTTCATGGATGGTGTGGTTGGAGACAGACCAAGGAGCATTAACCAATGAACGTGGTATTTTTGATTGTACTCTTTGGACAATTTGAACATTTGATGGCTTAGAGCAACCCCAGAATTGGATGCGTACGTCCATATTGGCTTGATGATCCCTTTGTAAATTAGCAATTTACCTTGTAGAGTCACCATTTTAGATGCCACTGGCCAAGGTTACCAGGTAATCTCGTAATTGTTTGGAAGCTGTTTCGGAGTTTTCATCAGATGCAAGTATGGCTATATCATCTACAAAAGATGCTAAGGAGGTGTTTGCACTTTCTGGTATGTCTGTAGTGTAGATGATATATAAAAGTGGTTCAAAAATACTTCCCTGTGGGACTCCAGAAACACAGCTGTGCAAAATTTTCCTTCTTCGTGTCTTGTTGAGATGGTGTTCACGATTTGATAGACCTGATGCGTTGTCCAATGGTTCTCTGGGAAACCTAGTTGGTGATCTGGCACCAGTTGGTGCATATTCATGTCATCTTTCAGGATAGAGGTTATTTGGTGCGAAGATATGTGCAAGATGTTTTACATTTTTCAATTTTAAACGGGATATCCTCAATGTGGGTCTTTTGAATTTCTTCGTAGCTTTCCAAATACTATGCTCATTTTCATCATTTATATTCTTTATGTAGTTTTCTGGTGAATTGATTCAGTATTGTCCTATCAAGTGTTCTTCGCTATTTCCCCGTTGCTCTTCGTTTTTGTAACAGCAGTTCCTGAATTTTAAGGGTTAATTTAATTTGCATTCCTCCTGTCCTTCAGTTTTTTGGGGTAATGAAAGAAATATTTTAGTTGAATAACTTTGAAATCTTGATAAAAAAACAAACGAATCTGAAATATAAATATTTTTCTATTTCACATAATTTTTTGTTATCTGTTTCGTATATTTTGTTTGTGGTCATTTGGTTGCTTTTATGAACATTCTGAATTTAATGATTAAGTCCTAAATGAAATTATTCGCTTATCCTTTGTCACTCAAACATATTTAATCTGTGAGACCAGATGGTCGGAAAAATATAAGAGCATAAAAAATGCTTCACAGACGTTGATAAAGTTTTAGACGAAAGAAACTAGACAAGAAGAAAGTACCTACCAGTTGCAAAACCAATATTCATCACACATAATTGCAAGGTACTCTGTAATTTTTGGACCTGTTGTAAACGTTTTAAATTGTAAAAGTATGGATGTTTATAGTGAAGAAACATACCAAAGATATGAGAAAAAAGGGGTTGAGTTTTCAGTACCACCAGTCACTGAAAAGCAAGCAATCCGTCATCTGAGTCATCCCTAATATTGCTCTTTTAACTTCATCTTTGAATGCTGGAATTTCTAACAAAAACACACCTGCTTTAGCTTTAACTTATCTTCAGCCTTCAAGCATGCTCAGAAGGGCTTCGAAAGATTTGCAGAATTTTTCATGGAATTTTATAAGTTGGGTGATGTCTCTGCAGAATTGGTGTACAATATGTTGAAGAAAAAAAAAATTAGCAGAAGAAAAAGTGGCTGTAATTTTGGAGGAAGCTATTGTTTCTCTTCCTGCAAGAAGGTACTTACTGCTAATATTAAGTGCAATGGGTGATAGACTCACTTGGTGTGCATCGAAAATTTTTGAAGGTAACTCAGGACTGCATAGTGAAGATTGTTTTGGTTACATTTGGTTAAAATCTAAGGAACATATTATGAATATTATTTAATCATAATTGAAATCTGGCTATCCCCTTGGTTCCCTAAAGATCCAAGAATCATAATTCTCCGAGATAGAACCTCTGGCATGTTTTGAAAACAATGTTGTTTCTATGTCCGCGTCGACTTCGCCCAGTTTTGTGTATCCTGGTGGCTCTTTGATACCAGGTGTTATGTTTACAAGAGAACGTACAATATTTTGTTCGAGGTCTTATATTGTTTGAGGTTTCACCTCAGCACTAGTGAATGTCCGTCATAATGTTGGAATGAACCGAAATTCATAAACATCAATGCACCAGAGATCAGTAGGACACAAAGATTGAAGACTTGTACAATGTCAGACTTCAGGAGGGTTGATACAAATTTCAACATTTTCAAACACTGATACATAATCTTTATTGAACGAATAAAGTATACATTTGACGTGAAATCCATAAAACATTCATGTTAGAAGTAATATAAAATAAAAATTCTGAGAAAGTTTGTATGCACGTAATACAATAGCAAGATTTGAATACTTCATAAGGAAAATTCACATAAACATTTCCTCCGATATAATGCAGGAAGCTAATACCTGCGAGCATTACATACATCTCACAAAATTTCTTTATATATTTATAAAGTCAACTCTGAAACAAAACTTCATAATAGTTCGAATAATAAATCCAACAGAATAAAGAATATAAAAAAATAAACAAAGTTAATGAAATTTTTAGTAAATTTCCTTAAGGAGAAATAAATTTATGAAATATAAGTACAATACTTTGTGCAATTTCTGACAAAAATGATCAGATAAAGACATATAAAATATTCAATACATTCAAATATTAGAAAAAATACATTATTCATTAATATGGGGGTTAGAATATTTCAAACATAATAATTAAGGCACAAACAAGTTCATTACCCCTTATATTGTGGGAAAAAAATCGAGTGAAACAAAAAACTACTAATAAGTTTGTCATGCAGTCAACAAGTTCGACTTGTTATATGAATAAAAAGTACGTAGCCATAACAGGCGGAATATTTGAATGAGATAAATATAAAGCTTTGAAAAATGTAAATAATCCAAAAAGTTCCTCATCACAAGTTTATAAGGTCCAAATAGAAGGTCTTTTAGTCGTTCCGTTGATTTTTCTCGAAGAACATGTAGTCCTGAAAACAATAAAAATTAATCATCTTGATTCAAAATTGAGTTGAGTGCATCTTCAAGTCTTGGAATCTATTATACGATCACATTTTCCTTTGTTTCATAATTTTTCACTATCATAGTTTGGGATCCACGTCTCCAAGACTTGACGTGCATACAAAACAATAAGCCTTATATAATTCATAATTGATGCAAAGCAGAAAGAAAGACAAATCATGTTACTGAACATTTTTTTCTTTTAGTTATTTACATAAGATAAAATATCGCATCATAATAAAATGATGTCACTCTAAATATTTGCTGATTGTTGTTCACCAAATCCACCAAATGTTAATTTAGTGCAAAATTAAATGCTAACAACTCAATATTATAGTTCGTCCATCGATAAGCCTTTCAGTTTTTACATGGTTTTTTTAGTCTGAACAATCAACAGATGAAATTGCTCAGGTTATGTGGAGCAGTATTTTCATTAGTTGAATTGTAATAAATAAAAATTAATTTCATGAATATTGCCAGGAAACTGACTTTGTTTCAGTTTATTGAGTTATGAAAGACCAACAGATTTGAAATATACTCACAAAAAAAATTAAAAATATTATGTTATAGTGTTTCAGAACTTCTCAATTGATTGTTTGTAGTTTCAAAAAACATGTAGTCCTGAAATAAAAAAAAAAAATAGCTTCATGCAGTGTTAGTTATTGTAAATTGGATTATGAAAAGAAGAAATACAAAAACATCAGCACCAAGGTTAATTACATGCCAAAGGTTCAACCCATCGATACTCACGATAAGGAAGCATGCGCCGAGCATCACTGCCTTCATTCTGACATCTAAATCCATTGGGAAAGTGATACCGAAATGGTCTGCATCAGTGAACATTTCTCTTGACAATCCAGACCATTGCTTTGAGATTTTTCCTACTTCTGTGCTTCCATCAGCTGACATCACCTTGAACTCAACATCCCCACAGAAGCTGATTGTGCAGCAAGGTCCATCTATTTTCAAAACGGTGTCTCCGTTTGCATTCTTAATTGAGAAAGCTGGGAAGCATAGGCTCCAGTCTTGTTCAACAGTACCAATCAAATGGCCTGGTGGGGAAGACACCTCCAAACTCTAGAAAGATAACAAGAAATGATTCTCCGACAGTATACAAAATAGATGTCTTGATCATAACAGTTTGTGTTTCGCTCCACTTCTTTTTGGCGCTCTTGTTCACCTGAAGAGAGTGCTTATCAATTTGCCCAAATGTCTGTGACTTTCGAATTTTTGGGCAAAAGTGGTATCAATCGGTCAAATCGGCCGAATAGGTTCGGAGTAACAAAAAAAAAATTTTTTTTCATATGACACTGTTCAAATAAAAATTTTTTTATGGTGCAGTTTTATCAGACGTATACAAAAATACCACTCTCGACTTCGACAAGCTAATAGTTCTGGAGATATGATTTTTCAAAATTTAAATAATTACTCGTAAGTGGTTTACAAGAGCGCCTAAGCCAACTGACCTCACGTCAGTGCTTTCTAATTTTTTTTTTCGAATTTTCGAACCTTATACCCATCTAAAGTGTGTGAAAATGGTGAGATTATTAGAAAATATGTTGTCTGATAGAAGGTTTCATGTTGTTGTTGACAATCAGTGTAGCAATTTTAAAAAATTAAAGAACGGGCTTCCACAAGGATCAGTTCTAGCGCCATTACATTTCAATTTGTATTTCAGTGATTTACCAAAGACATCATCTCAGAACTATGTATATGCTGATGATATTGATATAGCTTACCATCATTTGTATTTCCATACTCTGGAAAACATAATATCAACTAATTTGGAGATTTTAACGTATTATTTTGTCGAATAGCTGATATTTCCCAACCCTAAACACACAGAGGTTTTTGATTTTCATCTGAATAATCATGAGAAATATAGGATATTAAGCTGTAACTTTCAATGATCCTCCTATCGAACATTATTTCTATCCTAAATAGTTAGGAGAGTTCAATTAGATTCATCTCTCAATTACAAGGCTCATTTAGATGATCTGAGCCTGAAATTGAAAACTAAGAATAATATTCTACAGAAATTAGCTGGATCACCTTGGGATGATGATGCTTCCACTCTACGCACAGCCTTAGTCTTTTCTGCAGAGTATTGTTGCTCTGATTGGTTTAATGGTGCACCTACATTGGTGGAACATAAAATACATCGATAATAATAATTACTTGAAGCATCAGATCAACATCATTGGTCCATTGGTTACCAGTTTTGTCTAACATTGTTTACCCCCGTATTGGCAGAAGGACATCTGCTCTGGATTGTCGAAATAAATTTCATTCTTTTCCTAATTATGCTATAATGATTTAGTCAGTACGATAATGAAGGATATAGAATTATGACAGATTAAATGGAACTCTTATGAAATGTTCAATAAAAATCTTATTTCTGATCCTTTGAAATTATATCCAGATTCTGGTCTTCCTAGAAAAATTACGTCAATTTTAAATCTTTTAAGTACAGGTCATGGTCGTACTATGATCTCTTCAGTTACAAACAAGCGCAAGTTGTGTATATCGTGAAGCATAGGAAACGATACCTCACCCTATACATTATTGTGCCATATATACATTTCAAGATGGTTCTGAGGCTATTTATGCTGTTTATGATTCTTCCATGAAATGGGTTGTAAATTTTAAACGAATTTGATGCTCAGATATTTTTTTTGCTTTTGTCTTTTTATTTTCAGATTCGATGTAGACAACATGGATAAGTCTTTGTTCATTAATGGATGATAAGAAGTGAATATTACAATACATATAAACTTTTGGTGGGAGAGATAGGGTTTTTTAGTGAGGTATTCTCCCAAGCCAAATTACCAAATATACATCTACATACTATATTATTTGCTACATATAAATCTAAGCCAACAGGTCAAAAGAATATACGAATTAATGGACATGAATTCTGTAAAAATATCACTGCATTAAGAAAGCACAAAAAAATGAGAAACATAAAAAAATTTTAAAAATGTTTTCATTCTAGATAAAGAGAATAATAGTAAGACTCGTTATGTATTAGTAATGATTCATATTAGGAAAGAAAAAGAATTTATGAATGATAAAACTGACACGAAAAATTTGGTGTAAATATATTATAATTAAATAAAATGAAATATCCGGATTTTATTCATACAACTCCATTTGTGTTGGAAATTGTGGTTTTAATTCTGTATTTTGTTAGTTCCAAAGTTTTAATAAACATACTGGATCAACAACCTATAGGAGAATTTGGATTAAAAAGTTTTCAATTGTGGCAATATATCATTCATTATTTTTAATCAATACCCTGACTTTGTGGCACTTTCGACATTATATTTGAAGTATTTAAGTAATATTGACAAAACAGTTGGGTAAGAAGTCGTAATTTATGTTTTTATTCATACCATGTTTTTGTTTTGCAATTTTTTTTTGCAAGGCATGCGTATATGATAATCCTCAGGTGAGTATATGAGTATTAGAGTGGGTTTATTATGGACAGTGTGTATTGTCCTACATTGAATTTTGTTGATATTACGCCCTACTCTAAACAAGTACTATTTATAATTTGTCTCTATAAAAATCCTATTAATCTCTCTTAATGTTAAGAATGAGTGGACTGTATATTATTTGCTGGGGCGGAGGCTGAATTCAGAATAATAATTTAGAGAACCATCAACAAATAAGAAAAAATCTTACCTTGAGATGTTGGGGCTGCTGCCTGGAAAACCCGCAGTTCTCCGTAATCCCACTGGCCAGAGGACGGGAGTTCCGCAAAGAGATCCTTGTACAGAGAGGGGCCCAAATCTCCTATCTCAAAGGGGTTATTGATGGTTCTTTCTATAGTTTCTTTCTCAAGAAGCGGAATCAAGACAGCGAAACTTCACTATCAGAAGCACTAAATTTCGTAAAGTATTCGGAAACTGAGTGACTTGAAACGGAAAAGGCAAAACAAATAACCTTGAAAAATCACGCAAAGTTCGTCAATCAAAGTCGGAAGCAATCTCTGTTATTCTGATTCTTTTTTTCATTCAGCTCAACAACACGTTGCGATATCGAGAAAAATTCAAACAACATGTATACCACGACATCTGCCGACATATCAGACAAATTAGGAGCACGAAAACGTGAAACCTCAAGAAATCTATCTTTGGCGTTAACATACCGCCCACCAAATTTATAATTATAAATTTAAGCAAATGACTGGAAGTGACAAAAAAAAAAACAATGGATGCCGCGAAAATGAAACTCACACAAAAAAAAAAAAAAAAAAATAGAGAGGCAATAAACTTAATTTAAAGAAAACTATTCGCCTGTTAACGGTATAAGACAGTTAACAGGACGACAAATGCTGGAGGTTGCAGTCTTGACCACAGCTACCTTTGGAATACCGTCCGGGGAGTTATTTAACTCTGAAATACGTCCCATCGGCCAACTTAATGGGTTGGTATGAACATCCCGGATGTAAACGACATCACCTATTTTAGGGATTGTGGAACTGGTCCACTTGTGTCTCTGTATTAAAGTGTTCAGATACTGCTTTGACCAACGTGTCCAAAAGGCTTGCACCATTTGTCTCAGGCGAGTCCACCTATCACGGACCGTCATTCTCTCTGGCAAGGGAGATTCAGGAGCGGCCAAAAGTTGCGTACCAACCAGAAAATGTCCCGGAGACAGGTATTCACACTCTGATGGGTCATCTGACAAAGGACACAATGGACGACTGTTCAACACCGCCTCGATTTGACAAAATATGGTACCATATTCTTCGAAAGTATAAAGCTCCCTACCTATCATGCGTAAGAGAAGGGATTTAGCGGACTTTACCCCAGCCTCCCAAAGTCCGCCGAAGTTTGGGGCGTAGGGGGATTGAAACGCCATCTAACCTCTCGTGTAGTAAGAAAGTCCGCAATTTCACTTTGGTGCTGCAATAAGAAGCTATATGCTTCTTTCAGTTGCTTGGAAGCGGCGATAAAGTTGCGACCCTGGTCTGAAAGAATTTCAGATGGTAACCCTCGTCTAGCAATGAAACGTGAGAGGCAAGCCAGAAAGGCGGAAGCAGTGAGCTCGGAAACAAATTCCAAATGAATTGCTTTAGTTGATGCGCATACAAATAAAGCGAGATATCCTTTAGTGGTTCGAAATTTTCTAAGCTTAGTGTCGCGAACCATGAAGGGACCGGCAAAGTCAACACCGGTAGTGTTGAACGGACGGGAGATGTTGACTCGGGAGGCTGGAAGATCTGCCATAGTTGGTTGGAAAGAGGACGCTCGAAACCTGAAACATGTTTTACATTGTCGAATACACTTGCGAATTAGGGAGCGAGATGAAAGAATCCAAAATGTTCTCCTCAACAACGCCTGAACATTGTTGGGTCCAGAATGGAGGGAGGCCACGTGAAAATGTTTACAGAGAAGTGTAGACAGAAAACATGATTTAGGAAGCAAAAGTGGCTGCCTCTGAATCAAAATCCAAGCTAGAAAACTTCAATCTACCGCCCACCCTGAGAAGACCACGTGAGTCTAAAAAGGAGCGAGAGATTGTAGGTGTTTGGAAGGAGGCTGGTTTTTACAAAGGGACTTCAAGTCTGCGGAAAAATGAACATGTTGAACAATACGAACCAGTGACACTGTGGCATCATTCAACTCATCCACAGTCAGACCTTCTCTCCTCAGTACAGAGGAAGTTTTTCTACAGCGACAATTATGGATAAATCGATGTATCCATCCCATGACTCTAAGAAGTCGAAGATAACTAGAAAATTTGGACTCAAACATCATGTAGATTTCAGTAGGCTCTATCTTGTGAGTCAACAGAGACACTGAAATATTTTTCGTTTCAGGTAAAGTCTCCGAAACTTCGGCAACACGGAAGGGTCCAGGCTAGTCCATGTTAGAATCCATTATCATTGAGAAACCGTTCAACCAATTTTTGAGATTTTCTTCATTCAAAAATAATCAGGATAGCAACCCCGGGAAGCTAAGTCAGCTGGATTTTTCAGACTGAAACATGTGACCAAAGAGCGCTCTTTGTGTCTTCTACAATTTGAGTCACTCTGTTGGCGACGAAGGTCTTCAACAAGTGAGGGGGTGTATGGATCCATGATAAAACAATTTGAGAGTCACAGAATAGCCGGACGGTTGAAATTGATAGCGGTATACTCTCTGAAATTCGTTTGACCAACTTGGCTAATAAACAAGCTCCGGACAGTTCAAGACGAGGAATACTCAAGATCTTTAATGGAGCGACTTTACTTTTGGCTTGCCACAAATGGGAACGACGAAAACCTGTTGATTCAAAGCACAAATAGACCACTGCTGCGTAGCCAGTCTCGGAGGCGTCACAAAATCCGACAATTGAAACGGAATCATAAGCTGAGGGGTGACAAAACGAGGAATTTTTAATTGATTCAAATAAGGTATTGAAGATACAAATTTCAACCAAGTCGTTTCTAAAGAGGAGGAACAGGAAAATCCCAATCTAATTTAAGCAACCACATCTTTTGAAGTACAGACTTCATGAAGAATGTTATAGGAGACAAGTAACCTAAGGGATCAAAGGTTTTCGCAATGAAAGATAAGATGTTACGCTTAGTACATGGGGAATTGAAAGGTTGGACATGAAAAGAGAATGCATCTATAGAAGGTTCCCAAGATAGTCCCAAGATTTTAAGGGATTCGCAGCCATCTGAGAACCGTATAGGACTTTCTCTGTGATCCTCTGGAAGACTAGAAAGTAATTCAGGGCGGTTCGTTGACCACTTTCTGAGTTCGTAACCTGCTCTACTCAGCAATTCACGCAACTCACTCCTTAACAATTCGGCAGTCTCGACATCTTTGGCGCCACTTATCACGTCGTCAATATATATTTGGTTCGTTATAGCATATGAGGCCAGAGGAAAGCATTCACCGTCATCTTTCACCAACTGTTTAAGCACTCGTTGTGCCAAATACGCTGAAGGAGTCATTCCGTAGGTAACGGTGTTCAGTTCAAACTCTGCGATTGTGTCTGAACCAGGAGGACGCCAATAAATATGTTGGAATCGTCTATGTTCAGGAACAATAAGAGTCTGACGATACATTTTTTGTATGTCGGCACACAAAGCAATTGCTTGCAAGCGAAATTCAGAAATAATGTCTTGGATGTCAGATTGCAATTTTGGACCCTTTAGAAGACGTTCATTCAAAGAAATGCCTGTCGAGTCTGGATCTGAAGCATTGAATACCACTCTCAATTTTGTGGTGGAACTTGTCTCTTTCATGACAGCGTGATGGGGAATTATGTATGAGGATGTAGAGGATGTTATGGACATGTGACCAAGATTACGATATTCTGTCATGAAATTTTGATACATGTTGAATTTTTCTGGTTGCTTTAAGAGTCTCTGTTCAAGACGTTTGAATGAAGCGTGTGATCTAGAGCAATTTGATCCGAGGAGCTGCATTTGGTTTAAAAGGAAGTGCTACGATGTAACGCCCATCTTTGTCCCGAGAATGGGTACTAAGAAAATGTTCTTCCACCAACACATCCAATGGATCGAGCGGGGAACTAGGTGAAACTTCCTCTGTTTCCCAAAACTTTGGAGAGCTGAACCGATGTCACAATGTACATGGAGAGAGGTGGCAATAGATTCCGAAGTTTGAGATGACGTGGGACCAACCAGAACCCATCCGAAGATAGTATTCACCGCAGTTGGGTTACCAGGAATCGACTGAATACCATCAATCAAAAGTTTAGGGAGCAAATCGGCTCCAATCAGAAAATCCACTGGAGAAGGTAAGTCGAAATCATCATCCGCCAGCTGTAAATTCGCAAATTTGGAACGCACTTCCAGAGGGAGTTCCGAAGGAGGAAGCGGATGGGAAATGTTGTCAAGAACGACAGCATGGCCCTTGACCATCCGAGAGGAATGCCGTGAATGTAACGAAACATCAACGGACCCAAATATGCGTAAGTTAGATTGACCTAAACCTGAAACAGAACAAGTAGAGGGACAAATTTTCAAACCCAAGCAGGAAACACTGGACTTAGTAATGGCAGAAATGTGAGAGCCAGGGTCATACACAGCTCTAAGTATGTGTTTTTGACCTGTAACATCCTCAATTAGGAGACTTATAGTACCAAGAAGAATTGGTGAACTACCAGAGGATGCGATGCATGATACAGACTGAATGGGTTCAGCTTCAGATGAGTCACGACCATGAGGGGGGCAGGTTACATTAGGTGAATTTTGGGTAGAGAAGGAGACGCAGTAACCGAAGAGGGTGTAGAGAGGTATGATGTCTATTTGTTTTACAGTGGCGGCATACAGAACGAGAATTACAGTTTTCTCTACGATGTCGACCTAAACAGTTGAAACAACGTGAATTTTCTCTGAGATATTTATATTTTTCATTCAATGTCATATTCCGATACCGTGAACATTGATGTAAAAATGTGAACTTTTACACAAGGGACAAGCGAACGTTCTACCATCAGAAGGAGAAGAATCCGTAGAGTTCACCAAAAGAACATTTGAGCTGTGCGATCTTGGTCTCGGAGAATTGCTATCAGCGGTTTTGGAAAGTTCCATTATACGAATCTGCTGCGTTACGAACTCAATTAATTGGTTATAAGTGGGAATGCCCTCTGATGGCAACTTATTTTCAAAGGCACGTTTGGAGTTCGAATCTAAGTTATTCAAAGCCAAAGAAAATAACAGAAAATCTGCAAGATCTGGAATTTTCAAAGATTTTATTGAATTCACGGATGTTTCATGATTATGTAAAAAATCCTTGAGCGATGACAGTGAAGGATGAGAGAGAGACCTGAATTGCAGTAATTTCGAAAAATAAACAGAAGCAAGACGTCTAGGGTTTTGGTAACGCTGAAATAAAGCATCATACGCTATATCGTAGTTATCAGGAATCAACTGAAGACCACTGATAACAGCTAGGGCTTCACCCTTGAGTGTGGTTTTCAAATATTGAAATTTTTGTGTTTTGTCTATCATGGAATTTTTATGAACCAATGAGTTATATAAGGAAATGAATTCTACCCAATTATCTATTTTGCCATCGAATGAAGGAAGTTCAATGGTCGGAAGCATCTGTGGTACTGGTGTAGTGCTAGGGTGGTATCAGCTGTGGTCAAAACTGCATTTTGTTTCGCTAAATACACTGTATACTATGAATGGAGGCTAGTATCTCCTCAAAGGAGGCTTGTACTTGAGAGATCCCGACTTTATCCTTCTGAGGCATATTCTCGTTGAGTGCCTCAATTTCATTTTGAACTTCTTCAAATTTATCAGAATATTTAGGAAGTTGATCGACAAAGTAGGCAACCTTAGTAAGATCATCAGAAGAATATGTTTTGCACTTATTAAAAATAGATGTAACGGTCGCGAATATATTATCCCTCTGAGACAAAAGTTTACTCTGAACTTTCATCAGTTCAGGATCAATCGATTCCGGTTTAGCTTTTGAAGTCATTATAAACGAACTGAAATCTCCGAAAATTCACGGAAGAAAAGTTAAATCTGGCAACGTCAAATGAAAGATTTCCCTTTCGAAAGGAAATTATTCTTACACCGGCAACGTCGCAAGGGAATTCAAAATGAAGGATGCCTTGCACAAAAACCGAAGCTGAATTTGAATATTCTAAATTACAAAACTCGGCACGATAGGACCATGTTAAGAATGAGTGGACTGTATATTATTTGCTGGGGCGGAGGCTGAATTCAGAATAATAATTTAGAGAACCATCAACAAATAAGAAAAATCTTACCTTGAGATGTTGGGTCTGCTGCCTGGAAAACCCGCAGTTCTCGAAATCCCACTGGCCAGAGGACAGGAGTTCCGCAAAGAGATCCTTGTACAGAGAGGGGCCCAAATCTCCTATCTCAAAGGGGTTATTGATGGTTCTCTCTATAGTTTCTTTCTCAAGAAGCGGAATCAAGACAGCGAAACTTCACTATCAGAAGCACTAAATTTCGTAAAGTATTCGGAAACTGAGTGACTTGAAACGGAAAAGGCAAAACAAATAACCTTGAAAAATCACGCAAAATTCGTCAATCAAAGTCGGAAGCAATCTCTGTTATTCTGATTCTTTTTTCATTCAGCTCAACAACACGTTGCGATATCGAGAAAAATTCAAACAACATGTATACCACGACATCTGCCGACATATCAGACAAATTAGGAGCACGAAAACGTGAAACCTCAAGAAATCTATCTTTGGCGTTAACACTTAATAAAGGAGTTTTATCCACTTTGTTTCAGTACTTTGCCTTCTGTTTAAATTAAACTGAAAGAAACTAACACTCGCTTTGCATATCATGTCCTGAAATTTTTCGGATAACGGTAAAACTTGAAACAAAAATCTCACCTGTAGACAGCACGGAAAACAACAAGAATCACAAGCAAGTGGACGATGGAAATGGATCACCTCATTTCGGAAATTATCGAATACACTCATCTCGAATGGTCGTAATGGCCCACAGCAATTTCTTGTGCAACAGTCGTTATCTTCTACTGCATAATAAACTTTTTGGCCGAGACTATTTTTCACAGAATATTTATTGTTTGTTTCGAACCCGGTGAATGCTGTAAATAATTTTTGTAATTTCGAAAAATGTTTAGTTTTAAAGAAGAACTTACCCTCCATCAGTTCGACCTTTTGATGTACTAATAATTGATCAATCATAGTAAGGTATTCCAATCCTGCTGGACAATTGACTGGTCCTTGAGGTATATTCATCCAACCACCTGAAAATATTTTCATATATTGTTAAAAAAAAAAGGGGATATTTTCAAGAAGTTGGTATTTGTTCATTGTTTAATATCAATAACGATGATTGATTTTTAGTTTCATAGCTATAAGATCTGCCATTCATTTCCCTCAATTTCTTAATTGAAAGATATCGTTCACCAAGTAAAATTACCAAAAATGTTCAGGATATCAGCTTCTACTTTTGAACATGTGTCACATCCATTCAATATAGATGAATTGAGGGCAGCAATTAAGTCTACCAAATCTCGGAAAGCAGCAGGTTGTGACGGAATTTATCAACTTGTCTTGGTTAGTGTCTTTCTATAAGAATATTCTGAATTCAGGAAACTTCCCTTCCGAATCTCGTAAGGCTTAAGTAATCTCACTCACTTGAGGTCTTGAAACTATGGGATATCGTATGTCAAACGTGACCAACTCGCACTACGGAAAGACAATTTTTCATTGTCTTTCCTGCCACACTGAAGAAACAACACCTCATCTCATTAATGATTGTCCCATATATAAATTTCAAGATGGTTTTAGAGTTATTCACGATGGTTCAGATTCTTTCATGGAATGGGTTATAAATTTTAAACAAATTTAATTTGTATATTTTGCATTCGGTTATTTTTTCTGCTTTTGTCATTTTATTTTCAGATTCGATATATGCAACTTGAAGAAACTTCTGTACACACAACAATACTTATGCGGGGAGTCAGAAGTACAGGTGTGAACTCTAATGAAAAAATCGAACAAAGGAAATAAAGCCTTCAAGAAAACGTTCCTTCTTATCAAGTCATTAAAAATTACTTGAAAGCATTGAATTTATTTTAAAACATTACTTGCACTTGAAAGTTTATGACAAATGAATTTATGATAACTGCAAATATTATCAAAACCGGAAATGCCAATGTTCCATTTTCATCAACAACTTTTGTGTTTTTAATTCATTATAGTAATTATATTTCATTGCTGGTTCGCCAAATCAGTTGGTCAATATTAGATTTCCAAAATGTTAAACGGTTACTTTAAGGAATTACATTAACTAGTTTTACTGCAGAGGCAACAAAATTCATATATTGTTTAGGTTTAGTCTTCAACTAGTACAACGGCCAAGTCCCAGGCTTCTTTCTATCTACAGGATGGGGGCCACTAGCAAAAAAATACCACATGATATTTCGGATGATTAATGTCGAAAGTGCATGACATCTGCTTCATTATTTCTCGAGTTACAGTCGTTATTTTTTTGATTGGGTGAAAAAGTCGACGGTCGTCTTGAGCGAGGCAAATCTTCGACGATCTCCCGACCGTTTTCAAAAGCTTTGTATCATTCGTATACCTGGGTTTTCGATAAAACCATAAGCCCTTTTCAGCGTTCGCAACGAGTCAGCACACGAAATTTTGTTCAAGACATGAGATTTGAGAGAAACTCTTTGTTCAATATTTATTTCCATATTCCCCATTAAGATCTATACACTTTTGACTGCGTTTGAACCAATTGTCGAAGCACTTATGCTACTCTGATTTAGTTATCTCCAAAACATGCATTCTGAACACATCAAACACTTCTTCAGGTGTCGAAAAACGTTGACCTCTCATTTTATTATTTACGAACGGGAATAAAAAGAAGTCAATCGGTGCCAAGTCAGGACTATACGGCGGATGACGCATCAAATCGATGTTTTGAATGCTCAAAATGCAGTTGTTTGAGCCGATGTGAGAGCTCGCATTGTTGTGGAGACGTGTTAATCCGTCTTTGACGGTTGGATTTCCTGATTTCTTGGAAGACAACTGGCAATAGAATGGTTGTGTACCACTCAGAATTGACTGCGTTGTTCCAGTGGTACGATTACGACATGTCCAGTTTTATCGAAAAAACAGGCCACCCTTTGATTGGAAGTGCTTCGTGCGCCAACTTTTGTTGGATGCGGCTCATCTTGAAACACCCATATAATCGACTGCTGTTTACTTTCGGGCTCATACGCGTAAATCCACGAGTCATCACCTGTCAGGATGTTATATACGTGCTTCGAAGCACCGCTGGTTTCACTAATGCCTAAGGTTGTCTCAATCTCACGATAGGTCACATGACGATCTTGCAATGTCATTTGGCGAACAGCATCAATGTTTTTCGGACAACAACTGATTTGGACGACCTTCACGAAATTCGTCTTGGGGTGAACTACGACCTCGATTGAATGCACCATACCATCCATAAACGCTGGTCTTGATGGACGTCGCCAAAATTGAATAAGCTCATCGGTGCACTGTTGATGAGTTAATCCACGTCGAAAGTTGTAAAAAAATCGTACTAAAATGTTCACGATTCAATTGAGAGATGAATCTTTCAAGTTACTGTAATCAACACAAATAACGCTCGTACGTGAAAACGTTCTGACTACGTATAACCTCAAAAATGTCCAGCTTTACGATAGAGCTGTCAGTTGGCAGATTGCAACACTAGGGTTGTCCATTTCCGAAATATAAAAGCCAACCCTCGTAACACCTTATTCGGCTGTAAATCACCTGTGAAAACGAGACTCTTCACAGATGATTTAGTTATAATTTCCTAAGAAAAAAGCCAACATTCAACTAACAGATATTTACAAGATATCCTCAAAGGATTAGAAAAATCGTCACTCCAAACGAGCCTGTAATTTTCCTAATCGAAAAACAAATGTATATTCTTCGCCCGAAAACGTCACGATAATCAACATACAGTCATGCTAGATGGAAAACCTATATAATAAATATAAAATTTCTCATAATGATATTCGATGAAAAACAACTGACAACTCCATTTAGCGTACTTGAAATATTTCTGCCAAAACGGACTTAATCTCATGAAATCTATAGCAGGAAATGACTGGGGAGCAGCCTTCTTTATTCCCATGAGAATATACAAAGTACTCATAAGATTAGAGAGCAATTGTATACGACTCAAAAAAAAACTGCAATAAAAAATTTGAAAATAATTTGAAACCACGCACTCAGAACCTCCTTGAGAGTAAAAGACCATTCTACATCAACAATGTGAGGCAGGAGAACCAGTCTTAGCATCACGAAGATAGTTCCTTACAATAAAATATGCAATATCGATTTCTTCTAACCCATCCAATCCAGTCCTTCATAATACAATAGTAAATAGTTTCTAAAATTTATATCTTAAAAATCCAAGGGCTAATCTACCTTTTTATGTAAGACTGGAATAGATACCTATCAAGATTCACTTTGATTCAAACTATGGTAAAAACATAAGTCTCCACGATCCACCCCTGAATGTGATTATAGTATCACGTACATCAAAAAAACAGAAATAAACCACGATGCTATTAAAACAATTTTCTATAACAATATGCAGAATACCAAAATTATAAACATTTATAAAAACATGCATCAATAACAGGACATGGAGTTGGCGCTGCGATCATCACGGAAGACCACGAAATTATCTTCAGATTAACCCAAACAGCAACAGTATTCAATTGGGAACTTTACGCTATATGTAAAGCTCTAGAAATCTGCAATGATAATAACGTGCCATACAAGAACCACAGTATAATACAACCTATAATTCAGTGGAATTTCTCTGAGTCAAAATCTACCATGAACGCAAAGCTCTTTTAGTTAATCATTTATTTTCATTCCAGTAAGTATTCTGTTTCAATGTTGTGTTATTTTCAAATTAATTCCAAAATGATTAACAATTGTAGAGTATACAATTGCAAAAACAATAGTTTCAATAATCCCAAACTTTCTTATTTCTCAATACCATTAGACACCGACAGGTGAGTGATACATATAGTATTGTAGAAAATGTTGTTTATTAAAAGCTCCGTTATTTGAGTAGTGCTTCATTCAATTGGTTGAGATTAGTTGAGATATCAGGAACCAATGGAATTTCAGGTTTACGCCTACTGTCGTCATTTCTTTACGATTAGTTGAGATATCAGGAACCAATGGAATTTTAGCAGATTTACGCCTACAGCAGGCTTAGTATAGTTGTCATTTCCTTACGATTAGTTGAGATATCAGGAACCAATGGAATTTCAGGAGGTTTACGCCTGCTGCATGGGTATGCAGAAGAGTGAAATTTTTTTAGATAAATATTTGAGTGTGTATCTATATGATTTTCAATTTTATAAATAGCAATAACAATAATATAATATATAACAATAATTCAATAGGTTTTTATTTTTTCTCTCTCCATAATAAGGGAACCCTTTCTAGAGAACACTCAGCATATTTAGCGCAGGGGAGTATTTACGGGGGGGTGTACTGGGGGAGTAATGCGCGAGTTCCCTTTGGTGAAGCGATTTCAGTTCAAAATCCATGGAGTGCGACTACTGCTTGGTCCCTATACTGTTCAAGAACCATACACTAACCACCCAATTTCAACAAGAATTAAACAAGAACTGAAAAAGGCAAGTTCCAACACAACAGAAATCAAATTATTTCTTAAAGGAACACAGAAGAAGTTGTGGCAAGCAGAATGGAACTCGTCGATCACTAAATTAACCAAAGTAAGAAAATACATTAAAACACATAAAAACATCTAGAAAACCAGAAGAGAATATATCATAACAAGTAGTCCGAATCGACTATACTTGACTTACACATGAACATTTCATTACCTGCTCCCAAGAAATTTCCTATGACTTATGTAATGTTTAACGATCAGTTGAACATATCTTTGTGAATGTTCCAACATACCAGGCGGAAAGAACAAGAAATCGAATAACCACAAGACATTTCGGTTGGAAAGTGTGACATTAAAAATATTATAAAATTTCTCGACAGTTTAAATTGATCAAAAAAAATAGAACTTTGCAATAATGTTAATATGTATCTCATCTCCATCGCTAATGAACCCTGCTTCAGAAAAATCACAAACTAGAATATCATATTTTAATTTTCACATACCTCTGCTCTTCTTCGGACAGAAACTTGTTGTATCCATCAGATTTCGGTGATTTTTTGGAACATAACATCCTCTTAAGCCGTTTCAAAAAACGCGGTATACAGCATTTGAGTCTGCAGATCCTTCTTTCGGTCATTCTTCGCGTAGACTTAAGAAGCGACGTTAGAGCTCTAGCCAATTCTACGTAAATTGAACTTATCCGGTGTTAGTGTATACTTCATAACGCACACAATCTTTCAATAAAGACCGATCATCAGCGAAGATCCTTCGGAAAGAACTAGTTGTTTTAGAAAACAAACGTCGTTTGTTTGAAATTCATTATCAGCTCCTTCTCCCCAAGTATACGTAAGATACTTTACTTTACTTGAATCGGAACAATTATTAGTCTTTCGAAAGAATTACTCTTATCTTTCTGTGTTTATCAACATTATGGATGGAAAAGTATACGGTCGCCAACAAATATCAATTCAATTGACTTGTAGATTCGCTTATTCCTATTTAACAAACATAATCCAGACGTTTTCAAATCAAATATGTAATATCTAAAACAATAAACACAAAACGATAAATTTTGATCTATTGAACTTCATCTGAAATTAGTTGGAAAATCTTTAACTTTTGAACTAGAACGCCATCAATGTCAGATACAGTGAACACTTTAAAACCTGTATTAAACGGTTACATTCTGTTTAAAACGTTTAGCTATCCCTGTGATCTATGATCTAAAAGCCCTTCCACCAGGTTCCCATTGGGGACATTCTTTCTACCACCTATGTGAGAGTTCTTCTGTCTCCATTCAGTTCAATATAATGTGGGAGAGGCTTTTTCTGCATATTACACATACATGTGGATGTGTTTCATTAGATTGTAGAGACCGGTAAAATGGACATTATCCTGGCCAACCACAACTTCTTGAAGCGAAGCTAGTAGCATTTGGAGATCAAATTTACGATGCCAACACTGTATCGCTACTGTACCGATAATATAATATGAAAGGTCTGTAACAGAGAGCGGTTTTTCTATTACTGCCAGACTGAACAACTTGATACTCCAATATTTTGTCGAATACAGGGTGAGTCTTTGACCACTGCGTCAATGTTAACCATAGATTCTTGACGTCAAAAGAAACATGTTCCTCCTATAACATTTTTCCAAATTTGACCCCGTTCATGATCATTGATAGAATTGACCTACGTGGGTGTCACTTCTCTTCTAGGCAGAGTCAAATGAAGTCATTCAAAAGTATAACTCCTTTTTGAAGTAGATGGAACTCAAGGAATGGAAACGTGTCCTTATATAACTTCTGGGAGTTTCCGAAACAAGTTGAAAGGAATCAAATCGATATAATCATCTGATGAAACATGAGTGGGTGAATCATTTCTTAGATGGAAAATAATGTTTTTAAACAATTCAGATTCAATAGTGGATGCTGCGGAAGGTAATTTTCATTCAAACTAAACTGGACTACAGAGGGGTATTTGCCAAATGTGAAAACTTAAAATGCTTATAACTTTTTAACGCACCTGAATATGGAAAAACGGTATGGAAAAATGTGTTTCTTTTGATCTCAAGGACCTATGGTTAAAATTAAAGCAGTGGCCAAAGACTCACCCTGTATGTCCGATTATAGATCCGATAAGATATTCTTCGAACGGTATAGATCTATACTCTCTCGGTGAAGCCAAGATGGTTAGCCCGATGGAGAAACACCCAATTACCCACCCAGATGGGTGACTAGATAGCTACCATCCCTGCTGTCGTTTTACATTATGGTTCAAATGATCAGCTAGCCCTGTGATCTGCTATGTAAAGGGATTCATGATCTGAAAGTCCTTCCACCAGGTTCCCCTTGGGACCATTTTTGATACCACCTATGTGAGAGTCCTTCTGTCTCCATTCAGTTGAATATAATATGGGATATCAAGGTTTTTTGAATTTTTATCCACCTTCAAAAACACCATTTCACCCCCACCCCATCCCGGAATATAGATCTACAGTAAGAAGTAATACAGGTTTTGGGGGAAATACAAGCCCAAACCAATATTTCACTTCGCAAAATGGAGTAGAATAAATATAATCCAAAGACTACAGCAATAAGATTTCTAAAAAAAAAATTAATTCAAACTGTAAAGAGTAAACTTCATTTAATGACCAACAATTTCGGTTCGAATTTGGCCAATGGTATTCAGGAAAATGTTCTGAGAACCCAAACTTTGAACATAATATCATATGGACTGATGAAACATGCGTTAGCAGCTCTGGTATTTTTATAGATACAATTCCCACAATTGGAAAAATACATATATAGTAGTAGAGAAACAAAATAAGGCTGGTACAGTATCAATGTTTGGGTCGGTATTTTTAGAGGAAGGTTTATCGGTCTCTATATCAATGAGGGTAACCTTACGGCCGTGGAAATATTGTGGGAATTTATTGAATAAGTAATGGATGATTTGCCATTACAACAAATTGCAGACGTATTCTTCCAACAAGACGAGGCACCGTGTCAGAACGCAAACATGAAAACGGCGTTTTTAAACGAAATATTGTCGTTATTGTTATTCTGTTTTTCGATTAAATTTATAAAAATATATTTTATAAAATCGGCAGTAGTTATTCTTTTCAACAGATGTTATGTACAACTATTTTGTTTCGTATTTAGGCATGGTGACGATTTGAAAATAATCTGAAAACAGGCACAAAATGGATGTTCTCAAAGAGAAGCAATAGGGTAATAATTTGGAAGTTATGGGAGAATTTTTTTCACAATTTACAGTACAATATTTGAAACGCTCTGTAATGTGTATTCAAAAATTCCTAAATCCATAAGATTTTCACATTTTTTTAAAATTTGAAAATGGACTTCCCAATTCTCTCACTACGCCACTGCTCACTATTGTCATCGAATAAATACTAGGCGCGTTCGGCAATTACCTCGGACCGCTCGGATTGATCGTTCGTTTATTACATCTAGATAGAGTTGAGAACACAAGAGGTGTACTCAACTCTATCTGACGACTATACTAAGCCTGCTGTAGGCGTAAATCTGCTAAAATTCTATTGGTTCCTGATATCTCAACTTATCGTAAAGAAATGAGGACCGTAGGCGTAAACCTCCTGAAATTCCATTGGTTCCTGATATCTCAACTAATTTCAACTAATTGAAGGAAGCACTACTCAAATAACGGAGCTTTCAATAAACATTTACTACAATACTATATGTATCACTCACCTGTCGGTGTCTAATGGTATTGAGAAAAAAGAAAGTTTGGGATTATTGGAACTATTGTTTTTGAAGTTCTATACGCTACAATTGTTAACCATTTTGGATTTAATTTGAAAATAACACAAAATTGAAACAGAACTAGATTGTTCGGCAAAGAACATCTGATCAATCGGAAGACAATCTTTGTGCTCACAGAGTATTTACTCCGAGCAAAGCGATTTCATCCACCGAACAGACTTCTGCCACAGGGTTTACCATTTTTAATATTTAAGAGTCATTTTCTGAGATTCTCAATGAGTTTTTATATTTGTCTTGAGTTGCATATCGGTGAATTTGTTAATAGTTGAAAATTGACATTTTTATTGTCACAAAGCAGTGCAGTTTTCGAAAGATGTCGCGTGAGAACAGAATTAATATTTTTGAAGAAAGGATTAAATATGTTTCAAGAATCAAAATCGTAATATAACAAAATGATAATGATAAAGTAATAGTTATATTGGTTATACGCATCCGATAATGAGAAATCGTAGATCATAGATATCCAATAAAAAGTAGAAGTAGAAGCACAGAAGAGGCTCTGTACCGTTCGTTCGTTTAAGATAAATCTGTACAATCTATGGTCACGTGACCACCAGCTCTGAGATGCTATTGCCGAACGCGTCTACTGTTGTCACAGTTGCATCGATTGCTATTATTTTTATCATTCCAGCTAACTCAAATGGGGGGTTGAAATGCTACGTCGAGGCACTGGCGCAGCCAGGGGGGTTTTGGTGTTACAGCCCCCCAAGGACACCAACCTTTCTTCTTTAATATGTTCAACAACATTTCTATGTTTCTGACATCATTTATAATATTTCACTTTTGCATGCGTTTGAACCAATTGCCGAAGCAGTTTTGCCACTCTGATTGAGACATCTCCAAAACATGCATTCTGAACGCATCAGCCGATTCTTCAGGTGTCGAAAAACGTTGACCTCTTATTTTACTTTTTACGTACGGGAATAAAAAAAAACGTCATTCGGTGACATGTCAGGACTATACGGTGGATGACTCATCAAATCGATGTTTTAAGTGCTCAAAATTTTAGTTGTTGTGCGAAAACTCGGATTGTCGTGGTGAAGGGTGATGCGTCTTCTACGGTTGGTTTTCATGATTTCTTGGAAGACAACTGGCTAACAAATGGTTGTGTACCTCTCAGAATTGACTGTTCTGCGTTGCTGTTGTGGTACGATTGCGACGTATCCAGTTTTTCCGAAAAAACACGCGCTTGGAAGTGCTTCGAGCGCGAGCAACTTTGGTTGGATTTGGCCCATCTTGAAACAACCATACAGTCGACTGCTGTTTACTTTCGGGCTCATACGCGAAATTCCACGATTCATCAAGATGTCATAGACGTACTTTGAAGCACTGCGATCGTATTTTTGGAGCATTTCTTTTGACCAATCGACACGAGCCGTTTTTTGAGCGATTGACGAATTGTGGGATTCAACGTTTTTTGACTACGTATAACCTTAAAAATGTCAAGCTTTACTATGGAGTTTCAGTTGGCAGATTTCAACACTAGGGTTGTCCAATCCGGAAATATAAAAGGCAACTCTCGTATTCATCGCAATGCGCCTCAGTTGAACTGAGAAACCTGCTCCCAAAAATTGGCCCCACAGTATAAAATAGGACCTATATCATCATATCATTATGAACTGATAAGATTCACCTAAACGGTTGTTATCAATTTGTCATGATTCGAAATAATTTTTTATCTATTTGCATTGTTTGGTAATTATATAATCTATATGAATCCACTTGAAGGTATTTAATGGACAATAATAATAAATTTGAGACCATAAACTTTTTTCAGCAGAAAATTATATTATCTGGATTTCTCAAATAAAATTCATGTACAACAATCAATCACCATTTGAGTGTAAAAACAAGGATTGTTTTCTGGGAAATGTTGGTGCTTAAATATTCACTGATATCGAGAGTTCAAAGCGTCAACAATAACTACGAGAAAGCATGAAAATATTGAGATATGTATCCTCAAAAAAATATGTAACTACAAGAAGTGGCATAAGCGGAATTGAAACAAACAATCTATTTAATAATAATGAGTTCACCTTCTCAAATTCAGCTTTGAATATTTTGAAATTTAAATAAAACTGTTATTCAAGACATAAAATAAGAAAATTGAAGATTATAATTTATATGTTATATATATAATTATAATATAAATAGGAACAATGCCAGGGGTGAAGTAAGAGATTGGACTAGAACATAAGCATTATAATAATGATAATAGTAGAATTTAAGGAGTGCAGTGTGGACAGCACTATGTCTTATCCACCTATTTTTATCTCGCATAAATCCAAGTGCTCGTAATTTACAACCCGAGTGGGTTAAGTGGTCTGGAAATCAAATTTTCTGATTTTGCCTCCGGTGAGATTAGAGCCCATCCTTATTTTATTCAGCATTCAGAAAATCTCTTCAACTTAACACTTTAAACCACTTGACCATCACATAACAAACTTTCTGAAGACAGGCAGTCAGCCAATTAAATCGGTAACCCAATTTTTAAATGACCACTGCAATCACAGAAAACACAAGCATAGCATTAGATGCTTTGAGGGTGAACCCTCATGCAGAATGTGTATTAGAAAAGAAGAGAGCCTTCCAGATTATCTTCAACCACAAAGCTTTCTTTCGATAGAGATTGAAGCACACCCACATATGTGGTAGGAAAAAGTGCCTCAATGGGAGATTTGGCCAGGTATACTATGCTATGATGCTTTTGAGAGTAAAATCTATGTTTCATCTGGTCTAGCAATCAACAATGTACAGTGAAAATATGTTCAGATGTATATTTGTTGATTGTTCATTGAGTGAACAGAATGCAATAATACTACAAATTGTGCAATTGATTTTCAGTAATGAACTAGAACTCACCATTTCCAGCCATGGGTTGATTTGTTACTGGTCCTGGATAACCACCTGGAGGAGGATATCCACCAGGGGCTGGAGGATACGGAGATTGTGGTCCTGGTGGATACTGAGCTCCAGGAGGAGGATACTGAGGCTGCGGTTGTGGATAACCCGGTTGGGGTTGTCCGTAACCCGGTTGTGGTGGGTAGTTGGCATCGTAAACTGGATTTGGATCTGCACAAAATATTATAGGTTATGGAAATTTTGTATATAATGTGAAAACTTTTTTTTAATTGAATAAAATCAATGTGTTGTTAACTTACGTGGATATCCTCCCCCTTGAGGAGCTGTCGGTGGGTAAGACATGCTGTAAAGAGTCAAATTAATTGAACTTTTTTAATTGGTCAAGTGCCAAGTCTTAGAGTGAGTGAAATGTGTAATAGAGATTAATATATCACAATAAGTACATATAGAAACAGAAAACTGATGTTGGGTCGTGTTTGACCTTGATATTCGATATTGAAATGTACAAAACTTTGCTACATTTGTATTAAAAATTTATTCAATGTATGTGATATCGCAAATTACAAGTGCCGATAGTAAACATATCATAGAACTCACCTTATCTTAAAGCCAAAAATAAATCACACGCGAGAATACTATCAAATATACCAGTATATTAAAATAGTTTTATGACATAACAACACGTGAATGAAGAAAAAATAATGTTGAAACAGTTATATTATATCTGTGTACAATATTTGAATAGATGCGATAGACTAGAAAAAAATCTGAGCGCCTTGTATAAAAAATTCGCAACGCATTACCTAATCTCAAAATCTCAACTTTCTGAGATGGAAAACTGTCAGAATTCGAAAACTCCCTAACCCGGCTAAAAATTCAGACAGTGCTATTCATACAATGTTGCTAACTGCTTGAAAGTTTTTCCCCTAGACAAGCCATAATGACATGGCAGATCATTTACTTTTTTTTATTTCTTGAAAAAATAAAGTTATAATCGCATTACAATTGCAATCAATAATGTCTTTGGTGTAGATTCACTTTTATATACAGATATCGTGGTAGGAACCACCTTGGTTGATAATACTGAACATAGAGTACCCTGCAAACACAGGACATTAATCATGCTGCACCTCATGAATCCAAAATCCCTAAATAACTTTTGTCAGATATCTTGCCACCAAATTCTTTGTAAACAGTTTGATATTTAAAATTCAAATGAGGTAAAGGTGTTTTATTCCTCTGAAGGCAAAGTGAGTTAAGTTTATTTTTTATTATAAACAATGCAGGAAATTCCTCGTATAGCGCTATTTTGTAATGGATGAAAGAATTGACTAATCAAAACTGGAATTAATCGTTTTAGGAAAATTAATGCCCAACAAAGATTGCACATTGTATCCACAAGATCTCAGATGAGCATGTGATATCTACATCAAAACTTTCTGTACTGAAAATAAGTAGGTATTGAGGTTGGTTACACCGGATATTCTCATGGATGCATAGTTAAGGTGATACCAACAAGTTTGAAAATTTTGCCTATTTTACTGAAAAAGTTCTCAAGTTGATTTTAAAGCTTTTGTAATACATGTTATACCTTAGACTATAGTCTAAGTATACTATATTTCCCATTGGAAATACTTTAAACCTATATTAAACTACAAGCTCTTCATGTTACAACTTGCAGACTGAAGGTGAAGGTAATTTAATATTCAGTCGTAAGACCAGATCGATGAATCCTTTTAGGTTTGGAGTTAATTTTGAGAGATGTGGAATTGATTTTGAAATAAGTTTTTGGTGGAATCACCAAAGGAGACTTGTCCATCTGTGACTCAATGATATGATTTTACTTTGAATATTTTTCTGTAGGAGGAGATAAGGAAATATTTCTCTACTATGTAAGAGAATTCTATTAATAAATAATAGATTATAATGCAACAAATAGCTTAATGAGCTTAGACTAGTTATGGCTTGTAATTAAATGCTGTTTAGTTAAAAGAAAAAATTTCAAACACAGCTGACATTAAAGAAATTTTTCAACAACATACTTTTTCACATAAGTTGGTACCTAGTGTGTAAGGTTTCCAGATTGTTATTAGCCATTGTATTGAAGCATAGTTGACTTTATAGTTATAGTAAGAGATCTGGAATTGATGTTATAGGAGTTTTTGGTGGAATCTCCAATGGAGAATTCTCTATTTGTGACTCTCATGCAATTATGATTTTTCTTTGAATATTTGTCTAGGAGGATAAAATGAAATATTTATCTACTATGTCCTAAGAAGAGCTAAAAGAATTCGGTTAATAAATGATAGATCATAACGCTATAGAAATAGCTTAATGAGCTTGGACTAGTTAGTAGTATGAATTGAGGGATGAACAGCGATGTGAAGAAGGCTGTTAGATAATAAGAAAACATTGCAAACACGGCTGACATTAAAGAAAATTTTCAACAGCATTATTTTCACTTAGGTTAGTACATAGTGTGTAAGATACCCAGAGGGTTATTGTAATGAAGCATAGTAGACTTGATAGTTACAATAAGTGATCTGGAACTAATTGTAAAAGGTGTTTTTGGTGGAATCTCCAATGGAGAATTGTCCATTTGTGACTCTCATACAATGATTTATCTTTGAATATTTGACTGTAGGAGGATAAAATGAAATAATTTATCTATTTCCTCAAGGGAGATAAAGAATTCAGTTAATAAATAATAGATCATAATGCTATAGAAATAGCTTAATGAGCTTGGACTAGTTATGGCTTGTATTGACCTATATCATATGGGAATTGAGGGATGGACAGCAATGTGGATAAGGCTGTATAATAATGAGAAAACATTTCAAACACAGCTGACATTGAAGAAATACTTCAGGAAAATAAGTTAGTACATAGTGTATATGGTACTAAGAAAGAATATAAGCCATTATAATAAAGCATAGTTGACCTTATAGTTACAGAACCTGACTTCATCGAAAAGGAATGCGTTCCTAATTCGTTCAAACTGATAGTTTTTCCAAAAAAACCCGGGTTCTTTGAATTGATAGAGGATTTCTGGGATTCCCTATTTGAAGATGCGTATTTGCGACGATAGAGGTCGCTGAGTGGCTCTCAAGTCGAATGTTTATGTTTGCTTTGGTAAACCGGGGGGGTTTGTCTGTCCTTGCGCATACCAAAGAGGTGGAAGCTTGTTGACGTGCGCAGAAAGAATATTGAAATTCATTAAATTGCTTTGGCATCCGTGTATCGAAGATGTAAGTAGTCCCGAGTTGGCCCCTCGTGGCTGTACGTTAGACGAACCTAGTCGGTAATGAACATATTGCAAAGATGGCGACATGTGCATAATTATTTGTGAGATGGATTGCATACACAACAGAAGTGCTACACAACAAAGAGCATCCTACGGAAGATACGGAGTTCAGTGCCCTTTTTGAAGGAGTTTTGATAGTTGAAGTATTTAGACTGATTGAAAACAATGCGTGAGTTTAAAGTTGTCGTGTTAGGTTCGGGTGGGGTTGGAAAAAGTGCATTGACAGTACAGTTTGTTTCTGGTTGTTTTATGGAAAAATACGACCCTACCATTGAGGACTTTTATCGTAAGGAAATCGAGGTGGACAACTCGCCCTGTGTGTTAGAAATTTTAGACACCGCTGGTACAGAACAATTTGCCAGCATGCGCGATCTCTATATTAAGAATGGCCAGGGCTTTGTAGTGGTATATAGTTTAACAAACCACCAAACATTTCAAGATATTCGGACAATGAAGGAATTGATAACCAGAGTTAAAGGTACCGAGAGAGTTCCCATTTTACTTGTAGCTAATAAAGTCGATTTGGACCACCAGCGAGAAGTGACTTCTTCAGAAGGTAGCAGCCTCGCAGCACAATGGGGATGTCCCTTTATCGAAGCCAGTGCTAAAAATCGAACGAATGTCAATGAGGTGTTTGCCGAGATCGTGCGTGAGATGAACTTTAGTCCAGAAAAAGAAAAAAAGACTTATTGTTGCTGCAGTTTACTCTAATCATGTGGCCCCGTTACGTTGAGCGAAGTGAAACGCCAATAAGGAGATTTATGCAGTGCACAGTGAACAAGAAGTGTTCTTACATGCCGAACTGTCTCGGCTGAATCACCAAGTTAACCACTTCATTGTTATTTACTGATGTCGATGAGTATTCTGAGAGAAATTGTAAATCACCCATCTACTCGACATTGAAATTTCAGATAATATTGTTACGCCCCTGTTCTGTTCATCAAAAAACATACATAATATAATATACCCTACATAATGTGGGGGTGGAGGAATTGTACAGTGGTGTGACAAATATGTTTGGGGTTTTACTGTTGGGTAGATGGGTATATCAAAATTCAGTCAGTATGCTGAGTGCTGAACAGCAAAACCACCGTTTTAAGACTATAAGCTCATTTCTAGTATACCTACTTACTCATTGATAATATATTATAAGTAATGGCTTAGAACAGCACAATATATTTTTATACATTGAACAAAGTCAACGCGAACGATACATAAATATTTTATTTAGAAATTTTTGAACCAACTCATATCTACCACCAGATCTTTACTACCTATTAATGATAGTGCCTGAATGATTCAACGTTGTTGCAATTCGACTGTTCAAGCATAGAAATAGATGGTACCCACATGGCCTAAAAACTAGCCACATGGTTGCTAAATCAAACCGGCCAATATCATCTTGGTGCCCATTAGCATGTGAGCTCATATTGTACATATTAGAAGACTAACATTATTTTATCGAAAAATCTGTGTTTTGTAATATAAAAACTACTATGTGATGGATGAATGATGGATGAGTGATCAATTTACTAAATAAATACGATTTTGTAAGTATTCAAATGTTGCCGATAGTGTGTGTTCTGAGAGCCAAAAAGGATTTGTGATATACGTATTATAATAAAAATCAAGTGCAAAGTACTTCTTTTCTTTCAAATTCACAAATCCATCAAATGCAAACATGTCCGTTTTCAATACAACTTAGTCAGGATGCAGCAAAATACGGTTTTCCGTACCTAAAACAGACAAATTATCGTCTTTTGACTACAATAACGCTTTTGCTATATGCTTGTTATATTCCTCAAATATGTACATAGGAATAGCTAGAGAAATTAATGTGTTAAGTGCTTCATATTGTGAAATATTCAACGGCAAACAGGAGAATACGTCCAAAAAATTTGGAAAAATGTGTACCTACTACCTTTTGGATTGTCTGCAGCGAAGCCATAGGTGTAATGAATCTCCTCAAAATATCGTTGAAGTTCTTTCAAAACTGTATTTTATGTATGGTTTTTGCCAATCAAGTCAAGTTATTGTGTTGATGGCTGTATGCACCGCAAAATTGAACAAGTTAAGCCGGGCTAAAGCTTTGATTTTTTTTATGCTCTAGCCTAGCCTAATGTGCTATTATGCATACGGACCTTAAACTCTCGAAAATTTATCTGAAATTTTAGTGTCCGCGCTTCTACTTTTTGTCCACCCAGTTTCTGTACAAGAAAAGAAAATATATTGTTTGGTGGGTTTATTTATATAGTCTTATAATTATGAACGATTTTAGCCAAGCAGGAAAAATGTCTGTAGGTGGACAATTTACATATCTTCATCTGAAATTAATCATTTCCGCTTCGCAATAAATAATTCAATCTCTAGACGCATTTCATCACTGTTTCTACGAATATTCAATTTTCCTAAAATTGTTATTTGATTTGAAGTTGTTTCTTTAGTTGTTCTAAAGTGATTTCTTGAACCATGTTTCCAAGATAATTATACAAATGGCCTTGGAATGCATGAAGGTCACTGGAGTATTAAATGTGAAACTGAAGAAATACCTTTTTATCTGTATAGGTAATACTATTCATCAGCTCTGTCGATATACATCAGTTAACAATTCATTGAAACGTGACGATAACTCATTTACTTCTGAAATGAATTCCGCCTATCCGAATGGGCTACCTGTTGAAATAAGTTTTTTCTCAAATTTGTGTGCAATATATTTAAAAAAAAACGTGATATGAATTTTTACAAATAATCTTCAGCCAAAATTACACAGGCTAAGCCATTTGCAATGAAAATGCTAGTTTTAGAGGGTGATTGTTTGAGTACAGACGTGTTTATCTGTTACTTACGAAGCTGTAATTTTTCGATAGTTGATGAAAAAAGTTACGCCCTCATACGAAACTTCCTCTTCAATTTTCTAGGTCCGAAGGCCTGTTCCTTCATTAAAAGTTGACCTCTTTCAAAGTCGATTCCGTCGCTCTATCTTTTTCTTGGAATTTGTCGCCCATATCTCTAGCAGTTTTCACTAATTTGTTCTCCGTCATTCGTCGTTGGCTTATTTCTTTAAAATCTTCGAAAATTCTTTTTTTGTGAACTGTGAGGGCGTCAATATTCGTTGATGCACCCTGTATGGTTTCTTCAAGTAGTTCGAGAGAGATGATGAAATTGGTTCAAATTGTTTGTTGTAACGCCGAATCAAATACGCACCTGGAAAAAAATGAATAAAATATTCATTTTTTTAGGCAATTTTCAAGAGGTCTTAACTTCAAGAGAAATGAATATTTGAAAAGGGGAAATTGTAGTGACAGGTGTCTGGTTTTTAGATTAGAACTTAAAGAAAAAATTTTTTTCATCTACGAGAGTGGTTTAATTTTCGAATGAATAAACAAGCTATTCTATTCCTATTTTGGTTGAGTAGGAAAAAAGTATTACACGCTCGTACGCCAAAAAAAACCTAGAGAAATTTTGACAATTTTTTGTCGCCGGCATTTCTTAGATAACTCAAAAACCACTGATTCTACAAAATTCTAATCCAAAAACTAGACACTTGGACATGCAATCTTTTCCAGTGACATGGAAAACCTTCTCACGCTGTACATATGTGGGAAGGTAATAGCGATTTATTTTAATGGACATTTTTAAAATTATTGCCGATCAATCCGAATAACCCATTGTATCGTTTTCGATTGGAATTCCATTCGTTTTTCAATTAGTCGCCATCGGAAATACCTGTTGAATCACCGGAGTTATTCCAGTAGTTCAGGATTATAGTCGAAATATCAGCTTTTACAATTTTACGAATCAATTTATTGCTCGTACAGAATTCCTGGTCATTATGAATGATTCACCATTGAATTCGATACCAATTTTTTTCGGCTGCATAATGAATCACATTGTGTGAATATTTTATGTAAATCTACGGTGTTCTAAAACTCTAATCAAACTACTCCCATGTTGATTATACGCGATATAAACAGTTGAGTAATTGATATGCTTCAGGTTAAATAATATTTCAACATTTGGAGCTATATAAAACGAGTTTGTGTAGGGAGGAATATGGTTCTCAACCGGATAATATGAACCCATTTCTTTTATCGCTTGCGAGGTACAATTTGACACGTTCGATCCAATGTTTTATTTATTTATTTACCGAAATACACAGAAGTTATGATATTTTTACACTATGTGTATCTCACAGAAGCAATCAAATTACCTGTTCGGGAGCTTAATACAATAAAACATTCTACATTGTGAATTATAAACCAAAAGAAGTGAAAATCTACAAATTACCAGTCAATACAACAGAGGTGTCTTCCGAAAAGGAAATAAAGTCCGGTACAGTGTCGAGCATATTATTCAATAATCATAAGATAAACAACAGCGACCCCAAAACAGTGCCCTGAGGAGCTCCTGCACTCACTCAACATCATTTACAATTTTTTACCCTATGACATCTTCTTTCCAAATATGTACTATGAAGCTGATGAGCTCTACCTCTAATTCCATAGTTACTCAATTTTACCGATAAAAATTTTATGATCAAACGTATATCAATTTCCTATACTCCCTGACAAAAAAGTATCCAGAAATTTGAAATTAAACTCAATTAAACTTCTTCAATATTTATCTAATCTTCAAAATAAGCTCCATTTGAAGCAGTACACATGTGGAATCGTTTTTTCCAATCATGGAAACATTTTTGTAGGCGTTTTTAGGGATAGCCTTAAGCTCCTTCTGTCAATTTTCTTTTATGGCGTCAAATATGGTTGCCTGAAACGTTAATTTCGGTCTGGAGAAAAGAAAAGAGTCACACAGAGCTGGATCAGGCGAATGAGGTGGCTTGTCCATGGTATTCATCGAGGTTTTACCGTTTACGGCTCATTTTTCCCCATCCATTCTGATGTTAGTTCGTTTGTGTGTCGTATTCATTGACCCATGTCTCGGCACCAGTTATGATCCGTCCCATCAACGTGAGATCAAAATTCGCACGATCCAGCATGTATACTACTACCTGCATCCGGTACTCGTTTCGAAGAAAATTCAGCTCTAATGGAACGAGCGCAATTGGTTCACCAAAATCAAAAGAGTGAGTTCTCAAAAGATGTTGAGAACTAAAAGAGGGATGACGATATTTTATCACAATTTTCTTGATTTTTTCGACATTATCGTTGGTTGAAGAGGTCCGCGGTCGTCAAATCTTCGACAACCGTTTTTAAAGGCCTTGATTATATTGATGAAGAAAACTGATTTTGTCAAAAAATGTTGTTTTTCCAACTAGACTTTTAACCGATGTATAGATTCTTGATTTACGATGCAATGGATGGAATTTCCCGAACATTTCCATTCAGCAATGGGCATGATCGTTGAATTATAAGGAATCCAACGAGAAAATATTTATTTTGTGGCCGAATACTCATACAATATCGAATGATGCCAGTTTTTGAATAAAAACTAAAAATTTGCTAGTTTCTTAATGACTCAGATTCTTTCTACCTTTAACACCCCGAATTCAACAAACACGTGAAACGATAATCAAGAATCACAAATGATTCGATATCCAGCTGCATTTTTTCAGGCAATAAAGGCAAAGTAAACTTGAAGGACTTCTTGAAAATTCAAGTTCAGCCTTCAAGTATAAATCCCGAACAAGGGTGTGCTTTGTCTTAAATTGCTTTCGAACAGTTGAATTATTCTGAAGAGCCACCTATTTTCAGACTAATATACTCACGACGAACCTCGTGAAAAGGGGACTGAATTTCCGGACTTCAAACGGCCCTTGAAAGAAACATATGTTTTCAGTTAAATGAATCATTATAATCGCGAAGAAATTTATAATGCCATAAATAAGGCAACTTCCTTCCTAATCTGTAATAGGAACACTGAACACATTAAAAAAATGACGTTTTGATTGAAACAAAACAAGATTTTGCTTATATAAACAATATTCCAAAGTTGTTAAAATACATGTGCCACTTCGTCAAAATGTTTGCAAACATAGCTTGAAACAAGGGTATACCCAGGATTTATAACAGGGTGAGAGCAAACTATCACATTGTCCATGGTCGGCAAATGAAAACAAAGCTCTGATATTTCAATTGTATTTAAATTAATATTAATATTTTTCTTGGATCCAACCAAAATATTATTCACTTTGCTGTCCTGATTTTCCTTCAAAAAATTTCGATGCATTCTGATCAAATCCAACCCAGTTAGTCTATCATCACCCATTGTTCTCCTAAAAACAGATTTTACCCTTCGTAAGGTATCAGAATATCTTTCCATGGTAGCATTAGTGAATGTGAAGATGGAGGATGAAGATAAGCTAAAACAGGTGTGCTTTCGTTTAAGAATCTAGCAATCTTAAGTCGAAGCTGGAGAATCAAGAGAAGGAATGATTATTGACCGATTCCAGTGTTCAACTGTAAACTCAGAGGGAGGATTGCTACAGTTTACTAGCTTTTGAGTACGCGTGGTACTGATAACTCAACACCTACGTTCTCTGCAATATCAAGTGATTTTTTTAAATAAATCATAAGAACCATTTTCCGACATCTTGTCGATTATCTCTGATTATATCTAGAATATCATCAATATTTTTCTTTTTAATAACCAAATCCATACTTTTAACAACTGGTCTCACAGATGTAAAATATTTTACTGACAAAGGAAACATGAATAATTTTATTCATTAGAGTTCATCAATTAAATTTTTAAATGTTCTTGAAAAACCCAAACAACAACCAAAATATATAAAACAGATAACAAAAAATTTGCAGAACAGAAAAATATTCATATTTTATATGTAATTTTTTTTTTAAATTTAAAACTATTCAATTGATATTTTCTTACACATAATTCTCTTAATTCTCTGTAGTTAAACAAACAAGATTATTTTTTTCACTTACATTTCCATTGTTTATTGAATAAGTAATTGGTTTTAAAGAATTTATTAAACTTTTATTTATTCACATTCTGAAATTATGATATGAAATACCGAAAATAATTCATTTTATTTTTTTTTCAGTTATTATTATCGAGATGAATATTTTCCTTATTTTAAGCACAAGGATATTTCTGAAATTTCAAAAACTATAAAAAAAAATTACAATTTGTTTATAACAAATTGTAAATTTGATAAACAATGAAATTGTCTGTTATGTTATGTTAATTTGTAGAGAACCGTCAATTATGAAATAAATTCTTAACTAATTTTTCAAACAATAAAAATATGCAAAAACGTTTATAAACTATTAAAAATTATTATTGAGGATCTTTAAATCTTTAGTTATAGTTTCTTAAGATTCTATAAGAAAATTTTCTTCAAAAATATTGAGATAATCCATTTGTTTACAGAAATTTCATGGAAATAATTTTTTTTAGTTATTAAATGTTTTTTGTTGACATAAAAACGGTTAGTGTTAGTAATAAATAAAACAAACACATTACATTGAATTTTTTTTTGTTGAATCCAAACTATGTTCAGAAACAAAGTATTGATTTCTTTTAAGCTCTTTTCACACTATTTTATTTTTTGGTTATACAAGAATGACTCCAGAAAGTGAAAAAGTTTTATGACACTTATTCAAATATTTTGTTGATTTACAATGGTAAAGGAGCCCCGGAAAAAGTTGTCAATTGACATAAGTTTAGTTTATTGAAAAATTAACTGCAACAAAAAATTCCAACAGAAATCAGTTCTTTGAAATGTTGAGATTTTATTATATATTTTTTTAAATGTACTATACAGGATGTCCCGAAATTCAACGTCAAGCGGTTACTGGGCGATATGCTAGTTTATACTAGTTCTAGCAAAAATAAAAAAAATTCTATGTCACTTGGTTAAGTGGTAATATGTATATTTTTGTAGTCACAAATTTTCCAATTTTGCTGTGATTTTTTTTAAACGTAATCCTATTGATTACAGTCACGAATCCAGTGTTAGGTACAATTGTTTTATTTTTATTTTTTTTTTAAATAACCTTGCTATTGATTACAGTCACAAATCCATTGTTAGGTACCATTGTTTTATTTTTTTAAATTTTTGCTAGAACTGGTATAACCTAGCATATCGCCTAGTAACCGCTTGGCGTTGAGTTACAGGACACCCTGTATATGTACCCAAAGAATTATTCTAACTTACTTGCGAAGCCGCATTTTCAACCTCAAAACGCCGCACAGAAGGCAATTTTCAACGTTAAATTAAAATTATTAATAATATAAGTACAGTTCCTTGGGATTGTAATTTATTTCTAGTAGATTTCCTCTACTTATTGTTGAAAATCTATTTTTGGAAATGAAAATTAAACAAAACTGTCTTCCGATTTCGACGTAAAACTTTGAAGTTAATGATCAGAACCACTTGGTGAGTTATTATTGGAAATTAGTTATTGGAAAAACTAATTTTGAAATGTCAATAGTTCCGGAACCAATGGTTCGGCTTTTGCGAAGTCAAGCGGTGCATTTATACCCTGAAGGTCACTTATATCTGGTATGTTTTGAGTACATGTTGACTGTTCTTATTTCTACGGTAGGTCCAATAAAATAGACGTCCACGCTGATTGATTCAAAATGTTGTGCAAGAAGAATTTTCAATATTCAACGAAGCCAGTTATGAATGAATCGAATGAGTCATATGTAAGCAGAACATCACGTCTATACGTAAATATTCATATTCATGAGATAGGAAATTTGAATTTGTCGATACCGAGTATTCAATTAACATAATTTTGGGAATGAACCGTTCGAGGAACTTATCTTTACATTGCTACGAAAAAACGTTTAATAGTTGTACGAAATCTGGTAGCTGGAATTTCTGAAAAAGGATTAGAAATATATTTGTTACGTAAAGTTTTCAAATTTTTTTATTTCATTTTTCGCCAGTAATTGATCTTTCATTGGAAGAAAGTTTTATTCATGTACGTAGATGACTGAGTAGTGTCTTTGATATGATTTATCTAAACGCATACATACTATTAAATAATCCCTCATAACTAGACAGGGAGTAAATTAAAAAATCCTGTATCGATAACGTTATAGAGCTGAAGACAGGGAGGGCAATTTCATAATACATATTTTAAAATTTAATGGGATAATAAACAGCTAAAACGAAAAAAAAACACCAAAAGGATCAAAAACATTTCGCAAACCCACGTTTTCTATGTAGATTCATTATTAATAGAAATTGAAGGAATAAAGCTTTTACAAACAGTAACATTTTTTTAAGGTTAATTCATATAATACTCTACCTAGCGGAAAAAATTAAAGGATAAAAATAATTCCAAATTCTGTAGCGATTTTCAACAGGCCATTTTCACGGAAACTTTTTCGTCAAAAAGTATACTAAAATACGAGCATGATTATATAGGTTTGTGAATTAAATAAAAAATCTCAGAAATGAATCAGAATCTAGCTTATATTTCAGCTAATATCTAACCCTTTTAAAATAAATGTTGGCACCCAGAAATTTCACAAAAACAGAAATAATCACAGATTGGGGGGGGCACATATTATCTCTTTCTATGCAAGCGAATGATTTGAATTTTTTCAAGGAGTTAGAGAACTTGTTCTGTCTGGCATATTGCTCCATTCTCTTTTATACACAGTATCCAACAAAAAATCATTAAACACATTGATAATGATCTGAATTCCGAATAATGACAATGACAATTAGGTTAACGACTTTGAATATCACCTTTGTTGTTGTCAATTGTTCACGCTGTAGTGGTATTCTGTTCGATCCATCGCATTTCACGAAGGTAATATGCTTATTCTCCCAACAATGAGCATACGAAAAAATTAATTATTTACGTTTATCTTATAAACTTCAGAGAACGTGACTTGATGAATGAAACAATAGGAATTACTTTTTCTCCTGCTCTCTCAGAAGTAAAACACCGTGTTTGAAGATAACTTTCATAAGAACAGCGGCTTGAAAAATAATCAGCTTTGTTGAACATTGAGAATCTAAAAACAGAAGGTATGTTCTGTATGAACCTCAAGATTCGCAGCTGATGGCCCGAAGAACTCAAATCCGGATATATCAATAAGTGACATGAAGTTTACATCCTGTCTGAAGCCGATATGCAACTTACGATATGAGTTTCGAACCACTTCCTTGTAATATAGGGGGGCTGCGTTAAATTTCACTAGGAATTTCATATAGATCAGAATTCATAACAATAAGATTTGAAAGAATCGAGCACCGTTGTAAAAAAAGTTTATTGACCATTGTTCGATTGTTAATTAACAGGGTATTTTCCTAATCTCCTAAGGCATATGTGATGGGATAAAAGGTACCAATAATTTTAAACGTATATGCTTCATAAAATTCTGTAACAAATACTCATGAAATTTTATTGATTGTTACACTATAATTTTCATAGCTATTTAATTTTTAATTCCTGATAATGTTGATTAGCAATAATTTCTGATTAATATTCAGCTGTACTTATTTTCATATTAGGCATCAGGGACAATTTCTATTCTAATCGATCTACAATTTTGAATTTCGAATACAAAAATAAGTATCCTAAAATTCTCATTTAAATTGCACGCATTGAATATTTTCAAGTATTTGAAGTTTCTGTGTGTTGGTAGGACTGACCGAAATTACTATGCCAAACATGAGCGCGGTTTTTCAACTAGTTTGTTTATATTATGACAGCTGACTCGTTACAAATCCTGGTAAAGGCTTATGCAGACTATTTTATCGAAAACCCAAGTGTACGAATATTACAAACCTTTAAAAACGGTCGGAAGTTGAAGCCTAGAGGAAGAAAAACCAAGAAGGCATATATGAATATCGCTTTAAATCTCATACGTGCAACATCAATTGACTTGCCGTGAGTTTGTAAGCCTATTGTTCGAAGAAACTGAAAGAATGTTCAAACCACAGATAACAGTTCTATCGATTTGACACTTAATGAAAATTGATAAATTTGCAGATATTTTCAGTTTTTTTATAAGCCATTATTTGTTTGTTGAAACTTTGGTGGAAAGAACAATAAGGTATGATGGTTATTGCCCAAATAATAATTCTACACAACTAGAGGAGACATGTCTGATTTTGCTTGATTAGCTAAAGAACCATGCCACATGAGAGTTCCAGGGAGTTTCATAAGTTGTTTTTTTGGGCAATCACTTAAAATATATGGTTTTGATGTATTAGTGCACATTCACTGGGACATCCGGTGAGAATTTGCACTGACGAAAGATGAAATTCAACCTGAATCCTCAAAACGATGCACAATGCAACATTTCAAAAATTGAAATATGAGCCCTATACTCGATTCGCTCGCTATATTTCATCTACGTGACATTTAGATGCGAAAAAAACGATTTTATTCATTGTGAATTATATCCAACGATTTTATTCATTGTGAATTTGAAGAATAGCACAGATGTAGAGATGTTTAGGTCGGTTGAGCATATTACTCTTGCATATCTAAATCATCATTAGTCGCAGTTGAAAGTATTTTCAAACATATTCATGCTTGAGACAATTTTTAGGACTTTACGGTTCAAGAAGAAATCATTTCTGTGAACGACGTGCACCATGGATAATTTTTATCCGTTTTGAGTTCAATTTATCTGGTAAAAGACTTATTATTATTTCAATTTTTTTACACTCAAGTTGCCTGTTACCTGAGGGTGCCGGACTATCTTCCAAATCCAAAATTGGACCAAGAATGGTATATACACAGTGTTCCTAGTTAGTATTCAATCATCATTGACATAATTTCCAATCTTTCTGTGTATTCCTATAATAAGAAATCCCCATCAATCATGATATCGTGAAGGAATGGTAACAACTGCACAAAATAGTTGACAGTTGTAATCCAATATCTCCGTCAAGGTCAACACCAACAAAATTATTTGGCCTTCTATAGAAATTACATCCCTCTTTTAGTGGTTCAATCACCAGATGTTTTCTTTCCATTTTGTAGAAACTAATAAACAGAGACCCCTGTAGAAGCAAAGTGATAGGGTAGCATTCCTCTGAATTTATTTGAATTGAGAAGATTTCAGGAATGTGAAAAAAAAATTATTCAGGGACGTACTAGAAGAAGGGGATGATTTTTGTCAGATGATCACCATAATCGATAACAATAATATTTCAATACGATCTTTTTTACTTCAATCTAGATTGTTTAATGTATTTAACTTTGAATTTGATATTTGAGCGACAGTTATGTACATTCTCGATACTTCTGGTTTGATAATTAATTTATTTACCTGAATGTTTTCTCAAGATACTGTAAAAAACTCAAAAGGAAGACTAAACCCTGTTGTAAAAATTAGAAATACGCTTTTGTTTACGGAGGTATACGGAAGGTCCTATATATAATTATAAAATTGCGCGTACCTGCAAGATTCAATTCATAAATATTGCCCTTTTCGTACAAAACACGTTTACATGATTCCTTCCATGCTTTATTCTAATCTTTCAATAACTCTACGTGACCTTGATCGCTATGCATTCTTGATTTTAATAACAAACTTCACTACAATATGGCTTTTATATTTCGTTAAATTATTTGTTTAAACGACTAGAAATTGAATAGATTCATTGAATTGCATTTCATTTTTTCGATAATTTTGGCTTTGTTGGTGAAAAATAATGCTTTGAACTTATCTTTGTTCAATACACCTTTCTTTCTTTTTATCTATGGTATTGTTAAAAGTCCTCTATTCAACTTTCAACTAGGAAATTTCGATGCAAAGATGTTGGCTATTTGCGTTTGCACAATGACGTGATACAACAAAGACTTGATAAACGAGGAGAAGAAAATATTATAGAATTATTTCCATAATTCTGCTTTCTTGTTAGCTCAGTATTTCTAGAGACAGATATTTGAAGATTACAGCAAAAATAAAGACTAGCATCCTAGAAAATGAAAGAGATCAAAAATCCCTTATTTTATTCATCTTATAATCTTGTTATTTTATTTCATCGACGCTTGTTATCTTGTAAATTTGTACTCTTAATGTTTCATTTTGAGGCCTTATATTTTTTTTACATTTTTTCTTAAATTGACTCAATAACATAATTAATTACTATAAATTAAGTTCTCATCATTGTTTATATTTAAATTTATGTTAACCCTTTCACCTTGCTGCAAAGAGCCAGATAGTTGAAGTATATATAAGTACTTTCAGATATATTTTTCACATATGTGCATTCGAACCTGACACACCCTGTATATTCAATTATACTTGGAAGAAGCGCCCTTTTATAAACTATTCATGACCACATCTCAACTTGTTCTTTCAGGCTCAGTGAATTTTCAACTTGATACGATTTGATGTGACGTTCAAGTTGTTCTTTCAAAGACTTCCAGCAGTAGTCCAAAAAAATTATGAAAAAAAATATACAGGCTGTTTCTGATTTCAACAGATGATTCCTTAGAGAAAATTAAGGGAGGGTCTCCATACATCTTTATGTTCAACACCCTTTTCCCTGCAAGAAACATTCGTTTAAACAATTTTTTCAGTAAACTTTCATTTAGTTAGAAAAAATGATCGAAGCCTTTTTGAAACTGTCTAATATTAGAGAAAATCGGGACAATAAAATTATTCCTTTGATAGCACTTCACTTGATTTTCATCTAGACTTTCGGACGGGTTTCAAAAATTATAAGAAACAGATATCCGTTTACCCATTTGAGACGATAGAGCCATTTGCCCTAAAATCAAATTGAATCTCAGATCTCATCTGATCATCATCAATTCGGTCTAGAAAATCGAGAGTCATTAGAGGGTTGGATGTTCTAAATTATGATGCAATTTAGAAAATAAGATAAAGTGGAAACAGCTGCTAGTATAATTAACAATAACAGTTCGAGAAATTCATTTGATTTCGAATGAGAACGTATTGGGGTATTTAGTGATCTTAAGGAGGTAACCATGGTAGCCATTTGAAAAAGAAGCATATCATTTGGAAAACAAGCCACCAAGCCCTTGACCTCACGTCCGTGTCTTCAAAATTTTTTTTTTGAAGTTATGAAATGACCGTAACTTTTTTGGGGTACTCGTAATGACAAAAAAGAGTCATACACCACTTGGTCCTTCGCATCTAATATGGTTCCTTGTATAGTATCTAAGGGTGGTTCTTTTAAATAAACTAAGGAGGGTCTTCCATATAACTTTTTGTTCAACACCATTCTGTCCCAAACTTACGGAAGGATGAAATTTGGTATATACAGGGTGAGTCTTTGACTACTGCGTTAATTTTAACCATAAGTTTTTGTGATCAAAAGGAAAACTTTTTTCCCATACCGCTTTTCCATATTCAGCTGCGTTAAAAAGTTATAAGCATTGTAAGTTTTCACATTGGGCAGATACCCCTCTGTAGTCCAGTTTAGTTTGAATGAAAATTACCTTCCACAGCATCCACTAATGAATCTGATTTGTTTAAAAACTCTCCAAAATTGGGACAACTAGTAAGCAGGCGTTCAACGGGTATTGTAGCAGTATTCGCATTCGGGTGGATCTTCTGAGGTCATTAGATGGCTGTGGATTAGTCTGGTGTGTCCTATTCGAAGTCTTCTAGCAACAGTTTTATCCCATCTTTCCAGTCTAATATTTGGTGAATCCCTGATTTTGGGTTGAATCGTGTGTAAGCTGGTATTGTTTCTATCCCATTCAGCTTCCATTCCTGGAAGGTCTTCTAGTTTATAGCGATCTTACAATCTGGGTCATTTGAAGGTCGGTTGTTCGCGCTCGATTTGCATGCTGGTCCGCAGCTTCGTTTCCTGGTATACCAGTATGTGATGGGACCCAGATTAAAGAGGTAGAAATATTCTGATTGGACTTCAGAATGTGGCATCTTTCTTGAATTTTACAGACCAGTGGATTCTTTGAAAAAATGTTTGTCATGGATTCAATTGCAGATAAAGAGTCTGTCACCACTGCAATCTTCTGATCAGGACCTGCAGAGGGACTTGTAGATTGCAAAGAGTTCTCCAGTAAATATGCTACAAACGAATGGAAGTTTGTACGCTACTGGGACATCAGTCTGGTCAATGATCGCGCATGCTATTCCCTGGTCATCTTTCGAAGCATAAGTATATAATAATATGTCGAATTTTTCATGTTCAACAAGCTCAAAGAAATTCTGTTTGATAATCATTCCTGTTATTTCCTCTCTGGTACAACATCTATGCAAAGATGTGTTTAGTGTTGGTTGGTGTCTTGTCCATGGAGTGTGTTCCGAGGTAATGACAAATTAAAGTTTGTCTCTCTCATTTTCTGCAGTGCAACTCTTGGGATTGAGAGCACCGTCATAGGTTTTATAATATGAGGCTCTTGTAAATTTTTGAGTAGATGGTAAACTGGGTGGTTCGGCAAAACAGACACCCTGGAAATGTAGGTGAGGAGTACTTGCTGCCGACGGAGGTTGAGTGGAATCTCCTGTGCTTCAACATGTAGACTTGTTGGGCTTGATCTGAATGCTCCAAGAGAGAGGGGTAAAGCAGTATTGGGTATGGAGTTGAGAAGTTTCAAATTGGATTTGCTACTAGTGGAGTACATCATGCTACCATAGTCCAGTCTTGATCTTATGAGCGATCTGTAGATTCTGAGTAGTACTGATTCATCACATCCCCAATCGTGGTGCGCTAATGTTCGTAGAATGTTCATGGTTTTCATACAAGTGCCTTTGATTTTCTTGATATGGGGAGTCCATGTGAGCCTCTGGTCGAAAGTCATTCCCAGATATCGCAGGTGGTCAACGAGTTCTATGAGTGCGTCATATATAGTTAGTCGTAGTAGAACTGTAGGGTGTTTTCTAGTGAACCTAATAAGCTTGGATTTGGATGGAGAGAAATTGAATCCAACAGTCCTGGCCCATGCGGTGGCATCGTCCAAGGCCCGCTGCAAAAGTTTGCATGTACTTGCAGTGTTCTTGCCCGAGCAGAACAGCAGGAGATCATCGGCGTATAGTACGAATTTAATCGGTGCCTTGATGACAGAGCAAATATCATTGATTGCCAGTATAAACAGCGTCGTACTCAACACGGATCCCTGGGGAACACCATTATGGGTAACTAAACAATCTGAATACTCGCCATTCACTCTGACCTTGAAACTTCTCTCAGTTAGAAATTTTTCCAAGAAGTGGTATATACACCCACCAAGATTGATGTCCCATGCGAAGGCATGGGCTATTTCTGTTTGAAGTATGACGAGATTATCTGTTGTACTGCGATTTTGTCTGAAGCCTGATTGAGCAGGATTTAAATGATTATATTTTTCTATATACCACATCAGTCTCGCAATAACCATCTTTTCGAGAACTTTGCACAGTGTGCAGGTCAATGAAATGGGTCGGAATGCACTTGAAGTTGGTTTTGATTTATCTGGTTTTTTAATAGGTACAATGTATTATAGTTTCCATTCCCTCTAAGAAATCACTACTTTTGCTGGGGGTAAAGTTTTTATTGAAGTTTTCCTGTATGTTCTTGTATCATATGCCGAATTGTATGTTACCCACTCACCTTTACCTCTGCTTAATCTTTTACTACATACACATTCTATATTGTTCACAAAAAGAAATTGTGAGCCAAAAGTTCCAAAAATTCGTGCATATACACAAAATAGAATTTCAAGATTGAATTCACGTAAACCATTCTGGTTTGAAACGTTCTTCAATATGAACATTAGCGATAAAGAATGATGGAAGATTGAGTGGAACCCTTATGAAATGTTCAATACAAATCTCATTTCGTATCCGTCTGAAAAAGTTCTGAGTTTTGATCTTCCAAGAATAATTTGGACAGTTCTTAATCGTTTGAGAACAGTTCATGGTCGTACCAATATGCTTTTCAGAGGGAACTCAGTTCCAAGTGCAAGTTGTGAATGTGGATATCCAGAAGAAACAATACCTCATCTCCTCAATAATTGTCCCATATATAAATTTCAAGATGGTTTTAAGGCTATTCACGATGTTTGTTTCTTGGAATGGGTTATGAATTTCAAAAAAATCTGATACGTATATTTTGTATTCAGTTCTTTTTTCTGCTTTTGTCTTTTCATTTTCAGATTCGATATGTGCAACTCGAAGAAGAGTCTGTGTTCATTAATAGAAGACCACTATTAATGAAAGAAGTCCCGCAAATATATTTAAGCTTATTTCGTACACAAAACAATACTTATGCGGGAAGCCAGTTTTTTTTACTGGGGTTTTTCCAAATAGGCTTTCATGTCATACAACAAATTGTATGGCACCCCGTCACCAACCCTAGCTAACATTTGTTTTGTAAGCCAAAAGTTCGAAAGAATATGAGTGTTTTTGAGATCAAAAGAAACAATTTTTCCCATACCCTTTTTCCATATTCAGCTGCTTTAAAAAGTTATAAGCATTTTAAGTTTTCTCATTGGGCAAATACCCCTCTGTAGTCCAATTTAGTTTGAATGAAAATTACCTTCCACAGCATCCACTATCGAATCTGAATTGTTTAAAAACATTATTTTCCCTCTAAGAAATGATTCACTCAGTCATGTTTCAAGATGAAGAATGATTTTATCTGCAAAAAGGACTAATGATTCGAGAAAGTACCAGATACGGACCTTTAGTTCAAGTGATATTTGTTTCTCATGCAATTGAACCAATATGTACAGTAGTAGTGAGAAACCCACAAGAAATGGAATAAATCTAGTGATGCCAAAAGCATGACTTATCAAAAACGTTCTACATGAGATCATTTCAATTGATATTGTCATTTGAATATTACAGGTGAAAATGCAATTTTGTTACCGTATGAGTGTTTGATGATTCATTCATCTGCGAGCCTTCACGCGTTTCTGGCAGGTCAGACAAAAACTAACCCTATGAGGTTTCAGATATTTTTTTCTCGAGAAACAGATTTCTCCCAATCCAAAACCAGATGATAATGAGATATTTTGAGTGTGCCATCATTTTAGGCCAGATAAAACGTGTACTCTACACGAAATGCTACCTCGTCAATTATTGTCGGATATACATTCAAATGTCAATTTCACGAATTCCTCATCGTATGAATTATCTCCATGACCTGAATATTCAGAATAACCCCTATTGTCTGATGTTGGCAAGCAATTAATTTTACAGTAGTTCAACGAACTATCCGGGTAGAATATATAAACTTCAAATGGGCTTATGGTATTGGGTTCAGTGACAATGTTTAATGAAGAATGTAATGAGAATTCAGAATATCGGCACACTCCTTGTTATGCATTGTAACTGGCATCTTTGACGACTATAATAGAGTTATCCTGCCGAGGAATAGAAATTTCACCAAATGGATCCAACTGAGTGCTCTTAGCAAGGCAGAGAGGAGATCAATCAGAAGGTTACCATAAAATAATAATCTATTATTCCATTCAATTTCCGTATTTATTTTGCTTTCATATATTATCAAACTACAATGGTTTTCCAAATTCTTGTCTTATTCAGGTATTTTTATATACACTAGTCTGAAAAACTTCATATATAACAGATGAAGGCATTTGAGATAGAGATCAAGAGCTGCAATAGACTTTACAAAGTATTAAAATATAAAATATAAATTATGTCAACCACAGAAATATGAATGAATGCATTTTATACGAAAATAAAAACATTGCATCAGTCATCAAAATCATATAAACAACGTTGAAAAATAATTTTAACATAAACATTCCACATTTTTAATCTTCAATAATAAAAATCGATTAAATCAATATGTGGACGAAGCCCATTTATATTTCATCGTAAATAGAATACATTTCTCGATTAATTTATACTGGCACTTAAAATAATGCCACCCTTATACCATTGATATTGAATTATTATTAAATCACATTTGGAGCATCGCCTTATTGCCATTCTTGTCCTCATTTATTTCCATAGGAAAAATCATTATCTTACCATGACATACAAAACGATTTGGATTTTTAAATGTTGAAAAGGACAGCAAAACCACTATTTCAAAATGTTTAAAGAACCATTATCTAAACAGGGTGTGACTAAATAAGTGTAAAATATTTGAGGAGGTGATTTCTCATCGAAAAAAAGATCATATAAAGAAACTTCATTGGAGCATGCCTTGTTAAGATACAGCCCCTCAAAGGGAGTACATAAAATTTGTATAACAATTTTTTTCACAAGCACCAAAAAAGTTACAATATTGAAATTATCCTAACGTTTCCTACTAGCCAAAAGACACTTATCCAGTTATTTATTTGGTTTACCCCATGGTTGTAAGGGTGGGAAATGCAGGTACTAACTACAGAATAATAATAAATCCAGTTCGCATTTATGACGATGTACCTATCTCTGTAGTTGTTCGTAAAATAATTTTTTGCTGCGAACTGGTTTATTTTGGGCAAAAAACTCATGAGACATTTTTTGTTTAGAATGAAACAGGCTATCGGAAATAAATTTTTAAATGGTAAACAAATAATAAGACAAAAAGTTACATTGGACATAAACTTTAGGGGTTGCGTTTCCCACCCTTACAACCATGGGGTAAACCAAATAAATAACTGGATAAGTGTCTTAACTTTTTTGGTGCTTGTGAAAAAAATTATTATACAAATTTTATGTCCCTCCTTTGAGGGGTTGTATCTTAACAAGGGATGCTCCAATGAAGTTTCTTTATATGAAAGATCCTATCTTTTTTTCCACGCATATATGAAGGATATATGCAATACAACAGCATGCCAATTCAAATAGAATATGCCCACATGTATAAAAAAAAACAGATACCTACAACTACTTTAAAACAAAAAATAGTTATTTAGGAATAGAAAACAAGCTAGTAAACTAAACAATGCACTTGATAAGAATTTATTGAGGAGGAGAGAAATTAGCAAAATTAATTATAATTAATATAATTAATTATATGTTAATAATCAAGATTACAGTGTATTGAGCAAAATTAAGACATGTGGTGATATTCAGACTTGAAACAGAACAGAATTAGATGGATTGATGACGATATGAATTAAATTTTTTCGAGGAATCAAGGTTACAGGGACAGGTTAACAAAGTGAACAAGACAAGAATAGAAAAAAAGCATAAAACAGTGAGACCAAAACAGACCTGAAATGATAGAGGGACGAGAAAAATAGCGAAGAACTATACGAAACGAAACAGTTTGCTGTTGAAGCTGAGTTCGGCTTGAACCTTGGGTAATGGATAAAAGATGCTTTTTTCTACATTTTTATAGTTGAAAAGAAGAATTATCAAGATCCTGGAGATGGAGAGAATGAAGTTGAAGAATTATTTTCATTCACAAATTCACCAACAAATTCATACCAAAGAACTCCCACTTTGTTCTTCATTACGTTCGCTCCATCACGTGAGAAGTCGCAAACATTCATTTACAAACATAAAAATGATCGAGGAAATAAAAATAGAATTCAGCCTTCGGTTTTATTTCGAATTTTATTTCAAGTATATAAATTCTTTTCGATTCACTATCGGAATACCGTTGTGGTTCGATAAATCTTGTGAACCCTAGATATTATTCTATTTTATGACTATATTCGTTTGCAGTTGTGAAAACAATGGCATGTAACATAATATCGGAAAGCTATAAAAGTGTGTTCAGTCTTGTTGACCGAATTGAATATGGAATTCCGAGTGTACAAAATAAATGATTTGTATTATTGTTTCCTTCTGTTATTTCAGATGATACCAGCGTTAAATTTGCAATGGAACAAACAATTCAGGAAATAAAGGTTGAAATTTAGGAAACATAATTATATTTAATTAAAGTATTCTGTGTTTATACTAGGTGTTTCATGACGATGGCCTATTTTACGTTTTTATGGAGAACTGATCAGAGTTATGGGCTGAAAATTTAAGTTTAACAATATCATCAGATTGTAGCTATGCCCTTCTTCTGAAATGTGATTAGCATGAGTAGAGTTCTACCTATTTATTCATTTAAAAACAAGAATGCAACCCAAAAACATTATTCATAATTTTACATAAATATACAATCCTTATGTTAACTCTTAAATTTTCTGTCAATTATCTTAACAAAATTATCTAATAAGTTTAAATATCCAAATTACGAAGTTATAATAATATTAGTATTTGGATGGAGTTTAACATGTTAAAATTATTACATTGTAGGTATGCCCTTCTTTTAAAAAGTGATTAATGAAGTTGGAATTCTACTTATTTATTTATTTAGAAACAAGAATAAAGACTGCTATTTCATTTCAAAGATAGTGATTTTTGAAAAAATACACCTAAGTAAAAAAAATTTCAAAAAATTGAAGGAAAAAAAACATTTACAGAAAAAGTAATTCTAATAGTATGTTTCTTTAATTTGGTAAAAAACTATTTGAAGAAGAGAAGGCCTATACTTAAGCTGCAAAACAGTTTTTTTTAGTTTTCCGATAGTTGATGAAAGCTCACTTAGGTGGTTTTTGAAATAAACAATTCAATTGAAGTTGAATATTTGAGTAAATACTACTACTAACTACTAAGTTCTAAGTTTCAAGCCTTTTTGAGTTAATTTTAGTAGATTTAGATAGCTCAGTTATATGTCACAAAATTACCTATTACTATGAAAATTACTCGCGAAATCTCGCTGGCAGAAATCATTAAAATTACTCACAAAAAAAATTATATACCAAAAACTACCGAAAAATGGCATAATATTAAACGGGAACCGAGGAACCTAAAAAAATTTGTTGATGTCACTAATTGGACCACCCTGTAAAAATATGGAATATGGATCGAGAGTAAGCAAATTGAGGATGGTTTCACTAAATGCATTTCAAAAATCCCTCTATTCGATGATGATCAAAAATTGATGAAATTGATTTAGGGCATGGTAAATGATATCGTTATCAAATACAATATGACGAATATGTGGTATTATTATCATATCGAATTTCAAATAATTTTGAGATAACCCACCGTCTGAAAGCATTAAGTAAACAAATATTCCAATGGCAGGTAATTTGTACACTTCCAATATACGATTAGATTCAATGTAAACAAACACATTTTTTTTCTACGATACAATATCAAATAGGGTATATTTATTGAGTCCCTTCATAAACTCAATTATCTGAATGGATGTTGAAATCGGGCAACTCATCCGATATGAATAAAGAGGTGTACCTTGAGTTTATCATTTTTCAAAAATTTTTGATGGCATAAAATGTTTCTCAAAATAAATTGACTAGATTCACTTTGCTATTCATAGGAATCTCAATATAATTGGAGAAATATTGTTTTACTTTTACCATTTCATTCAATTAATAACAAAAACGCCTTCAGATCATTGCAAGGGCGAATTAATGAAAATAACCTACCTACAAAGTCAGTATGCAGGGTGTTCCATCATGTATATTTCTTATCCCATAGTAATTGGAAAGATTTTCCGAAACACGTCAAATGATTTTATTTGGGATACATCTTTTGAGAAATTTGAGACTTGAACGAGCAACCCCCTATGACGGGTCTCTTCAATCTCTCAATAATAAAACATTAAATAAATTGATCTGATATAACGTCTACAATCTTCATCAATTCAGTGTAATTCTAATTTTTTATTATTTCGTTGAAAATTATATTGGTACCTAAATTAACCATTATGGATTTATGACGCATTTACTTAATCTTCAACTTCAGAAAGGAATATTTATTTCCTTTGTTGTCTCAATTGTTATTTATTCGCTTCGACTAGGTCCGTAGTCAATGGCTTTGAACGTCTAATCCATAAAAAGCCCATTAGAATTCATAGAAGTGTAAAGGAAGTGGATACCTACATGCCTTTAGATGTTAACAGTAGGACCGGATTTGTACCATAACCGTATAATTATTCGACCATTCAACGAGACAGTGTTTATTTTGAAGAGTGACATGTTCATTTTGAAATCTTATAATATAGGGAAAAATAAAATAAAAATAAATAAGTTTCTCAGCGTGATTTCTTCATTTATAACGGAGATCAGAACGCAAGTTTATGTTATTTATCTTTCCACAAAAAATAATAAATTGAAGTAAATACAAGATTGGAATAAGGTAGACGGAACCAAGTTGATTTATTTTAAACATAATGAACAATATTATATACAACCTCAACTTTTTTAATTCATATAGGATGGTCTGTATATCTGTACAGATGTTGAAAGAGTTTGCGATTTCGAATGCACACATACTGACCCAACTACCAATTTTTTAAAGGAGCTGTAAGAACATTTAAGAGCACAACCTTACAAAACATCGAAGTCCGATAAACGAATACACAACGTTTATAAAAAGTTCTTACAGCTAAAGTGGGCATAAGTTTATCAAATAATAATTATAACAATGTTCATTTGCAACAACAATATATAATGTACAAAACATAGGTATATGCAAAATATGAGATAATAATTATGTCCAAATAAACGGAAAATATTATTAGACCATTAGAACATCACTGTTGTGAGTGGGCAATGCACTTTTTATATGTTTAGAATCTTAGACGCCTATTTCTAGCGTTTGTGGTGCTTGTACATCTTCTTTTTAAATCATTGGGGTACTCGTGTGGGGGTGACAGAAGCATAAGGAATATTAAGAATTTGGGTTATTATTCTCAATCAGCTCTTTTATCCAGAACCTTCCCAGAAGAATGATATATTTTTAAAATAAAGTTTTTATCATATTTTGACACTTGTACACTTTTATAAGAGATTCATATTTTTGTTAGTAAACATTATGATCTGATGCATATATAACTGTCTTAGGTCCATTAAACCCGTTTCTGAAATTAACATATTCGAAGAGTGTGTGGACCTTCTACCGTACATTATTTTGATAATTCGCTTTTGCATTATATCAAGCGGTCTTAGGTTGGAGTATACAGCACCACCCCAACCCAATATAGCATATCCTAGTCGTGATTCAATTAAAGAATAATATAAGATTTTCTAGTAAGGTAAATCCAAAATATTTCTTAGGAACTCAAAACGATACAAGAGTGGTCTTAATGTCCTTCTGGTATTATTAATGTGGGCTAACCATCGTAAATGAGAATCACTAGTGATGCCCGGGTACTTGTAAGATTGCGTTACATTTAATTTGATTTCTCCGTTTTTTTATTGTTAAGTGATTATACAGGGTGTTCGGCACATGGACCGTCAAATTTTTTTTGGGGCGTTGGTAGGGTCATTTGCTACCTTTTCAGTCTTGGAACCTGGGTCCTTAGTATTACGGTTACGGAGGTATGATTTTTTTATCAGGTTTTTCGAAATTACCCAAAATGTACCCTTCGAAGCCCCATAAGTTTTGCGTGGGCTTTTACATGCATTTTTCTTATTGTATTAAGTCTACATGAGTGTGTGTTTGAAAAAAAACGTATTTATTGTTACAGATAACACCACAAAATTAACACATTTTCAAAAGGTTTTTTACTTTTCCTCTTTGATAAAGAAATAAGATGTCTATCGAAACGTCGAGAACATTACATCCACAATAGATGATGGTAATAGCCCAAACAATCATTCAACATGGAAAAAAATGTTTCTTTTGATCTCAAGAACCTATGGTTAAAAATGAAGCAGTGGTCAAATACTCACCCTGTATAATAATTATGCAATTTTAAAATCTGAAAAACAAATACTTTCTGAGATCCGACTTTTCAAATTTTGAAAATTTGACTCGTTGACTAGGGTGGAAGATATGCGTATCAAAATTTTATTTGGAACAACTTTTTTTATTCGACCGTCATATCAAGTATCTGATTTTTTTCTCAAATCGACAAATTCACAATTGTCCTTATAATTGCCAGATGATCATTCTGGAGGGGTGGGAAATTACAAATATTTGGGATAATAAGGTCGTATGACTAATTGATTCGACCCTCTTCAACGTGAACTTCCTACCCTTAGGCAGAATTGTAGTGGTTGTGCTCGGTAAATGGTGACCTTCAAATAACCCATGAACAATGTGGGCTGAAATAGAAGTCGATAATTTCTTTTCATGCTTGTTATTATGCATTGTGTTAAAACTGTTTAAATAACATTATTCTGTGAGAACAGGAAGGAGTGTTGATTTCGAACAGACCCACCATAGCGGTACCCGAGATTTCGTGGAAGAAGTTCGAAAAATATGAATCATTGTACCATTTTCTGGTCTGTCCATTGTATTCTTTTTCGGCTCCTGGGAAGGAAGGCTATTCTTACGACTGTAATTTATCTGGACCACGTCCAAAATTCAGTTCATTCTGTAAATATTAGATGATGTTTCCTTGTGAGTTTAGAAATGTTGATATTTACTTTATCGAACTCCAGTTCGCGGTATTGATGAGGTAACAATAACAAGAATATTTTGGCAAGAATTTGTGGAATTTTAACTGACTTCGCTGAAAGATATGAATGTCTTTGCAGTGGTTGATTCAGAAATAAGTTTTCTTCGCTATGTGTAAGTTTTCAGGTTTCAGGTATATATTTCAACTCGGAAGAGAATGTCCAACTACGATATTTGCGTTAATCACACGATGTCTCAGATGATTTGTTCTTTATTTGGATAATAAGACGTTTGTTGAGAAAATGGATTGATGAGTGCTCATGTTTAGAAAGAAAGGTCAATTTTCGAAATTTTTCACATACGTCTTATACAGGGAAGTACAAGATACGGACCTATAGTTCAAGTGATATTTGTTTTTTATGCAATTTTACCAATCTATACAGTAGTAGTGAGAAACCCACAAAAATGGAATACATTTACTGATGTCAAAGTATGCACAACTGTTTAAACCTTGTACAAGAGATCATTTCATTTGATATTGTCGTTTGAATATTACAGGTGAAAATGCATTTTTTTAATGAAATTTCAACACATCCTTTGAACGGGGCCAAATTTAGAAAAATGTTATAGGAAGAAAATTTTTCTTTTGACGTCAAGAATCTATGGTTAAAATTAACGCAGTGGTGAAAGACTCACCCTGTATACATGTAGAGGATTTAATCCTCTTTTTTGCAATATCTCGCCCAGGCCTGATAAGAAAATAAATTCAATGAGAGTGTCCTCAACAGTCTCTGAATGTGATTATAATAATATTGAAATGACAGTGTAAATGAGGTACTGTATTTGTCGTTTCTTTGTTTACAGAGAAACTCTTTATGTTTCATTTCGCAATGTCATCAGTAATACCATAAAACATTGTAAAAAAACAATTCCTCTATATACATATGACACAACATTATTAATCCCAATTCACATATTTCTTTAGGAACTGGAAATTGACGCATCCTGTATATCATAATACCAACAATCTTTCATGCATTCGTTGTTTCTTTATTCGATCAGGTTCAAGTTATTCTACCAAATTGTGCTTGATATGCAATGTACAATTTGAGTCATTTTCAAGGTTTCAGTTGATAACGGTTTATTCACCTGGGAAATTCATTCCACGCAAAAAAGTTTATTATTAATTTCATGAGATTTTCATTGATCCCCTCGCTTCCGAATAATACGCTCCGATTGATACTCTTTTGAGCGTGAATGATTTATCAATAGGTTGAGTTTCCACACTGATTTTCCTCGGGTTTCCTCAAAAGCTGGCTAATATCGAAATTTCGATTATGATCTTAATTTTCCCGAATAGATGGTACTTCTAATATTATCAAATCAAACTCCACTGATTTTTCTAACCTTCAATATGTTATCTGATTGATGTGAAGAATGTAGAAAAACTGTTCTAATACCTTTCCCTGGAATCCGGAACAAACAGTGAGATACTAACACAACAGCCACAAAGAACGTGAAAGAATCAATAAACCCATATAAATAGGCATTCACAGTTTTTCTTCAGTTTTATTCGAAGTCAAAATCTCTTTACTTATAAACCAACCAAAGATGCTTAATCTTTTCTATCCAAAATTATGTGGAAATTGGTCACTCTTGCTAACTAAATATTGTAAGCCAAAAGTTCAAAAGAATATAAAGGGTCATCCAAAAAACGCACCTACATGTTTCTTTGAAATAAAATAAAAACCATTTGCAATTTTATCAAACTGTTTTTTGGCGCTCTTGTTCACCCGAACAGAGTGCCTATCATTTTGCCCGAATGTCTGTAATTTTGGAATATCGAGCCGAAAATGGTCTCAATCGATTGGGTTCGACTCCCTGATGAAGAATTCGTGGCGAAAGTTGAGTCTGTCGTATCCTCTCTAGCATCCAAAAGGAATGAGCTAGAGTTTTCAAATTTTCAGAATAGGTTAATTGTCCAAATATCTCGGTCAAGTTCGTTATTGGGCCAAATCCGTCGGATGGTTCAGTAGTTATGAGCATCTGAAATTTTGTTTCCTCAATAACTACTAGAATATCCATCCGATCAAGTTGATACTTGGAATGTTATTGAGGGAGGCTGAAACGAAACGGCTTGCCAAATTTCGCAGAAATCGTCGCGATAGAAAATTTTTGAAAAATTCCCAAAAAAAAATTTTCAATACTCAATATCTCCTAAGACTTCATTTAGATTTAAATAAAAATCCGTATATATATTGAGGTTACCAATATCTTACTCATCCTCAAATTTCATTGTCGTAGCTTTCCCCCTTCTGAAGATATGATCATTTTTTCCATTTACTCAAGAGAAAAATAGAAATGTCATGAAGTCCGAGCTTTGTCATTGAAAGATTTGCCATCACAGATCGATATTCGTTTGACAACTTGCGGACCTAGATATCAGTGTCAGTTGGCGTAATATCAATCAAAATTTTCATAGAATTCATAGAGGTAGAATTCGATGTCGATGACATTGTCAAAATTCAGAAAAGCACAGACGTAATATTAATCAGAAAATTTTTTATCATAGAGAAAGAATTTGATGACGTTGTCAAAACTCAGAAAAGCAATGACGTAAGTTTTTAGGGGAAGCAAAGAACAAAATTTGGTGAAAATTATCAGTAGTTATTTTCAAATTGAGATAAAGGTTTGTTTATTCATTAGGCTTTCATATATTCATCACATTGTCCCATAGTACGGAAAAAGACTATTGTTCACCCGATCAGAGAGCTTATAGATTTGTTGAGGTTTGAATATTTACTCGCAAGTAGCTCAACAAGAGCGCCAAAGCAATCTGACCTCACGTCAGTGCTTTCTAATTTTTTTTTTATTAAAAATATGAAGTGGAATAGAATATCATTCAAATGTCCACCAAGACTGCGTCTGCAAGCATCAATCCGAATATCGAAATTTTAAATGACTTTCCGACATATTGCTGTTGTTATTTCACGATTTGCAACTTAAATGTTGTTCTTTAGATCATTAATTTTTTGTGGCTTATTAGCATACACTCGACTTTTCAAAAAATTTTGCTTATTGACGAATTTATCCATTGTGAGATGAGCTTCGTCACTAAACAAAATTTTGCTTGAAAATAATGAATCTGTCGTTCCAACTAGCGAAATTACGACGTTGTAAATGGTCTCTTTCTTTCAATTTCTGGGTTAATTGAATTTTATAAGCGTGTAAATGCAAAATCCTTCATAAGGAGCCATAAGATATGCCCAATTCTTGCGAACGACGCGAAATTGATGTTGTCGGTTCATTTTCAACACTTTCACTAACAGCAGCAATATTTTCATTTGTGCGTACAGTTTTTGGTCTTCCACTTCTTGGTTTATCAGTAACACAACCAGTTTCTTAGAATTTCACTAATCTTCTGATTGAAGATTGATTTGGCCGATTATTTACAACAAAAAATCACGAATTTTGGGATGGATATTTTTCAAAGAACACCCATTTTCATAATGATTTTGAATGATGTAAACGCGTTGTTGCAGTGTGTACCTGCCATGGTAGAAATTGTGCTACCTTCTAATAAAAAAAATAGCTTAAGTCATTCGAAAAGATCTCACGTGTAAAAATTACATAGTGCTGACCCTTTATATATATATATATACGAAAATATTGCCTGCTAACCAATAATCTCATAGTTCAAGCGATTGTTATTGAAACTCTTCAATTTGTTGACAATTTATATCCAGAAAAGATGACATAGAAGAACCAATCGATGATCATTTTAACCATCTTCCTATATGAGCAACCCAGTTTCTGGCAATGAAATAGTACAATACTGAAATTCAAGGTCGTTCTTAAAATCCAAAGGTCCCATATAGTGTACATTCAACATTTTGTGGATCTCAGATGAGTATTTCACGAGATATGGTGTATTTAGGGTTTTGGAAATTTGTTAGAGATTTTCTAAAAGGACGATTTCAACGGAATTAGGGAAAACCTATTTGTTTCCGTCTCATTCAAACATATTCCGAGTTACAGATTGATCGGATATTCAAGGAGTTATTGAGGAACTAAATTTAAGATGCTTATAACTGCTGATCTAATCGACGGATTTGAGCGAGATATTTTAACAATAATTAACCTATTCTGAAGATATGAAAACTCTAGATCATCTCCTTCGAAAGATAGAGAGTATACCGGCCAGACATACTCAAGTTTCACCACGAATTCCTCATCAGGAAGTCGAACCCAATGGAGTGAGACCATTGACGCTTCCTTCTACGAAAATTGCAGAGATTGGTGCAAAACGAAAGCACGCTATTCTACTAATTTAATGAACTACAACGAGCGTGCAAATACAAATCCATAGTACGAGTATTAGTTCCGCTTAATCTAGTAATATTGGTATTTTACATTTTAGTAACTAGAATATAGTATGCTGTTTGTTGAAATCAGATCATTAAAGGAATCTCAAAAATATACAAGATGTCCCATTCAAGAGGAAGGACACCGAGTTTAGCAGTGAATTCTACATTGTTTCAATTAACCACTCACTTATTTTTCTAAGAAAATTCGTGAGAAATCAGAAGAAAACCCTTAAATTCTCAAATGGATTTTATAGACTTATGAAATTCACTGATTTTCAAGATCCTATCAGAATAAAAATTAATGGTGCTACTTCTTCGTTAGTCAAAAATTCCATTGAACATTACGGTTACACTCAGACATGACGAACAAAAATAGAATGACAATTTATTTGTTAGCTGGAATATATGTTGAAAAATAGTGAATAAGTTCCATACATACAACTGCACTAAAATCTAACTGTTGAAGTTTTTGTCATCACTGATTTTGATTTGAATATAGTACTACTCTCTATAGGGGGATTAAACGGCTTCCACCCGGCAGCAACGCATTAATTTTAATCTTGCTCCTTGAACTGATATGTTATAGGAAACACGCGAATTAGAACACGATTGATTGATGAAAAAGAATTCAACTTGAACCCCGTAATAAGAACAATCATAGTGATAGCTGAATGAACGATAAACCGCCATATTCATGAAATGTAGAATAGAATTTTGAACTTTTTGACTAAAAGTATCCAGAAATTTGAAATATATTAAAACGCAAAAATATTAAACTTATTCAATATTTATTATATCTCCTTCAATTCAATTCTGAAGCATATTCATGATATCTCAACTCAACGTTTTATCCAATCATGGAAACATTTTTTATGGGCGCTTTCAGGGATGGCCTCCAGATTCTGCAAAAATTTTTTCAAACTGGTGGCTGGTCGCTGGTATGTATCACATGTTTGGTCTCAAAATCGTTAATAATCGTGGTTCGATGTATTTTGCAACAAAAACAGTTAAATAGACATCCCTATTGACCTTTTGGACCTGATTAACCATACCATGAATATCGTTCTGGTTTTCGCACGACTTTTGCGAGGTTTTTTCGGTTTAGGCTCATTTTTTTTTCACACATTACGGTGATTATTGGCTCGATTGAGTGACGTATTCATAGAACCATGTCTCGTCACCAGTTATGATCCGTCCCATGAACGTGGGATCAGAATTTGCACGATCCAGCGTTTCTGGAGCTACCAGCCCAATTGTTTCACCAAAATCGAACGACGACAGATATTTAGATCACTAACAGTGACATAACGATTTTTGAGTACAATTTCCTTGATTTTTTTCTATTATAACATTCGCAGACTACCACTCATTGAAGTCGACTGGTTTCAACAAGTGTCGTGAACAGACCCCGTATGGCATAGTAATTACGGACATTCCTACCAACGTATAGAAACTTCAAATACTTAAAAATACTCAACGCAAATAATTCAAATGAGAATTTCCCGATTATTTTTCTGAGAGTGGATAATCAAACTGAAAATGGAGTGCGTCTATTGTGCAGATTTATTGTCATACTCTCGGCCATTTTATATTGAGATTTGTTGACCATAGAATTTAAACAAAAATGTGTATGCATAGGTAAAGATTTTACCAGAAGCCATAAAAAACAATGGAGATTGTTTAAACAATCATTTCACGAAGCTTCAGCGAACGATGAAACAAAAGGCGTTTCCATATCGCCCTTGTGCTTCTTGCTTTCAAATACTCATACATACATGAATCTACTTGAAAAATGAAAGAGTGAGTCATACTCAGATAAAAAGAAATCATTGGAAACATCTAGCTGTTCCATTGATGAGCCATCATTATTCCTTTTTCCATTATAATCAATGTATAAAGAGAAATTTAGAACTGGCTTTGGTTGGAAGTTGTGACTCACCATCCAGTCTACCTGCGTCAATTCTCTGAATTCAACTGGATAAAAGTCCCCTTGTAACAGAAATATCACTTTCTACTTGCATTATTACAGCTTTAAGTCCGAGCGAAATCATGGGCGCGCGTCAGGGGTATTCGTTTATCTTTCGAATGTTGATTGATGATCAATAAAGTTATCACAACAGTTTGAAACACTTTTCTGATATGACGGTCGATTGCGACAAATCGACAAGACACGTTTGTTTCACAATTTGAATTCTTGAATTAGACTGTTGGTCAAGTTTCCATGGTAAATTAATGATTAAACCGAACAAAGAAATGACGTTTTAAAGGAGCTCAGATTTTTAATTTCATATAACATTTTGTATTCAACACTCAATATCAGTTATCACTTGCAATTTTAACAGAAAATCTTGAAGATCATATAACACTGATTGGAAGAACAACACGTTGCGTTATTGAAGAAATAGAAATGCTTTCTATAAGTATTCAAAAACATATTTTAAATGTGGATACACTTGTTATCAACAAGAATTTGGAATTGACATGGACTCACCACTGTCTCCAATTCTAGCTGATTTCTACGAGGGGGCGTTTTTAAATTCGCGGAATTGAGGATAAAAAATATAAATAAAGATACAACTTGATTTTTCCTTTTCAATATATCCACCTGCAATCCTCATAAATTTTACAGATCTTTCAATTAACATATTTATCCCTTCGAAAAAAAAAAGTTTAATCTTTGTGTGGAAAATAAGCAGAAACTGCATCTTCCACTTCTTCATCACTTGAATATTTCTTGCCACGAAGTTCTTTTCTCAAGTTTGGGAAAGGATAATAATTGCTGGGATCCAGATCAGGATTGTAAGCTAGATGACCCTAAATTTCGAAGTTTTTGCAGTGCAGTAATCGCAACGCGGCTCTTATGAACAGGCGCGTTGTCGTGCAGCAGAAGGACACCTCTGGTCAATTTTCTTCTCCTTTTATTTTGATGGCTTCTCTCGACCGATTTAGAATTTAAACGCAGTATTCTCCTTCTCTCCAAAAAGCTGTTGCCATGATTTTCTTCGTCCAGTGTGACACCTTAAACTTCTTGGATGGTGGCATCGATTAAATCCACGATAGAAATCGAGAAAAAAGGCAACTGCCATTTTCAATTGTACTTTCACATAAACTACTGTATAAGAAACCTACAAATACAAGATTATTTCTACATTGCAACAGCCACTTTCATCTCAAAACTATATTTAGCGTAGCCAAATGATTATATGATAGAGCAACAAATACCTGCTGTAATCAAGAGGACAAAAGTGAAATCGCGAAAACTCTCAGAAGTAATGGCTATCCCGAAAACACCTCGGAAAAATCAAAACAAAACCAACTTAAAAGTCCCTATAATACAACTCAAACGTGTAAAACAAACCAAGGAAAACGTCATTCTTTAGGTTGCAAGGTTTATCCGAAAAATGCGAAGAATTGGAAACGATATATTAACAGCATTTAAGACACAAGATAATAATCATATCCTTCTCAACAAAACTTAAACCTTACAATGAAAACCAAAGAAAGAAGAATTGTTTTAAATGCGGAAAACCGAATAGACAAAACGCTCTTTTAAAATACAAATAAATGGACATTAGAGACATTCTCATATCACAAATCCACTTGAAGTTATCCTATTTACTGACATCATACCTTATTAACAGACAACTTAGATTTGGAGTAGGACAGGAATTATAAGACTATTGCGCAATACATGCTGGAGTCCCACAGAGAAGCGTGCTAAGCCCATTTCTCTACTTACTTTATACCTCAAATCTACCAACCACAAGTCACACGACAGCAGGAAAATTTGCTGATGACACAACACTAATGGCATCACATGAAGAACCAGCAACAGCTTCCAAGTAAGCACAAGATGAACCAAAGATTTGAACGAAAAAGTGAAAAATAAAAGTAAATGAAACCTAATTAAAACAAGTAGAATTGACACTGAAAACAGAACAGTATCAATTAAATTGAATGGAACAGTAATTCCAAAAAATATAACAGCAAAATATCTTGTTTTCATTTGGAATCTGGGCTAACGTGATTGAGAAATATTTTTTAACTTCATGGGGTCTATCAATCTCGATATTTAAACAAAATTTTCAATCAATTTTTGTATTTTTCGAAGCAATTCAACCTGTAAACGATAAAACATGTCTATAGAAACGTTGGTAAGAAGAAGATCGATAGTAGATGGAAATTGTCCGAATAATGTTCTGTGTTCTATCATCGAAAATATCTCTTCATCAACTCCCCTAGTTCAGTTTAGATGCAAAAACAATACTCAATATTGGATTGTTATATCTGGAAGGAGAATAGGAGTAAGCAGACAAAGAAATGAAGTGCTGAAATGTGGTTTGAAGAAGAGTTTCATAAAAGACGATGTATTTTCAACAGAATGGTCTACGGAATCCGATGCTTCTTTTATTTGGCGTCAACAGTCTGGATACTCAGCCTCCAACTGCCGCAGGTTTTATCCTTTCATCCCTGAAGCTTTATCAAAGGGTTGCTGAACTGTAAACGTTGTCTTGTAGAAATTTCAGAACGAAATACTGTAGGAATTCTTACCCTCTGACTCATGCTAGATAAGATGTTGAGACAGCCGTCGAAACAATATGCGCTGTTGTACGTGGGTAACTACTTAAGTTTTGATGATGCCACTTTGAAAGACTAAATACAGGGTGACTTATGAAAGCTTGATAAGTTTGTGATGAATCGAGATTAATCTAGTTTTGCGAATTGCAAGAAATGTTTGGCTGAATTATTTCAGTATTTCAAATTGGATGTCCTTGAAGAGTCTGTGATTGAGAATGGAATATTCTTAATTTTTTCTATGACAACTGATTGAAGATGAATGAAAACTTTCAGTTGAATGGGTTTACAGGCCCCTAAATTTCACGATGGGTACTGGAATGCCTATTTGATATAATTCATTTAATTCAATATATTTTGTGATTGAAACTTTATGGTTGTCAACGAAGCCCCAAATTTTCATCTAAAAAAAAAACGAATTTGTTGAAAAAGGAATTTGAGATTCAAACAAAACTCAAGGAAAACTTGGAGTTGGTTTACTTATCTTCGTGAAAACTTGGGACAATTATGATGATGATGAATATTTCCACAGTACTTTTTTTCAAATACAATTCAGAAAAAAAAATTCATTTTTACGCCTCAATTAATGAGAAATTTGGTCACGTTCACTGTTATTGAAAGTCTGCAGAGTAAACGGACGTGATTAAGCAATGAATATTTGATGCACCAGGTATTTGTGGGGGCCTTGGTCTACAAATGGGAAGTAAATGACGTGTATGAGTGTTTTCAGTCGACTATTCATCGTTTAACTGCCATTTAAATATCATGTAGCTTTTTCGAATTATGAAGGAATTTTTCCACTGAAACACTTTCGAAATTTACAACGTACTCAGTATATATCGCTGAATTTCTGTCTATAATAATTGTTCATTCACTAAAAAACTAACTAATAAAGTATTCTAACATCTCTTCTGATTAGAGAATCACAGACATTTGGACACCCACTTCAGGTGGACCAGAGTGCCAAAATACTCTTTCTTCCCAATTTACTATCTGGCAAAAAATATCCGGGAATTTGAAATAAAACGTAAAAATATTGAAAATATTCAATTTATTGAATCTCCTACAAAATATGTTTCATTTGAAGCGATACACATGCGCCATTGTTTTTTCCAATCATGAAAACATATTTTATATGCTCTTTCAGGGATGGCCTTCAGTTCCTTCTATGGAGTCAAATTTTGTTTACTGGAACGGTATATTCAGTTTGGAGAAAAGAAAAAGTCACACGGAGCTAAATCGGGCGAATTAGTTGGCTGGTCAATGGTATTTCTTAGAAATTGTCGACGTTATCGTTGGTTTAAGAGGTCAACGGTCGTCTTGAACGAGGAAAATATTTGAATGCTTTGTACCATTCATACACTTGGATTTTCGATCACACAGAGTCTCTATAAGACTAATTCCACCATTCACAACCAGTTAACTCACAAAATTTTGTAGAAAACACAAAATTTGAGAAAAATTCTTTTTTTAATATTTTTTTCATTGAGACATACGCAGACTATCACTGAGATAGACTATCGTAAACAAACTAGTAGACAGAACGCCCTCATGTTTGACATAGTAATTACGGACAGTCCTACCAACAGACATTTCAAATAATGAAAAAAAAATCAACACCGGCTAATTGTTTTTTTTTATCGATCTGTATTAAGTTGTATTACCTATATATTGCTATTATAATGATGTATTAATTTGGATTTGTGAAATTGAGTTTATCCCGTTAATAAATAAATAAATAAATTTGAATGAGAGTTCCTGGATTCTCTTTTGTCAGAGGGTATATATTATATGATTGTTCTTCAAACGCTTTTGAAAAAGTGGTATTAGATTCCTTCAAATATTTAAAAAACTTAATCGTTTCGTGAACATATACAGGGTCTTTCACGAGGAACCTCACCCATATTTATACGGGAAACTACTGAACGTATTTTCATGAAATTCAGCACTTATAAGTATTTCACGATGCTGATGAAATCTAAAATATTTTCAAGGCATGAGCACCTCCGGTTTTTCCGGAAATGACGTCAACTTCCGTTTTTCAGATTAGAACACCATTTTTTTATTGCAGAAATAGATTCCTTAAAAAATTTCAAGTTATTCTGATGTAATATTTTTCAATTTTGGTTGGAAAATTCTCTCTGAGCGGGAAAATTAAAAAAAAATCAAAAATAGAGCTCAGCTGAAACAAGAATAACTTCGTGGTTTTTGGATGGAAAATTTTCATTTTTGGGAGTTTTCAAGATGTAAGATTGATGTATCCACTTTAAAAATCGAAATCGCGATTCATGATACAGGGGGTGAAAAAATCGCTTTCAAAGTTTGGGATGACAAAATCGTGAGAAATCAATTTTTTCAAATTAGAACCCCATTTTTTTATGGCAGATATTGAATCTACATAATAAAATAATGTGAGTGTATGCATCACACTCTTGCCCTAAGGTGGATATTTTCTGAGTTATTCACAAAAAACTGTTTTTCGTCTTGAATTTTCAGCTATTTCTTTTCCCTTCACGCCAAAAAGATGAAATTTTCAGGAACTGTTACTTAAACCATGTTTTAGATTTTACTACCCTAATATGCAAGAGAAAAAAAGTTACAAGTTGTCCTAAATAGATGGCGAAATTGGATTCGAATTTGTATCGGAAACCTCTTTATTTCAACTAATCGGCCATCGGTTTTCTCTCCAATGATAAATAAATAATTCCTTATGAACCATATGCAAAAACTTACCATGTTTTACACATTTTTTTTTTATGACAGATATTATTAATTACATCTGCCAAATTCCTCTTTATTCAGTAGCATTTTGTGTTTACTATTAATTTGGTGATAATTCGTATTAAGTTATAAAATCGATCCATATGCCTAATTTTACCAGTGAAGATAGAACGATTCGACTGTTCACTGAGAGGTTTCCTGACCGACCCAGACCAACGAGAGATACCATTAACAGAACCATGACAAACTTGAGAAATGTCGAATCTTTCGTTAAGAAAACTATACACAGAGAAAAAAGTGTAGTAGAAGATGAGAACAACGAAATTACAGTTCTTGCATATTTTCGTGTGATTCAATATCTGCCATAAAGAAATGGGGTTCTAATTTGAAAAAATTGATTTTTCACGATTTTGTCATCCCTAACTTTGAATGCGATTTTTTCACCCCCTGTATCATGAATCGCGATTTCGATTCTCAAAGTGGATACATCAATCTTGCATCTTGAAAAATACCAAAAATGAAAATTTTCCATCCAAAAACCTCGAAGTTATTCTTGTTTCAGCTGAGCTCTATTTTTGATTTTTTTTTCGAATTTTCCCGCTCAGAGAGAATTTTCCAACCAAAACTGAAAAATGTTACATCAAAATAACTTGAAATTTTCTAAGGAATCTATTTGTGCAATAAAAAAATGGTGTTCTAATCTTAAAAACGGAAGTTAACGTAATTTCCGGAAAAACCGGAGGTGCTCATACCTTGAAAAAATTTTAGATTTCATCAGCATCGTGGAATACTTATAAGTGCTGAATTTCATATGGGTGAGGTTCCTCGTGAAAGACCCTGTATATCATGGTTAGATAACGTGTGCCGAAATAAATAAATTTATCTGGAAATGAATGACGAATAAGAATGTCGATGTTCCAAACTTCAATGCCACTTCGTTTTTAATTTAGTATACAGGGTGGGCTATCCATGACTTTTCACACCGAATTCTGAATAAAGGTGTTCAAATTATTTTGATATCACTACCCCTCTTACAGCAACCCCTAACTGCTCTCATTTTTGAATAGGGAAAAGGGGTCTAGTAGTACCATGTTGGAAAGGTGATTTAATTTCCTGCATGAGTAATTTTTCATCGGTTTATTTTTATACAGAGTCACTTAGTATTCAATCAATAACTTTCACACTCCAAATTTAGATCTTTGAGATGGAAAAAACGCTCGGATTATTACTTATCATATAACATTGTTTCACAAAATAGTAATCGGCTATCAAAGTCATCTCGTTTGGATGAAACTTGTAATTTTAAAGTATACTTCCAATAGTGGTACGAGAAATCCCAGGTATTTCTTTCATTTTTCTTGTACTTGAAGTAGGATCATTGGCAAAATGTCCTAAACTTCCTATATCCACTTCATCCAAGTCTGTTATTTCACTTTTACCAATAGCATGCTCCGTTAAAAAGATGCATCGAAAGAAATAAGGCATGAATTCTTATAAATATATAAATATAGAGATAATATCCTATTTTATTATTTTTATTAAACAGCTTCGTTTCGCCAATGATTTGTAGCATCTTAAGACAGTAAAGGAGCTAGTTAAACTCTGCTTTGGCATTATTTGAAAAATTTCATAATAAATTAAAAATCTCTTCAATAATATTTCAACTTTGCCTATATTTTATTAAAAATAAAATTAATGTAGGAGTCGGAGAATCACCCTGTTTCAAAAAAGAATTGGGACTAATTTATTTTTCAACTTTCTCATCGTTCGCTTTGTGAAAATTTAGATTTACCAACAAATTATTTCTCGTTAACATGAAATTGTTTTAATTTTCAGGGGTTTTTTATCGACAACATCAACATTTCTCATGTGATAAAGTTAACAAATTGCTATGTCATTTTTTTATCGGTTTCGACAGATTACAAACTAGTCGTTAATTGAAATTTTATATGACCGTTTATAAAGCGAATGATCTATGACAATTGTTAAGATTAATAAATCATAAAAATATTTTTAAAGATGGGTACATTTGACCTTGGCTGGACTCGAATGATAAAATTGAAAACACTCTTTGTATGAAGTTCACAATATTGTCCTCTCTCAGAGTTTCAGATCAGTGACCTTATGATAATGCGTTCATCCCACGATACTTCGTTTTAATTAATCACAACACGTTTTACGTTGTAGTTATTTCTAGGGGTCGAATATTCTGGTATAGAACAGCCACTATTGAACAACCACATCAGTGTACAAGGTGGGCATATATCAATGTTTCAGCACTAAACGTTTTAAACCAGAGGAGATAGATAAAACCTGATACCCTCACGTTCTTTTTTGCTGAGAATCTAAAAAGAGTAGTATTCATTTTTGTCTACCTTTTTGTATTTCCGAGTTATAAACGACAATTGAAGTAATGGCAAAATCGAAAAAAATATATATCTGCTAATACTGATGACAGATCTCTGAATTTGGAGCATTAAACAGGCATGCTCGACTTTTTGCATCGTTTTCAATAACGAAGTTTTTACCCAAAGTTTTTTTTTAAGGAAACACAGACGTTCTGAAAGCTTATTTTTTTCTGATATCAAAAATATGCAATATCGTATGGTTTATATCAATGTGAGTAATAGAAAATGGTCAAAAGCCAATTTTCATATGAGTCTCAATATTTTCTATCGTTTCAATTGCCGATATGCACAGAAAAATTTAACATCGCATAATTACTTCTTTCTCCTTTTGGTAGTCTTCTCATTTCTATGCTCATTACTCAGTTTCTTCAAGATCTAAGAGTAATGGACTGCAGTCATAGAGATTCGAGCTTTTGACTTTCAAATCATTCTATAGTTTGAATTCAAATCCGCGCTATTATTGTTTCAAAATATGTATATATTTCCTCACTTTGAAATGAATTTTGAAAGTACAAAGCTTGTTCGTAAAATCAGTTCCATGATTTATTTCACAGTAAATTGCAAAGAAAAGTACATTTTTGAGAAGATCAGTCTTAATTTTATTTTTCTACATAAACGCAGTTGCGTTATATGTACTTCTGCATTAGAGCCACCCACTTCTTTGAACCAGATTCATAAGCCTCTGCTGCCTGTCCGTGTAGAAACCTAACAATCGCTTCCATTGCTTCGATTGCTCATTTGTTTCCGGTGTAGTGTAGTGTACCCAGGTCTCGTCACCAGTAACAATAGAGCCTAGAAATTCCTCTCCGTTTGTTTGGTAAAAACTCATACATTCTCTCCTTGGCGGCCAGGAAACGAATAACAGGCAGCAATTCGCAGCTGGCCAAAGACGCAAGAGGAAGCTCCATCACTGACGGCTGCTGAGCGAAGACTAAACGTCGCAGCGACTCTGGCTTGGTGGGGGATTGGAGTGGGAGGACTAAACAACCTGTCTCTGTTGTCTGGCCGCGCATAGAAACGATCCTAGCGCCAGCGGCAGCCCGTGGAACTTTTACGCACAAGCCTTGTACATTAGGTGCAATTTTAATGAGGATGGAGCATCACAAGACTGTTTTAATAGTTTCTCAGAAAAAATTCAACTGCACAAGTCAAAATTCAGATGACTCAAGAACAATTTCGAAAAGAGAAGATCAGAAAAGTATGATGTACATGACGAAGAAGACACTGTATTGACTGTAGTCGGTACTGTATCGACAACTCCCAATATTATTGGGATAAGCATAAATGAACTAGTACAAAATTTTCTAAGCTTTTTCAACACAGTTTCAAATATCATCTATTGAATACTGTGCTAAGTATCGGGAAAACATGTCACTTGTGGATTGCTGCAGATGGTCAACGATTTGAGCATCTTCCTCGAAACTTGATCCACATTCTAAGTTATCACCTAATGACCAATTGTAATCATTATAGGGTCTTCTTTTTCCTTTGTTGATTTTCTAATTGAATTGATGAGTTTAATCATATCTATATGCGTTATTTCATGTGCGATTTTAAATACGAGGTTGGATTGATAATTACCCGTGTTTGGCAGCAGAGGGAACTGTAGTTAAAAAATCTGGATACCATCTTTTAGTGCCATCTATCAAACGACGTCTGTCCAAATTTCGCTTCAATTCATCGAGTGGTTTTGATTTGCCGACAAGGAGAAAGCCTTTTGTCGGACCCTAAATGTCTTTTCAAGTTTTTGAACCACAAAAAAACTCATGGTTACCCTGCGCGTATGAAATATGATGGCATTGAGGCGGATTCTCCTCGAGCTACTGCTGACCTTATCTCCAGTTACTTCGAATCTGTTTTTGAACCAACAGGCAACACCGAAAACTCTGCCTATGGCTCCGGGACTGTTCTTGATGACCAAATATTAAGTAACATTCAACTGTCCTTGGAGGAGGTTCAACAGGCACTATTATCAGTTAACGTTCAGAAGGGTCCTGGGCACGATGGTATTCCGCCTCTTTTTGCCAAAAATTGTGCACTGAACTTAGCCTACCTCCTCTATATCTTCTTCAATAAATCCTTATCATCGTCAATTTTCCCAAACATCTGGAAGTTGTCATCTATTGTTCCAATTATTAAAAGCGGACACAGAGATCTCATCGAAAACTACCGTCCTATAAGCATCTTATCAGTATTTCCCAAGCAATTCGAGCGTTTAGTTCATGAATACCTCTCATTTCATCTGAAGAACATTATTATCAAATAGATGCCGTGTACACTGACTTTGATAAACTGTGTCATAAGGTTATGTCGGTACGGTTTCCTGAGGTGGGGGTATGTGGGAATCTGAGGCTGTGGCTGATGTCTTATATCGAGGGTAGGAGCCAATACGTTTTGATCGATGGCTGCGAATCTAGGAAGTTTCGCAATACCTCTGGAGTTCCGCAGGGCTCTCATCTCGGCCGCTTACTCTTTTTGATTTATGTTAATAACATTGGAAATTGCTTTAGATATTGTAGGTTCCTACTTTTTGCTGATGACCTTAAACTGTTCATGATGATTCGATCGATTGAGGACTGTCTTAATCTCCAGAGCGATCTGGATAGATTAGCCCAATACTGTATAGATAATAGCTTGTTCCTACACTTGGATAAATGTGTGAAAATTTCGTATACTAGGAACGCCAACAAAATCTCCTTCCAGTACACCTTTGACAACCGTCAGTTGAAGGAGTCAAGCATTGTCCAAGACTTGGTAATAACACTCGACTCCAAACTAATCTTTGGTGCTCACATTAGTAACGTCGTCACATCCTGCTCCAGAATGCTTGGCTTTGTGCTTAGGCATGGAAAAGCCTTCCAAAAAAATGAGACTATCATAACACTCTACCATGCATTTGTCTCCTCACGATTGAACTTTGCATCCATCATATGGAACCAGAGATACGACTGCTATATTCGACGCCTGGAGTCTGTTCAGAATAGGTTCATTCGATTTCTGGCCTACAAAAATAAAATTATAATTGAAAATCATGACTACACGTATGCACGTAGGATTTTTCAGCTTCCCAGGCTAGTCGATGTAAGATTCATGAATGATGCTTCGTTCATGTTTGATCATTGCTCATAAATGGTTTGATCATTGCTCCTGGTATTTTGGAGGAAATTCGCTTAAGGGTGCCTGATCTAAGGCTCAGGTCAGACAACATATTTCAGATGTCCCTGAGGAGAAAAAACTACACCGCAAATTCCCCCACTCGTCAGAATGATGACAACCGCAGGTGTTATCTGGCCATACGTCGATTTCTTTTCTTGTTCGCTGACAACTTTTAAGAAATGTCTGAAACGTCATCTTTTGTTTTCGATTTTTCCGGGTTAATTGTATGTTTATTTGAATACTGTATTTTACATGTGATTTTTGTTTTGTTTTGTTTGTTTAGTTGATAGGTATATTACATGTATAATTGAGGTTTTATTTGTAACTTAGTGAACACTGCCTCTGGGACTAGTTCCTGTTTGTGTTCCAGTGAGAATAAATAAATAAATTTCATAGAAAACAACTTCGTGTTGTTTTGAAAAATGGAGAAGAACAATATCGTTCAGTGATTCGATTACTGTATTTGGAAGGAAAAACATGCGAGGAAATCAAAGATCAGTGTTCGACAAGGATGGCCCAGGACGTTCGAATGAGGTAACTACGGATGATATGGCCGATAAAATCTCAAGGAATTGACTTCTTGGAATATACGATAAAAGGGCAATACTACAGTGAATTATTGGATCGATTCGACGCCGTATTCAAGTAAAACGCACCTTTCCGTACCGAACAAATCAGCTGACCCGTTAAAATTTGTTAGGAACTACAAGATGAACCGGGAACATATATGAACATATATGACGTCACCGAAGTGGAGTTTCTGGGATTGATACGATCGATCGTATCACAGTAAAAAAACTCAGCCTGTATAATTCGTAGGACTTGCTTAGTTCAGACTTGCTCGTTTGCAATGGGCAAAGAATAATGTGTATAATTTGGTTCTAACTTGCGATGGAATTAGTGCGAGGGAGGAATTAAAAAGCGTTGCCCATAAAGGCAAGCATATGGCGCCCTATGAATACTGAAACTAATTCCAAGTAAATTATCGCTCAGCCAAAAACTTGGGATAATTGAGGTCGCAATAACGATCACGCATAATAATATTTTGCGACGAAAACAATAATCCACTTATAATAAATTATTTATGAATCGAGGTGGCCATATAGGTTCTGGACACGGAAAGCTGAACAAGAGTTGAACGTACACCACGCCTAACTGTTTTTGGTTCGCGAACACGTTAAACTTTAGTAGGGTAAGGTCGATTTACTTCCGTTTTTCAATAACTTCGCACGTCATACTGACAAGCGGTGTTCAGATAACAACATTCACCTACTTTCGGTAAAATAAATCCACACGTAAAGAGAATTAATCAACAATTGATTCACAACAAGTGCAACATCGACAAAACTACTGACGGAGAATCATGTCGGAATAATGTCTTGAGTGTGATTTAAAATTAAAATCTTTGCTTAGTTTGAAACGCTTTATATATTTTTGGAGTTTCTTCTTTATAATCAAAAACTAGTACAGTAACTGACCGTGGAATTCTCGAAATTGAAATGATTCATCAAGAAAGAAGGGCACCTACAGCTCAGCGTCGATTTAATATCCCAAAAATTCAGAAATTCAGCGCTTGTACGAGGGGGTATTTTTAAGTTCGCAGAATGGATGCCGATGATTAGTCAGGGTACTTACCAAAATTTTACGAATTAAGTAACTCGTTATTAGTATAAATACCAAGTTTTATCGTTTTTAGGTTATTAGTCTTTGAACTATCGTCGATCAAAAAAGTCAATCGGGAAGAAATTGTGAATTATGGAGAAAAGTTCCTCGACAAGTAAGAAAAATCAGTTCAAACCATATTTGAAGATATGTCATTAGTTTACGGAAACTCTTGCCCTGGTAAAACTATGGTTTACTAGTGGCATAACCTTTTAAGCAAGGCAGGGACTCACTTGAAGACGACCAGTGCCCTGGGCGGCCGATTGAGGCGACCACTCCGGATTTTATTTAAAAAGTAAAAAAAAATAGTATTGGAATATGCCATATGCCGGTCTGAAGAAAAAATAACTCTCAGAAATTGTTGGAGTATCTGATACAACCATTTTTAAAATTCGTTACGATCATCTTGACATGACTAGAGTGCAAGATGGGTGCCGAGAATGCTCACGCCGTCTCAAAAACAACATCAACAGAGAGTTGGATTGTTACTGGGGATGAAAATTGGGTTCATTCTTATTAACTCTATGCAGTGTCATAAAAAGGGCACACCACCACCGAAGAAGTTTAGAGTGTCACAGTCGACGTGGAAAATCATGCCAACAGTCTCTTGGGACTCAGAAGGGATTCTGTTGATCGATGACAAAGACAAAAGTGTCTCGATATCCGGAGAATACTACGCTTCGATTCAAGAGCGATTGAAAGAAGCCATCAAAGAAAAAAGAAGGGGAAAATTCACCAGAGGTGTCCTCCTTCTACACAACCACGCGCCTATTCACAAGAGCCTCGTTGCGGTGCACTGCAGAAAGTGGGTTTCGAAATGTTGGCTCACTCACCTTACAGTCCTGACCTGACTCACAGCGATCATTATTGATGAAGCAGTGAAAGATGCAGTTTCTGCATATTTTTCAGATAAAATCAAACATTTTAATTTAAAGGGATAAACATTAATTGAAGATCTCAAAAATGTATAAGCGTTGCAGGTGAATGTATTGAAAAGGAAAAATAAGTTTGTATTTTTATTTCTATTTCTTACTACTCATTCTGCGAACTTAAAAACTTCCCCACTAAAACTACATCGAAAACCATTTTGAATATCTTTCTTTCACTAAACTCTTGTCATATATTCAATTCAAAATTACAATTATCTTGAATTGAAAATATTCAAACACAATCACAACCACAAATTAAAATATTATTGTTACTTATCACGTTAAGATTATTCTAAACCACAGCTACTTGTACCGGGCTTTCAGTCCTCATCATTGCGATGCGAAAGTGTGCAGATGATAACTCTTCAATATAGAAAAAAATCCCAACTACACAATCAGCAACAAATCCTGCCGCAGATTTGTGATTTTGTCTGAAAGATTTTGAATTTCAGGTTCCTTATATCGGCTCTCAAGTTCTTAATTTCATTTTCTATCAAGTATTTTCTGTCAAATATTTTACATCTTCACACTTCTGAAACGGAATGATAGTTTCCAAACGCCATAACATGCGTCTGCGGTTTATACAATATTCGATGAATAAGTTAATTGAATCTTCTTGTTTGTTTTTCAGTTTGATCTCCTAAAAGTTCTATAGTCTTAATAGTCCATTGAAATGTTATTTAGTTGCATTTTTTATTTATTTTTTTGTAGTACTAGTAGTAGCTAAAACCAAGTTTGTGGGACTCACTTTCGGAGCGCCATCTTGAAAAAGGGGTTGAAATGCTATTGATATATCTCTTGAACTATTTAAAAAAATTTATTAACATTTTTTGTTGCAAATTAAATTCTCTACAACTTTGCTCCAGTAACTTTTTGTCGTAGAACTATAAATAAAAAGTAAAAGCGAAAATCTCGGAAATTTGAGAAAAAAATTTATATTTTTCGATGTAACTTTTTTTATCATTTTACGAAAAAATGATGTCTGACCATTTTTGTACATCGTTTTTGAGAACAACTTTTATTCGCATCATTTTTTCATTAAGTCATTATTTATAGTTCTACGACAAAAAGTTACTGGAGCAAAGTTGTAGAGAATTTAATTTGCAACAAAAAATGTTAATAAATTTTTTTTATAAAATAAATAGTTGAAGAGATATATCGTAAATACCATTTCAACCCCTATTTTCAAGATGGCGGCCGTGGGACAAGGGTGGCGACCCCACAAACTTGGTTTTAGCTTTACACTGACCCCCCCTACACATCAAAAAAATAAAATTGCGTCCTTTAAAAAACGCAAGGTAAAGCCTAAAAAATGTAACATTTCAATGGACTATAACCAAACGCTCTTTCAATTATTTTCTGTCAACGGTTAAATTTTCGTTGGGACACCCTGAATAAAGCAGGCCGAACATGCATGATAACCTTGTTGTATAATATGAAATACCTATTATCTAACAGAAGTAGAATATGAATAAGACACCATCTGAATCGGTGAGAAAACCCCACGAATTTCATAAATTTCGGCATTATTTTGTATTATGTACGAGATCCTTTATATGTAAATTTGTTATGAATAGCGAAAACTCACCGTTTTGACTGAAAGAAGATCTCCTGAATCTCAGTTTTCGTTGTTAATTTAATTTAATTTCATAGGAATTTGAACCATAACACGCTCATATAATCTATATCCTCAAATTATCCATAATAGGTTCAGGCTAGTTGCAAAAGTGGACAGCCACAAAGTAGAGTATTACATCGGTCAATAACTTTCAAAAAAACTATCAAAATTTCAGGACGTTTGGTGCTGCTTATTTATTTTTAAAGACGATGGATTCAAAATGATTTCGTGTGTCATTGCTTTTTGTTGGAAAAAACACCGTTCAATGAAGAGCTTGGCTTGAAAAATGTTATCGAGGCTCTGCTTCATCGAGAAGGACCACTATACGATGGTTTGTCGATTTCAAACGTGGACATTGATGATGCTGAACGTCCTGTTCGGCGAAGTAGAGCAGTTATTCCGGAATGTTGAAAAATACTTGAAAATCATCCTTAGAAATCCCTAAGTGAAACTGCTAGAGAGAGTTGATAAAAATGTATACGAACATTCAGGTATGAAAAAGCTGTTTTCCACATATGTGCCGCGTTTGCTCTCACCAGAGCGAAAACAAAAACGAGTAGATGATTCAGAGAGCTGCCTGGAAATGTTCAAGCAAAAAAAGAAGGACCAATGCCTCTTCTCAGAACTCAAGATGCTCAGTGCAAAGAGATCATATCATCCGTAGTTACCTCATTCGGGCGTCCTGGGCTGTCCTCGTCGAATACTTATGTTCGGTCTCGCTTGAATTCACTGAACCAACATCTGATGGTCGTCATTGACTATGCACAACCATCAACCGATCTTTAATTCCATCCTTTCCACTACAGAAATCGAATTACAGAAAGATATTGATCTTTTTCAATTTTTCAAAATAACACGAAGTTATTTACTATGAAATGTCGACAAATCAAATCCACTCGATGACTTGGTGCGCAACTGACAGACGTTTGAATGATGGCACTAAGAGATTTTTTACCTGCAGTTCCCTCTGTTGCCAAACACGGGTACTTATCAATCTAATTTCGTATATTGATGAATAAAAATGAATTTTGACAAAAAAATGTTTCTTTCCCTAGTCTTGGCACTTATTGACCGACGTGTTATTACTGGAAACTTCAGAGGTTGTTTCGGACTAGCACATAAAATTTTCTATCGCGTTGTCAATAACAGATGAAAAGCGTTGATGCCATCAAAGGGTTGGGTAACCGTAGCGAAATTCTATTTTTAAACTTCATTTATGTTGGTTCAGAGTAATTAGAACGTGAAAATTTATACTGAAAGCACCGAGGACCTTATTAAGTTTCACATCAACGCGATGATTGATAATTCCAAAATTAACGGATATCCAATTTGTGAGGACAATGTTATCATAGAAACATCCAGAGACGTGCAAATATCTCTATTGATGCACTGTAATCAATCAAAGTCGCGTCCAGTCTTCGGTTGAACAATGGATGACAACTCGTCATCCCAAATTAAGTACAAAAACGAATGCAAAAAATATAAAAACGTATATAGAAATTTAGGAACTAAAAAAATTATTCATATTTTGATATGACTATGAAGACTTGTTGAAGCTCTTGATTAAATCCTTTTTAACTTCATTCCCATCATTTTTAACTTATCAATTCACAATTCGATGACTCGACAATATCAATGAAATAGGTTTATCTTCGGTTTTTTGTGCCTTCTCAATAATTTGTTAGATGGTGGATATATAGTCTTTAGAAATCCACTCTGTATCACTTCCAGTTTCTATTCTAAACCTTCTCTGAGTGTCTGTAGAAAATGGAATACAAAGAGACGTAAAAAAGCAAAAATAAAAATAAAGAAGTACAAGAAAGAATGTTGCGAATATCTATGAAGAAATGCACACAATAATTAGAAACTATTTTATAGTTTTGAAGAAGATGAAGAAAGAAAGTTCCTCTATAGTGAACATAAAAATTAAAATACCTATTAGTTGGATCAGTAAAATGATAGATGAAAAATTCCTTGGAATTGCTAGAAGGAATAGAAATAGGAATATAGCAAAATCAGTACAAAATATTAGTTCAGAGGTAAAATATACAATGAAGAGCAAACACAAAAATAGATGAGGGAAGCTCAGAGGACTCAAACATGAAAAATGCCTAGTATACGATAAAAACCCTCACAAATTATTAAATATATGGGATATCAAGAATATTTCAAGAAATATATCAGAGCTTAGAATACGAAGCAATAAACTAACTGAGCATTACATTAAAGCAACACTTCATCGGTCAGTAAATTCCGGCCTTACTACCAGATGGCGTCACTAACAGAATATCCATATGATTTTTTAAAATATAAGTGACATGTCGTGGTTTAAGTGACGCTGTTTTTGTGATTTTTGAAATCGATGGATTCGAAACAGTTTCATGTATTCATATAATAGGTTGTCAAATATTTCCCTTCCGCTTTTTTGCTCTTTATTCAATGCTTTATAAAAAGTGTTACAGTGATCGGATTTAGTTCAAATATGCACCGTTTTGTTTCCAGACGGAGAACAGTCCGAAGCGTCCAAAGACTCGAACATTGACTGGAAAGGTAATGGCTTCTGTATTTTGGGATTTGCATGAAAATGTACTCATTGACTACTTGGAATATGGAAAAAACAATCAACAATGACTATTTTATCGGTTTGTTGGTTCGTTTGAAGGCCAACATTGCCATTAAAAGGTCTCATTTAGAAAATCAATATAATACAGCTTCTCCCAAGACTAGAAAACAGCCCCAAGACTGTTCGAATTGCTACCACAGCCACCGTATTCTCCAGATCTGCCCCCAGCGACTACTGGCTTTTCGCAGAACTCAATAAGATGCTCCGTGGACAGAGATTTGGCTCAGATGAGGAAGTGAAGGCTCAAACTGAAGCATATTCTGAAGGTCTACACACTTTCTACACCGGTGGTATCTAAAAGCTAGAAAAACGTTGGAGTGATTGTATCACTCTAAAAGGATATTATATTGATAAATAAAAATACATTTTGAATAAAAAATGGTGTTTTTATACCTTTGCCCGGGACTCAGTGACCAATGCCGATATGGTACTAGAAATTCTTATTGAATTCCTAAATGATTTTTAATTTTGTTTTATTGATGACTGTACTCGGGCAGCATTGGTTGTGGTTCCTGCGCAGTACACTGCTTTCATGGAAGTCGACAGGAATACTGGTTCCGATGTACAGAATGCTCAAATGCGCATGCTCTCAGCAGTGTTCTTCTGGAATGAGAATATGTGGTTTCCATTGAAGAAAAGCAATCGATATGCTATCATTTAAATGACTCCGCTATTCTTCATTAAAAAATAATGATTGAGAAACGTTCGACAAGTAATAATAATTCAAACTATTTTGTGGTTGTATTCAGTGTAAAAGAGCATTTCCGGTTGAAGCTGATAACATTCTTAGCTTAGCGGGTCTCCAATAGTTGTTTCCTTATCTTCTTGAGCGATGAAAGTAGTTTTGAATAATTTCAACAACGATTTTATTGTTTCGTTTTATGTAACTCTTATGAAATCGACTCTTTTGTTTTTTACGGTTGTTTATCAGATTGTGAAAAAAAATCAAAATATTTTTTTCAGTTTATCGAATCTGTGAAGTTACAGCAAAACAAATTTCATTCGTTTCATGTCGTGAGGAACAAGCATGATTAATCAATATGGATTTCAGTTTCGCCCGGGACAAAGACAGAATAAAACCAATATATACAATATCAATCATCCCACATTCGACTTGATAATTAAATCATTCAAAGACAGAAACGTCACGTCAGTAGCGACATTTAATCATTGTCAATTGAAACACTCAAAGATGATCGGTACTGGTTGGTTCTTTGGTACAGCTGTAATTCGATAAACAAATGTCCAATTTGCTGGCTCTTATTTATTGTTGATCAAGGAACAATAAATATTTGAATTGCTCATTGAGTCTCACATCTCGACAACCATAATGAAGTTTATGGGTAGCATCAGAAGCAAGTCGAGATTGATGTACTTATGAATGCGACGCTGAGATGTAACATCAATTTTTTCCACCGACACTTTTTCCTACAGTACGTCTCTATTTAATGGAAATGTAACCAAAAGTTGGAATATTTTATGAAGTTCTATCTCAGAGCAAAAATATTTTATAAGAACACTGTTAAAAGTACTTTATAACATTGAAGGGCGGTCATTTTTAACTGTATTACAAAAAGTCTCTTCCCAGCGACAAAATACCTCAGATAACTACTTTAGACTGTATATAAGGGTGGAATATGCATCCTTCAAAGGATTTCATTACAGAAGTGGTCAAAATAGAGAAATGTACACAATTTGATTTTTTACTTTATCTCCTTAAACTCAATAATAGCTAATATATTCGACGCGCTTGAAAAATTTTGTTATATATATCCTATATATCGAACAGAAAAATTTCTTTCGCAGTAAAATTAAGCATCATATGGCTAATGAAGGTTCTTTCAGTCTGGTATTGAGTATGCGCATAGCAGGAATAAATGTAAGCGGCTCCCGTATAAACAGTAACCTAAGCATATATTTTATTTGTTAGAAACGATGAAATACTAGGCTTTTTGTTGTCTACTGTTAGTCATAACAAAAATATAACATCTGCGATAATAAAACAACTGAAATAAAACAGCTTTTTTATAGCTAGGTAAATGTTTTATAAATGACATAATAATAAAATAACATTTCGCTCTATAACTGATTTCCATACAATTGTTTTATAATTGTTTCAAACTATGTTTTATAAAAACTTGGTATATGTTTAAACAATTATCCGATAAAACCTGTGGAAGCCATGATAAAACAAATTGAAGAACAAAATTGCGTCCTTTTTAGCTTTAAATAAAATTTAACGGTCTTTAGCTAAGTATATGGAGATTTTATAAAAATTTCATTCATAAAACATAAATTGTTTGTTGAGGGTATACAGATTTTCAACCTGCAGTTCCCTCTCTCGCCAAACAGAGGTACTATTTTTTGAATTTCCATAGTGATTTCTTCCAGAAAATGCTGGCCTTATCAGAATGAGGAAATCTTTCCTCATTCGACTTCATCATATTCATGAATGAACCCTGGATAAAATGAAACGATTTCCACAAAAGTTTGTAACACCTTTTTTCCAGTAATAGGTTTGTTGGTTCTTCGGGGAAAATGGCAAACCTAACAAATAGTGCAACTTTCCGCGAGGTTCCTCCCTATACAGGTGCCCCAGAGATTGACGTTGTAGTCTGGTATTCTCAACGGTGAATTTATCGGTCCCTTTGAACTTCTATTCAGACTAGATGGAAAAACTTACAAAAATTTCTTGGAAAATGAACTTCCATTACTGTTGTAGGATGTAAATCTTCAGCTGCGACCCACCATGATATTCCAGAATGACGGTGCCCCGTGTCACTACGCAACAATAGTACGAAATTTCTCGAACGAAAATTACCCCAATAGATGGATCGGACGAAGCGGTCCAATTAGGAGGCCTCTCACTCTCCTGACCTTAACCCCATAGACTTTTTAATTTGGGGTTTTTTTAATAAATCGCCTACGCTAGGGAATCTCCTAGTGAACAAAAACTAAGGCAGAAGATTGCAGAAGCCGAACGTAATATAAAAGAAAACAGGGAAGCTTTTAGGCGATTAAAAGACATTTTTTTACGTAGATGTAGAATGTGCATTGCCGCTGGAGATGGTCATTTTGAAAATCTGTTATAAATTTAATAAATAAATTTTCTTTTACATTATTGCCACTCATTCATTAACAAAACCACCTCTTACTTAAGAAACTTGTTAACTAATCTAAGTTTATTTTGGACAATGATTGAATGGAAAAAAATTCTAACTCACCAAATCTCATCTTATTTGCAGTAAATTAGTAATAAGTGAATTAAGCGTTAATAATCATAAAAATTTGTTAAGAATTTCCACCTTGGTGTATTTTTTTCTCTTGAGACCAATTTTTCCTTAACTTACATCAAAGTTACAAAGCTGATTATTTTATGTAAGAAAGTACAATTTATGGAGATTTCTTTGCAAAAAAAATCAAAATAGATCTATATTTTTTCTAGAACTTTTTTCCGTGATTGAGGACAAAAGTTCTGAAAATTTCTAAAAATAATTATAACTCGAAAACCGTGAATAATCGCGGAATATACATGGGGTATTTCCCGGCCACCCTGTATATTCTCACGGGGTGGAACGGAAAATGCAAAACACATTTGTCGCCAAGTTAACAGGAGGATTCTGATAATCGAGTCTAACCGTCCGAGAGACAATTTTTTAGATTTTCCCATGGTGGAAGTCTGCTATGGAACACTTTCATTGGGAAATAGTTATCCATGCGTGAAGGAGAATTCGATATTTTTATGAATAAACCAACTCTATGAATTGAACAGGTCTTAATGCGATGATTTTATAAAATTCGAACTCTTTCTGTAGCTTCACAGAAATTTTTATGATTCAGACGACAATTTCCTCCATGGCTTAGATAACGACAAAGATTCTACTTTCCCTATATGGTAGCACAACATTTTGGTATGATAATTCCCATCAATGTAGCCTTGATGAAAATACTACCGCATAATTCCACTTTGACGCTAAACGTAACACTGGCAAACAACAGTCAAAACATCTCACAAGGATTTCCAAAAAAGGAGATAGATGGAAATAATTACACTAGAACGAGTTTTTCGATTTGAGTACGCTGAACTATCGGTTAACAAAATTCATTTTGTTTAGTAACATTTTTCTTGAACAACATTAGTTTATATCGTGAAGGTGAGCTGTAGTCAGCCTACACAGTAGTTAAAATTCTTATAGTTTAAATCTAACAGTGATCAAATTTGCTAATTTCAAAATTTATAATGAAGCCGAATCCTTCAAAACGCTCGGGTTGTCTGCCATCTTTTGCAGCTTCTCCTAAAGATTATCCAAAACGATTTTGTGGATTTTTTTATGTTAACTGGGGTGACCACCTATTTCCATTGACCTGAGCATTCTGCATCTTCCAACTATTTATGTTTTATAAATGGTCCAACAACGTTCACAAAACAATTTTTATAAAATCTCCATGTAGCTAGAAACGTTTCAATATCATTTATACAACACCTATAAAGTCAAAAAGTTATTATAAAACATAGTTTGAAATCATTTTAAAACAGTTTTATGGAAATCAGTTATAGAGCATCATTATGGCAATTATATAACATTTACCGAGCAAGAAAGAGCTGTTTTATTTAAGTTGTTTTATTATAGCAGATGTAGTTGTTTTATGATAATACTAAAAGTAAAACTTTTTTATTGTTTAAGTATACCCGCTGAAAATAATTCATTTTTTAATCGTCTTCCAGATAATAAAAAGCCAAATATTGAATCGTTTCTTACAAATAAGATATATGCTCGAGTTACTGTTTATACGCCAGCCATCAACATTTATTTCTGATCTATGCATACCCAATACCAGACTGATAGAACCTTCATTTGCCATCTGATGCTTAATTTTACTGCGAAAGAAATTTTTCTGTTTGATATATAGCACATAAATAACAAAATGTTCAAGAGCCTCGAATATACATGTATTAGCTGTTATTGAGTTTTATGAGACACAACAGCCTGAAGTTGATCCATAAACAAGCAAAGTTGACGTATATGAAGTGAAAACAAGCCTCAAGAAGTTCTGCAGGTTCGATCGCACCCTGAAGAATGCTCTGTATGCTGTTCTTTACAAGCTGGAGGGATCATGTCCATGTTTCCTTAAAAAAATACCTCCCGGATATAATATTACAGTGAATGATATTTGTTACAGATCAATGATCAATGATTATTTGCCACCATAGAAATTGGTTGGAAAAAAAGATTTGGCGAAAATATTATTTCGAGAAATTGTACAATTAATTGGCCTGCAAGGTCATGCGACATGACTCTACTAGATAATTTTCATTGGGGTTATGTCAAGTCATTGGTTTATGATTATAAACCATAATTAATGGATGCTTTAGAAGCCAACATGTCTCGATGAATTACTCGAAAAAGTGGTCCAAAATTGGTCCGGTGGAATGTGTTACCCAAATCTAGTTGCGGTGGACATATGCCGGAAATTACTTTCAAAACATAAATTTCATAAAGTATCTTTCAAATAAAGAAAATTTCATTCCAATCGGAAAATGAATATGTTTTATTGCAATTTAAAGTTCTCGCATTCGAATAATAGACATCCGATATAGGGCAATCACTGCTGGATTTTCGCCAGCAATAAGATTAAAGCAATTTTTTGATTAAATACATTTGCCATCTTTTTCTGGTCAGAAAAGGTTCAAAACAGATATAGATCGTTTTTTTAATCTTCAATGTTCGTTCAGATCTGTATTAAGATATTATTACTTTGAGAACAAGTGCGTGAAAGCCCTGAATTCGCATCATTGTTTTTTCAAGTAAATCATTATTGTTCTATGTGGTCAGCGTAATGCATAATCGTCAGAAATGATGGCGATTCCATCAAGACAAATTCATTTCCATTAGCACTCAATCTCGAATCCTTTGTGAAACATCAATGGATCGGAAACATAGTTATTCCAGGAAGCTATTCAAATCCTCGATGGAAATATGGAATATGATTTTAATGAACGAATTCATGCCTAATGAAAGTAGGTATGGCCATGCCATATGTCTGTGCAAGTATAAGAGTTCATTGCCTTCACTCTTTCAACATTAGTCACTTTTTTATTACAATTACTAGATCGTCGGAAACATGCATTAACAGTCTTTGCGTCTGACAGGTTCGTCATTAAAAACTGACCACCTCATCGGGTGGTCTTTTTTATTTTAATTTAATTAAAATAAAATTCAATTCTCGAAATAATTCGGTTAATTTTGTTACGTTAGCAGATCCAGTATAAAAAAAAATTAGGAAACCTCCAAGGTGCAGCATCCCTATTCGCGAAAGTGAATTTGGGTTGAAAATTTATAGGTCGACGACAAACACAAATTCATCACTCGGTAATTCGCACTGCCCACATCAATAGGATAGTTATGTATTTGATTGAATATTTCGACTATTTATACGTTTTATAAAATATATAATTTACCTGAAGGATTAAATGTACTTCAGTCGCAATGTAAATACGATACTTTTCGTACTTCCGGTATGATTTTATTAATTATTTCAATAATTTCAATCAGTTTTTTTTCTCTCTTCAACTCATTTAATAAACTGTCTTTAAAATAACTTACCATAGTAACATTGCGTTGTGACAATTATAATTTAAAAACATTGTCATTACTAGTGTCATTGTAAAGAAACATTGTTATTGATAATTATTTGTATCATGAGTGAAGAAGGTGTATCTGATATTGATAAAAGAGCAGCCGAAGTAGGTGAAGAATTGTTACCACCGAAATCTAGAAAACTATACGAGCAGCAGTACGATGCTTTTAAAAAGTGGTGCCGCTTAAAAATGTGAGACAACCTACTGAAAATGCGCTGTTAGTCTACTTCAATGATAAATCAAAAGCGGTTTGTGCGTCAACTCTCTGGGCACATTACTCAATGCTGAAATCGGTTATTAACATTAGAGAAGATATTGATATAAGTAAATTTCCAAAATTATTAGCTTTTTTGAAGAGAAGAAATGAGGATTTAAGCCAAAGAAGTCAAGAATTCTCACGTCTGAGCAGGTAGATCAGTTCTTACGGGGAGGCTACGGATGATAAATATTTAATGCTTAAGGTAAATTTGGAAATGTGTTTATATTCAGAAATTTTAAGAAATCAATTTTTTGTAGGTTGCACTTATTTTGGGCGTTGCTGGAGCTTGTCGTGGAAAAGAGTTGGTTGATTTAGAAATCGACGATGTGAGAGATTTGAGAGATTTGGGCGATTAGAAACACCAAAAATAAAATTGACCGAAATTTTGTGATAAAAATTCAGAAAACAGTGCCATCAGTTTTGTGGCGATATTTCGAAAATATGTGGCATTGTAAAAGACAGGGACACCTCATTCAAAATTTTTGTTCAATACATCAACAAAGAATGTACTACGCGAGTAGTAGGAAAAAACATGTTTGGTACATTTCACGGCAAAAAGCAGCTTTCTTGAAATTAGAAAATGCGACGTTTAAGAATACGGGACATTGTTTTAGACGCACATCTGCGTCTTTGTTAGCTGATTCGGGAGCAACAATAGACGTGCTGAAGAGACATGGAGGATGGAAATCCTCCAACGTGGCCGAGGGATATATTGAATCGTCTATTAAAAATAAACAATAAATTTCAGATAAAATATTTGGTCAAGTCGCCGATTCGTCCACTATAGTTATGCCACAGTCCTCATTCTCGCTTCCTGTTTCCGCAGGATCTTCGAAACAAACACCAGTTCAATATGATAAGGACCTATCTGTTACTCGTCAGTTACCTGCTGCATTAACCCAGGAAAGACTGGTCAATTTGACGAACTGTCACAATATTAATTTGAATATTAACGTTAATTACCATTCTAATTAATTGTATTTTTCAATAAAATATCCCTTAAATTCGTTTGTTTGTGATTTAATCGTTCCGGGAGTTTCGTCAATATTTAATCCCGGAGGGATTAAATGTGACACTTTAGTACCTGTCACAAGGGAGTGAAGTTGTCACTTTAGGCCCGGAAGTACGAAAAACTGCTTTATTTTTTATATCGTGTTCATGTCATGAATGACATGGAATTAATAAAATGGTGACGTACATAGATTAGGATTGAAAATCTAATTATCATAATTCTTTGATCAAAAATTGTTCATGTGATATTGTCACAGTTACAATAATTCTTCGCCACTAAAAAAAGCTTCTTGATTTTGTATGTCATCTTGTGACTAAAGATTCGAGAATGTATGCGTTGTCTCTAATTGAGGGGTAAAGGTCCAAGACTTGCTGTTTACCACTGGTGTTGTAGTAATGACTTCAGTTTCGCTCAACTGATTGATGTCTTTTGAGTAGGTATATACCCATGGTCAAGTTTTATGAGGTAATGTAATCTTCCTAATTTCTTTAAAACTGTCCCGAATTTCCACATTACAGGACCAGAATAATTTCGAGCTTGAACCCTACTTCCTGGATAAAATGTTCTAACTGGAAGTTTTTTATGTATTTCTTTATTTTCGACAGGAGGTTGAATCAAATGAAGTCGAGATCGTAGTTTTCTATTGATGTGAAGTTCGGCTGGTGTTTTCCCATTAGTCAAGACAAGTATGTCTATTTCTTCTTTGGTTTTATTTTAAAGAGAAATATGGTACTCGTCTCGGTTTATAATATACTGGTTTAGCATCGTCTCTCAAATGTAAGTTACATTCAAGATTAGGAATCAATCCTACTGAAGGTTCAAAAATATCACTATACTTTTTTAATATATTAGCATTCAATGATTCAATGTTATACATAGTGAAACCTTCTTTGTCTGTTTGTGTACCTGTTAAACTAGGTAGCTTGATGCCCAATTTAAGTATCCACTCTCGGCCTAGTATTGGTAGTGATTCTCTTTCAACTACATATAAATTCCCATATGTATGAATGTTATTGTAGCTAATGGGTACTTTTACCACAGTATAGATACCAACCAATAGTCGCACTCCGTGGATTTTCTTACACCAAGTCAGACTCGCGCATCTCGCAGGGATTCTAACCTCATATTTTGGCCCTTGTTTTCATCAATAATTCTAAGATGTCTGGAATAATGACATTATTATTATTTTAGACATCTTAAATAATTCTTTTGTATAATTAATTCGTTCAATATTTAGAAGAATATAATTTTTTTGAGATCTATTTAAAATTCAAAGAAGAAGTTGAAGAAAAAAATACAACCTAATCTATAATTCAGTGGAATTTCTTAGAGTCAAAATCTACCATGAACCAGCAAAGCTCATTTATTTTCATTCCAGTAAGTATTCTGTTTCAATTTTGTGTTATTTTCAAATTAAGTCCAAAATGATTAACAATTGTAGCGTATTAAACTGCAAAAACAATAGTTTCAATAATCTCAAACTTTTTTTCTCAATAGCATCAGACACCGACAGGTGAGTGATACATACAGTATTATAGACAATGTTGTTTATTAAAAGCTCCGTTATTTGAGTAGTGCTTCATTCAATTAGTTGAGATATCAGAAACCAATGAAATTTCAGGAGGTTTACGCTTACTGTCGTCATTTCTTTACGATAAGTGGAGATATCAGGAACCAATGGAATTTCAGGAGGTTTACGCCTACTGTCGTCATTTCTTTACGATAAGTTGAGATATCAGGAACCAATAGAATTTTAGCAGATTTACGCCTACAGCAGGCTTAGTATAATCGTCGTTTCTTTACGATTAGTTGAGATATCAGGAACCAATAAAATTTCAGGAGGTTTACGCCTACTGCATGCGTATGCAGAAGAGTGAAATTTTTTTAGATGAATATTTGAGTGTGTATCTATATGATTTTCAATTTTATAAATAGAAATAACAATAATATAATATATATATAACAATAATTCAATAGGTTTTTTTATTTTTTTCCCACCATAATGAGGGAACCCTTTCTAGAGAACACTCAGCATATTTAGCGCAGGGAGTATTTACGTGGGGGTATAAAACTTGAATAATTCTCTTTCTTCATCAAAAGAAATGAATGGTTGTTTTTCCAATTGATTCAGCACGTGTCTCAACACTGGAATTCGCTGAAGATACCAGCAGTTGTTCCAAGGTTTGTCTTTGCGTTTTCAGTGCTAACAATATAGCCTGATTTTGAGCTTGAAGGTGTTCAATTTCGTTCATGTTCATCCTTGTTGCCACTCTTGTTATGTATTTGATTGAATATTTTGACTATTTATACGAAATACACGTTTTATAAAACTGCTTTAGTTTTTTGTATCGTGTTCATGTCATGAATGACATGGAATGAATAAAATGGGGATAATTCTTTGATCAAAAATTTCGTGTTCGTGTGATATTGTCACAGTTATAACAAGGATACAATAATCTTTTCGGCTTGCAAAACGAAACTCCCAACATAGACTAATTAAATTTAAGAGACTCAGAAAACCGACGCCACATCCCTTTAACAATCGCTACCTAGAGTACCCTTGAATAAAAGAAGCCAAGATACAAATGTTCGTTATAATAGTCGTATCCAAACATTGGCGTATACTTCTCAAGAATCTACATCCTGTTTGAGAACCTGAGGAACTTTAGACTGAACCACCCAGTTCACTACCCGAGTAGAAGAGGTTGAGTGTTCAATCTCAGAAGTCAAGACTGCCAACAAACCCTTCAGGAAGCACTCCCCCCCCCCTTACTGTCCCAAAACTTCTGTGGTATAGCAAAATTTAGCAGAAGGAGTTTCTGGCCAAGAAAGAAGAAATCCAAACTGTAAATATATACCCTGGCGTAATCTTTCAAGAATGGATCACACTCGTGACAGCATTTTCGTAAAGTTACTTATCTGGAGCTTAGTTACAACCAACTGCACCTACTCGACGGCTTTTGACGAGTGTAGATTTTATGAATAGCATGGAACTAGTCACGAAACACATTGCAATCCAGAAGAACGAATGCTTTGAGAAGGAAACTAGAAGGTTCCGTACGGGGTCTTGGTGTGGGCTTAAGTAGTTGTGATGATCCTTCGAGGTCGAATCAGGAATGATCTCTTGATGGTGGCTAATCCAGGATATTTTTTTAGTAATTTCTCGGAATAGCCATCATTGAAAGATCATTTTTAATGGAACAACCGGCCCTACGGATGAGCAACGAAACCAAGAATGACCAGAGAACAGTTGGTTTCCTATGGTCTTCTTGGCTTCTTGGTCTCCGGGTGAACCCGATAAGAAACAAAGACTTCATCCTAGTTGATTACCAGGTATACCGGTATGAAGTGAGCGTCAAGATACAAATGTCTCGATAAGGAACATTTGTTGTGTACGAACCTTTTTTTTGTTTGTTTGCTATGACATCTATGAAACACATTTACTGTAACAAAACCGAATATGAACATTTTGAGGACTGCTGCGACGGCGAAGGAGTACCGCTTCATGCGCCGACAAAGGGATAAAGAACATGATGAAAGGGACCGCTCGCCATAAAGCTGTCACATAAAAACGATTAATGGTGGCATATTTATGTGATATAAAAGAAACCGCTACGATCACTCTGGAATGTGAAGCATCTTTCTGGTAACTTCTAGAAAAACAGCGCCGGATATAAATGACTGAAGCCGATTCATGGATTCATTCATGGATAGAACATGCCGACGAATAAACAGGTGTTCCTAGTGAAATTCTGTAGATAAATTGTGTATATAAATTATTGATAATTGTTAGTTAAGTGTGAATATAAATTAGTTTAAAGAGGACTTGTATTGTTTTTCTATTTCTCTGAGGAAAATCGTAACATTACTATACATCAAGTCATTGAACAGACAACATCATATTTTTTCATCGTGTGAAAAATGTCGAATTTTATACCAGAAAGTGATGATTTGCGGAATGCGAATGCATAAATTTTTGTTTTCATTTCAAGAAAATTGCTGCAGAGTCGCATCGAATGCTTGTCGAGGTAGGCTGTATCAGAAGCAATATGCCAAAGATGGTTTCAACGGTTCAGAAATAATTTTTATGTGAGAAATGATGAACGTGGAAAATCACCAAAAATGTTTAAAGACGCCGAATTGCAAACGATATTGGTGATGACACTTTGAATCAAAAGCAAATGGCAGAAATGTTAAATGTTGCACAACAAACAATTTCTGACCGTTTAAAAGGGTGCCACATGAATTGAATGAAAGACAGATGGAAAACCGAAAAAAAACTTGTAAAACTTTGCTTCTAAGACACGAAAGAAAATTGGTTTTGCATTTGATTGTTACTGGCGATAAAAAAAGATTTATTTAAAGGATGCTAAATGAAGAAAGTCATGGGTTAATACGGGATAACCATCAACATCGACTGCAAAACCAGATCGATTCGGCAAGAAGACAATTCTGTATGTTTGGGGGGACCAGAAAGGTGTGGTGTACCGCGAGCTCCTAAAAACTGGTGAAACCGTTAATATTGATCGCTATCGACAACAGAATCGACCAGAATGGGCCAGAAGGCGCGGCAAGGTAATTTTGCTCCATGAAAATGCACCTGCACACAAAGCAAAACTGGTTCAGGATACAATCAAAACACTTGGCTGGGAGCTGCTGCCTCAGCCGCCGTATTCACCTGACTTGGCTCCTTTCGATTACTATTTGTTTTCATCAATGGGACACTCAGTGGCTGAGCAGCACTTCCTCGAGGTCGAAAATTAGGTGTCTGGTTGGTTTGCTCTAAAAGACGAACAATTTTATTGGCGTGGTATCCACAAATTGCCAGAAAAGTGCTCAAAATGTGTAGAAAACAATGGCTAATACTTAGAATGAAATGTATACTTTTCCATTAATAATTAGTGTTTTATTTTCCCAAAAAAACGCTCATTTCATACCAGTATACCTGATATATACCAACAATACTTTTTGGCAAGTGCGATAAATAAGAGTAAAAAGTTTAATTGATATGATATACTCTGCATATAGTTCATGAATATTTTCAACAGAGTTATTTAGTTTGCTGACAGATATATCAAGACTAAGCTATAATAGAGGACAACCATGCATTTCATATATGGATGTTCGAATGTTTATCCATAAACTCTTGGTCAGCTTATACCAAGAATAATTTGACCAATTCATATGTATCTTAACTATCACATGAAATTTTTGTAATGAGTATTCTCTTCTTGTTATATATGATTCAACCAATTCAGTTTGTTTTCTTTTATTATATTAGCATGCAGTTCATGAAGGATAATGTTCTGAGACAGAATATAGATCAAACAAACAACCTGTTCCATTAATCCTCCAAACCGTTTACGACTCACAAGGAAACAATAATCAAAGAGCTCCTAAATTCCACTGACCAAATTGGTGGTAATGCCAAGAATGAAACTCGCTCAAAATATGTAACATATATTCAGACAATCAAGAGAAAAATTACATTCAACCATAAAATTAAATAAGGAAATACAAAACAAAGCTTTCAACAATTCAATACAAACAAATTCATATGTATAAAAACTTGCATAATTCTAAAATGAAAATTATATTAATATTAATATCTGGGAATCGCATTTAATAAAAATACAATTGAAAACAAGAAATCGCAATGGTACTTTATAATTCAATAGGATCATACTACCTTATATCTATCAGTTTAAAATTAATATTACCGATAAAAATGGAATTAGAAGCAATATATATTTTATTTAATATAAACTATTAATATAATACAATTCCTCATGAAGCATAAGGAAATGTAGAGCAATTGAAGAAAAAATATATTTGAGTTTGAAAATACACCAACAGTCTTTCGGGCCTATTAAAATCTCGATCTGAGGAAGCAATTACAGGTTAATCAACTTTCTTCTTAACTTTACGAATGTCTGGTTCGCTGAAATCTTCACTCAATTTTTTGGCTAAGAAATAGAGTTCCGCTAAAGCAATAATAAGTGCAAATATAATCCCTAACAAAAGTTTGAATCCAAAATCCAATGGCCCCACCAATACTTCCACCCCAATAAAACCGAAAGCAAAGCCAGCAGCCACAGAAACTATGAACTGAAATACTGCTATGAGCTGTTTATTCATCTCTTTAACTGAAATATGATTGAACATTAATAGAGATAATATTTAACACAAAGTGTACTCACGTTGATACCCCAAGGTGTCTTCAGGCAGTCTCTTCCTGACAGAATCAACATTTTTCGTCATACTCCTATATTTTTGATTCTCTTGTTCTATTCGCAGCTGCTGACATCTCCTTTCAACTTCTGGATTTCTGGGAATTTGTTGATTTGGAGGAAGTATTATTTCTGATCCTTCGATCAACTCGTGGAAATATATTTTTTCAGTGTTTTGCAAATTTCTTTGAACACAATGGTTATAAAGCCATTTCAAATCTTGCATTTTCAATATCTTATCGACTACTTTCATCTTTTTGGGAACGTCAGCTGAAGAAGTTTTGTGAACCTTACTTTCTAATTCATCAATCTTTTCAATATCTTTTGGCAACAATAACTGTGAATATGTAATATCTATATAAGGAAGTATTTCTTTGCTCTCCCTGACAATTGCGTGAATACCAGGAGGGACACCTTCTGATGGCAGTTTCAACTTGGATAAGTATTTATATAACGTTTCTGATGGCTTGAACTTAAGCGTAGGATCAGTAATTGTTCCTTTATGTGTGGTCATCTTAAACTGAACAAATCAACAATTAATTAGACAAACTGGATGACTTATAGTGCTTCCGTAAATCAATTTCTTTTTCTTCGTATTTATTGTTTATTTCAGAATACTTCTCCGTTATATCATCCATAAAATTCTCCCAAACAATTTTACGCTCTTTCTTACATTCTTCCAATGTTGTATCCTAAAAATGGCATTCTTATTACAATTTTAACATTAGAAATCAAGGAAGACAAACCAATTTATACTTGTTTTCTAAATCAAGTACTCTTTGAGACAATGAAAGACTGCGACTTAATTTTTGATTAGCTTCATCTAAGTTATTATCTAAGGCGTTGGTCAGCTTATTTATTCTGGAATCTCGCAAGTCTGTAATGCTTTCTACAATCGAAAACAGCCTGTTAACTTCTTTGTCTCCACGTTTTACCTGAAACATACACGGAATTAGCATACATGTTCAAGACATTACCTAGAAACAAACCTCAAATTCATTGAGAACATAGGAAATTTCTCCATTCAGAAAGTGAGTATGATCGAATAATCTCTTCCATATATTTCCTACATCTAGAAAGAAGAATAAAATTGGCACAACATTTTAATTGACTTGATATTTCAGTTTTTACCTCTTGTAAAAATAACTGCAATTTTTTGGTCTCGTGCTTGATCAACAGCTGACATTTTTGAAGGCAATCAGCTGATTGTCAAAATAAATGGTACTGTAGTGGCTAATTTTTCCATCTTTACTTTGCTTCTCACTTTGTTTATATACGAAACTAATTGCTTTGTTAATTTGTAAATCGTTATTAAATTAGCTGCATATAAATGAGTTGTTTATGCAGTTATGAGTTATGAGTTCAAAATTATCAGTGATAAACTCTATGTTTCAAAAATGACAAGCTCTCAATCCTGAGTTGACAAATGCTGTGAGGGCTCCAGTTGTTTGAAATTAAACAAATTATTTCAATTTCATAATGCAAAGATTTCCTGAAGTTCACTGATGAAACCTCACCGTATCCATCTAAACATTAACTTAGCTGCTTAAGTAATGGCCAATTGCAGGCAAACTCCTCAAGAATTTATTAAAAATACCTTTACTCCCCAAATTGCTGTTATTTGCTCTGCAAAAGCAGAACAATGTTGCGAAAAGAACAATCTAACTTTTGTTGAGTTATTACAACCTTTCTGTAGGCTGAATAGTGATAGTAAGTTGCACTTTCAGCATAAAATAAATATTAGATTCAGATTACACCAGTTCATTTTTAGTACATTACAAAGATCCTAATGGGGTAGTTACAACGCTGAAGAATTTTAAATTATCCTTTCTTGATGTTAATCATAGGCCTCCACAGACCGAGCTTGCCAGAAAGCATCTTAACTTAGCAGTTAGTGAAGCTTCACAACGGAAAACTGAACTGCTACCTATTGGAAATTACAAACTTGAAATTCCTGTATCGACACCCTGGTTTGAGGATTGGAGAGAAACATTTTTGAGAGTACAATATCCCTCAGAACATGAATACACCAAACACTTTTTAGCCTGTCTTCTAGTTGTATCATCTACTGATACAAACCCTGCTGAAAGCATGATTCAACTAGCTCAGAACTTGAATCAAATGTATAGTAGCATGTCAGGGAAATTACCGAAATGGTTCAGCTCTAGTATTTTAAAATATTACATCATTATTCATGATGTAATTGATGGAAACATCAATGTGTGAGATTTGTTTTTTCATCTTTCTTGAATAATAAATACTGATTTTAATCCTATTGCAGAGCAATGACAGCTTACGAAAGTATTAAATCTGCTTATGGTTCCTCTAATTCTTGTTTATTAAGAATGAATTCAAGGCCTCCTGGTAATAATGGGGTTACCGAACATATTTCCGATCCTTGGACTCAATTTATTAGTAAAGACATCAAATCTGCATTAGAGGTTTCAAGTACATCAGAAAATGTTTTTGAGTTAGCTGAGGAGGCTAATGAAATTAAATCGATAATCACAACATCTCAAAATTATCACCCTTTGAGCCCTGATAATGATGATTTAAATTTGGTATTTTTTTCTCATACAGGAATTGAATATTTTATTGGTTAATTACCTTTTTTAGCATTATAAACAGAATTCTAGAGATGAATCAGTTAATAAATTGAATGGTTCGAAAGTTCATGGTCTTTGTTTGGGATCAGAAGATTTAGAAAGTATAAGGACCCTCATTATGGATTTTACAAAAAACTGTTTATTGCCTTACGTCGAGAGGCAAATTCAAATGTTGAGTGACAATATTTCAAATAAAAAGGGTGTTAGTAGGTCATTTCTTAGTGCTACAAAAAGGTGGTTTAACCCTAATAAACCAGGTAGTGGCACTGTTTCCAATAACCTAATGTGAGTAAAAATGTACTTCCACTTATAATTTAAAAATTCTTCAACAAAATAAAATTCATTTCACACATTTTTTTTTAGGTATGCTTCAGACTCACCAGAACTTCATGTCCGAAAACTAGGTGATTTGTATTTCATGTTTGGTAGTTATAGCGCTGCATTTCAAGCTTACCATCTAGCTAAGAGAGATTTCAATGGTGATCAAGCATGGCTCTATTATGCTGGTGCATTGGAAATGGCTGGTCTTTCAGCTTTCATGGCCAATGAATCGAACCGCAAAACTTATGATTATCTTGAAGAAAGTATCACAACATACTTGAATACATGCAAGTGAGTAAAATTTTTTGCTTGCATAGTCTAATGGCCATGCTATAATTTTTTCCAGATGTCTACTCTGGTTTTGACGCATTTGAAGCAAACATTCAATTATCAGGTTGCTTTGTTATTGCGGACAATTGGTCTAATACACCCATGACAAAAAATTTTATTTTATTCCGATCGGTTTTCTAATTGAAATCTGGTACTTGCATAAGCTTGTGAAACAGGGAACAAGCAAAAATTCCTGACCTCACATTTGCATTTTTGGCTTTCTTGTTCACCTGAGCGGAGTGCTTTTAGATTCGTCTGAATGTGTGTTTTTGTCGAATTATTGAATTTACGAAAAGAATTTTTTGACCCACTTGTTCACCTGAACAGAGTGCTCTCAAATTTTTTTGATTCATTATCAACTATTTGTCCCTGCTTGTTCACTTGAAAAGTTCACAGATCTCTGCCACAAAAATATTTTGGAGATGTGGTTTTTTAACGTTTGAATAATTATTTGTAAGTGATTTAACGAGAGCACTGAAGCCATATGACCTCAGTTCAGTGCTTTCGAAAATTTTTTCTTGATATTGAATTTTTTCATAGATTACCTCAATTTGCTACAAGAGCTACTCTATTGGGTTCGGAATGTTTGAAGAATAAGTTACTCTATGGAGAAGCAGCTCTACAACTAATAAGAATGACAAGTGAAGAGTCTCATTTGAGATCAGCACTTTTATTAGAGCAGGCCTCTTATTGTTTCCTCAAGTCGAAAATGGTTCGAAAATACTCCTTCCACATGGTTTTGGCGGGACATCGATATTCAAAGGCTGCTCAAAAGAAACATTCACTAAGAAGCTACAAGCAGGCTTATCAAGTTTTTAGAGGCAATGGATGGAACTTAGCCTGTGATCATATTCTTTATACGATTGGGAAGCAAGCAAATAATTTGAACTCTTATGATGAAGCTGTGGATTCATTCTCAAAGTTACTTCTGGGGGAAAGTAAACAAACTGCACAGCAACAAATAACATTTCTCAAGGAGTATTTAACAATTTTAGATGTGAGTATTGTATGAAACACATTCCCTTTCGATGATCTACATCAGTTGTTGAGATTTGGAAAATGAACCCAAGTATCACCTCTGTTCATGATACTTTTTTGATACTTGGCCACCTCTTTTCAGTTTCTGTAGACTGACCGCAACGTATTTCTTTACGCAACCATTGCAAAAACTAGCCTTAATAGAGTTAAACTATTTTTTTCTATGGAAAAAAAATCTGTAAACTATAATTACAGTTCTTTTTATCATCTCTTCACTTGAACCCAATGTTTGACACATACTCAAAGATGAGTGAGCCAACCAATCACATAATTTTTCAAAAGCTTGTAGTGGAACCCAATTTGACTCTTATAACACGAGATACAGATAAATAAAGCCATCTATTAGAAAATAATACCACACCTTTTACCTTTTATGTAATTAAAACCTATCATGCTTCTTTATTTTTTTTAAGAACAAAATGAAGCACTATTCTGATGGCAGTCTACCGTTATTACCTTTACCAAATTTCGATATTACATCATCATTGAAGATCCTTCTTCAACCTCTGTCTCCATTAAAAACACCAGGAAGGATTCCAGCGATGGGTTTGAATTTCGAGGATGTGATTGATCAAGGAATGGAACAAAAGTGGAACAAACTTGAAGAAATGCTTGTTCAGGAAGCTCAAGGTTCCCTTCCCTTGCTTTTCAAGCCAATGATGACACTATTCAACAACAAAAAACTTCTCACAAATACTCCTAATGCTATTGTTAATGAACCTATTCAGTTATCAATCCAAATATCCAATCAACTTCAAATGGTACTCAATTTGAAAGATGTTTATCTGCTTTGGACTTTCAAAATTGGTGAAAAAGTATATTCGAATGAAAATACATCTGAAAATAACATTGAAAAATACATGAAAACACATGTTACGAATTCTGTTATTCTAGAAATAACTGCTAAGGCGGATGTTATACTGATGTTGACGCCTTTACATGTTGGTGATTTGACTATAGTAGGAATAAGCTATACTTTAAGCACTAGCAGCACTTCAAGTGAAACTATTTCAGTCAAAGGAAAGCAACTCATTAATTTGAAAGGAAAAATTAGTGATGGTAGTGTTACAGAACAACAATTGAGAATAAAAGTAGTTCCACCAGCTCCTTGCTTACAGGTAAGAGACTACATTGACAATGTCATAACATTTCACACCTTCGGTACCTACATTTAATCATATTAAATCTGATAATGTCGCCTGTATGTATTTAAAACATATTCACATGTTGTTGGGTAATGGAAATGTAGGTATCGAATATACTTGTAATATTGTTGAAAAAAATGAGAATTTCTTGGCAAATACCTCCAGCATATTGAATCGATTTACAGGTCACCTTCTCAGAAATAAGCACAGACTTCTTGTGTGACGAAATGCAGAAAGTTACAGTAAATTTCCAGAACACTGGTAGTGTACCTCTTCATAAAGTCTATTTAGCATCAACAATGCCACGTATGGTTAGTAATTGTGAATTTCATAAGGCTGAAGATGTTTCAATGGATTTCAGTGATATTGAAGCTATTCAAGTGAGAGAAAAATTCGCTAGAAAAAATCATATCACCTTCGTTCCTTTGCCAGAGGGTGTACTGAAGTCAGGAGAAAGTACGAGTATCGCCATTTGGCTGAAAGCCCCATCACTGAAGGGGCCATATGCAATACATATTCTCATTTATTATGAAAATGTGGATAGTAAAAGTGTTCCTAGGTAAGCACATGCAGAGATTTTATGTTAGTTTCACATTGCTTATAGAGGTTCTTTCGGAGTAATCAGTGAAACTTTTATTTGAATTATATCAAATTCAATATTATCCTGAGACCTAACACACTGGTTTCAATGTCTCTAATTCGATATCGAATGAGACAAAAAAAATTAAGAGCTTTTATGCTAGTGTAATTCGAAGAAATATTTGTTTGAATTGAAGATTGATAAATCATTTTGGGTTGTAAGTATAATTGAATTTTTTTAAATGTAAGGAATAAATACAGTTGTTGTATTTAACTAAGCAGGATACATATACATAGCTGCTCAATATATTGGCTTAATTGTTTACAGATACAGATTGGTGAGGCAAAGCTGGAATTTGTCTGTACGAGAGTCAATTGAAATAAATATTACTCCATTAGATAGTGGTAACTCTAAGTCAGTAGAAGAAATAAGCATAGGGATTAAGACTACAAATCTTAACAAAACATATGACTCTGTCTTAACAGAAATTACTCTGACAAATATCAGTTTGTTGAGTAGGCATTGGATGTTCATAGGAAACATTGTAACACCTAGAGATATTGTTTTACATTCACAAGAAGCAGCCCATATACTTTTGAGAACTAGAAGAAGAATTCTGGAAAGGAGTGAATATTCCAGTATCCCCCTTAGGCATGAAGTAACATCAATAGCAAATCAATTGGCTTATTTGGCGTTTGCTAAAAAGACTGAACAAAGAACTATCAACATTTTTGATGATACAGAATTTGATCATTTTAAAGAAAATAAAAATGGTATTTTATTAATTCAATGGCAGGCCCAAATAAAAGATGTTAAAAGTACACGTCATGCAAGTGGCCAAAGCTTTGTACCAATAAAATTTGAAAGAATTAAGAAGCATCCGTTGGAATTGGAAGTACCATTAGTGGAACTACCCATTTCTTTGGAAGAAAATGACAAGAAAGAAAAGCAAAATCAGTTGGAATTATTGAAAGCTCAGGTCACATATAATGTTATATGTCCTCCTGTTGTTCAACATGATTTCAAAAAGAGTAATCTATGTTTGGTACCTGTGGAGCTTTTAATACATAGTGTGATAGATCAAGAAATTATTCAAGTGATGATTAAAACTCGCAATCCCGTAAGGTACAAAGATCTATGTTCTGTCTTGATTTGATGAAATATTAAATAGTTCTTAATTTTAGGGTTTCTACGTCAGCAGGTAGTGTAGCATTGCTTTCGACACCTTCTAATCATTTCAGATGGCTAGGTGCTAGTATAATTATTAGAAAAATCGAACCATTATCGACGGAGGTTTTGAAACTATCAATTGCTGCTTATGGCCCAGGAACGTTTGATTTGGGAGCTAATATCGAAGTTCATTGCAGCAAATTGAACCAAATGAAAACGACGACACTGCAAAATTGTCAAATCCACGCTACATTAATTGTTACCAATGGCAATAGTTAGCGAATTTTTTTGTTGAAATGAATGTTTATAAATCGTAGTGTAAAATATTACTTTTATATATTTTGTACCTACATAAATCAAATATTAATATATTCAACATGTTATGTAATACTGAGAGATTGTAAAACTTGTTTTTGATTGAATTATGTCAATTTATAAAGCACTGTACTTAGGCGATGAATTGAAACAGGTTTCTGAATAGAATAAATATTTGCTTTATTGAAATACCCAAGCCATCTCCTGAAGATGTGAACTTTTATACATAGATTCTCAAAGGGAAAATGACCTTCAAACAATGGTTTTCCTGTTTCGAACGTCGGACGGACACCTATGATGCTGAACGTCGACAGTTATTTCGGAAAACATTGAAAAAAGACTTATAAATTATCAATCGCAAAATGAGATAGCCAACACACTGAAGTTATCAAAAGGTAGTGTTTACACCATTATACTGGAACATTGGATGCCGCGTTTGTTCAGACCAGAGCAGAAACAACAATAAGTAGATGATTTAAAGAGCTGTATGGGGATGTTTCCCGAAAAAAAGGAGCTTTTGCATCGGTATATTACAATGGATGAAACATTGATTCGTCACTTTCTTTTCGGAATCAACGCGGTAGAATGCTGATTGGCGTGCAGACGGAGAAAAACGTCCAAAGAATGAAACATCGATTGAGAAGATAATTTGTATTTGGGGATGCGCATGGGATTTTATTCATTGACTACTCAAATCATGAAATAACAATCTACAGCGACTATTATATTGGTTTATTGGATGGTTTGAAGGCCAAAATTGACCAGAAAGTGTCATTTGTAGAAGACAATGGTGCTCTTTTACCAAGATCTACCGTATTCTCTAGATCTGCTCCGTTTTGTTGTTTTTCTACCTAGATCAGGGAATTATTGATCAATGTGTTATTGTCGCACAACGTAGGCAAGTTTGCAAAACCTTCATGAAAATAGCAAATGGTAAATGGGCCCAGGTATGAACCCTGAGGCGTCCATGCTGCAAAAACACTTCATTAGAGCTTTTTTTGAGTTCCTGTTTAGGTTTGATACCAACTTGGGGAGTGCGACCCCCTTAGATAATTGAAAGACTAGTGTCTAAGCACTCCATATTCCATAGTAGATCTAAAATTCTGATACTAGTTCTAGATAGGTAGGTACCAATATACATAATGCAATATTTTCATATTGAGTTGCTTCATAATATAATAAAAATTCCCTATACAATTATATTAAGTTCAAATTTTACAAAATGCGCCCTCTCTGGAATCCTAGAGGAGCTAAGCTCGGAGCAACGCCCTCTTGCATCATAGGTTTCTTTAAATTCCTATATACAGAAGCGTCGAAAATAGGATGACCGTAGTTATGTCCAAAATATCTTCGAAGCATTTTCCGCACCTCATTTATTTATAAATTCGTTCTTTCGAATCTTACCAATTGTAAGAAATAGTAATGTCGTCTTGATTCGAAGTAATCAAGGAGAATCAGACTTGTTTCTAACACACATGTCTCAATATGTTTGAAGCGACGCCACTGGCAAGTCCAATGTAGTTTTAGAGGGGTACGCAATATACTGAAATAAGTAATACAAATATCCTGCAATTCAGTCTACCACGGCGGGATGGCCATTCCTTCCATCTTGGATCACAGTTTCAAGTAAGAAGCTCCAAGCCGGCTCGTGAAAAACCAAATAAAATAAACGAATAACTCTACACAAAAACGTTATTCCTGGTTGAAATGTGCACATAAATTTATATTTGTGATTCCTACTAAAAAATTGTCTACGGAATGAAATAGGTATGATGTATTTCCTAGGCTTTTTAAAACATTTCTGAGTCCTAGTATAATTCAGGGGAATGGCGTGTGCCTATCTATACAAGGCTATTCACTGTATTGCTAATCGAAAATTTGAGGAATCTGATGATATGTAGTTATGCGGATTGAATGTTCAAATTAGCAAAAGTTTGCTTTAACCCTAGAATACTGCTGGTGAATGAGAAAAACGTTTATGTCCAAGGTTCGTAAAACTTATGATTACTTAAGAGTTGAGATAGTCTTCAACGTAATTTTAACAGAGCTTCATTCCTTTAACGTAGCTTTGATTTTCAAATAACTCTTATATCTCATATTTTGATGTATGGTTCTTGTATCCTTTTATTTCCGTGTGGGCGTTGAAATTGCTGAACACATGCTTTTCATGTTTAATTTCGTCAATCTAAAGTATAATAATTTAGCGTGAAGCATGCATTTCGTTGCTCATCCATCATATGACCCTTCCTTGCATTGGGATTTGGCAAATAATTTTTTTTTGCTCCTCGTACTAGTAATACTACCCTTGCTCAAGGATCTGTTTGGCTCTAGCAGTAAACAAAGTCCCCAAATCATTAAATCAGTTATCTCACATTGTCAAAATCAGTTACATCATATAAAGTTATTTATAACCTCTCCCGAACTGAATTTCAACTCATGTTTATATATCTGGTAGTAATCTGGGTTACAATTGTTCTTTTTTCACATGATGTTAATTACTTATACCATCTTTCGGGACTGAAGATAGTGACTGATACATATAGTAACTGATGATTGAATTTTTTCATTTATTTATCTGTCTTTCTTAAATTTGTTCCTAACACCATATCATTCTGTTTCAGTGGTTGCCAGTTTTAATCTTGCATATGTTCGTACTTTTGTAAGTAGTCTAGTCCTTTTAAAAAATATGGCAGTGCCAAGTAGAGCCAGAATATATGCGGATGTAAACTGTCACAAGCCAAGAGATTACTGGGATTATGAGAGCTACGTGGTGGATTGGGGTCAGCAAGATGATTACCAATTGGTTAGGAAGCTAGGTAGAGGAAAATACAGTGAAGTTTTCGAAGCAATTAATGTTACAAATAATGAAAAATGTGTAGTCAAAATATTGAAGGTAAATTCATATTTGAATTTCATTTAGTTTTGGTTGTGGAATAATATTGAAATTTTTTTTTTTATTTAGATTGAGTTGTTACTATCATTAGATAAGTCGTTTAGTGATCTTCTGTTTTTATCAGTAACTGTAATGCATAAGATCCATCACCCTTTTCAATACTTCTCTTGCCTCAAATCTTTCTTCTAACCATTTTTTCTTTTTGAAAAACTTGCTAATATGCATAGCTAATAAAAACTATCCAGATTGCTTCAGCAAAAATATTTCAAATTGGCTTTTTGCTCCACGATATATTATTTTTAAGATTTGTGGTTTTTAGCCTGTCAAAAAGAAGAAAATAAAACGAGAAATAAAAATATTAGAGAATTTGAGAGGGGGTACAAATATAATCACTTTAGAGTCAGTTGTTAAGGATCCTGTTTCTAGAACTCCTGCATTAATTTTTGAACATGTCAACAATACAGATTTCAAGCAGCTATACCAAACACTAACAGATTTTGACATACGGTACTACTTATATGAATTGCTCAAAGCATTGGATTATTGTCATAGTATGGGCATAATGCATAGGTGAGTTAATTAATTTTTGTTAATGTGTTTTAAAGCGCTGAATCTACATGATGTTTTTATACCATCTTTCGGGACTGAAAGACCTATTGATGTCAAATCTTTATACTCTGAGATTTCATGTGAAATTGAGATAAAGCTTTGAGTCACTTCTTTAAATCATTAAGTTTTCGATTTCAGGGATGTAAAACCACATAATGTAATGATAGATCATGAAAACAGAAAATTACGATTGATCGATTGGGGTTTAGCTGAATTTTACCATCCTGGGCAAGAGTATAATGTAAGGGTTGCATCCAGATATTTCAAAGGACCAGAGCTGCTTGTTGATTACCAAATGTATGACTACTCTTTGGATATGTGGTCCTTAGGGTGCATGTTGGCCAGTATGATATTCCGGAAAGAGCCATTTTTCCATGGTCATGACAATTATGACCAATTAGTGCGAATCGCCAAAGTCCTTGGTACAGAAGAACTTTTTGAATACCTTGACAGATATCACATAGAACTAGATCCCAGGTTTAATGAAATTTTAGGAAGGTAAAACTTATATACCTGACCACAAAATTCTTCAATCTGTACTGTATAATTTAAGGCATTCCCGAAAAAGATGGGAACGTTTTGTTCACGGTGAAAATCAACATTTAGTGTCACCTGAAGCATTAGACTTTTTGGATAAATTGTTACGTTATGACCATATGGAACGTTTGACAGCCAGAGATGCTATGGAGCATTCCTACTTCTGTAAGTACCACAGTATCAACTTTTTCATATGTTGATTTGGCAGTTTGCATCAACTTCGGTTAACTACTTGACTGAATTTCTCAAAAACTTGGAAATGCCTTTTTACTTTAAATGGGTCACCCTGTATACTTCTTTATTTTAAGATTCCTAAGTAAATTCTGAAATGATGTTATGAAGGATATCATATATCCATATTCAATAGTTTCTGGTTATATATAAACTTTCAAGGGATCTCAAAAGCCAAGATTTTCAAATTCATTGAATTAGGGAAACCTGAACAATATCACTATTCTTTTTTACTCCAAATCCAATGAATATAGAATTATGGGGGTTCTCATTTGAAAGTCATCGCTTTTGAAGCTCTTGTAGAAGTTTATATTTGGTATTGATTTGGTGACACCCTGTATGATTTGCTGTTTGATTTGTCTCATGAAACTTCCTTCTACTTAAATCAATTTCAAGCGACACTTTGGTCGTTATTTTGGTCTTTCTAGCGGTCATTACTGGTCATTGCTGTTCAACCCTTGATCATACCTTCGGGACCAAGACGGATGACCATAGATTATCGCTTGAATGCACGTTACCGAGGTTTTGGTCATCCGTGTTCGTATTACTTTACGTTTAAATTTAAAGATTACTCCAATTGCGAAACAGCTTACTGAAAAGGATTACCTGCTTCGAAAAGATAGAAATAAGGAATGGGTGAAAGTTTATTTCTATTAATTTGCTGAACAATATCACTGAATTTCTAGGGCAATCAAAGTTCCAGTAAAGTCTAAATTTATATAATATGAATATTCAATAATCTCGATAATACTGAATTCTATTAACTTTGCAAAATCACTTGATTCTATCTAAAAACTTACAAAATTTTCATTCATTAAATGCACTCTGAAAGTTTCTGATGACTTGCTTATTCCGTTCGACAGTTACTTTGCTCACGGGCAGGATTTTTATTAAAGAGATAAACGAAGTTTTGCCCAAAAGTTACAGACATTTTGGGCTCTGTATTAAGGTGAACAAGAGCACAAAAAAAGGGTGTTGATATAGGTAGGCCTTTAATATATAGATTGAGGTAATAAAAGCAGATGATGGTCCTCTTTGAATATTTTATTTAAAAATTAGGAAACACTGACGTGAGGTCAGATGACTGGCGCTCTTTTTAAGAAGCTACCTTGAACATGTTCTATTAATTCTTCTTTTCAAAATTTTATGCTGAAACACACCCTCAGACGGAAATAATTATGTCAAACTTTATGAAAAAATCGTATCGTTTTACTGATCTAATGCAGTACATTAAATAATAAAACATTCAATTAATCAAAAATATTTATTGCTAAAAAATTAATTGTGTATATATAAAAAGATGCCAGCACAAAAATTAACTTGTGAGGCAATAAAAATTATGAATCAAAAACAATAACAGCCAGTGGTAAAAATATCTTCTATTATTCTGGAGTCGGACAGAGGATATGTAATTTTCGAAATTGGTCAGTTTAATCCTCTTTTTCTGGAACATACTTGATTTTTATGACATAAACTCTTTGTGAGTTTAGGTTTTATTTCAATCAGCTTTGAGTTTTCAGATCAAAACGATGATAGGTCTGATTTACAATTACCAAATATCATTTTTGACTACAATATGAAGTCTTGATAATTGAGAAATTGTTTTAGTTTTCAATAATTTCAGTGAGAGGGGTTAATTCCTGTTGAATGTTGTTTGATGATCCATAAATCTTTGGATGATTCCTGTGGTTTCTAAATCATTATCCTCATTATTGTTTCACACAAATGACATTTACATCATTTGAGATCACAGCTTCTTCTTCTCAATCAATTCAGAGTTATCCTAAGAGTCAGATAAAGTTGAAGATTCTCTCAATTACTTCAATTTAAATGAATCTTGTTTTAATTATTTTATACAAATATACCTTCAGTTCCTGATTGATGCAATTTCCATCTGCTCATTTATTTCTTCTGAATATTCTGAATTACTTCATCATTATTGATTCCCAAGTTATTTCAATTTTCTAAGAACTTCACTTCACCATTGCTACGTTTTTTTTGTGACAAGAGGACTATTTTCTCGTTATTGGAAATCAGGAGGAATCTTATGGTCTATGGTTCCCAATCATTTTCATTGAATTCTTTCTATCCACAAATTAATAATTATTTTTCTTTGAATCTGTGAACTCAATAATGACTGAATTATTTTGGAATGAATCTCTAAGTACGTTCTTCTTCTTTAATTTTCATTCATTTCATTAATTTCTTGTTGTGTTTTATGATAATTTTGATAATTGATTATTTTTTTCAATGAATGATTGAAAACTGGACATTCTCTCGGATCTAACAATAATTGTTTTTCAAGTTTCAAATAACTCAAGGTGTTTTACTATTTTCATGTTTATAAGCATCTAACCCTACTTCTTCTAATGACCAGAATCTTAACACAGCTCTGGAGCTGTGTTAAGATTCTGGTCATCCCCACTCCAACAAAGGGCTAATTCATGACATCACGGATTATGACCAAAGCCGTTTGAATGTGGTCCGTCATGACCAACGATGATCAGAGATGACCGGTCATCTGTGGTCACCCTTGGTCTTTCGCTTGAAATTAATTTTAGTTAACTTTGTTTGATGGTTGATTAAGAAATTACAAGTTTCCTGTTTAACAGTGCAAATACGAATTTATAGATATTTGGTTTTTTGTGACACTTAATTCGTAAAAATCCTTCTAACTCTGAAACCATTCAATATGGACGTATGGTATTTTTCATGAAATCTTCTCAGAATTTACTGGGGAATCTAAAAATTATAAATATATGGGGTGTCCCAATGGAAAAAATAAAGTTGATGTGTACTTCTGGTATAACCCGAAATAGTGTAGAATTATTATTTGAGCAATAACCACTATGTTTATTGTTCTTGTTACAAATGTCTTGACAGACATCTTCTGTCAATTTCAAGAAAAAAAAAATTGGGTTTTAAAAAAGCTGACTATATTTGAAAATTTTTCAATAAGAGGTGCATTAATTAATTCTACATGGTTCTTTCATAAAAAATTTCTTGTCATAATCGTAAACATTTTGGAAGAGAATATATTTTCTGTTAATTGGAAATATTTGGGAGTTAGGCCTAACTGAAGGTCGTTCTGAAACTCGCTGTAGATATTAGCACATGGTTACAGTTTTATCATAGTTTTAAAATGATTTCATTGTGGAAATTCGAATAAGCACTCTAGTTTCTATCAATTTTCATCAATGCCAAAAACTTCAAAAATTCAATCAGTATCCTTTTTAGTTATGCTTCCCGTTATTTGAGTGGTGTTTGATCGCTATGTTCTTTTTTGTTTCAGACCCCATAATTAAAGATCAGTGCCGATTGATGTCGACGGTTTCTTCTTCCCCTACTCCGCTGACAGGCAATCTGTCTGTGGTAGGAGTAGGTGAGTAGCTACCAGGTAATGCACTTTGTCATATCACCACATCTGTCAACAATCAGGTCCTGCTTGTTCCAATAGGCGTTTAGTTTATTTATTTCTTTAGAATTCTTGATTTTTTTCATTTCGTTATAATGGAGATTCTGGATTGGCAAGAGAAATTACCTTGTGACATTATTTTTATACTGAGATTATGTAGGGACATAACATAAATACCATTGGTATTTGGACTGATTCATTTTATCTGTATCTAAGTGATCATTTTTCAAAATGACATTATTGATATTTTTTACAACAACAATTAGCTACTTCAAACACCAATCAAACCAATCCAGGACATTCAATGATCATTTGAAAATCTTGTTGAAAGAAATAACGATGAGTTGAGGGTTGAATATTGGTCTCAGAAGTGCCGAAAAATAACATGCTGTTAATTTATCGAACAAAGGTATAAAAATTTCTTTTACTGGTAGAAACTGTACCTCCAAATAGATTTTTTACTCGTGGACCGGGTCCAATGTATTTTGATGTGATTATATAGATTTATATATTGAATAAAAATATTTGTGTTCTTTTATTTGATGAAATTTCGATTTTATAACTTATTTGAAATATTTTGCAGGGAATACATAAAATTTAGTTTTAACTGTAAATTCTCGTATATTTTTCTATTTGAATTAATTGAATAGACTTGATGCCTTCGGTTTTCCGCAGGGTAGTATTTGTGGATATTAGAAGCGCTTATAAAAATTAATTAGGAGTCCGTTTGAATTAAATTTTATTTCCTTTAATAAAGAAAAAAAGACCAATGTTGATCTGATAATTAATTTCATTTGAGAATAGATAACCTGTTATCGTACAAATATCTTGAATTATAATTGTAATATAACTACCACCATATTTGTTCGATAAGTTTTGTATATTCAGACAATTAATACTAAGAACTGTACCCGATGAATTAACATTAAATTATTATTGTTCAACTTTGGTCATATTGTTGTAATTTTTGCAATAAACACTTGAAAACTTTTCAAATGTATTTATTAGTCCTAACCTTTTTTTGATGTATGGTAACTTAAGTATTTTTAATTTGTTGATTTCCATACGGATTTAGTAATTTTCTATATAAAAATACCATAATATGTATTTCTAATTTTCAGACGTAGCATTTTATTATTGAACTAATCAAATGAATAAAATCATTGAAATTGTGAGAATTCCCTGTTTCAGGTAACTAGCAATATTAATAATTTCCACTGAAATCTCCATATAGCATATTGGAATCCGTAGCCCTCTGCTAGAAATATAAGTATAATATTTGTAGTATAAAAATTATGTTGATTTTGAGAACTTTGGTTTTTTGTCCTATGTGTAAAGCTCTCTTTTTAATCAATTTCACTACGCTTCATCCATATCTCACCCAAAAATTAACTAATCGAAACCAGTTCTAACATGGAGATTCCTATATTTTGCCCTATGATTGTTTTAACAGTTTTTCCTTGGTTTTTTTTTTGCTGAGAGGCTGTTTCCACTGGTTTCGATTAAAATATACAAACTCGAATTCTAAAGGAATCAAAATCCTGTAGAAGTTATGATTTTTTCTCATTTATCTGGTATCCTTCCAGATGATCCTGGTTCTCCAGCAGAATCTCATTCAGACTTGGTGGATTCTCACAAGGTCATCTTCATGAGATCAGCAACAACTAATCTTGACTCGTCATCTACACCAACTTGAAATGGATTCTATTTTTTTTTTCATGCAAACGTGAGGCGTTGAGATTTCATTTTGACATATCACAGAGTGTGCTCTAATCCGTAGGCTCATTTATTAAGGAAATAACTACATGTGATGGAGTTGTTAGTTCTGGAGCATTACCACTGACCTGTTGAACAAAACATGTGACAAGTATGGCTCTGATGGGATACGAACACCAATTAACGCAAATATTCATAAATCCTTTTAAGGCAAATTTTCAGTCAACAAGATGTTTCTACAATGTTTTCTTGAAATATTTGACTGAGGATTTAGCTTCTAGCATTGACATTCTTAGTGTTTCCACCTTGATATACACGCCTACATTCCTAGTTAAACTGTATATAATGTATGTATACTGAACAGACTTATCTCTAACATTCCATTTCAATTGAAGTGGATAGTTTATGCTATCCCTTATTTTTATGTCTTACTTACCAAGAATGAATGTGGCTCATACAGTTTCTAGTTTGAATTCGACTGGCATAATGAATGTTTCGAACATAAAAAAATGTCTCTTTCTGTTGATACAATCAATGCTATGTGGAACTGTCTGGCGTCATCTTGACTTCTTATATATACTCTCTATTTTTTTCTTGAATTGAAGTACCAGCAACTTCCTGATTGAATATCGATAACATTGAAACTAATATAAAATCGTATTAAATTAGAACAGTTTCAATATTTTTTATCCTGAAAACTTGTGTCCAGTCCTTTTGAATTTTTCATTGCATTATGTAACATAGCAACAGGTTTTTATCTATTGTCATGAAAAATCTTGTTGAAACCATTGTAAATACTTCAGTCATTTTTTGGTTTATTCAGAAAATAATTATTCACCAAATAATATATACTAAAATCTCTGCGCTTCATGTTTCATAAACAATTCAGTGTGAACTGCCTAGTTTTTATGTTGGAAGTGTTGTGTAAGAGACTTTAAATATATGCTAGAAACGTATTTGAATTGTGTAAAGTAATGTAAAGTTTTATAAGATGAGTAATCTGTGATTATAATAGCGAATGGATATTATTTGTTAAATATTATATTCGAACCTGAAATTAACAAAATTGATCGCATATTAGTGGTATGTCTTTTCTCCTTCCTCTCCAATGATACGGAAGCTTCATGAGAAGTTACAGTATTAAAATTTTGGATTTAAGCTTATGGAGACTGTTTTATCGAACACTCAAATGTACCAATAATACAAAGCCTTTAAAAACGGTCGGGAGATCGTTGAAGATTTGCATCGTTCAGGACGACCTCTTCAACCAAAGATAATATCGAAAAAATTGTGCTCGAAAATCATCTTGCCAGTGTTAAATCTCAACATCTGAAACAGCTAGTTTGATTTTGGTGAACCAATATGGCATGCAGTGCGTCGGCCCACGGCTCGTTTCGTTAGTGATGAATTTTCTTCAAAAACAATGCCGGTAGCTGCAAACATGCTGGATCGTGCGAATTCTGATTCCATGTTCATGGGACGGATGATAAATATGAATACGACACAAAAACAAGCCAACAATTCATCGGCAAAAGTGGTTCGAAAATGAAGACGTTGCTTATCGTTTTCTTAGATATTCATGGTGTGGATCATCGTGAATTCATTCCGCAAGGTTAAACGTCAATAAGGACTTTTATTGAACTGTTTTGAGAAGTTTGCGTGAAAATATTCAATGTAAACGGGCCGAATTTGTGGCAAAACAATTCGTGGATTTTGCATGATAACCTACCATTTCATCGAGCCACGATTGTTGACCATTTTAAGATCATCAATAGTAGCCACCTTATTCGCCTGATCTAGCTGCGTGTGACTTTTTTCCTTTCTCCAGAATAAAATACCGCTCCGCGTTACCAGATTTGACTCCATACATAGCTTAAAAGAAAATTCGCAGAACTTCCGGTTATACAGTGTGTCGAAAAAAATTTTTTACGCTCTTGTACTCATGAACAGAGTGCTGTCCAATTTTCCAAAATATTCTTGATTTTTGGACAGAAATGTTATCAATAGTATCAGCCAAAATAAATATTTTACATCATCGTTTTTATTCGATGGAGTTTTCTATTGTATTTATTGGTTTATTGAAATTCTCCCTTAAGGTAATCACTCATAAGTTTTGTTTTTTTGCGAATGTCTAATATTAAGTATGTTAAAACTCCAATCTATGTTTAATGCATGTATGTTAATTGCCTGATATGAATATTCAAATTTATCCAAATATTTGTAATTTTCGTAATTTGGGCAAAAATGGTATTAGAATCGATTCTGTCCGGCAGTTTTTGATATATATTTTTGGCTTGAACAAGCAACGCCTCAAGAGGGTGCGCTTCAATAGAGGAGAGTGGTTGAGTGAGGATTCACTTGAAAGATCTTGAAATCTTTTTTAGACTATGTTAAACAAACGCAACTTTGATTAACCATTTTCACCATAAATGAATTTTTTAGCTCACCTTGAATATTTTGGGTCATTTTAAAAATAATGAAAATGGGATTTATTTCAGCTAAAAAAATGGATTTTTTGTGAAAATTATTCATCAAAATCAGGTGTTTCATACACCCATATACTTTTATTTATCTATGCATACACCGTTGTGAAGTGGCTTTCAAGACCTATTCAATTTTGAGGATGGGCTTGAAGCGACTCCTCTTAAGTGGATACTCGTACAAGCCTCAAATAAACGTCAAAAGATGTCACTCAAACAAAACCATTCAACATGTTTTGGAAAATTTTTCCAATCTCTATGGGATATAGAAATATCAGTGGGGGTTCCCTGAAGCGGAACATTTCATACTTTTATATGTTAAATATATTCAATTCTGGTTTCTATTCTATGGTTATGAATCTTAACCTTCAAGAATTGATATGCAAAATTTCAAAAATCTGGGAATTTTGAAATTTAAATCTTATGAAATAAGTGATGAGTTCATTGAGTATGTATTTTAACTGGTGCGTTATTCGTTTTTGTGCCGTTCATTTATAATCATAACGTTTCTTCATTTTTATTTGCGTTAACATATTTGGCGGGATTCTGTTTCTATAATTGTCTAACTCGGTCTTGCTTACCTCAGTTGGAACAATACTTTGAATGCAAAGTACTATACTTTAATTTTCTCTTTTATTGTAGAAAGGTTTATTGTTAATATGGCCAACAATTTAATATGCGCTGAGAGTAAAAAAAGTCGACCTTTTACAGTAATTGTAGAAGGTAATATCGGATGTGGAAAAACCACATTTCTAAATCATTTCAATAAATACAAAAATGTATGTGTTCTATCAGAACCTATTGATTTATGGAGAGACTGCAAAGGTCATAATTTACTGGTGAGTTTTCCAATAGCTTATTTAAACCTTTACATTATTCATTAAAACCTCAAAATATACATCAATTTATTATTGCCTACTTCCAGGGTCATATGTATGGGGACCCAAAAAAATGGAGTTTTACTTTTCAATCCTATGTTCAATTGACAATGTTGGATCATCATATTCTTCCTACAAAATGTCCAGTTAAACTTATGGAAAGATCTATATATAGTGCAAGGTACATATATACTCTCAAAAACTTAGTTCTATTGTTATGTGCTTTTTTCTCTAGGTATTGCTTTGTGGAGAAGATGAAAAGAGATGGACTTCTTTCTAAACCTTCAGCTGCAGTTATAGATGAATGGTTTCAGTGGCTTACCAAAAACACTCCTATTAATGTAGACCTGATCGGTTAGTATTTAGTATTAATTTTCATCAGAGTGAATCGTATCAATCTCAAATCTGAATATGAAGATATTCAAATCCATTGATATGCTGTTAGGTTCGTAATGACTCTATTGTTACTTAATGTATTTCAGTATATTTGAGATCTTCACCTGATGTAGTATATCGAAGGATGATGGAGAGAAATAGGACGGAAGAAAAATCTGTATCTTTGGAATACCTTGAGAGTTTGCATCAACTACATGAAGAATGGTTGTATTACAAAACTTTATTCAATTGTCCTGCTAGTGTATTGACTTTGGATGCGAATTTAGATCTCCATTCTATGGAGGAAGAATACGAAAAATTTGAGCCTCATATATCAGAGCAGGTGGCTCTGAATTCCAATTAATTTAAATCACATTTTTTATGGAAGTATCTTTTATTCTGATCATTTAATCACATATATCAGCTAAAAAAGCCGGTTATCGAAATGTTTTATAAACTTGCTAATCTCATTGCCAAATTCAATAACTTACTCATACCATGAGTCTTTCATCAACTTAATTCATTAATTTTGTTGGTTAGCATTCCTGATGCATTTTCCTCGAATGTTTACAACATAATTTTTCCTCTTGGCTAGCAATTACCAAAGTTCCTCACAAAGGAATCGCAATTAGAATAGTTAACTGAAATCAACATAAATAAGTGTATTATACTATTATAAACAGTAAATATCGAACCACTCAAAATATTAATCAATACATGAAATTTTCAATATCAGAAATGTGTAATTAATCTTTTATTCATCAGTATTAGCTGTTGCAAATTTCAGTTGATGTTAGCTGGAATATTGCTGTATATTAATCTGGAGATTGAAGTAATTTTTAAGCAAAAATGTTGAAATAAACCTTATCATTTTTGATTTTTTATTAAAAACTTGTCTAATTGAAATTGAATTATTTCAAATTTTATTCTATGTGTAGATATACTTAATCCTTCTCATTTATATTTACTCATATTGTGGTGTTCTTGATCGAAGTAATTTGAAATCATCAACATATAAAACTAACAGACAAAGCAGAAACAATTGCGTATTTATCATGATTGACGTAAATATCATAGGACCCAATATGGAACCCTTCGGATTACTAGACGACGAGGAGAATTAAAACGCACTAGAGCAAAAACGAGTAGGTGATTCAAAGATCTGTTTGGACATGTCTCTATATTTTGGGATGGATTAGTAATTTTATTCATTGACTACTTATTACATAGAAAAACAAGTTCAAAAGAATATATATATATACATAGAACATTGAAATGGTCCATTATAACACAGTGAAGGAAATGAGGAAATATTTTAAATCGAAAAACTCACCTCTCCTTAAAGCACTATCAGCAGAAGATGACAATATAACAGCACTCAACCTGTCATCTAACAGTTATCCCAGTGAACCATCCAACATCCAAGAGTTATCCGACATATGGCATGGCAAAGCACTCCATGGTAGATTCCCAACAGCACTGAAACATAAGAGAGTCGACAGAGAGACATCGCTCACGTACCTCAGGGCTGGTTACCTTTTCCCAGAGACTGAAGGCAGATTAACAGCAATTCAGGATCAGGTTGTGCCTACAAGATCATATCAGAAAAACATAATCGGGAAAAAGTTAACCACAGATAAGTGTCGCAAATGCTCGCTATCACCTGAGACTATACAGCATGTAACGTCGTCCTGCCCCGTCCTCGCGCCCAAAGAGTACACAGACCGCCACAACGCTATGGCAAAGGCATACCATCAAGCTATTGCCAAAAAATATGGGTTAGTCAAATCAACTCTACCAGTCTATAAGTACTTACCTAAGGAAATACTGGAGAATGAACAGGTGAAACTCTACTGGGACCATCCACTTGTAACGGACAGATCAATTCCACATAATCGTCCGGACATCGTACTTTTCGAAAAGACACAAAGGAAAGTAACGATTGCAGACATAACAGTTCCAGCTGATGACAACATCGAAAAGGCGTATACCGAGAAGATAGTGAAATACCATGATCTTGCCTTTGAACTGAAAGAGATTAATAGACTTACCTGTACCACAATTCTCCCACTGATTATCACCACAAATGGCCTGGTTGAAACACATCTGCTGGAGAACACTAAAAAGCTCGGCCTCGAAGAACATGTGATTGATGACGCACAGAAGGAGGTGATCCTATGGACTACACGCATCGTACGTAGTTTCCTGACGAGCAACTGAGAAACGCTTTGGTCTGCGCTGACCCGGCGTCCTCAATAGCCTTACCCGAAATGGTGGAGAACAAAAAAAAAAAAAAAAACAGAAAAACAATCAACAGCGACCATTATATCGGTTTGGATCGCTCCAAGCCGAAATTGCTCAGAAAAGGCCTCATTTGAAGAAGAAGAAGGTGCTCTCTCACTAAGACAATTACCCATATATCTACGGGTATTTTTTGGCGTACATGAACCGCAGCACAAACCGATAAAAACTGCCGAAAAATGGTCTAATGGAATTTCGAATTTCTACCTCACCCACTAATGCCTTAGACAAAGAATATTGAGGAGGGAAATCACTTAAGAAAAAGGATTATCAGACCCTTACCTGGAGGTTTAAAAGCAGCTGTATCCTTAAAAAATATTCATAACTTTGAAATAGAAGTAATGAATATTCTGAATTACTTATGCAGCCTTCATATTATTGATGATGTACCACTCTATAACTATACAAGAAAGACTTTCATTATTGGCTTCGCTGCTGCTACAAAACCAATTCTTGACATTAGGAGACACCTGAATGGTTCTCAGTATCGATTTGTTTCAACATATAAATTTTCCAAAGATCATTTGGAAACGTTTTTCTCAAAAGTTCGGGCTCGCCATGGGTTCAACAACAATCTGAACGTTCAACAGTTCAAATGAGCTTTGCAACAAATTTTGTTGCACAATGAATACTTTAAGGTCAGACTATGGCAGAATCAATGCCACGTCGAAAAGGCGTTAGCACAATAAGTTGATAGAATTTGTTTTCAAATCAATAAAAACGAATTTCAACATCCTAGGTACTGCTGAAGTCATTTTACCGTCTTAATTGTAATTCCAAAATGTATGTATACATAAGTAATAAAAATTATTATTTTGATTATGAAGTCCTTCATTAGCAAAACCCATCTGTGAAAAAAAAAATTTAATCAAGAACGAAACGTATCTACAAACAGTAATTGGTATAGTAGAAAAAAACTGAAATAAATAAATAAGCGCTGAAAAACTTAACATAATAACAATTCAATCTTTTCATTCAACCTATTTCTCTACTATAGATGTCTATGCGCTATATGGCACCAAGCGAAAATTTCAAGGAACTGAAAACAGGCACGCCCATTGTACGAAATAGGACGGTCTGTACGGTATTTATGACCGTAATAAACTTTCTAGGTACTGTCGCCGGTGGGTAGGATCGAAACGGAACGTAAATTTGTGTTTTTGGATTTTTTGTGGGTTTCGAAGAGAATGGTAAATACAGAGTTCATTCTATTTAGACCGGTCAATTGAGACCAAATAACAAGGGTGAAGTTACATAAATTCCCTACAAGCTGAGAGTCGGTGAAATTGTTCAAAACATAATTATGAATAAAATATTAGTTTCCCTGCATGAAAAAATTTTATTCAAGGTTAAAGGCCAAAAAATGCGGTTTTCACGATTTTCTGCAAAACGTCAAGTTTTATGTTAAAATTACTCCAGACACATATTGTAGAACATATATTTATCTATAAAATGTGTATCAATATTTTGTTCCAAAGAGTCATCGTTTTTGAGATATAACGGTTCAAAAAATTATGAAAGTTGTAATCGTCATAATATACATGATTTGGCCACGTATACAGGGTGAGTCAAAATTTTGTATCGAGCTATCTGGGGGTACATTGAAAAATAAGTATAGTCTGATGGATAAACTCATATCCCAGAATGCATATTATGACGATTACAACTTTTATAACGTTTTGAAACGTTGTATCTCAAAAACGGTGGCTCTTAGGAAAAAAAAGTTGATACATATTTTATAGATAATATATGTTCTACAATTTTTTCTGGAGTAATTTTGTGATAAAACTTGCCTTTTTGCTGAAAATCGCGAAAAAACGCATTCTTGACCTTTGACCTTGACTTGAATATTTCCGTACAGCGGAATAATGAAAAACATTAAAATTTTATTCATAATTAGGTTCTGAATAATTGCACCAAACTTTCAGCTTGTTGGGAATTAATGTAACCCTGAATGTTTTAATTGACCCTATAATTATTTATGTGAATGTGAGTGATGCAAATTAATTAAAACAATCTCTTGAATTTGTACATGGGGCGCTATACTACATGAAAAAAAATTTATTCGGACAAATCTAATCAGTTGAAGAAGCATATAAGATTTCCATCTCTCCAAAACATTTTTCCTGGGCATATCAAACATGGGAAATAAAAAATTTTTGTTTTTTAAAATATATTATTTGGATTGAGGGAGCTGATATAAAGCAATATATATTGAAACAAAATGTCCCTAGCTGAGGTTGGTGCACGGGGTACCATACAATTCTGCGTATGATACAATAGTCCAGGAAAAACCTCAGCAGAAAAAACCCTGCCCCGTGTCAAAAAATATAACTTTCTACGGGTGTTCGACTCTGCATCTGAAAAAATTCGATATAATTTTTTCCGCTGAGAGAGTAGAATGTAGGCTTCGTTCGTGAGAAACACTTACCCACTTCCATAATAATTTCAATTTATCTCGCGGACACTCATTCCTCTTGGTATTCTGCCATCTATTATTTCTGGAAGAATGCACTTCTTGTAAAAGTTCTCTAATTTTGGAAGCATCGTATATCTCCAGAAATTCCGATCCCTTATTATGGTTTCCACATGGAAATCATTATCGCAATAAATAATCAAGTCGCAATATTCTCTACGGCATATATTTAATTGTCCTTGAATTTGGTAAAAATAGTACCATACCTGGGGTCATAAATGATCATAAATGAAGGATAAGATTCTATTGGCCCATCTGCCGTAAAGAGGTGTCAACCATTGGGAGGCGGTCCAAATACAATTATTTAATACAAGAACGAGAATAACTCGAAAAATTGAGAAAATTGAAAAAAAAATTTAGCTAATTTCAAAGTTCAATGTAATACCGAACGACTACCTATGAGTTTTTTTTCTATAAAATATTTCCTTGAGGAAATATTTGCATCTGAAGAATATTTCAAATTTCAAAGTGTAATTAGCCAAAAACTATGCATCATATCAAAAATCGGCGGAAGGTACGCACTAGGGAATACTCATGCCAATGCTCACTCAAATTTTGAATGAAATCCGACAAACGGTTTATGCGTTATTCTTGAAGTAAATTAGCATTGAAATAGTATAGGCACAAAGAAGGTGATGTACAGCCTTAATTTCTTTATGATCAAAACTCGGTGGCCATTTTGTCAGTTTTGTCAATTTCATGCCTCACCTTTCAGGGACGATTAGTGAGAGTGTTAGACATCTAGTTTCTATATCTATGAGAACTCCATATGTCCTCACAGAAATAGGTAATCACTCGAAAAAATATCATCAACCAACTTACCGATCAACTGACATAAGATCCAATCAACCTAACTGACTAATCATACCTAAGTATCCATCAATATGAAATACTTTCTTAGTTTGTACATAAAAAAATTACTATATACTTTTGAAAGTAGATTGTAAATCTCAATAAATACTATACAAAACAAAACTTGAATATAAAGTAGAAACTCGATTATCCGGCCCTCAGTTATACGGATTCGTGATTATCCGGACTACCAACCACGACCAATACATATACAGATATGCCAGGATTGTGATGATGATGATATAAAAGAATGGGTCACTTTTGACAGTAATGATCAAGGCTTTCAGATTATATCGGATGACGAAATTGCAGGAAACATATTGCAGATAAATGAACAGCAAGAAACACAAGAAGATAAAACAGACGTGGAAAATGATGCAGGACCATCTCATGATGAAGCACTTATGCCCTGGAAACAGCTCTGAAGTGACATGAAAAACCAACAGAGAGTGATACTGTGAGTTTACTGCAGCTGAAACGAATTCGTGACATAGCAGCAATGAAGAGAAAAAGTGGCTTACGACAAATGACAATTACCAAATATTTTAAACCAAATCAAACTTATTTATGTATGTATTATATATTTTATTTTATGATTACCAAACGCAAATTACCAAATACAATGTTGAAAAATGTATCTCTTAACACTTTCCTAATAAACATTGATTTTCGTTAATATGTATTTGTTGTTTTTGAATAACACTATTGTACATATGTACTACATATGTATGCATAAAGCCTGCTTTTCTTCATACATTCGATTATCCGGATTTTCGATTATTCGGATGCCTAACGACATCAATTAGTCCGGTTAATCGAGTTTCTACTGTACCATGAAATTAATTCCAATTTTCTCACTGTATATTGTTATATAACCCCGGTAGATTATCTTCCCAGAAATGCGGCAACTGACCGCCAAATGCTGAGATAGCATATTGAAACTTATTTAAGTCTGTTTCGCATTGTAAAGCGCGCATTAGATAGATGTTAGTCATTTGTAACTAATAAAACTCATTCAAATAGTACTTCTTAAGTCTTTTTTAAAAACTTGTCTTCTAGTTGTAATAATATTTCTGGCGACGAGGATGGGATATTGCTAGTATCTTTCGAAAAAGAATACTTGAAACTTATTTCTTAAAGCAATTGACCGAAAAAAAGTTGTGAAAAGGTGTGACGTCAATCCTGAGATTTATCCAGTGAAACCGAACAAGAAGTAGCAACGAAACCAACGAGCGATCGAGAGTCCACGACGAAAGGCTGAATCCCTGAAAAGAAGTGTAAGGTGAACCCTCTCAGGACTGCTTGTAAGCTTTTCAACAATACGTATATAGCTGTGATATTTGCCAACGACAAAAATACGAACGTCCACCGAATAAGTTAATTTTCAAAAAAAATCCAATCGGTGAAAAACCATTTGACCATTTGTACGCGGATACAATCAATATTTCAAAAACACCCTGTCTAACATTAGTTGATTCCTTTTCCCGGCACGGACAATGTTTCATTCTTAAAACTAAAACCGCAGCTGAAATTGTAAACTGTCTTATTCGATATTTTTCTAATCATGAAACACCAAGAAAGATAACAACCGACAACGGAACAGAGTTCAAAAACATCTTATTACAAGAATTCGCTATCATGCATAATATCCAGATACATTACATTCATTATGACATAAGTCATAATGAATGTCAGTTGATAATTTTTCCTGTGCTATTTTTTCAATGAAATAAGTGTTATATCACAACCTTCCTCAACTATGGATGATGATTTCCCTTTGAATGGGTTCCATAGCAGACTTCAAACATAAGAAGATCTGAAAAATCATCACTTGGACCGCAAGACCCGATTCGAAGAATCCTCCTTGCAGATTGGCGACAAATTCTGTATATTAGATTTGAATATAGAAGGTATTTCTAAGGACAAGAGTTACTATATTTTTAAACTAACAAAGGACTATGGTGCTGAGATTATTCTCCTTCAAGAGACACATACGGATACTAAAAAAAAATCTTCGTTGAAGAGGAACCATAAAAGGTTATATATTCATTGATTATCTCCTTTGTAAAATTTACGTTTTAGCTTGTTATGTTAAAAAATCCTTGATTCATAATATCGAGTTAATCCAAAAAGGCTAATTTGAGGGAGTTTTCTTTATCTCTTTCAAATTTTGTATTTTTGATATTCAGTTCTTTTTTCTGCTTTTGTCTTTTTATTTCCAGATTCGATGTGGGCACCTTGAAGAAGTCTCTGTTTCCATCAATAGAAGACCACTCTTGAAGAAAGAAATCCCAAATATATTTCAGCTTATTTTTGTACTTTCACACTTAGGCGGGAAGCCATGGTTTTTTTACGGGGGTTTTTTCCCTAGGCTTTTATGTGATACGCCGAATTGTATGACACCCCGTTACTAACCCCTGATCTGTATGCTTTATTGTTTGCTAACTAAATATTGTAAGCCAAAAGTTCAAAAGAATATATATATATATACGTGACGAATTATAACCCGACATCTAATTCCATTGTAGAGAGATTCCATTCGACATTAATTGAACAACTTAGGGTAATTGAGGATAAAAATTTGACTTTGAGAGAAAAATTAAATAGAGCTCTTTTGAGCTATCATAATTCAATTCATTCTTCTTTGAAATATAGTCCACAACCATTAAATCTGATTTAAATTATAGTCTTCCTATTGAAGATACCGAAAATGAAAAAGTAACTAATTACATCGATCAATACAATAAAAATCTCAAAGAAATCTCTACCGTTTTACCGGAAAATGAAAAGAAAAACTATAATAGGCGACAAAAACTCAACGAAAATAGAGATGAAGATATTACCTTAGATGAAAATCGTGAAGTATTTCTGAAACTACCTGCAGACGCTAAATTAAAACCACGATATAAAAAAGCAAATGTGAAAATTTTGGATAATATTTTGATAAAAGAGGCGAATAAAGGGTATGTATATCATAAGAGTCGAATTAAACAAAGAAAATAATGAAAATCATTTGTTTCAGGATGCTCTCCCTTCACATATTCCTGTTACTCATAAAAATTATTCACTCTATGCAAATACAAGAAGTTCAGAATAATATAATTTCTTTTAATGGCCCTAAAACGTTCATATTAAAAAGATATCATTTTCTTATGTACCATTACAATCTTACTCATTTAAATTCTATACTGCATAAACATGAAGAGATTTTGAACAATTTAATCAAGAAAAACGAAACCAGAGATATCACATTAAAATACCTATATGAATTAACATTCAACCAATTGAATTCAAATAAGCATGCGTTGAAAGAAATAATTACAACCAGAAGTAAACGAGGCCTTATGAATATAGGAGGAAGAATCTCTAAATTTCTATTTGGCACTTTAGACGATGAAGATGAATCTCTTCATCAAGACTATTTCCAAACATTACAGAATAACGTAGAAAACAGGATTCAATCAAAAGAAAATAATTACTATTATAAATTCAATGTCTGATAGATTTCATAATCAAACCAATTCGATTATTGACCAAATTAATAACTTCATAAAGATAGAACAATCTCTTGACAAAATTGTTATCTCACAATTCGAACAAATAAGAATTTCCAAAATGCTTTCAGAAATAAATATCGCTATAAGTTTTGCAAGACTTCATGTAGGTACTCTATGAATCGATTCTACCAGTGAATGAATTCAAAAAATACATCAAAAATAATATTTTGTTTGAACATTTAGTCTACTTGAAGGATTTTTATTCAATTTGCTTCACATCAGTGAAAATCGAAAATTCAAATGTTATATTTGTCATCGAAGTACCTTTGGTAAATACGAGGGCCGTTCAGAAACTAACCTCCGGTTAATTGAAAACAATACACCAAGTTAAGTAAAAATATTTTAATATATACATCTTACAATTACATCTTTGCACTATTTTTCGACATAGTCTCCATAACGATTGAGGCACTTATCGTATCTCTTCACAAGCTTTGAAATTCCTTCTGCATAAAAATCAGCCGCTTTGTTCTGTATAGCCCGTACACGGCACAAAGCTCACGATGAATAGCTGCTGCAGAGTATCCTTTGGCTGTAAAAAACCTTATAACAGCACGCACCTCACATTTGGCGGGATTTTCTATTGCAGCACACATTTCAAACTGCCACAAAAACTAAACTAGCGCAGGTACGATGTTCACTCGACTACGGCTTGATGCCGACTGACCTGCTGAGCGCGTGAATGCACAGATGGCGCGCTACTCCCCCCCACTACCCGCACTGTGACCAATCGGAGGTTAGTTTCTGAATGGCCCTCGTAGTAATCCCTATAACACGTACGAAGTGAAATTTGTTCCCTTCCTGAACACCCGCATTATGGACCAACCGAAATATCTACTCATTCAAGAAGAAGAAGTAATTTGGTCCATCTTTGAAGAATGCCATATGGTAGAAAAGTGGATGATGTGCTCACAAGATCAATTAGTGAAACCACCATCATGCTTTAGTGAATTTGTGCGAGGAAACGAGAAAATTGTGCGCGAAAATCAACCTCGAGTGTCAAAGACCTACTTATGTTACCAAATGGACAGTATTTATCACTTTTTAATGATCTTATCCAAGAGAATTGCTCCGGACATGTATCGTTCGAACATGAACCGAAGAAAATATTTTTAATTAAAAGTGACTGTATAATATCTAATGGCTTAAAATCATTTCAATCATCCAAAATTGATCATTTATACCATTTATCTCAATTGAATAATTTAAATATTTCAGAAATAAAAGAATTAACTTTAGAGCCCTTTAACAAGACAAATTTTGAAAACCTTAAACTTTATGAATGGGATTTGCACCCAAATCATATTTCAACCCTGTATTTCTATATTTTTATAATATGTTTAATAATAACTATATGTGCTATGTATAAGATTTTTATCTGTAAATTCAAAAATATTGTAGATCAGAGTTCAAACATTAAGACTGAACTCAGTTCACAAAAAGGGGGAGATGTTATGTAACCCCGGTAGATTATCTTCCCAGGAATGCGGCAACTGACCGCCAAATGCTGAGATAGCATATTGAAACTTATTTAAGTCCGTTTCGCATTGTAAAGCGCGGATTAGATAGATGTTAGTCATTTGTAACTAATAAAACTCATTCAAATAGTACTTCCTAAGTGTTTTTTAAAAACTTGTCTTCTAGTTGTAATAATATTTCTATATATAGAAACCTGCCTTTGGAGAATAAAGTAGAAAATTAATCTACGCTATTAGCATGGTTTGAAGAACTGATCTTTAAACAATGCTATTAGCGTAGTATCAACTATGTTAAAAGGTACTTTTCGGTTCGGCAGTTCAAAATAATGTGAATAGATGGCTCATTTAATTGAAATTGATCGCTCTTTAGATGGCATCAGCAAAATTTGAACTTTTCAAAAATTAGTTGCATTATTAAAGCACATAACAGTGAAATATCTATATTTGTGTCGTAAATTTCTACTCAACTTCTTTGAACGAATATTTTCACAGCTAGATAGAAAATCAAATAATATCTTTTACAATGATGAATAAAAAAAAATGAGATATACTCTTCAAAACAAGTTAAATCATCTCTCAGCATTCCAAAACATGTATGATTCATCTTAAAAAGGATGGTGTACATTCTGAGAATTTCATTTATATTCCGCCTCATTAATAAAAATTAATGTAAATGAAGCTTGTTCTTTTTTAAGGAATACCTTCGTTTTTTTAAAGTTTGGGATAATGGTAGGTAATGGTTTTGGTATTGGGTAGGTAATTGAAATTTGTATCCATTCCGCCGGTGGAGAAATCAGTTATCGAATCATATTTGAGCTACTTGGTTGTGATATTGATAACAAGGTTAAAGATTACGTAGTAGCTGGTTCTATCTGTTTATAGCAGACTGATTCGAGTTCTTCGGGTACCTACACTGTTATTTGAATATGGCAGGTGCTGCGAAATCCACGGATATTTTACATGGCTATACCAGTAAAGATTCTGCGAAGTAAGAACCTTTAAATCTTATTAACTCATGAAATGAATTATTCAAAATGGTTTCGTAATTCAAAACATTTTTACGTTTGAATTCTTGGATTTGTTAATACAGATTTTCTCTGGTTTTGAGAGTGTAAGGGTCTATTTGAATAAATAACGCACTGTGAAGTACTGTGAATTTTCATTTTCTTCTTTTTCAAATGGAAAATTAATACTAAAGTTGCTATTCTATTATTCATTTTCCTTCCCCCAATGGCGTATAGAGGGTGCTCGGAACAGGGATGTTGTGAGATAATCAGGTGAGTCTGAAGAATTTGAAGCAATGTTAGAATAATACAAAATCTTATAGTTATAGAGACGTAACCGATTATTCATTTTTTTTCTGGGTATACGATTTTATAGACAAAAGAAGCAAAAAAGTAACTGTACCTTCAATCATTTTAATTCAACCTTTTCGTAATTCTTAAATTTGAATTAATTGTTCAAAATGTTTTTTACCACACACAAATTGTAAAACAATAAAATATGCCAATGGAATCTGAAGAAAGACTTCATCTCCGATCTTAGTGGACTAAAGTAAAATTTAATGCACACCCATCAAAATTTACATTATTGGTTAATACTTTTTTCTTTCATGATTTTTCTATTGTTGGGGAAAATTTTGCTGTATATATTTACTTACTGACGAAAAAGTATCCGGAAATTTGAAATAAAAAGCAAAAATAATCAACATTTATGAGATCTCCTTCAAAATATCGTACATTTGAAGCGATACACATTTGCCAACGTTTTTTTCAATCATGGAAACATTTTTTATATTTATATTTCAGGGATGGCCTCCAGCTCCTGAGAAAAGCAAGGCGAATAAAATGGCTGGTCGACAGTATTAATCGAGTGTTTGGTCTTAAAATTGTTAATAATTGTATAAAATAACAAGCATCGTCTTGTTTTCGAACGACAAGGTTTTTTTCGGTTTCGGCTCGTTTGTTTGTCGTACTCATAGATCCATTCCTCGTCACCAGTTACGATTCATCCCATGAACGAGGGATCAGGATTCGCATGATGCAGTACGTCTGCAGCTACCTGTATCCGGTACTGTTTTTGGAGAAACTTCAGCTCTAATGGATCGTACCGAGCGGCGATGCGCTGCATGCCTAATTGGTTCGGCAAAATCAAACGAGCGGTTTTAAAGGGGATGTTGAGATCACGAGCTATATCTCTAACACAGGATTTTCGATGATTTCCTTGATTTTTTTGATGGTATTGTTGGTTGAGGAGGTCGACGGTAGTCCTGAACGAGGCAAATCTTCGACGATCACCCGACCGTTTTTCAAGGTTTTGTACCATTGGTATACTTGAGTGTTCGATCAAACAGAGTCTCCATAAGTCTTTTCCAGCATTCGCAACGAAATTTCATTCAAAACTCAAAATTTGAGACAAAATCTTTTTCTGTCAGTGTATACTGAATATGGTTCAAAATGTTTATAAGGACTCCCCCTCTCTCTCTCTCTCTCTACATCCTTGTCCGAACACCCTGTATATTAGGGTAGACATGAATTGTTTTTTATATTTATAGAAGAGACCACTAGAAATTTGAAATTAATGAAATGAGCTTCTGAGAGATTTGTTAAAAAAATATGGAATTCATAAGTTCCGTGGCACCTACTGCCTTTTCTTTCAAATTATTCAGTTGGAATTTCAGTTCATTATTCAAATGCAATGAACTAAAAGTGTATTTTGTTAATTTGTTTCGTAACTCCCTCTAAGTACCTATTGTGTAATTATAAATATAGATTTTCTTCGTCTGGAAATGAATATGGCCCATTAGACATAATGTGTTGGAAATGTATTCATAAAAATAAATTCAAATTGAATTTATTATGAATAATGTTATTTTGGATGCAATCAAGCATGTGAAATAGATTCTGTATTTACCGTGAAGCATATAGCAAGGATCCCTTTTTTATTCTATCGTTTTTTTACTTATCTTTTTTCCGAGGCGATTGAGAAACATTTTAACTGGTTTGGCATACAATGTCTGCGTTTCAATATCATGTTACCACGATAAACTCATTATTTAAATTCCTTCATTATAGTTGTTGTTGAAGTTGAATCTTCCAATGTTATAATTGGAATATTTCTCAGAATTCCTACCTGAGATTTCAATCGAATCATGGTTTGTTCAGTTGGATGTGATGTTTAGAATTGGAGAAAATTCAACAACTTTCAAAAAATTGCCAATAGAAATTTTAGAAGTTTGATTTACTATTATTTCAATAAATTTCGAATTTCCGAAGTAATTAGCGGAAGATTGTGTCTGCACATTTTATCGTTTCACAATCCAAATATTTCGTTTGTTATAGAGGGTGTCCCAATGAAAACTCGATTTCTCTCCAGAACACATAAAAGAACCAAATTTTAAAAGAATAGCCCAGTTCATATGTTGAGGGGAAGTGAATTTTCATCATGTGTTTGTTCCGAAAAAATCGGATTAATTGATGATATTTAAGTTTATTGAAGCAGATGAAAGGTATATCGTATGAAATAAAATTAACTAAACTAAATCCTATATAATGTCAAAAACGCTTCAATAAACAGATTATAACTCAAAAAAGTTCATGACAGTTCAAGAAATATCTGTCAATGATGAAAGAAATGATTCGAATGAAGTGAAAAAAATTTAATTCTTTAATTTTTTCAACGAATATGGCTATAAGTGAATGTTCGTAATTCTAAAGATTTAATAGCTTGTGGTAGCAGTTGGATGTATAGTATCTTTCAAAATATAATTTTCAGAATAATTAAATAACCAATTTTCTACAGTATACCAGGTAAACCAGTATGGAGTGAGCGTCAAGATACAAATGTCTCGTTTGTATGCTATGACATCAGTGAAACATAATTAGTATACATCAAGTCATTGAACAGACATAATATTTTTTCATCGTTTTAAAAATTTCGAATTTTGTACCAGAAAGTAATGATTTGCGCAAAGCATTAATTTTTTGTTTTCAAGAGTGCTGCAGAGTCGCATCGGATGCGCGTCGAGGCATATGGTGATCATGCTCTGTCTAAAGCAATATGCAAAAGATGGTTTCAACGGTTCGGGAATAATGATTTTGATGTGAGAAATGAAGGACCTGAAAAACCACCAGAATATTTTGAAGACGCCGAATTGGATATTGGATGGAAATAACTCTTTGAATCAAAAGCAAATTGCAGAAATTTTAAATGTTGCACAACGAACAATTTCTGACCATTCAAAAGCTAAAGGAAAGATACAAAAGTGAGGAAAATGGGTGCCACATGAATTGAATGAAAGACAGATGAAAATCCGAAAAAACACTTGTGAAATTTTGCCTTAAAGACACGAAAGAAAATCGGTTCTGCATCGGATTGTTACTGGCGATGAAAAATCCTAATCATCATGGGTTAACCCGGGACAACCATCAACGGCAAGAAGACAATGCTGTGTGTTTGGTGGGACCAGAAAGGTGTGGTGTACCACGAGCTCATACAACCTGGTGAAACTGTTTGCTACCGACGACAAATGGTCGATTTGAACCATGCATTGATCGAGAAACGACCAGAATGGGCCAGAAGGTAATTTTGCTACATGACAATGCACCTGCACATAAAGTAAAAGCGGTTCAGGATACAATCAAAACACTTGGCTGGGAACTGCTAACCCACTCGTCGTATGCACCAGACTTAACTCCTTCCGACTGCCATTTGTTTTCATAGATGGGACACGCGTTGATGAGCAGCCCTTTGATTCCTACGAGGAGGTCGAAAATTGGGTGTCTGGTTGGTTTGCTTTAAAAGACGAACAAGTTTATTGGCGTGGTACCAACAAATTGCCAGAAAGGTGGTGAAAATGTGTAGAAAATAATGGTCAATTCTTTGAATGAAATGTTTCTTACTTTCCCATTAATAATTAGTGTTTTATTTTAACAAAAAATGCTCATTTCATACCGGTATACCTGATATGTCTGCTAAACCACCCAAACTCAATATGCCATAATTAAAATGTAATTCCACCAACGGATAATGTTTTCCTTTAAGTCACATATGTTTTTCTAACTGTTTTGAGTAAAAATTCATAATTACGTCCCATCTCAGGTGACTATCAATGTATACCCCCAATTATTTAATGTTGTCAGGTATTAATATTATAGTATTGCCTATGTTCGAAAAATAATTTTTTTTTCTATTTATTTATTTTTTATTATTTTTTTTTACTCGTGGACAACATGGATTTAGTTTGTTCATAATTTAGTGTTAGCTTATTCGACGCTTAATAGTTCCAATTTTTTCGCTTTCAATACTTCCAAACGACAGATCGTAAAAGAAGCTAATGATGACACTCCCTTTGAATGTCAACAAATTATTGAAATCTATTAAAAATAAAACAAGTCTTCACTACTTTCTTCTTGTTTGTAAGACTCTCTAGAAATTTATATGTAATGTCTCTACAATCTTCAATTTTTCTAATAGTAGTTCGCGATTAACTGTGTCGAAAGCTTTTCTTAAGTCAACATAAATACATAAGTTTGGAGTATTATAATTAATTGCTTCAGATATTTTATTTATCAATTTTTATATTGCATCTTGAGTAGATGTTCTCTTTTGAAAATCAAATTGATATTCATATTTTGAATAACGAAGAGATGTCGAATGTTGGACAAGTTGGAAGTTACACGAAATAAACAAATCTAAGTGTTTAATAGTTATGCTGGAAATTTCGAAATTTTCTTACAAATGAATCGATTTTCTTCATAATTTCATCGATATATTAGGTGTACAAATAAGTTTACGCGGTTTGTCAAAAAGATGGCCCCACCAGAAGGTTATGGAGAAATTGTCAGATGTAAAACGTAATATCCCAAGTTTAGTCATCTGGCAACACCATAACCTTTAAGTACTAGTGATTCCGTATCAGCATCACGTAATTTTTTTCGTGCAAAATGTCAAGTTTTATTCCGAATGAGCATCATTTGCGGGAACTTTTGATTTACTTCTTTAATGTGGAGAATCTGCAGCTGAGGCGCATCGATTGCTTCTAGAAGCATATGGTGAAGCTGCTTTAAGTGAGAGAAGTTGTCAGGAATGGTTTCAAAAGTTTAAGAACGGTGAGTTTGACGTTAAAGACAAAGAACGCAGTGGAAGGCCGAAAGTGTACGAAGACATGGAATTAGAAGCACTATTGGAGGAAGATTCGTCCCAAACGCAAAAGAACTTGCACTTACTCTACAAGTGACTCAACAAGCAATTTCACATCGTTTAAAATCGTTAGGAATGATTCAAAAACAAGGAAATTGGGTTCCATATGAACTAAAGCCGAGAGACGTTGAACGCCGATTATGCATGAGTGAAATGCTGCTTGCCAGGAATAAAAAAAGAGTTTTTGCATCGTATAGTCACTGGTGACGAAAAATGGATTCACTACGATAATCCAAAGAAGAGAAAGTCATGGGTTAAGCCCAGCGAACCATCAACATCGACAGCTAAACTCATGCTGTGTATTTGGTGGGATCAGCTTGGTGTCGTGTATTATGAATTGCTGAAATCAAGCGAAACCATTACTGGAGCTCTCTACCGAGCACAATTGATGAGATTGAGTCGGGCACTTAAGGAAAAACGCGCCCATTACTACTCCAGACACGACAAAATTATTCTTTTACACGATAATGCTCGTCCACATGTTGCGGCGCCGGTAAAAACATACTTGGAAACACTCAACTGGGAAGTTTTACCCCACCCGCCGTATTCACCAGACTTAGCCCCTTCTGATTATCATCTGTTCCGGTCGATGGCACATGGTCTGTCTGAGCAGCGCTTCACATCATATGAAGACACCAAAATTGGGTAGATTTGTGGATAGCGTCAAAAGATGAAGAGTTTTTTCGACGGGGTATCCGAATGTTGCCAGAAAGATGGGGAAAAGTAGTGGCAAATGATGGAAAATACTTTGAATAAAACGTAATGTACTTTTCCTTTACAATAAATTCCTAATTTTTATAAAAAACCGCGGAAACTTATTTGTACACCTAATAAAACAAACCGAATACATGAATATTATCGAATATGATTATTGAAAATTAAGTGTGCGTTATCTTCGTCACGTATATTTGCATTATTTAAGTGCTAGAAGATCTTATTTTGTATATATTCATAGAATTCACAGATTGCTTTCTCCCACTAATGGTCATAAAGTCTTGAGAAATCTACAAATAGTTTTTTAATTATAATAGTACTAATTAGCAAATTTGAGAAGTCATTTAAACCCGAAAGTTTTTGAAAATATTCAGTTTTCTTCAACACAGTACCAAAGCATTACAATCGTTTCATTTTCATAATGTTTTCGAAAATTGCTGAGGTATTGAGGGTGAACCTGGGTAGAATAACCAGCATGCTAAGGTAAAATATAAAAATGTATTGTACATAGTGAGCTTTTGATTGCCTATACAATTTTTTGAAATTTGGTTGCACTACAAGTAAAAAAAATGCATGATTATATAAATTATTTGTATGTTTATAGAATGCCCATTGTATTTGATCTTAACTTTTATTAACGTTTATTTATTTATTCTTTTGAAAAAGAACTCTACGATATACCTAAGCATGAATTGCAAAATATAGCCTGTGTGAATGAAAGGTTTAAGCAATAAAAACTAATATTCAGCGGAGGCCAATTGGGAAAATAAAAAAAATTCTTTAGAAATCCATGGTTTTGTAGTACTAAAAGTACCACCCTTTATGAATGTCGGAAGTTTATATCGTTGATGGAGGATAGTTTATTTTAGCCCTCTAAACATTTTTGGTTTCCTCAGTTTCAATCTAGGATAGTAAATAATGACACTTACATGATTTATATGATAATAAATAAAATATTTATTAATTTCAGAGATACAAACAATATTGGCCTCCATATATTTCAGCTCCTGGAAGTTGTCATCTTCATATTCGTCTCTATAATCCAAATAATTTATTATATCGGAGAAAATATATATTATATGTTCAACAAGAAGCAGCCAAAATCTGTTAAAAATGATATCGTCTTGGTGAGTAACTTTTTCATAAAAAACAATCGTTTTAATCACTCAATGTGCTTTTTGTTATGAAATGTTAACTGATAACTATTTATAAACTAATTTTCAGATAACCGGCTCTGGACACGGGATCGGTAAACAGTTGGCTCTCCAATATGCTGAACAAGGGACCACAGTTGTTTGTTGGGATATAAATAAAGAAAACAATGATCAAACCGTAAAGGAAATAAACGCCTTACGTGCGAATAAGGCTTTCGGATATACGTGAGTTTGTTTATCGTTTATTTTGAGGATTTCGAGTGCTTGAAGTATTCCGAATAATTTCAAAGCACGAATGGTATTTCGGGAGAATATTTCATGAATGAAAAATATGTTACATATTGAGTACAAAAGGCAAATAATACAAAAAAATTAAGATTCAAAATATTCATTATTGACATTATAACAAGGAATTGTCAAGGATATTTACCAAAATATTATTTTTATTTATTAACTATTGATGGTATAATAAAAATTACAATTTTGGTAAGTATTATTGTTAATCGCTTTTTTATTTTGATGCTCTGATGTTGACTTTTATATATATATATATATATATACAGGTGCCCGTAACTCAACGTCAAGCGGTTACTGGGCGATATGCTAGGTTATACCAGCTCTAGAGAAAATAAAAAAATAAATAAATAAATAAAAATAAAAACAATTGTACCTAACAATGGATTTGTGACTGTAATCAATAGCATGGTTATTTAGGATTTCGTTTAAAAAAATCATTGCAAAATTAGAAAATTTGTGACTACAAAAATATACCTATTACCACTTAACCAAGTGACATAGATTTTTTTTTTATTTTCGCTAGAACTGGTATAACCTAGTATATCGCCCAGTAACCGCTTGACGTTGAGTTACGGGACACCTGTATATGTATATATATATATCAAAAGTCAACATCAGCGCATCAAAATAAAAAAGCGATTAACAATAATACTTACCAAAATTGTAATTTTTATTATATAATCAATAGTTAATAATAAATAAAAATAATATTTTGGTAAATATCCTAGACAATTTCTTGTTATAATGTCAAAAATGAATATTTTGTATCTTAATTTTTTTCTATTATTTGCCTTTTTGTACTCAATATGTAACATATTTTTCATTCATGAAATATTTTCCCGAAATACCATTCGTGCTTTGAAATTATTCGGAATATTTTAAGCACTCGTGGTATTATCTTTTCTTTTTCTTACATAACAATAAATTAAGAGAACGATTATAATCAGAAAGTATATAGTTCATGAACTACATGCCTATAAGAGAGTGGTAGTTATGATTTGCATTAGTCCGGTATTGATTCTGTGATTTCAATGTATTTTTTCAAGGCAACTAACTACCATCTCCCGAATAGGATTCCTAGTTTTTATTAATAATAATTAATCCAAATTCCCAAGAGTCTCTCAGCTAATGCAATTAAAAGATACAGTCGTTAAAACTGCAATTATTTTTCCACACTTGCATATTAATCAAAATTGATAGGATACTTCTGTATTGAAATTTGGTACTAAGCAGCGTCTTATATGTATAGCACAGATGGATTGAAAATTTCAAAAAAGCATAAATATCCCGGTCCTTGGTAGGAAAACAATTTTTTTGCCAAAAGTTATTTTATTTATCAATATAATCTCTTTTTAGAGTGATAAAATTATTCTAGCCTTTCTCTTGCTTTTTTATCAATTCCCAAAAATAATTCTCCTAAACTTTGGGGCGGCCGTCGAAAACGAAACTACAAGAAATTTATTTCCCATCTCCTGGCACGTCCCATTCACCTCAAACTTATAAAAAAACCCCAAATTATCATCCCAAAAATACGAATTTGTCGTAAAATCGGAAAAGAGAAATGTCAAAGAGCGTGTCAGAAATTTCAATGTTCGATGCTTTCACAGATACGTTTTCGCTTGACTGCGATCGGATTTATTCATTCGGTTTCAATTGGAAAATAAATAGAAATGGTTCATTTACGATTTAAGTATTTCAAAGGAACATTACAATACAAATATAGTATTTTAATGTAATGAAATTTCGACAGTAATTTATTGAAGGTTAGCATTTTCGAAAAATCATACTTTTTCTAGTACACATATAGGAAAAATTTCGAAAACCTCAAATTTTAAAGTAGTGTTTCCCTTGTGTACACAAGTACAGACAGAATCCTCAGTTTGCGAGTCCGACTCGTACTTGAACGCCTTTTTCAGCAAGTTTCTTCAATGCAATATTTTTCAGAGTGGATGTTACGGATGCTGATGATGTAGTGAATACAGCAAAACTTGTGGAAAGCCAAATTGGTCAAGTCACCATCCTTGTCTTAAATGCAGGTATAATGCCTTGCCATCCATTGCTGGATCATACCAGACAGGAAATTCGAAAAATAATGGATGTTAACGTGATGCAGCTATTCTGGGTAAGTAAAAATCTGAATAATGCAGCTTATTCTATGAAACACTTATTTGTACAAAGCATTTGCAACACGAAAACTCTTTGAGGAAAGTTTTTATTTATGGCAAAATCGCAAATTTCCTTCAGATGATATAAGATATACATCCTCCATTCCAAAAGAAAGCGAACTTTTCAAAAAGAATTGTACCATTAATATTAATATAATAATGATAATTGTCTATCCCGTACGCAAGTTTACGAGTGCTTCGGGCGATTCAAGTCGCTGGTATATTTCTCAGAATAAGGTGCAGGTACTTCAGATGAGATTTTCACTAAAAAATTGTGGCTTGGCGATATGCAATTGCTTCACAGATTCACAAATCACAACTTTCTTGTTTCACTTGGGAGAATTGCAGCTGAATAACTCAAATTTACAATAAACTAGAGTGACTAACTGACCCAACTAGAGAAAATGTTTATGAGAGAGATTATTTGGAGTTTAGAGTGCTATATTTACTGGTGAAAAGTAAAACTGACCAGACTGGTGGTCAAACTCGAACTCAACTGAGAGAGGTTTCTATTAAAATTGAGAAAAATCGAACGAAGTACCTGCTCAGCTTTGATGACAAAATAGGGACATTACATTGAAACTGTCCTTTGTTGTGAGAAAGCAACACCAAAATACAGCATTACGTCTTGCCAACAAACACTCTCTTTCATGACACTGCTGATTTGAGATTATTTCAATGGTGAAATGTAAAAGAAAATCAGGCTCAACATTCATGACAGCTCCTTCAAAACATTGAGTCCTCCACTGCTGAAGCTACACTAGAGGACTTAAGGACTTATCAAGTCTATCTCGATCCGTGCTATAACTTTTATTCAGATTCCTAGTCAGTGAAGATGGAAACTCGACAAAGAAGTTATTGAACTCGTGTTGCAGAAGAGGAGAATCTCACCGAACACAGGAAACCGTTGGAGTAGTCTTGCTTTTTGCAAGAGAATTTATGACCTTCCAATATCAAATATAAACGTATTAAAAACAGGAACAGGACAAGATATTTGGTGGACATAAAAAATATTATGACATTTTCGTCAATTCACAACTTATTAAAAAATATAATTTTGTAATAATGTTAATATGTATCTAATATGTATCACTCCATCGCTAAAAACCCCAGAGGTTGAAGCGATTTTTTTAATTGAAATAAAATTGATGTGTTGAAACTTTTTTTTGTTTTTCAGCTGATGGAAGCATTTCTACCAACCATGATCAAAAATAACCGGGGTCACATAGTGGCAATGTCTTCTGTAGCAGGTTTGGGAGGGTTGCCTAATTTGGTACCCTACTGCGCTTCAAAATTTGCTGTTCGCGGGCTAATGGAGGCTCTGCATGAGGAGCTGAGAACCAATCGTAACAATAACATCAAACTGACCTCAGTCTTCCCGTATATGGTTGATACGGGATTGTGTAAAAATCCACGAATTAAGTTCACAACGTTTATGCAGATGTTGAAGCCTGAAGAAGTCGCTCGAGAGATAATAATGGCACAAAGAACAGATATAAGCGAGATTTCATTACCTGGATATTTTCTTCCGCTTTGCACCTTCTTGAGGTAAGAAAAAATGGATTAAAGTGATGAGATATTTCTGACAAGGGAAGAAAGTAGTGGCAATCATAATCGAGGTAATTCTGACTAGCATTTACTGACATTTATTGAAGATGGAAAATTGCCGCTAGAAAAAAGTTGATTGAATAAACAGCGGTTCTGGCGACAGGTTCGTGCAGTCGTGTCTTGCAGCTGGATTTGCACCCTTCAACGGCCAAGTCCCACAACATTAAATATAATGACAAAGAAATCGCCGTAAGGAATCTTAGAGGTGGCACGACTTTGTACAGATTTCATTACTTTTCAGAAATTAACAACATTGAGACGTTAGTTGTTTACAGAATGTTTTTGGTTGGATTTCACTTCTTTTTTTAGAAGGTTGGGCATATTGATTTATTATATTATTTTTTTAATATTCTTATTTGACACATCTTTTTCTTTTTATAAGTTTGGTTATCATTGCAAATCTTTCTGTTCTTTTTTCCCGGTTCTGATTCTTGTAGAGCAGCAACAGTTTTTCGTATTGCCCATTCGCTTTAATTATTTATTCTTTTAGGCGGTTTAAGTATGTCAATCTCTAATAGTTTGGTTTCCGTTTATGTGGCCATTAAACCCTAACTCTGTATCAAATTTCACCTCTTTGAAATTATGGGAAGTACCAGTTCTATTTTGATGGTCATGAGTGAGTGAGTGTTAAAAATGAGAAATTTTGCTTTCGCATAACTTTGTAAATAAATGACTTACAGACTCAAAAGCTTAGATTTTGCGTATGTCACAATAGCTTACTAGATGATGAGAATTTCTGCGTTCTGGTCTCATCCAGATAGTGTTGGGTACCTCTTACAAGAGGGGGTTCATTTGTCCCGTACACAATGAGGAAATGTAAGAGTGGCTCATTTTTATACTATGTACCACCTCACTTTAAATGTCCCAGTTCCCCTCGATGAGGACCAGGAAGCGATGGAGCCACGCGACAAATACAAAGAGGGAGAGGGGATAAGTCTTGGTAACCGGTACAGAAACGACAGAGACAGAAGTAAATGAGGGCTGAGGGGATGTACTGATTCATAGTAGACAGTAAACAGACGTCGTAAATTATGGAATTACGGAAGGTTTTATGGTGCAGCGGCGTCTTTATCACTATGGCACATCTTACCACAGACCCTCTTATCGCATATGATGGGTTTTTATAGGGGTTTCTTTGAACTCAACAGAAAAGCAATTTTATTTTCGATGTTTGTATGAAAATATTGATTCTTCAGAGAAGAAATAAAACGCTACTACCTGCTATTTTTGCACCAGTATCTCATGAAATTACAGTGTTAATTTTTCCGATTTAAAAATATTAATTATTATTAGGAATTCTGTTCGTCATAGATAAAGAAAAATTAGAAGACATGAGATTTTATTATTATCAAAGGGTGAAATATTCACTTTCTTATCAACCAAATTAACTCAAATGATAAAATACAAAGATGAAATTTTCGGAATAGTAATAATAGTAATAAAAGTAATAAATTGCGATGAGCTATAAATAAGCAATATATCTTTTCGACAGAATGAAGTCTCACAAAAAGAATTCAAACCGAATTTTTGAGTTGTAATCTGAAAATGTGCTCCGGAAACTACCCTAATTCAATATTCCAGCATTTCTGGGTTTTCTAAATTTATTTGTTTATTGCGACATGGTCCTTTGAAAGAAAGTGTATAAATGCAAAGTTTTGTTGTTATATTTGTGCGTAGAGATCGAACGGTGTGTATCAGTTTAGAGTAAATGTGCTTGAAGTTTTTTTAAAAGTTATTTTTGTGTTTTATTCCATAATACTCGTTTATTAAAGGACTAATAATATAACTTTTCAGTTATTGGAGTTAGCTTCAATTATTTTGAAACAACAACAACAATTTTTAACAAAACCCTCATATTCAGTAAAATCTTCCCCTCACTTGCTCAACGTCCTAAAGTTTCAAAATCCAACAGTTGATGTTTGCATTTTGAATTTTGCCTCTTTTATGACTTTCTGTCGACAGTTAACGTTACCCTCCATTTGTATTGACATATTTGATATGAGACAGACCGTCAACACTGCTAGTTCCTACCTACCTCGCCCTCGCTACGCTACACCGCCTCGACAACCCGTCGTTTATACTGGTACTAGTACAAATTTTGTCCCGACATCGTATCGCGTCATGAACGGCCAGACCCGCTCACTTCATTTGAAGTGGTACAATATACCGCTTCAGTACACCACTTACAAACTCAATTTTAAGACGTGTACCACCCAACACTACATCCAGAGGTTCTCAAATAGTAAAGAATAGTACTGCCGTGCCCCCTGATCTTCAACACATGACTCAGAAGGCTAAAGGTTCGATTCTTCACATCTTCTTGTGATTTTTTATACATTCTGGAAATCAAAAATATTACAAAACTGGAATCAAACATTTCTAAGACAATATTATATCCGTACAGTTGATGAATGCGACAATGAAGACTCTTGTAGCCTATGGGAATTATTGAACTAAGTTGAATTTTCGAAAAAAAAATCAGATATGTTCGATAGTAGATCCTTCTTTTGCTGGGGCTTTTCTTGTACGAGGATGGATTGATAATAATAATAATAATAAAGGTCTTTATTTCCAATAAATAGAAATCCCAAGGGGAAGTTCACCCAGAGGTGTTCTACCACTTATCCCTTGTTACAGTTAAGCAATTTGGGCATTTACCATTTATAAAGATAAAATAAAAAACAAAATTGAAATAATACATTTCTGAGCATACTCAATAGATCTACATCTTATTCTCGGAGACTGATTTTTAAAAACAAATTAGAGACCGCCAAGGAAGTAATCTTTTATGTCAGTCCTAAATCGATTTTTGCTGAGCTGTTTCAGGTGTTCAGGAATATTGTTGTACAGTCTATAAATATTATATCTGAAACTTCTTTGAAAGGTAGATGTTCTGTGATGGGGACATGACAGTAAATTCCTATATCTTATATTGACGTTATGAACATCAGCTCTATACCTTAACTTACTAAAGAGATAGGGTGGACATCTCTTGACTACTATTTTGTGATAGGTACAGACAGCATAACATTCGAATCTAAACTTCATCGGCAGCCAACCCTACTCCTTCAGCTTGTGAGATACGTGATCAAACTTTCTGATACCAAAGATGAACCTCACGCAACTGTTCTGAACACGTTGAATTCTGCTAAGAGACTCCTGGTCCAGGCAAAAAGCATAGACAGTAGAACAGTAGTTAAATTTTGACAGAACCAAAGACTCACAAAGCAGTTTTTTTGTATCGATCGGTAAGTAGGATCTATGAGGGAACATCACTCTAAGAGCGCCATAAGCACCACAAATTAATTTCTCAATATATTCCCGGAACCGCAGTGACTCGTCCAAAATCAAACCTAAGTCACGCGCACTTTCAACGAAATCGATAACACAACCAGAAACAGAAGGTTTGAGCTTATTCTTGACAAGTTGCTTATCGTTTCTGGAGCCAAAAGCAAGTGCATATGATTTCCGCGCATTCAAAATCAAACCATGCTTCTTCGCCACTTCACATAAGCTACCCAAATCCTCATTAAGCATAATTTCTGCAGCAGTCAACTCATCAATGTAGAAATCCAAGAAGAGCTGGAAGTCATCGGCATACATGAATGAACCTTATGAATCATTGCAGTGATGAATGAACATTTAGCTCCAATATGAATCATTAATCACCCAGTGTTTGGAATCAGAAAAAGGTAAGGTTTTTTCTTTTTGTGATGACTGATTTTGCTATAAGCTCGATACATTTATGTTTCTCAGCAATATTCCAATTGAGTTTTCATTTGCCTTGATGTAATATTAATAATAATAATAATAATATGACTTTTTCTCGAACACGAACACAGCAAAATAGACCTCCGTTTCAGCAATGACTTCCTCGTTTGACGTGAACCGTTTTTCGTTGTTTTTTTTTTCATATTTGGAAACAAAAACAAGTCACACGAGGCCATATCTGGTGCATATGGTGGGTGAGATAGCAATTCGTAGCCCAATTCTAGCAGTTTTGCAGTGGTGACTGTTGTTGAATGAGCTCGTGTGTGGTCGTGATGGAAGAGAAAGAGTTTTTCCTTGAATGTGGTGTCAAAATGGTCCCATAATTCTCTGTAATGTTGCCCTTTTATTGTCTTTCCCTTTTCCAAGTAGTCGATAGCTTCTTTATCACCAAATGTTGATGTAAAATATTATGCACGTGTTCGTATGAAAAGTTTATCATCTCAGCAATCTCTCTGATTTTCACTCAGACTTCCTGGGTGGTCCTCTTCGAACACTGATGTTTGGTCCCATTTGAATTCATTGAACAAATATCTGATGGTCGAGCGCGGTTCTCATAAGCAGCTACCAACCGATCTTTGATTTTCTCAATTATCAATCAAAACCAGTTGATGAATTGGTGCGAAATTTTGACAGACGTTGTTTGAAGGATCCCTCTGTTGCGAAACAATCCAACCTTGTACCTAATCTTACCTTTGAATAGTCAGAGTGTTCATTGTTAGTATCTGTAGTTAGTTACCTGCGATACATTATATGTGAAGTCGGCACTCTTTGACGTGGTTCTTTATGTTGACATTGTCTATTGGCGGCGACGGAGAGACAGAAACTTACTATGCCCTTAGATTTATTTATTACAATATCACACAGTTTGGAAGGCTTACATTGTATCGGTAAACATAAATGCAGAGCCATCTGCGCTGTAATATCCATTAAACTACAAAGATCTTGTAGTTTTTGAAAATATTAATAATTGCAGTAATTTTCTTTCTATAACATTTCAGGATTCTGCCGAGGAAAGCATTACTGAAATGTGTAGATTTTTTGGACTCCGGAATAGAATCTGATCTCCAAAATAATAGAGTGGAATGAAAATGAATGAAAGTTACTGAGCGTTCTTTTTTGTTGAATTCAGTAAATTTTCAGAGAATATTTTTTATTTCCTAAGACTACTTATGCTCATCAAAATACAGATATTTTTCACTACCCAGTGATCTATTGTGTTCGATGCATTAAATTTTTATAGCTAGGCTCGTTTTTTTTAATATTCCCACAGCTTACCCATATCCTTTTACCTCTGCATTGAATAAAACCTCAGACTATCTTCATAAATTTTCATCTCAGTTCAAGAGAAGAACCTTATGAATAAAATGGTTTTGAGTGTTCCTTTAGAGGTTAGAATCACTACATCGAATTTGCGAAACTTATTTACTTGACAATATGCAATAAATGATTTTTTTTCAGTTTAGTTGTTGATGATGTTTATTTTTTTAAAAATAATTTTCTTTCAGAGCGATATAATCATTTGACGTTCCTCTGGCTTTTCTATATCTTTATCGAGACCTTCAAGATTGCTTAAGCTTCGCAATCACTTCCTCATCTGAACCAAATCTATTTTCACTCAGCATTTTTTTTTATTCGACGAAGGGGCAGTAGTCGATCTTGATAATACGGGGGGTGCGGAAGCAATTCAAAACTCAAATAGATAATTTTGGGTTGTTTTTATTGAATTGTGACACGGTGGGTTTATTCGGTGAAATAGCACTCTTTTCTTTTCCAAATGAGGCCTTTTCTGGACAATTGCGGCCTTCAAACTATCCAACAAACCAATATAACAGTCGTTGTTGATTGTTTTACCCATGTTCCAAGAGGTCAATTTCAGTCTGGAGAAAAGAAAAAGTCACATGGGGCTACATCAGGCGAATAAGGTGGCTGGTCGTTATTTATCGAGTGTTTGGTCTTAAAATCGTTAATAATCGTGGTTTAATTAGATGTTGCTTTATGTTCATTCGAAAACTTCTGCCACAAATCCAGCCATTTGAGGCTAATATTTTCACGAAACGCCTCAAAAAAGTTAAATAGAAGTCCTTATTGACCGTTTGACCTTGCGGAACGAATTCATGATGAACCACACCTCGAATATCGAAGAAAACAATAAGCATAGTTTTGATTTTCGAACGACTTGTCGCTTGTTTGTGTGTCGTATTCATAGACAGGTCTCGTCACCAGTTATTATCCGTCACATGAACGTGGGATCAGAGTCACACGATCCAGTATGTTTGCAGCTATCAGCATCTGGTACTGTTTTTGATGAAAATTCAGTTCTAACGAAAACAGCCGAGCGGCGGCGCTTTGCATGCCCTATTGGCACAGTATAGATACCAACCAGTAGTCGCACTCCGTGGATTTTCTTACACCAAGTTTGACTTGCGCATCTCGCAGGGATTCTAACCTCATATTTTGGTCCTTGTCCATTTTTTTCATCATTAATTCTAAGATGTCTGGAATAACGTCATTATTATTATTTTAGACAGCTTAAATAATTCCTTTGTATAATTAATTCGTTTAATATTTAGAAGAATATAATTTTTTTGAGATCTATTTAAAATTCAAAGAAGAAGTTGAAGAAAAAATACAACCTAATCTATAATTCAGTGGAATTTCTTTGAGTCAAAATCTAGCATGAACCAGGTAAGCTCATTTATTTTCATTCCAGTAAGTATTCTGTTTCAATTAAGTGTTATTTTCAAATTAATTCCAAAATGATTAACAATTGTAGCGTATACAACTGCAAAAACAATAATTTCAATAATCCCAAACTTTTTTCTCAATACCATTAGACAACGACAGGTGAGTGATACATAGAGAATTGTAGAAAATGTTTATTAAAAGCTCCGTTATTTGAGTAGTGCTTCATTCAATTAGTTGAGATATCTGGAACCAATGGAATTTCAGGAGGTTTACGCCTACTGTCGTCATTTCTTTACGATTAGTTGAAGTATCAGGAACCAATGGAATTTCAGGAGGTTTACGCCTACTGTCGTCATTTCTTTAAGATAAGTTTGAGATATCAGGAACCAATGGAATTTCAGGAGGTTTACGCCTACTGTCGTCATTTCTTTAAGGTTAGTTGAGATATCAGGAACCAATTGAATTTCAGGAGGATCACGACTACTAGGTTTGTTCGCGTGGCAGTTCGGAACTGTAATTTTTGGTAATTTGTGGTTCCCACCCGTTCGTCTGGGAAGGAACAGGAGTTCCTTGTCGTTCGTGTGGTCGGAACACTTGATTTCGGAACTGTTCTTACGGTTCCTGATCTAGAGATGGTACAAGGTCCACAGAAGAAGCGGTAAATTCAAATCATCGGTGATTCAAATTTTCAGTAGTTCTAATTGGCAAATAAGTTATATATTTTGTGACTAGGATATTCGCATAGCTGTTTTTGAGTATATTTGATATTGTGTGAGTATAAAATTTTTAAACAATTCGTTATAATAGCTTCTAAAAATTTTTGTTATCTCAAAGAAGAGGAAGGATCATTTGTGATAGATGAATAAAATAATTGCATAGTTGTTGATCAAAGTATGTAAGATAATTATTTTATATTATTTATATATACGATATTTCGTATATATATTCTATATATTTATTTTTGTTATTTCGTGATTGTAGTATCTTTATTTTTTAACCACTCAAAATGTATTGCAAATTTAGGAAGGAAACGGAGGAATGACCTCTTTTAAGAACACAACGACTTGTTAAAACAATTCTTATCTAAAAAATAATTACAAAGCTATGAAAATTGTAAGAAAATATTTTTATTTATTTCCCAAATGCCACCAGTTCCATATACAATTACCTAATTCTATTATATAAAATTTTCTGTTCACAGTTTCCACCAAAATTACAATAAAATAATAAAAGAATTCACAGTTTACCCAGATATGAACTAACAAAAATAATTTCTCCACTGATGACCACTACTACATATATTGAAATTATAATTAAATTAAATCATTTATTTAAATATTTCATTACATATAAATTATATTTACAGTTATTTATAGGGATATGTTTATGTTTATTTATTTATGACAAAAAAAAATTGTTCAATTTTAATATTTGTTATTTCTAACGTGTTCCCACCGTATTAATAACACAAAGATATTGAATAAGTTATTCAATATCTTTGTTACACTATCCATGATATGATACATGATCTTAGAACATAGAACCACTATTCTTTATTCAAAGTACATGATGTACAACATAACCTTACTTTCACTTATCTATGCACTTAACGAAATCGTTTTGAAATCATCTGTTCCCACCCGTTCGTGTCATAGAACAACTTGCGACGATTCCAAGAGTTACAGAACCTAGTTCTCTGTGACTCCAGTACTACTGGGAACTGCCACCCGAACAAACCTACTGTCGTCATTTCATTAAGATTAGTTGAGATATCAGGAACCAATGGAATTTCAGGAGGTTTACGCCTACTCTCGTCATTTCTTTAAGATTAGTTGAGATATCAGGAACCAATGGAATTTCAGGAGGTTTACGCTTACTGTCGTCATTTCTTTACGATTAGTTGAGATATCAGGAACCAATGGAGTTTCAGGAGGTTTACGCCTACTGCATGCGTATGCAGAAGAATGAATTTTTTTTAGATGAATATTTAAGTGTGTATCTATATGATTTTCAATTTTCTAAATATATAACAATAATATGATATATGATATAGCGCAGGGGAGTATTTACGGGGGGGTGTACTGGGGGTAATTAAGAGAGGCAAATCTTCGACGATATCCCGACCGTTTTTAAAGCTTTGGTATCATTCCCACAATTGGTGTTTCGATAACACAGAGTCTCTATAAGCTTTTTCCAGCATCTTCAACGAGCCAGCAAACAAAATTTCATTCATAACACAAAATTTGAGACAAACTCTTTGTCCAATATTTTTTTCATTGTAACATTCGCAGACTACCACTGAGGTCGACTGGTTTTAACAACTGTCGTGAGCAAACTATTTGACAGACCGCGTTCATGTTTGGCAAAGCCCTGCCAACATACAGAAAATTGAAATACTTAATATATATATATATATTCTTTTGAACTTTTGGCTTACAATATTTCGTTAGCAAACAATAAAGCATACAGATCAGGGGTTAGTGACGGGGTGTCATACAATTCGGCGTATCACATAAAAGCCTAGGAAAAACAACCCCAAAAAAAAAAAAAACCCTGGCTCCCCGCCTAAGTGTGAAAGTACAAAAATAAGCTGAAATATATTTGGGATTTCTTTCTTCAAGAGTGATCTTCTATTGATGGAAACAGAGACTTCTTCAAGGTGCCCACATCGAATCTGGAAATAAAAAGACAAAAGCAGAAAAAAGAACTGAATATCAAAAATACAAAATTTGAAAGAGATAAAGAAAACTTCCTCAAATTAGCCTTTTTGGATTGACTCGATATTGTGAATCAAGAATTTTTTAACATAACAAGCTAAACCATAAATTTTACTAATTAGATAATCAATTAATACATAACCTTTTATTGTTCCTCTTCAACGAAGATTTTTTTTTGTATCCGTATGTGTCTCTTGAAGGAGAATAATCTCAGCACCATAATCCTTTATTATTTTAGAAATGTAGTCACTCTTGTCCTTAGAAATACCTTCTATATTCAAATCTATTGTAATACACAAAATTTGTCGCCAATCTGCAAGGAGCATTCTTCGAATCGGGTCTTGCGGTCCAAGTGATGATTTTTCAGATCTTCTTATGTTTGAAGTCTGCTACGGAACCCATTCAAAGGGAAATCATCATCCATAGTTAAGGAAGGTTGTGATATAACACTTATTTCATTGAAAAAATAGCAGAGGAAAAATTATCAACTGACATTCATTATACTTAATAATAATACTTAACGCGGCCAATTGAAATGATAATTTCCAGATTTTTTTTGTCAGTGTGTATGTAGAATATTTGCTAATTCTTCCCTAAGGAGCGCTATCCTTTTTGTGTTTAGTAACCTTGTTTAATGGTCTGTGGGTCCGCCGAGACCATCAGTAGTTCTCCAACAGAAATTTTGTGTGGCACTCGCGCGCGCAGCACATTGTCAGAATCAGCTGACAGAAATAAGAAAAGGTTTTGTTTTGATAGTAAATTGATCAAAATCCAGCTCATTAACATTAACATAATGTTATATTTTGGCTCCGTTTGCGAGTTGCTGGAGAACGTTCAAAACGCCAGAGGGAACAGCAAGAAATTAGAAATTTTGAAGGAAGGATTTGTGAAATTTAGGAATGATACTGATTTCAATGTCCAGGCTAATTTTGAAAATTTTTATCAAGGCATCAGATTGATCGTTCCTGAACTGGATCATGGGAGGAAGACATACAACATGAAAGAATATAGAATTAGTAGAACATTGATTAAAATGTTAAATTTGGGAGAAGGGGTTGATAAAAAAAATTTGCTTAATCATAGTAAAGTGTTCAGTGGTAGCAGTATTTCATTGGATTTTGCTGATATTGTCCACACCATTCTGAGGAAGTATATTTCACAAAGGCAATCAACAGTTACTGTTGCAGATATTAATAATCAGCTTGATCTTATAGCTAATCGTGACTCTGACACCAAATTAGGTATAAAGTTTATCAGTACCATATATTATCAGTACTCAGCGAAAATTTTTAGATGAAACCATGTTGCAAATGTTCCGGAAACTGAGTACATTAGAATCAAAATGGATAATCCGTATATTACTGAAAAAATTAAAACTAGGAATCAACAATAATAAAATACTCAATGTATTTCACCCTGACGCTGTAGAATATTACAGTTCAAACACTAACTTGAGAAAAGTTGAATATAATGCAAATTATTTTTATAAATAATTACAGTATTAAACTGTTGTAGGTCTGTGAAACACTCTGGAATTCTTCAATTAAGCTAAATAAAGTGAGCATCACCATTTTTGAACATTTTCAACCCATGCTCTCAAAACGAAGTGATGCTGAATCATTCTTGAAAGACTTTCAAGAAAATGAAACTTATTTTGTCGAAACTAAATTTGATGGTGAAAGATTTCAACTTCATATGGACAATGGCAAATTCAAGTATTTTTCTAGAAATGGTTTTGATTTTACAACTGAATATGGAGAAAATTTTTCAAGTGGTATATTTACTCGATATTTGAAAGATGCCTTTGATGATAATGTTAAAAGAATTATATTGGATGGTGAAATGATGTTATGGCATAAAAAAGAGAAAAAATTTGGATCAAAGGGTAAACTGTTGAGAAAGTAATTACTCCATGGTTTTAAATCTGTATTTTCAGGAATGACCTTCGATGTTAAAAAACTGAAATCCACAAATAATTACCAACCTTGTTTTTGTGTTTTTGATATCCTTCTGCTCAATGATAAAATTTTAACCAATACCCGATTAGTTCAACGATTAAAATACTTACAAGAAGCAGTGAAGAAAGATATTGAAGGAATCATTAATTTGAGCCAATATAAAACAGTGAATAGCAGGCAAGAAATTATTGATATTCTGAATAAATCAATGGATGAGGAACAAGAAGGAATTGTAGTAAAAAAACCCAATTCTATTTATAAATATAAAGATTGGAAAAGTGGATGGTATAAGATAAAAATGGAGGTTCGTAGTGATAACTACATTTAGTACATTAAAGTTCAAATTGATTTCAGTATTTTCAAGACGGTGTTACTGATATGGATTTGATTTTGATGGGCGCCTACCACAAGGATAATTCAAAAACGTTCAAGTCATTTCTGGTAGGTGTGTTATCTACGGATAAAGGTATTAGAGTTGACTTGATATCAGGGGAGCACCTGACATTCTGCATTTTCAGATAAAAGCGTTATATCGTTTGGGAAAGTCTCGAGTGGACTGAACTCCCAAGAAATGGATATTATAAATGAAAAATTCTCAGATTCTGGCATTCCTAGGGATGAAAGTGATAACAAAATCAGAGAATATTTAATTTTTGGCAAAGATATTCCTGATATTTGGCTGGACCCTAATGATAGTTTGATATTTACAGTGAGTGCTGTTTGAGGTGTTACCACATTTATAACACTATTGAATTCAGGTACGAGCAACTGAGTTGATAAGATGTAACGATGACTCTTTTCGTACTCCATATACTATGCGATTTCCAAGAATTTTGAAAATTAGAAATGACAAGCCGTATCAGGATTGCTTATCTCTTCAGGACCTATTAGAACTCTGCCAAAAAAATAAAGCTGTAATCAAACTCAATAAAAAGCACTTAGATTTAGCAGAAATACAATCAGTGAAAAGAACAAAAAGACCGAAAACTTTTAACATTGATACAGGCGTTCTTGAAAGAACAAGCAATTTTTTGAATTCAATAAAATTTTTTGTTGCCTCTGGTAACAAAGAATTAGGAGTTGGAAAAATAGAAGAACTTATACAGAGGTACGGTGGATCCTTTGGTTTGACTTTAGGTGAGTTGTGGCAGCGGCATAGATTGTTGATTCTAAGGGTGATAAAGAGGGGCATGATAACCTAAGAGATTTATAGTGCTAATCTGTTATCTGAGATGAGATCCAAGATATGGGTTAGATTCCCCCCACCTATGTAAAATTTCACCTGCTTACATAAGGAAAAGGCATCTGTCCAGCCAGATTTCCTGTGGCCTCTGAAAGCCAGATATAAAATGGATTGATTAAACTAATCATCTCAATGTTTACAAAATTTTATTTAATTAACTTTTTCAGAAGACGATGTCCAAATAGTGATTGCAGGGGAGATGACTTGGAAGGTAACAGATTTGTTGAAAAAAGAAAATAAATTCGATGTTGTGAAGTTCGAATGGCTGCAAAGAACAACAACAGAGAAAAAACTTTTGAAGTATAAGCAGGAAGAAGTTATAAGTATTGGAGCAAGTTATTATAATTGTCTTGCTGATGATGTTGATAAATATGGCGATTCATATACAGAGGAACTGAGTGTAGACACCTTGAGAAGTAGATTCAATTGTATGGCAAAATCGGTAGTTTGAGAATCTTCTTCACATAGATCTCATTTCATAAACAACCTTTTTCAGGATAATTTTACAAACTTAAATAATTCCATTATTTTCAAGGCAGATTTGCCAGTGTTCTATAAATTTAAAGCCTACTTTGATCGATATGAGACAATCAACGATTCTAATTCGGAATTAATTTATAATTCATTTGTTGATGAAATTGAGTTTAAGTATAGATTGGGCACTATTGCCGATATTCTGGATCAATCAGTTAATTTGATTATTATAGGCTCCAGGTAAGCTATACCTCGAACATTTATGATGAATTGCCAAAAATAAAAGAGTCCTCAAAACAAACTGTTCATTTATAGGAATGGAACAAGAAAAGAAATACTAGAAGATTATGCAAGGTCTGCAGGCTGCACATATTTCCAAGTGGTTGAAAGTCTACAATTATACAATGAAGAAGATTTTTGATATATATCAGAATTTTTTTTATATTTGAGCGTTTAATAAAGCATGATTATTTTGACTGTTTATCTCTGGATGAAGGAATCAGGTCCACAGCACCTCAAACTTCTCAATTAAAAAAATTTTACAGCGTGACATAATTATGGAATATAATTATTTTTATCATTATTCAACAAAATAAATGAAAATGCAGAGATTTGTCAACTTTCAATTCAGGAGGTCTAAACTCTTGGCGGTTCAAGTGAAAACCCACATTAATAACAATGTTACTAAAAAATACTCCAAATTTACTTTGAATTACATTTATTAAGAAAGTAAAAAAGTTTGCTTGTAACATGGATATATATGTTTTCGGAACAGTTCACCACATTACGAGTATAAATATAAAAAATCAGGAACATTTCAAGATATAAAAAAATAATCTGAAGAAAAATGTCAGTAACAAGATTAAAAAATATACTATAACAATAAAGACGAGTTAAAAGTGAAAAAGCGATTCTGTAAGAATTGTTACTGACATTTTACTCGAATCCATTTTAATTTGCCTTGAAAATTCGGCATTTATTGCAACTTTTTTTTTAAAGCTACCAATGTGACTACTAAAAAGGTACAAGACAGAATAATACACAAAAGTTCAGAATGAACTGAGAGTCTAAAGGTTTCTGGACCACTTTGACTTATTGCAAAAACTTTCACTAACAAAAACACATGATTCTGAAATACTCAATGAGAAAAATCAATATTAATTCCTGAAAGTATAAACAATTTTTATAGAAAGCCTAAAATATTATTTATAAATAACATATTTTCAATAACAAACAATAGGAATTAATTGGGAAAAATAATTTTCAAATTAATCCAACAAATAATATAATCAGTTAAGAAAGGAGAAAGCAATTTCAGTATTCTATAACATACAAATACTACTATTGAAATGATGTTTTTGAAGACCCTAGTTAATAGTTCTTCGAAGGAAATTTTGTTTTATCTGGAAAAAAAGTGGCGAGGATCTCAGAACCTTAGAAAAAGTGTCAATATGAAATATAAAACAGAAAACACAAGAATCGTACAGATAACAACTCAACTCAACATTACTTCACAATAAAAGACTACAAAGAACAAATTTCATGACCTCTTATCATGAAATCTAGGAGATATTGCAACAAATCCAAATTTTAAGAGGGAATCTACAGAATTGAATATATCATTTCGAGTAGAACAAAATGTCCAACCACAACAGCTTCCAAAATTCATTGAATTGCAACAAGGTGCATTTATAAAAGAGATTTTTCAAAGTTGGTTGCTCCCATTTTAAATACAATTGTCAAGCTATACAATATACACTCATTTTCACCTAGTCAACATAACTGATTCAAGTACAAACAGAGAAATGAGGGAAGACCTCACGAACACCATTATTGTCGACCTATTATATCTATTGATCACAAAAATCGAGCAAAAAATTTTAAGGTTCCAACAACCTCAAGAGGATTTAACAGTAAACCTATTTGTTTTATTTACCTTCACAATGATATATTTTCTAGAGGAGTAAAGGAAAATTTGATTTCATACTGGTTCATTAGAAATGTATATGTAAATACGTTGAACAAAACAAAATATTCATGCAGTTTATAACAAAATTGTGAATTCCCACTATAAGTTTATCTTGTGAAATATTTCCCAATAAAACCAGACAATGGAACAAACTATGAAAGAATCAATGCTAACCCTTAAATTCAGAGACAAATTCCTTTTTGACAGCAACGTTCACTACACTCAGATGAAATATGACAATGATTCAAGAATTGGCATTATTTCTTCATATCCTATAAGTACCAAATACACATAGTGAAAGAATACAAAAAGCAACTTCCAATGTAGAAAAATGGGCATTTCACAATAAATGTTAACAATTGAAGATCACAATGGAAGCTGTATGAAATATTCAATGCCAACAAAACTCTATTAAAATTGAAAAATTTTCAAACAAGCAATAAATATTAGAAAAAACATTTTTAACCTTTATAACTATGTTAACATAAAAATGGATTGAAATAAATATTTTTAAAAGACCAGCCTTTTTAAATAAAAAAATTGTAAGACCATTTAAACAATGAAAATAAACAAACTTTGGTCTTGAGATCAATAAGTGCTTCTTTTAAAAAGGATGGCATCAAACAATTTAAGGGTGGTTTGATTGCTCACATAAATAACCTCACACGTGGACTGCGCCTGAATTCTCTCTCTGAATCACTTGGGGTACCAGTCTTCATATTTACACGCCTGGGTATACAATCTGATCCAGGAATGAAATTTCTGAAAATGCATTATGTTAAAGATCATGACATGGCGGGATAACAGGATTTTTATCCCGTTTTATCAAAATTAAAGAATGAGATGAGACCATAACTAAATGTGACAGATCCTTGGAGTACAGGTAAAGAAAATTTTCAAAAGTAATGGACTTACATATTGCGATTTACTGTGTTTACAGGTGTTTGGAACATATCACCAGGACCATCTGCAATGTCATCGAGAACCCTTCTTAGATCAGCATTCAATACATTGGGATACAAAACACCTCCAATTGAAATAAGTCTCTAGAAGAGAAAATAAAGTAGTAAATTTAACTAACAGAATTAGCAAATGATATTACCGCATAATCCTTTCTTTCATTCAACAAATCATTAGCAATGACGTCTTTGAAGATCGAACATTCTATTATTTGGGTCGCAGTAGGTCTTTTTTCACTATCGAAGGCCATCATTTTGTAGATAAGGAATAAGAACCTCATGGAAATTCCTGTCAAAAATACAGTAAATATAAAGTAAGCTGGAGCTTTGAAATTTTCTGACAGAATTCAGAACATAAATATCTTGGCCTAATTGTATATAATTACTTTCAGGAAGAATGGAAGGAATTTGTCCTTCCCGTATTGCATGCCATAAATAACCATTTGAAGGCATTATATAATCGGTAGCCAGCTCCACTATAGTCACTCCAAGAGCAAATATATCTGCTTGGCAAGTGTATACCCCTCCTAAAACCTCTGGAGCTAGGTACTTAGAATCTCCCTCCGATGCTATTCTGTGTTCTTTATCAGTCTGAAAATAAATATTACAATAAAGGTAACAACTTGCAAAATAATAGCATTGTATATATACTCAGAAGAAGATCTCACCTCCTTTCAGTTTAAATAAAATTTGTGATATAAAAATAATTACCAATTTTGTATGATATAGTAAACCAAAATCACCCAATTTGTAGTGGCCTCGATCCATTAAAATATTGTCAGGTTTAACGTCCAAGTGAACAAAATTTCTAGAATGCAGAAATGCTAATCCTTGAATAACATCATGAGCAATTTCATGCAGTTGGTCTTCTTCAATATTATGATTTATTTTAGAGTACTGTGCCAAGCTCATTTGGCAACATTCCATTTTTATATAAACATCTTCTCCTTCTTCCCAAGCCATGAAAAATCGTAAGATATTTTGATGCACACCCACTTTTCCCATATTCTCAACTTCTATGTATTTACTGCTTTTGGGATGATTTCCATTAAAGTGTTTTATTGCATATAACTTATCATCGTCTCTACAAACTGCTTTGTAGACACTTCCAAAACTACCTTCCCCAATTTTCAACTTTCGGTAGAATACCTGATCAAAATAAGTTTCGTCTATTTCTCTTCTGTACCATGGACTCAATTGGGCTGAAACAAAATTTACTTCACACAGTTTCCATGATTTTATGGTAAACTCACCTTCGCTGAAAGAATCAAATCTGAGCAGTTTGGCTTCTCCAGATGTTTCTGTGAGTAATGAGTAATTTCCAAAACATCTTCTGAGTTTTGGTGGTACTACAGGGCAAGCAGGTACAATATTTTGAGTAAGATAATCCTGAAATATATTGTGTATTCAAGTCAATGACAGTTTCCCCTAATTGATTAGACACCTCACCTTCTTGGTAGTAAAATGTTTAGGTGAAATTTTTGCCAATCTTTCAATAACATTTGAATCCATTTCCAAATCTGTCCTTGGAGTAATACTTTTCTTCTTAAATGTAGAACGTTTAATCATATCCTGTTTCACGACTTGATCAAATGAATTGTGAACATTTAACAACGCCAATTCAGAGACTATTGTTTACATTATACCAACTAAACATAAAATCAACAACTATTATTGACGAGCCGCCAAAAATTGCTTATATTTTGGTTTTTTTAACAATTACATTATGGCTGAACTGACGCAATGATTCATAGTCATAATCCACAAATGTGGAATTGACAGAGTCAGTGACGTAGTTAGTTCAGCGTTGCAAACTTGACGATAATTGACGTTTGGTGTAGCATGAAGATAGCAAAGAAACAGGTGTTTCCTCATGTTTTTGGGTGGATGCTCATTCTATATCTTCTAACAAGTCAGCACCGTCTACAAATTCAACAAAAAATCAGCAAAAATTTTGAGCAAAACCACAATGTCCATTTCTTAATTATCTGACAATTATAAGCAGTATTGGTACACAATCAAAACTACAAATTTACTTGTGGAAAGGGAAAAATGAGAAATGTACAGCATCTATAATCTTCAGTGGATTTACTTACGGAGGTGGTTTGGTGAATCAAAATTTTAAAACCACAATGTCCATTTTAATTATCTGACAAGACCTTGGAAAATTAACAATCGGGTAAATCTTTTTAGACCTTGGAAAATTAACAAGGGGTAACGGAAATGTTTAGGGCGTTTCCGAAATGTACAGAAGGCTTACGAAATGTAGAGGAGGATTCCGCAATATGCAGTGATCTGTCGAAATGTATAGGGGGCTTCCAAAATGTACGGAAAGCTTGGTCAACTTGACCAGTGAAAGATATTCAATAATTGGTGCAATCGCAAAATACCACGCAAATGCTGGTTTTCGAAACACCACTTTTCACTTACCTTTCGTCAAATAAAGAGGCTACCATGGCATCTTATGTGAAATTTCTGGTATTTTTTACGTCTTGTACACTCATCTCGACGAATCTTGAAAGGAAAAATTCTCAATTCGTGATAGTGTACACCAATCAACAGTGACACATTGTGATTGTATAGGCCTCTCGTGAAGTTCTCTAGGGCTTTCAGCGCTCCAATACCCCATATTTTGTTTATATTCACTGCCTGATGAATGAAAATGAGCGTCGTTATGCATAAATACCAAGAAGTGGTTCACATGCATCTTCTTTACTAACTAGATTGCTTGGATTTAGCTTGAATGGCCTTCAGCTTCTGGGAATTTTCTTTTAAGGCATCTATGGAGTCAAATCTGGTTTCCTGGAGCAGTAATTTTAGTCTGGAGAAAAGAAAAAAGTTCCATGGAGCTAGATCAGGCGAATAAGGTTCGGTAACATCGAGTGTTTGGCCTCAAAATCGTTATTAATTGGGGCTCGAAGAGAAGGTGCGTTATCGTTATGTGAATTCCACGAATTGATTTGCAAGAAATCCGGCGTTTACAACGAATATCTTCACGAAAATGTCTCAAAACAGACAATTCGAAGTTTTAATTGGCTGTTTCACGTTGCGGAACGTATTCATGAAGAAACATATCACGAATATCGAAGAAACCAATAAGCATCGAGTTCCGAACGACTTTCGCGGGATTTTTTCGGTTACGGTTCATTTTTTTCTACCTGTTCCGACGATCCTTTGTGTGTCGTATCCATAGACCCATGTCTCGTCACCAGTTATGATCCGTCCCATGAACATGGGATCAGAATTTGCACGATCCAGCATGTCTGCAGCTACTAATCTGTTTTCGAAGAATTGTCAGCTTTAACGGAACGAGCCGAGCGGCGACACGCTGCATCCCCAATAGTTTCACCAAAATCAAACGAACGGTTTCACGAGAGATATTGTGATCACGAGCTATCTTTCCGACACTGGCGTTACGATTTTCGAGCACAGTTGAATTGATTTTTTCGTCGTTGGAAGCAAATGAAGGAAGCAAATCTCGACGATCTCCCGATCGTTTCAAAAGGCTTTGTACCATTCCTACACTTCAGTTCGAAACTTGAGACATTAATCAATTTCAAGCGACACTTAGGTCATTATTTTGGTCTTTCTAGCGGTCATTACTGGTCATTGCTGTTCAACCCTTGATCATACCTTCGATGACCAAGACGAATGACCATAGATTATCGCTTGAATGCACGTTACCGAGGTTTTGGTCATCCGTGTTCGTATTACTTTGCGTTTAAATTTAGAGATTACCCCAATTGCGAAACAGCTTACTGAAAAAGATTACCTGTTTCGAAAAGATAGAATTAAGAAATGGGTCAAAGTTTACCGTCTATTTCTATGAATTTGCTGAACAATATCACTGAATTTCTAGGGCAATCAAAGTTCCAGTAAAGTCTAAACTTATATAATATGAATATTCAATAATCTCGATAATAATGAATTCTAATAACTTTGCAAAATCACTTGATTCTATCCAAAACAAAAATTTTCATTCATTAAATGCACTCTGAAAGTTTCTGATGACTTGCTTATTCCGTTCGACAGTTACTTTGCTCACGGGCAGAATCTATTTTGAGTAAGGATTTTTATCAAAGAGATAAACGAAGTTTTGCCCAAAAGTTGCAGACATTTTGGGCTTTGTATTAAGGCGAATAAGAGCACAAAAAAGGGTGTTCATATAGGTAGGCTTTTAATATATAGATTGAGGTAATACAAGCAGATGATGGTCCTCTTTGAATATTTTATTTAAAAAAATTAGGAAACATTGACGTGAGGTCAGATGACTGGCGCTCTTTTTAAGCTACCTTGAACATGTTCTATTAATTCTTCTTTTCAAAATTTTATGATGAAACACACCCTCAGACGGTTATAATTATGTCTAACTTTATGGAAAAATTATGTATCGTTTTACTGATACAGCCCTAATGCAGTACATCAAATAATGAAACATTCAATTGGTCAAAAATATTTATTGCTAAAAAATTAATTGTGTACATATAAAAAGATGCCAGCACAAAAATTAACATGTGAGGCAATAAAAATTATGCATCAAAAACAATAACAGCCAGTGGTAAAAATATCTTCTATTATTTTGGAGTCGGACAGAGGATATGTAATTTTCGAAATTGATCAGTTTAATCCTCTTTTTCTGGAACATACTTGATTTTAATTACATAAACTCTTTGTGAGTTTAGGTTTTATTTCAATGAGCTTTCAGTTTTCAGATCAAAACGATGATAGGTCTGATTTACAATTACCAAATATCATTTTTGACTACAATATGAAGTCTTGATAATTGAGAAATTGTTTTAGTTTTCAATAATTTCAGTGAGAGGGGTTAATTCCTGTTGAATGTTGTTTGATGATCCATATATCTTTGGATGATTCCTGTGATTTCTAAATCATTATCCTCATTATTGTTTCACACAAATGACATTTACATCATTTGAGATCACAGCTTCTTCTTCTCAATCAATTCAGAGTTATCCTAAGAGTCAGATAAAGTTGAAGATTCTCTCAATGACTTCAATTTAAATGAATCTTGTTTTAATTATTTTATACAAATATACCTTCAGTTCCTGATTGATGCAATTTCCATCTGCTCATTTATTTCTTCTGAATATTCTGAATTACTTCATCATTATTGATTCCCAAGCTATTTCAATTTTCTAAGAACTTCACTTCACCATTATTACGTTTTTTTTGTGACAAGAGGACTATTTTCTCGTTATTGGAAATCAGGAGGAATCTTATGGTCTATGGTTCCCAATCATTTTCATTGAATTCTTTCTATCCACAAATTAATAATTAGTTTTCTTTGAATCTGTGAACTCAATAATGACTGAATTATTTTGGAATGAATCTCAAAGTACGTTCTTACCTAAATTTTCATTCATTTCATTAATTTCTTGTTGTGTTTTATGATTATTTTGATAATTGATTATTTTTTTCAATGAATGATTGAAAACTGGACATTCTCTCGGATCTAACAATAATTGTTTTTCAAGTTTCAAATAACTCAAGGTGTTTTACTATTTTCATGTTTATAAGCATCTAACCCTACTTCTTCTAATGACCAGAATCTTAACACAGCTCTGGAGCTGTGTTAAGATTCTGGTCATCCCCACTCCAACAAAGGGCTAATTCATGACATCACGGATTATGACCAAAGCGGTCCGTCATGACCAACAATGATCAGAGATGACCGGTCATCTGCGGTCACTCTTGGTCTTTCGCTTGAAATTGATTTGTGTATCTTTGTTTGATACTTTTTTCCATTGTAACATTCGCAGACTACCATTGAGGTAGATTGGTTTCAACAGCTGTCGCAAACAAACTAGTTGACAGAATGACAGACTTACGTTTGGCACAGTAATTACGAACATTTCTACCAATTTACAGAAATTTCAAATACAGTTTACATGAGAATTTCCGGATACTTTTTTGTCAGTGTAGATGTCGAAACCTATGTTGAGCTTTGTTCATTCTACAAACACTAACTGACAAAAAGTAAATACCAGATGAGAAGCAGTTCTAATTTGAGTTTTTTGGCGAATGCTATAAAAAAAGAAATGAAGGCTTAGTCTTTATTTAAATAGACTATTCTGTTTATAGAATGAAATTGATGTCGAAACATTTATTTCGAGTAACAAGTACAACAATATAACAACAATATAAATCCACATAGAAACAGGTTATACTCAGATAGTCAACATGCTTTTAGAGATCTCCATTGATTTTTCAATCTAATCCATATTTAACAACAGTTAATACGGAACTGACATTAGAAGAAAGAGCAAGCAGATATAATTTTTCATTCAATTCGAAGGGTACTAAATTTGTTAATCCGTCAATTTCCGCGAAAAACTTTCTTTGCCAACCAAGGTTATATTTATAAGTGTAGATCGAATATAAACCTTGCTTAGAAGCGACGCACAGGTGAGGTTCATTCCTGCCATAGCCTGAAAAAATAAAATAAAAGGATTTGTGAAGTTGCAAAATGAAATCAACACTTACGTCCGGAATAGAACAATGATATGCCTCCAATCGGTGATGGGTCCCAAAGATTTTGATGGAAAAGGTAATTATTTAGATGATCATCATATTTGAAAACTAATACTGGGTATACTTTATGACTGAGAACTATGAAATTTTCAGATTCAAGAGGAATACCAACAGCCGATGTGCACCCATAAGCATGGATTTTTTTGAGTAAGAGGAACTGAAAGTAATTCTGTTATTCGTGAAATATCCAGCAAATTTAAAATAGATCACCTTTTCCAAATCTTGATTAAATCTGAGCAACAACGTTTTTTCATCGCCAGTTGACGATCTATCTCCAAGCATTCCGATGATTAAAACAATACCTTGAGGAGTCTTGAATATTTTCAAATTCCACACGCCCTGCGTTTCAATCCGTTGTATCTCAGTGAGGCTAGTCTGAAAATAAGGAGAATTATTTCAAAGAAATATGAATGCTTTCCTCACATATGGCACTGATCAAATGAAATTGGAGATATTTACTAGATATCCTCAAAGGATTAAAAAAATTGTCTCTCGAAAAGGGCCTGCAATTTTTCCTGTCGAAAAACAATGTTATTCGTCTGAAAACATCAAGATAATCTACCTACAGTCATGCTCCATGGAAAACCTATAGAATATGTCAAGAGCATTAAATTTCTCGGTATGATATTAATTGAAAACCGAACTGGAATATGGCCAATATGGCGTACATGAAAAATTCCTGTCAAACGGATTTACTCACATAAAATGTATAGCAGGAAAGGACTGGGGAGCACTCTAAAGATCAAAACTAGATTATGGGGCAATTATATACGACTCACCAAAAAAATTGCAATTAAAGATTTGAAAATAATTCAAAGACAAGCTCTCAGAATCTCCTTGGGAGCATACCGTACTAGTTCAGTCAGCAGTCAACAATGTGAGGCTGGAGAATCATCTTTAGCACCACGAAGAGAGTTTCTTATAATCTGCAATGTCTGTTTAGTTAAACTCATCCAATCCATTCCTTCATTATACAATATATACTCGTTTCGAAACTTCATATCTTTGAAATCCCTGAACTGATCCACCTTTTTAGGAAAAAACTGAACAGATACCTATGAAGGAACAATAGTTTAATTCCAACTATATTAAAAACATCAAGTCTCCACGATCCACCACCGTGAATAGTTCTCCCACCTGAATGTGATTATAGTCTCACCTTAATAAAAACAGATATAACCATAAGGCTATTAAAACAATTTTCTATAACCACTTGCTAAAATACCAAAATCATAAACATTTGTATACAGATGCATTGAAGACAGGACATGGAGTTGGCGCTGTATTAATCACGGAAGACCACGAAATTATTTCATCACCAGGGAACTTTACGCTATATGGAAAGCCCTAGAATTTTGCAGTTATAACCATCAACGATACGTTATCGTCACTGACTCCCTCAGCTCATTACAAGTCATACTAGAACTGTACACGCCCCACCCAATTTTAACAAGAATTAAAAAAGGCAAGTACCAACACAACGGAAATCAAATTTTTGTGAATTCTATCACAGACAGGGATCAGAGGAAACGAACGAGGCAATTATATAGCTAAGACTGCCGCAACCAACAAAGACGCTACAGCTTTTCCTTATAGTATACAAATCGATTCATTTCTGAAAGAAACAAAAGAAAATATAGCAAGCAGAATGGAACTCATTTACCACCAAATCAGCTGAGGTAAGAATAAATACATTACAACACATAAAAATATCCGAAAACCAGAAGACAACTGGTGATAACAAGTAGACTCCGAATCACTCATAGACTCATTACCCGCTCCCAAGAAATTTACTATGACTTTTGTAATGTTTAACAATCAGTTAATCATATAATATCTTTTATGAATGTCCAACATACCAGGCGGAAAGAACAAGAAATCGAATAACAGGAACAACAAAAGACATTTTGGTTGGAAAGTGTGACATTAAAAGTCAGTATACAATTGATCAAAAAAAGGTAAGTTTGTTATAATGTTGATATGTATCTTATATGTAACCCTCCATCGCTAATGACCCCTGCGTGGAAGCGAATTTTTCAAAAAAACAAAAAGAAATTGGAACACAATCGAATCAATCAGAAAATTAAATAGGTCTCAGTACCGACTCTTGAGGGACACCACTGATGACTGGACGCTGGCGAGACATACCGTTGTATACATGCAAGAAGAATAAGAATAATTTAGTGTGAAGAACTCTTTCCTGGGGGGGGTGTTGTAATTACCCCCAGTACACCCCTCCGCCGTAAATATGCCCCTGCGCTAAATATGCTGAGTGTTCTCTAGAAAGGGTTCCCTCATTATGGTGGGGAAAAAATAAAAAAACCTAATGAATTATTGTTATATATATATTATATTATTGTTATTTCTATTTATAAAATTGAAAATCATATAGATACACACTCAAATATTTATCTAAAAAAAATTCACTCTTTTGCATACGCATGCAGTAGGCGTAAACCTCCTTAAATTCCATTGGTTCCTGATATCTGAACTAATCGTAAACAAATGACGACTATACTAAGCCTGCTGTAGGCGTAAATCTGCTAAAATTCCATTAGTTCCTGATATGTCAACTTATCGTAAAGAAGACAGTAAGCGTAAACCTCCTGAAATTCCATTGGTTCCTGATATCTCAATTAATCGTAAAGAAATGACGACAGTAGGCGTAAACCTTCTGAAATTCCATTTGTTCCTGATATCTCTACTTATCGTAAAGAAATGACGACAGTAGGCGTAAACCTCACGAAATTCCATTGGTTCCTGATATCTTAACTAATCGTAAAGAAATGACGACAGTAGGCGTAAACCTCCTGAAATTTCATTGGTTCCGGATATCTCAACTAATTGAATGAAGCACTACTCAAATAACGGAGCTTTTAATAAACAACATTTTCTACAATACTATATGTATCACTCACCTGTCGGTGTCTAATGGTATTGAGAAAAAAAAAGTTTGGGATTATTGAAACTATTGTTTTTGCAGTTGTATACGCTACAATTGTTAATCATTTTGGAATTAATTTGAAAATAACACAAAATTGAAACAGAATACTTACTGGAATGAAAATAAATGATTAAATAAATGAGCTTTGCTTGTTCATGGTTGATTTTGACTCAAAGAAATTCCACTGAATCATAGGTTAGTTTGAATTTTTTCTTCAACTTCTTTTTCGAATTTTAAATAGATCTCAAGAAAATTATATTCTTCTAAATATTAAACGAATAATTATACAAAGGAATTATTTAAGATGTTTAAAATAATAATATTGGCATTATTTCAGACATCTTAGAATTATGGATGAAAACAATGAACAAGGACCAAAATATGAGGTTAGAATCCCTGCGAGATGCGTGAGTCAGACTTGGTGTAAGAAAATCCAAACCAGTAGTGCGACTACTGGTTGGTATCTATACTGTGCTTATACACTCAAAGGCTTAAGAGAAGGCTTGATGGGTTACATCGAAAGAGGCCCTACTCCAATCATTTACACACTGCAAAAGATTTGGGAACACTCATCTTTCCGGAGGAAGCCAAGCTGCTTAAAAGGAATGAGGTTATTATCCAAAACATCTGTAGTTAATAGATTCCTCAGATGACGGATAAAAAATTTGAGTATACTACGAGTAAAAAAAGAAAAAAACTAGGTGGAGATTCAGAGAAATCAAAGCAAAAGAGTAGTAGCCTGTATAAATTTCAATACACTTTACTTCAATTTCCACAATAGAATAAGGTTAGATAAGATGATGAATATGTAAAACAAGGCCCTAGAAGCAAATAAATGAAGACGAAGTCACCTATGTTACTTCTGTTAGTAAAACATTTTGATCTTTAGTTATTTTCCTCTTACTTTCTGAAGAAATTAATATTTTTCTGTATTCACTATAATGTGTATTAGTCGTTTTGGATTGGACTTCATGGAAACTATGCAAGCTTGTATGTTGTTTTGCCGGACTAGGTGGATATACACTCTGAAAAAAAGTATCCGGAACTTTTCATTTAAATTGCCCGCTTTGAGTATTTTCAAGTATTTGGAGTTTCTGTATGTTGGTTGGTAGGACTGTGCGTAATCACTATGCCAAACATGAATCTGTTAACTAGAGCTTTTGAAACCGGCCGACCTCAGTGGTAGTATGCGAATATTACAATGAAAAAAAATATTGAACAAAGTGTTTTGAACGAAATTTCTTATGCTGACTAATTCTGACCTTCAAAAACGGTCGGGAGATCGTCGAAGGTTTGACTCGTTCAGGACGACCGTCGATCTCTTCAACCAACGTCAAAAAAATCGAGGAAATTGTGCTCGAAAATCGTTATGTCAATGATAGAAAGATAGCCAGTGATCTCAACAGCTTTCGTGAAATCTCTCGTTTGATTTTGGTGAACCCATTGGGCATGCAGCGCGTCGCAGCTCGGCACGTTCCGTTAGAGCTGAATTTTTTCCAAAAAACAGTACCGGATGCAGTTTACTGCAAACATACTAGATCGTGCGAATTCTGATCTCACGTTCATGGAACAGATCATAAATGGCGACGAGATATAAAAAATGTTTTCGTTATAAATGTTGGCACATGTGTGTCGCTTCATATGGAGCATATTCTGAAGGACATTCAATAAATATTGAAGGAATTTAATATTTTTGCGTTTCATTTTGAATTTTCGGATACTTTTTCGTGAGAGAGTTATTAGATATTCAGTTTTACCTAACTTCTGTTATATTATCTCACCCTATCATCACTGAACTTGTAGACGACGCAATCCAAATTATAGGAATTCTTTGTAGGATCAAAATATTTTCCAATGACTGCATAAGTAGTCTCATTGACAGTGAAGAATTCTACCGCACTTATATATCCAGTGAAATCCAGAGTTTCAGAGTACATGGTGCTAGTACCATTATTTGGAGCCGCTGTACTCCAGGCGAAGGAAGAACGCTCACCTTTTGTTGAATTCCTCCTGAAAATGATCGAAAGTCCCTTAAAATATGTCATGTTTCTATTATTTCAGAAAGAAACATACCTACAAGTGGCATCTGTGCTGACGCTGTTAGTGATAAAATGTACTGTCATTTTTTTATCGTCGAAGCTGTAAACTCTTTGAGATCCTTTGCTGAAGAAGGTGTTTATGGAGTTTTTGGGTGATATTAAAACGGTATATTGTACTGGGCATTTGCAGCTTTCAGGCAATTCACATAAAGGACCATTTCCTTCACCGATTATGTGGATAAGAACATAATCTTTCAAACGAAAAACTTGAGCATCGAGAGTGTTCTCTAATGACAGCTGAATAACATTTGAATATTCGATGTACATGATCTCAGATGGCATCTCTGTAATAAGATAGAGGATTAATTGAAAAATTAAGCATTAAGATAAGTTGAAGACGAATAATAAATATAATAATTTCTTTCATCAACCTTGACTGAACTTTTCTCGAAAATTATCTCCTGTATATTTCAGCAACTCAAATAAAACACTTACTTTCAACGAGTTCGAAGCTCTGAATTGTTGATTTCTCTATAAGATTCACCATACCGTCAATTTCCTTCTGTTCTTTCATCTTATTTTCAATATTTAGGCTTCCTCTTATTTCCTCCAGTGACAAACCATTTAAAGAATTTGTTATTATTGTTCCATTGATGAAGCTTGGTTTCATTATTTTCTGAAGAGGAATGGATAAATATGAATTCGGGTTCAGAAAATTTTCAATGAAAATTGGTTATTATTGTTGTTTCATGATGGAACGAATCTACCAGCTTATCTACGGTTATTTTTTGTTCAAAAATGACTAGGCTCAAGTCTGATAAACGTATTTTTGACATTGAATTCCTAAGATAATTATTAATGAATATTCAATGATTTATTTCAAACTTGACGCCTTACAAATCTGTCAATAAGTATCTGGCCAAGGTAGGAAATTTTTTTTTCGTCAAAAGTTATTTTGTGAAAAAGGAAATAATATTGAAGTTTTTTTTTATCTGAAATTATCTCAAGAATCTCTTAACAGGAACAAAGAGTCTTCATAAAGGTGATGATGGGAATAAGTAAGACAGAATAGCTGGAAAACAACTGATGATATATCAATCAATATCGTGGATTAGACCTACTGGGGAAACCACATTAAAAAAAATGCGCCTATAGACTCTACCTCATGGGTGGTGTGGAAAAGAGTCAGTAATTATTCCGTCACAGCATTCTTATGCTGAAAGATAAAAGATTATGAATGCTGTGACTCCCAATGATGATAACTTATTGATGGATGGACATGCATAGCAGAAGGCTAAACACATATATTGATATTGGAGACCACATAAAGAGACTGTGAAAATTAGTTGACGTTGAGTCAATTCCTGTTATGACATCGTTTTGCTGCCTTATAACATTACCTGGAGAACCTCAGTAATCTCCATTTGAATGAGAACCTCTAAAAGAGTATGGCCAAGTTCATTTAAAATTCAAAGGACCCTGAAGAGAAAAAAGCTTCATCCGCAATAAGAGAATTCCATCAAGACCAAGAAAGAATAGAGCCAAACTCTCATTTCTGATCCTTCTGAAGAAATTCCTGGTTTTGATCTTCCTTGAAAAATTTGGACAGTTCTTCATCGTTTGAGAACAGGTCAAGATCATACCAATAGCATGCTATTGAGATAGAACTTAGTTCCAAGCGCAAGCTGTCAATGTGGATATGTGGAGGAAACAATACCTCATCTCATCAGTGATTGTCCCATATACAGGGTGGCCATTTGAAAACGAAACAGACGAGATTACAGACGAAATAAGTTTTTTCGATAGAAATGCTCGGACAGGTCGATTTCTGTTTCTAGGGGGACAACTTAAGATGTACGTTACTGACGCATAGCGCTTCAACCCTTGCTGCTACTACCCCCAACCCCAATTGTTGAATAGAAAAGATGGGGTGAGTGATAACTCATTTGAAAGGTATTTTTATACTGATTTCAGCACAGTAATTGTTTTTTCATTTTATGCATTAGTTCTCGAAATATTCTCAATTAAGTATTTGAAAATGAAGTGGTGTTTTCATGGCACTTGTAGTGTTTTTTTGTGAAAAATCGATATTTTGAGTTATTTTTACCTGGTAATCTTACTGGAGATATGTATTTGGAATTATTGGAAAATCACATTGATCCAATTTTGAAAGAAATGATTGAAAACAATGCTGGAAGATCAGATTGTGTTTCAGCAGGATGGAGCTCTTACCAGTTCGAGAATATCTGGATCAGAGATTTCCAAATCGGTGGATTGGAAGAAGGGGTCCCACTGAATGGTCAGCCAGATCGCCAGATCTGTCACCACTAGATTTCTTTCTTTGGGGCAGCTTGAAGAGTAAAATTTACTCTACACAGCCCGATTCCATAGAAAATTAAAGAAGACGTATAGTGAACGAATGTCCTCAAATCAATCCAGGAATGCTGCAAAATGTGCGCCATCGTTTCGAACAAAACTTATTTCATTGTATGGAAGCTAATGGTGAACAATTTGAATATTTAATTAATTGATGTGAGTTTTTGATAAATTATTTACTTTACTTTGAAAACTCTTATTTCTTAGATCAATACTTCAAATCGTTCTGATACCGTACAGTTGGAGAATGATTTCAGTGAATAAAACAGCTAGTCGAACATCTGACCCTGGTAGCATTAACACGTACGGTATGACTTCATTGGCCCAGTGGTAGATGTTTAGCAATTTTAAATACAAGTATGGAAATTTTGGTGTTTCGGAAGCACGAAATGTCAATTATTCGCAAAAAATTAATTTGAGTGATAAAATTAACTAACGCATGAATATTTCGAGAACTAATGCATAAAATGAAAAAACATATACTGTGCTGAAATCAGCATAAAAATACCTTTGAATTGAGGTATCACTCACCCCATATTCCCTATTCAAAAATACCAGTGTGAAAAGGGCGGCCAAAGATAGCGGCCGAAATATTCGAATACACCCGAGCGGCCAATCCATTGGCGTACGCGTCGGTTCATATTAATTATACGAATTCGGTGCTAAAATTGAATTAATTGGAGAAATAAGAGGGATATCAGCGCCATTGCGATTTTCTACATCTGGTAGATGAATTCTGAGAGAAATGCATTGATCTAAGATACAAATATGTCGAATTGGACTCGTCTGATTTAATTCACTTATATTTCTCGATAACGGAATGGGGCCAATGATATTGCAAAAATACGAGGAATACTGGCAGTAAGGAATTGGATTGGAAAGTATAGTGTATTATTGAAAAAAAATAGACTACACACAGAATTTTAGGGAATAGTTTTTGATAAATGAAATTCGGAGTCGTCCTTCGATGGAAAGGCGGAATTCTTACATCACCAAATTTGAAGCAAATATTCCATAGGACATGGGAAAAAAAAAAGGCCGAGAAAAATGCGATTTCATGGCTTGAGACCAACTAGATTTGAAGCAACAATGATCATATTTGGTTGAGAACCGAACAAATCTTGATTATCTGATATATTGCAGAAGAGAATAATACGACTTCTTTTTGGATTAGAACCTAAAACCATGTAGGATATTTTTCAGGACCTTTTCTCTTTTCACTTTGCCATGTATATATACATATTTGTATTCTTTGCGGAATTTAATACACTCGAAGAGATATGAATTGATTTCTCGTCAAGAATTTCATAGGTACGAAACAAGGATTACTATAAGTTTCACTAAAAATCTCCATACCATGCTGGTTTTGTTTTGTATAATTTTCCGCCGAATGAGATCACGCTGTAGAATCACAGACAATTTAGAAAGAAAATTAAATCAATTTTGACACATGAATTTTTCTATAGCGTTCAGGAATATGTTGATTTCTGTAAGGTGAATTTCAATCGTTCGTGAAAATACTGCTGTAACAGTGGTGAAATATTGAAGTGTATAGACTTTAGGTATGTTTTTTGTCTGTTTTCGAATATTCTCATGTTACAGATTGTTATTTTTGGTATAAATTTGTCTTATACGGTATTAGAATTGACCTCTCATGTAATATTGATGACAATAATACATTGTTTACCGGGTAGGAAAAGCTTAACATTCCTGGACGACTGTGAAGATTGCTAAGTCGAGGCGCAAGCCGAGACAACACAGCGCAACACAGAGCAACATACAACACAGAGCAACACAGAGTCCAGGAATGTGGCTTTTCCTACGAGGTAAACATACTATTTTTCCGGAAATCGTTTAAAATTCGACAGATATTGATTGATTTAAAAAAAAACGCGATAATTTTATTCCCAAATAAATGGTGCTTTGAAATTCCTAATAAAATTGCTTGGGTTACTATGGAAACGTATTGAGGTTGAATTGTCAAACTTGACGCTTATAAATTTAATTGCTGGTGTTCTCGAAAGTAAAATGATAAGTGATGATGAAATTTCCATTCCTGGGACTCCTCCAGAGCTAGTTGAGGCAGTGAATACTGCTTCATTAGAATTATTGCCAAAGAAATCAAGAGAAAAGTACGAAAATGCATACAGACGTTTTATGGATTATCGCATGAGTAAAAATACGAGTTCTTTCTCAGAAAATGTTGTAATGGCATACTTCCTAGACCTTTCTTTAAAGATGAAATCTTCAACATTATGGGCCAATTATTCAATGCTGAAGTCAACCCTTGCACTTAAACACAATGTAGATATATCTACATACTCAAAACTTCGTTCTTTATTGAAACGGCAAGCTCAAGGTTATAGGGCAAAGAAATCTAAGATTTTAACGAAGGAAGAAATTGAAAAATTTATCCAGGAAGCTCCAGATAAAGAAAATTTAATGATTAAGGTAATTTACAAGTTTTTAATTTCTATTTAGATTATAGCTTTATTTATTTTTTAGGTGGCTGTAATATTTGGTATTTCTGGGGCCTGTAGAATGGATGAGTTAGTCCGAATGACTGTACACGATATAGAAGACTTAAAATCTATGCTTTTAATCAGCATACCTGATTCGAAAACCAACAAACCAAGATCATTTGTAATTAATCAGATCTACTTGAATGTTTATCGAAAGTATGTTTCGTTAAGACCAGAAAATATGAACAGTGACCGATTTTTCTTTGAATATCAAAGCGGAAAGGGTTGTAGACAAGTGGTAGGAATTCATCAATTTAGAAAAATGCCCAAAATAGTTGCTACTTATTTGAACTTGGTAAATCCAACAGAATATACTGGTCACTGCTTTCGTCAGTCTTCTGCAACAATATTGGTTGACTTTGGTGCCGACATAACTAGTTTAAAGATGCATGGCGGATGGAAGTCATCAAACGTTGCTGAAGGATATATCGAAGAATCGCTTAACAATAAGGTTGAGGTGGCAAATAAAATTTTCACAGTACAAAATATTCAACAAAATGACCCTTCCACCCTGCATGTTGTCCAAAATGTTTCTCATAGTTCTAAGAGTGTTCCTCCAATGTTCAATAATTGTACTAACTGTCAAATTACTGTAAATATAACAAATTGATCTTAAAAATGTATTCAGCAATGACTTGATATTTTCAAAATATAAATTAATTCCTTATAAGCAATGTGTTTTCTATCATTTATGTAGAACACTAACAACTGTACGGAAATATCATTTCCTTACAGTAAGGAAATGACATTTCCCTACAGTAAGGAAGTCCTGACTTTTTCTTCAAGAAATTTTGACAGGAATGTCAAAATTTCCTGGCGATTTGCGGAAAATACATTTATCTATCTATCTATTGATAAACGTATATGCAAAATTTGTTATTCTCAAAAATGTATTGGCTTGAACGGAAAACAGGAACTTCTGGAACATTTGTTCTGCATTCATTTATTTTCAATTTATTTGACGTTGTATAAATATGCAATGATTTTTTCAGAATGACCATTATTTCGTATTGAGGAATAACATAATCATTAATTTTATTGAAAATTCAGAGACAGTTGGAAATACGGCCAAAAAAGGAAAATCTGCTTTTACCTTTTTCGAAACTTAATTGAAAAATATATTCTTGAACTTACTGAACATGATAACAGAGAGACGAGTTCGTCATTTGGTCAAATCGACCCAGTAGTTTCAATAAACCTATTGTTGAATTGTTTTGAAGGTAAAATTATTGTTGTTATTTTATTGAAAGAGAATAACTTACCACATTCTGGTTGATGTAGCTCTCTTTATTCGTCATGAGGGCTTTATGGTGAACTTCAGACATGGGACGACCGTTAAGCATTTCTATTTGAATATTACTATTGATGTATAAGTCATTTACGAACGTTTTTTTACTATCGATTATTTGATCATGGATATCCACAACAATATCGTGAATGTCAACGTCATTTATCTCAGGAACTTCGACATTACCTAAGAAAAATATTCAAGATTCCAAAAAAAAAACAGAAAAATATTCGTTACCTTTGATGTGAACATCATAAAATGAGTAGTGACCTTGCAGTTCTTGTATTGGGGGACCATCCAAAAGTACTCTCTCATCAAGAAAGTAATTAAAATCTATCCCATTAACATAATCAAGGGTGAGATTTTTTATTTCTATGTTGTCGAAGGTTGCTGATGTAACATTTCGTAATGTATCGAATGTTACTAATTTTTCAGGAACAACATTCTGAACTTTATTACTCTGGAAATATGAAATTATTTTGTGTCGTTTTTTTGACTTAATTCGAATTTTTCAAATCACATCTGAAATTTTCTTACTAGAAAAACTCAATTTCGACCATATATCTGCGAGTATTCCTTTGTTAATAAATAAATGATAATTAGTACAGTGTGAAATTCATAAAGGGTTTTGCATCGATTTCATTAAAATTCATTATAATTCATAAAATTTTTATAGGCAAAACTAGAACTTTTTAATCCATCAATTTGTGTTGTTAGTGTGAAAATTTAAAATATTGAAAATCACCTGCAACCTCTTAGTTTGTAAGCCAGCGAAGAAGGTTTTTTTACCAGTGATGGGCATATAGCTGATAGCGCCTTTAGGTATCATTTTATTGTAAATATCTGGGAAGTCGATTCCGTTTATCACACTTATATCAGAATTATTATTCACCGTGGCAGAAAAAACAGCCAGACGATGAATTATCTTCAAACCTGACACAATCTGCAAATTACGTTGGGTAAATTTTTTAAAATTATTTCGTGAATCTATTCAAATACCTGTCTAGTTCTAGAATTTCTCAATAGAGCATCAGAAAATATGTGAGTTAAGTTAACATCGTTGATATATTCATTAGTCGCAACATTTTTTGCAGATATATTTTTTAGGTGAACCTGGAAGAGCGAAAATTGGAGATTTTAATTCACTGTACTCGTATGTACCTTAGACTATATAAGATAGACAAAGCATTCCCTTGTAAAATGTCGATTTGTTTTGACTCTCATTGAAAGTCTCTTGTGAAACCTCACCCGGCAACACCGCATAAAATCTTTTTCCATTTACTCGGATCAGAGGTGGCAACGTGTATCTTCTAAACATCATGTGACCTTCAAACTGTCAAGCAGAGAATGGGGCAGCGTTGTCTCGACTTTCATCTGAATTTCTTTCCATCTGCTGTCTCTGACATAAAATAGCAGAATCAACTAAAGTTTTTCTTTTACTTCTTGCTAATATATCCGATAAGACAGTTTCAATTCAAAATATATACAATGTTTTGAATGCAAATTGGAGAAAACGTTTTTATTCACAATTATAGGGGAATGGAGAAACTTACTATTTGTTCAGTTTCGCAACATGAAAATTTTTTTAGACCTGAGTGGACCAGCTCAATACGTTACAATCGATCAGCTGTAAGTTTCAGATGCGACACTTTTCAATGTAAATAAAGGGGTCTATTCTTATATAGTCGAAGGTATGTACTAATATAAATGTCAACATAGTTGAGTGATAATCGTTTTTTTATATTTTCGTATGTTTTTATCGAATTCATTGCAATCTAAAAGACCTGAAAATAAAAAAAAAACTCTTGATTGTATTCTTACCGGTGCCTCTATGATATTCTTCTGATTGAGGAGGACAGCATTCTCAAAAATATCATGTATTGGATGTTCCCCATCCATTAATATTACATTTCCATGTACTACAATCCTTTCCCATGTTTGTGTGGGAGGATTAATTAAAGCACCGAAGGCAGTTACTATATCACAGGGCGATATACTTTCAGTAATAAGGTTTGTTAAAACACTTCGTTTGAAATTTAATCCTTTGAATGCAATAATTCTTTGAACTGCCTTACTTTTTAGGTCCACCAGGGGATCGACTTGGTGATTATTTATTTTTGGAGCAACCAAATTCTCTGCGGAATTATTAATAATATTGAAAATTAAAGGGGATTGAAACCTGCTTGGGAAATCAGAGGCTGTTTCAAAAATTTGATAAAAAAATATTATTAAATTAATAGTTGCTGTTGGTGTCGCGTTGTTCAGTTTTTTAAATTTGTATTTTTTTGTTTTTGTTACTTTTATCGACTTTTTGCTACTGTTGTTTTAATTTTGGTTGTTGATATGCCTAATTTCACCAACGCTGAGTATGCTGATATGGTGATGGCATATGGCAAGGCCGATGGTGTTGCTCGTGCATTATCGTGAAATTAGGCATATCAACAACCAAAATTAAAACAACAGTAGCAAAAAGTCGATAAAAGTAACAAAAACAAAAAATAAAAACTGAACAACGCGGCACAGACACTTCCAACAGCAGAGACAGTTAAATCTCGAATGACGGTAGGGTCAAGTCAGCGGCGACTAACCCAATCCAACCTAAGGAACAGAAATAGTAATAATAGGTTTGTTCGCGTGGCAGTTCAGAACTGTAATTTTTGGTAATTTGTGGTTCCCACCCGTTCGTCTAGGACGGAACAGGAGTCCCTTGTCGTTCGTGTGGTCGGAACACTTGATTTCGGAACTGTTCGTTACTGTTCTTACGGTTCCTGGTCTAGAGATGGTACAAGGTACAAGTTCTAATTGGCAATTAAGTTATATATTTGGTAACTAGGATATTCGCATAGCTGTTTTTGAGTATATTTGATGTTGTGAGAGTATAAATTTTTAAACAATTCGTTATAATAGCTTCTCAAAATTTTTGTTATCTCAAAGAAGAGGAAGGATTATTTTCAATAGATGAATAAAATAATTGCATAGTTGTTGATCAATTTGATCAAATACATTACATAATTTATGTAAGATAATTATTTTATATTATTTATATATACGATATTTCGTATGTATATTCTATATATTTATTTTTGTTATTTCGTGATTGTAGTATCTTTATTTTTTAACCAAAAAAAATGTATTGCAATTTTAGGAAGGAAACGGAGGAATGACCTCTTTCAAGAAAACAACGACTTGTTAAATCAATTCTTATCTAAAAAATTATTACAAAGCTATGAAAATTGTTAGAAAATATTTTTATTTATTTCCCAAATGCCACCAGTTTCATATACAATTACCTAATTCTATCATATAAAATTTTCTGTACACAGTTTCCACCAAAATTACAATAAAATAACAGAAGAATTCACATTTGACCCAGATATGAACTAACAAAAATAATTCCTCCACAGATGACCACTACTACATATATTGAAATTTCAAATTATAATTAAATTAAATCATTTATTTAAATATTTCATTACATAAAAATTATATTTACAGTTATTTATATGGATATGTTTATTTATTTATGACAAAAAAAATTGTTCAATTTTAATATTTGTAATTTCTAACGTATTTCCACCGTATAAATAACACAAAGATATTGAATAAGTTATTCAATATCTTTGTAACACTATCCATGACATGATCCATGATGTACAACATAACCTTACTTTCACTTATCTATGCACTTAACGAAATTGTTTTGAAATCATCTGTTCCCACCTGTTCTCACCCGTTCGTGTCATAGAACAACTTGCGATGATTCCAAGAGTTACAGAACCTGGCTCTCTGTGACCACAGAACAACTGGGAACTGCCACCCGAACAAAACTATTAATTCACACACGTCTAAAACGGGCAGGTAAAATTTCCTTGCTTGCTGTGTTGTGTCGAAATTTGTACTTTTATTTAGGCGCGACTTTCTTCACTCTTCTGACTAAAACCTTATTTGCAGTATTATTTTTTTTGTTGACTTACGTTAATAGCATATGGTTAGCAACGTTATAAACCAAAGAACATTTTAAAATAAAACTAAGTTTGTAATAGCTGTAACTTTTTTAAATTTCAATAGGAGTGTAGATGTTTTCATACTTTCATAATTTTTTTTTTTAATAAAAGGCCCACTAATTAATTTTGTGGTGTTATCTGTAACAATAAATACGTTTTTTTTTAAACACACACTCATGTAGACTTAATACAATAAAACAAATGCATGTAAAAGCACACGCAAAAAAAGTTATGGGGCTTCGAAGGGTACATTTTGGGTAATTTAGAAAAACCTACCTTTAAAAAATCATACCTCTGTAACCGTAATACTAAGGACCCAGGTTCCAAGACTGAAAAGATAGCAAATGACCCTACCAACGCCCCAAAAAAATTTGACCATATCCATATGCCGAACACCCTGTATAAATCTGAACGAACATTCAAGAAAATTCCATGATATCAATATTTATTCATTTTTTTTATTAGGTATCGCTACTGTTACTCGACTTTATTTTCTGATTCCAATATTGTCGAATACGTTTTAAGATATTCAAGTAGAATTCAATCTCCTTCTTTTTTTACAGAATATTTTATAAATTTGTTGTTTGTTGCAGTCTATAAAATTTTTGGATGCTTGTGTATGAAAACTTACTGGTTTTGAGATTCTCGAAGATATATTTTGCAGGTATTGTTTGGTTGCCATTTTTGTATAAAATTCTGTTCACGAGATCACGGAAGTTGATTTTGTTTATAACTGTAGCTAACAGTTTATCAATAGTAACCTTCTTCGGAAACCGGACATTGCCATGTAGAACATTCTGATCATCTAATTTCAGTTTCTGAAAAAAAAAACAATTAAGTGTTTTGAAATTCATCACGTGAATTATAAAACTCACGTAGGCGAACAGGACATCGGGATGTTTATCATTTATTCGGGACAGACCTATCAAATTTCCAATGGTGAGTTTGCCATTGATAATTAGGCTGTCAATTTCCTGGATACCCGTCATATCATTCATTTCAGTCAAGTATTCATTTATTGGCCTGCCATTCAAATATTCAACGTCAAAATTGAGAGCTGAAAAATATTTTTAAATTTTAGTACGATTTTCTGACAGAAAATCTTTGGTCAGAATAGATAACTATTTGGAAAGTTCATTTTATTCAGTTGTTTGGTATTCCTCAAAAAAGTATACGAGGTTTTGGCGTATTTCTCACCTGAAATAGAAGAGAAATTGAGATTCCTCATTTCTTGCGGTCTATCAATATAAATAGTATTCTTCTTCAATTCCTCCAAATTCACACCATTGATTTCATCGAAGGAGAAAGTTGTGCTATTTAAGTTTCCATTGATCACTAGATTTTCGAAAATTTTTGTACCTGGGAGGGATATGAATGTTATAATCTTTTTATATTAAATTTGCCAATTTATGAAATTTCTTAGTGAAACATCAAGTATGAAATAAGTTGTAACAATAAACGCTAAAAAATAATTAAAGTTCACCTTTGAATGTAACAGGTTGATTTTTCGTAACCAAAGTTTTTTTATCTACACTATTCAGTCTGTCAGTGATCAACCTGTTTATCTTTAAAGTATCTCGAAACACTTTCCTTCCTTGAATCACGAAGCTCCCATTGATTTTGACCGATTCAGAATTTATAAGTTCCAAATTTGGAGTATGGGTTTTTTTATCACTCAGGTTTACATTTCCTAAGAAGGAAGCATTCTCAAAGACGAAGTTGGCTGTGAGTGAATCTACAGAATTGTTCAGTAAAAAATTGGTGAAATTTCTCTTGTTGATACGTTTTGTTTGAAGGTGTGGTGTATTAACACCTCCTCTAACCTCAACATGTACTGGTAAAACCTGAGAAAAAGAATGATTTAAATCTTCAAATTTTTAACGGCTTGTTAAGTTTGAATATCTTTAAGACGATAATTGTTGATAGAGACTTACTTGATTCACAGTCTTCATCCAGTATTCTGCAGCGAAATTTGGATTGAATTCCTCTCCAACAATAATTTTCAGTGAATCTAAGTTCTGAAAATTTTTCAGCCTCAAGTTCCCATCAATTTTGATGTCACCATGATAAATCTGCAGCAAATCTGATTCTTTCGTTCCAACTATATGATGTTCTCCATCAGGAGGATTGTAATTCAAATTCAAAGTACCAGTTATGTGCATGTTTTCCATTGAAACAGGTCCTACAACAGTTCAAAATATTATTTTACTCTCTTTGAATTGTCACAGAATGATTTTCGCTGAAATGTTGAACTTTTTGATCGTTTGAGTTGATGACTCTTAAAAATTGAGTTTTCTGCTTCTTTCAAAGCGATATCCCTTTAATTAAAAAGTCTTTAAGACAAAATAATTCATTTGCCACTTAAAATATTAATTCATGTTCATATAAATGTTGTATTCAGTTATTATTGAATGCGTGTCTGCAATTCTCTTGGAAAAAACTATCCCTGTCTTTCTAGATACCTAGTTCTATATCCGGATCATCCCTTTTAGATTATCCGAGAGAATTCTTCATGATCGAATTTGAATAATTCTCGAATCCTCCATCTTCTTATCCTATTTTTTTATATGACAGGTATGGTCTTTATTACGGGCAGATTGTCATGATACGGACGACGATGTCATTAGTGATTAACTCGTCTAATTCTTTTAAAACGAGTTTATTGGAAAAGGTTAGAGTAGGTCGGAGCGCACCATGAGCGCTTTATTTGGTGACTGGAAACCGCTAAAATGGCACGTAAAAACGGAACAAATGTCTTAAGAAACGTTGATTGTAAAAACATTAATGACATTTCACACTAAATCTGCATAAACATTTTGATTACCTTTTACTGAAGGCTCCTGAATGGTTACTATATCTTTCGAGGGGTCCAAGTCGTTGATTATATTAACTGCCATATTTGCTCTCAGATCTACCTTTCCAATATGCAAGAAAGAATTAACTGCTTGATCTGTTGTTTTAGTCATGAAATTTCTAGTCGCAACTCCATTTATGCTATTTACAAACAGATTTGAAGCATTGAATGCCTTAATTCTGATGTTTCCTGGAAATTACCACATATAATATTCATATACCTCCTAGATATGATATGATATAAAATTGAAGCTGACTTTTTTCTATATTTCCTAAACGGACGTAATCTAGTTATATTAAGAAAAATGGGAAGATACGTCACACTTTTACTCCCTATGAATTAATATGTTCACAATTACTTAACGTATAAAAAATGCGGAAATTTAAATCGGATATGTTGAAATTAATTTGAAATTGTTTACACCCACCTGAAATTTTTTTAGTGTAGCCTAAACGGAAAACCGAATTGGTAAAATTTTTCCAATTAACTCCATCAATGCTCTCCACCTCTAAATCGTCTATGAATACATGAGGAGCAAATGTTATATCAGTTTCCTCTTCAACGGTCCCATTATTCGGCTAAAACATTAGAGTATTATATTTTCCATGTTTTTCTTCTCAAAAATATTACCCCTTGTAAATTTGATGTTTCGATGGCATTAGCTATCATTGTTGTTATTGTTTTATTTCCTTTGACCACCTTATCTCTGTCCCTCATAAAAATATTTTCTAATTTTATATTGTTTATTTCATCTACCGACAACTTGGTTGTTATGAGATTATCTATGGTAAAACTACCTCCAATTTTTACGTCGCTATTGTTTAAGAATGAATCTGAAAAAAGTGAATATGAGCTTAAACAAGAATTAAAAGATTTTTTTTAATCACCTTTCAGTAAATCAATTTCCCGGGTGGTTATCAATTCTCTGACAATAAGATTATCAGCATCTTTCCCCCCTGCGATCGTTTGGTTTTTACTATAAGATAGCCACTGATTTGGTGTCCACTTCTTATTGTTAATTGTTTGCAGTTGTATATTATCAGCCAATAATTCCTTTCCAGTCACAGTTCCTTCAACGACTATTTTTCCATTTATTTCCTTCAAATTTTTACTCATTTCATTTAAAATTGTTATATAGTCTAATCAAAGTTTAAATAAAAATGTAACTTATATATTGATTAATGTTGAATGATTGTTTGGGCTATATATATTTTCTATTTGATTATTTTTGGGAGTTTCGATAGACAGATCTTTATCAGGAGAAAAATAAAAACCTTTTGAAAATTATCAAAAAAAGTCAGCATTTACAGAAAAAAACAAATGAACGAACGATGTTATATACTCATCTATAGATATGATGAAGTTTGGAAGTTGATAGAACTATCAACGTCCAAATTTCTGGCAGATCATAGATGGAGCATATGGAATCAGGTGTTATTTTCATAAATGCTGCTTCTTTGATTTTTCTTCTTGCAAGTTTTTCTTCTTTGGATATTATTGATGCTTCATCCCACTTTATACGATGATTCTCATCTACAGCATGTTGGACAACCTGGATTTGTCGCTGTCTAGTACTCGTAGAAGCTTCTGATGTTCTTTTATTCGTACATTCAGAGGGCGTTTAGTTTCTCCGATGCGAGTGCGGAAGATCTTACATCGGAGAAACTAAACGCTAAAATTGATAATTTTCAAAAGGTTTTTTATGTTGCTCCTTGATAAAGATAGAAGATGTCTTTCGAAACGTCGGAAAACATTACATCCACAATAGATGATGGTAATAGCCCAAACAATCATTCAACACGAGCTCCATCATCAACAATATCTCGTCATCAAATATTGATTAATATTGTGATTTGTCATCAACTGCAAAAATATTGAGTGTATTTCGACTATAAATAGGCTTAGTGAAGATCAAGAAATATTAAACTATCAGCTTGGTTTCTGAGTTCACCCTAAGTATGATGATTTAAAGGGTAACCTGGGACCTAGTCACCCTCTGATCATTATTTTCCGATAAGATAATCCGATCTAACTCAGAAGGTTCTGTGAACGACTATAAAAGTTCTTCCGCATCTTTTATAGAATCAGTCAAGCGAGCGTTTTTTGAATTTGTGCCAATTTTAGTTGTAAAAAAGTTGCCAAACGTTGTGAATGTCATCTGACTTTAGATTTGTGCTCATTTTAGTTGTAAAAACAGCTTACAAACTTTGTGTAATTGTTTATCGGAATACGGAAATTTAATAAGGTTTAATAAGGCTCAAGAAAGTTTTTACAACAGATATAAATCACAAAATTGTTAGTTGGGATATATTGAAATGAGTTGTAATGATTTTATTCAGAATTGAAGATTCTTTTCAATATGATGATCAGAATTTGAATTAAACATACCAATTCATCTCCGTTCAGTTCGAAGTCCTTGGTTAGTTCCAATAAATCTGCTGACTTGGTGTCGATTTCTCCGATTTTTTCCTGGAACCACAAATTCTGCATGAGTTCAAGTTTTCTGTTTATACAATCTCAGAAATATCCAAATGAACTATCTAACCTCTATATCATCGATGTTACTAGATTGTCTCATGTGTGATGCCATAGAAGGGATACCTCTGATCGGTGAAGTAGATTTTCCAATTTTTTTCTTTGATTTTGTTTCATCTTCTTCAAGCTCAGCCTGCAGACTCATCAAATTCCTCAAACAGATGGCTAGAGGATCTGATTCTTTATTAGCATGTTCTGAAATCAATAATTTGCTCCTTGAGAACTGTATGAAAGTCGCAGTATTATTATTTCGATTATTGAAACAAATATATTGCAACCGTTGTAGACAACATAAATAAAATCATTGTGGAGGTCCTCAAAAAAATAGAGAAATTCGGTTTAAGAAAAATAGAGTTGAAACCATATCTCTCATCTAGAATTCAGAAAGTGGAGGGAGAGCCAATTGATAAAAGGCAACATCCGCATACATCTTCCCATCAGCAGGAAAACACAGGCCCCAAAATAGAGCCTTGAGGCACCCCCGAGTTCAATTATTTGACGGTAATAATGGAGATGTTTTTTATAAACTGATGATCGGAAATGGTCAACCTAAAAACAGATGTTGACTCAGGGGGTTAAACTTTTGTTGGCACACTTTTCTTTTATTTTTTTTTGAGAGGATAAGTTATTGTCATACAAAAATCATTTATCAACAAAAATAAAATGTGGATCATTATTACCGTTAATGAAAAGAATAATTGTTATGATCTACTCACCTATTTTTGGCGTACTAGTCAATGTTATTTCATAATTTTCAACAATACCCGTTGATCCAATAACGTTTCCTATAACGAACAGGTGATCTGATTGATTTAATTTGAAATGATGTAAACTTAAAGATTCAACAAATTTGTGTTGATAAAGCTGAGTTGTCAAAAATATGGCTCCTTGGGACGACAACATGAAGATGTCGACTTTATGCTGAAACATAAAGTATTAAACACTCATGAACATCTCTTTTCAACGACTTACATGTTTACTTGCGAAGAGGAGGCTAACATTATCGAATTTCGTGAGTGTTACTTGCTGATAATCATTAATGTTAGTGGGTTCTGTGTATAGTTTAACCAGCTTTTCTCCTACAGAAAGTTAGAAAGAATACATACTTGCAATTTCACATTATGGAAGAGGTTTTTCATTTTTACTTACCATTCCAGTGATACAAGTGTCGTTTCCAAGCAGTTAACACTAGCACGTAGTTTTCATCATTTACTTTGTATGGCACAACATACCGTAGTCCTTCGAGGTTTAGTTCTTGTAACATGTTTAATTTCTTATCCTCGTATTCAAAAACATCACAAATAGTCTGCAAATGAAACGTAGTTGGTCAAAACTAATTTATTATGTCCTCAATAACCTCATAAAAAGTATATGATAATACAAGGATTGATCCAAAATATGATAATAAAAAATAAATCAAAAACGATATAACACTCTCGAAAAATTTATTTTGGATCACTCCTCGGATCCTGGCTAACCCATTCTATAAATCGCTTCATTCTTGAATATTTTTTTGTTTATTAGAAATTAGTTCAAATTGCATTGTTTAATTCGATAGGTATGGAAAACTACGGGCATTTGTCAAGTCCTGTATATTGAATGGATCATACCATTTCGAATGTGTACTTACTGTAAGCCCTTTTCTTTTGTGAAGCATTAAAATTATTGCTCTATCGTCTTCTTCAAATATCTCGATATGTGTAATACCTTGAGTATTGATGGTATTCCTTTCATAAAAACTACCACCAGACCATTCATATAAACTGCAAACGAGATTTGCTAATATATAACCATTAAATATTAAGTACCATGATGTTGTTTATTAATTTTTACCTAACTAGGGCAATATTATTCCCTTTATCATTCGCTATTATCATAAAGAGTTTGTTTTTAATACGAAATAATTGAGCATCTGAAATAGAAGCATGTTCTAATTCTTGGACATCTTGAAAATGAAACTGATTATTCTTCAAGAACATGAATTTCACAATTTTGACTCTCCTTTTATTCAGAACTAACATCATAACTGCTGTATTGCCATATTCAACTATCTGAAATAAGATGGGAATTCGATCTGTATTATTTATATGTAATTTTTTTGAAATCTTTACCTTAGATGTTGAAATTCTGGCACGGCCCTCTATTATATTAGTGACCGATGTTAAGTTCATCATTTCCGAATTTTCGAAAGAATAAAGCTCGTTATCTAACATTACGTAGTCTTGATTGAATAATGAAAGCCCTGTAGCGTATTTTAAATAGGTATCACGTTTTTGAGATCCAATAAATTTGGAACGGAAATCTGGGAAATGAAGAAAATTAAATAGATTCAAAACACTAACAATCTCTTACTTGGTGTGATTACTTCTTTCATCCTTCTTGTTTTAGATAGTTGCATTTTTTTACTCAAAGTATCAAATAGATTTTGTGATATTTCCCCATTGACTTGCATTTCCAGATATATGAACTGTAATTAAATTCATTGGTGAGAGAAGGTGATATTCAGAAATTCAATACTAACCAATGTTAAACAAATATATAATTTCATTTTGTTCATTTATGATATTTGGTCTTCTCCTGACATTTAAATCAAGAGGTTATTATTGAAAAGGGTGCAGAAATGTAGTGATTTGATTCAATAATCATCCATATGATTCTAGCATGTTTTATTTCCACATGTTTCAGTTATTTGATAATTTATATGTTATCGAGAGGAAATTCTTGAAATTGTTCCATTTGTTTACCAATCATGAGGGATTTCATTATAGAAAATCGACTTATTTCACTTATACGAATGAATAAACGAAAAATCGAGTATTTCAGATCGAAATAGCAAATCGTATGATTTTAGTGACTTTTCCGTTGCCAAAAACCAGTACAAGAATATGTTTTTTATTATTTTGGGAAAGAGTAAGTGGAATGAAAAAAGGAATAAGGTAGTTCTTCAAATATCTTCACTTTATATAATCTCCTGAAACTTAAATAAACTTGACCTAACGATTTCACAGATCTGCAGAACACTGTTTCGTTGTTTTAGGTTTCTGAAATATGGAAATCACCACTGGATGTAATGTGGAGAATTCCTACTTTAATTCATTCAATTTAGTCATGTTCAAAATTTCTTGATGAAATTTCATTTCTTCCTATGTAAATCAGATTTTTTCTCATGTATTTTCTTAGCCAATTCATTCAGAATATCACAATGAAGCTATGAAATTATTGATGTATGTTCATCAAGACAAATGTTATTTTTATCAATTCTACTTCCTTTCCTTTTCCTCTTGTAAGTTCTATTCCTTTAGATATTTTCGAAGATTATTAAAATCCCATACCAGAAAAATTTTGTTATTCTTTCATTTGATTTTAATGAGAATTAAATTCAATTCTTTCGTATTCCTTGTAAATAAATGAAGATGAACTTGAAAAGAATAAAAAAAACATTACACCAAAATAACCATAAAAAATTTGTAATCTAATGGATAAGCTCATATTTTAGGAACATCAATCGTACAATTATTCAAAGAATACCTTCAAATGGCCAATACTTCAAATTTCCCTTTATAAATGGACTTTTCCAATCAATTAATGGTGCCCTTGGTCATAACATTCATTTGGCTTATTATAATGTAAAAAATACAAATATTCTTTTCACAAGGTTGAAAGATCTAACACTTTTAAGTAATTTATCCAATGTTATCTACAAAATTCCATGTTTATGCAACAAATCATATATAGTATATACGAAACAGTATTTAAAACAAAGATTAAATCAACACAAAAATGATTGCGAAAACCATAACCAAATCAAGACCAAAAAAACAGCGTCAGCCTCTCATCATTTCACTACAGGTCACAATTTCAAGTTTGAGGAGACAACAGTTTCAATACATGGATCAAAGTCCCAAGACTGTCAATAAAAACAAAATTTTTTTCGTAAAATTTTTTTTTATTCATCAGCATAATCACCTTCTAGGGTGATACAGTCGTTCCAACGTTTTTCCAATTTTTCAATACCATGTTTATAAAAAAATATCTTTCGCTTCCAAAATAAGCTTCAGTTTCAGCGATGACCTCCTCATTTCAGCCGAATCTTATTCCCTGGAGCATTTTTTTAAGATCAGCAAAGAGCCTGTAGTCACTGGGGGTTAATTCTGGCGAGTAGGGATGGTGGGGAAGCAGATCAAAGTCCAATTCGTTCAATTTTGCCATTGTTTTCATCGACTTGTTACAGGGTGCATTGTCTTAGTGGAAAGCAATCGCGGCATCCGCTTGGAAAAAACCCTTATCATGCTCAATTTTTCACGAAGGATAGTAAATACACTTCCATATGATATCTGTGTCACCTCAGCGATCTCACGGAGCTTCATTTTAAGATCTTTTATTATAATTTTTGTCACTTCACTCACATTTTCCGGTGTAACGGCTTCCACAGTTCTTCCCGAGCGTTCCGCGTCATTTGTGTCGTTACGACCACGTTTAAACTCGGCAAACCACCGACAAATCGTTGCTTTTGATGGACAAGAGTCCGAGTAACATTTTTCAATCCATTGATTCGCATGCACGGTGTTTTTACCCATTAAAAAACAATGTTTTATTAGAACACGAAACTCGATTTTTTCCATTTTTTAAACATACGTATATGGATTGTCAGATTTTTTGGTCTTATATCTTATCATTACAGGGTTGAGGTTTAGTTTGTCTTGTTTGTTCCAAATATCTTTTTGGAATCGTTTGTACTTCTATGAATATATTTCTTCATTTCGGCCTTCCTGAGTGAATAATTGTTGGTGGTTAGAATCGAAATGCAGGTATTGCTTTCTTTATTAATTCCACGGTTTAAATGAATGCTACATGACAGATGCGGAGCATTTAGGCGGACAATTCCAGTGATAGGATATTATCGGCCCTGATTGTCCGAAAGTAATCTTTATGAATGGACGTTCCCAACGTAGTATAAGTACATTTTAGTAATTAAGGGTCAAATGGAAGGACGAAGATTGGTGTGAAATATGCGGGAGCATTTGAGTGACAGTGTAATCTTTCAATGACACGGACCAAGTTCGTTTATAAATGACCAGCGATCACCACATGCAAATAGATGTAAATTTGACCAAGCGAATAAAGGAGAACCCCCATGTCCACTAGAGAGCGGGCACTTATACGGGGTGTAGTCCATCTAACCCCTTAAATAACAGGACCGTCATTGGTATTGATGGTCATTTAGTCCAATTGAAACAGATTCTTCGAAAACTCGTGAACACTGAAAAATACAAAAAATTAAAGGACGTTATTCTTTTTCTCAATCGGCTCAGGCTGGTCTGAGAACGAAAATTTCCACCGAATCGAAAGATCCTTATAGATTGCACATAACGTTTAGAAAATAATTTTAAAGCTTCAACGGGCACAAGTTTATAAAACTCTTTTGCGCTTTTGTCTATTGACTTGTTTTATAGGAGCTGCGAAAAAGTTAAGAAACCATTTCATAGACCTCTACACGTTATAATAATAATAATTTTATAAGACCGTCCTACTTACTCTTCGTTGTCTGAACATTTATGCGACGTTTCTGGAACATAATAATGATACTATTATAGAACAATTTCATTGAAATGATCTAAATATATCGGAAGCTACCTAATCTTATGGCCATTTGGACCTTTTTGAGAAACTTGTAATGCTATTCCTTGCAACAGTAAGAAAACTCAATCGTTTTGTAAGCTTATCATCATTAAATGATATGTGATGAACTAAGTATCTTTATGGAAATGAATGACGAATTCTAATGGTAATCACATGATACTCCAAAATTCGGTGAAATTTCATATTTAATTGAATATATCGATTATATAAAGACAGTAAGAGAAGTGACGGTAAAAATTTATTGTGGAATGTACCTATACTAAATACAAGATGAAATTTCAATTGGTTTTGTCTACTTATTGATTGATCGATTTTTCAAATTTAATATTCAGAATGTTTTTTTGCTAAAGATATTGTTCGATGTTGTTAAAATAATTTTAATGACAATTTAGGTTAGGTTATGCAAGAACATGTGTAAGGACACAAAATGATTTTGTAATGATGGCAATACAATATTTTGTTCTTCTTTCTAACTTGTTGTTAGTTTACAACTTTGAAGAGCACCCTGCAATAAATCTGAAAAATATTTGTTGAAAACCGTCTTGGGAAGTAAGATGGTAACTGTAGATAGTCAACAGTATTATATCGAACTTTTACAAAACTGTTTTATGATTGCGCTAAATGAAATTCTTATTAAAGAAGTATATACACGCGAAGCTAACACAACATAACAATATCCTATATAAGTTTACAGAGCAAAAAAAAAATTGTTTCTTGAAAATTTCATAGAAGAAAGAAGGTTCTGAGATCTACATTACAAAACCAAATTCAGGAGCAAACTGATTAAACCCGATATAGTAACACAGCAAATGTATTGAAGCACTTTTGAAAGGTACAAAATAATAACTTTGTTAGTTCCTTATTAGCTCCTTATTTTTTCTGTTCTTTTTTTGGAATTTTATTCTTTATAAAGGTTAACGTCTTGTGACTAGGTGTGAAAAGATTACAATATCAAGCACTGTATGAGCCTCGGGGAGGTTCTTACTTTTAGGAATCAAAAAAAGAAAGTTAAAATCTGTGTTTTGTTTGGCTTGCTGGAATGAGTGGCTAGCACTCCAAATTTCACAGCTCTCTGTGTCAATTAGTCCATTTCAATTATTTTCTTCATTGTATTTTTTCTCTGATAAACAAATTATCCTTATTAGATAAAATTATATTTGAATATTGAATGCGACGAGGGCTGAAGCCGTATCTGGAAGAGCCAATGGACACTTACGCCTAGTGCTGTCATCCAGAAACAATCGGCAACCCTTTTGATACTCAATTCGGTATCAAATAATTACTCGGTGTTCGAATATTTCCGATATATTTTCTTTTATAACTATCATCCATTTTAATTAAAAGGATTTTCCCGTTACCATGCGGTTAATGAAATTTAAAACGGCTCAAATGCCCTAGTCGTAAATCCATATAATTCCTTTACAAACTAGAGCATTTAAATATTTAATCTGATTTAACCCTTTGCAGAGCCCAAAGTAAACTTTTATGGTTCTGGAATTGTAGTGTGGGTGGTCTTATTCAAATTTTCGTTGTTTTATCGTCTATTTAGACTTTCTATATATTTCCTGGCAATCTTACCTAGGGCAAGAAATTAAGTTGCTATTTGATGCGTCCTTTGGATGGAAGAAATAGTTAATTTGTTGATTAAGGGGAGTATTTTTGGTTAATTTTATTTTTTGTAGAAATGTTTTAACTAAGAGATTTGAGAAAACTATGTTTAATTGTCGGCCTTTTTATGTCAAGAAATAATGGTTCATATTCCATTTTAAGTCAATTTCATTCTTTTAAAATGAAATCAATTATTCAGAAAACCATAGAATGCAGTTGTAATTTTCTGTGTCAATTTGTTGAGCGAGATAATACTCTATGCTTATATTTGAGGTTAGTTTTTAAAGTATCAACCGATTTCAAAGTAGAAAGTTCATTTGTTCCGTTGCAGCATGTCACAAAGAATTGTTTAAATTATTGTTAATAGAATATGAATGCCTGATGAGAGAAAACAAATGTGTCGTATTCTATTTTATTTTTTGATTAATTTTTTTTTGAATTGTTTAATGTTATGATAAAAATGAAACATTCTCTCTTACTCATCAAAAGAAACATTGTTTTCTAGAATAAACAAAGGTATCAGTGTAGGACTATAATTGTCAAATTTAGATATTTATAATAATTATCATTTGTCCACCCTGTAAATGTAACTTCTGCAATTATCTTGAGCCCATTGTTCGTTCAATCAGTTGACAGGCCACAGCGACAATGAAAATAAAATTTTCGGGTAGTTTTATCTTCCGGGCCATAGAAATGATTTACGTTGTCCACTTCTGTAGGAAACACAGCTTTTCCAAATGTCCAGTCGGTCAATTCGCCACATATATCATTCTGTATTTCTCGGTTTGCAGCCGTGGCGTCGGTTCTCACGCCGAGAACAATATAATATTTCGTTATAACACTCGACGCCGTAGGATATTCCGTCGCGACGCCCCACAATATCCGGAGGTCCTGCAGTAATTAATTGTTTCGAGTGAATTTATATGTTACACATCTTCGTTTCGATTGCTCATAAGACAATCGAGTAAGTTGTTGGAGATAATAATGTTTTCTAGAGAATATTTACTATCCAGCTATTTCCTCTGCTTGGACAGGTCAAATTTCCTTGAAAGGAGCACAAATAAGGGTGTTTGAAATCACTATCTCTCAATACAATTGTACCTAACAATGGATTTGTGACTGTAATCAATAGCATGGTTATTTAGGATTACGTTTAAAAAAAAATCACTGCAGAATTGGAAAATTTGTGACGACAAAACCTAAGGATGTAGTGTAGGGTGTTAATTTTCAACATTTTCAAAAATATACCTATTACCACTCAACCAAGTGATAGAATTTTTTTTATTTTTGCTTGAACTGGTATAACCTATCATATCGCCCAGTAACCGCTTGATGTTGAGGTACGGGACACCCTGTAAATGACTTGAGTCGATATGTGTCCTTTTGTATTCCTCACTATAGTTAATTAGTTTTGTATTGATTTTTCATCACAATCATTTGTCTTTTTTCATTTTCATACTGAATGATAAAGCATTTGTTCCTATTCATATTTCTTTGTAGTCCTTCATTATATTTTCTATTTCATTTTTCATATTTCCTGTAAGTAGGTGTGGATGAAAATTGTTCGGATATGTCTCTTCCATGGCTCAATTTAATATTGTTCTCGCGATAATCCCCCAAAAGATGGAAAAAAGCAATTTGGCAACCTATTGAATTTCAACTGAGTTTCATGACAGCCATTCACAGTTTGCGTCGTATCCAATATCTGAGTCAATTCACGTCAACATATATTGGAATATGGCAGGAAGGGCACGGTAGATAAAAGTATTTAGTGGAATTGAGGCCGTTCCGGCGATGTATGCCCCGGAAAACCACTTTCATATGAATCCCATTTGACGAGATTAAAAGCATTATCCCTTTTCCCTGCAGTCCAGCCGATTAAGTTAAAATAAAGCACATGGGATTATACAGATGGTAAAAAGCCGCATCCTAATGATGATTATTTCGAAAATTAAGTAAAAGGTAATAACAACTGGAATACCGGGAACTCTTTACATGGCACCGTGTCTCGGATACGGGGTCTGGTCGAAACTAATGTTTGTTCATCGCTCGAAATATGATCATGACAATCAAATCAAATCATAACTTGAAATATAATAGAATGAAATGAAGAAATATCATTATCATTTTTATTTTTATAATATAAGTAATCTGTGTTCTTTGAAATTCACAAGAAGCTTCGAATGTTTTGTATATTTAATGATATTAAACTCTAGAAAATTTTCTGCAAATTAATTTGTGGTCCATTCAATGATATCAAGGATGGATATTAATGGAAAAAAAAATTGTTAATTTCATTTCATCATAAAAATATCAATTATAACAATTTACTTACAGTTAAACACTTATCACTAAGGTTAAAAAGAAGAAACAGTTCTCTGACAGAAAGGCACAGAAGAAGAATTTTTCAATTACAAACCTACCTATAAAAGCAACTATATTGACGAAACATATAACAAGATAAAAATCATTCTACACCAGATGTACGAGGTGACCCAAGTTTGAGTGCCTATTAGAGGTTTTTGAAAACTGGAGATATTTGAAATCTGGGAATTGAGCTTATGATATTGTTAGAAATTCTCTACCTAGCTGAAATATTCCTGAAGCTTGAGGTCTTTCATTTATACAAACGGTGAAAATAAGTTTGTGAAAAATAGTTATTTATTATACAAAGGAAAAAAGTATTAGATTTTAGCTCGAGAGCTGAAATTTTATATTTATATATTATGTCACTCTACACATCATTCCCATTTGTGATTAATTGAAAAAATTTAATCTAAAAGTTGGCTGTAAGATAATCTATGTATATTACATGTCGGAAATAGAACAAATAAATGTTATCTTATGATATAATCGACCAGTTTGGTTCGGTTAATATCTGACCCCCCCTGTATTTACGGAACAGTAGGTAGCTATTCCTTAATATCATCGCATTTTTCCATCCCTTAGGGTAGTCGGTGGTCAGAGATACTCGGAGACAATACCAATTAAATTTCGGACAGACGGAAAGGGTACATTGGATACATTTAATCTAGTAAATGGTTATTTATCCGTGTGATGGAGTTTTTAAAATTATGGTGCATTTCATTTAAGTCCTCCGGCAAGATTGTTTTCGGTAGCATAAAAGCTATTCTCTCGTTTGAGGACGCCAAAAACGGTTATTTGGAACTCACTTTCTGAGTTAATTATGTGATTACTTTTACAAAGCTGAGTAGATACGAAAATGCAAAACGCAACCATTCGTATTCTCAGTTACCCTTCAAAAAGTTCTGGTTTAGACGCAACTAACAATTTCACCCTTCGAATACCTAAACTCGAATAAAATATTTTCGTGTCCTGCCTTTTTCATTCAATAACCACCTGTGGTTTAAGAACATAAACCCAAATTATTCACCCTTACGTTTTTCGACAGTTTAAGTTGTCTCCTATTTTAAATTGAATGAATTATTTCAGAAAAAGTTTGGTGACAAGTAAGGAAGTAGATTTAATTTGTTAGAAAATCTTGAAATTGATCCAGCACACATCAAAACAAAAATTTCATAAGACTTATACAAAACTATATTAGGTACTGTTGTATAAACGTTTACTCGTTGTCTCTAAAACATAATAATGTAACTATTATAAAACAATTTTTTGTAACGATTTAAATATACTAAAAGCAACCTAGTCCGAAGTATATATGATGGTTCTTCAAAACGTTTTCGAAAAAGTGGTTTTGCATTCTCTTCCGACATCTAAAGGACTAAATTGTATTTTAAATATTTAATAAAATGGTTCGACGATATATTTATTCATTATTCATTAACGGAATAAACCCAATTTTACAATAAGTATAATTACACAAAAAAAAACAGAATAGTAATTAATTTATTGCTACTATGAATTGAAATGTGAGCTATCCTATCTTTCAAGATGGATCGAATTGCACCTATTGTGCAAATCAAAGTTAAAATCGGTTCTGTAGTTTAGGAGTCCATGGCGGACAAACAACGTGACACGAAGTTTTTATATATAAAGATGATGCGGATATGATTTTAATGACTAGAAAATATTCTGAACTGATATAATTTTATAATAATAATAAGAATTTATTGGTTATAAAAAATACACCAGTAGGAATAAAAGATTAAACAAGTTCACCCCTTACAAAACTCTTTAAATTCATTCTATCCCGAATGAACGATATAAATGACAGACGTCGTTTGGAGGATGGCAATAAAGATGGCCATAGATTTTTAAGCTACGGTTTTCTGTATCCAAACACGGGTATCTACTGCTATGAAGGAGGTCTGACGATGAACTGAAGCATGCCTCAGCCAGAGATCGTTTCGTAGATGAAGAAACTGTAAGGAATATACGAAAACTGAAGAAATACAGCGGTAGAACTTTCCAATACAGTTGGAAGTAAAAGAGAAGCCTCCTTCTTGGCCATCATTAGGCAATCGATCACATAATCATAAAAATGATCACGTTCACACGACAGTATAGAGACCAAGCAGTAGTCACACTCCGTGGATTTTGAACTGAAATCGCTTACACCAAAGGGAACTCGCGCATTCCTCCCTGCGATCTAATCTTATCGACCGCGAATTTAAAAATTGATTAGAAAAGGTTATTTGCGTTATCTGAAAACTTAAATATTTTGATTTAAGTTGGTAATAAGTTTCCACAGTGATATTTAGAGTGTATGGACCATTGTTTTAGTCTATATTCATATGAAAATTATGACTCCGCTCATAATGTAACCGTAAATGTAATCACATTTCCTCATTAACAGAACGCATTCAATAAAAGATATATTGTGGTTTTAATATCACTTTGAAAGAAACAGTAATTAGTGATGAAATTTACTCAATAGTTTACTCAGGAACAGTCTCTGAAACTTTTTGAAATGGGTTAAAAATCATAGGTACCTTAGGTTTGTAAGTGAAATTGCTCATTAAAATTTTTCTAAACGAAGATTGAGTTGAAGAGTAGGTATTGGAAAAATAAGTAGTTGGTGGTTGAAAGCATCGAACGTGTTTAATATAAAATCCTCAATACTTAAATTTCACTGAAACATTAATCTTCGAGTCCATGAAAAATTTCTTTTTGTATTGAATTGTTTTGAACAATTTTTTTCAATGAATTCTCTGATGATTTAGTTTGAACTGATACTATTTTCTACTATATTCAATTTATGAAAAGAGGAATTTGATTTTGGAATTCTAGAATTACGGCCAGATTTTGAGTGAAAAGCGGGGAAAGGGGTGGAGAGGTTTAGATCGTTTCCATTCGAAGATTTATCTGTCATTTAATTAAAAAAATTTCACTCTTCTGCATACGCATGCAGTAGTCGTAAACCTCCTGAAATTCCATTGGTTCCTGATATCTCAACTAATCGTAAAGAAATCACGACAGTAGGCGTAAACCTCCTGAAATTCTATTGGTTCCTGATATCTCAACTAATCTCAGCTAATTGAATGAAGCACTACTCAAATAACGGAGCTTTTAATTAACAACATTTTCTACAATACTATATGTATCACTCACCTGTCGGTCTCTAATGGTATTGAGAAAAAAGAAAGTTTAAGATTATTGAAACTATTGTTTCTGCAGTTGTATACGCTACAATTGTTAATCATTTTGGAATTCATTTGAAAATAACACAAAATTGAAACAGAATACTTACTGGAATGAAAATAAATGATTAAATAAATGAGCTTTGCTGGTTCATGGTAGATTTTGACTTAAAGAAGTTCTACTGAATTATAGTTTAGGTTGTATTTTTTTCTTCAACTTCTTTTTTGAATTTTAAATAGATGTCAAAAAAATTATATTCTTCTAAATATTAAACGAATTAATTATACAAAGGAATTATTTAAGATGTCTAAAATAATAATAATGACATTATTCCAGACATCTTAGAATTATTGATGAAAACAATGAACAAGGGCCAAAATATGGGGTTAGAATCCCTGCGAGATGCGCGAGTCACACTTGGTGTAAGAAAATCCACGGAGTGCGACTACTGGTTGGTATCTATACTGTGTTCGCACTGACGATTGCTCTTATTGAAAAACTCGTGATTAATCGGAACAATGATGAACGTTTGGAAGTTGACGATGAGTGAAAAATATTATGTTCAGCTCGAACAATGATCGCGTATCATTACCCACTTTCATTATCGAGTATAAATTCGTTATCATTTAAAATACTTAACAGTTTGAAATAGTAAAACAGGGAAAGATAGGAAGGCAATAAAATCGTTTATTTTGAGCTGTATCCCGTATGGTATTAGGTAATAAAATAACTCGGTGCCTCGTTAAATTTAATCAGTTCTGGCCACTCACGCATCGAACAGATTAAAACCACACATTATGTCAGATCATTCGGGAAGGAAATGACGTAGCGAGAAGATCAAATAACTTGGGATTTTGACACTCTTTCGCAGCAGTAATTAAATGTTAACACCAATTTGTTCTGACAGTGAAGATATAAAAATGAATTATTGAAACAAGTACAACTGATTTCATTAATCAATTACTTATGAAAGTCATATGTTAGTTTCATTTAACTGTCACAGTATTAAGTCTTATCTTGATCTTATTAAAATACATGATGCTGTTTTTCAACTGAAAAATTTATCATCCGTAGGTAAATAAAATGAAAACTATCGTTTTAATTTGAAGTATTCAAAATAATTGAGCAAACAACCTTGTTCGTACATCATCCAATTTTATTATTTTATCACAGTACACAGAAGTAAAAACAATGAAATGAAATTTGGTGTAATTGGATTTATAGAATGTTTTCAGTCTATAAATAAGAGTAGATTAGAATATAAATTTATTTGAGCTATTGTAACAACTGTTCCTCAACGCACTATGTACTTTTACTTCATAGGATTTTTGTGACGGATTGTATGACCTTTGATCCGAGTCTTCTTCCACAATTATTATTGAACATTGAAATGTGTTGATACTAACAAAGATCTGACTGATATATTTTCATCATTTGTAGAAGTATTTGGGGGATCATCTGGGAAGTTCTCTCCGATATCAAAAGTCTGCTACGTCTTCATTATGAACTAATGCCAAATTGTGCAGAACACAACAGGCCACTATGATATTCATGGTTGTCTCCATTTTCAGCCTAATTCCCATAGACAAACAAGGAAAACGTCTCTTCAAGACACCAAATGTTCTTTCAACAGTATTCCTCGTTTTGATCTATGCTCTGTTGTACGCTTGCTCACCGGGAGTTGATGGCCTCAGAAATTTAGTCAATAAATATGAGCGACAAGGGTAGCCACTGTCCTCCAATAAATAATCCCTGCAGGATCACAAATCACCTGAACATTAAGAGAAAAGTATCCCTTTCTATTTCTGAAAAGCTCACCTTGTGGACCTCCAGGTGACTGTATTTTTATATGTGTGCAGTCTACACATCCAATCACGTTCGAAATGAACTTATAGAATAAAATTCTGATTTGATTCTATTCCGTTCATCCTCTGTTCATGGCATAGATATGAACTGGGGTCGAAGTTCAGCAATGACTCTAGATACTTTTTTAATTATTCTACATGCTGTAGTTTTATGGACCCTTATATGGTCAGCTAGTGTTATTTGGAATGCTCCTGTTGCAAAATAGCTTATTGTTAGAAGTACTTGTTCCAAGGCAGTAACTGATTTGTTCCTTGATGTTAAGGGCTTTATTTTATCCTCTATCATATTCAGAAGTAATGTTATAATATCCTTGGACAGTCTATACCTATTTTTGAATTCCACATCATTGTAGAAATCAAAAGAGTTCATTCTTCTCCGAAGAGTTCGTGGCCTTGGGTTCTCATCTTCGCTAGAATTACTAGACATGCTTATATCCAAGCTGATATCCATAATTATTATCTACAATAAAAAAAATAGATTCACCAATTGTTGCAAAAATGCTTGTTTTTTCAGAGAAAACTAAATTATTAACGAAAACATATTACATCGCAAAATTGGAAAAAAATAAATGCCTTTTCATAAAAAATTATATATTAAAGACTATTAAATTATTTTCATACATACCGATAAAATTAAGATTTCCTTGGAAAATACATAGATTTCATTCATAAACAAGATTTCTTTCAAGTTAATTCGCCAAACAACACCGATTAGTTGACAAGTTCTTTGACACTAGTTTGACCACTGATTTAGCCTTAATTTGCGTTTCGGAAACTCAAAATGACGATTGACATACAATTTACCTGAAATATTTGACCACTGTGTCAACTGACAGCGTGGTCAAATTAACCTAGTTGACTATTCTTTCAGCAACTCAAATGGCAGTTGACCATAGATTTAACAGCTGATTAGTTGATTTCTATGATGATCATCGTTTCAGAAACCGGCCGTTAGTGGCAAGTTTTAACCAAGGACCTGAACTGATCTTGAGTGAAAAGCGGGGAAAGGGGTGGAGAGGTTTAGATCGTTTCCATTCGAAGATTTACCGTGAAAAACTCTTTCCTGGGGGGGAAGTGGTTTAATTACCCCAGTGCACCCCCCCCGTAAATACTCCCCTGCGCTAAATATGCTGAGTGTTCTCTAGAAAGGGTTCCCTCATTATGGTGGGAAAAAAAATAAAAAACCTATTGAATTATTGTTTTATATATATATTATATTATTGTTATTTCTATTTATAAAATTGAAAATCATATAGATATACACATATACACTCAAATATTTAATTAAAAAAATTTCACTCTTCTGCATACGCATGCAGTAGTCGTAAACCTCCTGAAATTCCATTGGTTCCTGATATCTCAACTAATCGTAAAGAAATCACGACAGTAGGCGTAAACCTCCTGAAATTCTATTGGTTCCTGATATCTCAACTAATCTCAGCTAATTGAATGAAGCACTACTCAAATAACGGAGCTTTTAATTAACAACATTTTCTACAATACTATATGTATCACTCACCTGTCGGTCTCTAATGGTATTGAGAAAAAAGAAAGTTTAAGATTATTGAAACTATTGTTTCTGCAGTTGTATACGCTACAATTGTTAATCATTTTGGAATTCATTTGAAAATAACACAAAATTGAAACAGAATACTTACTGGAATGAAAATAAATGATTAAATAAATGAGCTTTGCTGGTTCATGGTAGATTTTGACTTAAAGAAGTTCTACTGAATTATAGTTTAGGTTGTATTTTTTTCTTCAACTTCTTTTTTGAATTTTAAATAGATGTCAAAAAAATTATATTCTTCTAAATATTAAACGAATTAATTATACAAAGGAATTATTTAAGATGTCTAAAATAATAATAATGACATTATTCCAGACATCTTAGAATTATTGATGAAAACAATGAACAAGGGCCAAAATATGGGGTTAGAATCCCTGCGAGATGCGCGAGTCACACTTGGTGTAAGAAAATCCACGGAGTGCGACTACTGGTTGGTATCTATACTGTGTTCGCACTGACGATTGCTCTTATTGAAAAACTCGTGATTAATCGGAACAATGATGAACGTTTGGAAGTTGACGATGAGTGAAAAATATTATGTTCAGCTCGAACAATGATCGCGTATCATTACCCACTTTCATTATCGAGTATAAATTCGTTATCATTTAAATTCACGATACTTAACAGTTTGAAATAGTAAAACAGGGAAAGATAGGAAGGCAATAAAATCGTTTATTTTGAGCTGTATCCCGTATGGTATTAGGTAATAAAATAACTCGGTGCCTCGTTAAATTTAATCAGTTCTGGCCACTCACGCATCGAACAGATTAACCACACATTATGTCAGATCATTCGGGAAGGAAATGACGTAGCGAGAAGATCAAATAACGGGATTTTGACACTCTTTCGCAGCAGTAATTAAATGTTAACACCAATTTGTTCTGACAGTGAAGACAATGAATTATAAACAAGTACAAGATTTCATTAATCAATTACTGAAAAGTTCATATGTTAGTTTCATTTAGTTGCATCCATCACAGATAATTTGTGAAACCTGGGCAAGTGAGTGCCTTGATCTTATCTAATATGAGAAACAACTGTGACCTTCCAGGAAAAATATTTATGATGATAAAATTTAATAAGGACATTTTATCGAGTCTTTATAAGAATAGTTTCTGGAAGATTTCAAAATAAGCTTCACAAGAGTTAGGGATATCGACATATATGCAGACAATATTTTAAATTTTTTCAATTTCCTTCAAGTGTCAAATTGACAGAACTCTGAAAACTAGATCAAATTTGTAGTTGAACGCACCTTCAAGTTAGTTTGAACAATTAGTCTCCAAACTTCCAGCAACTCATGGAGCCCTTATGTGATTGAAAGCGATATCCATAAATACTGCCTCCTTGAATTTTCTTCTTGGATTTATCGGTGTCTACTTCCACATAATGAATTACGCTTTTTATGGTTTGACCCATATCTGCTCGCGTTATATCATTATGGGGTTCAAGCTGATTTTGTTTTTATTTGTTTCTCTTTTTCCAATATGTTATTTATTTGTTCATTTTAAATTTGTTGCATAGAGCATATACTTGTTGCTCTATCATATAAACCTTTCGCCGCTCCCTATTAGTATTTAGTTGATTGTTAGAATTAAAATGCAGATCTTGACGTGTCATTATGCACCATTTGTCTGGTGGGAACTTGCTTTTTTGGAAAGCGCTGGCGAAATTCTTCGAAAATTTCAGCATAATTTCCGTCAAGTTTTAGATAAGAAGTGAGCAAACAAACACGTTTTCCTTTCGTGTACTTTACACGCGCAGCCATGGCAACGAACGCACAGCAAACGTACACAACACCACTACCCGCAGACAACTCAACTCGCTACGTTTCAGCTGCCTCCTTCCTCCCTAGGTACGATACTGGCCGAGAATACGCGCAAGCGTGTAAACTGACTTTTGCCGCGCTCTGTATATATATTATATAAGATTTTATAAATCTTCGTTTCACCTGTGGAGGTGGGAACTACCATTAGTTTCTTATATTTTCCTACGTTTAATAGTTTCTGTCTATAAGTATTAATATCAATTATGACAGTAGTATCATATTGGAATTATCAGAATCAGGGTTTATTATGTTTTTGTCTAATAAGATCTATCAGAGCTCTCATTGTTTATATGAGAAACATGGATTTTCTTGTCTTGAGGTTCTGATTTTCCATCTATATACTTCATCTTTCTCAGAATTTTGAATTTTTAGTGTTGCTTCTCCTCCTGCTAAAATGATTTCCTTTTTTGGTATCACTTTAGGTGCTATGGAAAATTTGAGACCTTTGTTGAGAAAAGAAAATTGATCTTCACTTAGATTTTACTGTTCTTGAATGATTCAAAGGTAGGTTCATATTTTCTGGATTCCTTCATTCCTTGAAATTTCCTTTTTTGAATTTGTTTCTGTTGATCATTTATCCTTTTATAGCTATGTTTTACAGCACCTAGAATGTTCTCACAGGTTTAAAGTGTAGGTTTTCTATCCCTACACGTTTCGTTCCTGGCGCACAAATTTGGACTCATCAGTATGTCTGGTGTGCGACATACCATAGACGCTGGGAATTTGTTTTTTGTGGAAATTGAGAAGGTGAGCCGCCGGGATTCGAACTTGGCACCGGTCAAATTTCGGGAACTCAATCTAACCCCTAAGATACCGTGACCGATGTTGATACATGCTTTGTGGCGACTTATGGAGGATCGCCACTCAAGTAAACTTGCTTTGTTGAATCGATGTTGATTGAGTCTTTCCCTTAACACTGTTCGACTACTTCTGTTAGAGAACTTATCTACCCTTCTACTTCTTGCATCAAGTTTTTCTCGCAGACCTTTCGGTATTAGGTTTCGATCTCTGGCCAGATGAATGAATGTAAGGTGGTTGCATTGCTTTGCCAAGTTAACAGAGATTCTTTCATAAGTTACGACTATATAAATGTAGCAAGATCAATAAAAGATGTGGTTATTACCCAAATAATAATTCTACATGAGTTACATTTCTTGTCAACATTTATGTTTTCCACTTTTGGATAAATGTTATTCGAACATAAATTCAAGTTACAAGGTGCACATTTTGGGAGTAATAACTGCTTAGCGATTAGTTAGATTTTGCCCAATAACAAACTAAACGAGATATTTGAATTTTCAATCTGATGTGATGATATGAAATCTTTAGATCATCCCCTTCGAAAGTATATTTGACCGGGAATACCATACTTTGATAATGGATTCACCATCAGGAAGACGAATGGAATTACAGACATATGGATGGTTCGAATTAGGTTTGGAATAATTGAGAATATCCTTCTGAATATCTATTTGTGAATTAAATAAAGCTATTTTCTATGGATCATGAGTTTGTTAGTAGTTCAGCATCTGTGGAAATGATACATCCAAATCTCTCTCTATTTAATAGACGTGGACATAGTAGCAGTTAATTCAGCAATTAAATTTTCGAATTGTTATACACGCTAAGATAACGTTTCGAATGGTCCAATTCGAAGCATTTCAGTTTATGATCGAATGCGGGACTGAATTTATAGCGATGGACAGTCGCAAAACGGACATAATGCCTAGTGATTTATTCATTGGATAATAGCCTTCTGACCTGACCAAAAACTATACAGCTGTCATATGATAGAATCCGGAATATTCAATCTGGAACAATAAAATCGATGAGGATGAGAAAGTAAATATAGTGCACGCTTTTGAGAAAATCCTGATAATGTTACACCTGAGTTCAAGCAAAAAAAATGAATACAGAAGTAATGCAATTGTATGTTCTTCGTAAAGGAAATTGAAAACTTAAATCTTGATGAACTTTTTAATTCTTTTGGCCTATTAGAATATTCCTTGGAGCATACGAGAGTCTTTACCAACAAACACTTAAAAAACCTCATCTAGCAAGGTTGACTATATAACTACCAATGCTGATAGTATGGGCATTTCTGTGTGTGTTTATGAGCCCTTCATTGGTGACCATAAAGTTCTCATTCTTGATTATTGTTGTCAGGACAAACTTGAAGATGAAAGGATTTTAAAATTTTCAGAATGTTACCATACTCCAATTTGGAGAACCTTTCCTCTATGATTTCAAATACCAACTTTCAAATATTATCTAATTACAGCACAGTTGACACTACATTTCAAAAATTTATGGATTTGTTAACTTCTTCTGTTGAGGCGGCTTGTCCTTTGAGGTCATTGCCTTCTTTTTTACAATGTCGACCGAAATGGATAGATTCCTCTATAATTGAAGCAAGAGACAAATTAAAAAATCTTTTCTGGGTTTTTAAAAACTTGAAATCCCATGAGGCGTTAATGAATTATAAGAAAGCGAAAACAGCATACAATCGATTACTAAAGATTTCTAAAATTAAGTATAATGATAAGATTCTTTCCGCATCAACAAATCGAAACAAAACTTTGTGGACGCTTGTTAATGTAAAATTACGTACTAAGAACCAAAGTCGTTCGAATTATGTTACCCTGACTATTGATGAGCAGGCCATCTCGGCTCCCAATGAGGTCACTAACGCATTTGGGAACTATTTCTTTACTATGGGTGAGCTAGCACTACAAGGCGAATATGGAAATTTCATTTCGAACTCATGCACTATCCAAAAATTGGATAATTCTAATTTCTTTTTTTTTCCCGTTGTTCCCGAAGAGATCATATCTGTAATCTCTAGTTTGTAAAATTGTAGTGAGTCCGGGCCCGATAACATTTCTTCTAAACTGCTCAAATATATTTCTCCCCTTATTGCTGAGCATTTGTAGGATTCGATCAATTTCTCGGTTTCTTCGGGTAAATTTCCAGTAGTTTTAAAGCAAGCAATTGTTAAACCTGTTCATAAAAAAGGTAGTACTGACAACTTAGAAAACAACTCAATACAGATTGATAGAAAAAAATAAAACAATACAAAAATTCCAGAAATCAACTAACGGATCAATACAAACTTCGATTGACATAACGCACAATCAAGGAATAGCTGAGATTAAAGAAGTCTATGCCTGTTCTACTGGCAGTGTTTACATGTTGCGAGATTCTTGGAATTGGCGAAGCTCTAGTATAATTGTACCTATAAGTCCTGAAAGCTAGCAGCACGGTACCTCTAACATTTCTAGATGGAACGTGAAAACTAAACAGAGATAGAAGGCCGGAAGAGGACAGAAGGCCCCTGACCAATCTAGCAAACAACAATACATCCGCGCTTATAATGCTTCTAGGCCTGTAATCAGCAATATTATACCGACTCCCAGACCTGAACAATAGCTTAACCGTACTACACTTCCACTAGGACAAACACCAGTTGATAAGGACCTGTTGAACAATATCCTGAGTGGAAGTGCAATTGAGGAACAGCAGTTCTTCAAAAAGAATGCAGGCAGGAAGTCAGGTCCCGGACCCTTCCCAGTATCAAGAGTTTCCAGCTTCCCGGCAACCTCGCCAAGAGAAAAAGATGAATTGCCCCCGCCGAAGTGATCCGAATAGGTAGAGTCAATGGACGGCGTAGGGCCCGAAACATAGGTAGATCTAAAGTGTTTGGAGAAGAGGGCAGCTATGTCGGTGTCACCCTCTACACTTCTTTCATGCAGGTGCATAGTTGACGGCAAATCATTGTCAGTTCTTGTCAGTCTATGGTCTCAACGTCTCGCCTCATTTGGAGTGGTACACTGTACCGCTTCAGTACAAAAATGAAGCGCCCCTTACAAACTCAATTTTAAGACGTGTACTGCCCAACACCAGCTCCCACATGATTCTACAGTCGTACCTAGCAGACCGTTATTTTGCCGTCAAGTTTTGGGATGCAAAAACCACTCCTGCCAAACTCAATTCCGGAGTCCCGCAGGGAAGTATTTTGGAATCATTTTTATATATCATCTACACTTCGGACATAACATCTCATGAAGATTAAAAGACCTGGACAAAAGATCTAGCTGATTTATCATAACTGAGAGTCCATCGATGTGAAATACTTTCTATTAGTCTGTACATACAACACATTTACTGAATATTTTTTGAAAGTAGATTGCAAATTTCACTAAATATTATGCAAAAAAAAATGTTGATGTGAAATATTGTGCACGCCTTAGTCTTAGAATGATAAGCATCTCAGCAATTTCTCATATCTTCACTAGGCGATCGGCCAACAAGATATCATGGATTTTATCGACCATATCATCAGTGGTCATCTCATGCGGACGTCCCATTCGATCCTCGTCCAACACTGATGTTCGGTCCAGTTTGAATTCATCGAAGCAATAATTGATGGTCGCCATAGAAGGAGTACGGTTCTCTTAAACAGCTTCCAACCGATCTTTGATTTCCTCGTACTCCTTCCCTTTCCATTACAGGTACGAATCTCACTGAACGATATTGCTCTTTTTTAACACGCTTATATTAGCTTCACTTGTATGTATGTCAGTTTGTAACTCTCCTCTCCTGGCTCGTTACTGTGAAAAGTTCGACTTCTCCCAATGCGCCATATACTAAGATTGTAGAATATTATAATTTAGGGCTTCATTTCAAAACCTTGATGCGTGAGCTGTGCATGTGTGAAACATTGGCCTTTTTATGACACTAAAAAGGAAAATATAAATATAGTTTAAAAAACTAAAAAATACACGCTATAAAGAATATCAAGCTAAAAAAGTTAGAAATAATTTTAAAAATAAATTTATGACAATAGTATATAAAACATACTAGTGAAATTGAGAGAGAAGCGGGGGCGCTTGATATACGAAAATTATAGCACAAAGCGCCCCACAGTTCTTTCTCAATTTTACTAGTATGTTTTATATACTATTGTCATAAATTTATTTTTAAAATTATTTCTAACTTTTTAGCTTGATATTCTTTATAGCGTGTATTTTTAGTTTGTTTAAAGTTGTTGTGTTTGTTTAAATTTTATATTTATATTTTCCTTTTAGTGTCATAAAAGGCCAATGTTTCACACATGCACAGCTCACGCATCAAGGTTTTGAAATGAAGCCCTAAATTATAATATTCTACAATCTTAGTTGAAATTGATGATTGAGCATAAATTGATTTTTAAAATTGTTTCTAACTTTTTTAGCCCGTTATTCTTTACAAGCGGTTTTTTAAGTTTTCTTAAACTATATTTATTCTTTTGTCGAAATAACTAAAAGTTGTTCATTTTGAAATACCGGCAAATAAAATCCACTCGCTGCGAAATTTTAATGGAAGTCCTTTGAAGGATGGTTTAAAGATTTTTTATCTACAGTGTTGCCAAACACGTGTATTTATCAATTCAACTTCGTAAACGGTATATATTGCAAAACGTTCTGGGAAAATACTGCAGCAGACACGAGGTGCTGCCAAGTCGTTTTCTCCAGGACAACAGTTACGAGGGTATAACGTACCAACGAGCCCCTGGCAATTTTTTTCTGTAGGTTTTCATCATGTTATGTAGATTGAAGATGTTTACATCCAAATTATATGATTGTATCAATTTGATCCGTTAGATTCCTAGGATATACATGAAAACGTCTACTTCCGCGTATAATTCCAGAGCTGATCACCTAATAAATTCTGAGCGCTGAAATGCACCCCAAGTTCTAACTTTGCCCAATGAAATCTCGAACTACATCGCATTAAACTGATGAACAACATCAAATCGCAACAAAGTAGAGATGCATTTCGGCTTACAAAGTAACAACTCATAATTAGCTACATGTTGATATACAATTTGTATTATCCAATAAAATTTTTAATTACAGAACTTCATAGAGCAATTTCGCTGCGTAATGCATTCTGCCTGTATCGTTGGGTCCATAATTAAATACCGTGCTACAAATCTGCCATATTTGTGGCACTAAAATCGTCTTTTGCACCGTGAAATTTATAATCATACCTACAATAACATGGACATGTTGAATGTACATGAATATTAAAGGGGGTTTCACGGTGTCGTTCACTCTTGAATTTCGGGGGTACCGCATGGTTAAAGAAAGGATCACCCTCATTTCAACCTCTAGACTTCTAATGTACTATGTTCGATCTTTCTCTACTGTGGAAAAACCCGTTAAACAAAGTAGCCAATGTTGTTCGTATTGGGAACAAAATTGGTCAAGGATGAACGAACTCTCGAACCAAGGTTGCAAGCATGTATAGTTTTCGAAATTTTTTTTAATGCGTGCTATAACCCTCCATCAGGCAAATCTCAAGATTCTAGATGGTTCAGAAGTATCTCTCGGGTTATGATGATCTTTTGAGATATTGAGAGTTTTGAAATATGAGGCTTAACAAAAGTGATCTTTGTATTTCATTCTCAAAAAATTTTGATTCTTTTACACCCAAAAGGTATTAAAGATATGAATTTATATAAATTTCAATGTAATTAGAGCAATATATGGAAATTGAACAATGTGTCAAATATCCTTACAGGCTATTTGAAGATCTATGGTTGGCGAACAATGGTCCACATCTTTGGCCACCACGTTCTCCCGATTTAACTCCTTTAGACTATTATGTTTGGGGTAGGTTAAAAAATATTGTCTACTCAACTCCCCTGACTGATAAAGAGGACTGCATAGAACGAGTCAGAAATGCGTTCAGGTTTGTTTAGATTTTTAGATTCATAGTTTTAAAACTCAATTTGGTTTTTAAACACTTTTGCAGATCTCTTCCTCCCGATGAAATAAGAAGAGCAACGCACGAAGCATTCCTGAGACGTATAAATAAATGTCTAGAAATTAACGGTCAAAACTTTGAGCATCTTCTCTAATTATAACTGCGAGAGTTTGCCATGGTTCTCCTAATAGTAACTTGAAGTCGGTTTCAAGAAGGGGTGAAAAACCTACAGCATGGTTCAAATAACAGTTCCTGAAAATTTCATCTTTTTGGCGTGAAGGGAAAAGAAATAGCTGAAAATTCAAGACGAAAAACAGTTTTTTGTGAATAACTCAGAAAATATCCACTTTAGGGCAAGGGTGTGATGCATACACTCACATTATTTTTAACGTAGATTCAATATCTGCCATAAAAATGGGGTTCTAATTTGAAAAAATTGATTTTTCACGATTTTGTCATCCCTATCTTTGAAAGCGATTTTTTCACCCCCTGTATCATAATTCGCGATTTCGATTTTTTGAGTGGATACATCAATCTTACATCTTGAAAAATCCCAAAATGATAATTTTCCATCCAAAAACCTCGAAGTTATTCTTGTTTCAGCGGAGATCTATTTTCGATTTTTTTTTTTCGAATTTTCCCGCTCAGAGATAATTTTTCTACCAAAACTGAAAGATGTTACATCAAAATAACTTGAAATTTTCTAAGGAATCTATTTCTGCAATAAAAAAATGGTGCTCTTATTTGAAAAACGGAAGTTGACGTCATTTCCCGAAAAACCGGAGGTGCCCATGCCTTGAAAATATTTTAGATTTCATCAGCATTGTGAAATACTTTAAGTGCTGAATTTCATGAAAATACATTTCCCGTTTAAATATGGGTGAGGTTCCTCGTGAAAGACCCTGTATATTATCTCGTTCCACCAAATCGACACAGAAAATTACAACTGCATTCTATGATTTTCTGAAGAATTTAGTTCATTATAAAAGAATGAAATTAACGTGAAATGCAAATCTTCCCATATTTCAAATTCTCTGTTGTTCATAAAAGAAAACACTGTTTTCTAAAATATGTAAAGGTATCATTGATATTTCAATCGAAAAGTGTAAGACTACAATTATCATTTTCAGATTATTTTTGATTTATTTACATTTTCAAGAATAGACTAGTTCAGTTCAATAGTACTTTTTGTTATAAGAACGATTATGGAGCAACTAACTTACGAGAATATTTTATAATTTCAAATTCTATCTCTTTGTGTAAAACCTGTAACGTTAAAAATGAAAATATTTCGATTCTCACCCAATTAGCAAAGAACTTTTATAATTTCAAATTCTTCGTGCCATTTTATTTCATGATAAGTTCATTACGCCTCCTCGAACGCAATTTGGTTTTATTCAAATTGCCGATCACACAATTAAGTTTTTGACAAGTATTTTGCTCGATAAGGGTGTCGTAAGAACGTTCTTAGTGCAAGAATACAAAACAATTTTAAAGCAAACTATAATATTGTTCTATAAATGTTAACACGACAATTTTAAAGGATATTTCAGCTCACCGAACAAATTTGTTTTGTAATACATTTATAATGGTTCTATTAGCGCTAAGTGGAACATTTATTGAATTATTCTTTAAATGTTGTCTTTCTGATATCATTACTGTCTCAAGCATATCGCACTCAGAGGTAACCTTGAAAAATTATTATTTAAATATCATGAACACTGTTATGATAAAATCAATTTATGATAATTATAAAACACAAAAAAGTTAGTGAGGATACATTTTTTAATACATTTATAAAACGAATTACCGTTTTACTATTTTTGTTTCATCTTACCAGTGACGCGTGATCTTAATTACTATTAATTAAGAAAGTTGAAAAAAGTGGAGCATTTTACAGAAAAGTTAAAGAATGCTATCAAAATATATTATGTGGTAAAGTGATTATTCATAATAATTCTTTAGATGTCTTTATAAAGGAAGCAAAAGGTGTGAAATCAGATGAATAAAATGATTTATTTGCTTCAAGTTGTCTTGTTGAAAGGTAGATTGCAAGTATTATACCATTTTGTAATCTTGATTAAATGGGCCATTTTTAAAGTAACTGTTTCAATTTCCGAAAAATGTTTATTCTGTAAGCGACAGTGGTATCTTCAGTTTATAACATTTCAACTGAGCAAGTCAGTTGAATTGACATACACCTGCAAACTATCCTAGCTTCTTTCTAATAAACAATTATAATTATATATCTGATGAAAAAAGTAATGAAAAACTTATCGAATTACTTAAATTCAACTTACCGTGATCTAATAATTAATTCAACTTTGTTTGCAGTACATCGACTTTCGAAATGTAACTGAAAAAATCAATTCTTCCCTTCATTCAATTTGTATAATTTCAATCTTACGGCTTCGAGGGAACATAAAACTGTACATCCCCTTTAATCAAAGAAACGATTGAACCCAATGAGCGTCGAATTAAATAAGAACTTCCTCCTCTTTGAAATGCACCCGTTTAGGTCGATTAATTGTCAATAAAATTCTGTGGAAGAATTGTTAGATTCCTGTTTCAATTACGGCATCTTCAGTGCAACCACAAAGGGATGGATAATAAATGAACCAACCCCCTGACGTTATGGAATACTCGGATTTCATCTCTTTTCTTCTTCCGAAAAATTTATTCCAAATGGTTGAATTGTTCAAGCTGATGTCAGTTCCATGAGTACCCAAGGAAATTTGAGTGAGAGAACCGAAATTTTGAGGTTTTGAAGTGAAAAATATACATCTTTCGTCATTTTGAATCTATCGAGAATATTTTATTTCTGAATTGATGCGTAAGATTCCAGATGGTGCATCTTAAGCAAAAATTAAGGGGGGTTTCAATATAACTTTTTGTTCAAAACCCTTTTTCCTCCAAGTTACAGCCATTTGAATAAGGTGGAATAATTTATTTCCATTTGAAATATCGATTTGGAAAAAAATTGCTAATGAAATGGCAATTTTGTAACCCTAAAATGTAACCACCAACCCTTATAATATTTTGCGTCAGAACTCTTGCGCCTGTATTTTTCTATTTGAAAAGACAGACTCAATCCCCAACTTTTTTATTATCTGGCCTTTTATTTTTAAATTTTTAGTTAACTCACAGAACAAAATAGTACTCCGACTTCTTTTATATAAATTGACAAAGAGATGATTCGTCATTGAAAAAAAATGTGAGCTGCAGTCAAATGAAATGCAATGACAACTAGCTTCATAGGCCTGGTTTTTTGTGTTATTCTTTAATATGAATAAAAAACACTTTTTACCTGGTTTTGAAGGGGTAACTCAGAAGGAAAAAAGTTATGCAAAGGTCCTCTTAAATTTTTGCCCTTTGGAATCCTTCGCATCCACTCAGAAACACTGTATAACGTCAATCTTGGCACGATGGGAGGGCTCAATTCTACATGAAATTTCACGCTTTAATATCCAGATCACCTGATTTGTGTATGACGCTGCATGATGTTGAAAATTATGCAGCCAATTCAGCCACATTGCAAACAATCTGATTAATTCTCGGTTAGTAGTCAAATACTCCTCTTTGATTGATGAGCATGCATTGTATGTTGGAAATTAGCTATCAGGTACAACATCAATGTATTCATCTGAATGGAAAGATTTCATTAGCAATCTAGCTATTTACCATATTTTTCCAGAGAATATTCATTTCCTATAAATCTTCTTTACCTGCATTAGGAATTTAGACAACATAAAAAAATATATTTAATAATATTGTATTAGGAAGTATATTATATTTCCGACTAGAAATTCGGTATTGACCCGGATCATGAACTAAAAAACTTTGAAGGGGCCTTCATAAAAGTCGCCAAAGAAATGAACCATGTGAACATTTGCTAGAGGTTGCAACTTTATTCTTAATGGCCTGATCATAGTAATAGATCCGAACCTAAATCGACCTTAAACGAGCTGATAAAAGAGTAAAACCTATTTTATAATAAAAAAATATATTCAAAATGGGCTGTCAAAAAAATTAGGGACATAATATTTTTAATTATTTTTTGAAAAATGATTTTACATTTAATGATGCAACATTAAGATAATAAGATTTTACACTGGACTTAATATATAAAACAAATAGAATATGTAGACGTAGGGATGTCTGCAAGTGATCTGGACACACTATAAGGTTGGGTGCAAACTGGTATGTCGATGCCAGTTACTTTCATTGTTATGAACATAAATAATTTTTTTTAAAACGCTTTCTAAATATATTTTTTAATAACAAAATTTATCATAAATTAAGTTTTACTCTATTATTAGTTCGGTGAAGGTTCACTTAGATTCGAATCTTAGACGACTATTATAAATCTCTTTTTCTCAAACCCAATGTCGAATAATTCAGATGATCTTAAGATGTCTTGCAATTCATAAAAAACAATTTGATATTTTTACTCAGGAAGAAAATAGGGAGAAACCCTCTCATACTTAGAAACGGGGAACTAAAATAACAAAGCATCAGTTCCGCGAAAAAACTAAGCATGATAATAATGATTCGAACGAAGCAATTTCAATTGCTTAGTAATCTCACAATTCTGTTGAATGGATGGAACACACAAAATAAAAACTTACGTTTTTTAATTAAGTTAAAACAACCTAGGAAACGTTGAGTGTCGAAGAAGGATGAACGTTTCAACACTACAATTGATAACATAAGAGAGAAATGAACAATGATAAAACATGAATCTGAACATTCTTGGACTATCATTATTAATCTCTTGTTTTCAAATGAGGAATAACTTAGATGACCTTAGGATGTCTTGCAATTCCTAAAAAAAAATCTGATATGTTTACTCGGAAAGAAAATGGGGAGAAACCCTCTCAAACCCAGAAATAGGGAATTTAAATAACAAAGGATAAGTCCCGCGAAGAAACCAAGCATGAAGTCTGCAATCTTACCTCTAGCCATGGTAATTTGAAAAAAACATTGGTGTAGCAATGATTCGAAGTCAGAAATTTCAAATATTTAATAATCCCACAATTCTGTTAAATGCATGGAGCATACAAAATAAAAATTTACGTTCTTTAATGAAGTTAAATCAATTTGGGAGTCTTTGAGTATCGAAGGAGGATGAAAACTTTTAACATTACGGTTTTTAATAGAAGAGAGGAATGAATCAAGAAAAAACATTCAAGTTTACTCCTCAGACTATCATTATTAGTCTCTTGTTTTCGAACCCAATGACGAATAACTTAGATGATTCTAGGATGTCTTGCAATTCATGAAAAAAATCTGATATTTCTACTCGTGAAGAAAATTGGGAGAAACCCTCTCAAACCCAGAAATAGGGAATTAAAATAACAAAGGATAAGTTCCGCGAAGAAATCAAGCATGAAGTCTGCAATGTTACCTCCAGCCATGGTAATTTGAAAAAAGCATTGGCGTAGCAGTGATTCGAAGTAAGCAACTTCAAATACTCGATAATATACAATTCTGTTGAATGGATGGAACACACAAGTTAAAAATTGACTTACTTTAATAAAGTTTTATAAACTTAGGAGGTGTCGAGTATTGAAGGAGGATGAAAACTTTTGAAATTACGATTTATAACAAATGAAAAGAATAATACAAGAAATAAAAACAATGGAACCTAATGTGCATTAGGATTAAATGATCGGAAGAATCCGGCTATATAGGAGGCTGACAGTTGAGTGGAAAAACTTTAGAGAAGTCTCAGATGGAAGTGTTTCGGCACTACTTGAGATAGAGCTTTATGTTTGAATTATGTATTATATGACTTTGTATCTCAGTATCCTTAAGAGGTCTATTATAAAAATAAAGTAAATATAGTTCATCATTAATATAATTATAACTTGGCAATCCAGTTAATCCGCAACTAAACGGTTTCACATTAAGTCTAAGAGTCAAATCTAAATCAACCTCCACCGAGCTGATAATATAACAAAACTCATTTTATAATCACTTCAGTGTATTATAAGATATATTGAAAATGGGTTGTCAGTGCTTATGTTGATATAAAATAGTGAAAAAAACTGGCATCATATACATGTTTACCAGGAATGCAGGTATGAAGTGAGCGTCAAGAAACAAATGTCTCTATAGGCAACATTTGTTGTGAATTTGTTGGCTATGACATCTGTGAAACATATTTAGTATACATCAAGTCATTGAACAGACAACATCGTATTTTTTCATCGTGTTAAAAATGTCGAATTTTGTACCAGAAAGTGATGATTTGCGGAAAGCATTAATTTTTTGTTTTCATTTGAAGAAAAGTGCTACAGAGTCGCATCGAATGCTTGTCGAGGCATATGGTGATCAATGTCTATCAGAAGCAACATGCAAAAGATGATAAAAGTCTGAAGACGCCGAATCCCAAACGATATTGGATGGAGATGACACTTTGAATCAAAAGCAAATGACAGAAATGTTGAATGTTGCACAACAAACAATTTCTAACCGTTTAAAAGCTATAGAAAAGTGTGGAAAATGGGTGCCATATGAATTGAATGGAAGACAGATGGAAAACCGAAAAAAATCATGGGTTAATACGGGACAACCATCAACATCGACTGCAAAACCAGATCGATTCGGCAAGAAGACAATGCTGTGTGTTTGGTGGGACCAGAAAGGTTCCTAAAACCTGGTGAAACCGTCAATACTGATCGCTACCGACAACAAATGATCAATTTGAACTACGCATTGATCAAGAAACGAGCAGAATGGGCCAGAAGATACGGCAAGGTAATTTTGCTCCATGACAATGCACCTGCATACAAAGCAAAATCGGTTCAGGATACAGTCAAAACACTTGGCTAGGAGCTGCTATCCCACCCGCCGTATACACCAGACTTGGCTCTTTCCGACTACCATTTGTTTTCATCGATGGGACACGCATTGGCCAAGCAGCACTTTGATTCCTACGAGGAGGTCGAAAATTGGGAGTTTGGTTAATTTGCTCTAAAAAACGAACAATTTTATTGGCGTGGTATCCACAAATTGCCAGAAAGGTGGTCAAAATGTGTAGAAAACAATGGCCAATACTTTGAATGATATGTTTTTTATTTTCTCATTAATAATCAGTGTTTTATTTTCATAAAAAATTGCTCATTTCATACCGGTATAGCTCATACACTTCGTGTCGACATCGATATCTGACAGCCTAGTAGTTTGTAGAGGCAAATTATAGACATACCATTGTATTCACAGTTTATATGTTTATTCTTTAAACCCAGTCTAAAATTAATTTATCACCTTGATGTTGAAATATATAACGAACAAAATGATCTTTTGAATGGCAATAAAAATAATTTCGTAAGTGTTGACATTTAATAATTCTTTAATATACTAACCTATTAATACAATAACTTATATTCTATTATCAGCTCTACGAATGTCGATATAGGTTAGGATCATGGTCAAATTTCATTTATACGTTTTTAACTATGAGTCAGAAAAAAATTGTTATCTTGATTTCACAACATTCAATTGAGAATCATTTCAAAAAAATATACGGAATCTTTAATAAATTATCGATTGAACTGATTTTTATTGTAACAGCTTGGTTGTAGAGGTCGATACAGGCTTGGATTTTCCACGATAACGAAATCATTACAAAACATCGTTCATCCTATATTTACATCAGTTTTCCTCATATTGAATTTCCCGAAGAACATGTGTCGATAGAATCGGCACACCACTGCCTGTCACCCCATAATGGATTCATATGTGGAAGAAAATAACCACATTCAACCGTTCAGCGTTGTTTCTTTCCTCATATTTATGGCCAGTTTTGCTGTAGCAAAACTGCATACGCATTCTTTCCTCTTTCCCAAATGTACGAGTGAATTATGCTATTTATATCGTGAGCCCTACGTGTTGCCATTTTATTTCGCCTAAGTGTGTTGCATATTTGATGCATATTTCAGAAAATATTGCCTTGCCACTAGGGCCTTATTGATGCTGTGAAAGTTTAGAGCTTAATATATCAAGTCAGCGATATCGGGTCCCTTCTTTCTCCTAGTGGGGTTCGTACAGAGATGTTGTTTCTGATTTTGAAAAAAAAAACCCTTGATGTGAGTCGCACAAAACCATATTGAAGGAATAAGGGTGGGCCTGATTTCAGGAGGAGGCGATTTGGAGGTCCGTCCCAGGCATTTTTGAACATAATCGATAGTCCTTATCTTCTTCTTGAAATAGGTACCAAAAAACTCCACTAGGCGCTCTCAAAATGAACGAAATTTGCTAATGAAGATCGCGAAAATGAAAGTTTTCGACGCAATCGCCGAAGGGACCATTTTCGATCGAATAGAAAACCGAAAAAAGGCCTCCTAGAGCCGGGAATTCTATACATATTTCAAGAAAAAGGACGAAACCTTCCCTTAAAATAGATTCGGGACCCAGAGCCTACGGGAATATAGGCGAAAATCATGTAACTAAAACGGCAATTTTAAGACCGATATATACCATAATCTGTCAGAAAAGTGCCTTTGCGCAGGGTATAAAACGAGAAAAGAATGAAATTTCCAATCACTCTAACCCTGAAACTAAGGAAATCGCTTGATTATTTTGTTTTAAAAGAACCAAAAAGTTATTTCAAGTCTTATAAGTGTTCAAGTTTGTGAATTTTCTGTGTTACAGCCTTGGGTATTGCCATTTTGCTCATGAAATGAGTCTGTTCTGTTTTTAGTAATGAGAACGTTTTTTCAACTAAATTATGAAACTTTGTTTCAAATTTTTTAATTGCTCTGCAGACGTTTACAGGACTACGTATATTACTACTACTAGAACGGTACTGATGATTCAAGAATGAAAACTCAGCATAGTCAGTAATACTAAAATGAGTTGCAATCGAGAGGATTTGAATTTGTTGAATCTGCATTAGATTTCAACCGAAATTCTTCATCTATAGTAAAAGAAGCAGGTACAATAGATGATCTGAATGAACAACAAGCAATTATTCAAGACTATTTAAAACAAGCTGATAAGTATCGATAACAGTAGAAATTTTTTTTAGAGTGTTTGTCAAACCAAACTAACAGTAGGATTCTTCGAAATCGAATCTTCTGAAACCTCTTAAGAGCGGTATGAAACATTACTTCAGGATTAGTTTGAAAAATTCTTGGTCGACTAGTAGTATCCCCTGACAGGTACTGCCGCTTGTGGGTTTTCAGATACGAGACGAAGCGTAAATGTTAAAATACTTTTCAATTTCTTCTTCGTATTTTCAGAGCTGCTTTCATTGCAATTTCTAAACTGTACCTATTTGAATTGAGTGAATCCATTAAATTCAACAATAAAGAAGCTCCACACGGAAAATGAGTTGGTTAGATACGTTAAACTCGAGAGTATAAAATAGAGTACTCCGTTGAGTCAAAATATAGAAGGAAACAAAGCGAATATTTTCGACCATAAAATGGATATCATCATATCTTACACTTCAATATAAAATGTGCATAAAATTTTGATGGATGTAATAAAGTGGTTTTAATTGAAGTTATCAGTAAATTCGACGCTTGGAAGATAGACGCCGAGTTCCGACGTATTCACGGAAACAAAAGAGCCATCCACTTTTATCCAATCAAGGAAAACATGAGGGGGTGCAACGTATGTTCAATGCCGTTGCGTTTTATTGCCAAGTATTCGAGTCATTTATAGACGTCAGTTTCTCGTTTTATCTCATTACCAGGGGTGGAATATGCGCAACCCCCAATTCCACAGGCGACAGTAACTGTTACTACTCCATAATCAGAAATGGATTACTGAAAAAGGAATAATCAATAGGGGTGGTTGTGACATAAATTTGAAGAACCCGTCTATTATCTCTTCTGCATATAAACAACTGACGTTTTTTTGGTAAGATATTTTGAAATTTTCTGAAATTATACTTAGGCGAACATTTTATTCAATTTTGAACAGATAATGTATCAATATGCAGTGCCCGTCAATATAATCAAAAAAATTCTTTTTCCAGAAAAAAATATTTGGTAACAAAATCCTGAAACAGGCTAATTTTGTTTCACTCTTACAAAATGTTTATGAATTTTTGAAGGATTTTTGTGGCACCATGTCCCATCTCTATATCTCTAATATTTTTGAATAGGGAAAGTGGGTCATGTGATACTTTTTTGGCAAGGTCTTTGTATTTTTGTTATTTGCGTACAGTAATTTTTAAGGGAAATTTCTTTTGAAAAATCAGTTCGTTCAAAGAGGTTATCAGTACTTGCACTTTGTTATGGTTCATTTACTTTGAGACGATGGTACTGTTTTCACCTTCGAATTTGTCACTTAAGGGGGTTGAAAGATTAAAATTTATGAATGAAGTATGAATATTTGTTTATCCAATAGATGAAAGTTATATTGGCATTTTTGATGTCATTAATGTCAAGTTAGCTATAAATAACATACATACATAATTCACTAGCGTGCTCATAATTAAAGTACGAGTACTATTATATTTATTTATAACTATTGCAAGCGAAATTCTAATTGATATTAAAATTACACGAAAACGCCTATAATAGATAATTCGACTTAAATTGATCTTCACTGAGCTGATAACAGAATAAAATTCATTTCATAATGAATTTAGAATATTAGAAATGAATTACTCAGAAACTTGTTGTTGATATATCAAGATTAAAGAAAAAATTTTTATTGAAGTATAAAACGCACAGAATGTATAGATGAAGGGTTGCCTATAATTTACCTACTAGGCTGCCAGTTATAAACAGGTATGTCTATGCCAGTTCCTTTTAATGTAGTGATGACAGAAATGTTTCAATTTTCGAATATTGTCAGCTTTTAAAAAATTTTTTTTTGCCTTAAAACGACAGATGATGTCTGTAGAAACTTTGGTAGCAAAAACAATAAGAGGTAGTTGTTATTGCACAAATAATAATTTTACACGAGTTCCATCATCATACATTTCTCGTTAACAAGAAACACTTATAAAGACATTTTAAAACGCTTCACATAGCGCTAATATATATATATATATATATTCTTTTGAACTTTTGGCTTACAATATTTAGTTAGCAAACAATAAAGTATATCATCAGGGGTTAGTGACGGGGTGTCATACAATTCGGCGTATTACATAAAAGCCTAGGGAAAAACCCCATTAAAAAAAAAACCTGGCTCCCGCCTAAGTGTGAAAGTACAAAAATAAGCTGAAATATATTTTAGGGACTTCCTTCTTCAAGAGTGGTCTTCTATTGATGGAAACAGAGACTTCTTCAAGTTGATCACATCGAATCTGGAAATAAAAAGACAAAAGCAGAAGAAAGAACTGAATAACAAAAATACAAAATTTGAAAGAGATAAAGAAAACACTCTCAAATTCGCCTTTTGAATTAACTCGATATTGTGAATCAAGGATTTTTAACATAACAAGCTAAACCGTAAATTTTACTAAGGAGATAATCAATGAATACATAACCTTTTATGGTTCCTCTTCAACGAAGATTTTTTTAGTATCCGTATGTGTTTCTTGAAGGAGAATAATCTCAGCACCATAGTCCTTTCTTTGTTAGTTTAGAAATATAGTCACTCTTGTCCTTAGAAATACTCTATATTCAAATCTAATACACAAAATTTGTCGCTAATCTGCAAGGAGGATTCTTCGAATCAGGTCTTGAGGTCCAAGTGATGATTTTTCAGATCTTCTGATGTTTGAAGTCTGCTATGGAACCCATTCAAAGGGAAATCATTATACATAGTTGGGGAAGGTTGTGATATAACACTTATTTCTTTGAAAAAAAATAGGGGAAAAATTATCGACTGACATACATTATGAAATAATTTTATCAAATGGAACAAAGCAGTATTAGTAAACACCAGTATAAATATATCATAAAACTAATTTATTTGATAAGCTTAAACGTCCTTTGAAATTGTTCTTCATAGAAAAATATTATAATTTGTTGTAAAATTAATTAATTAATTTTTGCACTAAGGACGTTCTAACTACTAATTATCTAGCAAAATACTTGTTGCAAACTAAATTGCATCATTGAACAATTTGACTATATTCAAATTGGGTTCGAAGAGCCGTGATATAGTAATTATGAAATAAAAAGCAGGAAGAATTTGAAATAATAAAATATCTTCGCTAGTTGGTTATGTCAAGTCATTCTGAATATACAGGGTGAGTCTTTGACCACTGCGTTAATCTTAACCATAGATTTTTGACGTCAAAAAAATATTGTCTTCCCATAACATTTTTTCAAATTTGGCACCGTTCAAAAGATATAGGGTGTTGAAATTTCATAAAAAATTGCATTTTCATCTGTAATATTCAAACGACAATATCAATTGAAATGATCTCTTGTAGAAGGTTTTTGATCACAGTCATGCATATTTTGGCATCAATAGATTTATTCCATTTCTTGTGGGTTTCTCACTACTACTGCAGAGATTGGTTAAATTGCATGAAAAACAAATATCACTTGAACTAAAGGTCCGGATCTTGTATTTCCTAGAATTATTAGTCTTTAGTGCAGATAAAATAATTCATCATCAATTTTCCTAAATTGCATCATTTTTGAGATATTGTATATAGGGTACTGTATGATAAAGCTAATTAAATATTGTCGCATACAAATGAATTTTTTTCAATTATTGGATAAAATATCGCATGCCAATGGTGTTCAATTATCCTAAGTAATTTGAGAATTTATACCGTTCAGCCTGACGTCCACGTGGTATGGATTTTTCGTTCGTCTTATTTTTAACATAACACAGAAGAACTTTAAACTATAATGTGAAATTTATACTGATATAACTCATCAGGAAATTTTAGGTTCTCAATGTTCACGTAACATTTTATTCCTCGAAGTCCGAAAACTATGATTTATAAAAAGAATAATATTTGGAACAACTGAGTCACACGAAATATCAATGTGTTTTATCTCTTTGTGCTACAATGTTGCATCGATAATGAAGTTGTCTTTTGTCTAGATTTTTTATTGAGGCATAAAAATATTTTCCATTGTTTGGTACCAGGATTATCGGTTGACCTTTCTAATAACCGATACATATAAGGATTTTTACAGTTATTCCTTTTTAATGTCCCTTATTTTCCTTGTCAATGCATTCATAAAAGCTACTTTATAATACATCATAAATCTCCAGATCCTAGAGGTCATAATATGTGAATCATCTGAAGAACTGTTAGAAATACAATGTTGCTGACACAATTTTCAAACCCTTTTCGATTATTTTCTTGTTTTTTAATGCATGGAAAAATAATGTATTCCAATGACGATTGATGTTCCACTTCTTTAATGATTGGTAATCAATCGTTATTCATCTTACTTTGAAGTTTCAAACATTTGCAAGAAAAAATTTATAATAAATATTTTGGTGTTCAAGTAAGTTTGAGTGCTGAGTTATGAAATAATCATGTAGCTCTTGTCACAGATCAATTAAGTAGAGTTCAATCATCACCTATGGACTACAAATAGCGTCCTTCCTGGAGGGGTTAGTTTAAGGGGCTACAGAACAGACGTTCATTTAAGTTTCCGTAAACACAGTTCCTTTGAGACCCATGTCAAAGACGCCGTCGGCAATCGGAGCAAATATCACTCGTTGTCTAATTAATTGCTCTAATGAAGCCGAAACTGATAAGAGGACGGTTTAGTGAATCTGCGGTCACGTGTGCCGGTGAAGAACGGAAAGAACCGAACATCTGTGCGGCGAGCGCTTTCTCGAAAACGGTTAGCCAATGCTCGAGATGACACGTGTAGCATTTTAGCATCACGAGTGGCATGAATCATGTCATAACACGCCTTCGAAAAGTGGAAGAACGGAGGGGCTTCCATCTCTTAATTGCGTCATCCAAATATTGAAGAACTTTTGTTTCTACTCCACGATTATTCATATAGCATTTCTTACATCAAACTAAATCATAAAATTTAAACGGAATAGTATATTCTGTAACAAGGGCAGAATGAAAATCCGATACGAGTGAATCATCACGAGTGATTTTCATTCTAACCGAGTAACAGACTATACTTTCTCCACGACTGTTGAATTAAAAGAAAGAAGAAAAGGTCTTTTTTATTAAGAATCAACAAAAATATAATATTCAAAATCTATTTCGAAATGACATCTATATTTATTGTATTATTGATATTGAAAATAGGGACCTCCCATAATTTGAATTGATTCTTCATTTTGAGATATTGTATATAGGGTACTGTATGATAAAGCTAATTAAATATTGTCGCATACAAATTTTTTCAATTATTGGATAAAATATTGCATGCCAATGGTGTTCAATTATCCTAAGTAATTTGAGAATTTATACCACACAGCCTGACGTCCACGTGGTATGGATTTTTCGCTCGTCTTATTTTTAACATAACACAGAAGAACGTTAAACTATAATGTGAAATTTATACTGATATAACTCATCAGGAAATTTTAGGTTCTTAATGTTCACGTAACATTTTATTCCTCGAAGTCCGAAAACTATGATTTATAAAAAGAATAATATTTGGAACAACTGAGTCACACGAAATATCAATGTGTTTTATCTCTTTGTGCTACAATGTTGCATCGATAATGAAGTTGTCTTTTGTCTAGATTTTTTATTGAGGCATAAAATATTTTCCATTGTTTGGTACCAGGATTATCGGTTGACCTTTCTAATAACCGATACATATAAGGATTTTTACAGTTATTCCTTTTTAATGTCCCTTATTTTCCTTGTCAATGCATTCATAAAAGCTACTTTATAATACATCATAAATCTCCAGATCCTAGAGGTCATAATATGTGAATCATCTGAAGAACTGTTAGAAATACAATGTTGCTGACACAATTTTCAAACCCTTTTCGATTATTTTCTTGTTTTTTTAATGCATGGAAAAATAATGTATTCCAATGACGATTGATGTTCCACTTCTTTAATGTCTGGTAATCAATCGTTAATCATCTTACTTTGAAGTTTCAAACATTTGCAAGAAAAATTTATAATAAATATTTTGAGTGTTCAAGTAAGTTTGAGTGCTGAGTTATGAAATAATCATGTAGCTCTTGTCACAGATCAATTAAGTAGAGTTCAATCATCACCTATGGACTACAAATAGCGTCCTTCCTGGAGGGGTTAGTTTAAGGGGCTACAGAACAGACGTTCATTTAAGTTTCCGTAAACACAGTTCCTTTGAGACCCATGTCAAAGACGCCGTCGGCAATCGGAGCAAATATCACTCGTTGTCTAATTAATTGCTCTAATGAAGCCGAAACTGATAAGAGGACGGTTAAGTGAATCTGCGGTCACGTGTGCCGGTGAAGAACGGAAAGAACCGAACATCTGTGCGGCGAGCGCTTTCTCGAAAACGGTTAGCCAATGCTCGAGATGACACGTGTAGCATTTTAGCATCACGAGTGGCATGAATCATGTCATAACACGCCTTCGAAAAGTGGAAGAACGGAGGGGCTTCCATCTCTTAATTGCGTCATCCAAATATTGAAGAACTTTTGTTTCTACTCCACGATTATTCATATAGCATTTCTTACATCAAACTAAATCATAAAATTTATACGGAATAGTATATTCTGTAACAAGGGCAGAATGAAAATCCGATACGAGTGAATCATCACGAGTGATTTTCATTCTAACCGAGTAACAGACTATACTTTCTCCACGACTGTTGAATTAAAAGAAAGAAGAAAAGGTCTTTTTTATTAAGAATCAACAAAAATATAATATTCAAAATCTATTTCGAAATGACATTTATATTTATTGTATTATTGATATTGAAAATAGGGACCTCCCATAATTTGAATTGATTCTTCATTGAACGTGGGACACCCGGTATAACCGCATATTTCATGCGGAATCCCGTGTTTCTTCGCTTCCTGCATCAACCTTGTTCCTTTCTTCCGCTCAGAGGAGGGAAGGGTAAAAGTTAGGTGAAGTTAGAAACAGAAATTGTTTAGCGATGCAGAATGTTTGGTCTGCTAGAAGTGTCGTCACCCCAGGGGTTGCGGACTTATTTTGATTTAGAAGATACGGAAATGTCGACAAAGCTATGGATTTATGTTTTGTCTCGCTCAAGAATTACGGTCGAATGCTCCTCTAGCTAAGGATTCCCCAGTGCCTTGGGGTTTAAGGAATGATGTTGCGGACCCTTGACTAATAATATGGCTATGAAATACTCCCATCTTGAGTCTTTCCACATACCACTATGTAATTCGGTCAATTCCATACTATTTTTTCAATTTTTATTAAGTGTCAAGATTGTTAGAACTCAGAAAGCTAAATCAAATTTTTCTGTTGTTTAAAGACTTCTTCAAGTTACTTTGATCAATCGGCCTTCAAATTTCCGGCAACTCAATTGATGGTGCACTTAAAGGGATTAAAAGCGATTTTCATATATGCTGCTACCTTCTTTTAAGTTTCTTTGGATATGATATATGCAATTCTTCATTCTTTGATTTTCATTGTAAGTTTAAACTTTTGTTAGATTAGCCCCGATGGGCTCTTGTGTCTTTGTGCTTCATTATACAACCATTTCACTAATCCCATATTAGTATTTATTTGATGGTTGGAATTAAACTGTAGATATTGGCCTGTTTTTGTTGATTTTTTGTACACACTGGTATTTGGGATTCCATTTTGTTTATGAACAAGTACATCTAAAGTTGTTTATCTTTATCGATTTCCATTGTGAATTTTATAGATTCTTCTTGATTGTCGAGATGTTGAAGGAATCCATCTATAGTGTTTATCTCATGTTGACAAATGATGAAAGGATCATACCTTTTCCATAATTAAGGTTTTAGTATACATTCATCGAGAGATATTTGCTCGAAATTCTCTATTTATAAATCAGTTAAAATATGAGATAGTGTTGAACCCATGGCCATATCGAAGTCGTGCTGATTGAAAGTGTATTCAAATTGGAAGAATGTTTTGCGATGCAAATAGAAAGCATTTCCATTATTGTATTTACGTAATATGTAGTTCTTTCACTTATGGATCGGATGGAATCCAACGCTTGTTGCTCATTTGTTCAAGTAGTGCGAAATTTTTTTGGAAATCATAAAGCGAAAAATTTTGAAAACCTGATGCAAAGTATACTTGATGGTTTCTGTACTCCAGGAGCATAAGAGTTCATTACCTCTACAGTCATCTGGATCGGTTTCCAGTAAACCTTGCTGATTTGAGTGAAGATAAGGGAGAACAATTTAATCGAGATATCAAAACCATGAAAGAACTATATCATGGTGACAGACTATTGTGGCTACCAACAGGGATATTGTCAGTAATGAAGAAGCCCGAAAGTCAAATTGAAGGAAATGATCGATGTATTTCTGAAGGTTTATCGTATGAAACTTTTGAATGAATGACTAGGGTTCTAAGTTCTTGTTTTCCCTAACGCCAGCAAGAAAAATCTGTAAAACAAATTGAATATCTAGAAGACTTGATCCAGTATATTCTGTAATACTTTCATTTAAATTTAAATTCTTACTTTTTGTACCTAGTTGCTCAATGATTGATAATGTTTGAATTTATTCTTGATAACGAACTTATTTTATGGCTTCCATTAGGATGTTGCAATATATGTTTCTTTTTCTCTGGAAATCATTATCTGCTAATAGTAAATCGACCAAAATGTGAAAAAACCTCACGAATGATATTTCTGAATGTAATCTGGTACCTATAAATAGAATCACCATAAATTCTGGTAGTAAATCATATTTACGTATTTCTGATGGCCCCAGGTTCCCTTCGCAAAATAACTTGGGGAAAACAAGGGGTGCATTATCAGGATACATTCCCAAGATTCCCTTGGAATAGATTGCCTTTAGGTCCGGAACTGGTCACTGAAGCGATACAGTTTACGCCAGTTTCGCTGTTGAATAACATGAATGACAAATAAAGATGCCAGAAGCAGACCCTTTTCGAATCGATTATACAGCGTGATGAATTGTTTGATAAAGGATACCTCGGGCTTGATATTTCACTCGGTGTTCTTCCAAGAGTGTAGATTTTACATTGAAAGTGCATTCGATATTCAATTCAGTGATTGATGATGTACGGAAAACTCATCTTTTTTTCTTCATAATGACTATGTCATTATATATTGGGGTTCCAATAAATGTGCATATAGTATAAAGACCTCTTGCAACGAGAATATTTCCAAGAAGTAGGGATTTCAATGTTATCGAATACTTGTTTTCTTCGATTTGTATGTAGATTTTTTTCACGTAGGTATTGGTAATACAATTCTAATGATTATCACAGAATACTTTCGAATTTTAATTTTGAATTTATTTTATTGGTACGCACTACCGACCCTGCCGTCCCTGATGAGCCGCCACTGCTGCACCGTATCTCTTTGTGTAAAATCTGTCACGTCGAAAATGAAAATATTTCGATTCCCACCCAATTAGCAGAGATCATTTATAATTTCAAATTCTTCGTGACATTTTATTTCATAATAAATGTATTACGGCTCCTCGAACGCATTTTCGTTTTGTTCAAATTGTCGATCACACGATTGAGATTTTGACAAGTATTTTACTTGATAACAGTGTCTCAAGAACGTTCTTAATGCACAATTACAAAACAGTTTTACAGCAAATTATAATATTGTTCTATAAACGTTAACACGACATTTTAAAGAATATTTAAGCTTACCGAACAAATTATATATATACGAGCTCTATTTGTGTTGTTTACAGTAACTTAAAAGATTCATCTCGCACAAAGAATGGAATTAAATCGTGAACATATTCGTGCCATTATTTTTTACAACTATCGACGTGGATTGAATCAACAACAGTGCATCGATAAACTTAATTCAATTTTTGGCGATGACACTCATTCAAGGACCAGTGGTATGGTAAATTCAACCGAGGTTGTAGTTCACTCCAAGACGAATTTCGTGAAGGTCGTCCAAAATCGTAAAGGTCATCCGAAAACCATTCATGCTCTGCCTCAACTTTTGTTGCAAGATTGTCATGTGACCTATCGTGAGATTGAGAAAACGTAGGCATTAGTGGGACCAGCATTATTCAATATTGCACGAACATTTGACCGTCAAAAAAATTTGTTGGATCCCACACAATTTGGCAATCGCTTAAAAAATGGCTCGTGTCGATTGGTCGAAGGAAATGCTCCAAAATACAATCGCGGTGCTTCGAAGCACGTCGATGCCAGGTTATGAATAGTGGATTTACGCTTATGAGCCCGAAAGTAAATAGCACTTGATTGTATGTATGTGTTAGGCCCGAAGACCGAAAACGGGCTGCCTTTGAACGCACAGAACGCGTTTTGGCTATTTTTAAACGCTCGCAACGCGTTCTGGTAATTGTTAAAGAGCCGGAACGCGTTTTGTCTATTGTTCAACGCTCACAACGCGTTCTTAATGTTCAACTTGTATTATTGGCCGCTTTCTACCTGCGTAGGATAAAATTTATATTGTCCCTCATAAAACAAAGTTGAAAATTGAAATACAATTCAATTATTGACAACTACAATTGGATACCAAAGATGGGTTCGGTTTTTCTTGCCGAATCATTTCAATAATATTAAATTTCTTATAATTGTTTTTCAGTTCTAGGAAGAAAGTTACACTAATAAACTTATATTGTCGAGCATTTAATATATAAATGCATGAATTAAAAAGCGAAAAGTTCTTTATTGAACAAATGAATTTCAATTTATTTTCTACAAATCCAACTTATTGTGGAGAACAAAACAAACTTGAATTTATAACTCTTTTATTTACTTTATTAGAGACAATTCAATTATTGAAAACTACAATTAAATACAAACGACGGGTTTTTCCGAACTTTTGTGTACTTTACATAGGTACGTTACTTATTTTTACAAGAACTGTTTGAATTATCGAATTACATAGTACATTTAAATTGTATCCGTAAAGTATGGAACAAATTCATTTTTAGCTAATCAGACCATTTTAAGAAATAATCCTGAAACACATCGATTTTTATTTTAATTTACCTTATTTTAAAATAATAATCTAATATACAGCGTGAATTATTTTCGAGTAATGACATCACCGTCATTTTTTTTAAATTGCACTATTTTGTCTCCATTTCCGGATTACTCTAGCTGAGCTGATTCCAAAAATGTATCACATGTTGATTCCAATAGGTACAGGGTCGACAAATATACAATAGTTTTTTATGTGCTCAGTGCTCATAAAGAAATGCTAGACCACAAGTACCAAACATATTCGGACACAACTTATTTTTATTATTCTAAAAATGTAAAAAACTACAGGGTCTTACATTTGAACCAATTGCCGTTAGACAAACGCGTTCCGGCTGTTTAACAATTACCAGAACGCGTTGCGAGCGTTTAAAAATAACCAAAATGCGTTCTGTGCGTTCGAAGACAGCCAGAACGCGATGTTGCCGTTTTTTCCGGCCACTGAGCGTTTTCGGTCTTCGGGCCTAACATATGTTTCAAGATCTGCCAAATCCAAGAAAAGTTGCTCGCCAAGCGAATGGTCACCTGTTTTTTTCGGAAAAACTCGACATGTTGCAATCGTACCACTAGAATAACGTAGAAGAGTCAATTCTGAGTGGTACACAACCATTTGTTTATCAGTTGTCTTCCAAGTAATCAGGAAAAACAACCACCGACTGTATAGAATGGTGGAATATGCATCCTTTTAAGAATTTTATTACAGTAGAGGCCAAAATGAGGGAAATGTACATAATTTCATTTTTTACTCTATCTCCTGAAACTCAATAATAGCTAATATATATAGCGCTTGAAAATGTTGTTATATATGTCCTATATATCAAACAGAAAATTTTTTTTTGTAGTAAACTTCAACCCAAGCATATATTTTATTTGTTAGAAACGATGCAATACTTGGCTTTTTGTTGTCTGAAGAACCATCAAAAAATTAATTATTCTCAGCGGGTATAATTTAACAATAAAAAAGTTCTATTTTCAGTGTTAGTAAAAACAAAAAAGCTACATCTGCGATACATCAGCTAATCAATACATTGAGTATTGTGGCAGCAAAAGTGATCCTCTTGTATCGAAACACGAATTGTATCAACTATTTAAGAATGCATTCTAAACCTCTATTGAATATATGTTCATCTATTCGGTATTAAACACCCACCAAATAAGCAATCAGTTAAGTTGAGGGATAACCATTAACGGAATTGAATGAGAATTCCTGGAAATCCACCACTTAGGCGAAGTCTGAAGCTTTCTATAGCAATAAGGAGAATATAACCAAATAAAACCGCAGGCTGTTGATGTCTAAGACGCTTCAATCAGCGACATTAGGCATTCCATCTTTGATTCCAGAATACATTAATTAGACAATCAGAAAATGGCCTTCAAGGTTCCATTACCTTGATGACAAAGCGAACTTAATCCGAGATGAGAGAAACAACCCCGCAGCTGTAATTGTTATCATTTACGGCGAACTCAATTTCTGAGGGGGGTGTGGAGGTCCTTTCTTGAAGGGTTTAGGGCTCGCCCAAAACCCACTTTAATATTTATACATCTATAACGTTGTGTTTAAGGGCTATAAGGATTCTCGTTGCGTAACTGTGATCCAGAAGCTAAGTGCTGTATAAACTCGAGTTATCTATTCTTTTGGCTTTATGATTCGTGATGTAAGTTTGCCATAACTTGCACCACCGTTACGATGATTCAATAGCGTTACCCTTTTCGGTAATAATTCGCCTCCAGAGAACTACAACGTTTAATCTCCTCGTAAACACGAAAATGCATGTTCTGCGTTCCGTTTTGCAATTATTTCGCACTAAAAACGATTATTAAACGTATCTTAATTGTCTTAGACTTTCGTCTGATTAAATTTCGTTTAATGGCGACATTTAGTTCATGTTCTGTTTCGGGGGCGGCGTAGCGGCTTCAGATTCTCATTTACGAATTAGTATTGTTGAAATTATTTCTATAATCTGTAATAGACTTAGATCATTACACACACTCAGCGTTGCCAGGTCCAAATAAATTTATTCCCCAGATGTGCAAGTTGCCAGATTTCAAATGAAATTTCGCAGTATTTATTATCTAGTTTTTAACAGGGGCTCGATCGAATGAATTAATACATAAGCCAGTATTATCGTCAGGTACAAAATAAGCCATTTATAATTTAAGAATCGAGCAGGTTTCTTGACCATAGGATTTCAATAATGTCTGAAAAAAAACATGATTGCACTTTGACATTTGTTTATTTTACTGACACAAAATGCTTATTTGGTTATAGATAATGTTAATGGTTACTGATCATTTTTGGACCTGTTTCAAGTCAGCTAATGCCATCAGCTTTATATAAGATATCAATATATATCATTGCATACTATGATCAATCAAATGCTTTGTCTTTAATGTTGCTTATGTATAACATTGAACCTTTTACTGAGTAAAAAACCTAAGAAATTTTTTTGAATTTCTTAAAATCCCCAGATTTCGGTCATATAGAAAAAGTTTCTCTCCAGTACTCAAAGAGAATCAAATTTCTCCAGAACAGGGGAAAAATCCCCAGAATTGGCTTCACTGCATACGTTTATCATAAGGAGAGTACTTGAGGAGAGTATATTGGTAATAGGTGCTGGTCAATGCGGGGCCACCAGTAATTTCGATTACATTGATGTTGAGTATTTTTTTTTCTCTCGTTATTGAAATTCGATTTATTTAATTCAATTTTTAGTTTTCATTTCATTTGTATGAAAGTATCGATATTGAATGTCTACATTTGTTCGAAGAAAACAATAAGCCCGTCTTGATTCTCGAACGACTTAAGCGAGGTTTTTCGAGTTTCGACTCATTTTTTCCCAAGCATTCGGAAAATGTTTGGGTTATTTGTGTGTCGTATTCTGAGACCCATGTCTCGTCACCAGTTATGATACGTCCCATGGACGTGGGCTCAGAATTCGCACTATACAGCTTGTCTGCGCTACTTGCATCCGGTACTGTTTTTTTAAGAAGATTCAGCTCTAATTTAACGAGCTAAGCGGCGACGCGCTGCATGCATTGGTTCACCAAAATC